>OZ023289.1:16484188-17938338 GCA_964007245.1 Hypomecis atomaria
CTAAGTATAGATTCTCGCTTCTTTACAAGTAGGACTAGACACCAGCAGCATGTGCCATCTTCAGTGCAGGAGGTATATTGAATTTTATTATGACTTGAAGTCCACATTGTAAGTTACATAATTGTTTACACACAATTTCATAAAACTGCTACCAAAAGTATTTGATCCTGCATTAGTGTACTCATTTGTTGATGAAGTATCGTTACATAGTATAAAACAAAGTCGCTTCCCGCTGTCTGTCTGTCCCTATGTATGCTTATATCTTTAAAACGACGCTACGGATTTTAATGCGGATTTTTTAGTAGATAGAGTAATTCAAGAAGGTTTATACGTATAATACACCTGTGCGAAGCCGGGACGGGTCGCTAGTCTATAATGTAAGCATCAGTAGTACTTACTTATTGAGCTAAAGTTCTTTTTAACCGACGAAAAATGAAGACACTAGTCGAAGCGTATATTTTTTTATGTGTGATCACGTTAACTTTTTACATACCTAGTAGTCCAATTGGGTTTTTTTATCGGAATGAGTATACTTACTCCAAAATTATCCTAAATATTTTTTTTCGAATTGGTTGGTTAGTTTTTGAAAAATCAACAATTATCGAACTCGAATCGATGTTTTACATTTTTAGATAATTGTCAAATATTAGTCATAGTCATTTATTCATAATAATAATATTAGTATTTTTAATTATACTTACTCATAATATTAATGTTATTAATTATACTATATTCAAATATAATAATAAATTGTGAAATATTATACTACTTATAGTCAAATATTATTATGATAATTCAAATTCTGTTCCTAGATTGCAATGATTGGAGTTGGTTGTGCTATTTTTGACGAAAAGTTTTAGTTTGGTTTGGTTAAAAAGAAAGTTCTTTTCAATCCCTGACAAAGAGAGGGGTGTTATAAGTTTGACGTGTCTGTCTGTGGTTTCGTAGCTCCCAAACGAATGAACCGATTTCGGTTTAGTTTTTTTTTTTGTTGTGAGAGAGATAATTTTATCCCGAGTGTTCAGAGCCATGTTTAATGAAAATCGGTTCAGCCGTTTGAAGATCATTAGCTCTTTTCTAGTTGCTGAGGAGATCTGACTAACTTCCTCATGTCCGATCGATTTGAAATTTGGTACCGAGTTACTTTAATAATATACTGAAGAAAGGGGCAAAAGTGCCTTTATTAACTACAACAAAACTACACTACTATTACACAAAAAGCATTGGATCACCCTCAGACCTTTGAAGGTCTAAAGATAATCCAAATGCTCAAGCCCACTGCCAGTTGGCAGCGTGCCCAGCATGCTGGCTGCATTGCCACGCTGAATGGCAATGCTTATGCGTTGAGCCAAATAAACACCAGCATTTTGGTCACGCGTCGCGTCCACCAGACGCCCAGAAAGACTTTTGAAAGAAGAAAGTATATTGTAAGGTATATTAACTATGACCTGATCAGCCGTTTGATGATCATCAGCACTTTATTAGTTGATGAGGATATCTGACTACCTTCCATTTGTCCTATCTATTCATCCATCCATCAGCCGTAGGACGTCCTCTGCTGGACATAGGCCTCCCCCATGGATTTCTAATAAGGCCAGTTGGAAGCGACCTGCATCCAGCGCGTTCCTGCGATCTTTATTATATCGTCAGTCCACCTAGTCGGTGGACGTCCGACGCTGCGCTTGCTGGTCTGTGACCTCCATTCGAGAACTTTACGGCCCTATCGGCCATCCGTTCTTCGAACTATATGCCCTGCCTATTGCCACTTTAATTAGCTAAGCCGCTAGGCTATTTCGGTAACTTTGGTTCGTCTGCGGATCTCCTCATTTCTGATTCGATCCTGCAGAGAGACCACGAGCGTAGCCCTCTCTATAGCACATTGGGCTATCTTGAGCTTATTCATAAGGCCCACATTAAAAGACCACGTTTCAATTCCATATGTCATCGTGTGATGACATATGGAACTATGGAACTATCGAAAACTCTCGTCTTGAATAATTTTCAGAGTTTATTTATTGTGTCGGAGAGTTTTAAAATAATTTAATTTTACTTTTAATATTAATCTACTTCTAATTTTCTAAAGGATCCCTCTAATCCGAACATGTCTTCAGCTGTCCGTGGCTTCCCAGGCCTCTTGAACTCGTCGGTGCCATATTTAGTATCCTCTTCCAAGAATGAACTGTACTCTTTCACCTTATTTCTCCAGTGTTCTGTAAAAATACGAATTGAAATTCAGAACATACGTTTTACATATCGTCACGCCCATGGCAAAGTTACGAATCTGCATTTAACAATTTACTCTAGAGCGTTTTGGACGTTTTGTCATATTCAGATTCGAAAAAGTAGGTTTTTAAGGTGTGTAACGCCAGATTAGGAACACTTTAATGAAGGAATGTGGAACGCTTTGCCTGGGTCTGTTTTACCGCTAAAGTATAACGTGGGTGTTTTCAAATCCCGAAAAAATAGGTATCTTCCAGGTAAGCGTGCTACAACCTAGACCGCACATCTGCTCATCATCAGTCAGTAAAACCTAAGGTAGTCAAACGAAAACCTATACGAAATAAAAAAAAAATTTTTTCGCTGGCAGTATCTAAGTACATTTACATCATTGATGTATGAATTCCATGTTTTAGACAAATCGCTATAGGCGGATTTCCCCGATATAGGATAAAGAGTGATAAAGATAACAAGAACTGACGTTCCAAAACAATAATTAATCAACAGCTGTTATCATACACAATAAAGTGATGAAATAAATGATTCGTTTGCACGCCTTGAAATACCTAGCATTAAACCTTTCAAAACTCAAAATTGTTCTATTCGGATCTCCACAATATTTTCAAACTAGCTTTTGCTCGCGGCTTCGCCTGCACGATATTTTAATTTTTGTCAAGGTACAAATATGGGATACAGAATAGGAAACTTTTATTTAAAGAAAAGTACTTAGCCTATGTCTTTTTCCACCTTTAAACACTGATGCCAACTTAGCTACTTTATAGCTAAATCTAGCTATTTTTGCACACCTGGCAGCTACAGTTTCTAAAAAATTGTAGCTAAAAAATCTAGCTACTTTTTTTTAGCTATTTTTCAACAGTCGACTTCATCCACACTTCATTAATTTTTTGAACTTTTGTCTGTTGTCGTAAGTCGTTTATTCACACATAGATTCTGCGTAGTTTTTATTTTACCCGTTTGAGTTCGCTAGTCATCAATTTGTGTCGTAACTATTGTAATGAGAAATTTATTTTAATTTTAACTAACTAAAGTAACTAGAAAACACACTTAGTTAGCACTTAGTATAACTTTAAGAATTTTCATAGTTCATATTATTTCCTGTTATTTTTTTGTGTATTAATTACAGAGACAAAATGATTAACGGTCTATATAAATTATAATAATTACCGTTTTTATAATCATGACATCTGATTAGGAATATCACTAATTTTCAGCAATATTGGCTAATTGTGTTGTGCTTTAGAAATTAAACTAAGATCCTTGTAACCACAATTTTTACGAATACATACTTTTGACTTTGAATTTGGATTTACCCAAAAAACAGAAGATTTATTCCCCAAAAACACAGAACTGAGTTAGAGCTTAGATGAATTTAAAGCTTCGGCAAATTCTAGCTACTTTTTGGGGTGAGAGGTGAGAATCTGGCACCTTTTTACAAAAGTTCTAGCTACAAAGACGACAGTGCAGTTGGCAAAACTGCCTTTAAATCTAGTCTATCCTTTGTTTTGTTTCTGCGTGAAAGAGTAACAAACCAACAAACACTTTTTCGAGTGTATAATATTAGCAAGGAGTAAGTATTACTGTTTTGCTAAAAAGTTGGCAAGTGTGATAGTTTCTAAGACGGGGCTCGGCTGATCACCACAATGTTTCTTAATAAGCGGCTCAGTGCGAGTCAGACTTGCACACGAAGGGTTCCGTACTGTATGGGAGCCCCTCTTAAATATTTATTTTTAATTAATTATCTATTATTAAACTCAATATACAACTAAATGTTTTGTGAATATTTCAGGCATCTACCTGTTACCATTATTAATATCGAGCGAAAAACTGCTATAAATTCAGATTTGTTGAATGGGAGCCCTCCCTTAAATATTTATTTTATTCTTTTTTAGTTTATTTGTTGTTATAGCGGCAATAGAAACACATCATGTGTGAAAATTTTCTTCTTTCTAGCTATAACGGTTCATGAGAAACAGCCTGGTGACAGACAGACAGATAGACGGACAGACGGATACTCGAATCTGTCCGTCTCAATCTTTACAATTTCAATTTGTTTATTTGGAGAAAATGTAACTTACAGCACTTAATGCTAGGCATTACATTTTTTATACTTACAGATTACAAATTAAATTATCACACAACATAGAACAGATATAAACATACAATAAAATTAATAAAAACAACAACATATAGCAATAGGGTCCCGTTTTTACCTTCTGGGTACGGAACTCTAAAAAGTATTAGGTAATTACCTACGATTTCTTGCTCAGTACCACCGGTTCCTCCACAATACTCAGCTGGCAAAATATCTTTCGGTATGTGCTTGTACAATTCCTCGTAATTTGTGTTATGAACGTGTAACTGCAAGAACAAAACACCATGAAGTAACATTTTAGCTTTTTAACAATTAACTAAATATACTTAGTTAGTTTTTACGAGTATATAAAACTTTACCCTGTTTCTATTCTTTTCATTGAGGAAACCCTTAAAGGTGTTGAAAAGGGTTTCGAATCCAGGTGGAGTGTTCAAGTAATGAATACCCTTCATTCTTATTGGGTTCGCATCCTGAAAAGCAATGCTCAAAATTATTTCTTTCTCGTTATAAGTTACTCAGTTAGTTATCTGTATTGTTTATTACCAACTACCAAAAAGTAGGAGGTACTGTGTTCGTCTGTATGCATTTTTTTGTGTTCCTATGTTCATCGATAAATTCGTCAATAATGAACCGATTTTAAAAATCTATTTAGTTCGATATATCGGGTATATTCCCGAAATCGTCCCGTTTAAATTTTATCGATATCGGCTTAGCCGTTTTTGATATATCAACATTAATGTACTTGGATGTCACATCGATTCGTGCAAACTATTCGAGTTTTGTACACGGTGGAAGTCGATGTTGCGATATTTTGCGAAAAATAATTATTTTTAGTTTTAGATTCCAGCCATCCTTCGGGAGTTAAAAATAAACTTTAGTAAAAACCATCCGGATCAATTTTTTCACTAACGTATTTTAAAACGTGTTGTAAACCATGTTGTTTCCCACTCCTCAAGAATGAATACGATGATATCCTAAAATTCATTTCAATTCAATTTAATTTAATAAAAATGCAACTTACAGTCAATTATAATGCTAAACGTTACATTTTTTATATAAGTACTAAGAACAACTTTAATTAAAAATTCCAATCACTTAGAGAAACGACTTATACTCGTATATCCACGACAACTAATCTACGTAAAATATGATACTACTTCTGTAATTGGCATATTCAAGATTATTTACAGAATGAATCAATAAAAAATTAACGAATCTTACCTGGTCAATAACTTTCATTTTCTTCATATTTGCTGAAGTCATTTGCAAGAAATGGCTCATGGTCACACCCTCAAAATCCATGACAAATACGCTGCCAGCTACAACTGTATTATCATCATCCATCAAAACTATCTGCAATTCAACAATATTTTATTGTGTAATACATATTCCATATAAAGGGTCTAATCAATTAGCATCCTTTTAGGGACTTATACTGTACATCAAAAATAGCAATTTTTGTTCTGCTACTTATGTCAGAACTGAAATAAAACTGCTGTTACCATACATTTTGTCGCAGGTGAACGATATCTTTCTATGGAACAGCTTTTTTTTGTTTTGCTAAAAGTCGCAGTACAAAAGTTGTTAGTTTTCAGAAATCAAAAATCGTTTATTGCAACACTATGTACAATGTTCTTAGTAATAAATAAAATATGTAGTTCCAATAGTGGACCCTAACGGGCGTGCAATATTAAAAGATGTCTTAACTAGACATACTCGTAAGTAGAACTCTGTTTCTCGAATTCCTACTTGAAATTTATTACAAAAATATTCAAATTACTTATATAAGAAATTCTACATTATTAATTTTTGATGTACAGAATAAGCCCCTAAAAGGATGCTAATTGATCAGAGCCATGTATATTGTGTAAAATGCTTCTATTTGTAATGGAAATGTTACTTCCTATTGGCGTTAATAAAATAACAAACAATAAAATATAATATGTGCAATAGTTAAATAATATGTGAGCAACGTCCATTGACTTTTGATACTTATTTTGTGTTTTTACCTTTGTTAGAATTCCCAGTATTGACATCACATCCCAAAGATTGTATTTATCGGGATTGTACCTTCTAGGTCTCACCAGAGTCACCCTTGGGCTTGCAGGACCCGCTGTTTTTGGCAGGATCAGAAAAGCTCTAAAAATAAAGTCAATATAATGTCAGAGCACAACCAGAAATTGAAAAAATGCAGAAATAAAATAAAACAGATATTTTTTAATACCAGAATAATTAGTGGACTAACAAATATCTTGAAAAAAAGCTGAAAGATAGGAAACTTCCTTATTATATGAGCGTACAGCTTCCAATTTTGTTAAACACAATCTGTGGACTTATCTAGTTATGGAACTAAAGCAACTGCGAAAATTTGACTGTTATTTCTTTGAAAACTAAATCTAGCATCTACAACTTACCTACACAGAATGGAGTATACTGTATACTAACTCGTACATGTAATGTATACTGTATACATTACATGTACGAGGTAATTTAGCTTCTGAAAACCTGAATCGAATTTGACGTAAATTGAGTGGCTTTATCACACTTCCCTGAGGGGTTAGTCCAGGTTTACACGTAAATAGAAACTACAGCTGTTTCCGTACGGCTCTATTCATTACTGTACAGCGCCCCTGGCGGAAACGAGGAAGAACTAACCAAAATGTATGGCGCCACACGCGAACGCGAAAGTTTAAATAAACTACGCAAAACCTGGACTAAGGGCTCAAGTTGCTCCTTTTCTTTTGCTGTATACAGTATTGTACCTTCATTTGTAGTATAAGTATTTTTTCCACTGTCCACACTTCCGTTCCGTTCACACTTGGGTTAGAATTTACTTTCACTTTCGCGGAGGAGTGCGGAAGCATGCCCGTAGTCCCGAGTAGCCCCGACACATGGCGCAGAGGCGGAAACACCCCAGCCCGGGTAGCACAGCAAAGGGAGAAAACCATTTTATCCACTTTTAACGTCAACTGTCATTGTCAATCCATACTTTATTTCCTCTTCGAGGGGATAAAATGGTGGAAAGACCATTTGTCCCTTTGCCATGCTTCCCGTGCTGGTTGACCCAGGTTAACATCACAGTGGATATACCGCCGACTAGGGTTGGCGGGGGGACTCCCACATAACCACTGGTCTCCCTAGGCAGGTGGTATCCATAAAGGATTACGCTGGGTAAAAAAATCGGCCAAGTGCGAGTCGGACTTGCGCACGAAGGATTCCGTACCGTAAGGGAGCCCCATTCCTCTTGCCGTTATTAATAGCAAGCAAAAACTCCTAAAAATGAAGTTTGTTGTATAGGATATTATTTTCATTCTGTTTTTAGTATTTGTTGTTATAGCAGCAACAGAAATACATCATCTGTGAAAATTTCAGCATTCTACTTATAACGGTTCATGAGATACAGCCTAGTGACAGACAGACGGACAGCGGAGTCTTAGTAATAGGGTCCCGTTTTTACCCTTTGGGTACGGAACCCTAAAAAGGATTCACTTTCACTTATTTCATTAATGCATCTTACCCTGAGTTTACAACATCGTCAAATATAGCGTCTGTGTGTTTGATTTTGAAAAGCTCCGGTGCCATGGTGCGAATTGTGTAGTAAAGATCCAACTTCTCTTTCGTTCGTTCCAAGCTGAATTTACAACCACGCAAGAATGCGACAAGCCATTGGTCATCTGTGATGGTAAATAAAAATGTTTTGTACATTATTTTTGTACTTATTGTGTTTTTTAGCTACCTATAGATACCTATAGAAGAGGACATTAAGGGTTATCTGCTTACCCTGTATTAAGCCGTAAGGGAATGATTAAAACCACAGTTATGAAAAACATTTACTATGGGCCAACCCGGAACTCGAGAAATAAAATCAGCTGTTTCATACAAAATTGCAACTTGGAATCGACAAAATGTATAAAACAGCTGATTTTTTTCAGGTTTCCCAGGTTTGTCCCTTGAAAAAAGTTGTTCATAATGATGGTCTGAGTAACCTCCTTACGGCTTAGTTCTGGATTGGACCAGTTCTGGATAACTCTGTAGAAGAGGACGCCATTCAGTGACTATGTACCTACTAAAATCTCTGAATGAATCTATCGAACCTTTTTGAGAATCGGACATTTTTAGAATTTACCATTTTGAGAACTGGGTATAATTCAAACATTTGCCATTGTGAGAATTGAACACACGTAGGATTAGATCTTCTTAGAACTAAGTATACTTATGTCATTATAAGAATTGGGCATTCTGCGACCAAACCGAGTGAAATATCTCGTAAATTGCAAATAAAATTACTTCAAACGATGTCGTCAAATAATCACGTACCGGTCCGAGCCCGCAAATGCGGCTGTTTTGCTATCCAATCCTTGATGTGCTGCAAATCATCTTTCAGCCTGTTTGGATCTTCGTTTAATTCTTTCCGAGCTTTTTCAGCCAACGCTGGGGACAGAGCTCTAACTGACACGGCCATCCTGACTGACACGTTGAGTCTAATTAATCTGTTGCAAATCAAGTGCTGCCCTTTTTAAGGTATTCGTAGATAAATAAAAATAAAATCGATTAGATATCTTTTGTTTACACGTCGTAATCAATGGATTTATAGCTGTATGTTACATTCAGAGTATACAGAGTTATTGCATCATATTTGACCGCTTTCGTAATGCTACAATATAATTTCATGTCTTTTTTAATCTATAATAGTGAAAACAACCAATGTAATTACATCAACTATCTAAAAAGTAGTCGAGATCGTGTCGAGAAATAGGTATATACATAGGCTTATATATGTACATAGGCTTCCGTAGATGATGACATATTATTTTGAAAGTGATTGAAAAATGACGATCTATAATTTAAACTGAGTCTGTGAATGTGAAAAAATCATGTTCCAAAAAGTGTTAAATTAAAGGCTTTTTAGCGTAATTATAATTTCTTTCAGATCATTTCCATACACAATGAAAATTATAAACTTAAATGGAAAATACAATACTTATTGGATTAACCGTCTGACTTGCAAACTAATGATTTTATTGGTAGTGACACTAATAATTTGATTTTTATAGACCAAGTGCCTTTATTAATTACAACAAAATACAATACTACTTAGGTAATTAAGCTATAACTACTTACTTACTAAACTACTGATACATAAAAGACAATCAGAATATCCTTAGATCCTTATAGTTACTTAGAGATAAATTCAAATGCTCAAGCACACTGTCAGTTGGCAGAGTGCCTAGCATGGTAGAGTTTGTGCAAAAAGAGAACCATCGAGGCGTTACGGTGAACTAACAATAAGATTTTAATCAGAAGCCAAGGTACCGACTACCTATACTTGGTAGACGCGGTTACTGATGAAAACCGAATTGGTGTCTACCAGGTATCAAACACTTTTACTAGCAATGACAGAGCAGTGTTGTTAACGTAACGAAATTAGCAAAATGGCACACGGGCGACCTCACCTACGACGCTTCTCTTCTTGCACAAACTCTAGCAGCATTGCCACGCTGAATGACAATGATTAATCAATCATTAAATAGGTTAATTTTGAATTGATTTATGATTAATTGATTTAAGTACTTGTGGCATTACAGGTGTAGTTCGTAGTGCACTGAGCGATATTAGGGTTGAAGAGAGACGTTGTGGGGCAGACGTAGTTGTAAGATAGGACGGTGCTGGTAGTGGTATTGTAGACGCAAAGAGTGTAGTTCTGGCAGGTGGTGTCATCAGGGTCTGCATACCGACCCGCAGCAGTGCAGTTATAGGCCGCTAGTATGTGCCACGCCATGCATCCCACCTGAAAAATTACTATGCATAAGATGCATTGTGAAGGTTACTTTTGCGGTGAAGGAAAACATCGTGAGGCAACCTGCACAATTGCATAAGTACATCTGTAGAAGAAATTCGACAGCTTAAATGAATCCACCTACCCGCACTGGGCCTTTTTACCAGGGAAAATTATTTATGGATACCATTACCACCACACCTCGAGGTTGTTTATATGTGGGAGTCCCCGCCGACTGGACAGCATACCCACTAAAAACTCTGGGTGTTCCACCTCTGCGCCTGGTGTCGGGGCTAAGGGCACGCTTCCGCACTCCTCCGCAGCACCCGACAGCGCTGGTCTAATTCGGGCCCCGCCACGGAGTGTGCACTCCCGCCAGAGTGACGATGTGTCGGAACACCAGACACGTCGTCATCCACCACTCCAACCAACCAGAACTGGGCGTCAGACAGCGACCCGCACTGGGCCTGGAAACCGCAATGGCCCTTCGTGGGTAGGCCTACGCGCGTCCAGCAGTGGACTATTAAAAATTCTGGTACAGTACCGTACAGTATAAAAAGAAAAAAAACACGTATAAGCCGGGTGACTAGCCTATCAGAGTTAATAAGCCGCATGAAGGCATAGTGATGGTTAAACGGTTGAAACAACCAGGAGCCACAATTTAATGTTTCATCCGAGCCACGTGAGCACTCAGTTGTAAATGCCACCCGCGGTCACTCATCCGAAGACAGACCTTCCAAATGTTGCTTAACTTAGGTGATCCTTAAGGAACACCTAATCAAACTACGCTATCAGCACTAAGTACTACTGCCATCTAGCACTAAGTTCTACTGCCATCTTGTTTTGTTTATAAAATAAGCACCAATTTCAATCATAAGGGGTTGCTTTTAGTTTCTAAACAAGAAAACGAACACGTAAATATACTGACAGACCAGAAAAGCGCGGGAAATTGTACATATTTGTGGTTATAATAAATAATATCACAGAATTTCATATATGTACAATTTTCGAACTAAATCAAACAAAAATAATTAATACAAGACTATTTGTTACATTCTACGTCTATTCATAATACCTTTTATGATTATATTTTTAATTTTGTACTCACCAGAAAGACTACAAGTACAACACTTGCTTTGGCTTCCATTTTTGCAATGTGTACAATCTTTCCAAAAATCGTAGATTATATACCAAAAAGAACAATTCACTTAACCACCCCATCGTAATTAGATTAATTTGTTTGCCTCGATAACAGCAATGTTGAAACGGATATACCTAAAACGGATATAGATCAGATGAAGTCATCCGGAACATGTCAATACAGCTGTCATATTACTTGGAACAATGGCCACTTCGACCGCTATTATCTTATTTCTGTTAGGTCTATTCTTCACTGGCTTCATTTACTGAACTAGACTAAGTTTAACCAACGTCAAAAACCGAGGTTCTCAGTTCGTCTGTACGTTTTTATGGTTCCGTAGTGTGTCGATGGTGTAAAAAACTGTTAGTTTTTTGTGCCTTTCTAGATTATGCATGTGTGATTATTGTTTATTCGTTTATTGCACAATGCACTGTTACAACAAAAGTTCTTACAAACTTGAGTCTTAACTAAGTGACATTAGTAGCGGCGTTAGGGTAGGGTGCGGTTGGGCGACCGCCCAGGGGCGCGGGACATTAAAGGGCGCTGCAAGCGCACCTTATCACACGTCGCAGGTGCTCTTTCACGCGGATCCAAGATGGGACGTTAGGTATATTAAAATAAATTTTGCCCTTCATTGAACAAAAAGACAGAAAAAAAATCTCACTCGCTACGCTCGCGTACTTTTACTTGCTTCCTCTTTTCTGAGATTATAATTTGGTCCTTAGCACCGCAAGCGCCCCTTCGCGCGGAGCTTTGAATACGATATGTTGAGGAAACGCCAACACAATGTCATACTCGGTACACTTGCGCTTAGCAATAATTAATTTATTAATCATGTGTTATAACTTTTTTTGCACTGCGTACGGTGTGTGAAAAAAATTGAATCAAATTAATCGATTGAATTAAAATAAGAACACGGTCCGTATCAATGAATTCTTCGGAATTTATGTACGGAATTTTACATCACTGGCTTTTCGGTGAATAAGTCCTTATAAGAAATTCAATGACGTATGTGAATCCACCAACCCGCACTGGGCCAGCCTTGTGGATATGGCCCAATCACCCTTCGTGGGTAGCCTACGTGCTGCAGTGGACTATTAAAAAGGCTAGTACATTACAAGAACTCCATTGAAAGATAAAATCGAAAAATTTCGCGCACGCTACGGTCGCGCTTAGTTACACTGTTGTAGTACCATCAAAGGATTGCTCAAGCCAGTTGCTCAGTTTTACTACTTATTATTTGAATTTCAGTTAATTTCGGGGCGCCGCAGAAATCTCGCCCAGGGCGCTGGTAGTGCCGGCATTGGTTAAGTACCTTAGTTAGGTACCTCTGATTGCTCTGTGTTCGAGACTAATGAATAGCCCGTCTTATGTCTTCATGTAATGTCATGTAATTCTTCATATTCTTCAGTTAGATAAAATTTTAGCTTGCTGCAAACCGCACGTTGCCAAAGTTAGTGTACACGAACCCTAAATTAAAAGCTAATTGCATTGCCCGCAATAAACAATGCTGTTGATTTACTAGCTTTGCTAAGATAATCCGAAAGAAACGTTAATCTGACCTAAATAATTCGGCTAAAACTCATGGACACATTTGTGTTACTTCATGTTCATATTTCAGTATTTCTTCATTGCTACGACAACGATCATCTGATAACTTCACAGAACAGGAAAATCAGGTGAGCTATTTAATTTAATATAAAACGAGTATAGGTGCCTATATCATAAAACAGTAATTAGGTCTATATGCCTTTAATTGTAGAATTAATTCAAATACAAATATTTTATTGATAACACCATAGTTACATTACCACTAGTAAAGTACAATAACGTTTCTGATATATCCTAAAATTTTAAAATGGAGATAAGATAAAGATACATATGTATATAGATATTTACACTCACAAGATTTTAAACTGGTAGTGATTGGACATTCATGGTGATTTTTTCTACATTAAATTTGTTCAATTGTTATGGCTATTACGTATTATGCATTCATCGATCGATAATAAATTGGCTGAAAGAACATCTAATTAATATTAAGAGAGATTTATCACTACATATAGTATAAAACAAAGTCGCTTCCCGCTGTCTGTCCCCATGTCTGCTTATATCTTTAAAACTACGCAACGGATTTTGATGCCGGGGCGGGTCGCTAGTATTTACTAAATTATAATGGATAAAACCAATGACTCCCGCTCTGGTTCGTATTTGGTGCAAAGGATGGCTATCGCTATCCACCCAGCGCAAGGCAATGCGGCCAGCAAACTCGTATTGGGCTCTTTTGCACTGGGTCAAAGAAGATATATAGGTACATAATACGTAACCGGGTATGATCGCAGATGGTTTGTGAGTTAAAACTTAATAGTTTGACTATGAATTGTATCTACTATTGTGCCTTGTTTATGAATGAAATAAAAAGATCATACAGTTCAGATTTAGAGATATACAAGAATTCAGTACAGCAAATTTAATTTCTATTTTCATGTCAATTTTAATGTCGCAAAAGATTGCCATTTTTTAAACATTTAGGTACATCTGCAATCAACCTGTTCTGCCTACGCCACCAATGATATTTAGGAGGAATTCATTAGAGTGCAATATTGTGTATGGCTGTTATCTATTAATTGTCACATCGTAATACACATATTGTACAACAAATATTGTCCTTACTATGTTAATTATTTTGCCAATCATTAAGGATTTTGATAACTTGCATTATTTGATAAGCTACACCTCTTTCAAGTCCATGGTTAACGCCAAGGTCGATGTATTTGAAAATTTATTAAGAAGTTGTACAAGTATAATCTTTGTACACTTTTTTCAGTTAGAACTGAAAACAGACGAGCCTGAACAAATACTCGTATTTTCATATTGAGCGTAGGACCCACCATGCAGTACCAGTACTGTACTGTATAGTCCACTGCAGGACTTTGGCCTACCCATGAAGGGTGATTGGGCCTTATCCACCACGCTGGCCAAGTGCTGGTTGATGGATTCACATACGCCATCGAATTTTACGGACATTATGCAGGTTGCCTCACGATGTTTTCCTTCACGGAAAAACCAGTGGTGTTAAATTTCGTACAAAAATTTCAAAAAACTCTTTGGTACTGAACCGGGATTTGAACCCATGAGCTCTCAATTGCAAGGCAGGCATCACTACAACTAAACCACCACGGCTTTCAGTTTCAATTTGCATCATTAATTAACAATATCAACATTATCAGTACCCAGTAGGTAGGTAGCAGAATTGGCAAATCTACCAGCAGAAGTGCAAGTAAAAGTCGTCGAGGTCGATGAGCCCGTAGTATTGGTAGTACCTACCTACACTTATAATCAAACTCACGATCGTATTTGGAACAAAATAAGTATCATCAAGGTAGGTATTAAGGGTCCCTCAGGATCTGTCAGAAGATCGGTTAGATTCTCTCCAAATAGTCAAACAGCTCAACCAGCCAACAAGGGGTGTGCCTAATGCACACCCCTTCTGGGGTGCCCGGAAATTCTAATTTCCCCCGCCGGGTGACGGCCCAAGCCGAGGTCCGTACCTTTTCAGGCGCCTTTCTTTGAGAAAATCATCAGCCGTTTCATACATTTTGTTGATTCTGAATTAAAATTTTGTATGGAACAGGAGTTTTTTTTCTCGAATTTTGGGTTAGTCCCATAGTAAAAGTTGTTAATAGTGATGGTCTTTATCTATAATTTACCTACTTTACCTACCAGTCTATAATATACTTATACCAGTGCCGAACCGTAAGTTTAGGGGGCCCTAGGCTAATACAACTTAGGGGGCCACGTAGAATAACTTAATTACTTACTGAATTGAATGGGTTTGATTAATTGCAGGATCTCAAACCTTACGATCTGTTTAATTTATATTTGAATAACCCATCATTGTCCACAACCATATGTCGTAGAATCTTAACGTTAAACGAGACATTATTATCTTAACACAATCTCGAGGGTTATGGAACAAACTAAAGAGATACTATGGGCTATGGCAGGTCAATAATGTTGTATGAGGGAGTAAAGTGATTTAAATTTGGATCGTATAATTCGTATGAAATTTCTCAACTTAGAACATTTAAGAACATCGTAAAGAGGTTTCATTTTACAAAATCGAATATAACCTCCTTACATTACACGGCAACTGGCATTGTAAGGAGGTTCTACTCGACTTCACAGAATAAAATCTCTTTGGTGCCCGTGTCAGTTCGATTTTATAGAATAAAACCTCTTTGCAATGCCCGTGCTAGGCCTTGATAATCGAGCTGGCCGTGGTCTTATTTTTTTTCATGTAGTATTTACATTCTCTGTTTTATTATAAATTGTGTGCGATTCTATGAAAATTCGTAGGTACATTATAATTTGTTTTAATTTATTGTGAACAATACCGAGTTTCCTAATGAGTAGGTACCTACACTTAGTGAATATAATGACGTAAGTATTACTCATATTCTGGGGGCTATATTTTCTCGCAGGATGTATGAAAAGTAGAGGATGGACCTCTAGAACCAAGTTTGTCTTCGTCTTGGGCGACTTGAACCCCTTGCTTCCCTCAGGACTCTAAATAATTTAAAACAATATAACAAACAATATAAATATAAGTAAGACATCAACCAAAAATGTTTCAAAACTGACTCATAGTAGTAGTAGGTGATACCTACTTACTCGTGATAGCGTTATTATTTTTTGTGCTGGGAGGAAAAATACCTTAGACAGAATTATGTTGAAGAGAAATCTAGGCAAACCCAGAGATGTGTTTAAACAGAGATATCATTTATCTTGGGCAAACATAGTGTTGTCCCTTACTTTATTTAATACTCTACTCGACATTCGAAAAAAGAAAACACAAATTTTAGGATGCAAGTATACATATACCTTACCTATTGACCCAATGACAAATAAGTAGGTAGGTATGGTATAGGCCGCGCCACATAAGTTGGCGGAAATGAAGTTAGCTACAAGTTGCGCAATATCCAATCCTGACCGAAGCTCACACAAAGCCACGCGTTGATTGGATGTTGCGCAGCTTGTAGCTAACTTCATTTCCGCCAACTTGTGTGGCGCGGCCTATATGTGTATTCTTATCGTATCAGTTTTTAAGCCGCCTAAAAGCCTCAGACATGGATAAGCGACTAAAACAAGCCGCCGGGGCTTGTAATATAATATATCGGACACTTTTTGAATGGGTGAGTGTGGATGGCATTGACAACAGAGCGCTGCCGTGGCTCGATTCTAGGTCCCGGCTGTTTTAACCGTTTCGCCATGTCAGAGGCCAAAAAGTCTGACAACAGGACTAGTTAGCTTGTCACGCGGCTTATATGAACTTACAATCATCTAAGTTACGTCAGCGCTCAGTATGGCGTTTCATTCGAAGACTGACTATGCCAAACGTTACAGGACGATTTTATTAAGAACGGAAGATCGCACTAAATGCAAGATGCTAGTTAAGTGAGTAAGTTCGTATAGGCCGGGTGGCTAGCCCTAGTGTCAAAGTTTTTAAGCTGCCTAAAGGCCTCTGGCATGGCTTATCGGTTAATAAAACCGGGACCTACAATTAAACGTGTCATCCAAGCCACGGTAGCGCTCAGTTGTACATGCCACCAGTTGCAAGCGGCTTGCAAGTAAACTTGCAACTTATTTGAAACAAAACAATATACTTATTTTGCCTTATGACATTGGCGGGCCCAACACTAGAACAGTGGAACAGGCTTCACAATCGCAGGCAGGCATCCCTCAGTTTCCGTTTTTATCATAAAGATACGAGAGACAATAAAATACTTACGTTTAAAAACAAAACGTCGCCATAAAACAAGTAGCCTTACGGTAACACGGATAATTTTCATGATAAATACAGTGTGTGAAGTTTTTCTATAACTTTTTAGTTGTGACATTCCTTTGAGATGAGGCTTGTGTGTTTAATGGTGTTTTTTGCTGTAAGTATATCGCATATAGTTGTATTAAACTGGGAGTTTTACTTTGCGATTGTAGGGCAATGTAGGGTCACGGATATGGCAGAGACGAAAATCTTATTAAAACTTTTGTACACTACCCTAAAACTACTCTATCTGTACTTCGTTTCAGAGATAGTACACTCAGATCTCAAAATTCACTGTTCTAGCCGTTTTTAGAATTCCACTTGTAGATAACTCGTTTATTTAGCATAGTTTTTAGTGTTTCACAATAGGTTTCCCTGGTATTTAAAATCTGACTACAAAAAAGTTACAAAATTTTCGTTTAAGAAAATTACATTGGTTCCTACAACATAAGTACCTCATTACACATTTGTCGGTATAAAAATGATTGTGATTTCAATATTTTCATATATGTAAATTAAAAGTCCCTCCTATCTGATTATGTCATTGCTGTTCTTGATTTGGTATATTTGCCATATTATAATCGAACATCTAGCTTTGACCTAGTTCACGTGTAAGTTTATTCATGTCATACATCACATGAGACACACATCTTCAATAGCCTAAACCCCTCATTAAGATATGACGCAGTTGTAATTACACCTGTGTAAACTTTGAAATGTTTTTTATTACAGGGCTTATGCCACGGCGTCAGCAAAGCCACGGAGTGTACGGCACGAGGAAAGTTCCTCAACGATGATGCGGAACTGTGCCGAGGATACACCATGTGCCTACTCGGTGGAGCCAGTGGCTTCACTCAATACAAGCTCAGCTGCCCTGTTTCCTTTGTCTTCAGTCATTTAGAATTACAATGCACTAACGCTACAAACTACCAATGCATGCCCAGTTTCGTCTGCAATATGACGGGAAATTTCGAGAACCCTTTAAGCAAGAATTGCTCATCTTACATCGCTTGTCCTGAAGGTATAAGTGGATTAATGATGGCACGGCAAGTTGAGTGCCCTTCTGGTGGAGTGTTTAGCCCCATAGCAGGAGTTTGTGTCAGTTCTGGATATGAGTGTACTGTTGGTGTCACTGAACCGATCACTGAGTCGATCATTGAACCGATCACTGATGCTATCACTGAAGTGCCAGTGACAACGGAATCTGTGCCGCATAATGCCACTTTCAATGTGCAAGCGTCAAGTGAAAATGGATTTCAGCTGTCTGGTAGTGTTACAGTGAACAGTGCAGTCGGTGTCAGTAGACAGCATGCTGTGTTGTTCGCTCTCTTGGTGTTTGTGAATATTAATAATTAAATCATAGTTTTAAAATGACGTACTAGAGTGTAATTTTATTTGCTAACCAGCTTGTTTAATTTATCTAAAAACAATACTACGGTCACCTAGAGTACCTACCTAAATAGGTACCAACATTAAAAAGTTGTTAGGTACTGGTGTTTGCACACCTTCTGTAGTAATTTAGCTTTTTGCACTCTTTTGATATATAGTTATCCATTGAATTAAAATTAGGTATGTAAAATAGGTACTTAACAGTTCATGATGTCTTCCTCAATGTAATACCTCGAAGTTAGAACAGTGAGACAGATAATTAAAATTTATTTTTTCTTCAAATTATTTTGTTGGACTACCTGATGCACGGACCTTAATGGCATCTGTGATGGGACTCGTTGCGCACTGCGCAGTAGCAAATGAGAAGTAGTTCAACGGAGGTGAGGAGCGGAGTTCTGCGCAACTTGTAGCTTCACAGACCCAGTTAAATTTAATTCGACACTATTCTCCCTCCACGATTTCGAACTACCTATCTAGAACTCTGTACAGCCATTTCCTTCTTATATCCGAATCATCAACCATCCAATTCCTCAAAGTGTTTCTCCGAATAAATCAGAGTTAGGTACCTATGGTTTTTTTTCGTATTGTACTCGTAGGTACCTATTATAACCAGATGCCTGAAATTATAGCACAGTAATAATTTTGAGTCTTGAACTTCTCGGGCACCCAGATTGGAATAAAAATAAATTTTTTCTCAATAATATTCACGTGGATATATGTGACGATATCGTGGTCATGGCGAAGTCGATGGAAGAGCTCAGCACGATGCTCGAAGGCCTAAATCGAGTTTCTCAACAGGTGGGTCTTAAAATTAACATTAGATAAAATGAAGGTCATGTGTAATGCCCTTTTTGTACCCACCCCAATATCTGTTGAGAGCTCTGTTCTTGAAGTTGTTGACTCGTACGTCTACCTAGGACAAGTAGTCCAGTTAGGTATAATATAACTATCTTAAAAAACTATTGTAAAACTTACCGTTTACGATTTATAACCCATTTGATGAAATTTCATTAAATGGACCTTAAAACATTAAATGATCCATAAATCGTAAACGGAAAGTTTTACAAAAAAGTTAAATGGAAACAAAAGATGCGAAATTTTATTTTCTACAATAATGATCTTAATGTTTTTTGCCCTTAAGTACAAAGTTTCCGAGATATCGGCCAAAAACATTTTTTCAAGATGATGTGTCAGGAACGCATTCTCTGAACGGCCGAACTATAGCTCCAAGGAATTTCCATACGAGAACTCCGACTTCAAGAAAGAGGTCGATCGCCGAATCCGACTCGGCTGGGCAGCGTTCGGAAAATTGCGTGACATCTTTTCATCCGATATTACCTCAGTGCCTCAGTGCGAGAGTTTTCGAGATAGCCCAACGTGCTAGGAGAGGGCTATGCTCGGTGTCTCTCTGCGAGATCGAATTAGAAATGCGCAGACGAACCAAAGTTACCGACATAGCCCAGCGGATTAGCAAATTAAAGTGGCAATAGGCAGGACACATAGTTCAAAGAACGGATGGCCGATGGGGCCGTAAAGTTCTCGAATGTAAACCACGGACCAGCAAGCGCAGCGTAGGACGTCCACCGACTAGGTGGACTGAGGATATAATAAAAATCGCAGGAACGCGCTGGATGCCGGTCGCTTCCAACCGGCCTTATTGAAAATCCATGGCCTATGACCAGCAGTGGACGTCCTACGGCTAATAGATAGAATATTATATTTTTTCGTGTTGCCGCCATTTTCCTTTCAAAATAATAATGTTTTTGTCAGGAACGCTGGAAAATAATACTTACCTAACTACACGTTGGTGCCACCTTATACGTCTGTGGTGCCACCACGCCTCCAACTCTTCTGACCCGGTGGCCGAAACAGGAACTAACGACGCTATTTTCAAACGTAAAAATATCGATAGCACTTTACGACGGTAGCGACGCCGCCAACGGGTCAGATAAGGGATTCTGTGTATAACAAAGTACTCTGTGGACCAGGCCGGGCCCGGACGGGGACGTCTATGCCACGTTGTAATATAAATTCATACGAAATGTAAGAAACGTCTAACATTAGTGACACGAACGGGGCACGGACGAGGCCCATTCCGTACTGTACGGGAGACCCTTTAGCCCACAGCTTTAGCCCCATTTCAAGCGCCTACCTGTTACCGTGATTCTATGTAAATATTGTTAAAAGAGTAAAAGTAAGAATTTCAAAGATCTTTAGTTAATATTTGTATATACCTACCTTATTATATTATTATGATCTTTTAGGATTTAGGTTAAAATTATCTCTTCTTTATATACGTAGGTATAATATAAAAGTGCTAATAGTGTAAACCGCTTTAAGTCATATTATTATTGTGGTTAGTTATAATTAATATTTTATTGTGTAATTTTGAATGTAAATATAATACCTAATTTCGTTCATCTAGGTGTAAGAAGGAATTACATAGCCTTAAATTGTAAGTAAAACAAATCATTACCTATTGCATGTCCGTTAGGATAAGCTGTTGTGTCTAAATAATTTTGTAACACCTTAATGTACCCAGTTCAGAGCAATAAATGATAGATATCTTTATCTTTTTAGTAGGTAGGTATATGTTGCCATAGAGGCAATCGAAATATATCATCTATGAAAATGTCTTCTCTCTAGCTGTTACAGCTCATGAGATACAGCCTGGTGACAAACAGACAGACAGACGGACAGCGGATTCTTAGTAATAGGGTCCCGTTTTTACCCTTTAAGTACGGAACTCTAAAACATTAATTAATGACATTGACAGTCCTAAAGCTAAAATTGACAATGACTTTTCTGCTGTTATAGCTTCAGTCAGTGTTACTACTCTTACCATAATTTTGCCAAAATTGGCTTTTTTTGAAACGCCTTACGAATTTATTTCCTATTCATAAAAATTCATGGTAGGATGAAACCAATGATGCATTCGTACGACCGATCATTGTTGCTAATAAAAAACATAAGCCTCCTTGGCAGGCAGGTAAAAATGCGTTGCTGCTTTAATATCTTATGCATATGTAACTTAGTCCTTAATATACTTTGCGTGTTACGTCGTCTCAGAGACTTGTTTACAAATTCTTTAGATTATAACCTGTGAAAATCTAGGCATTTTGACGTTTTCTTTCAGAACCTTGAAGGTTTTTAAAGTACTATTGCAATTGTTGGTAAAATGGACATAACAACACTAAATTTAGCCAAACATTGAGGTTAAGTTGGAATTTCGAAACAATTATAATTTTTTCAATTAAAACCTCCACTAAAAGCTGAAATTCTACATAAACCGCTTTGCAATCTGGCGCTTTAAGCGTGTATAATGTATTCAAACATTGTAATACCTAGGTAAGCGTACTATTTACTGTACTATACATTCGATAGGTTATGTTTACTACCTATTTAATCTTAATATTCCGTTCTGCAGACAATGGCAAAGGCTTCAGTGCTTATGTAGGAAGCTTGCTACACTAGAAGGCCAGAAACTACCCCAAACTAGTGCTTCCAATGACGGGATTTCGCCCCCGCCGAGGATTCCCAGAAGCCCTACTGACATCTTACAAGCCCTAGCTGCAACTGTAGGCCCGGATCCCACAGCTGCACACTACAAGTAAGTCTATCGGCTAATAGGCGCTATCGTATTTAAAATAGCAATTTAGAGTAGCCCTGTTTCTTTTTCACTATATGCATTTGATAGAGAGAACGCTATTCAATTTACGATGGCGCCTTTAGGATTGAGCCTATTGTGTTTTGAGGTCTTCAATAAAAGTTAAATGTCTCGACTTAGCTATTGTTATGTAAATCAGAAACATAGTGACTACTTTATCTTGTTACCAAAGTTCCTTGAGGATTGCTTCTGGAAAAGACTAAGGCCAAGGAAAAAATATTTTAAAAAGAAAAAAAGCTTTATTTGTTTACAAATTCCTTTATGAGCTGTCTTCTAAAGAATGGTCAATAGGTATGAAAAACTATTTTAACTGGTTTTGTCAACACATAGGTATTTCAAAATTGCTTACTTTTTTTCGTTAAATATCACTATCTTCACAGGCTATTTTCAACATTTCATACTTAACATTTTCAGATACCATGATGATCCCTACCTGATACCATTATCCAACTTCCGGAAACGTGCATACGCACTCTCTGCTGAAGCCGGTAGGAAAGCGGCTGCGTGGATCAGAGACGAGCATGCAGACTTGTTCACTACCAGAGTGTGGGACCCACCTGGCAAAAAGATCACACCACATGTCAACGCAGCCCCTGAGATAGCAGCATACAACCCTAAGCCTATTTATACTGATGAGAGCAAGGTATGATATACTACCTTCTTGTTTTTAACTTTCGAAAGCAAGTATACACACTCTAGTGGCCGTGTGCATCAGAGACGAGCATGCAGACTTTGTTCACTACTAGGGAGTGGGACCCGTCAGGCAAGAAGATCACACCTCATGTCAATGCAGCGCCTGAGATAGCCGCATACAATCCTAAGCCTATTTATACTGATGAAAGCATATTTATGATATGCTACCTTCTTGTTCTTAACTTTCAAAAGCAAGCTTACACAATCTGCTGAAGCCGGTAGGAAGGCGGCCACTTGCATAAGAGACTTGTTCAGCGAGAGTTCAGAGAGAGCATGCAGACTTGTTCACTATTAGAGAGTGAGACCCTCCAGGCAAGAAGATAGCAGTGTATAACCCTAAGCCTATTTATACTGACGAAAGCAAGGTATGACCTTCTTGTTTTTAACTTTTTTACAAAGTAGGTTTTTGTTTCACAAGGTTATATATGTAACAAAAATCTTTGAAAAGAAAAGACTTGAATAGGACTTGTACTCCTTATTCTAGGTCATGTATTAAAAACTAAAGTAGGATAACAGGTAAAACAGAACAGACTTTGATTTTTTGCATGAATAATAGTTTAAAAGTAGGAAAGTGTCATAAGCTTAAAGAATAGACTGGACCTTTGGATAAAGAAATAAAAAAATCCTTGACAGATAAATACTAATTTTATTTGACTCTCAAAGGATACTGTGTGGAGCCACAGGTCACTAGGTAATAAAATAAATATAAATGTAAATATACTAAGTACCTTCAAACTTTTATGATACTGGTTTTTACTATAATTAGAATTCTGATTGAGATGCTATTTAATCCTAACCTACTTCAACAGAGATTTTTCAAAATGAAATTAAAATCATTTATTAGGCATGATATTCAATATGTGCAGATACATTGTTCTAAAGGCTCCCAAACTAGTCAGAGACTGTATGTCAGGAGCCAATAGCTTCTCCTGTTATGTCACAAAAAGATAACAATGCAAATAAACAACTAGGATTATACAAGTGAAAAATGTTTAACAGAGTTAAACTCAGAAAGAAAACAAAACAATATATTTTCTTAACATGAAATTTTTTTTTATTATACAATAGAAATTTCGAAATCAAATGTAAACTACAATACACAATAAAATACATGCGAGCTATTATGTGTGTGTGTGTGTGTGTTCTTATAAAAACGTCTTTTCTATGTAGAATAAAAAATTAAATTTTATTTATGCAGGTAACAGAACAAGATCTCCAATACACCATCCAAAATGCTCTCATCGAGGATTCAATCAAAGTGTTCCAACTGCTGGGTGGAGTGGACGGTGTGAACGAGGATCTAAAACTCCAGTTCCTGCAGCTGTTGAGCTTTTATAATGAGAAGGAACCGGATTCCATGGAGTGGTTGGAAGAGAGGTGGTTCGCTGCTTCCAGTAGGGAACGGCATGCTACTACTTGGAGGTGAATTTCCTAATTTCATTTATCACTGCATAGTATAAAACAAAGTCGATTCTCGCTGTCTGTCCCCATGTATGCTTATATCTTTAAAACTACGCAACGGATTATGATGCGTTTTTTTAAATAGATAGAGTGATTTGAGTGATTCAAGAGGAAGGTTTATTGTGTATAATACACCTGTGCGAAGCCAGGGCGGGCCGCTAGTTATGAATAAATACCATTTATATTTTAAGTGATCCACTTTTAATTGTGTAAACAAACTGATGGTACATTATTGCTCCTTGCGGCTTAATATTAACTGCTCAAATGCTTGATCCAGGGTAGTATTATTTCCCCTCTAATGGAGGAAAATGAGGGAGGGGAGCATTTAAAAATTGCCAACGATAGAAAAAAAAACATTAATAAAATTTGTAAAACCTGAATACTGTAGACAAAACCAACATCCATCCAGACAGACGAAAGCAGAATCGCTGTGTTAAACGAAGACTCCGTATTACAAATACCGCTTGTTATCTTAGTGAATTGAATTGAAATCAGTACTGCTTAGGAATAACTCAAGTAACAATTAAAAGTTAGCCCAGTTGACACAAGTAACAATCGAAACTTGGTTGTTTTCTCTCTAAATAAAACTACATATGTATTTATTTTCAGGCTGGGAGGCCTAGCAGACAAAATATTCACTTCAATGGAGCCTAAAACACCTGAAGCATACTGTGCCATCATACAAGGCATGGCCAAATACTATCAGGTATGTAATCTATCCACCTAAAGTGTTATAATATTTTTTCCATAGTTAATCCAAAGTAATTAGTTATTTCAATATTAGGTTTGATTAGGTGTTTGTCAGCGTTCACCAGGGCTAGCCACCCGGTCTATACGAAATCACTTATTTAATATTAGGTAGTTGGCAAATAAAATGAATGCCATATTTGATTAAAAGCCGTGGTAGTCTAGTAGTTGTAAGTGTTGGCCTGTCATTCTTTAGGTCGTGGGTTCAAATCCCGGTCCCGTACCAATGAGGTTCTCTGGAAGTCATGTACGGAATTTCACACAACTGGCTTTTCGGTGAAGGAAAACATCGCGAGGCAACTTGCATACGTCCGTTGCATGTTTGATTGCGGGTTTTTCAGTCTAGGTTTTACATTTGACTGTGTTTACACATACTTTTTGTTACAATCAGTATCTTTTTTATGTATTCTTACACAATGTAGTGTACTTTCACTTCTTCCGCGCTTGTGGGACTCCACTAGCATTTTTTTTTCACAATCTATTTACTTTTCACTTAAACTGTTTTGTTTTAGGCTGAAAGAGCACACCAGCTGGCTCAAGAAGCGGTAGAAGTGGGAATTCCCTTGTCCACCGGCGTGTACAATTCCTTACTGGGCTGTGTCGGGTTCCTCAAGGAAGGCACGGCGTTACGGACTGAGGCCCTCAAGAAACTGCTCAGCGAAATGAATGTACAGGTAAGTTCAATAAATCTATGAACTAAATTAAGTTAAATTAATTTAATTCTGGTACTACCCACCTTCTTCTATCGTACGGCTAGACAGAGGCGATTAAGTCGCCACCCTTTTATGGTGGACGTTTCACGCGTTAGAACCATCTCGTAATTTTAGTTTGATTGGATATTGCGCAGCTTGTAGCTAAATTCGTTTCCGCCAACTTGTGTGACGCGGCCTATATCTTCAGGTATGCATGCTACACCCTAGACCGCATATTTGCTTAACATCAGGCAGTGTGTAGTCAAATACAAACCTATTTGAAATTTAAAAAAAAATTAAGAAGCGGTAGAGTTAGGAATCCGGTTGTTCACCACGGTGTACTGGACTGTGTCGGGTTCCTGAACGAAGGCTCCTTCAGGAACCCGACACAGCCCAGTAACGAATAGTAACGTGACACTGTAACTGTGACGAGTAACAATAACGTGAGTAGAGAAACTGCTCAGCGAAATGAACGTACAGGTAAAATCTGTATAGTGCATGACAAAATTATAGTTAGAAACTGCTAAATAATTGATAATATTGCGAAAAAATCTATAACTTTACTATCACGATTCGTTTATCATAAGATTTGCAACCCTGCGATTAATCAAACCCATTCAATTCATTTAAATCAAGTCTACGTTGAGGTGCCAGTACTCCGAACTAACAGTTAAAATGTTCGGCAGCCATTACACTATCATTTGATCTCAATCGTGATCCGCTGTTTCCCTCTCAGACTCTTTCTATCTTGCTAGCCTATACTTCGAGTAATTAGGTGGGCCCCTAAGTAGTATTAGCCCAGGACCCTTTAAACTCACGGTCCGGCACTGAATGTTTGATAGTCCATCTGACAGACTAATTATATTTATTTACTCATCATGCCTATTGGCACTGATATAACCTAACATTCATGCTTAAAACACAATAAATATATCATCTCTCTCAAATCTCTCAATTATCCCAGGGCCTATCCCCTAATGAAGAAACTCTAAACGCGTGCCTTCGCTCGATATCGGCGTGGGGCGGCGGCAAGTCCCTGCAAGAACTAGCGCTCGGCGTTGTGGCGGAGTTGAGGCGACTCGGCATTCAGCCCGGCCTAGCCGCCTACTACTATCTCCTGTGCTTGTTTTGTAAAGAAAGTAAGTATACTAGCAAGATAAAAAGCTGTATTACTTTTGCTAGGTTTCGGCATATAGCTATAGCAAACCCCAGCAAGAACTAACGCTCGGCGTTGTGGCAGAGTTGAGGCGGCTCGGCATTCAGCCCGGCCTCGCCGCCTACTACTATCTACTGTGCTTGTTTTGTAAAGAAAGTAAGTATACTAGCAAGATAAAAAGCTGTAATACTTTTGCTAGGTTTCGGCATATAGCTGTAGCAAACTCCTGCAAGAACTAGCGCACGGCGTCGTGGCAGAGCTGAGGCGGCTCGGCATTCAACACGGCCTGGCTACCTACTACTATCTCATGTGCTTGTTCTGTAAAAAACGTAAGTCTAGTATATTTATAAACGAAAATACTGTTATACTTTTGCTAGGTTTCGGCAAATAGCTGTGGCAAAATCCCTTCAAGAACTAGCGACTTGAACAACTTGAAACTACGCGGCATTCCTGGCTGCCTTCTATCAAAGAATATATAATAATACTACGTATAGAACGGCCACTCGTTACCCCCCACCCGTTTGAGTCGTCCTCACTTCCACCCCGCGTTTCACGTACCGAGTCGTGTACTCTGCGCGCGGGCTGCACTGGCCGGTAGATTATATAATAAAAAATACCTAGACTGTGACAATAGGGAAGACTTCTACTGTGTATGGTTGAACATCAATAATACGTAACAAAACAAGAAATTTTAATGTTTATTTAAGGATAAGTAAAAGGAACTTATTTTACATTATTTGCTAAATTCCTCTTGATTTTTTCTTTCAAATAAAGTAGATCGGTTACTTATTGCTAAAATGCTTCCAAATTAAGCAATTGTTATACTTTTTTATACTTTTTTATATTCATTTTTGCAAATTGAATACGCATCTGTCTCACTCACACGGCATGACGTCACGTTGTGGTGATCGCTGAATTCGCTGACAGCCATAGACGTTCCGCACACAAATGCGCGTGTAGCGACCGTGCGTATGTGTCTTGTCTGTGAGTAAGTACTGTGTTAGTGTGCGTAAGACAGCAAATTTTGAATGAAAAATCGCGGAGTGTCCGGGCTGTGCTTCTACTATCTGCTGTGCCCGTTTTACAAAGAACGTACATAAGTATACTAGCAAAAGAAAAAACTGTTAACGCGGGTTTTTGTTTGATATCGCCGTGGTGTGGTGGCAAGTCAGTGCAAGAACTCGCACTCGGCGTCGTGGCAGAGTTGAAGTTTTGTAATAAGGGTTCGAATCCCAATATTGAAGTTTAGCTGTCAGTCTAGAAAAATATGAAATAATATTAATTATTTGAACATTTCTGAATTTTCCAGGAGGACCCCGTATTGACATCTTGAGTTCCATCCTTACTGATTTGGAGAGTAGAGAGGACTTAGTCCCGAAAGAAGCTGCCGACACCAACTTTTTCATCACCGCTATGGGAATTTGCAGCGACCATTTACAGGTACTATCCTTTACTCGTAGATTTCACTACCCTATATGTTTAGTAGAGATGCGGCCTTATTTGTAAATTGAAAAAAAAAACAGGTTTTGTTGTGAAGATAGTCAAGCATTACGGGGTGAGCAAAAAGTGTTAAGGCCTACCCGTGCCTACCCATGAAGTTGTAACGCGCTTACCTAATATACCAGTTTAATCGTGCAGACATTTGCGTTTAATTTTACTGTAAAACAAACTCAGCAAAGTTCTGTCTCTACTGTTTCTATCCTATGTATGTATACTAAGCGCTATACAAATTGGCAGATGAAGTTATGCACAGAACGCTGCGCAAAAGCCGAAATATAGGTATGCGCGGGAGCCAGAGAGACGAGACGCCGGGGCACACCCGCCCGCCAACCTCATGCCTCCCGCGCGCTCCCTACGCCCGTGCTCAACACTACGACACGCGGCGTCGGAATTGTGCACATGCGCAATAATTAGCGAATCACGGCGAAGTGTCATCTGCGGCTAACTTCTCATCCGCCGATTTGTGTGCCGCTCAGTATACTATCTTTATTGTTTGTACAGGAAACGCAAACGAAACGCTCTAGGGCCACCAAGAGAGGTAGTCGTGTAAAGTGCTGGGAGCACCGGTGTGTCCCCTTGGAGATCCCGGAGCTCCCAAGAAGGCACAAAAGCTGACCACCGAGGGGGTTTTAGTGGGTACAATCCCACATAACCCTTCTGCACCCCAATGCAGTTAGGGCATCTTTAGAAGATTTCCCCATCGTAAATAAAAAGGGCCACCAAGAGACCGGCCTAGCCGAGTTTGGGGCCCGCTGTTAATCCAACTAGTTTTATTTAAAATCTCACGATAACCATGTTCTACAAACAATCTGTAACAAATTCATTGATCTGTAAATAAATGTTTTCTTTCTTTCTAGTCTAGTGTAATATGTTATTTGTGGTAAATTAATTTTAGCCTTCTGTATTATTATGATTTGCGCTGATGGGGCTTCTAACTTATTATTATTTCCGATGTTTTCAGGATATCAAAATGGCGGAACGCGTTCACGCTCTGCTAATGAAGGGCGATAACTACAAACTTGTCGGTGACGCTTACAAGGAGAGCATTTACTACAGGCATTTGATTACAGTCGCTTGCAGGTAACACATAAAATAAAGTAATACGCTAAACGGTTATGTCTGAAAATATATCTTTATTGAATGCAGTTTGTTCGTGAACTGATTTTTTTAAACAAATTGAGTGAGTAAAGGTAGAAAAGATGACAAACCTTTTTGAAAAAAATATCTGCTAGAAATGATTTCTGTAAATCGTAAGATTTTGACACACTACTAATATTGATAACCTGGTATTTCTCTAGAGCGAGGGAAAAAAATAAAAGAAACTTGACAAGCTTGACAATGAACAAAACAAAAAAGTTGTTTCAAAATAATTATTGTTTTCCGTACCCAAAGGGTAAAAACGGGACCCTATTACTAAGACTTTGATGTCCGTCGTCCGTCTGTCACCAGGCGTGTATCATATGAACCGTGATAGCTAGACAGCTGAAATTTTCACAGATGATGTATTGCTGTTGCCGCTCTATAACAACAAATACTAAAAACAGAATAAAGTAAATTTTTAAGGGGGGCTTCCATACAACAAACGTGATTTTTAGGAATTTTTTTGCTCGCTATTAACAATGGCAAGGAGAATCGGGCTAAGGGGGCTCCAACACGGTAAGGAACCCTTCGTGCGCGAGTCCGACTCGCACTTGGCAATTTATTTATTGAATGTGTTATTAGAACTATTAATGTATGGCTATTATTGTGTATTTTATTTTATTGTTTACTAGCTGCCCGCCCCGGCTTCGCCCGGGTGCGATTGGCTAAAGAAGAGAGATTTTAAAAATATTGTGACTATCACGTATGACTGTGTTTTCGAGTTAATTTATAGCCTATGACACTCGCAAAGAATGTGGCTTGCTATTGGAAAAATAATTTTCAAAATCGGTTCAGTAGATCCAGAGATTACCCCCTACAACCTCACAAACTTTACCTCTTTAAAATATTAGTATAGATTAGAAAGTTGTAGTAACTATCTCATTATTATTTTTTACATTTACACTGCCCTTGTCGTCTATACGTTTCCTTGCATCCAAGAGAGGCTGTCTGGAAGCAATCACTTTTGTGCCTTTTCTGTCTTTGTTTGTTTTGTTATGTTTTCTTATTTGTTGGTAGGTACCAATAAAGTGTTGTTGTATTGTATTATCCACCGATTTATTGACATAACAATAAAAAGTGTCATATTTGATTGCAGACATGCTCCTTTCGAGAGAACGACAGAGTATTTGGACACGTTGATACCCAATGTGTATGTACCTGAACCCTCCGTCATGGAAGAGGTTAGTCAAATGATAAAAATAAGTACTTTTTTGTTTCTCACCAACATATGAATAAAATATCACTAGTTCTCCTCTTAACAGTAGACCTCGCATCTGTTTGATTCGGTAGTTTTTATTTGAATGTGGTTATTTGTCTCAGTTATACTAAGCGCCACACAATTCGGCGGATGGGAGGTTATGCGCAGAACGCTGCGCAAAAGCCGAAATATAGGTATGCGCGGGAGCCAGAGAGACTCGCGCCGGGGCACACCCGCCCGCCAACCTCATGCCTCCCGCGCGCTCCCTACGCATTATGCACACATGCGCAATAATTAGCGCCGATTTGTGTGGCGCTTAGTATATGACCCGGCAATTTTGCTTTCAACCTTCCGGATATTGATTTACCTCCACAGGTCCCATATTTTAACGACTTTTGGGTTCTATATATTTTTGGATCTTTTCGTCCTCGGCGATTTTTGATCGGGGGTTATTTCCCTCAAAAAAAGGGGGGAAAGTTTCTGTCGAGTTATTTATCAACCGATTTTAATAATACGAGTATTTTGGTATCTAATAACAACTTTTCGGAGAACTACTAATTTACTGTGGTTCGTTCAGTAGTTTTTGTTAGAGTTGTGTAAAAAGAGAACCGTCGTGGCGTTACGGAGAACTAACAACAAGATTAGAATCAACAGCCAAGGTACCGACTACTTGGTAGACACGAGTACCTACTGATGAAAACCGAATTGGTGTCTACCAAGTATAAAACACTTTTTTGTCAACGCAACAAAATTAGTAAAATGGCACACGGGCGACCTCACCTACGACGCTTCTTTTTTTGCACAAACTCTATCTTCAATTTTTTTTGTTTCCACAGATTATAAAAGTATTAGAGCTGAACGGGTCTGGCGACAGGCTGGCGCAGGCGTGGTCACAAATCGTCATATTTGGACACGCTAAAAAGAATAGACTTATCGAAAAACTATTGGACGCCATGTGCAATAGCTACCAGTTACAAGGTGCGTATTGTTGTTAATTATAAATGTGGTCTCAACTTAACTGGTCTCTGAATACAGGGTTATTCCTAATCAATTAGCATCCTTTTAGGGGCTTATTCTGTACATCAAACCGGACAACTTTTGTTCTGCGACTTTTGTCAAAACTTAAAAAAGAAATGTTCCATAAAAAAATATCGTTCACCCGCGACAAAATGTATAGAACAGCTGAACTTTTTTTTTTGAGTTTTGACAAAAGTTGTTAGTTTTGATGTACAGAATAAGCCCCTAAAAAGATGCTAATTGATTAGGAATAACCCTGTATACAGGGCTATCCAGGTATGTTGAACTAAGCTAAAAGGAGGTGATGATTAAGGCCATCATTATGAACAACTTTCACTATGGGGCCAACCCGAAGGACGAGAAAAAATCTGCTTTTCGTATATTTCGTAGATTCCGAGTTGCAATTTTGTATGGAACAGCTGATTTTTATTTGCAAATTTAGGGTTGGCCCCATAGTAAAAGTTGTTCATAATGATGGTATTAATCACCCCCTTCCGGCTTAGTACAATACTTATTTTACTATTAATTGTTATTTATTTAACTTTTAGAGCCTGAAATTCAAAAAAAAATGCGTACGGCGGCCTCGGACATCATGAAATATGGTCAAGCCACCGAAGCTGAAGAGGAAACCAAAGATCTCCGGACACCCACAACGCAAAAGTAAGTTTCAATATTGTAATATCAATACTGTTTTTAGGGTTCCGTACTCAAAGGGTAAAAACGGGACCCTAGTACTAAGACTCCGTCCGTCTGTCCGTCTGTCTGTCACCGGGCTGTATCTCATGAACGGTGATAGCTAGAACGTTGAAATTTTCACAGATGATGTATTTCTGTTGTCGCTATAACCAACAAATACTAAAAACAGAAAAATATTAATATTTAAGCGGGGCTCCCATACAATGAACATGATTTTTAGCCTTTCACTATGGAAACTAACGTGGTTTTCGTACATTTTAATTAAGTAAAATACAGGTGTTACTCACGTTTGATTTTAGTAGGATACTACTATAGTTTCGATCGCATTTGGCGATCTTTCTCAAGGTTGGAGTACTAGCACGCGGGCTCGTCTCGCATAGCACTGCTAGTGCACGAGCCCGCGAAACTATAGTAGTATCCTACTAAAATCAAACGTGAGTAACACCTGTATTTTACTTAATTAAAATTACTTTAAGCCGTTTTTCGCTCGATATTTTAATAACGGTGACAGGTAGATGCTTGAAATATTCACAGAATATTTAGTTGTATATTTCCTTCAAAAACAAATAATTAAATTAAAATAAAATATACGAAGGGGGGCTTCCATACGCTGCGGAACCCTTTGCGCGCGAGTCACACTCGCACCTGGCCGATTTTTGTAATAATTATGTTGCCCAAAAAATGGCATTACCAACTTCAACCGTGTACAGTATTCGAATAGTTCGCACGGGTCGGTGTAGTAATTTTGACACTATTGTTGATTTATTAAAAATGGCTCTGCCGATTTCGATAAAATTTTAATGAGACCTTTGAAGTATGATCTATACCAAACAAAGTATTATCAAAATCGGAGCACTCTGTAAAAAGCTATGCGTCGACTTGTAACTCTCCTCCGTTTCGTCGGTTAGTAAAGAGGCATTTCAACTTGCGTAAATAAATATTTTGAAAGTTCGTTCGTACGTTTTGCTTGCACTCATTTAGTTCTGCATTATTACTCTTTAGGGTTCCGTACACAAAGGGTAAAAACGGGACTCTATTACTAAGACTGTCCGTCAGTCCGTCCGTCTGTCCGTCTGTCACCAGGCTGTATCTCATGAACCGTTATAGCTAGAAAGCTGGAATTTTCACTGATGATGTATTTCTGTTGCCGCTATAACAACAAATACTAAAAACAGACTAAAATTAATAATTAAGGGGGCTCCCATACAGTACGGAACCCTCCGTGCGCGAGTCCGGCTCGTACTTGGCCGATTATTGTTTCTTCTGAGAGAAGAGGAAAGTGATGTATCTCTATTTCATGGGACTTGTGGCTAATCGAGATAGAACATTCTGAATTGTAACGTTGTTGTTTGTTGGGTCAAAATTATCCAAAACATTAGACAAGCGGTTTGCTCGTCATTTAACGCTATTGTACGAAATAATTAATGCCCGATTTCGAAAGACCGAATAAACGGACTTAGAACTGAGATTTATTCTAAACTTTTAGACCGAGATCCCACCGCAAGAACATCCCGCTCATGCAAGTGAATGATATGTTTTGTCAAAAAGTAATCAAACTTTTATCAATCAAAAATACTGGCGGTCACATTTCCCAAGGCAACCTGATTTATATGTATTCTCGTATTCAATACATTTATATAAAATAAAAAGAAATGAAAAATATGTTTTCCTATAAATTAATTAAACATTATTACATTTCAAATACTTGCAGCCAAATTTCGCAAGGCAACCCTATTTAAATATATTCTCCTATTCATACAATTAATTGGTTTGAACCGTATACGCTATGAGCGGGATGTTCTTGCGGTGGGATCTCGGGCTACCATTACCATATTATTAAAAAAACAGGTTTTCGTTTTGATAAAAGTTTTCCTTATATCCGTTACAGGCTCTCAGCGGTCGCGCTATCAAACATAATCGAAATATGTTCAGATAGCAAAGACAAAGCCGATCCCGTTTGGGAAAGCGTAGACACCGCCATACAACGGCTGAAGAACGAAGAAGCAGCCGGCGTACCAACGAGACCGCAAGCTTTAGCTGACGCGGCGCAGAAAGCTGCCACTGTGGGGAAACAAGGCATTGCCGCGGTAAGATAAACTATACTCTATTACGTTGTAATATAGTTTCAAATATATACACGGCCATACAACGGCTGAAGAACGAAGAGGCAGCCAGTGTACCAACGAGACCACAAGCTTTAGCTGACGCGGCGCAGAAAGCTGCCACTGTGGGAAAACAGGGCATTGCTGCGGTAAGATAAAGTGAACTTTATGCCATTGCAATAAGGTTCTATCCTAAGTGGAGATGATAAAGTAATAGTCAACGATTGCTTTATCATCTTCACTAAGGATGGAACCTTATTGCAACGACATAAAGTTCAGAGTATCTTACCGCGGAAAAGCCTTGTTTCCCTATAGTGGCAGCTTTCTGCGCCGCGTCATATATGGAAATTGCTGGTCTATTTGAGTAGCTTAGTTTATGTTATAAGGTTCGAAATATATACTAAATAGTGTTGTATGACTAATCGCTTGGACAAAAAACTGCCATATTGCTTGACAATATGTAACTGTATTGTCTCTCTTGCCCTGCCCTGATTTTTTTTGCCATTCTTCCTTCGTAGACTTCTCACTTCAAATCCGCTCGTAATAACAAATCACAGCTCGTTTCCGGTTTCATTTATTTATTTTAAAAGACTGTGCCTTTGAAAAGTTCATATAACTCACGATGAGTATTGAAAACGGTATACCTCTCTAATATTAATATTTTTATCATCAGATGGCAGTATCATACCTGACTGAGTGTGGGTTCGACGAAGCCGTAGAGGCCAGCAAGCAAGTGCTGGGCGTGATGTTAAACCGACCGCCGGAAGAGGTGCAGGCGGTTCTCGACAAGGACCCCGCTAGCATCGCCAGCTCGCTGCACCCCGCCGCTTTGGCTGTCACGCAGTCTTATCACTTGTAACTATAAATCTTTTGGTTATTTTGCTCAATTATAAAATTGTCATTTTAGGCTAATATTTATTTTTTGCAAAAAATATCATGAGTTCATGACCGACTTCACCCGTGTACAGAATTCGCGAATATTTCGCACGGATAGATGTAGCATTATTCACATAATTGTTGATTTATCAAGAATGATTCAGCCGATTTCAATAAAATTTAAATGGGACATAAAAAAAGAATTATTGAAATCGGACTACTATGAAAAAAGTTATGCGTGGTTATACATAAAAAAATATATGCGTCGAATTGATTACCTCCTCCGGTTCGTCGGTCAAATACATAATTTTGCGAGACAGAAAGTGTTTCTGTACATAAACTGTAATGTATTTTGTCAAATAATTAAATTATGTATGGGCTGAATCATACAAGTCGGCGGATGTGAAGTTAGCTAGAAATCTTCTACGATAACATGATCCGCCTCTCCTAATTATTGTTTTAATATTTGACTGTCTGGGTGGCTCAGTGGTTAGTGAAGCTGACTTCTGGATCAAAGAGGCGTGGGTTCGACCCCCAACCAGGGCAAACATTTATGTGATGAACATTGGTGTTTGTTCTGCATCTGGGTGTTATTTAGGTACTATCTATATAAGTACATATGTATATAAAAATATGTATATGTAGTATATCAGTCTCTGGCAGCCATATGACAAGCTTTGCTTAGTTTGGGGTCAGAGGCCATGTGTAAGATGTCCCCTAATATTTATTTATTTATTAATATGCGAGCAACAAATCTCTGATTCGCTAGCTTGACTAGTTGTTTGACGGACGTATCAGTACGCACACATGCGTGATGCCGCGTTGTAAATCACTGCATAGTATAAAACAAAGTCGCTTCCCTGTCTGTCTGTCCCTAAGTATGCTTATATCTTTAAAATTACTCAACGGCTTTTGATGAGGTTTTTTTAAATAGATAGAGCGATTCAAGAGGAAGGTTTATATGTGTAATACACCTGTGCGAAGCCGGGGCGGGTCGCTAGTACTATCATAAATACTTTCAAACGTTTTGAATTTGGGAGGGGCGGGTCATGATCGTAGATCTGTACAAGCTACGCGAAACCCAATCCACGCGCAGCTTTATGTGAGCTCCAGTCAAGATTGGATATTGCGCAGCTTGTAGCTAACTTCACATCCGCCAACTTGAATGATTCGGCTTGTAACAGCTGCCTATTTTCACGATTTCAGAATCTGTTCCACATACAGAAAATCTTCAGAATACTAATACAGGATTATCTGCTTAGTATAAGCCGAATCAACTTCTTGGCGGTTGTGAAGTTAGCCACAAGTTGCGCGAAACCCAATCCTGACTGAAGCTCACTTAACAGCTGCGCGAGAATTGGGTTTCCCGCATCTTGTAGCTTACTTCACGATTTTTCAACTGGTGAAGTACTTAATCGATTTTCTATTGTAATACTCGTATCAATTCGAACTATTTGAATTTTGAAGTCGGTGGTGTCGTCTTTGGTGAAAAATAATAATAACTTACTAAAAAATAATTATTTTCCCCCACAGAGCGAAAACCGGCGGTTCCCCTCCTTCGCTCCGCGACTCCAGCTCCTCGACCAGCAGCTCGTCAGACAGCGACAGTGAATCCTCCTCCGATGACGAATAGTTACACTTAGTCTTATTTATTATTATATGTATACATGTATCATACATAGCCTTAGCCAATAAATGAATTTAGATTTATTCGTTATAATAGTTGTTTGTTTTCTTAAGATAACTTTATAGGTATGGCAATTTTCCATCTCCTTAATTTGTAGGTACAAATAAACGAAAAGAAAAGGTTTTTTCCTTCTCTTATGTCAATCAAAACCTATTCTTAATACGTTGTACTTGTGATTGATAAATGTTTAACACGTTGCTAATTTTGAAGGCACCATCATAAATTTAATAGCAACTTAAAATGTTGCTGTTTCATTTCTCTATATGCTTTTGAAAGAAAGAACAATATTTTAAGTTGCTATTAAATTTACGATGGCGCCTTAAAAATTGGCCAAAATGTCTACTCATACTTGCAAATGTGTGTTAGACAGCGGTTAAAAAGCCTGGTCTGGTGTTAAGCTTTTTTTTCCGACTTGTTTATAAATATAGATAGATATAATTTACAGATCGCAGAAGAACACAAGGAAGAACTCTTTTTGCCCTAAAATGTAACTCGAAACATTTCTCTTCGGTAACCCAATAATCCATTCGGGAAACCCTACACACTACAACAAGCTAATTCTTTTAGTGCAACAAAATGTGAGAACAATGACCTTTATTTTTCGTAATAATTCACCAATACCAAATACAATGACATTGTACAACAAATGCTCGCCAGTTCGTTGCACCCACCAAATTCATATTGGACAGTTTATGCATAAAACAATGGCCAATTCGCGATAAGGTGGCGTGGCCGAATCGGTGGCTTTCGATGCGGTCCGCGATAATAACATTTTAGTCATGTTTCCAAATACATTGTTATGCTTTTTCGGAAACAAAGTGGGAATAACAAAGCTAAATTTATTTTTGTTTGTCCACTAAACGCTAAGAAAAGTATGACCTAACGAGGTATGTAGGGTTTGCGGTTTTACAACTTACCTACTGTTAATAGTACCTAGGTACCGATACACGCTCATGGTACAGTGCATACTGTTATTTATTCTGTGACAGTACGTTTATTTTTAGGATGTCAAAAACTGTTGAAAGTAGGTGCTTAGTAGTATTTAGATCCACTGCAATAGGCGGCGTGACCATGTACCTACTTAAAAAGCGAAATATCAATTTATCAATAAAATAAGTTAAAAAAAATATCACTTGAACCGGCTAAAAATGTTTGCCTTATCCAAAACAAATTAATGAATTCTGCAATCTTGAGTTGGGAAACTGACTTGTTACGTTCTTCATAAGGCATCTAATTACAATTCAAATCAAATCACAGTGAGCAGACTACAAAAGCAACTAACAAAATCTGGCCACATCTACACATACCTACTCGTATGTAGGCATGGGCGTAGCTAGTATAGAGGTAGATGGACGGTCCACTTTACAAACATCTCTGCCCCCCTATAAAAATTTGAAATTAGGTGGGCAAAAGTAGGCAGCTGCCCCCTTAGAAAATCTCTAGCCACGTCAATGAATTGTGAGCTGCACGACCTTATCCTACCATACCCTTTTTACTACAGGACAAGTAGGAAGACGCCACATTACCACCCCTACGAAGGACGAAGGGGTTTTGACTCAACATTTCTGATCCTGATTTGTTTCCTAAAAGGTATAATCTAAAGCTTTTCAAGGTCAGAGTGAATAGGTATCTTCTAGGTTTGCGTGCTTTATCTTCGACCACACCGTATTAACGCTTACCATCAGGCGAGTTGGTGGTCAAGCGCGGAATTATTCGCGATAAAAATAAGGTACCCAAATCGTTTTGAGCAATATGACGCATTACAAAACAAACGTTACAGTTCTATCCGCTTTTTAAAAGAACAGCAGAACAGTCAGTTTACGTTTACTCTCGTTGACCCTGTTAGCATATTAGTGCGTTCCCTTTGCGTGACCCAGTGGGCTAATGTGGCCGCCACGTCTGGCGCCTATCATTACTCACAAGCAAGGCCCGGCCATTTATCCTTTTGGGAATGGAAAGTCGGGTTTCACTTTTCTTAAACGGATTAGTACGTTTTTCACAAGCATGTAACTTATAAAAGTTGTTAGTGATGGTGACGTATATCTCTCGACTCTCTCGTAACAGAATATTCCTTGTCCAGAGTCATCAGTCTTTTTCTCATTTTTTTTATCGCGCATACCACGTTTCACGATCTCTCGTTAATTGCATATCTGATAGGATATACTTTTAGTTATCTTGGTGATAAACATTTCAAAAATTTGTCGAGAATGCAGGATTTGAACCTGCATCTTCGGATTACCGGCCCGACGCCAAGAGTGGAAAAACACTAATTAAATAGATCTTTATACTGTTAGTGTTGATACTAAGTAAATTGTACCACCATCCCTCAATTTGTACAATTATTTTTACTTCAAAATAGTTAATATGGTTTATTACTGAGAACGTCTTGACACAAGATTTGATCAGCTCTCTTGGTAAAGCTCCGTTGATCAACTAGCATTTCAAAATGCTAGTATTTGCTTGATTCAACGTATGACCATCGTTGTTCTTATCAATAGTAAGTAAGTTCGTATAGGCCGGGTGGCTAGCCCTGGTGTCAAAGTTTTTAGGCCGCCTGAAGGCCTCTGACTTGGCTAAACGGTTTAAACAACCGGGATCAACAATTTAACGTGTCATCCATACGTTTTCATTTCTTATCAATGAAAAGCGTAATGTTAATTTGAATACTGTTCTTTTGAATATTACCTACTGGTTGTACTCGTAGCATTATGTTCTGGCTGGAAGGTGGTCATAGGAACTCTGTAAAGAAACGACGCGACCCTAACGAGTTTCGGCACGTTTTATTCATCTTGGGGAGCACTTGTTCAGTAAAAGCTTGTTTAAAAAAAAGGTTTTTCTAATATAATACTTGTTAGATTAGATAGTAAGATAGATTGCAAAACTGGTCATACGTATTTGACTAAGAAAAATCGTTACCGATCTTAGCGGCTTTTGGAAAAATAACTTTTGTAGTGTACAACCTTTCCTACTTAAGTTTAAAGGTGAAATTAATTCTGCTAAAAAAATCACACAGACTTTGGCGCGTGTTAGCAAACAAAGAGTGCAAACTCCAAAAACAAATCACTAGTATAGATTTACCGTTAACACAAATTTGCTTCCAAAGAATCTGTGACAGTATAGATGTGGTCTCATTTCTCCATATTGTCGTCGAGAGGTGTTAACAACAGTAATTTCTGTTCAAATGTTTCAAAGAAAGCCGATGCGTTAGTTGCATTCCGACAGCCTTGAGAGGAAGCACGGAAAAGTGAGCTTTTCAAAAATGTTGACCAGTTATTATGTTACGTTGGTGTTATTTTCGGTAAGTTGACTTTTTTTTATTAATTACTATTTTGTTAGCAAGGCTCTGCTGTTAGGCGTCACCAAGGTCATATCAATGTCATCCAGATTTTTTTACTTGATATCAGTTCAAAACTCTGCACGGGCTGCACTGCGTTTGTCGCCGACGCTAATGCCAGGATCTCAGTTATAAAAAAATCCGAAATATTATCCCTACTTTATAGCAACGTAAAATAGTGTTCTCTCTATAAAATACACAAAGTGAAAAAGAAACAGGGCTACTCTAAATTGCTATTATAATTACGATGGCGCCTCTAAAATTGGGCCTATTATTTTATTAGGTAGAGCAGCCTTTTTATAGAGGTAAAATATGTATTATAGAGAATAGAGATATCTGGACACTTCATAGACCAATTCCTATACCTACTAACCTACTTCCTATACCTACCTACATGCATTTGTAATGAACAGTTATTTAATTTTACATAAATCTATTGATGCTACTCATTCACACATTAAGTTTAACCAAAATCATTAAGTTTTTTGGTTAATAATAATATATAATAATAATAAACTTTATTTCAGACAACTTGGTCCATATTGAAATTACACAGAAATACACAAAACCTACAAACTAATATTATACTATACATATACGGCATTCACATGATCACACATATATTTGCAACTTGAGACCACAATCCGTTTAACACCTGTTGTGGAAAAGAATTCAGTACAGTTAAATATTTACTTATAAAATATCAAGTGCAAACTCGCGCTATTTATAGACCAAATATCAAATCAGCTCCGATTCCATCCTTAAGATTGCTTTCCATAGGCGTAGGTTAGAGGGCACAAGTGGTCAGTGTCTACACTAGAAACGTACTCGTATTTGCTCCTCCCAGAAAACTTAAAAGTCAATGTCAATAATATAGTTTCTTTTTTTCTGGGGAGGGCATACGAACACAACTCTACTCTTAGGATACAACGATACTCTTAGGTTTCCTTGTGCATATTTTATTTATTTAACTTTTACAGATTCTCACACGTGAGACTACAGCTATCGGCTACAATTCAAGAAACCTAGACTGCGGTCCGTACGGCTTTATTTGCGAAAGGAACAACAAGATCAGACTCTGCGAAGGCGAAAACCTATTCGGACCCGCATTCCTTTGCCCGGCTAACACTTTGTGCAGCGAAGACTCCAGCGACGTCTGCGAAAGCGTTTTTAACTATGTTGACTCTACTTTCATAAGATCAGTTCGGTGCGTCAGAAATGAAAGGATAGCGGATCCAAACGTGCCCGATTGCAAAGGATATATCCTCTGTATCCCAAATAGAAATCGCTTCCAAGGGATCAAATTCAAGTGTTCTGGCAATACAATTTTCAATGGATATACGCGGACCTGCTCAGCTCCTAATAAATACAAATGTCCTCTTACAAACAATACCAGATTTGAATCGGGGCTTTTCGATAATGCAAACAGGAGAATGGATCAAGGAAAAGTGGGTAATGGTAACGTAGACCGCCGAACTATAGACTGCAAGAACTATAAGTTTTCTGTGACTCAGGATAGCTCGCCGGTGAAAGCAGCTTATTTCTGCCCTTCAAGACCAGTCAGAGGGGAAAATGCTGTTCGATGTACGGTATTTTCGAACCAATTTTGTGTAACGTTGGAGAAAGATGAAGAAGATCAGTTTATGCAAGACACCTCTACTGCTTTTCGGAGACCACGAACAAATGAGCAGATTCGTGAATGAAATTAACCTGTTTCTTTAGGAGTAGGTATTCTGATTTAAAGACTGATAGGTCATGTAATATTTAAGAATGGTGCGTAATAAAACAATAATGAAAGTTATTACTAAATTTTATTTTAAGTAAAACAGAGTACGATAAGTTTATTCTAAAACAGTTAATGAGTAATTCAGCCTAATATCTGTTTTCCAAGTAGTTACATAATGAAATAACAAGGTCAAGGTGTAAAACGCATGGCTTATTTTCACCAAGCGTCTAAAATATTTATAAACTAAAAGTACATTTAGTCAAATACATTCCATACATTGAGATGAATTATAACAAATGAATTCTTTCTTCATTTAATTCACTGAATCTTCTTGTAACCAATAAATAATAAAAAAATAATTAAAACCCGTAGTAATATCGAAATTAACAAAATAGAGTGATAGTCTAAGAAATTCAAAGTTTGGTAAAAATGGGCTCCTAGGACATTTTTACAGGAAACAAAAACATGTAGGTAATAAAATGTTATTATCTGTCTCAAGCACTATCATAAAATGGAATTACACTGACTGGAAAATAGGTAGGTATGTAAGAAGTATGATAATCTAGATTATCGTGTTGACTACAAATGCGTGGTGCACCTAGCACTCGTAACTATCAGCGTCTACACACTTTTTCTTATCTTTATGGAAGATTTCGCCGCTATCGCACTTTTTCTTTTTTTGGCGATAGGACGAATCGTCTTTGGTGCATTCGAAATATTTTTTACAATTCGATGGGTCTGGGAAGATGCCTTCCTTTTTACATTTGAACTTCTTTTCTGGTTTCTCTGGGCTTTCCGGGGCTTCTTGTTGGGTCAACGCCGAGCTCTGCTCACTAGCACTTTTAGACTCGCTCAGGGAAGTCGAATCATTATTCAAAACGCATCGAACGGAAGTTTTATTGAGGTGGTATCCATTCTGGCACTGTAATTTAAATCTAATAAAATGGCTTAGATTATTCCTGACGCATATGTAATAAACATTATCATTCAGAAAGTCACCAAAGCGGCCCTCGGTTGCGCATCGGAATTGGTTATTTCTTATGCAATGCGATAAATTTTTGGTGCATTGCTTGTTAATTTCACTAAATACTGTGTTTACAGGACAAGATCCTTCTATGACGTGAGTCGACTTGTTGCCTAGACAAATGTAGAATTTCCTGCAGTCTAGCTCATCGGCATATCTACCTCGTTTCTTTTGTCTGCAGAATAAATTGCTTACGGGTGTTTTAGCAGTAGTCTTAGTATATTGTGATGTCGGAAGTCCAGATGGTTGCGCACTAGGCGCAGCTGTTGATTTTGTTTGTGTCATAATATAACGGGGCGTGATACTTTGATCATTCGAGATAACAGGATTATTATGAGCTTTGGGAATATTCGTGCTTTGATCTTGTGATTTATTGTTTGAAAAATAACTGTCTGTTTTTGACGGCGCGCTAATTTCAATCAGTTCTTGTGTAGGCGTTTCCTTTTGGTATCCAATAGCACTGGTATTTGTGTCATTGTGTATATTTTTGATTGTCGTATTTTTCGCGGGAAAACGTTGCTCCGTTTGACTTCCATTTACTGCAGTAGATTTAAAATTATTATTTTCTTGTTTTATTAATATTTCTTCTTTAGTGCTGATTTCTCTTTTTGTATTAGTGAGCGTTTCTTTTTGGGGTGCGGCTGGATTTTTTGCTGTTGCTGTTAACAAACCCGTATCTTGTAAAGATGCCAGTTCTACATTAATTGGTTTTTCTTGCTGTTCTTCAGTCTCAGTTTCTTTGGTTTCAGATTGTTCCTTCTTTTCTTTGGATTTATGAGATTTCGGTGGTGGTGTTAAAAATGAAATAATACCAGAATGCGTCTTTTCACTTTCGATTTTTTTGTCTACCACTACGTCTGTAGTGACGACTGTAGCAATTTCAAAATGTGATGAACTTGACGATGTAGATTCATTTTGAATTTCTTTTATATTTTGTGGTCTGGTCACTGTGTCTGCGTAATTTTTTGTGTATTTAATGTTTGTATTTATTACCTGGTTCGAGGTTGTTGTAGACTGTACTGTATTTAACATTGCAGTCGTTAAGTAATCTGTATTTGTGTTTATATTTGATTTCGTATAATCTTCAGTTATCAAATCTCTTCTGACTGGTCTAGTCAATGAATCGATATTGACATTATTGGCTATACTCACTGTTGTTTTTACCGGTACTCGAATAGTGCCTAGAGATTCAGGAACAGTTGTTACTTCTGTTTCAACTGGAGCAGTGCTTAAAGATGCAGGCATGGCAGTGCGTGACAATTGTTGACTATTGATAGAGCTCCCTGGTTGTTTAGTTTGATCCGAAGGTAGTTCAGTGATTGCACTTAGATTTACAATGTTTGCAGACTGAGTACTTGAAATTGAAACATTTAAAGTAGAAGAAATTGTTGTACCACTTTGTAATGTACTTGGATCTATGAGTAAAGATATGTCATTTAAAGCAGGCGTTGTTTCATCTGTATTAGTAATTGTTATTTCAGGTAGTTTAATTGCTAATGTTGCTTTATCGACTGATGACATACAATTTGTATTACGATAATGATCATTGACAGTCTGGGTAGTGCTGGCCACACTTGGAATTTCTTTCTCGATAGATTTTGTTACATAGTGACTGCCAATGTTGGGGTTATTGCCGCTTATTGTGCTGTGACCACCATAAGTATGCAAAGTAGTAGTCTCAATACCGTCATTGCTTAATTTGATATCTATGTTTAAAGCTTGCAATAGTTCTGTTGTACTATCATAGACAGAAGATATCCGTAAGTCTTTTCCCAGCGGCAAATAGTTCGTAGTTGCAACGTCATTTGTTGTTTCTGTTTCTAAATTGGTGTTAGTTTGTTTTAAATCAGTACGGGTACTATTTCCTAGAGGCTCACTTATTTGCTGTTCTGATTGTATTGTACCTCTCGCACTATCTTCCTTTTCTGTTGAATTTTGGATGTCAGTATAATAAATTATTATCGGTAGTCCAGTCACAGTTGATTGAGTGGTTTCTTCAGTAATAGCCTGGGTCACCATAGTGCTTTTGGCGTCATCTAAATTTCTTTTGTTTATATAACCTTGCGTTTTAATATTGCTCACATCATTTGCATGGACTCCCAAACTATCAGTCCTTGTCATATTCAAAGTATCTTTTGCAGATGCTGCATTAGGTGCAATACCCTGAACATGATTTTGAACGAAATCTGAACTCATACTTGAACTATTTAGCAAATTCCTTTCAATTGAATCAGCTGTGTTAGAATAAGTTGTAGTATGTGCAGGTGAGACGGTTTGATTGGACTTTTGATTATTTGGAGTCAATGTTGTATATCCTGAAAAGTTTCCAACGGACGAATTCCTATCATGAGTGTTGAATTCGTTTACATTACGTGTGGTATTTGCTTTAATGTTTGTTTCAGAAAAACCGCTATTGAAATTCAGGAGTGTAGAAGCTTTTGGCGTTTGCTCATTGGTTACAGTGTCTTCATTTACAGTGCTCGTGTGACTATGTAAAACTGTACTTAATGATGCTTCTGTACTGATAAAAATAGTTTCTGTTGTCAAAACTAGTTCAGTATTTTCAGTTGGTGTAATTTTCGAATTCATTAGTGTGGTTTCTTCAGAAGTGCTCTGGTTAATATTTACTATAGGTAGATCCGTTACACTTATTTTTAACTGATCTATAGAAGGAAGCACGATATTTGTTGTAGAATCTTGTGCTATATTCACATCGCTAATCTTCTCAGTTACATTATTCGCCGTAGTATTTGCTGATTGTGATGCATCTACTTGTTTCGTTGCATATTCAAAATTGTTTCCAATTGGTAAATCCGTCCTATAAGTATTGGACTCGGTTTGAGCTACAGCGACATTTGACGTTGTTCCTGTGATTTCATTAGTTCCGGAAAAGCCGATATTAGAATTTGAACGATTTTCCGGCGATTGTTTGTTTGATACGATTTTGCTAGATGCAATATATGACATTGCATTTATCGCTGCTTCTGTAGAGAATGAAGTACTTTCTGATGTTAATACTGGTTCAGCATTTTCTGTTACTGTACTTTTTATACTTAACGGTGTTGTTTTATTCTGAGGAGTGCTTGGATTGGTATTTACTATTGGCAGATCCGTTGCGGGTGCGTCAACCTGGTTTATAGAAGTAGATGCTATACTAGCTGTAGTTTCTTGTGCTGCACTTGTTGAAAGTTTTGAATCTTGTTGAGTAGTCACTGTAGATACAGAAGGCCGGATATCAGTGGAAAAAACTGTAACTTGTACGATATTTAGACTATCGGTCGTCGTTTTTTGAAGCTTATCTCCTACTGACAACGTCTCCTGTATTATTTTAACGTCTTGAACGTTAACAGTGGTATCTTGTAGCGTAGAGTTATCTACAGGAGTGACATCCTGCAAGTTTGCCGTAATACTTTGTGGAGTAGTTACTGAAGACACAGCAGGCAGGATATCCGTGGGTAACGCTGTATCTGGTGTGGTATTTAGATTGACGCTGGTTGTGTTTTTAGATGAATCTCTTACTAACTGCGTTTCCTGTATTATATCACCTTTTGTACTTATTTGTAAAACTACAGTGGTATATTGTAGCGTAGGGTTATCTTTAGCACTTGCAGGAGTGACATCATGATAGTTTTTTGTAAAATCTTGTTGAGTAGTCACTTTCAGATCAGATGGGATGTTGGTGGATAAAACAATATTTGGTACGATATTTGCATTTTCTCTGGTTGTGTTTTTAGATGTGCCTTCAACTGTTTGTAAAATTGCAGTGGTATTTTGTAGCTTAGAGTTATCTGTAGCACTTGTAGGAGTGACATCCTGATTTATTTTTGTGAAGTCTTCTTGAGTAGTTACTGTGGACACAGAAGACGGCACATCGGTGGATATAACTGTAACTGGTACCATATTTACATTATCACTGGTTGTGTTTTTAGGTTTACTTTCGACTAACTGCGTTTGCTGTATTTTGTTTATGACGTCTTGGCTTAGTTGCACAATTGTAGCGAAATCTTGTAGCATAGAGTTATCTGTTGCACTTGCAGGAGTGACATCCAGAAAGCTTTTTGTAAAATCTTGTTGAGTAGTTACTGTAGACATATCAGGCGAGGTATCGGTGGATAAAACTGTAACTGTAACGATATTTGCATTATCACTGGTTGTGTTTTTAGATGGACCTCCAACTGATTGCGTTTCCTGTATAACTTTGACGTCTTGACTTGGCTGTACAATTGCAGTCGTCTCTTGTCGCGTAGCGTCTGTAGCACTTGTAGGAGTGACATCCTGCAAGATTTCCGTAAAATCTTGTTGAGTAGTTACTGTAGACATATCAGGCGGGGTATCGGTGGATAAAACTGTAACTGTGACGAGATTTGCATTATCACTGGTTGTGTTTTTAGATGTACCTCCAACTAACTGCGTTTCCTGTATTACTTTGACGTCTTGACTCGGTTGTACAATTGTAGTGGTATCTAGTAGCGTAGAGCTATCTGTAGCACTTACAAGGGTTTCATTTTGCAAGTTTTCCTTAAATCCTTGTTGAGTAGTCACTGTAGACACAGCAAGCGGGATATCGGTGGATAAAACTGAAACTGGTACCATATTTTCGTTATCATTGGTTGTGTTTTTAGATGTTCCTCTTACTGGTTGCATTTCCTGTATTATATCGACTTTTTGACTCGTTTGTAAAATAATAGTGGTATCTTTTTGCGTGGAGTTATCTGTAGGAGTGACATCCAGAAAGCTTTTTGTTATGTCTTGTTGAGTAGTTACTGTAGCCACAGAGGGCTCGATATCTGTAAGCAAAACTGTAACTGGTACGATATTTACATTATCACTGGTTGTGTCTTTTGATGTGCCTCCAACTAACTGCGATTCCTGTATCACTTTGATGTCTTGACTCGTTTGTAAAATAACAGTGGTATCTTTTTGCGTAGAGTTATCTGTAGCACTTGCAGGAGTGACTTTCTGAAAACTTTTTGTAAAGTCTTGTTGAGTAGTCACTGCAGACACATCAGGCGAGATATTGGTGGATAAAACTGTAACTGGTGCAATATTCACATCACTGGTTGTGTTTTTAGAGGTTCCTTCAACTGACTGCGTTTCCTCTATTGTTTTGACTTCTTGACTTGGTTGTGAAATTGCAGTTGTATTTTGCAGTGTGGAGTTATCTGAAGCACTTGCAGGAGTGACGTCCTGAAAGCTGTTTGTAAAGTCTTGTTGAATAGTTACTGTAGACTCATCAGGCGGGGTGTCGGTGGACAATACTGTAACTGGTACGACATTAACATCACTGGATGCATTTTTAGATGTTTCTCCTACTGACTGCTTTTCCTGTATTATGTTGACGTCTTGGCTTGTTTGCACAATTGTTGCGGTATCTTGTAGCATAGAGTTATCAGTCGCACTTGCAGGAGTGACATCCAAAAAGCTTTTTGTAAAATCTTGTTCAGTAGTTACTGTAGACATATCAAGCGGGGTATCGGTGGATAAAACTGTAACTGTTACGATATTTGCATTATCACGGGTTGTGTCACTTGATGTGCCACCAACTAACTGCGATTCCTGTATCACTTTGATCTCTTGACTCGTTTGTAAAATAACAGTGGTATCTTTTTGCGTAGAGTTATCTGTAGCACTTGCAGGAGTGACTTTCTGAAAACTTTTTGCAAAGTCTTGTTGAGTAGTCACTGCAGACACATCAGGCGGGATTGTGGTGGATAAAACTGTAACTGGTGCAATATTCACATCACTGGTTGTGTTTTTAGATGTACCTCCAACTGATTGCGTTTCCTGTATAACTTTGACGTTTTCACTTGGCTGGACAATTGCAGTCGTCTCTTGTCGCGTAGCGTCTGTAGCACTTGTAGGAGTAACATCCTGCAAATTTTCTCTAAAGCCTTTTTGATTAGTCACTGTAGACACAACAGCTGGGAGATTGGTGGTTAAAATGGTAACTGGTGCAATATTTACATTATCACTAGTTGTGTTTTTGGACATACTTTCAATTAACTGCGTTGCCTGTATTATGTTGACGTCTTGGCTTGGTTGCACAATTGTAGTGGTATCTTGTAGCATAGAGCTAGCTGTAGCAATTGCAAGAGTGACATCCTGCAAATTTTCCGTAAAGTCTTGTTGAGTAGTCACTGTAGACACGGCAGGCGGGATATCGGTCGTTAAAAGTGTGACTGGTACGACATTAACGTTTTCATTGGTAGTGTTTTTAAGTGTACTCTTAACTATATGCGTTTCCTGTGTTACATTGACGTCTAGACTTGGTTGTACAATTGCAGTGGTATCTTGTAGTTTAGAGCTATCCGTAGCACTTGCAGTAGTGACATCTTGGTAGCTTTTTATAAAATCTTGTTGAGTATTAACTGTAGACATAGCGGCAGGAATATCGGTGGATAAAACTGGAACTGGCACGATATTTGCGGTATCACTGGTTGTGTTTTTAGATGTACCTCCTACTGACTGTGTTTCCTCTATCTCTCTTGGTATAACAACGTTTTGACTTGATTCTAAAATCATATTGGTTTCTTGTGGCGTAGAGCTATCTGCAACACTCGCAGGGGTGACATCCTGCAATTCCGTAAAGCCTAGTTGAGTAGTCATTGTAGACACAGCAGGCGCAATATCGGTGGTTAAAACGGAAACTGGTTCAATATTTACACCATCGGTCGTGTTTTTAGATGTATCTCTTACTGGCAGCGTCTCCTGTGTTATTTTGACATCTTGATTTTGTTGTACAATTGTGGTGGTATCTTGTAGCATAGAGCTATCTGTAGCACTTACAGGAGTGACATTTTGCAAGTTTTCCGTAAAGTCTTGTTGAATAGTCACTGTAGACACAGCAGGCGGGATATCGGTGGTTAGCACTGTAACTGGTAGAGTATTTACATTCTCATTGGTTTTGATTTTAGATGTGCCTCCAACTGACTGTGTTTCCTGTATAATGTCGACGTTTCCACTTGTTTGTAAAATTACAGTGGTATCTTTTAGCGTGGAGTTATCTACAGGAGTGAAATCTTGAAAACTCTCTATAAGGTCTTGTTTAGTAGTCACTGTAGACACAGCAGGCGGAACATCGGTGGATAAAACAGTATCTGGTATTTCAGTTGCATAACTCGTAGGTTCTGTCGAGTTATTGAAAGTTAAATCACTATTTGTTGTTAAAATGTTTTCAGTACTGCTTTTTTGTTCACTTATGGTTCTGTTGGAATCATTAAATGCTGAATTCCCTACATTGATGTATTCAAAATCAAAATTAGACGACTCTGTTCCTAATTCCGTTGGAATCGTCGTTGGGTTTAATAAATTGTTTTGAGTTTTACTAGAATTGATATCACTTGTTGTCACAGTTATATTAAAATTGCTGTCTGTCACGGTCTGCGATGCAGTATTTGTGTCGCTTGATATTGATTTTTCTGTAATTATATTTTCTGTTGTGGGTAAGTCCGAGACATCCAATTTTTTTTCAATGGGTTTCACTGACAAAGAAGTTTCTGTTGAAGACTCACTTTGAGAAATCGTTGTTGTACTTACAGTATTAAAATATTCTTCAAATGGTATTGAAGTAGTCGGAAGCTGAGCTAATGAAGTTACTTCAAGTTTTGTAGCTTCAGTAGTCGGAAGTTCAGTAGGAGCAACTGTGCTGCTGAGTGTCGGAAATTCGCACTCGAATCTATTGGTTTCCTCACAAACAGTAGGCGATGGGCACGGTATAATGACATCATCAATCGTAGTAGACGTTCCTGTTCCAAGATCCACACATATCATAAAGTGGGTTGAATCCACGCAGTGAAATGCCTTGCCATGGCAGTCGAAATTCGTCGCTTGTGACGTAACGGTCAAAAGCATCTGCAATAAAAGCAAGCTCACAGTGACGAACTAAATTACATGAACACAATACAATGTAGATAATACTCATATAGATAATACTTACAAAAAATAAAATTCCTTTTAGGTCGATTAAACTTTTCATGAAAGCCATAGCCACATCTTGATTAAACTTTGGCAACTTTCAGTCGTTTGAACACTTTCTTCGTGTTTGTCGTTTATCTCGCGTAGTTTTCATTCGAATGTAGCCTCTGTGAGTCCCGCAGTTAATTTTAATGATAGACATAAACCTTTGTTAGCACAAGACGAGTCATTTGCTTTGCACAGTAGATTAGGTCGACGTTAGATAAATAATGTTGACACCTTATTTCCTGCGACCTTATTTTTCGCCTCTATGTAGAACTGCATTGCATCTTCGATATCTACAACTCCTGCAAATAGGTACATTAAAATTATTCTATAGTTAATTATTTTATAGTTATTCTTTGACTATAATGTTCGTAAACAATTGATTTTATTTAATGTTTTTAGATTGTTAATTATTTTTGTTACGTATTGTACTCAGGAATAATAAATTTATCAATCAGCAAACTTTTTTTATCTCGTTGGTTAAATATTTGGGCTTCGCGTGGTTATTTGCGCTAAACGTGAAAAACAGTGTCTATAGCATTGCTGGATGTTTTGATACATTTATTGATACTACTACTAAATTCTTTTAATAGTCTTATGAGAACTGTTAAGAGACCAATAATCCAGCTATTCCCGGTACGGTGGCATGGCACCCTAAAGTATACTAATACGATGAGCAGCAGTATTGTCGATGTTAAAAATCTGATACGAGTATATACTTAAAATACTATTTTGTATCCTTGAAATATTACCGTTTATAATGACTGCATAATATGCAGTGCATATATCCATTTTATTTTAAATTTATTTGCCGTCGCACTACAAAGCTTTTACCTAGATATTTTATAAAACTCATATAGACGACTTTTCAGCCTGATCAGATAAATGATTCTTGTAGGAGAGTAAGACAGATTTTCTCACTACTAAGTGATGTTAGAAGTTAAAACCAAACCGCTAGTAAGGATATGAAATCCAAATGAGAATATCACCATATCATTGACAAATTCAGTTATTTCTTCCATTCACCTTCGCGTCCTAAACCTTTTATTGTCACACGTAATGTTATCGTACCTGTATTTAGATAACGTGATATTGCCAAGGAGTTGAATCTGTGGCTACATGTGCCACAAAGTTATTGAACTCTACATATGTTTATAAACTCCACGTTAAACTTATACCTACTTACAAATAACTCTTATCAGAAAAGACGCAGAAGATGTAATGCGCTAAATGTTTTGTATTATGCTCATGTTGTAGGTATCCGGAAACAACGTATTTGCTTACCAAATGCTAAACGGACGCGTCTTTTAGATAATGATGCGTCAGGTGTCATAACTATCATGAAAGAAAATATTCTCTAATCTACGATTTAATAATTGAAAGGTTTCAGGAAAACTATGTAGACACACTTTCTCATTAACTACTCGAAAATGAAATTGAACAGTAGAGTATTCATCAAAAACTCAAGTAGACTTCGTACAAAAATTTGTATTTATTATATTTACATTCATAATTTAATTCACAATAAATATCACTGGTAATAACGAAATAAGTAAACACTATCGTCCATATAATATCTTATCTAAGCCAACGCCCACCAAGCCTCATAGATCTCACTTTCGTTACGTATATCGAAAACGCCACTAACACCGTCCACAGAACAGTAATTCCAAACAAGGTTAGTCCCATAATAAACATCACTAATTGCAGCCCTCCTTCTGTTCCAATCACAAAAGAAATTCCTACTACGAATGACGTCAAAAGACAGCCTGAAAGAGTTTCTAAAGTACTGTGAAGTTTGGGCCATTTTCTGGCACCCACGAAATCTTGAATGGTTGTCTCCCAACAAGACGTGATTGCTCCGTACCCGAATCCGGCCACAACGATCCCAATGGAAAACATGTCGTGGTTGTTCGCTTCTGCCAAAACTGCAACAAAACAAGACATTATACATCCAATCTGATTTTAATTTCAAAAAGAAAGCTTTGTAATGAAAATACTTACTAAAACAAGCGGCAGTCGAAATCATCAGGCCAATGAGTGCAACGTATTTGAAATTCCTCTTCCGCGTTTGCACCAGCCACGGCGTGCATAATAGGAAGCATATCCAAGAAAATGCATATAATGATAATAAGAAGTTCGATTCCAAAGTGCTGATTTTCGGATGCATTTCAGAAGCAATCAAAGGTAAGAGTGGTAAAAAAACTGTTGTCAGACTCAATTTTGTAAATGCTAACAGCAACGACGGGTAAAACCTCCAATTGGATATAGATCTCGTTAACGGCTTTATAAATGTGTCATTTACATTGTACATCAAATATAACGTCCTTCGTCTAATCCTGTAAACTTTGTATGACGGCATCCACATTCTCCGCCTCATACTTGCATAAGCTGATTGACATCTAAAGCTGAAAGAATTAAATATCTTTTCTCTTTGTACGTCTGTTACCGGCGATACATTATCGTAAGTTACTGTCACTTCTGAATATTCTCTATTTTCACTTCCTCCATCGCTTTGCGAATCTCTTCTGGATTGATTAGATATGCAATCATCAAGATTATCTCCTAAAGTACTCAGTCTTTTAATCGCTAAGCTGAATCGTTTCAAATTGTTGTTTTTACTTTTCTCAGCTAATGAATAATCGTCTTCGTCGCTGTCTTCGCTTTCTTCTGGTATTTCAGGCAGTATTTCGACACCAAAAATGTTTCTCCTCTTCTCTTCCGGACTAGGTGGTGGCGTAATTGTAGCATTAATATCATTGTCGTATGCTGCTTCTCCAGCTTTATTATCATGCTCTCTGTGTAAATTGTCATCTGAAGGGCTTTTCCAACATTTTTTGCCCATATCATGCAATTGTAGTTCCGTGCTGTAAAAGTTATCAGGGTTTTCATTGCTGAATATTGCGTATGTTTTGGCTAAGTCGCTATATCTCGAGAATGAGACAGGTCTCTTGATAGTGTCATCAACTTTGAGCAACAGTATAGCCGGAAGAGTTTGCAGCATGATTCCGCTTATGACGATATACGCGTATGAATAATCGTAGTAATCTATCAAGGCCGATAGAATGTGCGGGAACAACGATTGCCCGATAGCTTGCGCTAAGAAGCAAAAACCTCGAACTAGGCCCAGCCTAAGGTCGTAGGTATCGAATACTACTGCGTCTACTTGAGCTGATATCAGTGATGATCCGAATCCTGTAACAAAAAATAAAAACAACTTACGCAAAATCATCATAGGTTGGTGTAAGATTAAACGTTGCTCTCTAGGTAGTAGATGCTGTACTGTACTGTATCAGGACGTAGGCCTACCCACGAAAGGTGATTAGGCCATATCCACATAATGGCCAAGTGCGGGTTGGTGGATTTACATACGCCATCGAATTTCTTCTTGGACGTATGTAAGTTGCCTCACGATGTTTTCCTTTACCGAATAAATTCCAAAGGATTCATTGGTACGTGATTGGGATTTGAACCCACGACCTCAAGATTGTAAGGCGGGTATCACTACCACTAGACCATCATGACTTATATATTTATTTTATAGTAGATACCTACACCTAAAGTTCATTTTAGTATGACCACGGAATGTAGTCTTACCACCGAGTATGCCATAAATGTAAGGCTGCCAATGGTACGGCACGAGTGCGCAGATGAATAGGCTCGTCACCACGGCTGCCAGTCCCAGGGCGGCCATCACGCGGTACCCCACCGGACCTCCCCACGAGTCTGCCGCTTCTCTGCACCAGCATTCTAGAAATAAAATTGATGCTAAACGTGACGTAACAGATTGTATAAAAAAATGAATTCTAGAGCTCTAACAGCACCCGTACAGCTTATACCATTGTAGTATGTTGATGCAAGGGCAACGCTTCGAGATGGCGGCATAGAAAATAAACGATAAACGAAACATCGATTATACAAATAGATCATCAAAATAATGAGAGGAAAAGTTTCACCTATATGCTATATCCAATTGTGAGGGACAGCAGCGAATAGCAAAAGCAAAGAGCTTTGTCAGCAGTGAGTTATCAAAGGCTTCTGATGATTATGATTTCAACAGTTTAGCTACTGAAAATGAAGCTTACGTGTAAGACTGTAGGTTACAATCAAGATGGTCGGCGTGGACAGCCCGAGCCATATCGGCACGTCTAATTCTACCAAGTGGACAAGCAGCACGCCGTACGACAACACAAGGCTCGGCAGGCAGACCTGAAAACCAGAACAATCTTCTATGGCAACTGCAAAAAAGTATTTTAGGGGAAGATAATAGTGGATGAGTATTTTCCTGCCAATGTCACATCGCTAATTTGAAAATATAGATGCCATAAGATCATTAACGATGTTAAAGGGCATTTTGCAAGGCATTTGCTTTTTAAAGCATGGATACAAATTCTTCAAAGCGAGTTTGTAAATTGAACTACCTATGAAGGAACTATGACACTCTCTAGTGGTTTAGGTACGGCATTTGAAAGTTTCTTTCCAATAAAGTATGATTTAGGATTGATAATCGGCCAAGTACGAATAGGACTCACGCTCGCAGGGTTCCGTACTATATGTGAGCCCCCTTAAATATTTATTTATTTTAATCTAAATATTTATTATTGAATTGTATATACATCGAGCGAAAACCGGTTAAAAATTCAAATTAAAAATTAATTTTATTCTGTTTTTAGTATTTGTTGCGATAGCGGCAACAGAAATACATCATCTGTGAAAAATTCAGCTTTCTAGCTATAACGGTTTATGAGATATAGCCTGGAGACAGACAGACAGACGGACAGCGGAGTCTTGGTAATAGGGTCCCGTTTTTACCCTTTGGGTACGGAACCCTAAAAAGTACCTACTTATTAAGACATTTATCTGTCGAAAATCGTAAGGCTGTCTGAAAGTTTTGCTGAGAGTGATAGGGAGTGACAGTGTATAATATTTCTTAATAATTTGCAATACTCAAAGACCTTAAACAAGTGTATTCACTCTCTATAATTTATTTGTATTGTATGCATTGGAACCACTAAATAACTGTCGTTTAATAATGCAAATAGCTGAACTTTAACTTGTGATCCTTTCGACCCTTATACTCGTATTGCGCAGTTTCATGGTAGAGTAGGTAATAAACATTTTGCATAAAATAATGTACAAATTACTTACTACAATTTATTTCAGAAAGTCCCTGTCATGATAGATTCAATTTTAAAGACTTGTTGATAAAACTATAAGTTATATATACTTATAGTTCTGTTCTTTCCTTATCTAATTATGTCGTAATTTTTATCAGGGTTCCGTACCCAAAGGGTAAAAACGGGACCCTATTACCAAGACTCCGCTGTCCGTCCGTCTGTCTGTCTGTCTGTCACCAGGCTGTATCTCATGAACCGTGATAGCTAGGTAGCTAAAATTCTCACAGATGATGTAAGTATTTCTGTTGCCGCTATAACAACAAATACTAAAAACAGAATAAAATAAATATTTAAGGGGGGCTCCCATACAACTGAAGAATTAAACGACGTTTGTTCGGTTAAAAGGTTTGTTATTGACTACTTGCATATTCGATACAAAGAGAGTTTAGTACCTTAAAACTACTTCATACTACAATACGACTTCTTCATACTACAGTACTGCTTCACCTCCGGGGGTGAAAGAGAAAATGTTCTTATTCTACACACAACATTCTACAAACTTATTCTTATTCTACAAACTTAAACTAGTTACGAAACATCTTTGTTCTATCTTTATGAACTATATCTACCTTTCCGTTTCGTTCAATCTTCACATTAATATCTAAATCTTCTAACACTTTAAAAGGACCATTATAAACATAATCTAATTTACGCGCACATTCATTCTTAACTAAAATTAAATCGTTCATGTTATAAGATATAGGGTTACTATTCCTTTCATAATTTTGTTTTCGTTTTTCCTTACATGCTAACAGATTTTTTCTAGCATCACTTAAGGCTACTTGCATTTTATATTTTAGTTCTGCACAATAATCATCAAGGTTATACAATGGTTCTACATTTTCTTCTATACGGTTTGATATTTTACATTGTCGTCCGAATACAAGTTCATAAGGCGTATATTTAGTTTGAGTGTTTACACAAGTATTATAACTAAAACACCAATAAGGTATCCAGTGGGACCAAGAAAAATGTTTATTTGTACAATAAGTTCTTAAAAATGCACCCAAATGCTTATGAGCTATTTCTAACGAACCAATTGATTGATGGTGGTATGCGGTCGATATTAATTTCTCAATTTCTAGTAATTTACACACTTGCTCCATAACTTGAGAGATAAATTCAGTTCCTCTATTCGTAGCTATAGTTTTCGGAATACCAAAACGCAAAATAAAATTATTTACGAAGGCTTTGGCTACACTAACTGCTTCTTTGTTGGGTAAGGGATAAGCTTCTATAAACTTCGTTAACTCACATTGAAGAGTTAGTATATAACAGTTTCCATGCTCATCCTTTTCCAAGGGACCAACCAAATCAAGAAAGATTTTTTCAAAAGCAGTCGAAGCTGTGGTAGTTATAGTCATTGGTTGCTTAGTATACTTACCTTGTTTCATCTTCTGACACATTTCGCATTTACTAATATATCTTCGAATATCCGAATCTAGACCTGGCCAGTAGTATTTTTTTTTTAATATTATTCGTCATTCTATTTATCCCTACATGTCCACTCGTGGGCAATAAGTGATAATCATTTAAAATAAATTGCTTTTCTTTTTCATCGTATATTCTTTTTATACCTCTAAGAACACATATACGGGGACCTTTCCATTCTTTTAATGATTTAATTACACTACATAAACCCTTTATAAATTCATTATTCTTTTCATCTTTGACTATGCATAGTTCCTTTATCTTTATTCTGTTGCAAAATTCCCCAAGCTTTGTTGCAAATTCGTCTCGCGAAAAATGCATTTTGAAGCTTAAATTAACACATAATAACATACTACTCGGTACATACACAAAACATTCCTTTTCTTCCATTCTTACGTTTTTCTTTTTTAATTTATTTATGACTTCATTTTCTACTAACTTCATTTCAATAGAATCACTCGGCTGTTTTAATAATTCCACGACACGTGGGTGATCAGGCCACTTGTCTTGGTTTCCATTAAACTCAGCTTGAACATCTTCCCCCTGTTTCTTTCGGTCTTCTTCTTCCATCCTTCTCTTTTGAGCTCTAGTTGTTACAGCTAAAACTTGTTCTTTCATCCCTTTTAATTCATTTGATGTTATATAAACTCTAGATAATGCATCTGCGACTGAATTATCTTTACCTTTTATGTACACTATTTTAAAATCATATTCTTCGAGAATCAACCGATATTTTATTAACCTACTTGACGGATCTTTCATACCGAATAAATAAATTAAAGGTTTGTGATCTGTCATAATTGTAAAAGTTCTGCCAAAAACATAGGGTCTAAAATACTTGACTGCCCAAACTATTGCGGTGATTTCCTTCTCGATAACTGGGTAATTTTTCTCCGCTTTATTTAACGGTCTGCTGGCGTAAGCTATGGGTTTCATATTTTTGTTACATAATACAGCTCCTACGGCTAGATCAGAAGCATCCGTTTGGATTACGAACTCATTTGTTTCAGAAAAATCTGGATATTGCAATATCGGAGACGTCATTAACTTTGTTTTAAGAAAATCAAAAGCCTCTTGGCATTTGGCATCCCATCGAAATGGAACGTCTTTCTTCAGTAAATTATTTAAAGGCATGGTAATAGTTGCAAAAGATGGTACAAATTTTCTATAATAGTTACAAAAGGCGACAAAACGTCTTGTTTCGTCCGAATTTTGTGGAACAGGGTATTGTTCCAAAACTCTTGTTTTTTCAGGATCAGGTGAGACACCCTCAGCAGATACTAAGTGTCCAAGATATAGTATTTCCTTTTTTAAGAATTGACATTTTGCTGGATTTAGTTTTAAATTCACTTTTCTCAATCTTTCAAACACATCCATCAAATTTTGATTGTGAATAGTCAAATTTCGTCCAAAAATGATGAGATCATCTAAATAGATAAAACACTTTTCGAAAGCTAATCCAGACATTGCAATTGACATAACTCTGCTAAATGCACTACAAGAAGTTTTTAAACCCATTGGCAATCGTTTAAGTTGATAATGTCCCGTGCTTGTTGAAAATGCTGTATACTTTCTACTTTCTGGGGTCAATAAGACTTGATAATACCCTTGTTGAAGGTCAAGATGAGTAAAATAGACTGAGCCAGATAACGAGTCGAGAATATCAGTTATATTTGGTAATGGGAATTTGTCATCAACAATATTTTCATTTAATTTTCGAAAATCTACAACCAATCGCCATTTTTGGGAACCTTCAGATTTTTTGGGAACTAATAATATGGGGCTGGACCACTCACTTGAAGATTCTTCTATTATATCATCCTCGAGCATTTTCACTATTTGTCTATTAACTTCCGGTTTTAAAGCTTGTGGTAGCCTATAGGGCTTAACGTAAATGGGATTTACATTAGATTTTAATGTTATAGATTGCTCACAGATATTTGTAGTTTCTAGCTTATCACCGGGTAAAAAGAAAATATCCGAATATTTTGATGAAATTTTCTGAATTGATTCCTTTTCTTCTTTATTTAAATGTTGTAATTCTAGCAATGGTAGTAAAGTTTCAGCTCTTTTAGCATTACTTTCACAACGTCCGAATTTGAAAATATTATAATCATTTAAGAGTTCTGCGTTCAAAACAAAATTGTCTAATTTGACCTCTTCATCGCGTGTATTGAGAATTTTAATCGGCACTCTTTTATTTGTCGGCCTAACAATAGTTCCAGCTAAAAACACATCCTTTTCAATCTCTCTCGCACAAACAATGCAATCACCTTCCACATCTTTGTCTAAATAAACGTAGTGAATTGACTCACTTCGAGGTGGGATTATCAGCGTGTTACTGTAATCTGGTTTGTCACAAATTGGTAACGTGATATACTCACTTCCATTCTGCAGCGTTAGTAAATTATTACCTAAATCTATATTAGCTTTATACTTACTTAAAAAGTTATTTCCTAATATTCCATCAACTAAAATGGGAAGATTCTTAAAAATATGAAACTTATTTTGAAAACTACGATTTCTATCGACATTTAAATCTAACACTACAAATCCAGTAGATCTAATTTTACCACCTATACCGTTGACTTCTAAGTTATCGTATGAGACAACACATTTTTTCGGAAGCTCTTCTTCCTTAATAACTGAGATAGAAGCGCCTGTATCCAATAGTAGTACTAATTTCTTACCATTAATATAAAAATTAACGAATTTAGAGTTTCCTCTGCAAGCGTAAATAAATTCAGTTATCTCGAAAAAACTGGTTAGTATCTCCTTCGTTACGCTTCTGGTCTATATCAGCAGTGCTTACTTGCACATCCTGGTTTATCGGAATTGCCATTACGTTGTTATTATAATAATAACCTTGTCTGCCACGTCCATAGAAAAATCGCCTGTTATACTGACCTCTTCCACGTGGGGCGTTCTGGTATGGTCTTGTAGGACCCTGGTATCTAGGCTGATAATTTCTGTAATTGTTATTATTATTTTGAAATCGGAGGCCTCTGTTGTTGTAAAAGTTTTGATTTCCACCGTGGCGTCTGTTTTGTCCTCTAAATCTGGGATAACGATGAGGAGACTTACCACGGGATGATGCATCCATTCTCCATACCTCGGCTTGCCTTGAAGTAGACGCTATTGAAGTCTCGTCCTTAGCCGCCTGGATCGCCTCTTTAAGAGTCGAGTAGTTGCGAGCGGCAACGATGGTACTCAGCTTCTCGTCCTTAAGTCCACCTGTAAACTTTTTAATAACCATCTTCTCATTTATAGGTTTTAAAATAGCGCATTTAACTGTATCTCCATCAGACTGTGAGTTATTCAGCTCTGTCATCAGTTTTTCTAATTGTAAACCATATTCGTCTATGGACCTATGACCTTGATTTAATGATAAAATCTGGTTCTGAATTGCTGTAAAAGATTTTTTAATTAGTAGTACCCTTTTGAAATCTTGAATCATTTCGTTGACCGTAATATAGGTTTCACGAACACGTAATTTTGCGTTTTCGGTAAGTCTACTTTTTAAAACAAAAACGATTAGCGTTTTTTTTCCTATCTCATTCAACATTTCCGCATACATCTCCACCGTGTCAATTAATCGTTTCGTAGTACATTCTTTATCGTCTAATATAGGTATTAGGTTACATGCCGTTTTGATATCAAAATCCATTGTTACAGATTGTACGTCTAAAGACGGTGTGCACAAATCAACAATTTCCTTAAATAATATACAATTTCTTTCGTACGTTGCAATGGCTAATTCTAAATCTACTTTGGATTCATCTTCATCGGAATTTAACACAGAAAACAATTGTTCATTTAATTCGATAAAATGATTCGCTTCTTGCAATTTACTCGGCGTTACTGAACACTTGAATCTACTATGGCCTTTTTACAAATCATTAAATTAACTCAATCCCATACCATATCATAGTAAAATTACATACCCATTTATTCATTTATACTAACACTAATTTTATTGTTCAAATGATTTTGTTTTTCGTAAGATTTAATTTTTATTTTATTTATTTTTCACCTCACTTCACTTACTTTTTTATATCGTCTTGATTTATTTTATTTGTATATTTCCACTCACGGTATTATTCACTTCACTTAGGTATCCACGAATTTCTTGATGAATTTGACGAAATTCGAAGAAATGGAGATCTCTTTAATTAATTATCGCCGTCCGTTGCTCTCCTTCGGATAGAGTTTCTAATACTTTCCAATGTTCCTCTCGCGGCCTGCGAGTCTATCCATCTTACATGCATATTCTTGTATTTTCTTGCCAGATAAAATAGTGAAAATAACATTATGATGGCCAGTACCACAATCAGCAGTATGTAAATATTCTGAAGTTGACCTTTCATATTACTATAGTTCTCTTCGTTTCCTCCGTTCGAAGTTTGTGATATAAAAACGTCTTCTTTTTCCACTTTCGATTGACACATTTTTATAGAAATAACTTCTTCTTCGGTATAACTTCAATGACAAAAAAAAAATCACTGTTATAAAAGTTCTAACTTGAGCACCGAGGCACACAGGAATTCGCGCACATCAGCGGTTTTCGCCGGGCTCGCCGGGGCCGCGCCGGCCGGTAGCGGTGATATCACGTTACATTTCACAGAACTGGCAGGGTCGCCATGAAGAATTAAACGACGTTTGTTCGGTTTAAAGGTTTGTTATTGACTACTTGCATATTCGATACAAAGAGAGTTTAGTACCTTAAAACTACTTCATACTACAATACGACTTCTTCATACTACAGTACTGCTTCACAACGAACGTAATTTTTTGCCGTTTTTGCTCCATAACGGCAACAGGTAGACGCTTGAAATGGGCCTAAGGGTACGAAACCCTTCGTACGCGAGTCCAACTCGCACTTGGCCAATTTTTTTACTGATTTTATAATTTTGTCCCCTCATGTGCAGTGTAAGCCGCAGTCGTCTAGTGGTAGTAACACCCGCATTACAATCGTGAAGTCGTGGGTTCAAATCCCGATCACGACCAATGAGTCTAATGGAACTCTTTCACAACACGATGTTCGATACAGAAAACCATCTTTATATTTATTTTTATGTTTTTCCGTTTCTTGCACAACACACTGTATACAGGTAACAAAAGTTCTTACAAACTAAGTAGAGTCTTAGTGGCATAGTCATCTTGAGGCAGCCTGCGTACTTAAGTTTTGTAGCAATTATCTAGAGCCACAGTCCCTAAGTGAATGTAGTAAAAAAATGTCCACACGCCGTCATACATACCTACTTAGATATACACATTAAATAAATCACAATGACCCATTTTCTCTTATGTAATTAGTGCTTGTAACCGAGCACTTTGTCATCGCTCGGCGTTGTACTCGGCTTGCAATCACCTTACGACTAAATAAAAAGCCTGCCCACTATATTATGTAACTTGGGCAAAGTTTTGGCTCGGACACTTTTTAGGGTTCCGTACCCAAAGAGTAAAAACGGGACCCTATTACTAAGACTCCGCTGTCCGTCTGTCCGTCTGTCTGTCTGTCACCAGGCTGTATCTCATAAACCGTTATAGCTAGAAAGCTGAAATTTCCACAGATGATATTTTTCGGTTGCCGCTATAACAACAAATACTAAAAACAGAATAAAATTAATATTTGAGGGGGGCTCCCATACAAGGAACATGAATGTTTAAACATTTTTAGCTCGATATTAATAATGGTAACAGGTACTCGTAGATGCTTGAAATATTCAGAGAATGTTTAGTTGTATGTACAATTTAATAATAAATATTTAAATTTAGTTAAAATAAATACCTATTTAACTAAATAAATATTAAAATAAAATAAATAAATAAATATTAAATAAATAATCGCGCACGCAGGGTTCCGTACTGTATAGGAGCCCTCCATACAGTACGGAACCCTGCGTGCGCGAGTCCTACTCGTACTTGGCCGATTATTTGCGCTATTGTGACTATAGATACTTGCTCGATGTTTGTAGCTAACTTCACAGAAGCGACGCCGACACCAAGAAGTTATACGAGTATTAGTTATGTAGAAGAAATTCTTTAGTGTTTATGAATCCACCAACCACCACTACGCCAGCGTGGTGGAAATGACCCAACCACCCTTCGTGGGTAGGCCTATATTCAGCAGTCGACTATTAAAACCTGATTAAAACTGATACAGTACGGACACAACCTCATCTAGTCTGGGTTCATTTGAATGGTCTTGGCGGGTTGTTTGTCTTTCAATGGTAACCAGGGTCTAATGATGGAGCTGGAAGGTGGTCATAGGAACTCTGTAATGAAACGACGCAACCCTATCGAGTTTCGGCTCGTTTGATTCGACTTGACGAGTACTTGTTCAGTAAAAGCTTGTTTAAAAAAAAAACTTGTTATACCAGTCTAAAAAACAGTTATCTGTAAAGTCGTTTTATTATAATTTTGCGATAGGACGTCATAAGAAAACATTTATGAATCAACAACTGAAACAAGCCGAACGCTGAGGCCGTGTCTCTCTATCGCTTGTTCCGCGCTCTCGCTTGCACGCCTGCTCAGGAGGAACGTGACAGTTTTTCGTGCGTGCAGCCGGCGATAATCATTTTATAAGACGTTATGGCGTCAAAAAGAGTGTACTTATACTTAATGTTTTTAAAAGACAATACGTGTATATGTTAACGGAAATGTATGTAATCCATCATTGTATACAATTCCTAGGAAATGTATGTAATTCCTAAAATCGCACGGAAATGCGTGAAATAAATTGTATTAGACACATTTCCTAGGAAATCTATACATTTCCTAAATAGCAATCGGAAATGTAAAACATTTGAGATAGCGCCTGATCCACGTACGAGTATATAAGACTTCGACGGTAGATCTTTACGTTTCATTTGACGCTTTTCTCTATTGCAGCTTACCGTTTCTTTTAAAATAGCCGTGTTTAGTATTCAAGTGGTGCGTAATAAAAATACATCATTCTTTCTTTAGTTAAAACAATTATATTCTCGATCTCAGATTAATGTGTGTCCAAGAGTTCTTGATGCAGAGGATGTACCGAGTACGGAGATTGCACTACAGTCAGTTGCTAACCTACAATCCACTTAAAACCGGCCAGGGATTTAAAAAGTGCCTTTGCAAGAAGAACAAGTGTACTACAGCAAGATGTCTGTGCTATAAAAATAAATAATTGTGTACTTCCAAGTGCCATTCCAGCTTACACTGCAAAAATAAATAGCATATGGACTGCCTCGTTTACATTTAACATAGTATAATAATATAAATACTTACTTTAATATTGTGACATTTATGATTACTTAAAAAACAGAGAGATTACTTACCACATGAAAGTTTGTCTTTATAAGAATAAAATATAAGTTGATTGTGTGAAGCTGTAATTAGTAAGATAATATAAAAATATTATAATTTACTGTATGATTGTTACCTCATTGTCTCAACGAGTGCTTTAATAAAAAATATTATTCTAATTTTAACAATGTGTTTTGTTACAGAAAGCATTATTTTTATACATTTCCTAATATGATATCGGAATTACATACAATTCCTAGGAAATGTACTCATTTCCCAGGATATCTATGTATTAAATAGTTTTTGAAACAATATTTTATACATTTCCTAAATAGCTTCGGAATTGTATACATTTCCTAGGATTTGTATACAATTCCTAGATTTCATACACATCCGTTAACATATACATTTACAACAAGAAGCCAAACATTCAAATACTAATAGCATGCATATAGATAAACTTTTACAGGGTTATTCCTAATCAATTAGCATCCTTTTATTTACATTAGCAGCTTATTTTGTACATCAAAATTAACAACTTTTGTTCTGAATCTTTTGCCAAATAACAAAAAATTAATTGTTGTTCCATAGAAAATATTATTCACCCGTGACAAAATGTAATGTGTAGGTACCTAGCTGATTTTTTTTTCGAGTTTTGACAAAAGTCGCACAACAAAAGTTGTTAGTTTTGATGTACAAAATAAGCCCCTAAAATGATGCTAATTGATTAGAAATAACCCTGTATAGTATGGCTGCCTACGCCATACCAATACATCATCATCGTATCATGATCGATTCAGCAATCATATCTATGATACTAACGTTGAGATTTGCAGATAGTGTAATGATAAATTAAGACATGTGACTTTTGCGCGCATTCCTCGCTTTATTATGGTTCTGCATGTCTTGCGCATTATTTTTGTTTTGATCACACGATAGGGGAGTGCAATGATTTGCATTTTTGGTAACGTAAGAGCGCTTGTCCATTTTTAGGGTTCTGTACCCAAAGGGTAAAAACGGGACCCTATTACTAAGACTCCGCTGTTCGTTCGTCTGACTGACTGTCACCAGGCTGTATCTCATGAATAGTGATAGCTGGAAAGTTGAAATTTTCACAGATGATGTATTTCTGTTGCCGCTATAACAACAAACACTAAAAACAGAATAAAATAAATATTTAAGGGGGGCTCCCATACAAGTAACCTGAATTTTAAACCGTTTTTCGCTCGATATTAATAACGGCAGTAGATAGTCTGGGTAGAAGCTTGAAATATTCACAGAATATTTAATTGTACGTTTATTTCAATAATTAATTTATTAAACAAATATAAAATAATTAGTAAAGGGGGGCTCCCACACAGTACGGAACCCTTCTAGCGCGAGTTTGACTCGCACTTGGCCGATTATTTTTCATATAATTATAAACCACACACCACCGTAAATCCGGTGAAAAACACGGTCCGTTGTCCGAAAGAAAACGGACGTGTACCTACAAGCGCTCTAAACGTATGAGCAGAAAAAAGAAACACGGGATGTAGCGTATTTATGAATTTTATTGTTCTGAGATGGATATCATTTTTTAGGGTTCCGTACCCAAAGGGAAAAACGGGACCCTATTACTAAGACTTCGATCTCCGTCTGTCCGTCTGTCACCGGGCTGTATCTCATGAACCATGATAGCTAGGCAGCTGAAATTTTCACAGATGATGAATTTCGGTTGCCGCTATAACAACAAATACTAAAAACAAAATAAAATAAATATTTAAGGGGGGCTCCCATACAATAAAGCTGAATTTTTAGACGTTTTTCGCTCTATCTTGATAATGGTACCAGATAGGTGCTTGAAATTATCACAGAATTTTAGTTCAATATTCCCTTCAAATAATAAATAATAAAATAAAATAAATGTTTCAGGGGGGCTCCCATACAGTACGGAACCCTCCGTGCGCGAGTCCGACTCGTACTTGGCCGATTATTACTCATAATTATAACAATAGCTTAGGTATACAAAATTAGTAAAAAAGCCCGCCCCTTATCGACCTCGGCACAAAGGCTCTGCGACCAACTCATAATTGAGATAAACTATTATAAAATTTCGGAAAATATTTGTCTTCTCTGTATTTTTCATTGACTTTCGACCTAATGTATGGAACAGCAAGCTGCAATGAAATTTCATTAAATGGACCTTAAAACATTAAATGGTCCATAAATCGTAAACGGTAAGTTTTACAAAAAAGTTTCATGGAAACAAAAGATGCGAAATTATATTTTCTACAATAATGATCTTAATGTTTTTTGCCCTTAAGTACATAGTTTCCGAGATATCGGCCAAAAACATTATTTCAAGATGACGTGTCAGGAACGCATTCTCTGAACGGCCGAACTATAGGTGCTGAGGTGGACCACGGCACCCAAAGTTAAAATTTTCGCTTTTCTTTAAAAAAAACATTTCATAACAATTCAGTTGCGGTTTTTATAAAAATTAACCGTCCTGCCACAAAAGTTTTAAGCATGCCTTAGACACTCTTTAATTAAGAGAACTAATTGCACTGTTAAACAGTGTCTAAAGTGTGTTTAAATCTTTTGTGGTTAGAATGTTTATATGTAGTACCTACCTACCTATGGTATACATAGGTAATGTCTTGTAGATAAGTGATAACTTGATATGATAAAAAAAAAAAAAACATTCAAGTGATAACTTATTACTTATCTAGAAGAAATTATGTAGGTTAAGTTTTTTCATTGCCATCTTCACGTCTGACGACATACACTTATGAAACACTTGCTCTTTACCTAACAATCGAGTTGTGACGTCACCGCAGCAGACGCGATAAGATAAGCAGCTATTTACTCTTAAAATAGTAAGTAGGTACGTTGTACTTTGTTTGATATGAATCTCCTGGCTGATATGAAACTGCAATTTATAACTCTTTAACATTTTATTAATGATTACGAATAAGGGACAACTCAGTGGCCGAATACACGTAGCAGCAGAATACAGAATCTTCGGGCGACACGTAGCCACTAGTAGTAGTAGACAGTGTCTGCGGCAGACTACGCGTCGCTACTTGCTGCGGACTGTATTTCATAGTCGACACTGTTACCTATTAACCCTTGGAGACGTATTAGCCTTAGCAAATCAGTTAATCACCATCGGTGATTTGATCACCATCATAATTTCGGAGAGCCAGAGGTCCTGAGTTCGGAATTTTGAAAATCCAAGGCATTAACTATCACTACATAGTATAAAACAAAGTCGCTTCCCGCTGTCTGTCCCCATGTATGCTTATATCTTTAAAACTACGCAACGGATTTTGATGCGGTTTTTTTTAATAGATAGAGTGATTCAAGAGGATTGTTTATATGTAAAGGACGACGGAATGACGAAGGCTATATGTATTACACCTGTGCGAAGCCGGGGCGGGTCGCTAGTTTGAATATAATAAATAGAATTTTAAAATTCAAACGCTTTATGACCACCGCCAGCATAATATTGGACAAACGATATCGTCAGGGCAGAGAAATAATGGATGAGATTGTCGCGAGATCGGAAAGGGTGTGTTAAAAGCCTATGTCTTGTTAAGCCTATGTCCAGCAAAATGATGATCGTATGTTGTAGGACGGAGGTGGGTAGGTAGGTAGTTAGGTAGGTACTACAAGTACTACAGCAACGATCGCTAAGCAATGTCAATAATTATAATAAGTACATGTCTTGACGATCAACGATATTTCGATTCTCGATTTCGAACAATGAATTAGCTACTTACGACAAATTTCTTTGAAACTTTCACATCAAGATTAAATGAAATAGGTATAGGTAGGAACATTATTTATTGCAGGCTTGCTTTGATAAAGTTTCTATTTGTTTATGATTTTAATTTCCTTGTGTGCACAGTAAAATTTTCGGCTATCCTATCAGCTTATAAATAAATTAAAGATATAAATTTGATAAAACTTATCTAGAAAGCAGGACCCTGTCGTCCGTGGTGGTCTAAATTACCTAACTGCCTTTGAGCAAATATCTACAGAGCCACAGTCCCTAGTAAAGTAATAAAATGTCCGGGCGCCGTCTTACATACCGACTTAAATATTGACATTACATAATTCACAATGACCCGTTTTTTCGAATCTCTACGTTATGTCACCTAATTAGTGCTTGTAACCGAGCACTTGACATCGTGCGGCGTTGTAGTTCGACTTGCAATCGCCTAACGACTACGACTAACTAAAAAGCCTACCCACTACGTACTCGTAGCTTGGGCAGAGTTTTGCCTCGAACACTTTTTGACATGATTGTGATTCTATAGATATTTGCTCGAAGCCTACTGCCTATACTAAGCAGTTTAAAGGATGTGTGTGAAGGTGTGAACCCATTACCTACCTACTCAATCCCGATCCGCCATAACAACAAAAAAAAATTCAAAAAATATAAATGTCCACAATAAGTTGAGCTACTTTATTTATTTATTTATTTATTACGACTAGACCTAGACGATGGATATTACAATCTAGAAACCATTATCATCATCGACCCGACCAACGTTGGGGTTAGTGCACTCTTCGTTCAGATTATTATTAGGTATTTCAGCCTCCGTTGTCCCACTGCTGGGCAAAGGCCTCCCTTCCCTCCTTCTAGACTGCGCGATCTAATGATGTGGTGTGTGGTCTTTGTTCTGATACTTCAACTAAGTACTTCCTTCTTAGCACAGCTCAAAATTTCACACTACACAAACACAATGTCTGGGTAGGTATTTATCTAAAAGCCAAAAATTTTATCTCTTTAAAATTGATCAAAAAAATGTCCATTTATTGAGAAGCCAATTTAATTAATCTCTTTAAAATGTATCTAGATTCTAGTGTGAAACCTTGTGGTAGGTGCGACCTCTTGTTGTGTGTATTCTGCCAGGTCTGCGAGGAATCCTTGTTTATTTGTTTTCACATTTTTAGGGTTCCGTACCCAAAGGGTAAAAACGAGACCCACATACACATTGACTGCCTCGGTGGCTCAGTGGTTAGTGGTTCTGGATCACAGAGGCGTGGGATCGATCCCCACCCAGGGCAAGCATTTATGTGATGAACATAGGTGTTTGCTCTGTGTCTGGGTGTTATTTAGGTATTATCTATATAAGTATGTATTTAAAATAAGTGTATGTCTCTGGTAGCCATATCACAAGCTTTGCTTTGTTTGGGGTCAGAGACCCTGTGTAAGATGTCCCCCAATATTTATTTATTTATACAACTAACCTGAATTTTTAGACATTTCCTTCGATATTAATAACAGTGACAGGTAGCGGTGGTAGGTGCTTGAAATATTGACAGAATATTTAGTTAGATATGCAATTTAAAAATAAAATAATTAATTAAAATAAAATAAATATTTAAGGGGGGCTCCCATACAAGTAATTTGATTTTTTTGCTCGATAGGTAGGTATTTTTAACGGCAACAGGAAGATGCTTGAAATATTGTATTGGTATATAGGTAATTGGTATATTGGTAAATATTGTAATGTATAGGTATATTATTCCTTTCCATACAGTGCGGAACCCTTCGTCACGGTAATTTATTACCGTGCCTTCGTGCGCGAGTCAGACTCGCACTTGGCTAATTATTATTAGTTATTTTCGCGGAATTTCCCAAGGGGCAGATTTTTCCTGTTAATCGTTTAGTGAAAGATTGCAAATGGCCTGTCTTTAGGAGTAAATATTATTTTAGACTATATCTTGAGCCTGTATATCCTCAGATTATAGAAATAGGCTTTACCTACACATTTACCTAGGCGTTGCAATTATCACATTGTATCATCATGATTAGCACTGTATCTAGGTACAAAAATAAATACCTAATACATCTATAGACGTCTAATCATACGTAAGTAGCCGCTTCTATAATAATAATATATGATAACACCGAGACACTAAAAAAAATGGGCTTTGCTTTGTTTAGAAAATCGGTGTTTTGTATTATATTCGTGATTGCACTTGACACCAATGGAAAATGAACTTTAAATGTCCCAAGAGTTAGGTACAATACCAAAATACGTACATTCAAAATGACGACAGAAACAAGAAGAGGCCAGCGCCACGACGCGCCATGCACTGAACCATCGAGCTCCATCTAGGCTCTCCTCCTAGATATCCTAGTCATTGTCACAATAACCTCACTTCACGCTCACTAACATTTCGTTATTTGTGAAAGTTGCACTTGTTTGGATTAAAAATAAAACTAGCACGCAGAGAGCATACCGTCGTATTGACAGGGTTCTATACATCGAGCGCGTTATCAGCTCCAGCGTAGGTTACTTTGTCTTATCTTATCGGGTTAGAGAAAGAACTCAATACAACTAATTGATGTTATGTTATTGCTGATGATTTTCATGTTTAGCTGCCTTATTTGGGTGCATGCAGGAGTGGTGGCAATTCACTGTATGTAAGTTCGTATAGGCCGTAGTATTCATTATATGGCTAGCCCTGGTGTCAGAGTTTTAAGCCGCCTGAAGGCCTCTGACATGGTTAAACGGTTACAACACCCGAGCTCACCACCGAGCTACCGTGGCTCGGATGATAGCTACGTTAAATTCTACAATTTAACGTGTCATCCGATCCACGGTAGCTCACGGTACCGCTCAGTTGTAAATGACACCCAAGGGTAGCATAAAAAGCTAGCTAGCTGCCAAAAGCTACTAGTTTGGCGCTGAAAATAGATTATTTCAGGATTTGAAACTCGTTAAAACAATCGGCTAAGAATATAGCCGTAACGAAATTATATAGGCACCTCCATCATCCATCAGCCACAGCACGTCCACTACTGGACATATAACTCCCGCAAAAATCGCCAATAAGACCGGTTGGAAGCAGCTTGCATCCAGCACGATCCTGCTGTCCTGATGAGGTCATCTGTCCATCTTGTGGGTGGTTCACTTCACTCGACAACTTTTTGAACATATCAGTCATCAGGCCTCCATGCTATAGAACATAAAATAATATGCCTGCCCTGCCTTACTAACAGAAACAGAGCATGTCTTATCGATTGCTATGAAAAAAAATCAGGCGCTAGGTTTGCTAAATAAATAATATGAAGCCCAGTTGGTAAATAGGTTAACAGGTAAATTGACATAGGTAATACAGGGTTATTTGCTTCCATATACTAAGCCGAAAGGGGGTGATTCAGACCATCATTACGAAAAACTTTTACTATGGGGCCAAACCAAAATTCGAGTAAAAAAAAATTGGCTGTTTCATACAAAATTGCAACTCGGAATCGACAAAATGTATGAAACAGCTGATTTTTTTCCTCGAATTTTAGGTTGGCCCCATAGTAAAAGTTGTTCGTAATGATGGTCGAAATCACCTCCTTTCGGCTTAGTACAGGTTAAGCAAATAAGCCTGTATAATCTCAACTAATACCACAGTGATTGCAAGCTGCTCAATATTTAGTGGATGGATATCGGTAGGCTGCTGGTGATAATATTATGATGAGGTGTTGCTCTACTGCAGAATATCTAAAATGTCTCGTGAGACTTATCCCACATACTTTTTATTCACAATGTAATTCGAACTGTTACACATTTACGAAAGATTTAAAAAAAAAGAGGACTTTGTTTTTGTGCACATAGGTTTGTATTAAGTTACGCGATACGAGCGCAATAAATAGGTACCCTACCTACCTATCTTCACACTAACATAAATTACCTACACAGAACATTATACTAAGTATGTACCTAAATATTGTCTACCGTCTTTTTGTTTCTTTTTTTAACAATAAAGAAATGTCGCAAAATTATCGAAAAAAAATTACCTAATCTCATTATTCACTTCTATAACAGTTCCAATAAATTAATGAAAACTCCAAGAGCGCCTTGTAAAAATCTAATGTCTACCAAAAATACCAGAAGCTCGGTGTTAACAAGAAGCTACCTAGTGGTCTAGAAACACAGATATACTCGAATGTATGAACATATCTAGAAACGAATGAGTGAGTAGGAACCTTTTAGGTAGCAAGGCTTCTTTTTTCGAATCGTGCCTCGCTAAAAAGTATTTAAAAAATCTATCATAAGCCAACACTTACGAAAAAAAAACATATTAGTATGTCAAAGTCAGTTGTCATCAATCAACTCCCATTTGACATTTGTTTGTTTTTTTCAATTTATTATTCACAAAGTTAAAGTTTGAAAATGTTATTAATTATTATGGAATTTAATTACAAAAGTAATAAGTAATAATTCAACTCAAACATGCTGAATCACGAGACACTTGAGGAATATTCAAATTCAGTCAGACGCCTTAAAAAACAGTGGCTTGAAGCAGGAATGTCTGAAGAGGAATTCAAAAAGTTATACTTCGAAACTTTGCAATCTACAGAAAGGCCAAATACTGTACCAGTGGTCAGTTATAGCCGAGTAAAAAGATATGCGATTTTAATTCTAGGTGTAACCGTTCTATCAACACTAATTTATAACTATAAAACGCTGTACAGTTGCGCAGCTTGTAACCTACAAGATTTTATTTATCCCGGACTTAAATTACTTAGGAAGCTTTCTATACCATTTATATCCATATTTCCTTCATTAACTGGTAAGTTATAATACTGTATGTATTTACAAGTCGATTATACCGTACATAGTAGGTATTCACCAAAACATTATTTATTGCAGCATTCTACCATGAAACGTGCCTCATTCATAATCCATTTTTCACTGTTGCTGATATGGATTGCTGGCCCTGCAGTAGCGTGAATAGTGTAAGAGAAGTGTATGATCCAAAGCCAGTGAATGAACAACAAAATCCACCTTTTTATTATGAAGTAAGAAACCTTCAGATTTTCTTAAATAAATATAATACGTGAGTAGGTATTAACTTAGACTTCACATCTACTTTTGATTTAGAGTATCTTTCTGTAATGAAAGAATTTTCTGATGAAGTTGAATACCTTAATTGTTTCCATTTGACCACATCTTGTCTGCCGAGTTATTGTCTACAATGGAGACAAAATACCTGAAAGATTCTTGTTCTTGTAATGAGTTCTTCTACTTCATAATTTAAAATACTTATCAGATTTTTACATTCTAGACTGAGCAAAATGTAATAAACATGGAATCTCTAAGGGAACTGTACCTGAATAATAAAGACTTATTTGATAATGAAGCACCAAAAGTACAAAGTGGAACCAAAGCTTATATTAGTCTCAATGACATGTTTCTTCAGTACCAATCTGGAGAAAGGCACTTCTACATTTGGTAAAAATATTTCTATGATATATACTTGTTAAAAGCTTAAAATAGATTTACAGGAAATGGAAATAATTCTTTTTTTTTTTTCAGGAAGTTCAATAACATGAATGTGGCAAAGGTTCTACGGCATGTGATACCCAGACCAAAGGTAGTGCCAAAATTTGGCCAAAGCACAGAAAGGTTTATCATCGTCCACTCCAGCCAGGAATCGTTCCAAATGCCAGATACTGAATGCAGCTTTTCATTCCTACTCTCCTTAAGTGGGACCAGGACAATAAAACTAGTACCAGCTGATGAATGTAGACATCAATGCAAACCTATTAAAGTGGACTTAAAGGAATCTTATCTAAGTAATAAGTTATTTTTTTCTATAGATCTAATATTTTATTTTTAGTTTTTCACACTATATCCAAACATCTTATTTTCAGTATGGTATAACTGGTGGTACTGGAGACCAGTAGTTCAACCTTCTAATGGAAATGAAACATTCATAGCGCACATCGGGTCATACTGCTAATAGCTGCAATACCAAAACATTAAGCCCGATTACAGAGGCGCCAGCGTAAATTTAATAGCAACGTAAAAAGCGTTCTCTCTATCGAATACCTAAAGTGAAAAAGAAACAGAACTATGCTATTTAGCTAATATAATTACGATGGCGCCTCTGTAATTGGGCTTATTGAAACCTAATTGAATGAAACTCTATTATGGAATGTATAAATACTAATTTATTAACAAAATAAAATTAACTACAAATCAACTAGAAAGTTATTCAAACTTTTGTCGTAGTTTATCTTTCAAGAATACAGGAATTAGAGATACAAATGCAAAGATAGTGAGGATAGTCACAGATGTCCACGACCAGGCATCACTGGTCGATGTCAGGGTATGTAGAGTCTGCCCAGCCTGGATAGCCACAAATGATGGTGGAGCCACTCCTAAAAAATAAAGTTAAGAAAAAATTTGTACAGGCATTTACAGTTAAATATGCTTAAATATTAGATATACTTTATCAGGAAATGAAAACAAATGAATATTAGATCAAACTTGATACTGAACTAATGTAACAGAACTGAACAAATATTGTGTGTCATTGTGTTCCCCATACATATTCTGAACATTATTGTTTGTTATTGATCTCTGCTATTCACAACTCTTTATTTTGAAAATAGGGATAGCTAAAAGGATGCAGAAATTATCCTATCAGATTAGTCAGTGGTAGACTGAACACCATTGATAACTAAGCCATGTAAATGTTGATGTAGTATAGTCGGAGGGGCCAAATAGAATCTAAATTAATAGGAGTGCCACAACCTAAACAAAAGGTTCTAAATTTAGTCACTAGAACCATTGGCATACATTGTGGCACAATGTGGCCGATTATGAAGGCGCCATCGTAGTTATGTATATTAGCAATTTAGAATATTTCTTTTTTATTTTAACCTTAGGCATTCGATAAAGATCACTTTTTACATAGCTATTAAAATTACGATGGCGACTTCATAATTGGGCCTATTATTATGCTTATTTACTAGGTATTATCATAAGAGAATAAAAACCATTCCATGCCAAGAAGTTTGGATTACAGCATATTTGCATCAGATGGACTTACTCAACTCCATGCCGACATATATATATTATGAAGCAGTTTGACTCAACATTTCTGATCTGTACTGCCAGGGAATGAAACAAACTGCTGGTTTTTTGTCTTTTCTGAGCTATTATCAGAAGCTTTTCAAATCATAGATTAGGTATCTTATAAATAGGTATCTTCTCAAGTCTGCATGCTTCATCTTCTACCACAACATTGCTTCCCACCAGTCAAATAGATACATGCTTGACCAAGCATGGACTTATTTGCAAAAAAAGAAACTGCTTTTACTGCTGTTATAACTCACCAATAAACGTTCCCAGAGCAAAAGGAACCAATGGCACTCCAATCACTGGTGCCGACATATTGATAAACCAGTTAGGTAAAAATGGTGTCACTCTCAAAAATATTATATAGTTCAGCAAATTGTCCTTGTGCTTTTCTACTGCAACCGACCACTGCGCTGCTCTTTCTGGGAAGAACTTCTTTACCAGCCTTTTTCCAAGAAGATTGGAGAGGAAGAAGCACAAACTTGCTCCAGCAGCAGAGCAGCAGCAAACTAATAACAGTGCTAAGTAAAAAGGGAATAGAAACCCTGAAAGGATGCTTAGAAATATCGATCCAGGTATTGCAAAGGTTTGCAGACTGAAATTTTTAGGTCAAGAAAATCATAGCATGGATATAGGCATGATGGTACAGGTGATGTAACAAGCATTTATTAGTTTATGAATTTAGAATATCCTTTTTTACTCAGAGCGATTTTAGGGTGCCCATAGTAATGTCCTATAGATATTATTTACTAGAATCAACTATAAATGGACTAGATTTCATCAGATAAGTCTTTAGAATATGAAAACATTATTTAATTTAATTATTCACTTTGATGCTACAATATGTTTTGAAACAAATGAGACTGAGACATTTTGAACAAATTGCAAATATTATGAGTCATTATCATCAAATTGTAACTATTATATTTTGGAATATACAACTGATTTATCTGTGGTCAATAAAAGGATACAATATATAAACCAGGAATACTCCAGACAGTACTTCATAAAAATACTTTTCTTTGTAGCGATCTAAAACCAGACCCAAATGTTTGGCATCCTCAAGATCCCAAGGTAAATGTATATGTTGTTTTTCATGCCTGAAATAAGACAGTAACAAATTACTTGATATTTTGCATTTTTTATGCGAACTTGAGAAACACAATAGAATTCATTAAATTTTAATCACACAAATTAATTCAGAGGTTTCTTACTCTTCTAAATCTGGGAACTGTTTGTATAGCAGTCCTAAAGCTATTACTGATGATGAAAATATAATAGCTACAATAACTAATGCTCTAGATGTAGATAAACTGCCAGAATCATCATTTTGTGGTTGTGGTACTCTGGTCACAATGTCTGCAATGGAGAAAAAAAAACAATAAAAATAGCAACATACAAATTTTGAGGCAGCCTGTCATTTTTTTCATTACTGTAGTCCCCCTGAGTGCTCTGATGCTGCGAGATCGAATCAGGAATGAGGGGATCGCAGAAGAACCAAAGTTACCGACATAGCCCAATGGATTAAATAAGTTGACATGGCAATGGACAGGGCACATAGCTCAGAGAACTGATGGCCGATGGGCAGTAAAGTTCTCGAATGGAGACCACGCACCGGCAAGTACCAGGTGGACCGATGATATTAAGTCCACAGGAATGCGCTGGATGCAGGCTATGAGTGGAATGGTCTTAACTAAAAACAGCAGCCTGATTTTTATTTGCCGAACTTAGAATAGTGAGGAAAAAAGGATTTACCCAGGAAAAAAGGAAACAGGAAAACCCAACCAAACTACATTGTATGTTAGAAATTAAACTTGTCAGGATAAGGAAAAGGTAGGAAATTGTGATAGATACTTGGGATGGGATAGTATAATCCGACACACTCAGGTCTGATGTTCCTTATTCTTTGCTTTATATTCTTAGTGCGGACTGTTGAGGTTACTCTTGGATCTTGAACGTCACCTTGCGGTTTCGCAGGTGAATCCACTCGTTGTTGTATTCTTCTTGTGCTCATTGTGAAGACCTAGTGTATCAATACAAAGTACTAGGTATTTTACTATTAAAGTATCTCGTTCAATATCAACTTTATCATATTCTACCTAGGTAAAGTAGGTTTTAGAAACATTTATTTTGCTATTAGTTACACGCGGAATACGTGAAATAAAAATAAATCCCATAAAACAAAATTGAATTATTGAATAGAAATTCAATTCAAAAATCACAGAATGATACTGAAACACATGGAGTGCTGTCTGGATTATGCTAACAGTGACATTGTCGCTATCAACGATGCTAAAAACTATCATGCATTCTTTAATAATTTTTCAAGCAATTTAAGTTAAATTTTATAAACGTTTAAAGGCGTAGATGATTTTAAAGTATATTTCGGACCGCTAGCATGACTTTTATATTCTAAACTTTAATCGATACTGGACATTGACATATTTGACATCAATGTTCTAACAAAATTATTTTTTCCTTTCCTAATTGGCGTCGCACAACTTATGCACCTGCTAATGTTATTATGGATTATCTTGAGATTTTAATAAAAAATTAAATTATGAGACCGACAGCTATTTTGTCACGTTTTTCAAGCATGATAAAGTTCATGTCAAATCCAAGATATTCAAAGGCCCGCGCCACAGTAAGCGCGGCGGCAGCGGCGGCGGACCGCACCCAGCTGAGCGGGGGCCAGCGGAATCTTCGCGCGCTGAGGCGCTGACCGAGGGCAACCACGGTCCAACGTTAAGGTCAGAGCGGGAAAGAGTTACAAAAACTGCCAAAAGTGGGTTTACAACCGTAAATAGGTAGTTTTAACTAGGCACATAAGTATAAAAAAATATATAGGTATACATAGTGGTTAGCCTATGTACAAAAAAAACCACAAACCTACTGATTTTCATCAATTTTACCATCACCATTCTTTTGATGGTCACAGCACAGAAGAGATTCTTCTGTTCTGTGATTACCTACCTATAGTATTTTTATTTTCATTTGTTTATTTGACGTTCTCACAAAATTTCCTTATTCAGAGCAAAAAATTGATGAAGGATTTGGTTTATTTTGAAGTTTAGTTATGCATTTGTACCATTTGTTTTTCCTTATTCTGAGATTTGTACCTATATGTTTTAGCTTATTGTCTACAAACAAAGTCCGATTAAAGAGTTACTTTTTTATGATAAACATTTCAAATTTCAAAAAAGTAACTCTTTGAGACAAACCTAGTGTGGGATGCACTATAAAATTAAAATCATTTCAAAGTTCGATTATTAAATTCCTCTGATCCAATCACCCCGGAGATAACGAGTATCTCGTAATATTATCACAACCACAACGCTTTAAAACACAAAATATTATAGAATACAAACAAAATCTAAGTAATACATACCACAAAAAGCTCATAAAACCGATAAAACCCCACAACTTTCACGTTGTTACTTTTAATTTGTAATTTTTGTATAGATAGAGATTTGTACGCAAGCTTGGCGCCAAAAATGTTTGTTTTTTTTTTCGTAAAGGCTTGACACGTTTTATGTATTTGTGTAAATGCAACACGCAAGTGATTTAATTTTGTTAAAGGTTGTGCTCGTAAATTGTAGGCATAATTAAATGTTTTTGTTAGATGTAAATTGTAGGTAGTCAGTAAGTTATTTTTTTACGGGCAAAAGTGCCTTTATTAACTACAACAAACTACAATAGGTACCTAGGTCTGGTAGGTACTACCTTCTATGCTAAAATTACCTACACTAGGTACTACTAAGTACATAAAAAGCATTGGATCATCCAAAGACCCTTGAAGGTCTGTAAGTTGGTTTTCACTTCTGTTTTTTAAAAGGCAATTATTATAAACGCCTGGCTGAAACTTCTCTTCAATGAACTTTGCCTTCAGTTACGTTGATCTGCTTATTAGAATTACGTAGACTTGAAGTTAACGAAAAATAAATGTTACTCCCAAAGAATGGTGATCAGTACCTAGGTAGGTAGGTACTACCTAGCTATTACTATCTACAAATTAGATTAGCGTTTTTTCATCACGGCCGTTACAAAAGGTAGTTAACTATAGGTATTAGGTACCTACTACCTACCTAAAATATTTTCTTTGCTAATCATAGATTATACTATAGTACGATAAGAAGAGGTCAAAATCAGAATAATATAAGTTAGGTACCTATACATAGTAATTAATAATGCACCTTTAAATTGATCGAAGTTCCACAAAAGCAATGATGATCCCTGTTCACAACCGTCCCAGATGTTCACCAAAGACAGTTTCAATTGATCGAAGCTCAACGAAAACAATGATGGTCCCTGTGCACCCTTTAATGAAACTATCTTTGCTTTAAACCGGCATCTGCCTTGAATCTTGGACGCAACACCAAGCGTGAGCACACTTCACTTCCTGCGTGGGCGCAGGGATCGGGGATCGCATAGCATCAGTAGTAATTCTCGCGCAGACCGAAGCACCCGTGTCGCTTCCCATCCGGCACTACCGCGCTTTCTTGACACCACTAACGAAATTCCCACCAAAAAATAGTGAACACCGAACGATTACATGGATTCGACCAACTTCACCGACTGGATTTTGAAAAGAACTTCCAATACAAATGTGAAATGAGTGAAAGTGCCTTTCTAATAGATACCTTATTGAGATGAGGTCCTTAGTGATCACTTGTTCTACATGAATTTAAGTAGTAAGGTAAATAATGCATTCTATTATGTATTTTATTTAATATGTAACCACAGTCAACTAAAAGAAAGCGATTAATACATAAATTAGTAATATACATAGGTGACAATAATCATCATCTGGACTCTAGATGATGAAAAAAAATTATTTATTTTTTTTGTTCTTTTTTTAATTTGATCTCTTGGTCGCATCTCATATGCGTAGGTAAATGTTATCACTGTGAAATATTATCTGTAGATACCTATTTCGAAATAGTACATTACTGCAGCGGCCAGCTATAGAGGCATTGATGGAAATGATGGACGTGCGTGAGTTGTGGGCCGAGACGAACCTGAGACGTGAGTCCTTCAATGCCTAGTTGTGGCCAAATCTTATAGGTATACCTAGTACTTTCTCAAATAATGGGAGGAAATTAATTTAATTGAGGAAACTCAGGACCTATCTATGAGAACATGCCTACAGTGGCCTAGGCTAGGCCATACACTATTGAAATATAGGTACGTAGTACGCTCTGTTGTGTTCTGGGCGTCTGGTACTTTTGTCCTACATCTCTTCTTATATTTTAAAATATAAGCGTATTTCAGCTTTCTAGCTATAACGGTTCATGAGATAGACAGACAGACCTGATGACAGACAGACGGACAGCGGAGTCTTAGTAATTGGGTCCCGTTTTTACCCTTTGGGTACGGACCCTAAAAATAGGACTATTTTGTGAATCGGTCCAAAAACGGTGAAGAAATCGCGGAACATAAATAGATAATTTTGTAACATCTGCTGGTAACAATACAATAACACATTATGTAGGTACTTGCATACAAAAAATCCACAGATAAATTGAGAACCTCTTCTCCTTTTTGGGAATCGGTTGAAAATCTATAAATCAAAGATTGCAACTTTTTTAGTTTGAAAGCATATTCTAATGACGAAGAGGTGAATCTACCAACGCGCACCTGGGCCAGCGCAGTGAATAAGGTCCAATCGTAATTCGAGTACAGACCTATGTTCATCATCATAATCATGTGAGCGGTAAGACGACCGCTTCTAGACATTAAAGGAGTTAGATTTTCAATATAACCGATTGAAAACGGATTTTTATGGTCATAATCAAGCCATCTATCTGTCCATTGGTGGGTGAAGGACACAGATAAAAGAACACAGATAACACCTTGTTCTTGTTCTCTGATCTGTGGAGGACTACGCAGATGCTGCACAGTGTAAAACCATACAATCACACCAGATCGTGAATATCTTATTAGATCACTATTATTTGAATGGTTCCGCTGAAGTCGTCGATCGTCGCTTCAGCCATAGGCTGTCACTGCTGGACGTAGACATCCCCTATAGATCTCCAATAAGACTGGTTGGAAGCAGCTTGCATCCAGCGCGATTCTACGGTCTTAATGACATCCATCACGTCCACCCACAAGGTGGATGTCCTACACTGCGCTTGCCGGTACGTGGTCTCCACTCGAGAATTTTCGACCTCATCGGCCATCTGTCCTTCGTGCTATGTGCCCTGCCCACTGCTATCGAACTGTCAACTGAAGTACCTACCACGTCATTATTCCGAGCAGCAATGTCAAAAATTAAAATTACCATTGTCCACCCTCCAATAGGAAAGGAACTCCTTTCCCAGGAGGAAGAAGAAGAACTAAGAAGATTTGTATCCATTAATCTAGCTTGTTTATCAGGTGATGCGAGACATACCCTGGCTGTGCGTCGCCATCGCCGTGGTGGCGGCGGGCGCAGGCGGCGAGGAAATATGCTCCCGGGGGCACAGCTGGTGGGACCGGCAACGGGGCGAGTGCGTCCCCTGCACGCGCTGCGACCCAGCCCGCCGCCAAGCAGTGCACCTCCCTTGCGAGCTACACCGAGACACCGTCTGCCAGTCCCTTTACGACGTCCGCATATGGCCCTTCCCCGACGAGAACACCCTCCAGAAACAGGAGAACGAAAGCGTCGAGTATTACGACGATGTGTACTATGACAGTGATGTGAGTGACAGTGATGACCAGTGGAACTTGGAGACCTCGAGCTTGACTCTCGCTGCGAGCGGCTGTGTTGTGTTTTTTGTCGTAGTGTTAGTGCTGTCGCTGTATCATGCGAAGCAGTGGAAGGTTCTCAAGCAAGCGCTGAAATCAGGTAAGGCATCGTTTGTTTTTACAAGCTTTTATTTAGTTTCACCTGTCCCGTTTTCTGTCTGACGGTCTGTAATCAAATCTTGCAAGTTAAATTTGACCCACTTCCCGGTTACCGATTGAGCTTAAATTTTCCATACATGTGTAAATCGCGTGACAATGCAATATTATGATGACATGGTGCTGATCTGATGATGGAGCTGGAAGGAATGAAACGACACAAACTCATCGTTTAGGTTCAATTGAATGTTCTTGGTAGTTTGTCTTTAATGGTAACCAGGGTCTGATGATGGAGCTGGAAGGTGGTCATAGGAAACGACGCAACCCTATCGAGTTTCGGCTCGTTTGATTCGTCTTGGCGAGTACTTGTTCAGTAAAAGCTTGTTTCTAAAAAAGGATAACTGTTTGCTGTCTAACTTATTGTAAGGCTACCTAACCCTGGTTGAATGACGGAGGATCAATAAAATATTGTACCAAGGCATAGGGTCATCCAGATGCAATCAGATATCTTGAATAGAAGTCTATGTATAGGTCGAATCATACAAGTTGGCGGCTGTAATGTTAGCTACAAGTTGCGGCCCTTTTTTTTTTTTACCAGGGGAAATCTTTTATAGATACCACCACACCTCGTGGGCAGGCGGGTGGTTATTTGGGAGTCCTGCCGACTGGACAGTATACCCACCAAAACCCCTGGGTGTTCCACCACTGCTCCTGGTGTCGGGGCTACGGGCACGCTTGCGCACTCCTCCGCGGCACCCGACAGCGCTGGCCCAACTTGGGCCCCACCACGGAGCTTCGGCTCCCGCCATAATGACGATGTGCCGAACACCAGACACATCGTCATCCACCACCTGGGACCAACCAGCACTGGGCGTCAGACAGCACCCGTATCCGACAGCCCTGGTCCCGATGCAACGGGTCAATTAAAGTGGCCCCGCGCCTGCCACTACGGCTGCAGAGGATAGGGAGAACGGCCGTCGCGATACCGGCACTCCTCTTCCTCTGCAGCCCCACCGCCTCCGCCAACACGTTGGCGGCACCCGTTAGGGCCGCTGGCAGGACGGATAGGCAGCGGCCTTCTCGCCGCCCGTCCATCCCGTCGCCGCCCCTGCCTCGATGGGCTCGGCCGCGGCATCGCGACAAGCGCAACACCGCAGTCCACCTCAGTCGGCAAGCCGACCTACTGGCCAGCCTCCGCACAGGCTTGTCTGGGCCCAAGACCCGGAGAGGTCGGCCCCACCTCGGGTTCCTCTTCGTTCACCAGGCTGGGAAGACCTGGCTACTAAGCCCCCCCGCCACGACAAGGCGGGAACCCACTCGGGGGGTTAACAAGTTGCGGCCCTAGCCCAACCCTGACGTAACAGCTGCGTGAGGATTGGGTTATCCGCGGCTAGTAGCTAATATCACAGCTGCCAAGTTGTGTGATTCGACCAATGGATTCGACTTTATATGTATAAAAAAGCGTAAAAAGACAGGAAGTTGAAGAACACCGTGTCACGAGTGACTACTTCAAGCAAAACATCAAGCAAGTCGTGGTCAAACGCGTAAAAAATATATCTTTCAAAATTCTATGATATAATTATTTTTTGCAAAAAATAGCATGACCGACTTCATCCATGTACAGAATTCGCGAATATTTCACACGGATCCATGTAGCATTTTTCACATTATTGTTGATTTATCAAAAATGGCTCAGTCGATTTCAATAAAATTTTAATGGGACCAATTTCAAAGTATACTCTTGCCAATAAAAAAAGAACTATTGAAATCGGACTACAATGACAAAAGTTATGCGTGGTTATACATAAAAAAATATATACGCGTCGAATTGAGTACCTACCTCCTCTGGTTCGGTTCGTCGGTCAAAAATTGGTATGTCTAGTCTAGGGTGTTGGGTAGGTTATATACCGTGATTTGTATGAAAACCAATTGTCCTATTTTTTATGTACTTACCTAATTTAGAAACGAGACCATACACTCACGGTCAATAGCTTTGTGGCGTTCGGTTTTCCGAACCACACTTATTTATGGCAACACCAAAATTCTAAGTTTGCAACCCCGAGACCAAAAAACTTGGCGCGCTTGAACCGGCAGAAAATAACCGAATAACTGTTTCTTCTCATTTAGAGATTAATGTTATTTCACTGAAAGTAATACCTGGTTTTATTGCACCTTCGCCGCTACCAACAAACAAATGGTAAGGACCTAGGGACGCGTACCAGCCCGGCCGGTCCTCCATAATGGTGACCCTCTCTCGGTCACTTCAACAGTGACCATCCAACGAACGCGCTTATTGCGCCTGTTGTACCTCGTAAATACAACATCAGACAGAGTCTGGAGATTCTACCTAATTTCAGCGCTACGTTTTTCATCGCTACAACTTTTCAACAGCTCATCTTCAATGTGTGCTTATTGTTCAAAAGTCATTGACAAAAATGCAACAACAACACTTAAGCCTCAAAGTTCAAGGTAAAAGGTGAAATCTCAAGTGCATAGTTCGGTGTCAAGGACCTTTCCTGCTGGACTAACTTGGTTTTGGTGCTAATTACACAGGAAAATAACTAACATTGTGATTTAAGGCCTTTCATCGCTCAACTTTCCCATTTGTATGTGTAATTGTCAAGTGCCTGTTTTACTACCATATCAAAAGCCAAATGTATGCAACATTTAGATACCTAACAGTGTTTGGAGCATTGTACTAACTAACCCTATTGCATTTGTTTACCTAAAACTTTGGTAACAGGTTTTATGTTTAACGGTGACCGCTGAATTTTTGAAAAACTTAATTTTGTTTTTATTTTTGTGTTGTGTAGGCCTGATCTCTTAATAGTCTTTGTGTTTCACTTTATTGTACAATTATTGTGTGTATTTACCAGAATTTTTCTGCATTATTTATAAACATTGGTTTGTACTGCGGTGAACGGTTTCTCAACAATTTACACATTTGTAATAACGGTGAATGATATCTTTTAATGCTAACACATCTTGTAATTTTTGCAGTAAATGGTTCATATAATATTAACTATAACATAATCACCAAATTATAAGTGAATGTTTTCCTAAATTTATATAATTGGTTACATCTATGTGCAGTAAATGTTTATTTCTTTATTTTCAAACATTGTAAATTAATTTTAAACATTGTTAGTCCTCTTGTTACTGTGACACTGTGCGTTTAAGCTTAAGAAAATCTTACATACTAAAACATATTTTGCTCTTAAGGTGAATTATTTCTTAAGGTGTCTCATTTTATACTAATTGTGAATGGTTTCTTTAATATTGTAAGTCCCATTGTAAGTTTTGATTTTAAGTTTTGATTGTAACATGGAACCTAACATGCAATCTTTAAATGAGGAAAACTCTTTACTGCAACAGCAAAATGCTATTTTAGCTGCTGAACTACAAAAATTTAAGGCATTACAAAGCCCGGCCGCCAACGGTATTGCCATAGAAACACCTCCTGCGGACTCCCTTACCTCTCAACCTCCCTCAATCTGTAGGGTTACTGTCAAACTACCTCCATTCTGGCCCGACCGCCCTGCTATTTGGTTTGCACAGGTGGAGGCACAGTTCTCAATTTCAGGCGTATCCGCAGACCAAACCAAATTTAATTATGTGGTTGCTCAGTTGGATACCCGAGTTATAGGAGAAGTTGAGGACATAATATTACAACCGCCGCCTCAAGACAAATATGGCCGCCTCAAAGCGGAGCTTATCCGTAGGCTTTCCACATCCGAAGAACAACGGGTCCGGCAATTAGTTAGTGATGAGGAGCTGGGTGACCGCCGCCCCTCCCAGTTTTTGCGGCACCTGAGGTCGTTGGCTGGGACTGCTCTTACCGACGAAAATTTGCTTCGTCAGCTTTGGATGCGCCGCCTGCCGCAACATCTTCAAGCTATTTTAGCCGCCCAGTCAGAACTCTCATTGAGTAAAATTGCAGAGCTTGCAGATAAAATACTAGAGGTTTCTCCCGGCATGGCCGCACCTCGTTCATCCGCTGTTTTCTCAGCGAGTACTTCTGACACCTCGCCTTCCTCCCTCGATTACATCACACGGCGCCTTGATGATCTCACGCGCCAGATCGCTGCGCTTACAGCCGACCGCGCTCGGGATAGGTCACGAGGTCGCTCTAATCAACGTCGTGAACGCTCACAAACGCCTGGTAAAGCAAAAATTTGTTTTTACCATAGGAAGTATGCTACAAAAGCTGTGAAATGTGTAACGCCATGCGCATGGACGCCGCCGCCAGCGTCGGAAAACGGGAACAGCAGTCATTAGCAGCGACGACTGACTGCTTAAAGGAGAGTCGCCGTTTATTTGTCACGGAAGGCGTAACTAAACGCCGCTTTTTGATCGATACAGGCTCGGATCTCTCCTGTTATCCATATCAATGGTTATCGAATCGGCCATCGCAGTCTAGCTATACATTGGCTGCTGCCAATGGTAGCGAGATTCGCACTTTTGGTCACATACAACTGACTTTAAATTTAGGATTGCGCAGAGCGTTCCAATGGAATTTTATCGTTGCGGACGTCAACACGGCCATTATTGGATCCGATTTTTTGGCGCACTATCGGCTCATGCCAGATTGTGCCAACAAAAAGCTTGTTGACAACAGTACCGGCCTGTCTTGCGTGGCCGCCGTCGCAACTCTTGGACAAACAAGTGTCAAAGTCGTTTCTGCTCCACAGTTCGAATACAGTGCACTGCTTGCGGGATTTCCATCAATCACCAAGCCACCAGGACTCATACGAGAGCCGAAGCATAGCACAGTACACCACATCCTGACTACTGAAGGCGCTCCTGTTTTTTGTCGTCCTCGGCGATTAGCACCTCAAAGGCTCCAAGAAGCTAAAAAGGTTTTTGACGACATGGTCCAGTGCGGGACAGCCAGACCTTCCAACAGTCCGTGGGCTTCTCCCTTGCATATGGTGCCTAAACGCGATGGCACTTGGCGACCCTGTGGAGACTATCGCGCCCTGAACTCGCGCACCATCCCGGACAGATATCCGGTCCGCCATATTGGTGATGTTAGTCACAACATTTCCGGCTGTACTATTTTTAGTACAATCGATTTTGTGAAGGCTTACCAACAGATTCCAGTCGCGCCCGCCGATATTTGCAAGACTGCCATCACCACGCCATTTGGACTCTACGAATTCAATTACATGACTTTTGGTCTGCGCAACGCAGGCCAAACTTTCCAACTATTCATTGACGAAGTCGTCCAAGGGTTAGACTTTTGCTTTCCATATATTGATGACATACTAGTATACTCACGCGACGCCACTCAGCATGCTGAACACCTCCGTATTCTCTTCAAGCGACTTGAAGACTACGGAATTGTCATCAATCCAGCAAAGTGCGTGTTCGGCGTCTCTGAGGTTTCTTTCCTCGGCTACCTCATCTCCGCGGACGGCATGCGACCACCAACTGAGCGTATTCAGGCTCTTAAAGACTTTCCTCTGCCCAAGACCGTACAAGGCCTCCGCCGATTTCTCGGGATGGTCAATTATTATCGCCGATTTTTGCGTAATGCTGCAGAATTGCAAGCACCGCTGGTTGACGCGATTGTAGCCTCCCAAGGCAAGGGTAGCACTCCGGTCCATTGGACGCCCGAGCTCGAGGAATGCTTTAAGACTTGTAAAGACAGTTTGTCATCTGCTGCTCTTTTGGCTCACCCGTTGCCGAATGCTGTGCTAGGTCTTTTTACCGACGCTTCCAATTCTCACATCGGTGCCTGCCTCCAACAAAAGGTTGATGATGCTTGGGAACCCTTGGGCTTCTTCAGTAAAAAGCTGAACTCCCGACAATCCCAATGGCCGGCATATTACCGAGAGCTTCTCGCGATATATGAGAGTGTGCAGCATTATCGCCATTTCTTGGCAGCTCAGCACGTAACGATTTATACCGACCACAAGCCGATTACCTACGCATTCTCACAACGTCGTGAGAAGCTTCCACCGGTCCAGCTAAATCAACTCTCTTTTATATCCCAATTTACGACGGACATTGTTCATGTAAAGGGGGTGGACAATACAGTCGCCGACGCCATGTCCCGCATTGAAGCTATCAGTTTCGAAACAGACTACTCTGCTCTCGCTTCATACCAGGAACTTGATGACGAGTTGAAGAAGTATCGCAATGATGCAAATTCTTCTCTTAAATTAGAGAACGTCGTTGTCCCTGGCACCAATACTACACTGGTCTGCGACACAACCACTGGCCGACCGCGACCATTTGTCCCTGAACCTATGCGGAAGAAAATCTTCTCTCAGTTGCATAACTTGAGCCACCCTGGTTCTCGAGCCACCATTCGGCTTGTGACTGAACGTTTCGTTTGGCCAGGTGTAGCTAAAGATTGTCGCCATTGGTGTCAAACTTGTGTGGCTTGCCAACGAAGCAAGATAACGCGTCACACGCATTCTCCGCTGGGACATTTCTCCAGCCCCACATCTCGGCTCACCCATGCCCAAATTGATATTATTGGGCCTCTTCCACCATGTGCAGGTTATCAGTACTGCCTAACTGCCATTGACCGCTACACTCGGTGGCCCGAAGCTTGGCCTATGAGTGGTATAACCGCGGAGGAAGTAGCGAATACCTTTGTGGCTGGCTGGATTTCCCGATTTGGAGTTCCTGCTGTACTCACAACCGATCAAGGACGTCAATTTGAATCGGATTTATTCAGACGCCTTACAGACATGTGCGGAACAAAGCGTATTCGTACGACAAGTTACCACCCTTGCGCCAACGGACTCGTAGAACGCATGCACAGGCAACTTAAAGCTTCTCTGATGTGTCACGATGATTCGTGGTTGAGCGCCTTGCCTCTGGTTTTACTAGGGATGCGCTCAGCATTTAAAGAAGATATACGGGCAACAGCCGCGGAGTTACTTTACGGAGAGACAGTGAGGCTTCCTGGAGAATTCCTTGTGCCTCCTGCATCCACTGGTTACGAAGATCCGGCGGACCTCGTTGTAAAATTACGACGACACATATCCAAGTTACGTCCCACACCGGCTTCTCATCACACCAAATTTTCTCCTTTCGTTTTCAAGGACCTTGCCACTGTTTCACATATCATGCTCAGAGATGATACTGTCCGGCGGTCTCTGCAGCCACCTTACACCGGTCCTCATAAGATAATTTCCAGGTCTGAGGATGGCAAGACATTGTCGATAGAGGTTAAAGGCAAGCAGACCACCGTCAGCATCGATAGAGTCAAGCCAGCGTTCATTGATAACTCTGCTCCTGTCCCTCCTGTACTGGCACCACCACCACCACGTGCTACTGTGCCTCCACCAGTTCAACCTACACTTGCTCGAGTCCCTCTTTCTCCGCCTATGCCATCTGCACCAATGCCCCCTGCCTCGCCCATGCCGCAATACACCACCCGATCCGGTCGTAGAGTTCACTTCTCTAAGCCTTTCGACCTCTAACTTCTTTTTCTTTTCCACGGATTCTCCTTCTCCGTAGGGGGGTGGTGTGGCGTTCGGTTTTCCGAACCACACTTATTTATGGCAACACCAAAATTCTAAGTTTGCAACCCAGAGACCAAAAAACTTGGCGCGCTTGAACCGGCAGAAAATAACCGAATAACTGTTTCTTCTCATTTAGAGATTAATGTTATTTCACTGAAAGTAATACCTGGTTTTATTGCACCTTCGCCGCTACCAACAAACAAATGGTAAGGACCTAGGGACGCGTACCAGCCCGGCCGGTCCTCCATAGCTTTTTCAGAGTTTTTGTACCCATATCGAACGTCTACGAGTGCAAAAGCATTTTTTGCATTCACGGCTCATTTAATCAAACGTTGGCTTGATAACTTAAAATAATGATATAAGTAGGTAAAATTAAAATTCACTGTTTCCACCAAGTTTCGGCAATAAATTGACTTGATTCGAGATGCGATGTCTATTCTAATATATACGGGTCTATCCTGTCACTATGTCACTAATCGTTGGGATACACTCGTGTGATGGAAATCGCGCTCATAGATGACTTTTTAGGGTTCCGTACCCAAAGGGTAAAAACGGGACCCTATTACTAAGACTGCTGTCCGTCTATCTGTCTGTCTCAAAGCTGTATCTCATGGCTATAAAGCATGCGACCACGAAACGCGACGAAAAGAACTCATTTCAACGTGTGAGAATTTGCCATAACGCTGTCTCGTTCTGACACTACGAACGAAATAATTCGTGGCGCGCATATTAGTCCGGATGAACCGCTATAGCTAGAAAGCTGAAATTTTCACAGATGATGTATTTCACATATCTGTTGCCGCTATAACAATAAATACTAAAAATAGAATAAAAATAATATTTAAGGTGAGTTCCCATACGACAAATCTAAATTTTTAGCCGTTTTTCGCTTGATATCACTAATGGTAAGTAACTGGTAGATGCTTGAAATAGGTATTCACAGAATATTCAGCTGCATGCTTACTTTGATAGTAAATAGTTAAATTAAAAAAAAAATAAGGGGGCTCCCATACAGTACGGAACCCTTCGTGCGCGAGTCCGACTCGTACTTGGCAGATTTTTCATACCAATCTGCACCGCAACCAAACCAGCCTTCCAAGTGAATATTTTCATAACATGATTTGATTCCAATGAACGTTAGGTCATAGTTTTTGTATGGAGACTTTAATTCAGAATGAGAACATCTCGCGGTCTTCCGCCAGTGTCTTAACCTCCCTGTACCTACTACATGATATCTATTGTACCTTCTCTTTTTGATCAGATCTAAAAATGCCCTCCGTGGTCTTCCCCTTCCTCTCTTTCCTTCTTCTTTTCCTTCTATTATGATTTACACACTAGAAAATGCAGTATGGCAGGTCCACCCATACAAAGTAGAATTGCGCTGAATGTAAGCGGCTTCCAATCGGTCCTATAGTTATTTAATACATTTTTAAAGAGCCCTAGTTTTATACCTAACTAGCGACCCGCCCCGGCTTTGCACAGGTGTATTATACATATAAACCTTCCTCTTGAATCGCTCTATCTATTAAAAAAAACTGCATTAAAATCCGTTGGGTAGTTTTAAAGATATAAGCATACATGGGGACAGACAGCAGGAAACGACTTTATTTTATACTATGTAGTGATGATACCCACATCCAACAGTGGACCGAAGTGATGATGATATAATGTAACAGCTCGGATAAAAAACAGACAACTTACAAATTGACATTAAAAACTCTGAAGTTTAAAATAAATATTTCGCGTTGTGTAAACAAGTCGTCGTACACGCATAAATTACGGTTTATTTATTCAGGACGATGCTCAGATGATGCGACCTCCATGTTGTGGCGTTTTTATTATCGGATCGGACCACGCTTACCGAATATCAACTGGCTAAAGATTAGAGGGATTGTATGTATACAATTTGTATCCCATGGATGGAATCCAAGAGAATTTCAGAAATCAATACGTCGGTATAGGCAGTTCTTTGCCCAGAAGTGAGACAGCATATATGTATAGGCTGAGAAAAATAATTATTTTTCGCAAAAAATGGCAAAACCGCCTTCCATCGTGTACAAAATTCGAATATTTCGCTCGAATTGTTAACATTATTTTTGATTTTTTAAAAATGGCTCAGCTAATTTCTGTAAAATTTAAGTTGTTCGATTTCGAAAAGAATTGTTCGATTGGAGAAAATATCGATGAACATACACAAAAAAAAAAAATCTTGCGAAAATCTCCGTAGGTAACCAAAACAAACTATAATTATATCAGCAGGAGCAAACCGTTTCAATGGGGGCATGCCAGACCGAGTAAACAATGCTATTATAGTTTGTTTGTACATGTGCGCTACTAATTCTGACCCCGGCGCGGTCTAGCGGACCGCCCGCCAACAATGGCTAACGGTGTGGTGCACTCGACTTTCCAATATTAGAGCTATTCACTGCTCGGTGTGATAAAATCAATATAATCATCTTGTGGGAAGAATAAGATGTTAAAAAATCAGCCAAGTGCGATTCGGACTCGCGCACGAAGGGTTCCGTACCGTATGGGAGCCCCATTCCTCGTGCCGTTATTAATAGCGAGCAAAAAACTCCTAAAAATCACGTTTGTTGTATAGGAGCCCCCCTTAAATATTTATTTTATTCTGTTTTTAGTATTTGTTGTTATAGCGGCAACAAAAATACATAATCTGTGAAAATTTCAGCTGCCTAGCTATTCAAAAACAGCCAAGCCGCATAAATTGACTAAGGTGTAGAGTTTGTGAAGTAAGGACTTGTAGAGTAAGGCGTGTAGAGTTAAAAGCTTGGCTTTACGTGATATCTGACAACTTTTTGATAGTGGGAACTGTGACTTGGCTTCATTTCACATGAAAATGTTTTTGTTGGATTTCACTTCTTTTTGTAGTTTACTACAAGGAGTAATTTTATCGATTTTCATATATCTAGCTTCAAAACTTGCGGAAGTCTCATACCAACTTTTAACCCCTAGTTTTAAAGGTTAGAGGGAGATTTACTAAAAATCTTGAAATACGTGTTTGATTCTATTTGTAATAAAGAGTCCCTTTATCAATTTTTGGACACCTAGCATCAAACTTTGCAATAGTGTCATACAAACTTTCATCCCCCAGTTTTAGGGTTTGGGGGGTGGTTTATTAAGAATCCTGAAATTGTGTTTTATTATCTATTACAACCAACGAGTTTGTATATCCATTTTCTGACTTCTGGCATCAAAAGTTTCGAAAGTGACATACAAATATTCATCCCCCAATTTTAGGGGTTGGGGGCTGATTTGTTAAAAACCCTGAAATACATGTTTTATTATTTTTAACAGGGAGTCTTTATATCAATTTTTAGACTTATAGCATGAAAATTTGTGGAAGTCTCATACAAGCTTTCATCCCCTATTATATAGGGTTGGGGGGTAAAAGTTCAAAGTTTTAGATTTTTTCCTTTGTATATGCCTGATAGTCCACCTTGATCCCAAATATCAAGTTTCTAGGTCATCTGGAAGTGGGTTAGGTTTTTGATCTATAAGTCTGTGAGTCAGTGAATCAGTCAATGAAACCCCGGTTTTTAAACGTTAATATTTCATTAACCGTCAGAGCAAAGTTAATGAAATTTGTATTTTAGATAAGCTAAAGAACTTTAATAAATATGCTAAATTTCATATTTATAGGTTAAATAGTTTTCGAGTTATGAAGGGGTCAAAAGTGGCTCGAAATGGTTCGTGTAATATTACACACGTCGCGTCGCCAGTTCCTTTTTTTTTGACTTGGCTGGACACGCTTCCGCGTGTCTAGATGTGCCCGGAAGGCCTCTGACATGGCTAAACGATAAAAACAACCGGGATTCACAATTTAAGGTGTCATCCGAGCCACGGTCGCGCTCAGTTGTAAATACCTACGGATCTACATGGTCATCCATCCGAAACTGACCGTCCCCGATCGTTGTTTAACTTCGGTGATTGGTTTTGCAACACCTAGTCAAACTACGTTATGTAAATAAGGGCCTATAGAGCTGTGATATAACCCGCCACAGACCTACTTTTTCTATAAGCTATCGACTTCATAGGAATCGATGAAGTTCGAATTTCCTTTTGACAAAAGTTTGTGTCTAAACGCGGTTGTTGTTTTTATAGGTTTTTATGATGAGACGGACTACTTAAATATACACTCGATGGCCATAAAGGTCAGCAACATCCAGAATTTTGAACTTTTGAAACATATAAAGAAAAGAAAATACAATCCCTTGGATCCGGACCGTTTTCTGGCCGCGAAAATCACGGGACTGTACTTGGCGAATGCCGGGATTTTCGTGATTGCTGTGTGCATTCCGTTGTTCATAACGCCTTGATAATAATAACCTTGCCTAGATTATATTAAGAGGAGTCTGAATCGACCACAGTGTTGCCGCGTTTTCTGTAGATCATCGAGATAATATTAGGTACATTTTTAGGGTTCCATACCCAAAGGGTAAAAACGGGACCCTATTACTAAGACTTCGATGTCCGTCTGTCTGTCTGTCACTGGGCTGTATCTCATGAACCATGATAGCTAGATAGCTGAAATTCTCACAGATGATGTATTTCTGTTGCCGCTATAACAACAAATACTTACTAAAAACAGAATAAAATAAATATCCCATACAACAAACGTGATTTAGGAGTTTTTGCTCGCTATTAATAACTGCAAGAGTAATGGGGCTCCCATACGGTACGGAACCCTTCCTGCGCGAGTTCGACTCGCACTTGGCTGATTTTTTTGATAAAATTTAAGTTCTGATATAAGGTGGGCATACACGATGCGATGATTTGATCTCGCTTCATGCCAACTGGGAGCTCATTCAGTTAATTCAAAGGTAGGAATTGGTAGTTAACGATTTGTACTACTACCTGAAACTGGGCGCACAGAACGCGATGATCGCATCAATTCATCAGATCAGTTCAGTGGAGGCCAAATATAGGTAGTTAACTATAGCTGGTTAGTAGTTATTGAGGACCTTTGAATTAATTGAATGAGCTCCCAGTTGGAATGAAGCGAAAATTTGATCAAATCATCGCATCGTGTATGCCCACCTATATTTTTGGTGTCAATCGCTTGAGCAAGAAACGTTGAACGTACGACTGAGCGTACGACGTACGAGACGTCTTACACACAGACGTCACACTCGATAACCTCCTTTTTTGAAGTCTGTTAAAAAGAAGTCACATGGATGTTATAATTCACAGATGTACAAGATCTGACAGCAAAGCTGAGACTGATGGAGGCTGGGGGCGAAACTGCGGCAGAGCCGGTCGTGCCCACCGACCACCACCTGTATTGCAACATCCACGTCGGCAAGGAAGCTTTACTTGGTAAGCATTACGTAAACTTACAACTTTATCTTACAATACAGGGTCCTAGAGACCTATACATTGACTTTCGAATGGCCAGGGGATCTATTTTTGAACTTCGATCGCCTGGGAACGTATACGGAACATTGACAGATTTTATGAAAACACTCTTGTCTGCTAGCGACCCGCCCCGGCTTCGCACAGGTGTATTATACTTACATATAAACCTTCTTCTTAAATCACTCTATCTATTAATAAAACCGCATCAAAATCCGTTGCGTAGTTTTAAAGATATAAGCATACATGGGGACAGACGGCGGAAAGCGACTTTGTTTTATACTATGTAATGATAATGATGGAGACTATGGAAGTTGCAAGTGCTCCATACAAGTTCCGTATACGACTAAACCGTGCGAAGTTCAAAAATGAGTCCCTAGGACGTATACGGATACTCAATACAATCTGTCAAAGTTCCGTATAGGTCGTAATCGTTAGTAAGTCAATTATAAAATTGAACTTCGAACGTAAATACGAAACTTCGAGGAACGTCTATCTACGAAACTTTGACAGATTGTATGGAGTTGCCGTAAAGTTCCGTATACGTCCTATACGTTCGAAAGTCAATCATAGAGCCCCAGGTGCTCCATAATTGATTTTGGAAACAACCCTGAAATTGATTTCAGAGACTATGTGCTATGTGCAAATGATACAAAAAGTGAAATCTTGTGGTAAAAATAGGCATTATTATTTTACAGCTTTGTTAAAATTAGATTGTTTTTGTTAAAATGCCCTCTAAACGCACCACCAGTCTCTACTAAAGATCGTAAAATCTCTTTATGGTTTGTAAACGTACTCTTGCTTACTGCTTGCCATCGATTTTTAACTGGAAATCTACCGTGTCTTATCCCGCGCGCGCTGCAGCTGAATAATAAGTTTTCTTTAGGTCGGGTTCAAACGAGTTCAAATACAAACTGTCTTAGTTCACGCGCTTTAAGTTCGTTTAGTTGAGATTATTATTTTGAGTGTTGTCGGACAAAAGCCATGGTGGCTTGGTGGCAGAACGCCCATCTCGGAATCGTGAGGTTGTGGATTCAAATTCCGGTCACGTACCTAGTACCTACCTATAAGACTTTGGAAATTATTTAGATTCGGGGAGTCGCACCACAATGGCTTTTTAGGGTGCTTATTCTGTATTTTCTAACGCAAACGTATCGACATAATCACTACAAAGCTTAACGTACTAACGGGATTTTCAACCACGATAGGTACGTTAAGGAACAGTTATGAAAAAATCGCGAGAAAACCTACAAACGTCCATAATAGAAATTCGATGGGGTGTGTAAATTCACCAACCCCCACTGGGCCACCGAGTAAACATGGACCATGATCGCCCATTGTGGGTAGGCCTATTAAGAAAGGCGGTACCTGCGGGTGATACAGTGCAGTACAGTCGGACAAAACACTTTCAGTCATTTTATTTTACTCTTCTGCAAACAATCTGTTGTCGAGCTCATGAGCTCGTAATAACAGATTGTTTTTGTTGTAATGTGTACGTTACCGACAACGCCTCAGTTCAATACCCGTATAAATCACCAATCGACGTGCCCATTTATTGTTAATTAAATATGATTGTTGTCAAAAATCGGTGCGAGCAGGAAGTAGGGACCTTCCCGGCGGCTCCAGTGAAGCCCTCCGGAAGCCGGGCGGTCCTCGGCGACGGGCGACGGGCCTGCATTACAAATAGCTCGATAATGAACACACGTGCGAGCCACTAGGCCCTGCGCTCACCACCTCATTGGGTCGATTACCTGCGACTCGAGATTATCCAGTTCATTCGGACGGCTTTAGGCTGCTTTTCCATAAAGTTATACTCGTACTATAATAGGCTGAAGCCTGGAGCACGGTAATGATATCATTACCGTGCCTAGAGCGGCGTATTCTAAGGGAACGACAACATTGCCTTTTTTATCTCATGCTTTTAATAACAATAATAATTCATTATTGTTTCACACCAAAATAGAAATATACAAAACAAAACAATTAGGGTGCTATAGGCATGACTAAAAAATATTAGACACGTATTTTTTCTTTTGTCAATTAAACAAAAATTGAAGAAGATATAGCCGGTCAAAGTTTCGCGTGACGTCACAAGTGCCATACAAATGTATAGACTTTTTTTTTTTAATAAATAATTTAATCGTAGTTTAAAATCGTATTTAAAGAGAAAGAAAATTAGATTTAGATTCATTTTAGTGTCCTCTTGTAAAGCCTTTAGTTATTAGCAATATTGTTCAAATATCATTTTAAAAAAAATGTAAATCTTAAAAAGCACAGACCCTGGAGTCTGTGGAGTGTAACATTCAAATAAAAAAAATAAAAAATGTATAGACTTCTGTAAGAGAGGTGACGTCACGTCACGACCCCCACTCCCGAACTTTGACAAGGTTTATCATTTGTTGTTGATTGGAAAAAGAAAAAATACGTGTCCAATATTTTTTGATTATCTAACTCAGGGATTAATTATATGAATGAGCACTAAAAAAATATACCCACTGCTCTAGCGTATTTTTGAGTGGACTCTCACAGTAACTGTATTTTTTTAAGTAAAAGTACTTTATTTCACTCATTGGCACTTAACGTAGTTAAATAAACGGCTTACTTAACACTGCAAGAGATTTGTTCCAGGCTTCATTTAGTCCCTTGACAAAAATATAGGATACAAAAATAACTTGGATATACCTAGCCAAAAACTATGAAACTATGATACCACCGACTGATGGCAAATAGTGTAATCTTGTATCAGTCAACCACTCAAGAGAGACATATAAAATAACATAATTATGTATAGTTGTAAATATTTATAGGTAGGTACATAAATATAATTATGTTCATACAGATATAGAGAATTGACAAGTAAAGAAAGTAAATTAATAACTTTGATTAACACTAAGAATTTTATAAGACTCCGAAAAATATATCGGGGGAACATTGGCATTTAATAAACAGAAAAATAATTGGCCAAGTACGAGTCGGACTCGCAAATGGAGGGTTCCGTACTGTATGGGAGCCCCCTTTAAATTTTTATTTTATTTTAATTTTTTTCTTTATTATTGAAGGGAAATAAAACTAAATATTCTGTGAAAATTTCAAGCATCTACCTGGTACCATTATTAATATAGAGCGAAAAACGTCAAAAAATTCAGGTTTGTTGTATGCCCCCCCTTAAATATTTATTTTATTTTGTTTTTAGTATTTGTTGTTATAGCGGCAACCGAAATACATCATATGTGAAAATTTCAGCTGCCTAGCTATCATGGTTCATGAGATACAGCCCGGTGACAGACGGACAGACAGACGGACATCGAAGTCTTAGTAATAGGGTCCCGTTTTTCCCTTTGGGTACGGAACCCTAAAAAAAGCTGTATATACGTTACGTACTGCTTAGTGCTTATTTGGCCTTCAGCGTCTGATTTACCACGAAAGGTGTGCAACATACCAAGTAAAGCCAATGATGTTGAACGCAACTGTGGGACGGTACATCGTGAATTTGTTCTATAAAGGTAGTAAGAAGATTTTACCTCGCATCTCATCTTTGGTCAATTTGCTGCCTTATTCCTTGGTGTGCCGACGCTGACAGATGTTCAACAGAGCGTGGTTAATGTAAACTTCTGTACTTTTAGCAAAGTCGTAAACAACGGAAAATTGTTTACGGATATTACTTAGTTAAAGTAAAATGAGTTACCTACTCGAGGCAAATATTTGGCTAAACTTCGTTTAAAAAGTGACTTTGGAAGTTGAGTTTCGAACCCTACCATTCCTTATTTTTACCGACTTCCAAAAAGGAGGAGGTACTATGTTCTTATTCTTATTCGATGTGGGGGCGATAAGTCCTGCACTGACGTCCCGCATGGGGTGTTTTGTGCATTTCCCCCTCCAGCGTCTACCCGAGCCTGTGAGCCGAGAGGTACTATGTTTGTCTGTATGTATTTTTTTTTTGTCCATGTTAATATCTTCGCAAATTGTGAACCAAACTAAAATATATTTTTTTTTAATTTGAAATGTATACTTCCGAGGGACTTTAAAATTTAAATTTAAATGGGACCAAATTTTATTGAAATCGGCTGAGCCGTTTTTGATAAATCAACAAAAATGTACATATCATATCACATCGATTCGTGCAAATTATTCAATCCTGGACAAGGTGGAAGCGATTTCTTGCGAAAAATAATTGTTAAGATCACATACTCAGAGTCGGTGATAATATGTAGATACATTGCCAATGCAATGACAATGACCAATTGTAGACATCACAGAAGAGAGAAAGTAATAATTATTTTTCACTCAAAAATATTATCGTTTTTCTCGTAAAAAAAAATCTTGATTCTCCTTAGATGATTTCACTGACCCAAGCATGCTAAATAGGTAGTGAATAGGCATTATGACTGGCAAAAAAATCATGACCATAATTAGTCCGTTAGTTAGATTATTAAAAAATATTGGACTCGTATTTTTTCTTTTGTCAATCAAACAACAAATGACAAAGATAAACCTTGTTAAAGTTTGGGAGTGGGGGTCGTGACGTCACCTCTCTTACAGAAGTATATACATTTGTATAGCACTTGTGACGTCACGCGGAACTTTGACGGACTATATCTTCATCATTTTTTGTTTAATTGACAAAAGAAAAAATATTGTTCTATATTTTTTATAGTCTATCTGACGGACTAATTATATTTTTTTGGTCTTCATGCCTAATGTCCTGAGATAGATCACGGTAGACGAGGTAGGTAGGTATTCCATACAGGATTTAATCCAGCTCATATTTTCCATAGGACCGTTAAGTACGCTGTTATGTTTTGCAATTTGGAAAGCGACTTGCGACGTTATTGTCCATGTCGGAGCAACGACAAGAATAAACGATCGATAGACCCATTAAAATTTGTTCGACAACGAGCTCCCGTACGTGACGGCATCTTGGCCTCGATCATTGCGATGGCGATGCATCTGTGTCCATGGAGCCGTATAAGACAACCATACTAATACGTAGGTACTGGCCCATGCCAGTATTGGTATGGCTATGGCTACGTAGTGGTTTAGTGGGAAAACGGTCGCCTTACAAGTTTGAAAGCGAGACCGCATACCCTGGAGTATGCAGTCAAACGCAAACCTATACGAAATAAATAAAAAAAGCTTGAGAGGCTTCGAGCAAATATCTATAGAGTCACGATCGTGCAAAAAAAGTGTCCGAGCCAAAACCCTGCCCAAACTACGTAGTGGGCAGGCTTTTTAGTTAGTCGCATCGCAAGACGATTGCAAGCCGACTACAACGACGCGTGATGCTAGTGCTCGGTTACAAGCACTAATTAGGTGATATAACGTTGAGATTTGAGAAAATGGGTAATTGTTTAATTGTATAATGTAAAAAAATATTTAATTTAAATATCTAAGTCAGGTATGTATGACGGCGCTCGGATATTTTTTTTACTTCTTTCACTTAGGGACTATGGCTCTGTAGATGTTTGCTCAAAGGGCATAGGCAAAGAAGATAATACAAGTATGGATTCGAACCCGGTCCCGTACCAAAGAGTTCTTTGTAATCTAAGTAATTTACACACTACTGGCTTTTCGGTGAAGGAAAACATCGTTACGAAACCTACTTACGTGCGTGGAAGTAATTCAGTTGCGTATGTGAATCCACAAACCCGCACTGGGCTTGCGCGCTACGGCCTAATCGCTTGTCATGGGTAGTATGTTAAATATCAAAAGGCAGGTACAATACAGTACCAATACTGGACGTATTGCATATCGAAGTGTCATCTAACAGTATTGTTAGTGGCATTGGCATAATAAATCAATTAATTATTTTCGTATCAGACACTACGCCTTTTACGACGCGAGCCATCGCTCGTATCTGACTGAACGCCGTTTTACAATTCAGAGGCATTATTTATGACTTTCGTTCGGCTTGGACGTATACGATACTTTGACAGATTGTATGGAGAATCCGTAAAGTTACGTATACGTTCAAGCCATTCGAAAGTCAAAAATAAAGCCATAGATATCGCTCAATGTTTATCTGCAGTCTGACCTAGAGGACGATGATTGGATCAAAAATAAATAAGAGGCCGGCGGCGGCGGCAGCGGCACGCCAGACGGAGTTGCTTTGAGCAAGCGAAGATTCCCGCCTACGCTCAGCGCTGGCGTCGGACAGTAAACATACCAGTGTGACCAGATTTAGCAGAATTCTGCGATTTTGGCTGAATGTCACCCCTAATTTAGGGCTTAGTAGATTACGCCGCAATTTTAAAATAAAGCAGTTGGGTATCTTATAAAATATCAACAAAAAATAGCAAGATTACATCTTGACAAACTGTTATACTTACTAGGGTATTTAGTAGGTATGGACAGGTTGCTCAAAGCTCTCGTCTGATTATTAAAATTGGGCATTTATTAGCAGACTATAGCAGAATTTATTATTGATACTACACTGATTATTATGAACATCTTAGTTATTAGCCAAGTAATTTAGTAAACGATACTCTTATTTCTTACAAAATATTAGCATAATGTGCTTAATTTTAAAGGTTTAACATTAATAGAGCTCAATGAAAAGGTCAGCTAAGTTTAGTTTAGACTGTCATGTTAAACCTTTAAAATTGAGCACATAATGCTAATATTTTGTAAGAAATAAGAATAATAATAATAATAAAGAGAACAACACTTTAAAATTAGATTTAGAGCTGTTCAAAATTGAGTCTTATAAAAATATAAAAATGCCAGATTCAGCATATTTTTTGGCGAGCATCTAGCATACTCGTAATCGTGAAATGAAATCTGGTCACCCTGAGACAGCACATAATTGTATTTTAGTGTGTGTATTCTCGTTGCACCTCGCCGGGTGCATGGCATGGCGCCATCCAGGGTTGGATTTCGTAGTTTAAATACTGTTAGTATAGGCCGAATCATAAAACTTGGCGGCTGTGATGTCAGCTCAATCTGCGGGTAGCCCAATCCTGGCTGAAGCTCACTTAATATTTACGCGAGGATTAGGTTATACGCAGCTTGTAGCTCACAACCGCCAAGTTGTATGGTTTGGCCAACAGGCACCACAATTTTAAACGCGAAGTACCTGGGTATGGTAACTCTGCTAAGTACTACGCGAAAGTACCATAATTTTATCGAGAGGAATTAACTATTCCCTTTAATAGTATTCTCGGTGGTCGTAAAAAAAACGCCGTAAAAACGATATGTAGTATTTTTTTGCTAGTATACTTTTGAATCCAACGATATTCTTTGAGACCCTGATTCAAACCCTGAGTTCCCGACAGTGCCTAGACTTGTACTTGGTCCACACGCTAATGAGAGTATGACCGATCCCGTACCTATACTTCACTATCACTACATAGTATTATTATTATATATTCTTTGGTATAACAAAGTCGCTTCCCGCTGTCTGTCCCCATGTATGCTTATATCTTTAAAACTACCCAACGGATTTTGATGCGGTTTTTTAATAGATGGAGTGTTTCAAGAGGAAGGTTTATATGTATAATACACCTGTGCGAAGCCGGGGCGGGTCGCTAGTATACCATAAACTTAGATGCTTATACATTCCTTTTTCAGAATCTTCTTTTTATACCGAGCAAAAATAGCCATGTCGTGTTTGTTGTCGTCAGCCAGTTTGCTTTTACTGCTGTCTTTTGCCTTAGTCATATTTTTTTTGCGTTTATTTTGGTGGTAGAGAACGTCATATTTTTGTATGGAATGTAGGTATTTCTGGACGATGTACCAACATAAATATGCTTACTAACGTAATTTGACAAGGTGTTTTTCAACGATTACCAAAGTTCAGCAACGATAGGCACGATCAGTCTTTGGATAAGTGTCCATGGGCTGCATTTCCACCTAACCGCTACCGTGGCTCGGATGACACGTCAAATTGTAGGTCCTGGTTGTTACCGTATAGCACGACAGAGGCCTTCAGGCGGCTACAAAAACGAACACCACTAGCTTGGCACCCGGCCTATAAGTATAATATGTACTGTACGAACCATCGACTAGGCATTTTTTTTTAAATAGAAAAATTGTAGTAGCCCTTTGAAAAGCTCTTAGCTTCATAAAGCGCCAGCCGATTCGTTACGAATAGAAAAGACAGATAGATGTTGATGTGGCCCTTGTGTGGCCCTGTCGTGTCACGCTGGGAAAGTCGTGATCACGCCTCTACACTTTCGATGTCATAATAAATTCTAATTAACTCATGTTTACGGCTCACGGCAAGTTAGTCAGCTTATTTTCTATGATTCCCACGCATATTTAACTCGACAGAAGTTGGTTTTTACTGTTTTTAGGGTTCTGTACTATCATGGTTCATGAGATACAGCCCGGTGATAGACAGACAGACAGACAGACGGACATCGATGTCTTAGTAATAGAGTCCCGTTTTTCCCTTTGGGTACGGAACCCGAAAAATCACAGAATATTGGTACAACAATGATGATTAAAAGCTTCACGAAGTTACTCGCAAATACTATACTAGTGGTGTCGTTAACATTTAAATATTCTTCGTTATAGTACCAATAGTAATAATCTGTGAGTGTAGAAGTTATTCTTAAAAGTATTTATGTAAAAATATGGTTTCTGTGTTTTACTTATTGTATATTGTTTGTGATACCCCTTATACCTATATTTATTTAACTTATATTCATTTCAACTCATCTATGTTTAAAATCTTCTTTGTCATTGTACAAACAATCTGAGATTCATGTGAAAATATGATTTATTGTGATATTTTAACTATTCCAAATATTATATTTTGAAATATGTGTATGAGAAATTACATTTATCAACACAGGTACAAAACTATCAAAAATGTTTTTTTTTTATTTTGTTCACCACTCGTATAGGTATATTATGTACAAAAAAAATAAAGATTCGATTATTTACCTAACAAAGATCTCGTATTTTATTTCAAAAGTGAGTAAATATTGACTAAGGAGATTTGTAGACCTTTAGTCCAAAAATCCCCTGCGGCACTGCGGAAGGGGATTTGTGGACAAAAAGTCCAAAAATCCCCTTAAGGAAAACCGCAGGGGATTATTGGACAAAAATTCCACTTATCCCCTGCGCAGGGGATCATCTAAGGGGATTTGTGGAATAAGCCAAAAACGGGACCCTATTACTAAGACTCCGCTGTCCGTCTGTCTCTCACCAGGCTGTATCTCATGAACGGATAGCTAGAACGTTGAAATTTTAACAGATGGTGTATTTCTTTTGCCGCTATAACAACAAATACTAAAAACATAAAAAAATATTTAAGGGGGTCTCGCATACAAGAAACATGATTTTTTGCTCGATATTAATAACTGCATCAGAAATAAGCTTGAAATATTCACAGAATGTGCATAAATAAATAATTAAATTAAAATAAATTAGGAGCGCATCCATACGGTACGGAACCCTTCGTGCGCGAGTCTGACACGCACTTGGCTGATTTTTGTGTTTATTTAATCCTAACGGAAAAAGTAACGTTAAAGTTACAAATTATTATAAAATATAACTTTTTAAAAATACAAGACAAAATATGGAGATCCTGGATATCATGTACTCGTAGCAGCAGAGTGCTAGCCGAGACAAGTAAAACGCGCCAAACACGATGGGTCGATCATGTTTAGTACAGGAGTTCCTATGCCCACCTTCCGACTCCATCATCAGATCAGCTTCATGGTACTATTATTGCATTGTCACGCGATATACGTATGGGCGTTTTTTTTAGCTCAATCGGAAACCGAGAAGTTGGTCAAATTTAACTTGCAAAATTCCACCCGAACTTACATACATACATGGGTACATCTTCTGCTGTTCTGTTGCACATTGCAACTTGCAAATTAAATAAAAGCTTGTAATAAAACTTGTGGTATCGTAGCGTCCGAAGAAATTATCTATTTTTTGATGCGGTTTTCCTGTTTGGAACCTGTTGTTATATAGTACTCTTCATAGTACTTTAGCTATAAATACTTAATATTTTTAAAAACCCCGATTTCTTTCTTTGAATCTTTGGAAATTCATAGTGAGATTTTCAATATGAGTGACATGGATCTAGACGTCTTATTCCTGCGATCTAAATCAGATTGCCTGTCCACGTCGTGTAATGGTTTTAAGCTTTGACTTTGATGTTATTGGCTGTATCAAAAGGAAATTTATAGCTCTGGTTTATTCGAATGTAGCTTTTTCTAGTAAGCGAGCTTCATCTTAGACCACATCTTTGCTTAATATCAGGAACGATGTGGTAAGTAAGTTCGTTTAGGCCGGGAGGCTGGGGAGGGAGTCCTGGTGTCAGAATTTTTAGGCCACCTTAAGGCCTCTGACATTGCTAAAAATGAGGCTAGCTGATCATGAAAAAAATGCTGAAAATTTTAATTTTTCACTATATTAAACTTTAACAATAATATACAACATATTTTTCTCAGTACCGATAGACAACTTCCTTATCCAGGCGGAAGACACGAATAAAAAACCGGCCAAGTGCGAGTCGGACTCGCGCACCGAGGGTTCCGTACAAACCTGCAAGGTTTACAAAGTTCGTTCATTACGACAAAAAAGTAATAAGTTTATATTTATTAAAAAGTATATATTTTGTAATGTAACTAAAAATTTAAGGTTTTCGGAATTTTTCCTTTATGTGTGCTATAAAACGTTGCTTCATGCCAAATTTCAAGATTCTAGGTCGACTGGAAGTACCCTTTAGGTTTTGATTCCCTTGCGAGTACTTGCGAGTTTCAAAATTTGCGGCATAAACGGCTGTATCTTTTGATTGCGTTGGCTTAGAAGTTTGATTTTTTCACAGCTTCAAGGGACAGTAGACCTGAGTAATTGATATAAATTTCAGCTTCATACCTCCACGCGTTCCTGAGAAAAAGGGTCTTGACAGACGGACAGACGGACAACAAAGTGATCCTATAAGGGTTCCGTTTTTTCCTTTTGAGGTACGGAACCCTAAAAAACCTAGTCGAAAACGAGGAATGTTATAAAAACTATGTTATAATTAAACACGCGGATATGGAGTCGGAACGTGCGTCACAACCGCCCCATTTCTCTAGCCTGCAGGAAGCTTTCATTCGAGCCATGTTCGCGAGTCAATAATAGAATCCATTCGAGCTGTTTGGTTTATCGATCATAAACATGAGAGCGATCAATGACGTCCGTCGATATGTTGGAGCCGTTTCAGGATTGTGTATTTCGGGTTTTCGGGCCGGTGTTCGAGCTTAAAAATAGAATGTGCCTTTTGAATTCGAGTTTTAGTTAAAAAGAGATCCAGCCCACCGAAATATTACGATGTTTCCAGCAAATACGAGTATAGGTTGGTTTCACTGTTGATAATTTAAAAAAAAGCTTCATATAATTATACATTATACCAAAATTAAATTTAGACATATCGTTTTGGAGATATCAAAATAGTACCTACTTCTATAGATAGGCAATTGTGAAGTGCCAACTTGGCCATACAAAAACAATAAGTTGTTGTCTACCTCTAAATATTATCCGATTTGAGTGATTTTTCTTTTCATAGCGAGTTTTATACGTCTTAGTTTTCACAGTTTTTTAAATGACCTTAAAGTTTTAAGCTTCTAAAAAATCACATTTTTAAGCAAAACTTTGGCTAAAAAGTATACAGAAACTAAAAACTTTTCAAAAAAATACTTAGGAGCGTGCAATATTTCTTACTCAAGCGATTGACACCAAAAACATTACATCTTGTTACAATTTAAGGTGTGCAAAGAGTTTTCTCCCGGAACTAAATTTTACAAAAGATATACCACGATTTTACTCGATGTTCTACAGAAAACGCGAAAACATCGATCGATTTAGAATCCTATTAACTGAATATTACGTCCTGCATCCAAAGTCGAAATTAAAAGCCCACTTATAAAATATTTAATGGCTGTACCGTATCTTTCGAAGATAGTTAGAAAATCAAAAGCACTAGAAGCCTGGGCTGCTGTGCAGACATAGCTGAACAGAGAACAGGCCTTTAATTCAGTTATCAGAGACGAAACTGAATGTTACGTCTGTAAACTTTATAGGTATTTAAGCTCCGCGAAACGCTGTCGCGAGTCAAAAAACGTTACAGTTTCTAGACATTTTCTAGAAAAATAATGAAAACATTTCCCAAGGCGAGAAAACAGTTAAGGTTCAGTCAGGACAGTCAGGTCAAATCTTAGTAGAATTCGCCTGCTATTCGTACCACCATTCGTCGCACAGTAACGCTTAGTTTAAAAAAATATCACTACTATACCTGATTTCCGGTAATAATTACCGAATTTCCCATAATACAATAGGTACTAAACAAGATAACCGCATGGGAACAAACCACAACAGACAGTATCGCGTCTGTGCGCGGAATCGCAAATCACAGAGTGAATTTCCTTTCCTTTTTGGTCTCCGGAAGTTGCTTCGATGGTTCTTTATGGCCATTCGGTGCTTCTTTATGCATGCAAAGCTGCCGCGATGTCAATAACACTCTGCTATAAATAATATTTGAGTTTTTAACTGACTTCCAAAAGGGAGGAGGTTCTATGTTCGTCTGTATGTATTTTTTTTTGTGTAAGTATGTTCATCGATAATTTCGCCAATTGTGAACGGAATCAAAAAAATCTTTTTTAGTTCGAAAAGGTATACTCCCGAGGTGGTCCCATTTAAATTTTACAATAATCGGCTGTGCCGTTTTTGAAAAATCAGAAATAATGTTAACAATTCGAACGAAATATTCGAATTTTGTACACGATGGAAGGCGGGTTTTTAATTTTTTGCGAAAAATAATACAGTTTGCAGTTGGAAGCTTTTAAAATTTTGCCGAAGTCCCGAGTTGAAAACTTTTAGAATGTTACAAAGTTTGCGATTGAAAGCTCCGACAGTGTCTAACGTTAACATAGGAATAAGTGCACTAATTAACAAGAAAGCAACGGCATAATATTTTACAGATATCCTAAACCAATAACTTTCGAAACCCAAATATAGAGCATGAAAGTGTTTTTTTTTTTTCAATTGACCATGTTTCATAAATAGGTATATTAGACGATGGACATGGTCTAGATAATTTTGCATTACAATTACAACTGTCACTAAAAGGACCAACCCCGAGATGCTAAAAATCGGCCAAGTACGAATCGGACTAGCGCACGGAGGGTTCCGTACTGTAACCCCTTGGGGAGCTCCCCTTAAATATTTTTTTAATTTTATTATTTATTATTGAAGTGAATTTATAACTAAATATTCTGTAAAAAATGTAAGCATCTACCTGTTACCATTATTAATATAGAGCGAAAAACGGCTAATAATCAGGTTTGTTGTATGGGAGCCCCCCTTAATTATTAATTTTATTCTGTTTTTAGTATTTGTTGTTATAGCGGCAACAAAAATACATCATCTGTGAAAATTTTCTGCTTTCTAGCTATAACGGTTCATGAGATACAACCTGGAGACAGACATACAGCGGAGTCTTAGTAATAGGGTCCCGTTTTTACCCTTTGGGTACGGAACTATGGAACCCTAAAAATCTATTGCTTTTTATAAAAAAATAATTACCATATACCTAGTATCTAATAACTATTTCATAATGCCTAGGCAACTGAACGAATATGATGCAACCGACATCGAGCTATATTACTACGTACTTATATTTCCTCAAAGGCAACCGAGTGGTTTTATCCTGCAGCTGATTAATTTGTTAGATCATAAAGATTCTCTTATTTCTTGCCAAGACCCCGGCTACCGCATGACATCATATCTCTACATAACAATTTCTTAGAAATATTTTGCATTTAATTGGTCTGATTTGTACAGAGAAGTATGTTTGGTAGGTGCCTAAGTATAGAGACCGGGGCAATTCTGTCAACCGATCTCGTCCGAAGTATACAGATTCATGATCTTCGCACCGAAGTGATACGCTCCCGAACCCCTCTCGCTTTTCTGACAGTTTTGATAGCTCAAAGCTGTCAAAAAAACGAGAGAAGCTCAAGAACGCGTCAGTCCCTCAGTAACGAGATCGGATAAACAGAATCGCCCTGCTGATCTACCTATATTACTTAATTAGTTCGAATTCTTCACTTCAAGTGGCTATTTCCGAATAGGGGTGCAATGATATTGTAATCACGACCTGCATCCCTAGCGAGAGCATGGCAAAAGGACAAAATATTGTCTTTCCACCAATTTATCCCCTCGAATTTAACTACCGAATAACTACTAACGACGATAACTGACATTAAAAGTGGATAAAATGGTTTAATGCCTTTGCAATGCTAGGATTGCTAGTGCACTATGAAGACAATAGAAAAGTAAGCAGCTAATAACGAGCTATTGAAACCTAATACTACAAGTGCACTACTAGACATCGACATTCGCTTGTGCGAATAACAATACGTAACAAAACCAAGGCAGAAAGAATAGCAGAATATGAATACTTTACACAACTACGCATACTCCAATCACGCGTTGTGACCTATCCTATATCGTGACGTCCTCTAGGAGGTCTCCACGGTCTGCTAATGGATTGCGCTCTTCTCGTTATTGTGCACGCGCGTGAGTCGCCTACCGATTGCATTGAATGCATTAGGATATAGGATAGGTTGCCTACTGCGTCCCACCTGCGAGAATAGATAAAGGATCGTTGCGAATGCCATAATCTAAAGCTTAGTTGGAATTGTCTTCGTGCACCTCTGTAAGGTTAGTTCTTTTTTAGGGTTCCGTACCCAAAGGGTAAAAACGGGACCCTATTACTAAGACTCCGCTGTCCGTCTGTCTGTCTGTCTCCAGGCTGTATCTCATGAACCGTTATAGCTAGAAAACTGAAATAATTTTCACATATGATGTATTTCTGTTGCCGCTATAACAACAAATACTTAAAACAGAATAAGATTAATAATTAAGGGGGGGCTCACAAACAACAAACCTGTTTTTTTTTGCCGTTTTTCGCTCTATATTAATAATGGTAACAGGTAGATGCTTGAATTTTTTACAGAATATTTAATTGTATATTCACTTCAATAATAAATAATAAAATTAAAATAAAATAAATATTTAAAAGGGACTCCCATACAGTACGGAACCCTCCGTGCGCGAGTCCAATTTTTTTGTTAAATCAATATTTTTCGATTAAAATAGGGGTGTCATTTTGATTCCTCAAAAACTACCTACTGGCAATGCAACTATATTAGGACCTCGCTGGACTGATCTGATGAATAGATGCGATCATCGCAACGTGTGTGCCCAGCTTCATGTAGTAGTTCAAATCGTGAACAACCAAGTACTACCGTTTGAATTAGATGAATGAGCCCCCAGTGACGATAACTTCGCCGTAGGGCGCAGATGTGGCCGGTCCATTACTGTCACGAGTTCTGAGGGATTTTTATTGTCAAATAGGAACTAGGAAATATGATGATCTATAAACATCTTCAGATCTTTTTAAAAGACAGCTAAGAACCTTCTCGATCACAATCAGCTTTCAGACAGAAAAAAACACTTTAAAATAGGTCTAATCGTTGGGAACTACTGCGCCAATAACAGAAACAGATATAAATGAACTTACAACCCTCAGAATAAGGACTTACTTGTAATTATTCTGAACCTCTCTTGTCTCATCGGAGAAAAAAAATGTTCATCAGTTGGTCAACGTCCAGCAATCGATCATTAATAATGGTGCAGTCAGTCTATGAGAAAAAAGAATAAAGTACATACTTAGTAACTTCCTGATCTGTATTGTAAAGAGAACGCGAAGTTTTAGTTGTTTACATTATAAACCAGACTATTGGAACAAACCTGTGTTTGTATTTGAGTAGTAAACTCATAAATATCACAAGGAATCGTACCATGTGCGAGCGCGCAAGCGATCCAAAAGTCAGAGTGTAAAACGTAATGACATGCAAAATATCTCTTTGCGACGAGTCAATAAACGTGCAAAAATAAATCTGTAAAAACGTCACCCAGAATAGTTTTAACTGCGTGACTTCTTGCATTCTGCAGCCCTCATTGTCACATAAATACATCATCGGTACATACGACAGTCGCGGGGCGGCGAATGATTTACTGTCCGTATCATGCATGCAAATAAGATAAATGGCTCGTCTCGTTCCCAGACTCTTTGGGAACATTGGAGAACGTTTGAAGATTATTTAAATTATGCTTTGACAGGCGTATTGTAGTTGCCGCAGTGTCCTGTCTATATCCCGCAAAACGAAAGTGATCTGTTGAAATCTTAAATAGTTGGGAGATAATTATTGATTTTCCAGGTGTGATCCTAATACAGGTTATTTACCTTTTCTGAAATCACAAAAAATCTGGCATTCCGTAAATAGAAAAATAGTAGGTGTACTGTTCATAATTATAAAGGGATGAAAGCAGTAGGTACAGCGCTGTCCTCGTATTGCAGGGTTTCGAACTGTGACAAATTCAACATTCTGACGCTAACATCTTATAAACAGGCATAGGTAACACTTTATATTGGACAAGTGACTTATTCGTCTAGATACTATAGATCATAGGTTCCCAGTTTTTTGTCACGTTCCCCGTGACCTACCATGAAACCGCCCACGCCCCGTTCAAGTCGCGAAAGTTTAAAAATAATATTTTGGTGGAAATATTGAAATATTTTGCTGCAGCGGTCACGCCCCCTTATACATCTTGCTACGCCCCCCAGTTTGAAAAACAATGAGCTAGATGAATAAGTGTAATTATTTTTACAAAGAGAGACTAGTCTTAGTAAAAAAAAAACAAAGCTAGGTTTGATGACTAGGCGTACTAGGCACAGCGTATTTTGTAGAAATCTTGAAGGTTAAATGTGAAAACAATCTGCCAGTATACGGTTACAGATTTCCTGGAAGCGAGCGCCCAGACTCCGCGTACGGAACGAGCGCGTGTTTATGTTCAATCAAACCAAACTGAAAACAAACTAAAACTGTACTTACTCGTGTTTATATGAAGAAAATGTGGAAATGTTGGTACCTACCTACATGATCTGATTCAGGTCTGTGGAAAACTATTCTTGTTGAATGATATTTTCTGAAAAGAAAACCCGAACTGCGTCTCGTATAGGTCCATTTTTGTATTCTTTTAGACAATAAGTTATATCACGACTAGCCTTGGTGTCAGTTTATAACACAACAATGCAGAACAAGCATAGAACATTTTTGTATACCTAGGTGTTCATTTATGCAAAACCTTTCTGTTATAGTCCACTTTTGTTTTATATCGTTCAAAACAAAAAAGAATTATAACTTGTCCAAAATTTACGCTAGTAGGTACGAGATAACTTTACTTCATCACTACGCACTAAAATGTACATACAAGTCGCGGCATATAAGTCTAGCGCTGAGCAAATTGTGGAGGGGACGGCTGCGCATGAGTTTAGTATGGCGGTCAACATCCGCAGCCATCCCCTCCACAGTACCCTCAGCGCTAGACTTATATGCCGCTACCTGTATCCCATACTGATCCACACAAATAAATCTTGCTCTTCGACTATTTGGCTCCATTGAACGTTACAATGTAAATACAGCATAAATGACAGTTAGGTAAGTCAGTAAATAACGAACAGAGTCCGTCTTCCTAAACAGAATTTTAATTTCTGCAATTTTAATGGCAGGTAGGCCAGAATAATAACAGCAGCTGCAAATTTATAATTCCACGCGCACGCTGTGAACTCAGTATGGCGGTTACAGACCGCAATTAGCGTCGCCTCCATACTGATGGCCTTTTTATACCGCAATGGACGGTTACGTAACGTTGCAATTTGAACTATCATCGTTGTTAAACTGCGCTTTGCTAATTTACCTACGATTTTTACTTTGCTTTATTGCTATGCGAATAGGTGACGGTAGGTAGACTTTCGTATGAAACCCAAATTACGCGACTCACGTCTCACAAAATTACGCTCGTTTGGGTTAAGCTTATTCTACCAATAACTCAAGTGTTGTTAATTTTTCCACTTCTGTAATAGATGGTCAGAAAGTGCGACTACATCAGTTTTTTTTCGTTGATTCAAAACGTAGCGCGTAGATTCAAACCAAACCAGTCATGGTTTGGCGCAGTAGGTTTAACGATACGCGTAATGGAATCGGTTATATGTAGTGTAAAAATGTGATAAACGATACATACTTAATTACTCTTGCATTTAAATAAAAAATCTCCCTCTAATGTTCACACTTCTTGACGTGTGTGAAGTCAGCTCTATGCTGCGCACATCCTCGTTTTTCACGCAGCAGACAACGAATTTACTGCTGCGCAATGACTTGCCCGTGTCCAAGACGCCAAGATTTTGTTAACAAGCTCCAAGTAACCCAGCTAGCTGGAGAGGGCTATGCTCAGAGTCTCTGAGATTTTTTGTGCATTTCGATATAACAATGAATGTTTTTCTTGTTCCAGGGCCGACCGCAGGCAAGAAAGGATTGGGAAACGTGTACACGCAAGAGAAGCATCCTACTTGAAACCGCCGAGTTCTGAAGTACAAACTACAAACATTAGCTGACCTCGCACTTATGAAATAGTAATAAGGAAAATATATTTTCATTACACAAATCGATTTTTTTTTTACTTTGAATCTGCTACACGTAAGCCCAGTATAGATTTCGAATAGAACAACAGCGCGAACGGTATTTGTCAGGCCATGTGTCCACCTTGCGGGACTTGCGGGTGGACGTCCTACGCCGCTGTTAGTCTAGTCTAGCTAATCTCTTAATTCCGAATCTAAAAACAAAATGAAAAATATGTGCCCTGCCCACTGCCATTTGCCAATACGCTGGGCTATATCGGTAACTTTGATTCTTCTGCGAATCTCCTCATTCCTGATTCGATCACGCAGAGTGAAGAACTCGAATGGAGACCACGTACCGGCAAGCGCAGTGTAGGACGTCCATCCACAAGGATGCAAGCCGCTACCAACCGGTCTTATTGGAGATCCATAGGGGAGGCCTATGTCCAGCAGTGGACGTCCTATAGCTGATGGATGGATGGTGACCCCACAAACGGCCGGTTGAAACTTTTTTTTTAAATATATAATCTTATGATTACTTTTAAATAGCTGAAGACATTCTGTCGAGAATAAAAAATTCATGGTACTTATGTTAAAATATAATAAAACCAAAACATGCAGTTTAGTGAAAATTTTCTATCCTTTACTTACAAAAACATTTTCCCAGAAATCTGGCAAGTACTCGTAGTAGTGGAAATCAAACAAACATTCTAGTACTAAAAATATGGGAAAACTGAAAAACCTCATGGCGCAGCTAGTTCTCAATAAGAGCAAGCAGCCGCTTTCCATGTAAAATTATTTTAGAATCTCCATGTAAACAAAATAAATTACGTTTCAGAATTTAATGCGAGAGTACAGTATGTACTATACTTGCCACGTTTATAGTAGCACGAGGGAGCCACGATCGTGCTATCTAAACAAATTAGTTAGTTGTTCGTACAAAATCCTAATTCCAATGTTTAGGCAACTCTAGAAATGAGTCGGTCGGTGTACATTCTGGGGCGAACGAGTGACGCGCGGGCGTTCTCCAAATAGATTCGACCGTAGCTCGTCTAGTTCGTATATTACACGAGATGATTGCATTTAGATCTCTATTTTAAAACCGGTAAGATTGAGATTGTAACGGACGCCGCGTGTCGGCAGGAAGGAAGCGATTCTTTAGCGTCAACATCTACTCTCGCACCTGGTTAGCTGAAATGCCAGCTTTGAAGACGTGCCTGCACAACGTTTTTAAGCAACGAAAAAAGGGAGGAGGTTTACAAGTCAACGTGTATTTTTTTAGGGTTCCGTACCCAAAGTGTAAAAACGGGACCCTATTACTACTAGGTTTTATATTACATTACTAAGTATGACCTGTTGGTTAGTTATCAGATGTTCGTCGTCTTCGGGTTTTTGATGCGGGCGATCATATTATGAAGGCTCCTATTTCTATTTCGATGTCCAGTTAAACATTTGTATCGATCTTTAACCTTTTGACCGCCATATTTTTTTATAATATGAATATTATGAGAAGTGCTGGTCAAGTAAATAGAGACACTTTGGCGTTTCAAAAGGTTAATTTTAGGTATTCACTATTTATAACAATCTTAGAAGAAATTTTCACACTTTCCTAATAAGAGGTTCATCTTAGTAATGGGACATGAAACTATTTGCCCCTTTCTTCTATCGTACGGTTAGACAGACGCGACCAAAGCGTCACCCTTTTATGGTGGACATTCCGCGCGTTAGAACCAAGCGTTTCGAATCCTCATTCCTCATACGAACTGCAAGAATGTGGAACGCTTTGCCTGGGTTTATCTTCCCGCTAAAGTACAACGTGGGCGTCTTCAAATCCCGAGTAAATAGGTATCTTCTAGGTAAGCGTGCTACAACCTAGACCGCTTATCTCCTTAACACCAGGCAGTATGTGGTCAAACGTAAACCTATTCAGAATAAAAAAATTAAAAAAATATTTTGACAGGACAGTACTAGGAACACAGAACAACGATCGGGCCACATCGCCCCCGCGCGCGCCCCCCCACAGGGCGACACGCATGGACTTCAAAGCTCTGTGACTAGGAATGATGAAATACCTAGCTTAATCTATCATACCACAAACTATTTTAAGTATGTTTCACTGCACTCCCGATAATCATGGGAAAAAGTGATAAGTACAAGTGGCGGCTAAGTCTAGCGCTGAGAGTACTGTGGAGGGGATGGCTGCGTATGTTGACTGACGCCATACTAAACTCATGCGCAGCCATCCCCACCACACTTCGCTCAGCGCTAGACTTATATGCCGCGGCCTGTATAGAGTTACTTAATGATTTCTAAAGCTGGGTACACACTTGTCATTTTTTTTTATGTAAACACCACCTTGTGTGCCCAGCTTTATAAGGGTTATCTCTATTGAAATGAAATACAATGAATATTTTACCAATATTATATTACCGTCGTTTATCTCCCTTGCAAACATGGAGGATAATAATATCAATTATTTATTAAGTATATTAAAATTACGTTAAAAACTACTTAGCAACAGCAAAAACATACCTTATATCTCAAAAAATAATTTACTAACAAACTTTGAATGTTGCAGTGAACATAAAACATTCACTGCACAGTTCAACAGACTTCCTTAGTGTTCATGAATTTTTTTTTATTCCTCCAGAGGTAGATTTAAATTGTAATTTCCTTAATTTAGATATCACTAGTTTATTACTAAATTAGTTTTATTGGTCCCGAAATTAGATCTACTTATAATAAACCTTAAAAACGTTTAATTAAACCAGTCGAAAACAGTGTGAAAAATGCGGAAATATATGAACACATAGAGGGTCGAAATATAAATAAAATACATAGTATAATACTTAAATTGTTACATTTATATTTGTACACAGTTCAGCAGGAGAGTGCTTGGTCGAACATTAATATATTAAGTAGTTTAGTGTAGAAACCTAACCTAACACGGCTGATACTTTCACAAATGAAAACTGCACTAAAAACCATTGTGTATATTTTAATATACTCACTCAAAAACCGTTCCTTTACAAAGCGACCGTAGTTGGTCATCATTTCGTGCTAATGGCTACACATTTTTTTATTTTATATTATGGGGGTCGATTTTTTGGCGACTATAGACATCGTTTGCGCTCGGAAGTGCCTTTGAAGATGACTTTGACGTCCAAAAGGTTAATTTAGTAAATCTAAGCAAAAAATACGTTGATTTTACTGAATTGTTTCAAATGATGCCGAAAAACGTGATGATAAATTTATTTATGTTAAATCAATTCTACTCAAATTAGAACTAAAATAGAATGTAACAGCCGTGTTTACAAGAAAATCACAAGTCGATGTTATTAAATTTCCGTGGGAAACTGTTATATCTAAAGCTATGTAGCGTAACAAAATACTTACTTCAAGATTGAAAATGTTAACAATACAAATTCGAGCATTAAATGCGAAGATTGTTTATTTTATTTATCCTAATGAGTTTCGTTGTTAAGTTTTTTTTTTTCTAATCTGGCACATGTTACGATTATCAGCCTTTTAGGATATCTTTTGGCCACATGCTTATCTGACCACATTTTTTCAGATTTTTATGTATTCAATTTAGGAAACTGGCGTTTTTTTTAACAAAAACGTATGGAACACTAACACATGTTAATTTTGTTTCTTTTTTCTTTTTTTCAATGCAAAACAGTGCTTTTTATTTTTGAGGCATCTATTTTTACATTTACTTGCCAAACCACACAGTAAGAACACTTGGTTTTATTTATGTAGGCACAGATTTCGGTTTTTAGCATTTGACAATAAGTCATAGTACTGTATTTAGTGAATTATTGTCATATTATGATTTACTCTATCACTAACCCGATAATGTTGTTATCAAAGCAATTTAGCATGGACCCTGTTAAACCATTATACCTTTAAATATTTGAATTGTATCTGGTTTATCCAAATGTTTCCAAAGACAGACTAATGATGTAATTCACTGGGTATTTTTAAGCAACAGACATATTCTAGAATATTATAGCGCTCATGGTTATGACCAACTTTTATTATAGTAACAACTGTAAAATCGTGGAAAAAAGTTGTTCCAAATAAGTTCATCAACTTTCGACATTTCCAATATCTATAACTATATACCTACTTATATCAAATACCTATAGCTGTTTTTATTTTAGAGATTTCACGATTGGTACTACAGTAAAAGTTGGTCATAATAATGAATGAGTACGACTATATCTTGCAATGAGTCCATCGTCTACACAGAACCCCATAGAATACCTCGAATAACTAATATGCAAGCAAACAATGGTTACTTAAATGTGGCTCTATTTCACACGGTCCGGCACGGTACACACTGGACATGGCAATATGTAGCATTTATGTGGTTTACCTGGTCATATAATTATTGAGTTTAAAAACATACCTAGTCGTCCCAAGCGTGGTGGTTACAGAGACGTGCCGAAGGCGTGGTTACCAAATGGGCCGTAGGTGGTTACGAAATAGCAATATGTAACATTTATATGGTTTACCTGGTCATATATTGAGGTTAAAACATACCTAGTCGTCTCAAGGTTAGCGTAGTGGTTACCGAGACGTGCCGATGGCGTGGTTACCAAATGGGCCGTAGGTGGTTACCGGGCAAAGACCAAAGACCGGAGAGTTTAGCGTGTCCGGGCGGGCTCGGGCGGCGCGGCGCGCGCCTGCTGCGGCGGCTGGTACGGGGCCACGCGGAACATTGGCCTAGCTTCCACCTGCGATACGCCGTCGAATCTGGACAACAAACAACACACGATTCTAAAATAGTGTTCTAAAAGACTGAGTGCTATAATAGGCGAGACGAATTCAAAGTCTTCGATCAAAATTGGCAGGAATCAGCACAAGACTGACAAAACTGGAAATCTCGACAGGAGGCCTTTGCTCAACAATGGGACAATACAGGCTCATAAACAAACCAACAACAAACATAGGCTATAGTACGCAAGCAGGGATATTCCAATAAGATTTGTTAATTTTGTTCATTAACCTTTTGAGCGCCACGCTACATTTTTTTTGACGTGAAAAATGGAATCGTTTATGGACCATCTGCACTCTCCACGAGGCAACGCAAGCACTGCACCTTGTAGCTAACTTCACATCCGCCGACTTGTCTTGTTGCTATACAAGTCGGCGGACGTGAAGTTAGCTACAAGCTGCGGTGCTCGTGTCGCCTCGTGGAGAGTATGGATTGTCCATTATAAATCGATATTGTTATTGCAACTACAACTTAGAATCGACAAAATATATGAACCAGTTAATTTTATTTCTTGAATTCAAGGTTGGCCCCACAGAATAAGTTGTTGATAAATAATGATGGTCTGAATTACCTCCTTTCAGCTTAGTACACAACTCCTGGCTAACTCTGTACCTATACTACAATCCCAATATTTATCTAAATGAATGTATTTTTATTGAATACTCACTTGTTGTTCTTGTACTTGTCGGGGATGGCGCGGTAGGGCTGGTGCGGCGCGTGCGCGTGTGTGCGCGCTAGCTCGCGCACCACCGGCTCGAGGTCGGCGAACGTGTAGCCCGAGCATGCGGACAGCGCCTGGAATAACGCTTTGGTTAGCTTGTTGACTGCCTCGGTGCGCGGTGGCCCAGTGGTTAGGGACCTTGACTCCTGGGCCAAAGAGGCGTGTGTTCGATTCCTACCCAGGGCAAGCATTTATGTGATGAATACAGGTGTTTGCTGTGTCTGGATGTTATTATATTTATGCATGTGAAAAAAATATGTGTATACAGGGTCAAAAGGTATTAAACGCAAAACATTTTAAGAGCGAATCTAGTACATCTAGAATTCTAGACAAACAACTTTTGTTCTAGGACATTGAAAAATCACAAAGAAAAAAATCAGCTTTTTCATACAAATTGTTCGTCAACGCGCGTCAAAATGTATGGTGAAGTGAAAAAAAGCGTTTTTTATGCGAATTTTCAAAAGCCGTAGTACAAAGTTGTTTGTCTAGATGTACTAGACCCGCCCTTAAAAGGTTTTGCGTTTAATACCTATGACCCTGTATAGTAGAGGCTACTGTACTGTTCAGATAATTTTTAAGCGTGTAAGATCTATCGAATGCGCTATTCGCGCGGCACGGCACGGGTGGTTAGCGTGCACCTCTTGCCAGACCATTTCTATTTTTTTTTTAAATTCTAAATAGGTTTGCCTTTGACCACATACTGCCAGATGTTGAGCAGATAAGCGGTCTAGGTTGTAGCACGCTTACCTAGAAGATATCTATTTATTCGGGATTTGAAGACGCCCACGTTGTACTTTGGCGGGAAGACAGACCCAGGCAAAGCGTTCCACATTCTGGCAGTTCGTATGAGGAATGAGGATTCGAAACGCTTGGTTCTAACGCGCGGAATGTCCACCATAAAAGGGTGGACATTCCGCGCTTTGGTCGCGTCTGTCTAGCCGTACGATAGAAGAAAGGGGCAGGTGGGACCAGATTGTGCAACTCCTGGGCACTCTCCGAAGTGAATTCGGTTTCAACCATCTAGCGAAATCTAGCTAACTGGACGAAATTTGGCGGCGTAACTGTTCTCACTCACCAGTGGCCACGCGACGGCAATACAATGCGGGTGCGCCTCGTCCGTGTCCTCGGGCGTGAGGTCGGCGGGGTCGTCGCGGCGCGCGCACCGCTCGCACAGCAGGCAGTGCCGGGTGGTGGCCAGGGCGGCGGCCGCGAGCACGGACGGCTTGTACTGTAGGTACGGGTCCGCCTCTAGCAGGCACAGCTCGGCCAGGTACTGGAAACAATCAAATCATTATTTATTAGACAGAAAATAATTCTTATTTGGTGTGGAGGCGATAAGTCCTGCACAAACATCACGCATGGTGTGTTTGGTACATTTACCCCTCGAGCTTTCTTAAATAATGGAGCGTAGCTTGGATGGCATATAATTTAACTAATATCCATCATATTATCATGGAGAAGTATGGTAAATAGATGAACTGTGTGAAAGGTGATATGAACAGACTAGGAGTAAATTCAAATATGATGAAAGATAGAGATCAATGGAAAAAGTGTACTGATCCCATATAGGCACACAAAGGGATAAAGGTGGGCAAATGATAACGGACACAGGAGAGTATTTTAAGTTTGACAGGTTTATTTTTGCAAATTGTTAAGAATTTAGGCAAAAATTGTAATTGGCAATCATATGGCCATCAACATTTAATGTTTTTGGTCATGTGTAAGTGTAAGATGTCCCCTAATATTTGTTATTATTTATTTATTTATGTGATTGCAACCTGCACAACTGCATCGCAGGTTAAATATAGTAGAATCTGTGGCATTACAGCTACCATACAAATGGTGCTATTTTGATGTGGTGACTAGACTAGCTGACATTATTCAAAGCTTTGCTTCAATAATAAAATCAGTTCTAGCAGATTACTTGAACTTTTACTGAAGTTCAGTCCACTTATAATCAATATAATCAACTTATAGATGATATTGTTTCAAAGATAGTGCAGGTGTACCTTCAATACCTCACAATAGTCATATGATATTGTCCGAGTTTGTTTTTGATCTCATTGCTGTATGATAAAAAACTTACAGCAGCCAGATGGAGTCTTCTTAGGTAGGCTTTTGGATATGTAGTAGTGGGACAGGAAAGCCAGCGACGTAGGAGTGGAGAGGTCAAAAGACAGCACTTTCAATATCAAATGCTCTGTTCAACAAGTCATTGCTAATGTTATGATGAAAAAACTTACAGCAGCCAGATGGAAGGTCTTCTTAGACAGCCCATTGGATATGCAGTAGTGTGACAGGAAAGCCAGTGACGTAGGAGTGGAGAGGTCAAAGGACAGCACTTTCAATATCAAATGCTCCATGCGCAGCACCTCCCGCTTGGTGTATGTGTCGTCGGTGATGTAGACAAACTCTGATACTTCTGGTGGGTATACCTCTTCATATTTCCTGGAAGATTAACATTGAAAATGTACTTATGTCATACTTTAGTCAAGTTAAAGTTACGCATGCCCTGAGGGTGTTTTTAATATCGTGCGGGTTTGATCACGCACGCGGGATTGCCCCACATGCGTGACACCGGCAAATGTCTTTTTCATACAAGTATTTATTGTAATGCATAGAATACGCACGCGGGACGCGGGGCGAGATGCTCCGCGCGGGGACCACGGCACTTTTATGAAATCAAGTGTGCATTTTGCATGCGGGCGTAGTAGACATTACAAATGGACATTGGAAAATAACTCTTAAGAGGATCGTGAATCGACCACTGTTTTCGCGTTTTTTGTAGAACATCGAGAAAATTTTCGGTACAGTTTTGATATAATATTTAGAGGTAGATAACAGCTTATTGTGTTTTTGTATGGCCAAGTTGGCGCCTCACGATTGCCTTTAATTTCCGTTCACTCATTCGTATTTTGCCATAGTGTGTGACAAATGTTCCATCAAGAATCTTTTTTTTTCAAATAACAGGCCATATTGTGATCGTCTCTTCTTCAGTCTTTTGTTAATTAAGTACAAGATCAATACTTTTCTGAATATGACGTTGCACAACCACAACGCATTGCAGCCCGCAGAAAACTAGATCGTGGGCTAGCGTGTCTCACGCTGCGTGATATTTTCTGCATGCGCGATGCAATCCCGCGATCGTGATCAAATTCCGCACGATATTAAAAACACCCGACGTCGGAATGGGAGCGATTGGAGTGAAGGATCGATGGAGAAAAGGCCGAATTAGTGCAGTCTCATAGAAAGTAATACAAAACAACAAATTCGTCTGATATGCTTCGATTCGAACGCTGTAAGCGCGTACCTTAAGATTTGGCTTCGTTACTAGTGCATTAGTACAGTAATTTTTAGCCGACTTCCAAAAAGGAGGAGGTTCTATGTTCGTCTGTATGTATCTTTTTGTGTGTATGTTCATCGATAATTGCGCCAATAATTGTGAACTGAATCGAAAAATTCTTTTTTAGTTCGGAAGGGTATACTCCCGAGGTGGTCCCATTTAAATTTTACAGAAATCGGCTGAGCCGTTTTTGAAAAATCAATAATAATGTGAACAATTCTAGCGAAATATTCGAATTTTGTACACGATGGAAGGCGGTTTTGCTATTTTTTTGCAAAAAAATAATTATGCTATCACCAAATATTTACAACTGCCTATGCAAACTACATTAAGGCTGATCATCTCAGTCAGCGCGCGAAATCCATTTTTTTTTTGGGTTTTTACGTTTACGAAAACTCATTTAGCTGCCATGAATTGGTAGCGTTGACGAGTTCCATACACCTTAAAACCAAATAAGTGGTCAGTTTATGCACGAAAGTACATCAACAGATTTTCAGCTTAGTTTTTATTTACAAGAGTCCACTTGCACTCTTGTGCATAAACTGGCTACTATTTTAGTTTCTAGGTGTACATGCCTCGTTAACACTATCTGTTCAAGGCCGCTAAATGAGTTTTTTTAAACTTACAACCAACAGTTTATTCGTAAATACCCAAAAACCCAAAAAAAAAACTGAATTTTCGTTCTACTAAGTAGTGTGTAAGGTTACACTAGGTCTGCCCGCGAAATTAAATTTTATTTTGGGTTTTTTGTCATTTACAGATTAACTACTCAGTGTAAGTTTACGAAAACTTATTTAGTGGCCATGAATAGGTAGTGTTTACGAGGTACATACACATAAAAACCAAATTAGTGGTCAGTCTATGCACAAAGAGCATCAACTGATTTCCACCTTAGTCCTTCAAGTTTTATGTGATGTATTCATAGACTGTGACCACTATTCTGGTTTCTAGGTGTGTGTGTGTGTGTGTGTGTAAAAAACTAAAAAAAAAATGTACTGACCAAGACAATCAGCCTTAAGTGATGCTAATCATCAAATATTTACAAAGAACTGTTTGACTAAACTACATAAGGTAATGATTATATTATTTACTAGCAACCCTAATTTAAAAAATAATATAATATAGCCTATGACCCGGGGATTATGTATGTTCCCAACAGTGAAAGAATTTTTCAAATCAGTTCAGTAGTTTCGGAGCCTATTCAATGCAAACAAACAATTAAAATCTTTCTCTTTTATAATATTGGTATAGATGTCAGCAAAACTTAGAAACATCTAATGAGGGAAAGAGGTCACGAGTAATATTAGTTGTTTAGATATCAGCACATTTATTTGATTGTGTAACTAGCAGCATCTTTTTAGACAAAGTTCATAGTTATCAAAAATAGGTAATTGCAAGTTTGAAAGAGTTATTATCACCATTTATTGCGTGAAATTGGGTCACTGCCTAGGTTTTCGTGTCAGATAAATAATTTATAACCCGCGTGTTACATTTTTAGCGCGAAAACGTGGTTCAAAGTGAAACGGTTCATGGCGTCACTGCTATAATCGCGATGGCAACGCTTTGTTTGAAAATGAACTACATGACTACGCCTCGTATTATCGCCTACAAACCTACTTGAAATATTCCAACTTCCCTTCTAACAATTATAGGCAAATGTTTGCATTTGCTCTATCCACTTTCAAGACAACTAACAAATCAACATAATTATTTTGATAGTTATTTCTTCTTAGTAAACATGTTATCCCTACAAGAATGCGCGATTTCATCCATTTGGATAGTACGACACGACACAAACACATTACTATGACTATTACATTATGGTTGCAACCATCTGTTAGCATTAGTTTTTAGACAAACTGATAGCTTGATAGTGACCATACTTGTATGAACCAATGAGCATGCCCATCCTACCAACAGGGCCTCACAAATGATGTACAGGTTGAATCCAATTTAATGGTCTTTGTGAAGTTAGCTACAAGCTGCACAAAACCCCACTTCTCAAGTTTCTTTTTAGACAAACTGATAGCTTGATAGTGACCATACTTGTATGAACCAATGAGCATGCCCATCCTACCAACAGGGCCTCACAAATGATGTACAGGTTGAATCCAATTTAATGGTCTTTGTGAAGTTAGCTACAAGCTGCACAAAACCCCACTTCTCAAGTTTCTTTTTAGACAAACTGATAGCTTGATAGTGACCATACTTGTATGAACCAATGAGCATGCCCATCCTACCAACAGGGCCTCACAAATGATGTACAGGTTGAATCCAATTTAATGGTCTTTGTGAAGTTCGCTACAAGCTGCACAAAACCCCACTTCTCAAGTTTCTTTTTAGACAAACTGATAGCTTGATAGTGACCATACTTGTATGAACCAATGAGCATGCCCATCCTACCAACAGGGCCTCACAAATGATGTACAGGTTGAATCCAATTTAATGGGTTTTGTGAAGTTAGCTACAAGCTGCACAAAACCCCACTTCTCAAGTTTCTTTTTAGACAAACTGATAGCTTGATAGTGACCATACTTGTATGAACCAATGAGCATGCCCATCCTACCAACAGGGCCTCACAAATGATGTACAGGTTGAATCCAATTTAATGGGTTTTGTGAAGTTAGCTACAAGCTGCACGAAACCCCACTTCTCAAGTTTCTTTTTAGACAAACTGATAGCTTGATAGTGACCATACTTGTATGAACCAATGAGCATGCCCATCCTACCAACAGGGCCTCACAAATGATGTACAGGTTGAATCCAATTTAATGGGTTTTGTGAAGTTAGCTACAAGCTGCACAAAACCCCACTTCTCAAGTTTCTTTTTAGACAAACTGATAGCTTGATAGTGACCATACTTGTATGAACCAATGAGCATGCCCATCCTACAATCAGGGCCTCACAAATGATGTACAGGTTGAATCCAATTTAATGGTCTTTGTGAAGTTAGCTACAAGCTGCACAAAACCCCACTTCTCAAGTTTCTTTTTAGACAAACTGATAGCTTGATAGTGACCATACTTGTATGAACCAATGAGCATGCCCATCCTACCAACAGGGCCTCACAAATGATGTACAGGTTGAATCCAATTTAATGGTCTTTGTGAAGTCAGCTACAAGCTGCACAAACCCCACTTCTCAAGTTCTCAGTCCTGCTAGCATATAAATTTGCCACTGTGCAACCACTCTCCTAGTGTTCATGGACTCCATGAAGATTGAATCATACTATAATCTAATTGGGGTTGAACATGACATAATACACCAATAAAATGTACAGGTTATCTGCTTGCCCAGTACTAAGTGGAAAGGGGGTGATTAACCCTATCATTATGCTATGTACAAAATAACAACTTGAAATCATCAAAATGTATGAAATTTTGTTAATTGCAAAGTCCAAGTTGCAATGTTGTATGAAAAAGCTGATTATTTTTTCTCAAATTCCATTTAAAAGTTTGTAAGGTAAAAGTTATTTATAATGGTGGTCTTAACCACCTTTTGGTTTAATACAGCAGCACAGGTAGCATGGCAAAGGGACAAATTGTCTTTCCACCGTTATATCCCCTCAAAGAGGAAATAAAATATGGATGACAACTGACATTAAAATTGGATAAAATGGTTTTCTCCCTTTGCCGTGCTACCGGTGCAGTTCTGGTTAACCCTGTATAACAACTACATAATACTTACGAAGCGATGTACGTAGCAGCAGTGCCGACCAGCTGTAGTTTAGTCCTAACTACGCTCATGTAGGAGAGAAAGCGGTCGACATAAGAGACTGCAAGGTGCAGTGTCTCGCTCTGCTGGTTGTACTCATCACACACTTCCACGAGCCAGTCGACGAGGATTGAGCGCATCATGTGGGTGATGTCGGGCTGCTTGCGCATGTAACGAGGGTTCGCTCGGTTTTTTACCTAAAACAGATTCAAATTAGATATATGTTTCTGTAAAATTTTCAAACTTGAAATGAAACATTATTGAATTTATATCTTCTTCTCTACTTGCCAAAAGAAAGTGGAGTACATGTTATTTTTTAACAATTTTATAGCCCGAATCATACAAGTTGGCTTGTGAAGTTAAGCGCCTCTGCTTTATGTGAGCTTCAGTTAGGATTAGATATTGCGCAGCTTGTAGCTAACTTCAAATCTGCCAACTTGTATGATTCAGCCTTTGCATTTATGATGCCTGTGAGCTAAGCAGCAAAGCAGTGTGAACTTCTTGTAAAGGATCTCAAGGGACCAAGCATACTTCGTTTGATTATAGTTTGTTATATTGAGGCAAAAATAATTGTTCTAGCCATAAATTCAATTGTAATTTTGCCACATGTCCTCAGTGTAGGTTGTCCCTTTTGCCATAATGTGTCCTCCACAGCTGGACTATTTTAAGATTCTACACTGTTTTTTTTTTCTTATCAACAAAGGAGATATTGCAAATATGCATAGAAATTGGGCCAATAAAGGGTACAGTATTTCATAATTTGCTTTGTTTCTTTCGGAAAATGATTTTCCCGTTATTTTTTACAATAACAGTGTCCATTAAAAGTAATTTCGTGTATTCGGGTATTAAGGTTACATGTGACGAAAATGACAGTAATTCAATGACTGAACAAAAATCAAATTGGAAAATGTGAAATTACTCATAAATTAAGCATTTGATGCAGTTGTTTTACTCTGCGCATTTATTTATCATAGTTTAACGGATTTTTTGAGCTACTGTACCTAGTCAGAGCCCATTTTGCATTATCTTCTTTGATTGTTTTTGATAATGAATTCTTTATAAATAATTATTTTTTGCAAAAAATAGCAAAACTGCCTTCCATCGTGTACAAAATTCGAATATTTTGCTCGAATTGTGTACCGTTTTTGATAAATCAACAATAATTTGTTGATTTATCAAAAGCGGCTCAGCCGATTCCTGTAAAACTTAAATGGGACAACCTTGGGAGTAAACCCTTTCGAACTAAAAAAGAATTTTTCAATTTGGTTCACAATTGGCGAAATTATCGATGTTCATCGTGTAACAAATTCCTTCCATTATTGTTGGTTTTTTTCCAAAACGGCTCAGCCAATTTCATAAAATTTGAATGGAATATTAATTATCGTACCAATTTTCAACTGTTATTCATGTATATTTTAATTTTAGTAAATAAGTAACTCTGACTTTGATTTCTTAACCTACAATTCGAGGCAATTGAGACTTTCAGTACATGTGAAAGGAAAAAAATGTTGCCTTTACTTCAAGATGATTACCTGAGTGTAGGTGTTATTATATTGCTGTGCACAAAATGGCATATTTGTTTGAAATGTTATCAACCTCCCCCAGGTTGATTTTCCTTAAGTTTATTTTCAGGCAAAGCAGATATTTGCTTAAGAAATCTAAATATGTTCTGGATCTAGATAAAGTATTGAGTTAGAAGATTTATTTTACTTCAGTATACTATGTGCGCAGTAAAATTATAATAGTGTAGTTAACATACCTCAATCTCTTTCATATACTCGTAAATATCTTGCCGGTACTCAACAACATGGAAGAACATATCACGATCAGTCTGTGCCGTTGTAGTATCCTCATCTTCATCAATTAACTGGCTTTCATTCTTTGATATTGACATAGACAACACACTGGAGTCTCCAATCGACATAGGTGATTCCACCACATCTTTCTTTTCTTGTAATGGTTGCCTGCAAATACAAAATATCTTGCTTTGGACAACTTACTTTGCTGAGTTTTTATAATGTGAGGGTGAACTCAGCATTGTAAGCAATTTCACAATCTGTAAATTAGTAGGTCACCAGAATCGTTACAAAGGCCGAGAAAATTAGGTTATTGTTACTTACCGCAAAGTAAGTGCTTCTTTCGGTCGATCTGGTTGCTTTTCAGCCCTAGGGTATATGACTTTGGCATTCTCAGTAGCACTTGTAAAGATGTTATCTTTCCTACTCTCTTTGGCAACGAAAGGCTTGAACGTGGGCTCGCGCTTCTTTACCTCCACTTCTGTTGGCTTGTCTTCGTAAACGCTGAACGCGCGAAACTGCGCCACGGGAGGTACTACGATGTTCTTTTCATTCTTCTGCCGCATGGTCCTGTTCTCATCTTGTACTTTGCATGGTACATTCGTCAAACCGGGCTAAAATAACATAAGGAAGGTAGAAAATCTACTGGGATCCAAACGACAACAACCCAAAATTGGCCCAACTTACCAGTTTACTATTCCGATTCTGGTTGCATGCGAACTGACTGAGGTCACCGAGCGCACGACGCTGGTTTGCAGAAAATATATCTGCTCCGTCTTTTCTAAGCGCCAAGGCGGTATTTTCTTGATCTTCGTGTATTCTGAATGCCATTGTCCCGCTTCTTCCGTAAACAAGTAAAAAATCACTTGATATGCGAAAAACGCGTGCCACGCGTTCGCAATATGGCAACCGAAGTTGAAATTTTCGCTATCAATTATTCTGAATACACATTTTCAACTAAAATTGTGAGTAGTTTTGAAAAATATGATTGTAGAAATCTAAAATCACCCTCAGACGCTTTTTGTGACCTCAACGGACAACAGACATTTTGGATAAATTCAGCTGTTGAGTCTATAGTCTATGCTAATTTAAAATACAGCCAATAGCATAGCTTCATCGCCCTACTCACGATTTCGCCTCGCCCGGATAACCATAGACAAAAATGTAACGGATAGAGTCTGGCCAACGAAAGCTGTCCAAGAAAAAAGGCGGGAATTTTAAAAAATCAGGAGCTGTTGGCTTGTTTTCTAGTACCGCTCAGCTGATCTCCATGTTTGGTAGTGTTGTAGATTTTCAGTAGTGTCTGAAAAATCAGCAGATTTAATTATAATTCATAAATGTGATTTTTTGCGCTGGGACCTCCCCTAGGATTTAGATTTAGGAGACGAGCGAGGTACATTTGGTGAAGCCAGAGATTCTAGCCGATGCCACCGCCACCGCCGCGCCCGCGCAGCCCGCTGGGACCCATAACTCCATGACCCCTATAGGATTGTGATTTTGGAGGACTTTGAGGTACGTTCGGTGATGTAAGCGTCTGATCCACGCCAGGTAATGTTCACTTAAAAAAAATGAACCGTAGCGGATGACAGCTCTAGAATTCATTTTGACATTCTCTCCCCCTCTCAAGCCCTCTTCACCCCCGTCAGAGGCCCGTGCACCCACGTGACCCCGCCCCCGGCGTGCGTGCGGTAGGGATGCTCGATCCAGGTGCGTTGTATCGCAATGGATCGTATCGCAGTGTCGTATCGATCCAGGTATCGATCCGCTTGTTTCGATACGATATTTTGGATCGATCCGGTATCGTAACATTATTTAAAAAAATGTAACTTATTGCCTATTGTAACATCAAAGTTTATTTTCCTAGATAAACAGTACTTTTTTACATCGGCCAATGTTTAAGTGGCGTACATTACGCAGAAATAAAAATTTTGAAAGCCGCTCTGTGTTGAGATGATACGATTTTGTTGTTTCGATACTATATTTTGGATCGATCTAGCATCATATCATTATTAAAAACAAAACATTTTGTTGTTTTGATACGAAATTTGGAATCGATCCGGTATCATAAATATCATCATTTAAAATAAATAAATTGTGTTGTTTCAATACGATATTTTGGATCGATCCGGGATCGTGCCATTACTGAAAAAACTTGTGTTGTTTTGATACGATATTTTGGATCTATCCGGTGTCGTATAAATAATTAAAAAATAAATTGAGTTGTTTCGATACAATCATTTTATTTTTGAAAATGATCGGTCATCACATGATAAATCATGCTGAAATCAAAAGTAATTGAAATAAATGACACATTAGAAACTTATTTAACAAAATCTACCCCTGAAGAATTATTTTAAATTAGTGTAATATTAACTTATTAGTTGTTACAGTTACCTTACTCTGTAGTTAAGAAATGCAATATTAATATTATGGTTAGGTTTGTGTACAATCTATATAATTTTGTTTTCAATTAATTTGATTTTTAATATAGTTTGTATCGATCCACTACTGGATCGAATCCCATTGTATCGATACAAATATCGGGTGGATCATATCCTTTCGTATCGATCCAGACAAGTATCGGATCGGATCGAACATCCCTAGCGTGCGGCCATTGTGACTTGTTTGTGTTGATTCAGCCTGACGAAACTCCGAAGGAAAAGTCGCTTCCAATCCAATGTATGGGATGGGTTCAAAATGTTTCTGTCATTTTCTATTCATTCGTGACATTGACAAAAAGAATGAACATTTTTTTCATTCATCGTTCGCTGAGACTGATATTGATGTGATATTGACATATTGTCATTTTGAATTTGTTTTGGATTTATTCGTGGTAGGTTATTTTTACTGATTTTAAATGACCATCATATTATTTTTCCCTCAAAAATGGTTTTGGTAGCTAATACAGTGATTATTTAGTGTATGTTATTGTTTTTACAGTTTAAAACAATCAAAATGTCGTATAAAACGTGTGAAATGTGCGGTGTTAGAGGCCAAAGAGAAAACGGGCAAAAAAGATGTTTCATGGCGAAATTTCCCATAGATGAAGATAGGTAAGTGAAATATCTCAGAAATACACACAATTTCTATTAATTCTGCACATATTATGCAAAATATTTACTGAAAAACTTATATCGCTTGAGTACCTACCCAACATGTTAGTGCGGTTCCATGTTGTTATCGATATTTAGGCCAGGGTCGATAATTTATACAACCAAAAAAAATAATAGTAGGATGAAACCCATTAGAAAAGGAGGGGAAACACACACTAGTAAAATCCTACTAATATTATAAACGCGAAAGTTTGTGAGGATGGATGGATGGATGGATGTTTGTTACTCTTTCATGCAAAAACTACTGAACGGATTGAGATGAAACTTTGCAATAATATAGCTTATATATCAGAATAACACATATGCTATCAATTATAATGATATATTGCGTATGCGGGCAAAGCCGTAATAAAAACTAGTGAAGAATATTTTTTACTATTGAATTGATGATTGCATATCATGAATAATCAAAAAGTTTGTAACACCGCTAACTTAATAATTTTAATAATGTTCCAACCATATAACATCAAGTCTTATAATTTGCAGCGCCTTCACCTCTCGACGCGCAGCCACAATTTTCACAAAGTAGTGTGGAGGGAAACATTAGAAAACGCAAGCGGAAAAATAGTCCAGGTAAAGTAATATTCATGTTGCTTATACATGCTTTAATAAGTATTATTAAGAAGACGAGATTAGTGTTATATCACCATTCTTGAGATACAGCCTGGGGACAGACGGTCAGACAGACAGACGGACAGCGGAGTCTTAGTAATAGGGTCCCGTTTTTACCCCTTTTACGGAATCCTAAAAATTGAAACTTAGGTAAGTTTCAAATTTTAGGCTTCGTGGTAAGTGTAAAATAATTATATATTTTGCAGTACCTTCGACGTCTGCGGAGGCTCCTACGTTGAAAAGAAAGATAAATGGTAAGACAGGTAAAATATTCTATTATTATTATGTACTACGGGACTTATCGCGCACTAAAAAATAAATATTCATAGTAATAATTAGTAGAATAACTATGCTGTCCGCGAGCTGAGTGGACAATTATGGCTTAGTTTCTTTGTACGAAGGGTGGGTGGGGCATCATTGAACCAAACGGAAGCATTTAAACATCTCACGTTTTATTGTGTATTTCTGTATATGATAAATATATAATAAAAGTATATAATATATATATACAATTTTTTTAATTAAAATTTACTAACCACAGACTTCAGGGTCTGTGCCTTTTGTTAACTAAGATTTACTAATATATATTTATTATATAGGTTTTTAGTAACGTTTAGTGGTTTTTTATCTTTGAATATTTATTTTGGTAATAATCAATTAGTACCCCCGGTTAAAGTTGTACCACCCCTAGATTCAAACTGTACCCCAGAGGGTACCTACAAGATTAACCATTCGCCGTTTTTTAAAAAAACGGCGAATGGTTAATCTTGAAAAAAACTCCATCCCAAATTCATCTGAACTTAAAACAAAATATGTCATGTCGTATGAATTATGAATATATAACATACCTGATGAATACTATGAGTGCACCAGTATAACGTATCAAGAAAAGCAACGACATGTTTGCAAAAAATTGGTGGTTCAATAATACCCCACTCAACCTATACATGTGTGTAATTGCGTCTGTACACGCCGAAGCCTAGTTTTGCCGGCCTAATTAAATTGTACTATTAAGCTAAGATAATTTAATTGTAATATTTCAACAGAAACCCCAAACTCTACTTCAAAGTTAACGACGCCAAGAAAAAAGAAGTTGCTCAAAAGGCTGAAAAAGACCAAGCAAGACCTGAAAATTCTCCAAAAAAAAATTAATAACATAGATAAAATATCATCTCCATTTTTAAAACATTTTATCAGAGCCACAATTATTATGGATATAATTTAAGAGTAAATACTATTGTAAAATATAGTCTCTTGCATAATCTGCATAATATTCTAAGTCCCAAATGTCTGTCAACAATAAATATTAAAATTTTAATAATTCCGTAATGTTTTTTGTAAATAAAAAATTTAATAAAAATAATATGTGTATTTATTCCATATCTCACAATAAGCGAAACATTCAATTCACAGGAGCCTAAAAACAATGAATAATGTATAGAGTGTATAGGTAGTAAAAAGAAATCACCATGAGAACCTCCTATTTTTGAAATCGGCTAAATATCGATAAAAATCAACCAGTTTCAATAGCACATCCCTATCAATTTTAATTATCGGTATGTTGGCACAATCTGACAGAACGAACGAGTTTTGTTTTGGTTTTGTTATGTTGGTGCGAATGATTAGGAGCCTCGGAAAATCAGTTCAAATCTATGGAAGTCCCGACTCTTACTATTACATTCTCTTTGTGTTGATTCAAGTGTTTGCGTTGATTAATTTTCGTCTCTTAGAATCCACAAATATTGTCAATGCAGTGCCTATCTTTATTAGTTTGCGATGCGGTACCTTACAGTTTTTTTGTCGTTGGCTTGCCTGCGTTGATGAGAAGAGTTTGCGACGATTAGTTTTCGCCTCTTCCATCCCACAAACATTTTGGAAATGTATTGAAAGTGTTGTGTACCCGAATGCAGCAGTTTACAACAGGACGTTAAAATGCATAAACCTTCAAATGAACAATTAAAAACTCAGTGGTTGGAGTGCTTAGCCCTTGAAGATGTTGGTGAAGTGAAGAAGATTTTTGTTTGTCCCAAAAAATTTGAGGCAAGATTTGTTTTAAACAATAAAAAATTCAATAAGTGATTCATTGCAGTGTTTAATTTTAATCCTTCTAAATCCTCTCCTTAAATGAAATAGGATAGGTATATGTATACCTACAATAAAAGAGATCTATATGTGTAGCTAGCTATACCGTTATATATGGATCTACATATATCTATATACTTATAGGATGTTGTAACGTGGATGAATAGTGCGAAATGAACATGCCAAAAAAATTTAAAAAAAAAGATACGTAATTTTCAATTCTAGCATACGGTCAAACGCCGAACTATGGCACATGGCGGTCTGAACTTGTTCTCTTATTGGTTTGTGGTCTGATCCACGTATATACTCGTCGTCGTGGTTTCATCTCTCTCCTGTACTGGGAGCGAGGTTGCAGCCTCGAGGATTTCCTCTTTGCTGCGGCTGGACGCTGCGGGAACACTGCCCGCAGGGAACTTTTCTGAGGGTGCGAGTATCCTACTCGCCCGCGTGAACGAGTGGTGCTTCCAACACCCTCTCAGCTGGTTTGCTAGTGGCCGTCTTGGCTTTGATAAGCCTGTAATAAGAAGAAAATGGGGGGGGGGGGAGGATTAGTAGGGGATTGCTGGGGATGGAGGGGTGGGTGGGTTGGCTTTATGGGAGGGGCGAGCGTCCGACACGTCCGCGAGGGCGATTGGTACCTCAAGCCCCTCTCAGCCTGTTGGCCATCACGGCTTTGTGGGCCATCATGGCGTTGGTGATTCTACGTTTTCTTATTGCGAGGGCCTCATGCAGGGTCGCCTATTTCCTCTTCGTCTTCCTCCAGGAGGAGATCTCGAGGGAGTGAGCGCCAGGTTCGTACGTTTACGTCCGGTGGACGTGCATGGTGCGGGGCGATGTTTTGTAGGTGAGGGTGTGGCCCGTTGTCTGCGCGGTCGTACATTCGACGCGCCAACCGAGCCACGAACTCCCTAACCGGTTCTGCCTTCAGGTCCTGTGCCAGTATGTCGTTCCGAACGAACCAGCCAGCTCCCGAGATCATCCTCAGACTGGTATTTTGGACCACCTGGAGTCGCTTCCTCTGGGTCTCGCTGCACAGCGGGTACCAGGCCGGTGCAGCGTATGTCAGACGGGTCCTGATATATGTTTTGTATATCCCCATCTTGGTGCTCAATGGCAGCTTAGAGCGGAGTACCGGTCGCAGCAGCGCTCTAGCAGCCTTCGCTTGATGGACAGCGTGCGTGGTCTGCGAGCGCATGCTCAAGCGCGGGTCTATGAAGACACCCAGGTACTTCACCGTCTTTTCCCACGTGATGTCTTCTCCTCTAAGCTGCAATGGTCGGGGGTAGTTGGATCTCCTGGTGCTTCCGACAAGCAGCGCGGCCGTCTTGCCCACGTTGACAGCCATCCGCCACTTGTCTAGCCACTCTGGCAGGATATCAAGGACCTGCTGAATCCTGGCCGCGGCCAGTGCGACTCTACTCGAGGAAGCGACATAAGCGCTGTCGTCGGCGAAGAGTGCTAACATAACATCCCGTTCTCCCGGTGTGGAATCCTCCAGGTTCGGGATGTCGTTTGTGTAGGCGGAGTAGTAATACGGCGATGTACAGCTTCCCTGTGGAACTCCTGCTTCGATTTTCCTCTTCCCGGAGTGCATGTTCTCGACGGACACGAAGAAATCTCGATCGGCCAGGGACGATGCCGCGACTCGAACTAGCGCAGGCGGCATCGTGCTGTCCATCAGCTTGAATATGAGGCCCTCGTGCCACACCCGGTCAAAGGCCTTCTCGATATCCAGGAACACGGCGACGGACCGTCTCCCCATATTCTGGTCGTGTGCTAGATGGTGGAGCACCCTCGTCAGTTGGAGCGTGGTGGAATGTTGCGCGCGGAACCCGAATTGCTCGTCCCTGGGTGTGATGTGGGGACGCATTCTCCTCAGCAGCAAACGCTCAAACAACTTGGAGAGGTGCGGTAGCAAGGTGATGGGGCGGTAGCTGGCCGGCAATCGTCGATCCTTGCCAGGTTTGGGTAAGACGATCACCTTGCCAGTTTTCCATATCGCAGGGAAATGTCCAGTCCGAAGTATCCCGTTGAACAGCCGGGTCAGACAAACCAGGCCTCTCGCTGGCATCTGCCTTAGCGTGGCGTTCGGTATCCCGTCGTGACCCGGTGCTTTCTTCACCTTTAGACGCCTCACGGCTCTTGCTACTCACGTATATACTTCGACGGTATGAAGGTCTTTACGTTTCATTTGACACTTTTCTGTTTTGCAGCTAACCGATTCTTTTAAAATAGCAGTGTTCAGTATTAAAGTGGTGCGTGAAAAAAATACATCATTCTTTCTTTAGTTAAAATTATCAATTTCACGTAACGTTTTAGTACTGGACATGGCTATTTTATAAGAAACGGCAAACTGCAAAAGCAGAAAGCGTCAAATGAAACGTTAATTAAAACCGACAACATTGCTCGCGGCTCGTCAAGGTTTTATTTTGGCTCGCCACGCAGTGTTACCAACACTATGAGTGTGACTACGTTCTATGACTTTCGCTTGGTAAACTTCGGACATTTTTTAATGATTTCTGTAGTCTTTTGCTTCTACTGTGAGTTCATGGACTACATTTGTGTCTGAGAAACCGATATCTATTTTTTATTCAACCCCTAACCCACATTTTAGGACATTTTGGATATTTTCATTAATTTCGTTGAATGCTTTAGCGAGGTAACGTGAATTTTCTAACTTTGAATATGACAACATTTTGTAGTCGCGGTTTTAAAAACCGACAAGTGGTGGACAAGTGCAAGGAATTTCTAAACCATGTAAGTACGTACGTAGTATATAAATTCCTTGGACAAGTGTGACTCGTCAACAGTAAAGCTGTGTTACCGTTTTCAAAACCTGTAGACTACTAAACGTAACCATTTTTTCTACTAAAATCTATTGACGTAACTAATTCTTCTCCTAATTCTACCCCGCCCACCCTCTAGACGATGATCAAACAAATCATCATCATCATCATAACAACAAAAGAAAAGGTAACAAAATATTCATAGCAACTCTAAATACAAGAACACTTCGAACGGATGACAGACTAGCAGAACTGGAACATGCATTAGAAGAAATAAACTGGGACATCTTAGGACTGAGCGAAATACGCCGATTAGGTGAAGAAGTGAGAGAATATAAAAATTATATCTTCTACTATAAAGGGGAGACGAAAGGGTTGCACGGAGTAGGATTTATGGTCAAAAAGCACCTAAAAAAGTCTATCGTACAATTTATAAGCAAATCAGAAAGAATTGCCATCTTAGACTTGATTATTCAAGAAGAAAGTGACCCATGGTCAATCATCTATTATATAAAAGGCTTCGCTGAGTGACTGACTGACAGACAGCCTACAGCCCAAACCGCTAAAGATACGAACATGAAATTTGGAACAAAGATACATTGGACCACGTAATGGAGCACTAAGAACGGAATTTTGAAAAATCGACCTCTAAAGGGGTAAAACGGGCCCTTTTCGTTTGTATGTAACTTTTTATTCCCTTTACCGATTGACTTGAAACTTTGTATACATGCTACTCAAACAAAATAAAAGTTACGTTTGTTCCTGTTTTTCCGAATATTCCTTATCTAAGGGGTCAAATTGGGTCCCAAAGTTGGTGAAAAAAGCGTCTATTACATCCAACGAGCTGAACGGTTATGGATGAAATCTGGTATGGAGGAAGCACACAACATGTTTCAACACATGAACTATTATTATCCCGGAAATTCTATGGGGATCCTTAGGGATAGCCAAAATTAATTAGTTTAGGCTACAACCCAATCCACTAAAGATAGAGACTTGAAATTTCGAACATAGGTACAATGTACAACGTAATGAAGCACAAAGGACGAAAATTTCGAAAAATCGACCTCTAACGGGGTAAAACGGGCCCTTTTTGTTTTGCATTTTTTTTTTTTACCTTTACCGATTGACTTAAAACTTTGTATATATGCTTTACAAATAAAATAAAAGTTACCTTTCTTCCTGTTTTTCCGAATTTTCCTTATCTAACGGGTCTGATAAGTTCCCAAAGTTGGTGAAAAAAGCATCAATAATTACATCAGACGAGCTGAACGGTTATAAATGAAATCTGGTAGGTATGTAGAAAGCACACAACATGTTTCAATACAGTAACTATTTTATCCCGGAAAATCTATTGGGTTTCTTAGCAATAGCCAAAATAATCAATTATAAAGCTAAGATAAAAGGGGTAAATGAATTCTAACGAAATTTGGTACGACGCTAGACAATAACACAAATTACCACTTGGGGTACTGCTATCACGGAAAATTTCAGTGGGTCCTTCAGGATATCAATTTCCTAAAAAAGTACTAAATGACTGTTCGAAAACCGATGCAATATTGTTTGAAAATAGCTCACCCTTTTAACTAATATATGACTATTAACGTCCTGGGAAAAGTCCCGGATTCCTTGTCTAACGCTAGACCAAACATCCTATATAAGCGTGAAAAATAACTTGATCGCTTTTTTTTTTAAACGTAGTGAAATATATAGAATTAAATTGAGATAATTTAGATCCTTCAATGGGGGCAAAATGAGCCCCTAATAGTTTATGAACGATTTTATTTTGTGAGCCAATAGACTTGAACTTAGGGTACATACGGATCAATAACTACTTACTCTACTATGGGAACTACCCTGAAAAAGCGAAAATTACCTATTCTTTACATTTTGTCGCGGGTCGATGAATTTTTTGTGTTGAACAGCTAATTTTATTTACGTGATTTCTGGGTTGGTACCATAGTAAAAGTAAGTCAAATGATGAGTATAATGGAATCCTAGAACATGCCTGTCGTCTAGATGTAGGTGCGCTATGTATTTTACAAATAAAATGTACCTTCTTGTGTGCTACTTTTTCGTCTGTACTTGGTCAGAGAATGTCTGAAAGTCCTACAAGTGTCTCGATCACTTTTGACCGAGTAAACGGTTATGGGCGAGATTGTCATTGAGTTCAGAATAATCGAAATTAAATTTCTAATGACTTAATGAAACATGATGAATACCTGTACTGGCCTTTTTTAGGGTTCCGTACCCAAAGGGTAAAAACGGGACCCTATTACTAAGACTTCGATGTCCGTCTGTCTGTCTGTCACCGTAGGTACCGTAATAGTTGGGCAGCTGAAATATTCACAAATAATGTATTTCTGTTGTCGCTATAACAAAAAATACTAAAAATAGAATAAAATAAATATTTAAGGGACACACCTACAACAAACGTGATTTTTAGGAGTTTTTTGCTCGCTATTAATAACGGCAAGAGGAATGGGCTCCCATACGGTACGGAACCCTGCGTGCGCGAGTCCGACTCGCACTTGGCCGACCATGATGTGCGAATGGAGTTGGATAAAATTTGGTATACGAGTGGGAAACTACATGGCTCAACTCATGATCGTCATATATCTCATCATAAATCGAAAAATATTCTTTATACTACACCTGCTCGGAAAGTACCTTGATGCTTTATCAAATTTACGGTAGAAAGTACGTCATTGCATATCGAACAAATATGCGGGGAGAAAACGCATCTGAGCGGGAGAGTGTATGAAAATCCATTTGTTACGTGGTTTTTCTTTTTTAATTTTGGGTAAGACTATGCGCTGGTAACCTAAATATCAAAAGCCAAAAAGTTTTTACAGTGAGTTTTTATCTCCAAGTTCGCAAAATGACACTGGCCACTAGCTGTGTGTTGGATGGTGTCAAACAATTTGAAAAAAGAACATGTGAAAATTGCAGACGCCATTGGCGCTATTTTCAAGTGTTACATTAAGCTTCACTAACTGCAACAATTTCAATATAAATTTCAATTAGTAAAGATTTAGTTTTTTATTTTCCTCGTAGGTGTAGTAGCACTATGTATCACTCGAGAGAAAGTGCGATTCCCGATCTCGGGTGTTTTAAAGCCCTCGCCTACGGCTCGGGCTTCAAACGACACCCTCGACGGTAATCGGTCACTTTCTCCTCTCGGTGAACAATGTACTATTTCTCGCTATAAAAAAAATCAAGTTATAAAATAACGCGGTCCAAACCGTGGGCTATTAAAGTCAAAGAACATTTATTTATTGTTGAACTGTGTTACATTGAGATCTTACTACTAATCACAAAAATATTGAATTATCAGTTAGGTCCAATATGGCCATAAAATAATCATTAGAACGTGAAAAAATTATACAATCATTATTATTAAATTTAATTCGATTATTTTGCAATTTATCATCTAAAAATTGTCGTACTCCATAATAAGCTTTAGATACAAGTAAATTTAAGCAAATACTGAAACAAAGCAGGCCAATCCGTGGGCTAATTATTATCCTTGCAAGTAATACGACAACGTGGGCTAAACCAAGAGCTATTATTTTAAGCAAAAAAAGTACTAAGACAACGCGGGCCAAACTGTGGGAAATTACCATTTAAAGTAAGTACTAAGAAAATGCGGACCAAACCGCGCGCCATTATCATTTTAAGCAAATACTATAACGACGCGGGCCAGACCATGGGCTATTATCATTGCAAGCAATACGACAACGCAAGCCATACGGCAGGCTATTGTAATTATAAGCAAGTACTTAGACAACGCGAGCCAAGCTACGTACTAAAAATTACCATATTAAGCAAGTACTAAGAATGCGCAGGCCAAACCGCGACCTATTATCATTCTAGCTAAACACTGGGACAATTAAGGCCAAACCGTAGGCAATGCCTATTACTTGAAAAGATAATGCCTACTAAGCATTATCTTTTCAAGTAATACGTTATACGACAATGCAGGCGAAACCACGAAGTATTATTATTTTAAGCAAGTGCCAAGACAACGCGGGTCAAACTGTGGCTTATTATCATTTTAAGCAGTTACTCGAACAAAGCGGCCAGACCGTGGGCTATTATCATTGCAAGTAATACGACAACGCGTGCCAAACGGTGGGCTATTAAAATTTTGAGGAAGTATTAAGACAACGCAGGCTAAGCTGCGTGCTATAAATAACCATCTTAAGCGAGTACTAAGAATATGCAGGCCAAACCGCGACCTATTATTTATCATTTTAGCCAAATACTATGACAATTCAGGCCAAACCATAGGCATTATCCTTGCAAGTAATACGTTATACGTTAATGCTTTGCAAAACCACGACCTATTATTATTTTAAGGAAGTGCCAAGACAACGCAAGCCAACCGGCAGCCTTTTATAATTTTAAGCAAGTACTAAGACAAACGTGGGTCAAACCACGGGCTATTTTCATAAGCCTGTACCTGTCTACTAAGACAACGCGGGCGAAGCCGCGGGTTTTAAGCTAGTACAAGTATATGCGCCCACGGAGCAAGCAAATGATGAAGAAAAAACATTATTTTACACATCCTTGCAGGAAGCTATTGAAGAATCCTACAAAAACAAGATTGTCATGGGTGATTTCAATAGCCAAATAGGCAGTCAACAAGATGGAGAAGCCAACGTCCTGGGCTCGTACACCAAAGGCAAACGTAATAAAAATGGACAAAAACTGATCGACCTTGCTCTTGAGTCTAATTAAAAAATAATGAACACTTATTACAATAAAAATATCAACAGAAAATGGACATGGATTTCACCTGATGGAAGATATAAAAATGAAATTGATTTTATACTAACTAACACACCAAGTATCTTCAACGATGTTAACATAGTAAATAAACTTAACTTTAGCACAAATCACAGAATGGTCAGAGCCACTTTGGAAATCATAAACAAAAAAGAACAAGAAAACACATAAGAAACAAAACTGATCAAATAATTACTCCGATCCCAGAAAAAATTTGCAGTAAAGTATCAGAAAAATTAGAAAAAATTAAAAATAGTGACTCGGTGCAAGAAAAATACAATCAATTTGAAAAAATTCTTACAAACCTAGGAACCGAGTTAACATGTATAAGTAACAAGATCAAAAACGACAAACTAGGACAAAAAGCTAGAGATTTGATCCAAGAAAGGAAAGAATTGTTCAGCGACAGAAAAAAGAACATCAAAAATATAGAAAAATTAAGCAAAGAGATCACAGCAAGTATTAGAAATCATAAGAAAGAAGTGCGTTTCCACAGCATCCAATCGGAAATTGCAAAAACAGGAGGAATAAAAAGAGCATTAAAACCACTTAAGGACCATTCCACATGGGTACCACATATGAAGGGGAAAAACAAAAAGAACAAAGAATACATAACATCAAAAAGAACAACGATTAACAAAATCGCTACTACCTTTTATAAAAAGTTATATAGCTCTCCGGAACCTCCAGTAGTCATGGAAAAATTAACCGATGGTGAAAAAATCCCATACATAATAAAAAGTGAAACAAAAAAAGCTATAATGTCACAGAAAAATTACAAAGCTCCAGGAGAAGATAAAATAACTAATGAATTGCTAAAAGCAACAATAGATATTATCCTTAAACCGCTAACCAATCTGTTTAACGAGATAGTAGACACAGAAGTCATTCCTGAACAATGGACAAAGTCTATCATAACCTTGATTCATAAAAAAGGGGACAAAGACAGGATAGACAACTATAGACAAATAAGCATAATGACGAACATCTACAAAATTTTCTCAAAAATTATTCTAGGCAGACTTACAAAGCGCTTAGACGAAGAACAACCGAAAGAACAGGCAGGCTTCAGGGCTGACTTTTCAACTGTGGATCACATACATGTAGTAAAACAAGTAGTGGAAAAATGTAATGAATATAGAAAACCATACTACATTTCCTTTGTGGACTATAATAAGGCATTCGATTCCCTATCTCACAGCTATATATACAGAGCCCTAACCAACCAAGGAATTGAAAATAAATACATTAAAATCATAAAAGAGATATATAGCAACAGTACAGCCAGGGTACAACTGGAAAGAATCGGGGAAGAATTTAATGTCCAAAAAGGAGTCCGGCAAGGAGACCCTATGTCTCCTAAGATCTTTTCCTCTGTTCTAGAAGAAATCTTTAGAAATCTAGACTGGGAGAACATAGGGTTAAATATAAATGGAAGCATGCTCTCACACCTGAGATTTGCAGATGACTTGGTATTGTTTGCAGAAGATCCTGACACTCTACAAGAAATGCTCCAGCAACTGGCAACAGAGAGTAGCAAAGCGGGTCTCACAATGAATACCTCAAAGACAAAGGTGATGACAAACAGACACAAACATGCTATTAAAATAAATAATCAAGAGATAGAATATGTGGAAGAATATGTATATTTAGGCCAAATTATATCTCCAGGACCAATGATGGATAAAGAAGTGCAAAAGAGAGTGAGCAACACTTGGGCCCGATACTGGTCATTGAAAGAAATTTTTAAAAACAAAGAAGTTCCAATGTTTGCGAAAAGAAAAGTATTCAATATGTGTTTACTACCTGTACTAACATACGGATGCTTTGGCACAAAGTCAAAAGTTTAAGGTGTGCCAACAGGGGATGGAAAGAAGCATGCTCCATATAAAGTTAAAAGATAGGTGGAGACTGACAAAAATCCGAAAGGCCACAGGGGTAGCAGATGTAAGACAAAAAATTAAAAAAATAAAATGGCGTTGGGTTGGGCATGCACTGAGAAGCAAAAAAGATAAATGGACCAAAGAAGTCATGCTCTGGTACCCAAGAGACGGGAAGCGGTTCAGGGGACGACCTCAAAAAAGGTGGGACGATGACCTGCTGCCAGGGTGGCGCAGGAAAGCCAGAGATAGGGAGCTCTGGCAAATTCTAGAGGAGGCCTATGTCCAGGGTGGACAACCTAGTATTTAAGAAATAGAAATAAGAGTCATGTTTTTGTACGGTATATATTAGTGAATAAAGGCTATTTTTATTTTATTTATTTTAATTCTACCCCGCCGTTCCAAAATCACATAAGCCACGCGGGCCCCAAAAAAATCGCATTTACGAGATCTAGTGACATCTACAGATTTTTCAAAACCTAGTGAAAATCTATCACACTACCAAATTTACATCGAAAATCTACTATAATAGCAATCAGTCCACCAAAAACGGTCACACTAATCACACTAAACAGTCTTTAAAACCGCTGATGAGCTAAACAGTCTTTAAAGCGCCTGATCCACGTATAAAAGACTTCGACGGTATGAAGGTCTTTACGTTTTATTTGACACTTTTCTGTTTTGCAGCTTACCGATTCTTTTAAATAGCAGTGTTCAGTATTAAAGTGGTGCGTGAAAAAAATACATCATTCTTTCTTCAGTTAAAATTATCAATTTCACGTAACGCTTTAGTACTGGACACGGCTATTTTAAAAGAAACGGAAAACTGCAAAAGCAGAAAGCGTCAAATGAAACGCTAATGAAAACCGACAACATTGACTTGACTTGGGATCTTCTCCTCCTGTATTAACATAGGAGTCAGGAAACAGCGTCGAGGCGAACCTCCTTACTGTGGCTGGACGCTACACCACACTGGATGTAGGGCATTGTAAAGGGAGGGCGCGAGTACCCAATCCCGACCGCGAGGTCGGGCGGCATCTCTCAGCGCCCTCTACCCGCCATTCTGGCAGACAATTCGTCGGCCGTCATGGCATTTTGGTTCTAGGATTCGGAGTCCTCTCAACCTGCAACCGCCGGGTGCAGGCGGCATCTCCTCCTCTTCGAATAGGTGTTCGACGTGACGCACGTCGATCCGGTGGCGTACTCGGTCAGGCGAACGCAGCTTCAAATGGTTGAGCTCGGGAGTAAACTCGACCAAGCCCAACTGAAGCGCGGAGCTGTGCTCTCTCGGCCTGCCGGTCTCGTAGCGATGCGGAGATGGGGAGTGGGATCGCTGGCCCGGCTCAAGCGCGCCGCCGCGCGAGCCAGGCACCACGTCTCTAACTGCCCCTTTGGTAGGCGGTCGTCGAGCGCTGTGTCGACGACGATGGTCGAGCGGCGTCAAGCTCACGCGTAAGGCGGAGCGACGCCTACTCAGGTAGGTACAGTAGTGTGCCTCTAGGCACCGGTTGCAATGAAGCAGCGTCGGGGGAGAGGCTCGACCCCGGCCGCCGAGGCAGGCCCGCGTAGTGGCGGAGCCCGATGGGGGCCGCGCGTCGCTTAAGCGACAGCGGCGGCTCCGAGGATGGACGTCGCGACGCTAGGCGCCGCGAGATGAGGGTTCAGGTGATGTGGCGCGATGCGCAGGTAGTCCGGTGGGTTGTATGTCCGGTTGAGTGCGCCCCGATCAAAGTCAAGGGGCGCGTGAGGTCTTGATGGGAGTAGGCGGCCCGCATGCGCCCACTCGGTGAAGGGCACACGAGTTGGCGGAGCGGGTCGCGCCGCAGTCGCGTCGGGTCGTCGACTCATCAGGTCGCCGCGCGCGGCGTCGCCGGGCACCAACCGGGAGGCGGCGCGTCAGCGGGCCTGGCGCCAGCACGTCCCTGGTCGCGTCTGCGGGGTTGTGGCCTGGACTACGTCGACAGGCCGCTGGAGTGTGCGTCGCTCGATATACGAGCGGCGCGGTGTGCTCGGGGCGCATTACGCGCACTCGCCGATGCGTCATTCAAAGTCGGCAGGCGCCGGGTGCGCTTGGGCCGAAGAGGGTGGTTTGCTAGGCCACCCTCTGGTCGTCTTCAGGTATTGTATCGGGGGAGGCGAACCTCGACCCCGATGGTGGCTTCAGATGCGGCGCGTCTCGGTGGTGTCGCCTCGTCCGCGGGCCGGTGGGTTTCCCGCCCGACGGCGTGCACTCCGTCAAGACATGGAGCCATGCAGCCCTCGGTCGAGGCAAGGCAGGCGATGGCGCGCCGGTGCGCCGGGCGAGCGACCGCTCGAGCCCGGCGCTGGTTGTCTTGTCAGGTGTGGGTGGACGACGCGGAGCAGCTCGACGCGTCGTTAAGTGGTGGCAGTGGTGGAGGGACGCGATGCTCGTTCCGGGACAGGTCGCGCCCGGGCACAACAGCCGGCGGCGTAATCACGCCCCTCTTAGGTTATTCCAGGGCGGCCGCGGCTAGGTCGACATTTGCGGGGCAAATGCCAGTTCAGCAGGCGGCCGCAAGCTGGCGCACGGTGCGCACGGATGCGCTCGGTGCTTGGGTGCGGCACGCCAGGGCGGTCCGCTCGACGTCGCTAGCAGACGGAGCGAGGCCGCGGTCGGCGGCGCGCGCGGGGAAGCGCTTTTCTGTAGGCGCTCGATCGCTGCGGGGGTGGGGGGGGGGACCCGCAAGGGCCCACACCCCCGCCCGTGGTCGCGGTTTACAGAAAAACTGTAGCCTCAAGCGCGTGTTGGGAGCCCGAGCTCTCGACCAAGCACGGCGAGACCTCCGACAACATTGCTCGCGGCTCTTCAAGGTTTTATTTTGGCTCGCCACGCAGTGTTGCCAACACTATGACTGTGACTACGTGCTATGACTTTCGGGTGGTAAATTTCTTCGAACTTTTTCAATAATTTCTGTAGTTTTTTGCTTCTACTGTCAGTTCATGGACTATATTTGTGTCTGAGAAACCGAGACCTATTTTTATTCAACTCCTAACCCACATTTTAAGACATTTTGGATATTTTCATTAATTTTGTTGAATGCTATAGTAAGGTAACGTAAATTTTCTAACTTTGAATATGACAACATTTTGTAAAGTCGCGGTTTTAAAAACCGACAAGTGTGACTCGTCAACAGTAAAGCTGTGTTACCGTTTTCAAAACCTGTAGACTACTAAACGTAACCATTTTTTCTACTAAAATCTATTGACATAACTTATTCTTCTCCTAATTCTACCCCGCCGCTATCCGAAATCACATAAGGGTGCGCGGGCCCCAAAAAAATCGCATCTATGAAATCTAGTGAAATCTACAGATTTTTCAAAACATAGTGAAAATCTATCACACTACCAAATTTATATCGAAAATCTACTATAATAGTAATCAGTCCACTAAAAACGGTCACACTAATGTAAAGTCGCGGTTTTAAAGATTTCGATTTTGACAAGCTAAACAGTCTTTAAAACCGCTGACGAGCTAAACAGTCTTTAAAACTTACGTGGATCAGACGCTTCAAAGGCTCACAGGAGATTTCGGTAGAAAAAGTATTAAAAAAGCGACGTCCGTTGTCAGTAGATTTCAGTAGAAAATTTAGTTACGTGTAGTAGTTTGCATGGTTTTGAAAACAGTCACACTGAAAAGAAAAACACGTCAAAAATTGAGTTGAGACGGCACGGCAAGTTTTGTTTTGAAATTGAAAATAAATAATATAATAATCATCATGTATAAATTACTGTTGTCTGTTGCTGTTACTATAATAATAGTTTTCGACAGCAACACATGTGATGCAGTTCGCGTCTATAAAAAGGCTGATATCTTGAAACTCAGGTAAGCTAAACTCCAAACTAATATTTGATGTATTATTATTTATTTCCAAGGTTTTAATAGTTTAAGTACCTACGAAACTTACCATTATACCTACCACAAGTTCACAATAATCCCTGGAACTTCTACACCGTTCCTTCAGTGAAATACCATCCTACTAGTTTTGTTCTTACACTATATTTTTTTCCCTTGTACCTAATCCCTTGTAAATTATGGTCTAGAAACGGTTGAACTGTGTTATCTGAACCTGGCATCCCATCTTTATCGCCATCTCAAATATACAATTCAAGCCAATGGAGCAGTAGAGTAGATAATTGTGCCAGTGGTCCATCACCATACTGCATTATGTATTTTATTTTAAAAAGCTGGTCTAACTCCGGTAGGCATTGGAGGAGCATGTTCAAAACTGCTCGCGATCCATCATCAATGCAGGACCTATCACCCCACACATTTACTAAGAATAATTTTGATTGTCTGAGATCCCACCTGAAGAACATCCCGCTCATAGCGTACATGGTTCAAACCAATTTTTTACGTAATTATATGAATAGGAGAATATATTTAAATAGGGTTGCCTTGCGAAAAGTGGCTGCAAGTATTTGAAATTTAATAATATTTAATTAATTTATGGGAAAATATATCCTTTATTTGTTTTTTTTTTATGTAAATGTATCGAATAGAACAAAATAAATTTACCAGGTTGTCTTGCGAAATGAGGCCACCAGTATTTTTGATAAAAAAAATTAGTTTAAAAAAAAAATATTTCTTAGAATATTTTAAATTTTATTTCAGAGAAGAGGTCCGTGAAATGTTCCAGCATGCATATGACAGTTACCTCCAATATGCATATCCTTATGATGAGCTTCGGCCCTTGAGTTGTGATGGCATGGATACTTGGGGCAGCTACTCGCTCACCCTCATCGACGCTCTAGACACACTAGCGATCATGGGAAACTACACAGAGTTTAACAGAGTTGTCAATATCATATTGCAAAAGAAGGATTTTGATGCAGACATCAATGTGTCTGTGTTTGAGACAAATATTAGAATAATAGGAGGATTGCTGAGCGCTCATCTCCTGTCGCACAAGTAAGCTCTTCAGTTTGTTTATTTCTGAGCCTGTAGTGTCAGCCACTGCTGGGCAAAGGCCTCCCCCTTAAGCTTTACAGTTTTGGCAGTCTTGTGCTGATGCTTGCCATTTAAATCAAAGAATTTTAATTAATTGCACCATCTCAAAGGAGGCCTGTTATGAAGCTGCACAGAGTTAGGACTCTACTTAATGGTAACTTCAGCCAAGCTCTTCAGTAATAAAGAATAATTAATTACTCTGGAGCACTAGCTCCATAAAGTTGTAATACAAAGCTGAACTATCCCTGCTTCTTGCTTTTCAACAAAGCTACCAAATCACACCATTTTTTTTTGTATGTTTGTCAGAATTCTCCAACACAAGTCAGAGACGCTAGGAACAAACACTATTACATCATTTAGCAATTTGTGCAAATGAGACATTCATGAATGGTATATTAATCAAAGAAAAATCTAACCAAGATGATATACGCATCGTTTGAAAGCTTGCTTTATGGGCTTCTCAAAAATATTTAATTCATATTTTTTCATGTCTCTATTTTTTTTTAAATGATAAAATAAATTTTATGGAAAATGGAAATACAGCTCACATTTTTTTCTTTTTTTTTGCCATATTAATGTTCTTTTACCATCCATATTTATGTCATATTTTGCTAAAATTATAGAATTCAAAAAAAGTTGGTTCACACAGTTTGAGCAATATTTAAAAAAAAAACATTATGAATTGGGTCTGATTGATATAAATGCTTTTATTTTAGCTATTTAAAGGTAGCTTAATCAGAGTTGCCAGAAACAATCTACTTATTCTCTCAAATATACTTATTTATCCTAATAAATTCGAAATTAATTTTGAAAAATCAGAGCTCTCTTTTTTTATTTTAACAGATGTAACAGACTAAGAAAAAGATGTACTTTCTCGAGAAGTAACGCAATTAAAATTAGATTTATTAATTATTATTATACCAGCCTCCATACATTTTGTGGACGTGTTTACTGTGGTATAAATCAAGCAATTTTTATGGGGTGAAACAAAAAGATGTGAACAAAGTTACAGCCGTTTCACATCATACCATACATCCCACAATACCTATATTCATATCATAATCATAATATTACAGGACAGGCCTCAAACTAGAACCAGGCTGGCCCTGCAATGGTCCCCTATTACGGCTTGCAGAGGACGTAGCACAGAGACTACTCGCAGCGTTCGACACGAACACGGGCATGCCTTATGGCACCATCAACCTGCGCTCGGGAGTGCCGCCGGGCGAGACTAGTGTCACGTGTACGGCTGGTGTTGGCACTTTCATCATAGAGTTTGGCACTTTGAGCAGGCTTACAGGAGATCCGTTGTATGAAGAGGTATCATAAAAATATTTTATTTTAATTAGTATAAATTATTACAGCAAATACTAAATTTGCCTATCATTTTCGTAAATGCGAGATCATTTTCGTGATTGCATGATCACTTTCCTAAAAATATCTCAATCAGTAATTTTAGTAAGTTCACTTGGTTTTTAGGGTTCCGTACCGAAAGGGAAAAACGGGACCCTATTACTAAGATTTCGATGTCCGTCTGTCTGTCTGTCACCGGGCTGTATCTCATGAACCATGATAGCTAGGGAGCTGAAATTTTCACAGATGATGTATTCCGGTTGCCGCTACAACAACAAATACTACAAACAAAATAAAATAAATATTTAAGGGGGGCTCCCATAGAACAAACCTGAATTTTTAGACGTTTTTCGCTCTATATTAATAATGGTACCAGGTAGATGCTTGAAATTTTCACAGAATATTTAGTTTTATATTCCCTTCAAAAATAAATAATAAAATTAAAATAAAATAAATATCTAAGGGGGGCTCCCATACAGTACGGAACCCTCCGTGCGCGAGTCCGACTAGTACTTGGCCGATTATTATTTATCATAAAAAGAAGGCACTGTCACAGACAAATCCAAAAGTTTCCAAATGGTTTCAAGGTTAACCTCAGACTAAGAACAAACTACAAAACCTTGTCTGAGTTTAAAAAACACTAGTATTAAGTGCAATAAGTCATATTTTATGTAAATTGACAAATTGAATGTGGAGAAGCTGATGAAAATTTGAATGTGTAACATTCCATAATTTTTAGGTTTTTTTAATGTATTACGACGCATAACTTTTTACAGAATAGTCCTATTTCAATAATTATGTTTATAGTACTTAGACCATACTTCACACGTGGTCCCATTTAAATTTTATCGAAATCGGCCGTGCCGTGTTTGATAAATCAACAGTAATGTGAAAATTATTACATCGACGTGCGAACTATTCGAAATCTGTACACGGTTGAAGTCGGTCATGCCATTTAATAGTTTGAACTTCATTTTCTAAGTCCATCTTCATGAGGACTAATTTTTGTTTCCAGGTGGCCATAAATGCGCTAAAAGCGCTCTACGCCCGCAAGTCAAGTATAGGGCTGGTCGGGAACCACATAGACGTCATGGTCGGCAAGTGGACTGCGCTCGACGCTGGTATCGGCGGCGGCGTCGACTCGTATTATGAATATTTAGTCAAAGGTACGAAAGAACAGCAGCGCTGTAAGCGCTTAAATTCTAGAATATTTATCTGTATCAGAAGTCGCCATGCAAACATAAAAGTTGTCTTCCCACCAAAAGGACCGTAATAGGAACGTGTCTTCAAAAGTGGCCTCTAGACCTTTCGTCTCCTTGCAGCACCATCGCGTGTCATGCACGGAGCGTTTCGACACAGATGAAATGTTCTCGACGACTATTGCTGACTATTATGTTAATGCCTGATACGTTCCCAGCATGGCCGGTCATGGCGTGGTACGTTGTAGTGGACACTGTGGACACGTCTTTAATCCAGCTTCCAAAAAAAGCTTTAAAAATAATATGGTAAACAAATTATCCTACTGTATTGATACGGGACTTATCGCGAAAGTTTAAAATAACATTTGGTAAACAAATTCACAGAAAAGAAACAAGGGTTTTTAATGCTTAATTAAAATGGAATTTCGTATTTTCTAATTTGATTTTTGTTCAAGGCCGCTATCACGCTGCCATATTTTACAAGCAAAGTCAAAAGATAAAAAGATACGTAAATATGAAATTCCTTTAAATTGGGATTTAAATTAAAGAAAATTATTTTTCAAGACGAATAAAGCAAATAAATAATTACTGAACCAAGTAATGGCATAAGCTCGATTTAGGTATTTTTGCATTATCTATCGGAACCCTAAGGGTTCCGTACCCAATGGGAAAAACGGGACCCTATTACTAAGACTTCGATGTCCGTCTGTCACCGGGCTGTATCTCATAACCATGATAGCTAGGCAGATCACAGACGATGTATTTCTGTTGCCGCTATAACAACAAATACTGAAAAGAAAATAAAATAAATATTTAAGGGGGCCTCCCATACAGTACGGAACCCTCCGTGCGCGAGTCCGACTCGTACTTGGCCGATTTTTTTTTAAACCCAAGCAGCTTATAGCAATGAGTATAAAATAAGTAACGGTTTTGATGAAAGCAGGTAGAATAAGTTGCATATTTTTTTTGCGACTTTGTTGATCCTTTGGTTAAAATTGCCTTTTTAAATTTGGAAAGAATTTTAATAGCAAAGTAATGAGTAGATTGTAAGGTAAAATGAATTTCCAGGCGCCATCTTGCTCGAGCGGCCGGAACTGATGTCGATGTTCAACGAAGGGCGCGAGTCCATTGAGAAGTACCTAAAGAAGGACGACTGGTTCGTGTGGGCCACCATGCTGAGGGGACACGTCACGTTACCCGTATTTCAGTCTCTGGAGTCTTACTGGCCAGGACTACTTACCCTCATTGGTAAATGTAAACCTAAACAATAGATCTTAGATGGGATGGCAATTATGAACCGATTTTGAGGATTTGAGGGGTCGTTTTAAAAAAATCAGCTATAATGTGATTTTTGCCACATCGATGGTACGTCGATACGTGCGAACTATTCGAAATGTCGGTTATGCTATTTTTGGCGAAAAATAATTATTTACTTTGATCTCTAGGAGAAAGCGAAACAGCCATGCGAATAATCCACAACTACCACAGCGTCTAGCGTCAATACGGCTTCACGCCCGAAGTCGTCAACCTTGACACGGGCAAAGCGTCAACCTCCAGAGAAAGTGACCCCCTCAGACTAGAGTTAATCGAGTCTATCATGTACCTGTACCGGGATATTTATTGTAGACCCAATATCACTACATAGTATCATATAGTATAAAACAAAGTCGCTTCCTGCTGTCTGTCCCCATGTATGCTTATATCTTTAAAACTACGCAACGGATTTTGATGCGTTTTTTTAGTAGATAGAGTGATTCAAGAGGAAGGTTTATATTTAATACACCTGTGCGATGCCGGGGCGGGTCGCTAGTTACCTATACGAATACGAACTTACTTACTTTACTTTGATCTCTAGGGGAAAGCGACACGGCCATGCGGATATTCCACAACTACCACAGCGTCTGGCGTGAATACGGTTTCACGCCCGAAGTTTACAACCTCGGCACCGTCGAAACGTCATCTTCCAAAGAAAGTTACCCCCTCAGGCTAGAGTTAATTGAGTCTATCATGGACCTGTACTGGAATACCTACTAAAGACCCAATATTACCTATACGAACTTACTTATTTACTTTGATCTCTAGGGGAAAGCGATACGGCCATGCGAATAATCCACAACTACCACAGCGTGTGGCGTCAATACGGTTTCACGCCCGAAGTGTACAACCTCGGCACGGGCGAAGCGTCAACCTCCAGAGAAAGCTATCCGCTCAGACCAGAGCTGATCGAGTCTATCATGTACCTGTACCGGGATACTAGGGACCCGATATTACTGCAGATGGGAGAGGATATACTGAGGAGTATACAGCATAGCGCTTGGACGCCGTGTGGGTACGCTACTGTAAGTATTGCTATTTATTGGACTTTTTTGAAATTTCATGGATTATTTTTTCTAGGATGATGATCTTGCTAATCGCGAATTAATGGACGAAGAGTTATTGAGCTGACCCTATATATTGAAATTTGAAATGGGGGATGGGAAGACAAACATTGCTACCCACGGCACATTTTAGGTTTAGGCCAAATGAGCGTTATTTCTGACAAATTGAGTCGATTTAATGTCGATCGCCGCCATAATCTGTCGTTTCGTGTGAATTCATATATTTCGAATGCGACCAAAATTACGAGTACACTAATTCTGACTGACTGATTCGACAAGGAGGCACGATTGTCTGTAGTCGCTGGTCCGCGTTTTTTGACACAAAATATATTTTTGATGATTCTATACTTATAGTAAAAAAGTTCAATGTTCTCTCCCATGAACTCAATTTTGAAACTAAAAAATTACTTTTTTAATTCGCTAGCTATGCTACAACATTCGCATTAACATATATTAAAGCATAATGACCGCTCCTGCTTTTACTTGGCTTCGTGACCATTTCCCATACGTGTCAGCGGGCTGTCGAAAATAGAGCCCCAGTTAGTCATTTATGACCTTTTTAGGGTTCCGTACCTCAAAAGGAAAAAACGGAACCCTTATAGGATCACTTTGTTGTCCGTCTGTCCGTCTGTCAAGACCCTTTTTCTCAGGAACGCGTGGAGGTATGAAGCTGAAATTTATATCAATTACTCAGGTCTACTGTCCCTTGAAGCTGTGAAAAAATCAAACTTCTAAGCCAACGCAATCAAAAGATACAGCCGTTTATGCCGCAAATTTTGAAACTCGCAAGTACTCGCAAGGGAATCAAAACCTAAAGGGTACTTCCAGTCGACCTAGAATCTTGAAATTTGGCATGAAGCAACGTTTTATAGCACACATAAAGGAAAAATTCCGAAAACCTTAAATTTTTAGTTACATTACAAAATATATATTTTTTAATAAATATAAACTTATTACTTTTTTTGTCGTAATGAACGAACTTTGTAAACCTTGCAGGTTTGTACGGAACCCTCGGTGCGCGAGTCCGACTCGCACTTGGCCGGTTTTTAAAATTTGTATCACGAGTTTTCATTTTTCTTCTTCTTCTTTTATGTTTTGGCGTCGAATTATTGTGCATTTGCCAGTGTCAAGTATTTATTTATAATAATTTTATCAAAATAGTCACTGTCGTAGTCTCGTCATAGTCCAATAAAGTCGCGGTCAAGTCCAAACATAGTCTAAGTCATACCTCAGTAAAGCAGTGGAGACTTTACTAGAGGCGTCTATGGAGTATTGGTAACAACACGGAACAACATGATACGTCACATTACATCACTTGCCTACACTCATGCACGTAAATCAGCTCATAATCAACGAAATACCACATTTTTTCACCAATTATCACGGGTAAAAACACAAGTTTAACAAAATAATACAATGAGGCGACATTTCATTTCATTTGAGGTGATTTTTCCGCGTTCCTGCCAAAACTCCTTTTCATTTTTCCCAGATAAAAGACGTCCGCGACCACCGCAAAGAAGACCGGATGGAGTCATTTTTCCTCTCCGAAACGACTAAATACCTGTACCTATTGTTCGATCCGGATAACTTTATCCATAACCCGGGCGTACACGGCAAGATTATTGACACGCCTAACGGAGAATGCATCGTAGATATGGGAGGATACATTTTCAATACTGAGGCGCATCCCATTGACCCGACCATGTTGTATTGCTGTCACGAAGCAAGACAGGGGTAAGGATTACTTTAAATATTTTAATATAAATTTTAGGGCACATCTTACACTCGGTTTACTAAACGGTACTAAGGAATTTAGTTTCTACAATACTAGGTTGTAAGACTAAATTTGATGGAGCAATATTTTATTGATAATTCGGGCGTACACGGGAAAATTATTCATATGCGAAATGAAGACATTTTAGGGATATTAGGGAGACATTTTACACACGGTCTAAGAAAGGTTACTAATACTAGGTTATAAGACAATATACAATGTAAAAATGCTTGGAATGTATCGTGGACATACGAGGATACATTTTCAATACTGAAGCGCAACCGATTGATCCGACCATGCTTTATTGCAGCCACCAAGCTAGACAGGGGTAAGGATATTAAGAGTACCTAGATACAATACAAAACATGAACTTTTTAACACCACGAGGAGTATTAGATCGTACATTTTTGAGATTTAATGAAGACTTTTTTTTGGTTAGAAAAAAAAAATACGACTTTTATAAAACGTTAGGTACTGAGGTACAATTTCTGGAAAGTTCCAAGAATTGGGAGAATGTGTAGCCGATTCAGGAGCAATTGCCACATTCGAGGATTTTATTCCAAGATTGTTACCATAGCTATTTTAAAAAATCGGCCAAGTGCAAGTCGGACACGCGCACGAAGGGTTTCCGGATACAGTATTGGAGCCCCATTAACCCATTTCGAGCAAAAAACTACATAAAATCACGTTTGTTGTATGGGAGCCCCCCTTAAATTTTATTTTGTTGTTTTCAGTATTTGTTGTTGTAGCGGCAGTTAAAATACATCATCTGTGAAAATTTCAACTGTCTAGCTATCACGGTTCTTGAGATACAGCCTGGTGACAGCGGAGTCTTAGTAATAGGGTCCCGTTTTTACCCTTTGGGTACCGGAACCCTAAAAATATGCACACATTTGTTTATTTGTTCCGAGGAAAAGAGAACTCCTGCCGTAGCCTCGGTTAAGATTTTCATTAAACCATACAATAATTTATTGCCTTTTTGCAGTATCAACTTGAGCGAAGTGCACACAGTGTACCAAATGCTGGAAGAAGAAGACAACATCAAATTCATGACGATGATCGATGCATCCACAGAGAAATATGATACTAACTATACTGAGAACAAGACTGAAAATGAAACTGAACTAAATAACATCATCGTCACTGAATCCGAGGATAGAAAAGTAGATCAAAACCAAGTTCTTATCAAAACTGAAACAAGGACGGGATATGTTAACATAGACGGGAGTGAAAGAGAGAAAGTGAATAACGAATCTATACTCAAAGAGATTGTAAAAGAGCAAATCGCTGTCAACGGCACGGGTACAGCAGAATTAATAGAAAATATCGCTATGGAAACTCAGTCGACTAAGGTGGAAGTTGACGATATAATCACACCCCAAGCATCTGAAGATATAGATCCACAGGTCCTAAGTACTATTAAAAATAAAGACAACTTTAAATTGCTTCCAAAATTCGTACAGGACTTTTTGAACAGTGACTGGAAAGCGAAACATAAATGCGAGCCACAAAGTCTTTTAGAGAAGATCCGTAGAGAAAGTAAGTACCCAGATCATCCCGATGTAGGTAAATATGAACTTTTATTAACTCCTGCGCCGTCGTTCTTACAAAGAATATCGTTAGCCGGAGAGTTCCTGAACAAAAAACAACTAGAGCTATAAGTGTTGACTGATTTTGTACATTTTCTAAAAAGTGCTGTGCTTAATTTAAGTCGAGGTATATAGTTGTTACTTAATTTATTGAAGTTTAAGTTTGATAAGCAATAAAAAATATCACATTGCAGTTTGTGTCTTTTTATTACCGTAAAAGTATCCAAGTTCTGGTAAAATTAGCTCACTTATATACCAGTAGACAAATAATAAAACACCGCTTCTCGAGGCATAATGACACGTCTTCTTCTTCGTCTTCGTCTTCTCATTACTTTTTAGGGTTCCGTACCCAAAGGGTAAAAACGGGACCCTATTACTAAGACTTCGATGTCCGTCTGTCTGTCTGTCACCGCGCTGCATCTCATGTACCGTGATAGCTAGGCAGCTGAAATTTTCACAGATGATGCATTTCTGTTGCCGCTATAACAACAAATACTAAAAACAGAAGAAAATAAATATTTGAGGGGGGCTCCCATACATAAAACGTGAATTTTTTGCTCGATATTAATAACGGCATCAGGAAGATTCTTGAAATATTCACAGAATATTAAGTGGTGTATTCCCTTCAAAAATAAATAGTTAAATTAAAATAAAATACATTAAGGGGGGCTTCTCTACGGTACGGAATCCTTCGTGCGTGAGTCCGACTCTCACTTGGTCGATTATTATCTGCTATCAGATTAATATAACAAGCAGAGCGCCAATTTTACTCGTATGTGCTGTGTTGCGCCATTTGGGCTTTTTTATCATTATCATAGTATAGGTTGCGGCATATTAGTCTAGCGCTGAGCGAAGTGTGGAGGGGGTGGCTGCGCATAAGTATAGTATGGCGGTCAACATGCGCAGCCATCCCCTCCACAGTACCCTCAGCGCTACACTGACCTGCCGCTACTTGTAACTCTGTCACGTCGCTTTGTCTTGTCTCTAAGTTAATCTCTGATATGATACTAATACGTATTACGTCCGGGTCCGTCCCGTGCCCATCTAATATATGTAAATCATTCCTTAGTAGGTATCATATCACCCGATGTTTTGGCCGGTGGCTCGTACACGAGTACATCGATGGCGGCGCTGGCAGCTGTGGCCGTGCGGTCGTCTGCGGTCAGCCTTAGATTTTAAAAGAATTAAACTTGTTCCGTGACATCGACAGTACACTGAGACGGACGTGAGACGGAAGACTCACAATCAAGATCTTTTGAGATCTTGTCACAACCGTCAACTTCTTATCATTCTGTCAAGATGTGTAAATAAATTTTAGTGATATAAATTCCACGAAAACCACAAAAAATGCCTGTTTCCCCTGGAGATACGAGCCCGCCAACCGATTGTCTGTTGAGAGGCTTGTGCATAACCGCTTCTCTCAGATGTCCGCGATATGACCGAACTGAAAACCACTCCATCTGAGGAAAATACTTTGGCTGCAAAAGGGTACAAGCTCATTGAATTCGTTGGCGAAGGCGCTTACGCTAAGGTGATCTGCTAAACTTTGATACGTATCTAATAATAAATATTACTGATAAATTAAGATCATATTCAGATTTCTATTCTGTTTTCTCTTATCCAGGTTTACTTAACCCAATATACTTCAAAAGACGACCATAAGGTGACCCTAGCATGTAAAATTATCGAAACCTCGAAAGCTCCAAAGGATTTCGTCGTCAAGTTTCTCCCGAGAGAGATAGACGTGCTCATACGTCTCAACCATCCACATTTGATCCACATACACAGTATTTTTCAAAGGAAAGCGAAATAAGGTATGTTCGCCTAATAAGAACCGGTTCCCAATAAGAGCCACCATTTCAAAAATCCCGCTCCCGATACTAAATTAAAATCAAATCTCGCGCCGACGCTCCTCATTAACCAATCATTGAAGCGCATTGGCATTACTTCGGTTTTACGCCGCCATTTTGTCAGTACGCCTGTCGATGCAGTTCACGTCACGACAAGTAGGTCGTTTTATAAAATTTGTTGGTGTTATTCGATTAATTCAAGTGTTTCTGTTTCGTTTTGGCAAGAAATTTTCACATGAAACGGAATAAGTAACATTTACGCGTGGACTGTGAAGGTAAGGTTATTGAAAGAACTATTTTTTTGTCCATTTTGGTTGGTTTTCTCCGTGATGGCGAAGTGCCTAACAAGGACCAGCTCCTTGTCACCAAATAAGGACCGGACCTTATTAGGTGTATAAAAACTCTTATCGCCTTGTTTTCATAAACTATGCTACTTACTAATATCACTAACTATAAATTACAATAACATTTTTGGTTTTAGTGCAAGAAATATGGAACCAATAACCAAAAAAAAGCGCGGTATAGGATGGTCTCAAAGCGATATGAAGAATGCTTTAGAAGAAGTAAAGAATAGCCGGATGTCAGAGCGTGCGGTCGCTTTGAAATATAATATACCACGACGAACTCTTAAAAACCATATAAAGTCTGGAAGTACAGTAAAGAGGATAGGAAGAAAACCTATTTTCACGGAAGCGCAAGAAAAGGATTTGGCGGAAAGAATAAAGAGGTTTTCAAAAATAGGAGTTCCCTTAACCCCAAAACTAATACGTAGACACGCTTATTTGTTTTGTGAGAAGCACAACATCCAAAACTGTTTTAGTGACAAAAAATCGACAGCTGGCAGAAAATGGCTCAAAAACTTCCTAGCGAGAAATAAAGATATATCTAAACGCAAAGCACAATTTATGAACCCAGCTAGGGCTCAAAAGCTGAACAAGCCTATTGTTGAACAGCACTTCAAAGCAATCCGGGAAATATATGACGACCTTAACATAGACGAAAATCCGGAACGTCTATATAATATTGATGAAAAGGGGTGCAGGCTCACAGTTCATCGGCAACCACAAGTATTGGCTGAGAAAGGTTCACGCAGGGTCCATCTAATAGCTCAAGAGCATGCCGAAAATGTGACTGTTGCTATCTGCGTAAATGCTGCTGGGATGGCAATTCCCCCAATGATACTATTCAAGGGCAAGAGAATGCGTGATGAGTTTAAAGAAAATTTACCCCCGGGGACCTTGATCAAAATGGCCCCAAAAGGCTCTATGACCACTGAACTATTCGTGGATTTTATCAACCACTTGGCAAAATACAAATCTCCAGGCAAGTGCCTTCTTGTTTTTGACGGAGCATCATCGCATTTAGATTGCGACATTGTTGATGCAGCGGAAAAACAGGACATAGTCCTTTATTGCTTACCTTCAAACACCACCCACGAGTTGCAACCACTCGACAAATCTATCAACAAGTCCTTCGAACACTTTTGGGACGAACAGGTATTACAGTTTAATTACCAAAACCCACAGAAAAAGCTCACTAAAGCTCGTTTCAATAAAATATTGACAAAGGTGTGGCCAAAGTGCATGACTCAAAGCAATATTGCGAACGGATTTAGGGCAACTGGTCTATACCCCTGGGACCCAAGTGCGATCCCAGAAGAAGCATTTGCGCCGTCTATATTGACTAATTTGACTGTAGCACCCTCAGGTACCGGAATTTCAGAGACGGCACCAAGTTCTCCCGAATGTATACAAGTCCCACATGACACCTTCGACCCAGACGTCACTTTCTATGATGAAGATAACTCAGCTCAAAATTTAACTCCAGCAAAAAAGAAAGAGGAACAGGCTGTTCACACTTTTCAAAAATTAGTGGATTACAGCTCTTCTACCGAATCAGCACAAGGGGAAATAGATTCAATCGCAAACAGTGCACAAATGGAGAACATTCGCTACGATTCTTCCGTTCGTTACCCTTCAGAATTGCATGTTCGCTATAGTACTCCCGTCCCTGGCCCTTCAGGATTGCACCTTCGTCGTCCACCTACCCGTTTATCTTCCCCGTCTGATAGTTCAGACATTGAACATCATCTGCCAATACATCTAAATTATCCAGCAAGGAATATCAGAATTTATACGTCATCCTCTACGGCATCTGACGAAGAACAAAATGAGATACCAATTCAGAAACGTGTTAGATCAAAGGTGATGGTGACAGACTGGTCCGATGATGACAATACCCCATTATCAAGAATCACCGAAAAGCTAAAAGTTTCTAGTGCGCAAAGGACACCTTTTCAACAATTTATTCCGACTCCTAATTATGCCCAAACTAAGGCAAAGCCACGGCGCAAAGCGTTAAATTACATAGGACAACGCATAACCAAAGATTTATTCAAAGACAAAGATCCAAAGAAAAACCAAAAAAAATCGAAAGAAACAAAAGAATGTTACGCAGTAAGCAGCGCGCGGTACGACGGCTAGTTGTTTATCTACACCTAATCGCGAGATTTATGGTTTTATGACTCAGGCGGCACCGGCCTTTGTGTCGCGTCTATTGTTTGTTGTTTGTCAGATTTTTTTTGTGGTGTTTTCGTAATAATTAAGAACAATAGGGTTTCTCGAACTTTACACTTGTTTACTTTGTCAGTCACAATGGCACCGAATATTCTACAGATTTCTAGAGAACCCTTATTCCGATATAAATAGGGCGATGGTTTTCGTTCGCGGCAGTTATCGCGTTTATCCCGAAGCGAAAGCATCTCGTGTTCAAGTGCAGTACCAGTGATTGTGAAGTGACTAGTTGTGTGAATATTCGTGCCAGTGTGAAGTGTTGTGCGAACCAGTTGTGTCGTGTGTACTGTGATTTTGTGCAATAAAGTGCGAAGTGAATAATCGGCGTTTTAACTGATTATCCAAGAACCCATCTCGTAACATTTGGTGTCAGAAGGGTGGATAATTGAAAATGCCGGTAACGCCATACGACGACGAGACACCTCGCACAAGGAGCCAGCGCAGACAGGAGGAAGCGCGCCGACTAGAGGAGCAGGAGCGCCGCCAGGAGGAGGTCGATACACGACGCTTCGGAAACAGTTCGCTGTTAATGGAAGCCAGCGAGTCCGAGGCAACCAACTACGACTCCGGGAACCTGGGAGCATCTGCTGCGGCACTTCCTGCAGCACCTACTGTGGCACCTGCTGCGACACCTGCTGCAGCACCAGCCACTCCTGTGGCATTTGATATGGCTGCAATGGTGTCAATGATGCAGTCAATGTTCGATCGCAACAAAGAAGACCAGGCTCGCCAACTGGAAGAACAGGCTCGCCAACTGGAGGAGAAACTGGATCGTGGACAAGCGGGTCTGCTTTCAAGCCTACAAGCGACCATGGGAAAGGAAATAAGAGAAATGAAAGAAAAAATGGACCAGCACGATACAAAGATAAAGGAGTATGAATCTCGCATCTTCGAAGCGGAAACACAAATCGCCGACGTAAGGAAGACCTTGAACGTCATTAAAACTGGAAGTGGAGCCACTCCATCTACAACCTTCTCGCCAGCATCACAAAAGATCAAAGTGACGCCTTACGACGGGACATCATCATGGTCAGCCTACAAAATTCAATTTGATGCCGCCGTTCAAACCAATGGATGGAGCAAGGACCAAGCCAAGAACGCCCTAATCATGAGCCTTCGTGACGAAGCGCTGAGTATTCTCGATGCCGTGGGCAAGGAAGTGACCTACGATAAATTAATGGAAACGCTGGAGAGTCGCTACGGTGATGAGCACCTGGAACGTGTGTACCGAGCGCAGTTGAAGAACAGAGTGCAACGTCGTAACGAAAGTCTTCAACAGTGGGCCGTCGAGGTGGAGAAACTGTTCCGGAAGGCTTATCAGTCCGCGCCGTTACCCAACGACGAACATTTGGTGGAGGCATTTTCTAACGGGATAGCAGACTTTGAAGTAAGAGCAGCAGTGAAACTAGGGCATCATAAAACACTAAAGGAAGCTTTGGCCCAAGCCTTGGAAGTGGAAGCTGTACGAAATCCAGCGAGAGATGTTCAACACTTAAGGGAAGTTAAAGAAGCGTCACATCGTACGAGGTTTGGTCCAAGATGCTACAACTGTGAAGAGAGAGGCCATTTATGGCAGAATTGCCCAAAGCCATGCCGAACCAGGGACGAACGACTATTGGAAGAACGGAAGGATCGCGAGGCAACGCATTCACTATGGAGGAATAAACGACCTGCTGAAGAAAGCGGAAAATGGCGAGTGTTATCCGGGCCAGAAAAGCCAAAGATTTTGATCTCACAAGCTCACGATGGGAACAGCTTGATCATCAATGGTGCCATCAATGGAACTTCTTGCAAGCTGACATTGGATACAGGAGCTTCTCGCACTGTCATCAGTTCCCGACTGGCTAAGCGCTTTCTTCCGAACTTCGAAAGCTGCAAAACCGTTCAACTTCTGACAGCGACCGGTCAGCACATATCCGTCCGAGGAGAGAAGCTGGTGGAGTTAAAGTTGGGTGAGAAAACTTTCCAACACAAAGTCATCGTGGCTGATATAGTTGACGATTGCATTCTGGGTCTTGACTTCATGCGAGAACATCATTGCGAGATAGACGTCAACCAAGGAATCTTGAAGTGTGGAAGAGAAGAAATCTTCATGGAAGTCGCCACATCAGGAAAGGTTTATTGTCTGCAGAGAACAGTTCTTCCACCTAGATCGGAGACCATTGTGGCAGTTAGATTACCGCCGAAGTTGGGACATCAACGACGATGTGTGCTAATAGAACAGTCGGAAGGTGATCAACCATGGTTATTGGCCCGAACTCTGGTGAGGACTACTAATACCGCTGTGGTGCGTGTTCTCAACACAAGTAACGAGGAACAACTCATCAAAGGAGGAACCCCAATTGGTACTTGTGAAGAAGTAGACTGGATGCGCAGATGCCAAGAACAACCAAAGGAGAAATACAACTGTGCTGGGAGTTACACAGTGTCAACGCTATTGGAAGACTCCCGTAAAGACCTGACCGAAAGAGAACTTCTGATGGCAAAGAAGATGCTGCAGCGCTACACCGACATATTTGCTCTCGATGATGCTGTCAACGGGAAGACTGGATTAGTGAAGCACACAATAAATACAGGAAGCGTGTCACCGATTCGACAGCGGCCAAGAAGGATACCAGTGGCTCGAGAAAAAGAAGTTGAGTCAATGATCGAAGACATGGCACGCAATGGTGTGATAGAACCTTCATCCAGTCCGTGGTGTTCGCCAGTGGTTCTAGTGAAAAAGAAGGATGGCAGTATGCGGTTCTGCGTTGATTATCGACGACTCAACGACGTAACGAAGAAAGACAGCTATCCTTTACCGAGGATTGATGACACGTTAGACACACTGACAGGTATGAAGTGGTTCACTACCCTGGACTTGAAGAGCGGATACTGGCAAGTGGAAATAGATCCTAAAGATAAAGAGAAGACCGCATTTTCGACGGGAAAAGGCCTGTGGCAATTCAACGTGATGCCGTTTGGATTATGCAACGCGCCCGCTACGTTCGAAAGACTAATGGAGTTAGTGCTCGCGGGACTGATTGGAGATGCATGCCTAGTCTATTTGGACGACATCATAATTGTGGGAAAAACCTTCGAAGACCACCTGCAAAACCTGGAACGAGTATTGACTAAGATTCGCGCAGCCAATCTCAAGCTGAGTCCGAAGAAATGTTCCTTCTTCAAGAGGCAAGTGAATTTCCTGGGACATGTGATTTCCGAAGCTGGCGTACAGACGGATCCAGGAAAAGTCAGTGCTGTCAAGGATTGGCCTGTGCCAAAAGACAAGACGGAAGTTAGAGCATTCTTGGGTTTATGCTCCTACTATAGGCGATTCGTGAAGAACTTCGCTGACATAGCCAAGCCGTTGCATAGACTGACTGAGGAAAAGCGACCCTTCCTCTGGGACGAAAATTGCGACGCAGCTTTTCAAGAGCTAAAGAAGCGACTTTGTAATACGCCTATTCTTGGCTTCCCGGACACAGAGAACGAGTTCATCGTGGACACTGACGCCAGCAACACCGGCATTGGAGGAGTACTGTCACAAAGGAAAGGAGACCAAGAAGTGGTGATCGCGTATTTCAGCAAATCCCTGTCCAAGCCGGAAAGGAACTACTGTGTGACCAGAAAAGAGCTACTTGCAGTGGTGAAGACATTGCGACATTTTAGCAAGTACCTGCTCGGGCGAAAATTCCATCTGAGGACCGACCACGCTGCTCTTAAGTGGCTACTACAGTTTAAGGATCCCGAAGGCCAAGTGGCAAGATGGATTGAGCAACTACAAGAGTTTGACTTCACCACGGAGCATCGCAGTGGAAAATCTCATGGCAACGCGGACGCACTGTCAAGAAGGCCATGCTCAGAAGACTGCAAGCATTGCTCAAGACATGAGTCGAAAGATTCAGTGCCCGTCAGAATGCTCAAAGCTGACATCGGCGATGAATGGAAAGAAACCCTTCAGGTTGCACAAGAAGAAGACGCCGACATCAAGCCGATTCTTGAATGGATGGAATCAGATGCCCCTAAGCCAGACTGGAGTGCTATTGCTTCAATGAGTGTTACGACAAAGAGCTATTGGGCGCAATGGGATAGTCTGGTGCTTCAGGAGGGAGTACTTTGCCGAAAATGGGAAAATGCTCGTGGCAATCAGTGCCATCTCCAAATGGTTGTACCCAGAGCAAAGATACCTGAAGTTTTGAAGCTGTACCACGAAGGGTTTTCGGGAGGACATCTGGGTGTGAAACGGACACTCTTGAAAATTCGAGAAAGGTTTTACTGGATCAACTGCAGAGATGACGTAGAAGACTGGGTACGGAAATGTACGAGCTGTGCATCAGTGAAAGGTCCGCATACCCGCAGCAGAGGAGCATTAAAGCTGTATAATGTTGGAGCACCATGGGAGCGAATCGCACTGGATGTGGCAGGACCATTTCCTGTGAGTGAAAGTGGCAACAAGTACTTCCTTGTCGTCATGGATTACTTCACCAAGTGGCCGGAAGTCTTCGCAATTCCGAACCAAGAGGCATCGACGATAGCAGACAAATTGGTGCATGAAGTATTCTGTCGATTTGGAGTACCATTGGAAATCCACAGTGACCAAGGAAGAAATTTTGAATCTCAGCTGTTTCAAGAGACGTGCCGGTTAATGGGTGCACACAAAACAAGGACAACGTCTTACCACCCGCAATCAGATGGAATGGTGGAGCGATTCAACCAAACTCTGGAGAGGTACCTGGCAAAAGTAGTCGGAAGCAAACAACGGGATTGGGACAAGCATATCCAGCCATTTTTGTTGTCATACCGAAGTGCTGTTCATGAGAGCACAAATGTCACTCCCGCTTTTGCCAATTTTGGACGTGAATTACGGTTACCAGCCGACTTAATAACTGGCATTCCACCGGATTCTCCACAACCCATAACTGAGTACGCCAGTGACCTCCGGAACAAGATGAACGACATCTATGAGCACATTAGAGAGCATGGCCAGCAAGCATCTGAAAGAATGAAGACTCGATACGACAGAAGGGCTAACAATCCTGGGTTCGAGGAAGGCTCGATGGTATGGCTGCACAATCCCATACGCAGCAAAGGGAAGTCTCCAAAGCTACAAGCCAAATGGGATGGACCGTACCGAGTGGTGACCAAGATCAACGACGTGACGTTCCGCATACAGAAAGGACCTCGAGGTGCCCCCAAAATAGTTCACGTGGATCGATTGGCGCGATATCACGGATGCAACGATGCTCGGGACGAGCATGTCTTGGGAGGAGGTGGTGTTACGCAGTAAGCAGCGCGCGGTACGACGGCTAGTTGTTTATCTACACCTAATCGCGAGATTTATGGTTTTATGACTCAGGCGGCACCGGCCTTTGTGTCGCGTCTATTGTTTGTTGTTTGTCAGATTTTTTTTGTGGTGTTTTCGTAATAATTAAGAACAATAGGGTTTCTCGAACTTTACACTTGTTTACTTTGTCAGTCACAATGGCACCGAATATTCTACAGATTTCTAGAGAACCCTTATTCCGATATAAATAGGGCGATGGTTTTCGTTCGCGGCAGTTATCGCGTTTATCCCGAAGCGAAAGCATCTCGTGTTCAAGTGCAGTACCAGTGATTGTGAAGTGACTAGTTGTGTGAATATTCGTGCCAGTGTGAAGTGTTGTGCGAACCAGTTGTGTCGTGTGTACTGTGATTTTGTGCAATAAAGTGCGAAGTGAATAATCGGCGTTTTAACTGATTATCCAAGAACCCATCTCGTAACAAGAACAAAAGACAGCAGAGTGCAAACAAAAACAAAACACTTGCAAAAGTGTTACTACTACATCTAAGTCTAAAGCTAAACAACAAAATAAAACCAAACAGAATTCGACACAGAAGACAAGAATACATAAAGCTAAAAAAGCTAAGGAAGACTGGTACTGTCCTGCTTGCAAAAATAACAATGTAGCAGATATGCGACAGTGCAAAATGTGCGTTTCGTGGTATCACGAGGAGTGTGTGGGTCTAACAAAGGAAGATTTAGATGACTTTATTTGTCCAGATTGCTTGTAAGTTTTACAGTGACTTCTTGTTAATCAGAAAAATATTTTTAAGTTTTATTTTTGTAATGCCGATTCACTACTTTATTTAACTGATACAGTTGTCGTTATTGTTTAAGAACTACCTACATAATTATTTTTCTAGTTTTCTACTTATTTTTATTTGTGACGTTATTTAGGTAAGCAAGTTTTGATCTGATTTGTTCAGTAACTTTTGTTTTGAGTTTATCTTTTGTTTTCAGTTTTAAAGTTCCTAATATTTTAATATGTACAATAACTTAGGAAAGAGTTAGTGACAAATTATTGTTACGTTCATTTTTGGACATAGCATAACCCTGTCTTGATTTAATTTCAATATTATGTTGCTGTCAATTACTTAGACCAGTTTATGTCACTGAGTTTCCTGAGTTCATTAAATTTTTATTATTTGATAGTCCAAATAAGGCCCACCGCCAAAAATGTGATTTCTAAAGACTTAATAAGGTCCAAGGGCTAATGACTGAAAATGTTCCAAATTATGTTGTTTTATGCTTAAAATAGTTTCACTTAGTAAATATCAATACAATACAAAACTGTGTTTTATTAAAAGACATAAATCGAATCTTTTATTCTGCGTTTAAGTTTTTATAGACTTTTTAAGGACCAACACTACAATTCTTATTCATTTTTGGATTAATCTATCGGGAATGATAAAAACAATTGAAACAGTTAACAAAAAATATTAAATAAAAAAATTAAATTATGTAGTTTCGGAATTATCTACGGAACAGGAATGAGCCTTATTGAGATCACCTATTCATAATAAGGTCCATTGACAAGCTTTTTAAAAACCATTTTTGTCATTAATTTACTTTGGATTCATGATTTTTGGTTAATGTTTTTACTTCACATATAGGCAATTTGTACATTTCATATGTTTTTTAAGTTAAAATAATTCTTCAATCAGATTTATAAAGATTTACAAAAACCTGGTCCCTATTAGGCGAACTTACCTTATTACATATTCATGAGATATACTGAAAATGGAGATCTTCTGGGGTACATTCTAAAGAACGGTTGCGTTTCGGAGAACCAGTCTAGAGTGTGGATGAGACAGCTGGCGCTCGGTCTGCAATACTTACACGAGCAGGAGATCACACACCGTGATATCAAATGCGAGAATATATTATTGACGGCTAATTACAACGTGAAGATATCCGATTTTGGTTTCACTCGTTTGTGTGTAGATGCGGAGGATCAGCAGATTTTAAGCGAGACCTACTGCGGATCCATGTCGTATGCGGCGCCAGAGATTCTTCGAGGAAAGCCTTACTCGCCTAAACCGACGGACCTGTGGTCCCTGGGGGTCGTATTGTTCGTAATGCTGAATAAATCTATGCCTTTCGATGACACACGAATGCGCAAATTATACGAGCAGCAGATGGGCAAGAAATATCGGTTCAGGTCTCGCGTCGCTGCCGTACTCTCTGTTGAATGTAAGGCGATCGTGAAGCACCTCTTAGAACCCGACCCGGGATTAAGGTACAATGCTCAGCAAATCCTCAGCTCCGAATGGATCGCTATGGACAGCAGACTCACCAGTAAGTTGCATACGTTTTGACCTCTACGAGTCTCTAAATAATTGATTCCAAGTTTATTAATTATTATTTTATAGCTTTGAACGCTGTAGAAGCCGCTGCTCTAAAACGAGCGAAAGAAGAAAAGCGGCGGCTATCGGATTCCCACAAAAACCCACCGAAAAGACAAGGAGATATAATGGAAGGCCCACACTCGGCTTATAGGGTGCGTGTACAGAATATCAATGTTAGTTCACCGATGGAAGTACCTACACTCGTAATGCTAAAGCGTGTTTTTCACTATTCATTTCAGGCCAGTGAAATGATGAAATCTTTAGCTAATGTGACGGCTAAGCAGCACACATGAGTTAGGTATTGATGAGTAGATGGAGGGCAAATCAAAGGTAGGTACCGTTAACATTTTAAATATACATGATTTTATTTGTATTATTAGAGGTGAAATTAAAGTAGTATTTACAGTTTCACCATGCCGAGGAAGATTTAAAACTTTCCGGCTCTGAACAATTAACTCTAGCCACACGAGGCTACAAAATGATCAAGAAAGTAAATGAAGGATCGTACGCTAAGGTACCTAAACCTAATAATTTCACAATTATTCCGTCAAAATGTTAATTAATTCTAGTATGTTATTGCAGGTATATTTAGCGGAGTACAGAAATCCGAATAAAAATGATAAGCTGTCGATATTAGCGTGCAAAGTGATCGACACGAATACTGCCCCAAAAGATTTTGTGAAGAAGTTTCTGCCCAGGGAAATCGAAATGTTGATTAAACTGAATCACCCGCACTTGGTGCACACTCACAGTATTTTTCAAAGGAGATACAAGTATTTCATATTCATGCGATACATGGAACACGGGGATCTGTTGGAACATATTCTACAGAAAGGCGCCGTTCAAGAGGACCAGGCGCGAATCTGGACTCGGCAACTAGCCCTCGCGATTCAATATATGCACGAATTAGAAATAGCCCACAGGGATATCAAATGTGAAAACGTGTTGTTGACGGCCAATCAGAATGCTAAACTCTCCGATTTCGGATTCTCGCGTATCTGCGTTGATAAAAAATTCAAAGAAATTCAGAGTGAGACGTTCTGTGGTTCCCTCTCTTATACCGCTCCGGAAATATTACAAGGGGCGCCTTATTTCCCTAAACCTTCTGACGTGTGGTCGTTGGGAGTAGTGCTTTACGTGATGTTAAACCGAGCCATGCCATTTGAAGACAAGCACATAAAGCAGTTGTTTCAAGCGCAGTTAAACAAAAACTGGAAGTTTCGGTCTCGTTACGTCGATACTGTCTCTGAAAACTGCAAGCGCTTGGTCACACTCATGTTAGAGCCGAATTTTCAGAACAGAATTAAAATAGAACAAATTATTAACAGTGAATGGATCGCTATGGATTCCAGATTGCTTGGTAAATTCGAATAAAACCAAGTTAGATATTACATAAGTGTTATCCAATGTTCCGTTTGTATTTTACGTTTGATTTTAGAGTGGACGGCACAAGAAAGTTTAGCATATAAAAAGGCGCACGAAGAAAGGAGCCAGCTCAGGAAACTGTTTGAAGACGCGGACGCAGCTAAATCTGAAAAATCTGAAAAGGATGTTTTACCCAACACTTCCGTCGTTAAGAACAATACCGATATGGCGGCTTCATCGACTTCATGGTAAAACGAGGATTTTTTTTCATGGTATCTACTTACCTAAAGTTTTGACTAATTGCCTCTGTATAGCTCAACTGGTGTAATTGCATCAGTCGGTCACTTTTTTCCCGAAAAGTGCTCTTGGCCTTTCAACATCGACTTGGATTTTTTCTGTTTTAGTTGATGCCTTCCAAGTAGGAATATCTACCTACCTCTAGCACACATTAATACATTAATGTGTGCATTATTACATTAGTACATTAATGTCACATCAGTATATCGGGATTGTTGCAATTATGTATTGGTGAGGCGCGCTTACACGAGGGCAATAATTGCTCGGCGACGGCAATTATTTCGGCGATATTGCTTCTAATTGCTCCAGACATTTCATATCGCTCAATCTCGCAGATACGAATTGACGAATATCCATTGGGCTTGGAAATTCCTAGCAATTTTTGTATATTTATTTCATTCGCTCTTGTTTGTTTTGCGGCTTGCCGTCTTGCTTCCGCGGGGAGCGAGAGGTCGGGTTAGAGGTCGGGGTGGGATAGCGCACGGATTGGGAGGAGCGCGCGTAGGATTGCGCCATATCGCTCAATATTGTATTGCGCAGTATTGATGCTTGTTGCCGTTGCCGTAAATTGCTTGATGTAGTCGTGATGTCATATTTGACGAGTATTGACTGGAATTGAGCAATTTTAGTTGCCCGTGTGAGCGCACCTTAACATACTAATAGTGAACTAGCTATACCATAATACTTTGCCATGGCAACAAGTACACAATGAGATTGCACACAATACCATACTTGTATAGGATCAATTTCACTGTCTCTCGGCTGATTAAAAACTCAATAATCAATTACCTTTGCCAAGAGAAAGTTCATTATGGTTAATTTTTTGTCAAACCTTGTTGTAAGTAATGTCAAACAGATTGAAAATAATTTGTCAAAATGCAAGTTGCACGTAAATTGTCCGTGATAATACAAACCATGATACTTCCTAAATAGACCAAAAACCATGCGAATATGTTCTCAATCCGAGTAAAAATGAAAAAATAAAATGCGCTAAATCGACGTATAAATGGGTGTCAGCGAAAAATTAGACCTTAGCACAACAGAGTCCGATATAGCAGTGTTGCGTGAAAAGGGGTTTCTTTTAGAGAAAGTGATCGGAGAGGGATCCTACGCTAAGGTGACCAACGAACTGAGTACATGGATCGAGTGTGAAGTCGAGATGATAGAGTAACGTAAAGTGTACTTGCAGGTTTACAAATCGACGCATATGCAGGACGAGACCCACCACTCGATAATGGCGTGCAAAGTGATCGACACGTCTTCAGCCCCCCGCGACTATCTCACTAAGTTCCTCCCCCGCGAGTTAGACGTCCTGATCCGCGTCAACCACCCGCACATAGTCCACGTCTCCAATATCTTCCAGCGGCGAGCGAAGTACTTCATCTTTCTTCGTTTCGCCGAAAACGGGGACCTCTTAGATTTCCTGACCCAAAACGGGGCGGTGCCCGAAAACCAGTGCAGGTTTTGGATGAGGCAAATTCTATCGGGGATACACTATATACATACGTTGAATATAGCGCATAGGGATTTGAAGTGTGAGAATGTTTTGATTACGGCAAATTATAACGTGAAGATAACTGATTTTGGTTTCGCGCGCAACGTTCGGCAGAGGGAGCGGGACGTGCTGAGCGAGACGTACTGCGGTTCCCTTTCGTACGCGGCGCCAGAGGTCCTGAAGGGGGTGCCATACCTGCCCAAGCTGGCCGACATGTGGTCTCTGGGCGTCATACTCTACACGATGCTCAACAAAGCTCTACCTTTCAACGAGAGCTCTGTCAAAAAGTTGTATGAAAAACAGGTTAGCGCTTCATTTTATACTACAAGGTGATGTTTTGTATCCTTGTTATATTTATAGACGAAGAAGATACCTATTCATCGTGTTAGTTTTCTAGCCTTCCCATTCGATATTCTTTTCATAAGTAGAATCAAATTGAATGGCGTTTGTAAACACGACGCGTGTCAAATTCACGTGTCAGCGGTGGTGTGGAGTAGGGTTTGGCGTAGCTTATGTAGCTGATTTCACAGATGCCATTTAGTTTGATTCGACCCTCACAGAAAGTTCAATGATCTCGCTTACAGGTAATGCGTAAGTGGCGATTCCGCACGAGCGTGGTGAACGTGGTGTCGGCGGAGTGCAAGGAGCAAGTGACGGCGCTCATGGAGCCAGAGGCGAAGGCGCGGCCCTCCGCCGGCCAGATCCTCGCCGGGCCCTGGATCGGCATGGACTCCAGGATCGCCAGTCAGTACCTATATAATACCCTCCTATATACTCTATGTCACTCCATGTGTAGGTAATGCGTAAGTGGCGTTTCCGCACGGTCGTGGTGAACGTGGTGTCGGCGGAGTTCAAGCAGCAAGTGACGGTGCTCATGGAGCCTGAGAGAAGGCATGGTCCTCTGCCTCTGCAGATCCTAACCGGCCCTGGGTCTGCATGGACTCTACGCCGGTCAGTATTTGATTCTAATCCATAGGTTACGACAGCAGTCAACAATCATGCGTCCTGATGAAAACGACGTCGTAGGTATACCTAATTCATTGTTTTCCGATATATACAGTCTTACCACAAAAGTTTTACGCACGCTTTCGCTTAATGTTTAACAGTACATATTACACGGTTAAACAGTGTTTAAATCTTTTGTGGTAAGGCGGATAATGTTTAACAAACCAATATTTGTTGTTTTCTCATCGAAATAACACAATTTAGCAATACACTACAGTATCTGATCAGATACATTAATATTCCTATAGATATTATATAGTTAACATTAATACATCTATTTACACAACAAATATCACCGAAATTCGTCATTATTTCACATTTTTTTCCTTAAATACAAAACTAAGAACACCGTTTCACGAAAAATGTGCCATGGCCAAAAAGTTAAAACTAATTTTGGCCATGCGATTGTGGCGACGCGTTTTTAATACTTAGAAAAGAAAAGTAAGGGTGAACGGACTTCATACATAGTTACGTAGTGTAGAGTGAATTTCCCAAAGCGCAAGGGCAGTGCTGGTTGTCAACATTTTTAGGATTCCGTACCCAAAGGGTAAAAACGGGACCCTATTACTATGACTCCGATGTCCGTCTGTCCGTGATAGCTAAAACGTTGAAATTTTCACAGATGATGTATTTCTGTTGCTTCTATACAACAAACTTGAATTTTTAACCGTTTTTCGCTCGATATTAATAACGGCTAAGGGGGGCCCATACAAGAAACGTTATTTTTGCTCGATTTTAACAACGACAATAGGAAAATGCTTAAAATATTCACAGAATATTAAGTTATATATTACCATCAAATATAAATAATTAAATTAAAATATATTGAGGGGGGCTTCCATCCAGTACGGAACCCTACGTGCGCGATCCGACTCCTACTTGGCCGATTATTATTTCTTGTGTTGTAATTTTTCTAGAGTTAACATTCATAGAAGAGTCTCTGGTGAAGCAAGCTCAGGAAGAATCTTTTAAAAGAGAAATGAACCCTGAAGAAGAGACCGAGGTCGAGAGAATCGCAGAACTAAGGAGGAAAGGTCGAGCTAAAGGTGAGATATCATCATCATCACCAGTCCGACTTCCACTGCTGAACGTAGTGCATTACCTATAGATTTGCAATAAGACCATTCCTATAGATTTCCACTAAGAGCGGTCCCGATCTGGGGGGCCTTATTGCGTAAGCGCTCTGATGTTCGGCTTTGCTTTTTCTCTTGCTCGCGCCAGTTACTTTCGCCACGAGAGCGAGCGGGAAGAAAAGCGAAGCCGAACGTCAGAGCGCTTACACAATAAGGCCCTTGCTTGGTATGCTATGCAGCATTTTCCTGCAGATCGTTGGTCCACCTCAAAACTAAATCAATTTCGTATAACCAAAACTATTGTCACTTTGCCAGTTATTCAGTGACCATGCAATAGTGCAGTAATTTTACAGTCTCGTTGATATGATGGCAGATTTGAACTAATAGTAGTACAAAATTCTAGATGGCTCGGAGCATGGCTTTAATATTTGTCACCCCAGTGTACAAAGAATGTTGCCGCCCTCTTTTTTTCACATTTTGCCCTATAGGTATAGGTATCGCCACACAAGTCAGCGAATGAGAAGATGACACTTCGCCGTGATTCGCTAATTATTGCGCATGTGTACACAATGCCTACACAAGTGGCGAAGTAATGAGCACGGGCGTAGGGAGCGCGCGGGAGGCATGAGGTTGGCGGGCGGGTGTGCCCCGGCGCGGCGTCTCGTCTCTCTGGCTCCCGCGCATACCTATATTTTGCCTTTTGCGCAGCATTCTGCGCATAACCTCCCATCCGCCGACTTGTGTGGCGCGGATTATAAGAAACTCAAGTCTTATGCATGTAGAGGCATAAATAAAAAATATAATCTTGGATCGACATTTGCAGAATTTTGTAGTCTGAATTTATCCAATTGTTTTGATAGTTTTCGTTTTAGCCATAGGACGTCCACTGCTGGCCATAGACCTCCTCTAAAGGTCTCCAATAAGATCGGTTGAAAGCAGCTTGCATTCAGCGCAATCCTGCGCTCTTAATGAGGTCCACCGTCCACCTTGTGGGTGGACGTCTTACGCTGCGCCTGCCGATGCGAGGTCTCCACTCCAAAACTTTTTCGACCCTATCGGTTATCATTGCAGTGCTATGTGCCCTGCCCACTGCCATTTCAACTTGCCAATCCGCACAGCTATGTCGGAAACTTTATTTCTTCTACGGATCTCCTTATTTCTGATTCGATCTCGCAGAGAGACTCCGAGCATAGCCCTGGCCATGTAATGTTATTTTGACATACATACCTAAATAAGACTTATCTATTCTTCTCTACAGAGGGTCTGAAAATATTGAAAAACGTCGAAATAGCGTACGCCAAATCCCAGCAGTTGTTCGAAAAGGAAGCATAAAATGAAAATCGATGTTTGCGTTCATCCAGTATTTAATAACATTTACATTTTTATTTCAAAGTATTGTAAAACTTGTTTAAATACATTATTGTACAAAGGTTTTTGTCGTTTTAATGATTAATATTAATAACTGATGGTAATGTTAGTCCATCATGGTTAGGTCATTCCTTCATGTGCTATTTTTTTATCAGTGCAGTTTCATTTTCGGTATGTTGGTAAAGATTCAGAACTTTCTTTATGGTTTATAATGTAGGGTCTGTTTTTAGGCTTATCTACGCTTTGAAGCCAGCATTCATTTTATGAACATTCGGAAGCAAACAAAATTATTTTCATTGAGCTCTTTTATTACAGAAAATCCATGACAATATTCTAGAAGTTTACAAGAACACCAGCCCGGTATTCGGACTTCGGCTTTGGAAGCCGCATTTATTCTGAAAAGTATTCCGAAGCGATAAAGATATCGGTTGCGTTTTCCTATAACATTTTTTATGAAAGAAACAGCGACGGTGATAATCTGTACCGTACAAGAATACCAAGATATTTTTATATGTTCATAAGAATAACGGTATTCTTATGCGCTATGGGAAGGGTTTAGGGACGCTATAATTGATTCATCCGAAAAAATAAGTGTATGAACCAATATCCGCCCTCCCGCTCGCACAACTACTGATTTTCAATGCTCGCTCCCGCTCGGTGACGTGACTATTTACGTATACGTTCAGCCGTTCGAATAGTTTAATGATGGCTTTCCAGGACAAAACCTGAGCGAATAATACCGCATACGATTCGGTAATAACACATGAAGGACGGCCTATAATTACGCAACTATGGAAGACAGGGAATATTAAGGTTCACAATATTCAAACGTTGGCACGTGTTAGGAACAGGGTTGTGAATTAAACTATTAAATAAAACGGTTAAAAATGTGTAAAATGTATCAAAAACGTGTCGTAAACAATTCCTCTAGTTGTGCGAAACGAATGATCAGAAACAACCACAAAATTATGTAGAGTTGCCTGGTGTCTATCATTATTTCTAGAGATACTTGTTTGTAAAAATATTTAGCCACTTACATTGGCGGAATCAAACTTGTTTGCGGTCGTGATGTTAGCCACAGGCCGCGGATAACCCAATCCTGACTGAAGCTTACTTAACAGCTTCATGAGGATTAGGTAAATTGGGTTATAAGCAGCTTGTAGCTAACATAATAACCGCCCCGCCCATATTATGATATATGTATACTTGTATAGGAAAGTGCGCATAAATTCAGCAAGTCATTGCTCACTGGTAAGTGTTATAATTACTTTATAGGTTTAATTAAAAAGGTTTTAAAAGTTTTATTATAGCACATAGTTAAAAAGTAATATAAAAAAATATAGAACATTTTACACAGGTACTAAATTCAAGCTTAGACCGAGTGGCTTAATATTTTCCAAGTAAGTATAATTAATATTAATTAACTTAATAAATACTTTCATCAAGTTCTAACAATGAATCATCAATATTAAAACATCGTTAGCGTCAACCATCCTTACCTAATTCAGATAAAAGTTTAATAATACAACTGTATAACTCTTAATCTATGAAAATTACTTGTAGCAATAGAAATGAGACCAGAATAATATTGTCACCAGTCAGTCGATCCCTACCAAGCTATATAAAATGCGATAAGTACTGTTCAAAATCGGTATCACACAAATGATGCGACGCCTTTGAAATTAGAACTGCTCGTTTACTAAAGTTTAATGTCTTGAAAGTAAGGTATAGATTTTTCAGTGTGGCTATAGCTCCTATACTGATATACATCTTATTAGCCTCTCCTATACCAAATTGTAATCATATCCGTTCAGCTCGTTGAATGTAATCGAGACTACTCCACTTTGACTATTACTATAAGCCGAATCACACTACTTGGCGGTTGTGATGTAGGCTACAATCTACCCAAAACCCAATCCTCACGCAGCTGTTATGTGAGCTTCAGTCAGGATTGAGTTATGGGCAACTTGTAGCCTTGTAACAAACATCACAGTCACCAAGTTGTGTGATTCGGCCTATATCTCTATGCGAGTCCCGATCGTAAAGCATCAGCATCGTGTACATTATGTATTGGTATTTGTCTCATTTTTTTCTCCAGACGTGAAATCGAAACAAAAAAAAAATCGAAAAGAATTAAACCGATTCCACTCTTGAACTCAGTTTCACATTATCTTCAGGAATAAGTGACTATGAAATAGTTTTTTTTAGAAATCTTTTTTTACAAACCCTTTGAACATATCAACACGAGAGTTTGTTTCAAAAGCAACCCCATCATTTGGTACCGAAGCCGTAACAACTTACGAATAATTCATAATACGAGTAATTAACGTGGTTGCATTTATTTGAATCCATAAACATAAGGTAATGAAAAAAATCGATGGAATGCCTATTGCTTGTTCTGATATTTTGGCATAATCTAGTTTTAAACACACACGACATTCTTTCAATACAAAACACGCTTTAAAATATTATTTTAATCAAATCATAATTAAAAATTATAGATAATTTAAATAGATACCTTGGTTTTAAATACTTCAACCTTTTAGAGTTTACTTTAAAATCTACTAACAACCAACAAACATACTTTTGGCAGTTACGATTTAATTAGTATAATTTATTGTATTTTATAAACTTTATAGTTTAAACTAAGTCGCCTTGGACATTGATGTATTATTTTTTCTTGCCGCATTAACATAATATCTTCGAGCAAATATCTACAGAGCCACAGTCCCTATGTGAAAGTAGTAAAAAAATGTCCGAACGCCGTCATACATACCGACATTAAATAATTAACAATGACCCGTTTTCTCGAATCTCGCTGTTATGTCACCTAATTAGTGCTTTTAAACGAGCACTTTGGCAACGCGCGGCGTCGTAGTGGGCTTGCAATCGTCTTACAACTAATTAAAAAGCCTGCCCACTACGTAGCTTGGGCAGAATTTTGGCTCGGACACTTTTTTTGTTGTGACTGTGACTCTATAGATATTTGCTCGAAGCATCATATTGAAAAATTTCACGTTAGCACCAATGTTTTACAATTTTTTTTTTAATAACTGTAAATAAATAAAGCCGTTAAAATAACTATTAAAAATATCGTTATAGACACAACAGTTAATATTTTATTGAAAAAAAAAAATGATAAAAGTAAGCTATTCAAAACATTATTAGTGTCGTTGTTTAACAAAATCCGGATAGGTTCAATTCAAATTGATATTATGAACCTACATATACACATAGAGCATAATTTCTTGTGTTTAAAAATGTCCAAGGCATATTGTGCGTCCGTGTAATTCAATTATCTTATGTCGATCCACGGAATCGAGTGTGTTATTGTATATGTTTAATGAAATTAGTTTAAATTAGTCGATGTTTACACTTTCGTACAGTTAGTACATTTGTGTAGGGTGTATGTAAACTGTGTACCGGCTACGTACAATCGTACATCGAGTACACTGCACCGTGTATTGTGTACAATAATACAATACACTGTGTACTTTGGTACATGCATTAAGTATAGCAGTACGTAAACTGTGTACATTAGTACATACACTGTGTCCATTAGTATATGCACTGTGTACAGCAGTATTTACACTGTACGCGAGTACATATACTGTGTATACCAGTTCATACACTGTATACATCAGTACGTTAACTGTGTCTATCGGTACGTAAACTGTGTAGGTACACGAGTACATACACTGTGTACATGAGTACGTAAACTGTGTACAGTGCTTATGCTAGTGTGCGCGCGTGTCGTCACGCGGGGGAGAGACAGCCGACGCGACGCCCGCTGCCGCTGATTTTACTTTCATCGTCTGTGGATTTCATAAAAATAAGTATATTAGAGCGCTACCGTAGCTCGGATAATGTGTCAAATTGTGTGATTTTTCAAGGTTTTGATGTCAGAGGCCTTTAAGGGTTTTAAAACACAAATGACACCAGGGATATACGATCTATATAATATGAACCTATACGAACTTTCTTAGCATAATAAAAACATGTAAAATATGCCTACTTTAGAACTGTATGTATGTTACACTGTACAATGGTAGATACACTGGGTATAGTAGTTGAAAAATTGTGATCATCGGTAGTTTGGATGAATTAAATTGTTCGAACTAGAACATTTCACTCACTATTCTATGAAAAGTGAAATAACGTTGATGAACTTTTGAAGTAATCAAGATTGGAAATTTTAGAACTTTGGATTTGACCATTGGATTCTTAGTGTATTACGTAATTGAGTAATTTTGAGATTTACAAACTGGTACAAATAATAACATACTGTTGAATTTTATACTTACTGTGATTCTTCTAAAGATAAATAATTTCACACAAACCAAAGAGGCGAAACACCAAAAGGCCAAAAGTAAGGATTGTACCAAAACCCGTCCATTGTTAATAATTTGTTAAATATCACACACCAAATTATCTACAGTTGTGCTTCAGCTTGCGAAAGGAACACTGTGCGAAAGAAATATTTACAACATAAAACTAAACACTCGCTAAGATTCAAATAAATCTCTAAGTACATTTTTAATTTAATTTAAATGCCACAAATATAAACAAGTGATGCTTATACTTATTAAAATGGTTAAAAATGTAACAAAAGATATAGTTTTTAAGCTTTAAGCTTAAAGATATAGGTACATAGTATAGAACTATGTACCTACCTTCTTAAACCATCCATATTTATTTGAATCTTTTCTAATTTAGGTTTGGCAAAACATCACCTACTATGTTTTGAACTAAAATGCTATAATTAAACGTTTATGAAGAAGACTGTACACTACAACACCTGCATTAATATGGGCACAGCAAAGAAATACGTAACATTCAACAATAAGTAGTCTAATAATGAAGTTAAAAATTCAAATTTATCTCAATATATCATAATTTATATCAAAAGAAATTCTTATTTATTTTTAACCCCCGACGCAAAAGAGGGGTGTTATAAGTTTGACGTGTCTGTTTGTCTGTCTGTCTGTATGTGGCATCATAGCGCCCGAACCACTGAACCGATTTCAGTTTAGTTTATTTTGGATGAAAGGAGACTTAATCGAGAGTGTTCTTAGCTATGTTTTATAAAAATCGATTGAGCCGTTTAAGAGTTATGGTGGGTTAAAGTGGGGATGGAAGAACCAAAATTCTACAAATGTGCCCAAAATGGTTGTCAATTGAAAGTTTGTTGTCAAATATTTTTGTGTCGGGGGTTTTTTAAATTTATAATTATTACTTGTAATGTTTATTTACCAATAAATAATCTGTATCTGTAAAGATCTCCTCATTGCTAGATTTTTTGGAGTGAAAACTTCTTTAACGGCATTGTGCACTTTTTGGAATAGGTAAAAAACGTCAGGACACGTGACCTGATCGAAAATTCGTAAGACGGAGGGAGCAACTTTTCACTTCTGCCAGTACTCTCGGAGTGCGACCCGTTGTTTTTTTTATATTCGTCAAGTAAATTAGAATGAAACAGATTTTGAATGTTCGTATTATCCGGATTTTTAACAACAAATCATTCTTGTGTAAAATGGTTCTTGGCTATTTTTTAGGGTTCCTTATCCAAAGGGTAAAAACGGGACCCTATTACTAAGACTCCGCTGTCCGTCTGTCTGGCGGCAACAGAAATACATCATCTGTGAAAATTTCAGTTTTTTTTTAGCTATAACGGTTCATGAGATACAGCCTGGTGACAGACAGACAGACGGACATCGGAGTCTTAGTAATAGGGTCCCGTTTTTACCCTTTGGGTACGGAACCCCAAAAACAGAATAAAATTAATATTTAAGGGGGGCTCCCATAAAACAAACCTGAATTTTTAACCGTTTTTCGCTCAATATTAATAATAATAACAGGTAGATGCTTGAAATATTCACAGAATATTTAGTTGATTCAATAATAAATAATTAAATTAAAATATATATTTAAGGGGGCCTCCCATACAATACGGAACCCTTCGTGCGCCAGTCCTACTCCTACTTGGCCGATTATTTTATTAATTAAAAGTGGTAACCGAGACTCAGCTGCGCCCATACATGCTGAAGAGAAAAGTATCGTGTCATAGAGAATCTCATTATATGGAAAAGGCGGATCTTAATTACGTTGGAGCTTATTATATTTCCCGGCTTTAAAATTAAGATATTATTGAATTCGCGAATATAGAAGCCTATATTAGGTCTATGTTCAGTAATGACGAGTTGAAAATTATAGCAGGTTCCGTAAAAAGGTCAAGTAATGTTTATATGTAAATCGTTCAACCTTAAGTTAAAAGGTTCTCGAGTAAGAAGGGTGTTCTTACGATACGGATGTCGAAGAATTAATATAGAGTTTTGGCGGGAACGCGGAAATATTATGTCGCCGCATTGTATTATTTTGAACTTGTGTTTCTATTACAAGTACAAAATAGTACAATGCGGTATTAATGTTAAAAAATGTGGTACTTCGTTGACTATGAACTGTGTATATTTAAGTGTGGGCAAGTGCTATAATGTGGTGTATCGTGTTGTTACCAAAACTCCATAGAAACTTTTGTAAAGTCTCCGCAATTTTACAAAAGTATGACTTGGACTATGCTTAGACTTGACCATGACTTTTGTGGACTGTGACTTGACTACGACTGTGGCTATTTTGATAATATATTACAAATGATAAAAACTTATACTTGACACTGGTAAATGCATAAACCATGCAACGCCAAAATATAAACGAAGAAGGAAGAGTGACACGATCCTTTTCTCATTAGTACCCGTATTAGTGTGTTAGTGACTTACAGGCGAGGTGGGCACGTCACCTGAGCCGTCGTCGTGGAGCGCGCACACGAGGTCACCCAGATCCAGGTCGTCTTTACTCTTCTTGCGCTTCAGGGAGAATTGGTTCTTCTTTGGTACCTGGCACATAATCACATTATTTTATTAATCCTTTCAAATATTGTAAATTCGAAAGTGAAATTGAGAGAGCGATGTCGGGCACATGCGTCAAACTCGCAATCGGGTGGTCTGCTCGTGGCATTCACGGGATGCTTCGAAATTATTTACTTAGACTATTGACTATATATTTAAACGAACTTCTATCTATGTAGGTGTAGCTAGATTAAATTATTTGCAAACTTCATTCAACAAAAAACACGGACTTAGTGTTAGTGGTTCAGAAATTTTCTAAAAATAGTGAAATTAAAATATTTATTCCACTAAAATAGAGTACATGACAATAGATGATGTTATAGTTTAGATTGCTCCATCTATTTGAAAGTGCGTTATTGTAGAAGTTTAGGGTTGATCTCATAGCAAATGTTTTCCTACCTTGTGGTAGGATAACATAATTATTTTATTACTTCTTTTGCTAGATTTCGAGCTAAACCTTAGACAACATATTAGCTTAACATCAAGCAGTATTTAGTCAAATGCAAATTAAAAAAAAAAGCGAAATTCAGTAAAATATAGCAAGAGGTCATCAAAGTTGTTTTGGTTTACCTTATATTTGGTAGTAGCCGTGAGAGGTTGATAGCCGAGCGTTTGTTCTGCGTTTCTCTTTTGCTGGATCACGTCCCTTCCCAGCAAGTCGTTAAATCTGACAAACAATATTTTGTTATTAAGCTAATGGCTGATATTCAACATATTTCAGGTTCAAATCTTCACAAAGTTTGTAATTCACAATCCATAGGGGAGGCCTATGTCCAGCAGTGGACTTCTTGTGGCTGATCATCCATCCATCCATCAGCCATAAGAAGTCCACTGCTGGACATAGGCCTCCCCTATGGATCTCCAATAAGACCGATTGGAAGCGGCTTGCATCCAGCGCGATCCTGCGGCCTTAATGAGGTCATCCGTCCACCTTGTGGGTGGACGTCCTACGCTGCGCTTGCCGGTACGTGGTCTCCACTCGAGAACTTTCCGACCCCATCGGTCATCAGTCCTCCGCGCTATGTGCCCTGCCCATTGCCATTTCAACTTGCCAATCCGTTGGGCTATGTCGGTAACTTTGGTTCTTCTACGGATGTCCTCATTTCTGATTCGATCTCGCAGAGAGACTCCGAGCATAGCCCTCTCCATAGCTCGTTGGGCTACTTGGAGCTTACTAATAAGGCCCATAGTGAGAGACCACGTTTCTGTGCCATAAGTCATCACTGGCAACACACACTGGTCGAAAACTTTCGACTTGAGGCACTGAGGTATGTCGGACGAGAAGACGCTACGCAATTTTCCGAACGCTGCCCAGCCGAGTTGGATTCGGCGATTGGCCTCTTTCTTGAAGTCGGACCTACCTAACTGTACTACTTGTCCTAGGTAGACGTACGAGTCAACGACTTCAAGAAACGAGTTCCCAACAGAGATCGGGGTGGGTACAACATGGGAATTACACATGACTTTCGTCTTGTCCATGTTCATCTTAAGACCCACCTGTTGGGAAACCCGATTGAGGCCTTCGAGCATCGTGCTGAGCTCTTCCATCGATTTTGCCATGACTACTATATCGTCGGCAAACCGAAGGTGAGTGAGGTATTCGCCATTGACATTGATGCCGAATCCTTTCCATTCCAGGAGCTTGAAGGCGTTCTCCAAAGTAGCCATAAACAGTTTCGGAGAAATGACGTCTCCCTGTCTTACGCCTCTTTTTAAAGGGATCGCCTTGGAGCTCTCTTCCTGTACTCGGACCGACATAGTGGCGTTATTATACAAGCACTTCAACACTTCGATGTACCGATAGTCAATACGGCATCGTTGGAGAGACTCGAGCACAGCCCAAGTCTCGACCGAATCAAAGGCTTTCTCATAGTCCACAAACGCTAAGCAAAGTGGCAAGTTATACTCTTCGGTCTTCTGTATAACCTGCCGCAGCGTATGAATGTGGTCCATGGTGCTAAAGCCCTTTCGGAAACCGGCTTGTTCGGAAGGCTGGAAGTCATCAAGCCTGCGCTCGAGACGGTTCGTAATGACCCTTGAAAACAGCTTATAAACATGGCTCAGAAGCGAGATGGGTCTGTAGTTCTTCAATAAGGTGTTGTCACCTTTCTTGAAAAACAACACCACCACGCTTCTGTTCCATGCTTCTGGCGTGATGCCCTCGAGGACGACGGTGTTGAAAAGCTTCTGGAGGACTTTTAGTACCGGTGTTCCACCCGCTCTCAGAAGCTCTGATGTGATACCGTCATCACCCGGCGCCTTGTTGTTCTTAAGCTGATTCAGGGCCATTCTAATCTCGTACAGGCTGATGTCCGGGATATCTTCGGTGAAGTGTCGGGTCAGCTTGGCTCTTGGATCTTTGGCCGCACTGCTAACAGGCTTAGCGACCGAAGCGTATAGCTGTCCATAGAACCTTTCAATCTCCTCTAATACCTCTGCCTTGGTCGACGCTATACTTCCATCTTCTCTCTTCAGCTTTGTCAATTGGCTTTGCCCAATAGACAAATCTCTTGCGAACACTTTGGAGCCTTTGTTTCGCTCTATTGTCTTTTTAATGTGTTCAGTATTAAAAAGACGGATGTCGTGCCGCAAGGATTTCGAAATTTGTCTATTGAGACGCCTATATGACTTTGCATCATCGGAAGACTGCAATCTTAGCGAGCGTCGTTCGGCCATGAGATTTACAGTGTGATCGGAGAATTTCTGCGGTTTATTTGAACGGCGGGGTCTAAAGAACTTAGCACCCACCGTTTGGACAGTTTCTACGAGCCCGTTATTGATCTCGTCCACCGACGCAAGGTTCTCTAGGCAAGCAAAACGATTCGAGAGCTCGAGCTGAAAGTCCTCGGGGTTTTGGATATGTTCACGAGTAGGTCGGAGCGTGGACTTCATCAGGCGGGACCTTTCGAGCTTAACATTAATATCTAATGTGCCTCGTACAATTCTGTGATCACTGCCGGTTTTCACCCTGTGGATCACGGAGACATCATTAAATATTCGTCTCTCGGTGGTCATGATGAAGTCTATCTCGTTTCTCGTGGAACCATCAGGGCTCATCCAGGTCCATTTCCTGTGAGGCGGCTTCTGGAAGAAAGAGTTCATCATAAAGAGTTCCTCTCTCTCCAGAAAGTCAGCCAGCCTCTGGCCCCTAGGGTTCCGTTGCCCATATCCAAACTGCCCCACCCTCAGCTCATCATCGTTTTTTCTGCCCAACTTTGCGTTAAAGTCCCCCATAACAACAGTGAAGTGGGTCTTAGACATATGAATGGCCCGACTTACGTCCTCATACATAGTCTCCACTTCATCATCTGGGTGTGACGATGTCGGTGCGTATACCTGAATGACCTTCAGCGAATACCTCTTGGATATTCTGAGTATTAGGTATACCACCCTGCTTGACACACTTTCGATGGTAATAATGTTGTTGGTGAGGGACTTGTGAACAAGAAAACCAACACCACCTTGGGACCGTTGGTCACCTTCCCGGTAGTAAAGCAGGTTGCCGGAGTTTAAGGTTATCGTGTCCTCCCCCTCTCTACGGACTTCAGACAACCCCACAATATCCCAACGCAACCTACTCAACTCTTCTTCCAGCTCAGCAATCTTCTCGTCAGTCCTCAACGTGCGCACGTTGTGTGTTACCAGGGCCAGTCGTCGTTTACAGGAGTGGTAGCCGGGCGTCTGCCAGCGATTCTTAGCACCCCCTTCTCCGCCGTTACCGGGGCCGCTACCGTAGCCCCGGGCTAGCGGAGCTGCTGGGGACTGGGGGCCTGGTCTACTTGTTTTTTCCATATTGGGGTTTTTGCCCATAATCGCCGCGCTGGGCAGGCGTGGTGGCGATCGCAGAAACGTAGCTTCGCGACAGGGATGCTGCTCCCCATCCCTGCCCTGTGCCATTTTAGCTACGTTTTAGTCGAATGGTTATACCGCCATTAGTCGGTTCCGCTGTACCTCAGTCGGCTCTTACGACACCTGGTACTAGAGGGGGGTGCTATTCTACTCTGCCGGCACCCCACGGCAATGTGGCTGATGGATGGATGTAATTCACAATGTTTCGCCAGTCGAGTGCGAGAAAAACAAAAATGACTATTGAATTTTGAGTCGCCGAATCTCGTTCTCTCGTTCGACATAAGTCAGTGCTTCAAGTCGAAAGTGTTCGACCAGTGTGAGCTGCCAGTAACTTTTGGTACTGAAACGTGGTCTCTTACTATGATCCTTAATAATAAGATCTAAGTAAGCCTAACGAGCTATAGCGAGGGCTGTGCTCGGAGTATCTCTGCGGGTGCTGGCTTCCAGCAGCATTAGTCGGCACTAGTTCCACAGGTGGCTAGATAGATGGCGCTGGATGTGAGGAAGTTACAAGTACCTCTGCGTGAGATGCCGCCGCAGCAGCGTCTTGGTGGCAGGGATGTTGAGCAACGCCGCCAGCAGCTCGGCCGTGAAGCGCGCCTCCAGCAGCATTAGTCCTCCGTGCACTCCTGTGAACACAACCGATATGTTATTACGTGACATATGTAAGTATCTTTGAATTCGAATCTTGAGGCCATAAAATGAGATATATACTTGTGCACCTGTAGCCCAATGTCGACCCATCATAGAGTCTGAAATGTTTAAATGAAGCACTGTGATTGGTCGATGAGCAAACCGCATCTGTTTTCGGGACGCTTCAAAACTTAGTACTCGTAGTGTCATTTCTTCTTCCCCCCACGAGGTATTTAGCTTCGAGCCACCGCATGACGCGATCTCGCGGCCCTCGCCCTCCCTCCTCCCCACATTACCTGCGCCGCGCAGGTTGGGCGCGTACTCCGCCAGGTCGATGGCCTTGAGCCACTGCATGACGCGGTGGGAGGACCAGCGCGCGAGCTCGGCGGGCTCGGGGCCCTCGCCCTCGGCGCGCGGGCCCTCCTCGCCCTCCGCCGCGCGACGGATCATCGTGTCCGGGTTGAACTTGTTGTCGCGGAGCACTTGGATCCCTGGGAAATACATTTGAAAATTAATGTTCCATAAATCAACTGAAAAAGTACCTACCCGAATAGAAAGTGTTTTATTTGCCTGTCAACATGTCTCATTGTCTATCTGTAACGCAGACGAAAGTCGTTTTTTGGATATATTTTAGACGAGATAATATCTTTTAAAAATACCGTGGCAAACTTCGCTGTCCTCCCCAAGAAAAAGACTTATTTCGGGGCTGGGTTACTCCTGCAAATATTATCTCAGCATACCTCTACATCTACTAACCAACGCGGAGTCCACGCTATACCTAGCCTGTGTGAGAGTTACCTCGCTTCAGCGCTAGCGCATGTAGAGCGTGCGTGACGCGCAGGTGGTGGTGCAGCTCGTGGTGCGTCAGCCGGTGCAACGTCCGCGCGTCGAGCGCTGCGTCGGCGGCGGGAGCTCGCGCACCACATACTCCCACGTCTTCTAGCCAGCGCAGAGTCCACGCTGTGTCTAATCGGCCGGCCAGCGTGAGGAGTGGGTCGCCGTGACCGCCCTATACAAAAAATACATAACAAAAATGTGTGGTTCGCATCTTATACCAAGTCAAATGGTGAGCCATTGGATGTAGCACACCATTGACCATGGTTAGCAATATCAATGAGGAAATTTAGATTGTCGATAAAATCCACCAAGACCGCCTTAAGGTCACTTTTTAGTAATCTAAAAGGTGATCCTAAAAGGTAATATTTGTCCTTGTAATAAAGTAATGATATGAAGTGAGTGTCCAAGATATACTCGTATTGATTGATTGAACATCATTAGTTTATGTTAGAGATAGTGACACAATTATCCATGTGTGGAAGAAAATAGCTTATATATTCCAAAGAGTTATTTTAATGACAAACATTTCAAAAAATTGTCGCGTATGCAGGACTCGAACCTTGCGTCTTCGGATCACTAGCCCGACGCTCTGCCAACTGAGCTAATCCGCAGTACTGACCCCGCGCCGAATTTTGTGAAGTGTTTATTATTTTAACCAACTTATAGCGTTGGCGGCGCCACCTGTGATACCAACGCCAACGCTATAAGTTGGTTGACTTGACAGTTAACCCTTTGAAGTTGTCAGTGCGAGCAAGCGCGCGCGATATGTTACCGCCACTCGAACACCTCTTTTTTGCCTCACGGCGCCAGCCCGGCGAGACCACTTGATAAACTTATCATAAAATCTTAAGTACTGAACCGATTTGTATTCTGTAAATGTAGTTCTGATGAGAAATATATTACCTATCCGATATGTGACAAATATACAATTTTTTTAAAGGTATAAATATTGATTTTCAAATAAGTCAAAAATAGATGAGTTTTTTGTCAAGGTAATTTTCTCTCATTCTCGGCTCGATTTTGAGGCTAGAATATCTACCCCGGCACTAAGAAGGAACCATATTTTCCACCAAACCTCCTTTTCATGCTAGTTTATAATAAAAATCAACTAAAAAATCAAAATGAAATCGATTATTTTTTGTCACAACTAAATAGCACTTGACTAATATGAATGGCGGGCTTATTTTACAGTTCATTCTCTAAACAACAGATGGATATAAAATTCCCATGCTATAATCGACTCTATACCCTTGTGAAAAGGTTTTAAATGACCTGTAGTACGATGGTTCAAATCCGCACCATTAGCCATAGACGGATGCAAACATTCTAGTATTTTTGTTGGTTCGGATTGGAATCATTAGCCGTCAAGGGGTTAATCAACTGTCAAGCCAATTAACAGGCGCCACCTGTGATACCCGTATTAGCCAGGTTATCACTCAATTGAAGTTATAAGAACTTCTGAATATTGCCGATATATATTGCGTAGATACTTAGATTAAGCTTAAATTGCGAAGTTGCACCGGCTACTCCCCAAAACGAAAGTAAAAGCTTGAATTAAAAAAAAATGAATTAACTAACTTATATGATAAAATGTGTTTATTTTCCAGAATGCTTACGCAGATTCAAGCGTTCTCAAACAAAATGACTCATCGTTACAATAAATTTGTAAAAGACAGGAACACAATATGCATTTGTTTGTTATCGTGCTCGATATTCGTAACACACGACACACGGACAAGACATCGCGCCACTACGGCACCCGGCAAACAGCTAAGTTCACGCAAGGCTATTGCACTCATCAAGTAAACACTTATTTTTATCTATCAAATCGATTCAATGTCAATTCTAAAGGTCTACAACATTGGTAGCTTGACTTTATGATAGGTTTTCATTATTCCAGTCCAGCGATCGAATCCAGCGCTGGATTGCAACTGGACTGGACTGGATTGGAAATGGCGTCCCAGCATGGAGCCTCTGGCATCACCTAAAGTACACCTTGCCGTCTTCTGAACTCACAATCCTTTGGAATCCAGCCAGAGCCGGTTTTTCCAAATAATGCGAATATTTATCGGATACATACTCAAGATCATTTTTTTCTATGTACTTTCTTTCCAGGTGCAAGGGGATGCAGTTGCACCCCCCTCCCAGGGCATGGGTCATGTTTGTAAATATACTGGCTCATACCAGTGTACTAACCAGTGTACTTACAATTTACCATTTACAATCATGTAAGCCGGTCATTACTTTAAATTTTACAGTTTAAAACATTCTACACTATTGCGCTCGAAGGACCATGTTTTTGCTTTTAGAGCAAAAGTGTGGACTAACTTTACGATGTTGAAATTGCAAAGCGCGAAGCGAAGCCAATCAGGGGGCCCGGATGTTATTACAAAATTGTCATACTTTTATTTTACGCCCTGAAATTCCCAAAACAGTAATTCAATCAACACAAACACACAGCCAACTCACCAACAGATCAGTGAGCGCTAACACGATCTTCTTCTTATGCATAGGATGTTTGATGGCCAGCTCCTTCTCTATGACTTGGTGGGACGCGGCCGCTATGACGCCTCTGGCTTCGGGCGACGATCCGAGCCACGTCCGCGCCGGGCCCACGTAAGTCTCCAGACCGAGGCTTTCGAGCCAACCGCACGTTGTTTCGCAGTCCCATTGGCGGACGTCTGTTGTTTGCCTGGAAGGAAAGATAGGATCCATGTATACAGGGTTACTGGCAACTTAGAGTGCTTTTCACGAAAGAACTTCCGCGGTAGAGAATGATACTAATTTTAACAGATCAGCCAGGCGACGCACTTAATCCACTTTTTTTTGTTAAAAGGACTTTAGTAGATCTGTATGATTCTATTTAATTGCTATGTAAGATCTATTTTAGAATACTGTAGTCCAATCTGGAGCCCTTCATATGCAGTGCACATTAACCGCTTAGAAAGACTCCAAAAACAATTCCTTTACCACCTCTCATTTCTGAACAATATTCTGGCGTCGTCTTACTTCTTACGACTCCAGACTCGACCACTTCAATATGTACACTCTTGAGCACGGACGTAAAGTAGCGGATAATGTTTCTGTACAAGTTGGTAACCGGGAAAATTGACAGCCCTGAACTGCTCGCAAATTGTTATCTCAAGATTCCGAGTGTTATTAGCCGTCTCGTTATCAGAAGAACATTCAGCCTTCCTACTAGCCGTACTAATTACTTTCAGCATTCGCCCATGTATCTGATACTTCTCTCCTGCAATAACATCTGCCATAACTTAGATAATTTCCATACTTCACCAGTTCAAATTAAGAAACACTTTGACTCTTTACTTAGCCTCTCTTAAATTAAAAAAAAAATCACGAAAGGAGTCCCCCGAATGAGACTAGTTTTAACGGATCAGCCATGCGAATGTGGCGACGAGTCTAAAAGGATTTTTTTCGTGAAACGCACACTACACAGAATCTCATGAGGGCGATTTCAGTTCATCAAGAAAAACCTATTTTATTATGGAACCACCCCCGAAATCGCGAAAACAATCAGCTGTTGTACATTTTGTCGAATGTCCAGCCTGATGCCGCCATCGGTCGGACCCGATCCTTACCCAAACTTCCCTTAACGACGGCAACAGACTGCCGTACTACCAATTTTTAATTCGTATAGGCTTGCGTTTGACTACATTTCTTTCTGTCTTCAAAACAAATATTTTTATGAGTAAGCAAACGGTCTCGGCACGCGAGGAGTGCTAGTCCGTATTGGAGATCGCGCTAACTCGTCCCCTTCCAGCCTAATGCCGCCTCCGGGCCTGAGCCGCGGTCGAACATCTCTTAGGTACGGCGAGGGCTTTCCCCACGGCACTACTTCTTACTATACCAATAATATTGTTCTCAGTAACTTACCAAGGCATAGTAATCGGTCTCGGCACTCGAGGCGTGCTAGATCTTAGCGAAGATCGCGCCAACTCGTCTCCTTCATACTCATACTCATTTATTGGTAACAAATAGTTACAGGTCAAACACTCTTCTCCTTCCAGCCTAATGCCGCCTCCGGATCCGAGCCGCGCCCGAACTTACCTCAGCGACGGCGAGGGACTTCCCCCGGCACTACCTCTCCTTTCCATACCAATAATATTGTTCTCAGTAACTTACCAAGGCATAGTGATAGGTCTCGGCAATCGAGGAGTGCTAGCCCGTAGTGAAGATCGCGCCAACTCGTCCCCTTCCAGCCTAATGCCGCCTCCGCTGCCTCGCCTCAATCGAACGTCCCTCAGAAACGGCGATGGTCTTTCTTTGCATTGTTTATTTCAATAAAAATATTGTTAACGTATCTTACCAAGGCACAGTAATGGGTCTCAGCACACGAGGCGTGCTAAATATAAGCGAAGATCGCGCCAACGTGTCCCTTTCAAGCCTAAAGGCCCCTCCGCTGCCTCGTCTCGCCCGAACTTCCCTGAGCGACGGCGAGGGACTTCCCCCCGGCACTACCTTTTTTTTTTTTTTTTCTTTATTCCAAATAGGTTTGCATTTGACTACATACTGCCTGATGTACCCTACTACATCTCCTTCCTATACCACTAATATTGTTCTCAGTAACACACCAAGGCATAGTAATCGGTCTCGGCACTCGAGGCGTACTAGATCTTAGCGAAGATCGCGCCAACTCGTCCCCTTCCAGCCTGATGCCGCCTCCGGACCCGAGCCGCGCCCGAACTTCCCTCAGCGACGGCGAGGGACTTCCCCGCGGCACTACTTCTTCTTTCTCGGCTGAAATTACCAGTGTCACAGTACTATGTCTTATGTGTAAGTTTAGGTCACATAATATGGCATATGTGTTTGGATGTTATTATCATAAGAGTGTGAATTAAAAAAAAATTATTTTTAGTATATCTATCTCTAATAGCTATATTACACGCTTTGTTTAGCTTGGGGTCAAATCACGTGTGTTAGATGACCCTAATATATATATTAGTAAAAAAGAATGTATGGAGAAGGAATACTGTGCTAAACATTTCGGTAATGTAGTAAAATTCAGTTTATATTGTAGGTCCCGATTGTATTAACCGATTTGCCACGAGTCAGAGGCCTTCAGGCCGCTTAATAACTCTGACACCAGGGGGTAGTCACCCGGCCTATACGAACTTACTTAATTTGACCTTTTATCTACATAAAAATATTGATTCTAATATTTGAAAGGTTCTTTTTTTTTTTTTTTTTTTTTCACACTCAATATTAACATTAACACATTTATAAGGTTATTTCTTCACAGGGACACTAATCCATTGAATACAACATCGACAAAGCAAAGCGGGGCCGGGACAGATCAGTCTCGATTGAGTTTGAGTTGCCAGTTAAGAAGGACAAGGAGTAACAGTTAGATATGTACAATAAATAATACTGTACTTAAATGAACAGAAATTACACGTTGGAATTACTTGCAAAGTAAGGTTGCAAAGTAAGGGGACTTCTAGAGGTATACTAAACTCATTATTATCAACAACTTTTACTATTTAACCAACCCCAAAATCACGAAACATATCAGCAATTTCGTCATTAACGTAGATAGAGATTTTCTATAGATGGGAAAATGAGGGCTTAATCTGCTACTTACTACTACCCACCCTAGAAAAATAGAATGCATTGACTTTTAAGTTTTCTATGCTGGGCAAAAATGTTCCTAGGGTGAGTACTTCTAGGACGTATTTAGAAATGGAATAAAAGGAGGGTACTCTTTGATTCTATCCCTAAATACGTTTATGCGTTTCATATGTACATTCTGTCGAGAGTCAATGAACTTTTTGTATAGAATTGCAGAATTTCTTTCACGATTTGGGGCTCGAAAGTATGACCTCTGAAAATCGGGTTCGCAAAGCAACGTGTATAAATATAAGTAACAGTCGAGACAGAAGCGGAGTACGTTTCATGCGGCAAGCGTCCGTCACCCAGAGACCTAGGTTGGGCACCGAGCAGTGTGACCAGATAAAATCCCATAAAAATACCGAAGCGCCGTAAAAAAATACTGAATCGGTAAATATTTCAGCATTTCTCACCAAAAGATCGTCGCTAAAATCGCAAATTCTTATTGACAGCGCCGAGACAAAAGTACCCTCAATTAAGCAAATATTACTAAAAACACATTTTTACACACATTTTATCCAAAATGTACCCAAAATACAGACCTTCGCGAATATACCCACAAAAATACTGATATTATTAAATAAATACCTAATAGGTAGGTATATAAATAGATAAAATAAATATAATGATGAGGTATTCAAATTCATCTCGTAATTTTAGTGCGCGATTAGTCCCCTAGAATAATAATGAGTTCGAATCGCGAAAGTTTAAAAACAACAAAAATACTGATATTCAAAAAGTCAATAAAATATACCGAAAAAGTATTAAAATACTGATTCTCGTCACACTGGCACCGGGAATCTGCGGCCGCGCGCCTCTACCATGTGGTATACAGAACGCGACCCGCGCCTCAAGTCAGCACCGACGACCGTGGTAAGGAGGGGTACCGGGTACATGTAACATTAGAGACAGAAGCGGGGTGCGTTGCATGCGGCAAGCGTCCGTCACCCAGAGACCTAGGTTGGGCACCGAGTGTCCGCGGCCGCGCGCCACCACCATGTTGTTTGGTTTACCGAACGCGACCCGCGCCTCTGAAGTCAGCACTGAAGACCGCGGCAGCGACGAGTACATGTGGGTGTTGCGCTCGATCTGACGCCCGTAGTTCGCCGGTGGCGTCTGCAATTAAACAGTTAGCCAGTTAAACCGCTGATTGACGAGCGAGCCGTACAACCTGGGGCTGTATTGTGTACGCGTTCTGACGTTCGGCTTCGCTTTTTCTCCTGCTCGCGTCAGTTAAGCCATGTCTTCACTGAGCAACATTGTTTCGGATACATAGTTTCTGAAACATCACAACGGGGACCACCGAAACATAAACACGTAGTGTTTACAGACACAAAATAATTGTCTCTGAAACATTATTTTTTGTTTCAGAAACACGTAGATTTTGTTTCTGATACAGTGTTTAAAAACAATTGTTGCTCAATGAATACATGGCTTTAATCGCGCCACTAGAACGAACAGAAGGAAAAGCGAAGCCAAACGTCAGAGCACGTACACAATACGGCTCCTGGTTTTAGGGCTCGTAGACAAAGTTCGCCTGGCTCGTCGAACATGTTGAAGCTTTTCTCGGCTCATCAATTTGTACCCAATGTCACGGCAGAACTGTTTGGCTCGCTTGTCGATCAGCGTCGTCGAGCCAACGAGACAAAATCGACGAAATTTAAAACCGAATTTTAAAGGCTGTACGTCGATCATCGGCTTTCAGTGCGTGCAAATCTTTCTGAGGTTTAGGAAGCTAGACAAGCTGCTACTCAAAAGGCATATTTCAGGTGTCAGAACTGCGTCTACTAGCGCAGCGCGCGACTCGTACCTAACTTCCGAGACATCGAAAAGATTTGCGCATACTGTATTATACAACGTTAGCGTAATGACATTCTGAAATGTTACAGAAACACCTGAACGTGACTGACACAAAGCCAAATTCGTTTTTCAAAGATCTTATTGGCAACAGGTTGCATCAACTTCAGCCATTCGATCTTTACGATGGTATTTTTGCGATCACAGTACATAGGAATCTCAAGTAACAAACTTGAGATTCCTATGTACTGTGATCAATCAAAAAAAAACTTGGATTACAAATAAGCTCTAATACTACTAGACTTCTTATTCGGAATTTGTGACCTGTTAGAATCACCTGGAATCCAGCCTGTTCTTGCGATCTTAATTAATCAGGTATTATAGCCAACGCGAGTATATCGTCTAAAAAATTTTATTGTGTAAAAACACAAGCAAAAGGCAATCTGCTTCCCTACACTCAGAAGTTACGCCTTGCCAACTTTTCCATGGCAAACAATGCAGGTACTTGTTACTGGTCGTCTAGTCTCGTATACCACCTGTAGCGATCCGACCACCCGAGCACTAACGTTTAATTGATATTTCTAGCACGTCTCTACGGCGCCAATTCATATAGATAAATATAAAACTAATGCTCGATGCAGTACGCATGGTATTGATGAATAGGTTTTTAATATAAATAGACTGTCTAACCGCGGTCTAACCTCGATCATCATTAGGTACGTCAGACCGTATGGATGGATTAAAATTTGACGCTAAATAATGTCCTAACATCCGATATATTTTGGTTTGGCTTGAAAAACAATTTAAAATATTATATTATTGTTTATTTTTGACAAAATTTAAAGTACGTCCGCACATCAGAAAGACAGCTCAATTTTGACACAAGCTTAAACTAATTGCAGTGATGACATGAAGATAATGCCATGGTGGTGTAAAAGTGACCATACCCTTGGTATCCGAGCGGCACTGAAGTACCACCCCAAAATGCTGCGCTTCGCTACTCTCAGCCACACTTTTCTCAGTTTTGATACACATTCTAACCATTGTTATGAAGATCATTGTGGTGTAAAAGTGACCATACCCTCGGTGGAGCCGGCCTGGCGAGCGGCACTGAAGTGACCACGACGCCATCGGGCAGCGGCGACCGCTCTATAATGCCGCGCTCCTCTACTCTAAGCCGCACTTCGCTCAGTTTTGACAGAAGCTTAAATTGTAATATGATGATGTAAAGTGACCATACCCTCGGTGGAGCCGGCCTGGCGAGCGGCACCGAAGTGACTACAACGCCATCCGGCGGCGGCGACCGCTCCATAATGCCGCGCTCTGCTACTCTCAGCCGCACTTCGCTCAGTTTTGACAGAAGCTTAAATTGTAATATGATGATGTAAAGTGACCATACCCTCGTTGGAGCCGGCCTGGCCAGCGGCACCGAAGTGACTACAACGCCATCCGGCGGCGGCGACCGCTCCAAAATGCCGCGCTCTGCTACTCTCAGCCGCACTTCGCTCAGTTTTGACAGAAGCTTTAATTGTAATATGATGATGTAAAGTGACCATACCCTCGGTGGAGCCGGCCTGGCGAGCGGCACCGAAGTGACACCAACGCCATCCGGCGGCGGCGACCGCTCCAAAATGCCGCGCTCTGCCACTCTCAGCCGCACTTCGCTCAGTTTTGACAGAAGCTTTAATTGTAATATGATGATGTAAAGTGACCATACCCTCGGTGGAGCCGGCCTGGCGAGCGGCACCGAAGTGACTACAACGCCATCCGGCGGCGGCGACCGCTCCAAAATGCCGCGCTCTGCTACTCTCAGCCGCACTTCGCTCAGTTTTGACAGAAGCTTTAATTGTAATATGATGATGTAAAGTGACCATACCCTCGGTGGAGCCGGCCTAGCGAGCGGCACCGAAGTGACTACAACGCCATCGGGCGGCGGCGATCGCTCCAAAATGCCGCGCTCTGCTACTCTCAGCCGCACTTCGCTCAGTTTTGACAGAAGCTCCAACTTCTGTGTTTCTAGTGATGACCTTTGCAGCATTTCCTGGGAAAAGAAATTTGATAACATATAAATAGAATGCACAAAAGATTTTAACCAGCGCGTGATCACTCAACGCCCTGAGGATACTTATTGTCGTGCGCGATTTCTTTTATCATGAGCTGACAAATAACGCTTTTTTTTAAAATTAATTTGGCAAATCAATTAATAGGTACTTATAAAATATGCTAAGCAAAGAATGTCCAAGTCGATGTGAAGAATGACTGGATGTGTATTTTTAATAGAGCGCTACTGTGCCTACCGTGTCTTATCACGGTCATGTCAAATTGCCGGTCTCGGACTTCCGATTAGTTCCGATAGATTTATACTGCTGAGGTGTGGCAGGAACCTACGACTTCCCAAGAAATCTATTAGTAAGGTTATTTAAGTTGTCTATTTGATGTTTTACGAAATAGATTTTTTTTAAAATAACCAATCAAATGAGTAATCTTTCCTACACATCCGTTCGAACCAAGCAATGTTATTAGTACACGTAAAGTGGCACATTTTTTCATCGATCGAATATTTCGTAACTCGTCAGTTAGACTATAAATAAACAAACATGGAATTAAAAAAAGCTTTCAGGAATAACAGACAAGTGATGTAAACAGTGGATTACACGCGGGCTGCGTTTGATGGCGTCTGTCTTTACTTCGCCCGGTTTTATCTGACTGTTTAGAGCGCGTGAGCATCTGGCTATCACGGACTAGTTAATAGGTACAGTCACCAATAGAATTAAACAACTATTACCCGGAATGGTAAGAAGGTGGCTGTTCAGGTTGAAGCGTTAATTATTAGAAAACTTCATAGCCTAGAACACCGCCGTAAGGTTGCGTGTTTGTCGATTTCCTATAGGATACATTTCGAAGAATGAGAATCTGAGCTACACGACCGTATCGTCTTGTCCCATTTTTACTAGAAGACTTTTAGAAAGACGCTTCTCGACACTTGATTTTCCTTTAATATGTACGAAACGGTTATCAACGTTTCATATATCTTTTAAACTATACAACACAGTGCAATTTGTTTTCACTGTTTTAGAATATTTCTTATGAAAGTTTTACAGATATAATTCATTCGTACATGGGCGAAACCGGGACGAGCAGCGATAGTAGTTTACAAATTACCTAGATATGAATAAGATTTACTACTCCTTAGATCAAGTGTTGTAAAAATTTTCTGCTATGAAACCTTCTAATGTATCTGACTGTTCTACACGTGTGTACGATCAGGATTGTATGTAAATGAACTACTTGATTGGAGCAATTTAACACCACGTCATCGGTCTTCTCTAAGCTTCTGTGGTTTTTAACAGAGTAGAACTAACTCTACTAAAGAAAAAAAAAACAACGGGTTGCACTCCGGTAGTGTCGGCAGAAGTAAAAACTTGCTACCTCCGTCTTACGAATTTTAGATCAGTTTACGTGTCCTGACGCGAGTTTAACATTTGTTACCCATCCCAAAAGTGCACAAGGCCGCTAAAGAAGTTTTCACTTTTTTTATGCAATTTTTAAGAGCGCGTTTAACCGAAATGATTTTTGTATATTTTACTGTTTACGTGCATACTGAGATTCGAAGCAGCTTTGTAATGGGAGAATATTGTGGTTCGAAGCAAGGAAATTGGATTCGACGACATTGTCAAGATCCTGGGTCGAACGGGTCTCATCAATTAACCATTTGGCAAGAGAACGCCTTTATCACAGTGCATTGTTACTCAGGAATAGGCATGAGAATGGGGTTGGATTACATTGACGGAATAGCAAATACTAAAGAGGCAACAATAAAGTGTAAATGCAATTTTAATAGAAATTCACATTTGACAACCACGAATATCGTATGATCCACGTATGTCTTATTGGAGATCTTTAAGGGATGCCTATGTCCAGCAGTGGACGTCCTATGGCTGAAACGACGAACCACGAATAAGCAACCGTCGTCGTCGTGGAGGACATAACAAGATGTTATGTGAGTTACATAGAGACAAAGACCGTAGAAATAGTGCTATTATCTAAGTCTTTTGAAACGTGTCTGATACAAACTCGCTCCGATCGGTTATTTTAAACAAAAAATAATTTTACTATCATGAAGATTTTGAAGATTCTTGGAGTCAGGAATCGGTCGTGGTACTTGTGGTCCACCTGCTTAGTTCACCTCTTGGAGATTTTCTGAATTGGTACCTATTGAATATTCAGTCTTTTTTGTCTCAAACCTTTAAAGAGGAACCGTACATTTGTACAGTATACGCTGTGTACTAATATTAACATCCCAAAGTTTTACCGACACATAAAACTAATCAGCCGACCTGAGTACCGTTGCCAGGCCATGTGTAGGTGAGGTAACACACTGAATAGGGCGACTGTTTTATTACTAACACGCGGTGGAGTTGAATCATCATTATTTGGAGCATTCCATTAGATCCCGTTGTACGCGGATAAGGCGATAGAAACCAGAACGCGTTAAAAGCAAAATAAAATCTGACTCGAATAGTTGTGGCGCAGCTGAGGAAATAAATTCACAAACACATCAAATCTTAATTGAATGTCAGTCACGGGAAGAAAGAGATTTGGAAAAGAAAATATTCAACCAATAAGTACGACATCGTTCGGATGACGGGGTTTTGGAATGACACGAATAGTTTTGCGGTCGTCGCCCCTTTAGTGTTTAAATGGTTGGATGAATTAAATAGGAAAGCTATTTAGAATTAATTTCAATTTATTTATCTACCTCGATGCAAATAAAGTCCGAAAAGTAATAAAATCGGTCTACATTATAACAGGTTAAATGTTATCAAGCGCATTATTTTGCACCGACGCTTTTTGCGATGGTAGAGAAAAATAATTATTTAAAACAAGATGTTGGTGTGCGAAAGTTTCTAATAATAACTTTATTGTTTTAATTTGATTTCAATTGTAGTATACCTACAGCTGCTGATCAGTGGTGCTAAGATAAAGATAGGTACCTAGATTTTACAAAAATCTTGTTAACGATTAGATTGCAAAATAAACGATCTCTCTGAATATAGTATCGAAAAGCGAAAAACGCTGTTCGATATTTTATTCGGAAAGTTCCAAACGATCAAAAAATTACGAAAGATCCAAACGATCAAAAAATTGGTTAGGATCGTTCGACGCCAAACCGACTCCGTAACAATTTTGGGTGAAGCACGGGCGTTATTAAACCTCAACGAGTGATTTCATTAGGTTAGCACTCGTAACTCCACAAGGCGACGGGACGCGGAGGCGAGGGTTTGCGGCCCACAGCGATCATGATTATTCAATGGCCCCATTCCTACCATCTGGGACGTGCTGAATGCTAAGCAGTTTACGTTTACCACCTTCACTTAGGCGCGGTTTTGCGACAGGTAACTGTGGAACTGATTTTATAGACTCGATACGGGAGACTGAGGTGCGCGCTATGTCTGCCCGAGTTCTCGACAAGTTTGTGAGATGTTGCGATTGTATATATGTAGTACAGCTATAAATAAGGTTATATCTTGTTAGCTCTACTCGATTGTTGGTGGAGGATATTTTCGATTATTATGAATGCATAACAAATGATTCGAAGAAATTATGAGTCAGGTTGGTATAGAGAAGAAATGTTGTATGTTGCTATGTAGTGTATTTTGATGAACTGGAAAGTCGTGGGAATGATGTAGCGGGTATATCCTGCAATGCCCGCTGCGTAAGCTCATTGGCCAAAATTTATCTTTAGTTCGAATTCAATATATGTATAGGACTTCTAGCTTGGAATTTTGCACTGCATATTCGATCTTAGAAATCGTTTGCATTGCAACAGTCCTCTCGAGAGTTCCTAGTTGATACATGAGGGTAAAAGAGCACTTACTGTAGCCCACGAGTCGTCTAGCCTCGACCTGGTGCCGAGTAGTGCTCGCTTCAGGTCGAGCTGCCGAACTGCCTCGAAAACACTTGAACCAGCATCTGTAGCATCTAAAAAAGCACCTTACACGAAGGTAATAGAGCTCACCTTCTGCAGCCTTTGATCAGAATCGTCTAGCCTCTGCCTGGTATCGAGCAGTGCTCGCTCGAGGTCTGCCATTTTCTCACTCTGCGCCGCGATCTGCTCTGACAGCACCTGCACTTGAAGCTGCAGGCTTTCCTTGTCTGCTTCCAGCCTTCGCACTCTTTCTTCAGCATCGTTCTGTAAAGAGAAGAATAAATTAAGATCTTCGTCGTCAATGCAGCTTTTATAACATAACTGCCTGTCTGCCTGTCCACCCGCGAAGGTTGATTGGCCACATATTCTTACGATGGTGTAATCAGATATCTACACCATCTTTCTTCTTGGAGCGTACCAAGACGTACACAAGTTTAGTCAGTTTTTTATTGCACATTACGAAAATGTACATTATCAAATATGGTAAAAAATAATATACTAAAATCATAACTGTCTGCTCTACCTTTACCGAAGAACCAATATGAAAATTTGTAAAAAACTCATTGATACGGGACAGGGATTTGAACCAAAGAACTCACCACGGCTAATCTAATCTTTGAGGTTTTGTCTAATGGAAGTTAATTTGTACAAACTTTCAGCGCGCTCAAAAAGGAGAACGCAGCCCATGGGGCCAGTTTCAGCTGGAACGAAATGGTCCGTATTCCGTTTACGCATCGAACTATGCGGAATTGCCAAAACCAAAGACCGTTAAAACTGTTCGAGGTCACTGAGTTTGACTAAGGTTACAAGTAAGTAAAATTATGTATTTTATGCGCCAATTATCCATTTCGTCCGCGCAATCCCATATTATTATGTAAAGATAAAATAATCGAGCAAGACCGTATTTGTCATAAGGCCTTGCTAAATGTCAGGACTTTTAGAGGTATAATGTGGGCAACTACGAAGGCGCCATCCTAAATTTTATAGCAATTTAGAATGTTGCTCTCTCTTTCAAATACGTATAGAGAAAAAGACACAGCAATATTCTAAATTGCTATTAAATTTAGGATGGCGCCTTCGTAATTGGCCACAACATACTTATTATTTTGAACCACTTTTTGGACCCATAGCCAACCCTAAAATCTTAAAAAACTGGCTGTTCCATACTCGTATAAAAAGTTTGAAGACTCGCGGTGAAATATATATGGGTATGTATATGTATTGAGCAGCAGAGTTTATTTTTGCGATTTTGGGGTTGGTCTGGTGAGTTTCTCATAGTACATAAAGGTTGTTAATTTTTAAAATGCACTGCACTATAAAAAACAACGAGATGATATGATGATAATATTAGGCGGCGTAAATGTAGAGTTCGCAATGTAATGAATGCGAAATAAATAATAAGCCATATATTTTCTTTCTGTAATTAGTTTTCCAGGGACGAAGAACACAATAAGAATAAAATAAGAAAACCCACTAATTTTAGGTCGCTGAGACTTTCTGGCAGACTCTTATATTCGTCCTTGCTTTATGATGTTATGAATGAAATTGGTATTTATTAGCCTATTACTTTGATTGAGACTAATGTTTGTCAAGGTCATTTCAGTGTACATTTAACATATTTTTATTACAAGATATTGAATAAATTTTTGGGATTGATAGAGGCGTAATATTAAGAATTATAATAATATTCAGTTAAAATAATGCTAGAAAAAATGTAAGTTATCAGGGCACTATACACGAGTTATTTCAATAGGTAGGTACCTACTATAAAGAATGGGAGCACAAGAAAGTAACTTGAATTTACTGTATTAGTACACACACAAATCAATAACACCAACGATGATCTAAGTACTTTGTAGATCATAAATATAATTATGAAGTAGTTAAAATAATAACAGATTAACTCAATCGGATTAAATAACAACAAACTTTGTCATTACGCATATTATGTACTGTCACATAATCATAAACACAAATTATGTAAACAAAGTTGCATCCCGCGCACTTTGTTACGATCAATATTATAAGTGAATAAACAGTAAATTGATCGGGTCAGCCGGTGCCGTCATTCATCCGAGCTGAACATCCATCATACCTTGTATCTGTCGGAGCGCGGCGCGGGCGCGGGCGGCAGCGAGGGGTGCGAGGGCCAGGAGCGGTCGTGCATGCAGCAGGGCGGCGGCGGCGGCCCGTGGCACCAGCACATCGGCGGCCACCATCCGCCCTCCGGCGGGTAGCGGAAGTGCTCATACGAGTTCCAGCGCCTCTGCAACTCCGGAGGGGTTTCCTCGTTCCGGGACCGGCGAGGCCGCGGCGACGCGCGGACGCTAGACTGCACGCTGGACGGGTGTTGCGGCGGCTTAGATGTCAACGAAGATCTAGTTTTGCGGTCGCGGTCACTGCGATCGGACGGCCGCCGGCGCCTGTCGAGGCTCGCCGCCGAAAACTCCTCCGGCCTCGTGTCCATCGACGTCGGTTCCGCGACGTCTTCCTCGTCGTCGACTATGTTTCCGGTCGGCATCCATTTGAAATCGTCATCGCGGCGGGTAGAGTTGTCGAGACGGCGGCTGGGAGTCAGGGTGCGGTAGTCGTTTTCCCGAGGTTCATATCCGTTCTCGTCGGATTCTTCGCTCGAAGAGCTGGACTCGGTCCCGGAGGAGTTGACGCGGTTCCCGGCGACCGCGCCGTCCGACCACGCCGTGCACTTCACCGTGGCTTCATCGGGACTGTCCGAGTCGCCGCCTGTTACGAGATAAACGAGTGTAAAGGCGCGTCAATCTCGCGGGAGCCTCGAGTGCGGCGCGAACTCACCCATCGGCGAGTAGAGGTAGGAGCGCACGGCGGGGTGGTAGCCCGCCGCCGTCCGCTCCTGCTGCTCCTCGTCGAGAGGCTCCGTCAGGTACTCGCAGTCGGACATGAGGCTCTGCGAGCGCGACACTGCGCGACAAGCTCTCGGTACGAGTCACCTACGTGTCGCTATTTACAGTTTGGCTTTGTTCCAGTATTACGCTACGTCAGTGACTCGTCCGCGAACGCGAATTACGTACTCTCGTGAGGGGGCGGCTCCTCGCTCGACTGCACGGAGGCAGAGTCGCGTTCCGACGCCTCCGACGCTGTGGACAGGGGACGCTCGCTGTACGCGGAGGCGCGATGCGCGCGCTCTTCGTTAAAGCTTTCCTCCCTAATGGTTGGCACGTTTCTGTTCTGCAGTGAAGTCGCGCGGGATTTGACCGAGCGCGGCTTGTCTTCGGCGCCGGACCGGTGGTTGAGCGCCGCGATGGTGGCGGCCACGAGTGAGCCCCCGCGGCTGTGTTCGCGCATGTTTTCGTTCAGAATGAGCTGAGCTCGCACGATTAGGGCCGACGCCCGCGCCCGGAAATAGATCGCGGTATATGCGCCCGATGCATTCCGGACACCCTTCCCGCTTTGAAGTAATAGTAAAGCGGGGTTTAAAAAAGCTCATCACGTAAACATACCCATTCCTCCGTATTTCGTATGCGTAGTGAGAAATGGTCGAGTTAATGACATCACAATCGGTTTGTTTATTGTTAGACACACGTAAATAATGAAACGGTAGCGTGCGATGCGGGGCACACAGGCTGGCGCACTCACCGGCGACGGCGGCGGTGCGTTGACGCCCTCGTACAGGGAGCGCCGCGGCCGCCCCCACCCGCCGTACTCATCACACGCGACCGCCTTCTCCGAGTAAACCTCATTATCTCGGCTGCTCCAGGAGTACGCAGCCCTCAGATTCTCTGATACAATAGCGCGTGGCTCGATGAAATTAGGATTGTAGGGCAGCTGAGGCGGGTAGTAGGTGGGCGCGCTCGGCTCTCCCGACTCCAATTCGATAGATCCTCTTTTAGGTACTAAGCAATTCATCTCGAATGCCTTTTCTAAAGAGTAATTTGTATTTACGTAGATTAATTTATCATTTTATTACCATCTGAAAAGAAAAGATACATAATAAAATACCTACTCACCACATAGTTTGGTGTTTCAAATAACCTCATAATAAGGACATATTTATGGGTTATTTTTGTAGTTATAACTGGCAGATGATGTAGAAAGTCATCTTCAATAAAGTCCCCCAAGATTCGGAAATAGCTGACAGCTGTTCCGTCGAGAATATCCGCCGAAGAGACGTTAAACGCTCGACAAAGAGAGGGGGAGCACGTGTCGGGGATCCTTCTAAAAATAGTGACGAATGTTTAGACAATAGCCACTCCAAACTTTTGCATACAGCTGTGTGCAACAGGCTTAGGCGAAACGGCTTTCGCGACGTTAACCGATGACAAAGTGCAACAGAATATAAAACAGTTTAATTGTTACTTCGAAGCAAAACAACCAACTGTAGCAGTGTCTACTTTAGAACATAATTCTGCACATAGTGCCATTAGTGCCTATTAGGCAATATGTACAGTTTCCTTTAATTTTTAATTACTAATTTTCAAGCATGTATAATTTTAAATAAACTATTACAAAATTATCTACATTTGTCGAATAAAAACACTGGTAATAAACAAAGTATGCAGTATTGAAGTGCAATATGCAGTACCAATCTTACTACCGCCGTTGAAAGTTGTTAGATCGCGTAATCATTATGAGAATTTGAATGACAACGACAATATGAAACAATGCAATACATAACGTTCAAAGAATATTAATAACAAAATTAAACAATTACAGTAGCTTCTGTGACACCAACAACGTATAATAAATAATCAAAAGCAAAAACTAGTAAATACTTCACACGCACCATTTAATTCAGTTTCTATTTCAGCTAAGCTGCTGGAACGATAATAACATGACAGTAAAGCAGTTTCATCGCATGATCGGCGAACAGTGTAATTGCAGCTGGTCGAATATTCATAAATCTGTAATGCCACACCGCGAGTGGTTTATTGGTGGTCATTATCATCAATTATGTTATGTGCTATTAGTGAAGTGGTTTTGCAATAAACTATTATGAATGGAACAAACTAGCTTGAGAATGTTCAAACACCTACCAGTGAGAGAAATTGGTCGGATAACCTTTTTGTGAGAAATAACAATGACAATTGCAAACTGTTCTTGTTTATGATTTCGGCCACAGATATCTATAAATTTGTGATTTCGGCCATAGGGCTATCCACTGCTTCCGCGCTAGAATATGCACCACGAAATTTTTCTTTCGACTTGTCAGGACGAGACAGACTTATGGCGAAGTATATATCTGTCACTTTTTCACACGTCGTAAACATCGTAAAGATTTATTTTCGTGGGTTTTCGTGGTCGCATGCTAAGCTAGCTGGACTCCTCGGTCGAGATAAACGTTCTTGCTTTCTTTTTTCAGATAGAATAGTGGCTTATGTTCACCGTGTAGTGTAGATGCTGTTATTATCAGGTTATCTGTGCATTTGGTGATTGGTCTTATGGCGCGAACATTATCATTTATGTTACTTACTCGTATTACTCGTATCTTCGAAATATTCAAGCCTCATCTCTGCTCATATCGTCGCTTATCAACAGAAAAGTTGACGATACATAAACCCGATATAACATACTAAAGCCATTTTGTATACGCTTTGAATCTCGTCTAGTAAAGAGATCTACTCGTATATTGGATTCCTACAATAGAAAATCTATAGTAGGAGCAAACATGCAAAAGCGTTTCCTATAGAAAAACAAACAACCTAAACGAAAAGTAAATAACTGCGTCAAACAAGATTACAAAAATTGCTCCGAGCGAACGGGTAAGTGGAAAAACTGTCGCATGTGCACGAAGAAAATAAACCACAATAGCTTAGGCCTGAAGTTGACAGCAACTGCCGGGAAAGACTCGACGCAACATTTTTGCTTCAACCAAGTTACTCACGGAATCAATTTGTCTAGCTTGTTCAAAACAGATTATAACCTTTACAAAATTGACAGCTACAGAACTTGCTACGATATTCTTACAAGATAATAAAAGTAATGATGACAACGAAAATATACAAACATAGGACAAGTTGGACCACTTATAAAATAGGCACGAAACGAAATCTTAAGCTGAAATCGTAGCAATACATGAATTTCATCAGGCTTTCAAAGAAGGGACGATGAAACACACATGGAAAAAGAGCACGGCACTTACTTGACTACGGAACACGTGGAACACTAGTTGGACTAGGCAGCAACTATCTACTTATCTCTAGCACAAAGAGACACAACACTAACCAACTTTTAAGATAGTTAGTCTTCTGTATACACCGTGTTAGAGACGACAAAAGCACCTGTACTCGCTATACGAGTAAAAGTTTCAAACTGCTAGAGAATTAGTCACATCGCGCGTGGCTTCAGAGTGGACTATTAGTGGAACGAGAAAATCCACTCGTATAAAAACAAAGCGGACACAATTAGATATAACTGTAGCGCTTTATTTATAGCTTGATTAAAAACTTTAGTGAAAATCACAAAAGAATACTCGTATAGAGCTGGCAGAGAAACCTCATCAGTGGGAAACGTAAACTGTGATGCTAAGGGCTCGTCAAAGTACGAGTTATAGCCTGACAGAACAATACAAACTTTTTAACGACAAAACATTTTTTACCATAATATACAAGTATATTGCGCAAAGCGTCAGGTCGACACCCCGCGACCCGGTGGGCGGCAAATGGACTCTGGGGCGGGCGGGGACTACGAGTATAAATATATCTAACTTGTTAACGATAATAATACACTGCTCTATTTGATTATCGCCTGTTGAAATAGGGAAGTCATAACGTTTTCCGAAACGATAATGTGGGTTACATTTTGTTTATGGCAAGAATAAAGATTTCGTAATGCGCATTGTTATATAGCACATCATCAGAATACGAGGATAAAACTATAACAACGGAAGCTGAATACCGTTTGATGTAATAAAAATGTAATATCGCATTAACCCACTTAAAACCCTATGGGTAAGGCAGAGCAGAAAAAACTGTAGAGCATGTTTTCGAAATTTAGTTTATAGGTACAATTCTATTTTCTACTTTGATGGATTACTGAAAAAACTGTAGAGCAGGGTTTTGAAATCTAGTCCATAGGTACAATTCTAATCATTACTGTGATGGATTGTAGGTCCATAGGCAGTTGTAATAAGACATTGACCTTTCAACCGACCCCATTCCTTCGTTGCGGTATTGTACCTTGTTTCTTTATTGAAAAAGTTAAACAAATTGACTGCTCTCCCAAACAATAAGTACCAAAGTTCCCTAAGAGCCTTCATACCTTCGCAGCGAGTTAACAATGACACCCTCAACTTTCAGTATCGGGTTTCATCTTCTTTGTGAATCCTTGTGCTTTTCAATTACTGAACTGTTGTGTAAAATTAGGAGAATATTAAAAAACAGGAATTTTCTTCGTACATTCCCATCTTTAACTTTTTGCTCTCAGAAGACCAAATTACAAAGCTCTATGCTGATAAAAATGTATTCATTCTAACAGAGTACGTATTAATACATGTTAAATACTGTACTGTACTGTACCAGCCTTTTTAATAGTCCACTGCAGGACGTAGAACCCACGAAGGGTGATTTGACCATATCTACCAGGCTGACCCAGTGCGGGTTGGTGGATTCACATACGCCATCGATTTTTTTCTACGGACGCACGCAGGTTGCCTCACGTTGTTTTTCTTCACCGAAAAGCCAGTGGTGTTAAATTCCGTACATAAACTCCAAAAACTCATTGGTACGGGACCGGGATTGGAATCCACAACCTCACGATTGCAAGGCGGGTGTCACTACCTCTAGGCCACCACGGCACTGTAAAATACTGTTTTATATTAATGTCGAAGTTAGAACCTTTGCAAACTTCGGAGGCTCTTTCGATTCCGAGTTCCTTCTCCTCCTCAATTCAATTAATAAGACAAAGCAACCTCGCAGTATTGTTATATATATAGAATGGGTGGATCTATGAGCCAAATACACTTCGAGGTAGCCGTATTCTAGTCGTGATCCCAAACAAACAAACAAACATTGACGGAGGTGTAACTAGCTAAGGAGATATAGGAGGAAGCTCGCCGTCATATATTAACTGTGCTTGGCTGTGCCAATGTACGAGTATGATGTTAGACTAGTACATTATATCTTAATAACTATTTTTTTTTAAATGGCGTGTCCTTCATCGTGTACAGTATATGATTAGTGAGTCGTTTCCGTAAGTTCTTCTAGTAGAACTACCGGTACCAAATTGTCCCGGTAGTCCTACCGTAGAACTAACGGGACAAAACTGACCCGGTAGTTTTACTGTAGAACATTTCGCTTTCATGGCTCATAAGGTCGAATTAGCTAAAATCTTGAATTTTCATTACATTGATTGTAATATGTTATAATCAATGTACTTAATGAAAATTTCTTCTAAAAAAGGTTTTTTCTGGACATAACATTTTTTTTGCACGAATCAATGTATACTCGACGTATTAATTTTCACATTATTGTTGATTTGTCATAAAATTTAAACCACCATCGCAGAAGTATGATCTATCAAACAAAAAATCATCAAAGAAGATTCATAATTGGCGGAGTAATCGTGTAACACACAGGGTTCAAAAAATCAGCGAACCGCATCGAGAAAAGGTAGCGTCCTTGCGCTACGCTTCGCTTGGCTCGTCTTGGCAGAGGCACTACCGTGCCCCCAAGATAGAAAAAAAACATACAGTCGAATTGAATACTTACATCCTTTTTTGAAGTCGGTAAAAATGAACCAATTCATAAAACTCAGAAATATATAAGCCTGCGATTTTTTTTAAAATCTTTATTTATTTATAGAGGGTTTTATCAACAGGATAATGCCACCCTCGACGCACTATTTACATTTTAATTCTAATAGATATCTTACACTACGCTTAATTCCTAGTTTAACTATTTTGTATAGTAAGACTGCCATTTGTAGCTCTATCTGTTTGAAGCAAAGCTTCTTTGCAATCTACATAGGGAGAGTTGTCGTCGCAATTATTAAGATAGGCAATGCAGATGCTCCGAGTCCCAGGGGAAAAATAAGCAAATAATAATTTACAAGCGACCTACAAAACAACAATATGGCAATAATGAACGGCCGCGCTGGAGCGTCCTGAATTTTGAATTACTCTTTGCACAAGCGAGTTGCTGAGCCAGCTCGCAAACATGGCAAATGTCGATGTGGGTATACACATTACTCAGTTCTATGGAGTACCTGCGTCGTATTCGGTAAAGATGATGTTGCTGCAAAAATTAAATGTCTGTGTCTACGGTCTGAATTACTGCGAGAAGAAGACGTGTAAGGTGACCGTAGTGGAAGATGAATTTTAACAAGGTATACAGGGTTATTTCTAATCAATTAGCATCCTTTTAGGGGCTTATTCTGTACATCAAAACTAACATCTTTTGTTCTGCGTCTTTTGTCAGAACTCGAAAAAAAACCAGCTGTTCCATACATTTTGTCGCGGGTGAACGATATTTTGAGTTTTGACAAAAGTCGCAGAACAAAAGTTGTTACTTTTGATGTATAGAATAAGCTCCTAAAAAGATGCTAATTGATTAGAAATAACCCTGTATATGTATGTGTAAGATTTTGTTCTAACTATGCTTACCTACACCAAAATGTTGTAACTTTTATTATTATCAGAATGTTTCAATTGATTTGATATAATTTGTGCTACGAGTATATTGTTTGTAAGTAATGTAAGCGGTGCCTACTGTACATTTAAGGTTCAAGCTATGTATATAAACGTGTTTAATTTTATGTTGAATGGTTTTATTCTCATAGACTAATCATATATTATTTGTTTTTTTCTACGATTCATGTCTTGGAAAACGTTTCTCTATTTCTATTACAACGGATTAGGTATGACAACATGATTTGCAAACAAATTAAATTGCCTTGACTATTTAACATAATGATACATGTGAATGAGTGGAAACCACGTACCGATAAGCACAGCGTAGGACGTCCACCCACAAGGTGGAGGGATGACCTAATTAAGACCGCAGGACCGCGCTGGATATGCAAGCCGCTACCAACCGGTATTATTGGAAATCTTTAGGGGAGGCCTATGTCCAGCAGTGGACGTCTCATGGCTGATGGATGGAAGATTTGACATTATGTTACGAACGAGATGAGAGTTTCTGGATAATCTGATGATGGCACCAGGACTCTGACAGTGGAACTTTTTTTTTTCTACTTTTGTAGTAGAGCTGATCGCTGATCAGCTCTACGAAAAAGTGATCAGTGATCACTATCTCTTCTACATAGTATAAAACAAAGTCGCTGCCCTGTCTGTCAGTCCCCATGTATGCTTATATCTTTAAAACTACGCAACAGATTTTGATAGGGTTTTTTTAATAGATAGAGTGATTCAAGAGGAAGGTTTATATGTATAATATACCTGTGCGAAGCCGGGGCGGGTCGCTAGTAAAAATAAAACTATGTACCTAGTCAACATTTTATAAGGTAAGTAATGAACTTGTTTTATAGAATAATGTCAGTTACCCGGAACAATATAGCTTGGTTATCGTTCTGAGATTAGTTTCCATCAAAATGTCTTTAGCTATCGAAATAGGCATAACAAAATGTTTCCAACGCTTCCGTCATACTTTCCAACTTAATTAACTTGTCAATAAAATCTTACCGACTCAGCGTGGGCCATTTAAACTTGCAATTTAATTTAAAGAGCGAAATTCCCCAGAATTTCTCTTGCTATGCTCCCGAACAGCAAAGAGCTTCAAATATTGACTAGCGGACTTGCTCGACGAAATCGGACTTTAACTATGTTAAAATAAGAAGTTGTTAATGAAAAAACTTTGTGTTTAAGTTGCCAGACGATTGCAATGTTGTAAATTTATGGTGCTTAAACTACTGCGCCAGCTTTAACAGTGCACTTGTTTGCATATACATAATGATAATAATAAATAAATAAAATAAATAAATATTTGAGGACATCTTACACACGGCCTATGACCCCAAACTAAGCAAAGCTTGTGATATGGCTGCCAGAGACTGATATACTACTTATACATCTTTTTAAATACATACTTATATAGATAGTAACTAAATAACACCCAGACACAAATAAATAGGCATATATACGAAATATTCATGTCGTAATTAGTAAATAAAGCACTGAAATCTGCCGAGTATAATGTATCCTATATACTTCAACTTTTATTTCAATCTGGGAACCATTTCATTACAGTGTGTTATAACGTAGCAGCACAGGGCCATGAACCAACCCGTACTGGGCCAGAGTGGTGGATTTGGCCCATTCGCCCTTCGTGGGTAGGCTTATGTTCAGCAGTGAACTAATAAAAAGGCTACCTACAACATAGCCATGTACCTATAACATGTACCTATAACATAGCCGTCTTGAAAAAATCCGCAATAATCCATATATCCATAGGTATATGAAGCATACGAAAAATCTCATCGTTTTTGGGCAACCGTATAGCCAGTAAAAGCAAAGTAGCTCCACATACGCAATATTGAGCAGAAACACTGCAGTAAACGCAATATCCATCAAGCAGAGTACCTATATACGCAAAATTCATTTACACGGGAGACATTTTTACATTCGATGCGGAAATGGAACACGTATGCCGAGAGTTAAGTATCGATGTGCAATAACAATTCACATTCAATTTCTTTTAGAATCGTCGGATTGGTTCGATCGGGGGCAGCCGCATGTTGTGCAAACACGGATTTATTCCCGCTGACGTGTTGGCACTGGGGATCGAATGCGGTTACGGTTTAAGGTTACGGTGCCGATATAAAGTAGGGGTAGCGTTTTATGTTATCGACAGTGCAATATTGATTAAGAGTTACGGCTATGCTATCGATATCGGTACCGTAATTAACCAATTCATAACCGAAATTATTTTGGCACCAAAAAAGCGTGAGCTTCTCGGGGGCACTTCGCCATGGAAAACATTTTATATTTGATGTGGAATTAGAACACGTATGCTGAGAGTTAAGTTTAGATGTGCAGTAACAATTCACATTCAATTGCTTTTGGACTCTTCGGATTGCTGCCATCGGGGGAAGCCGAATGTTACGATTTAATTTATGGAACCGGTATAAAGTAGAGGTAGAGTTTTATTTTATCGATAGTGCGATGTTGATTAAGGGGTTTGCTATCGATAGTATATTGGTACCAGTAAGAACCGTTTCATAATCGAAATTATTTTAGCTCTGAATAATATTAGAGCAGCGAGGAGCAGCGCGAGAGTATTCGTCGAGAAAACCTTTATGAAAAAGGTTAAGGTATATGTATTAAAAATTAACGGTACTATTTATTAGTATTTGTTAGCATTATTTTTCGGTATAGTAATTTTAAGATATCGAAATACTTTTTGTTGTAACAGTGCATTGTGCAATAAACGAATATAAATAAATAAATTAAACGGTACGTAATGACGTACCGTATACTGTTAACCGTTAAAACCCTCATCTTTTCGGTTATTCAATCCCTTGCTTGGACTCAACCTGTAGAGTGATGGTACGTGGATTTAGATTTCAGAGCTTGCATAACATTTGTTACTTTCTCAGAAAAGGAAACATTTTCACGTCGTCGTAATGTACAGGAAAACATTGAAAGGAAAAACATTTCTTTTATTTCTTTTCCCGCAAATAATTTACGGGTACTTTACAAAACAAATTGAAAGAATCTATGAAAAAAGTAAACATGTAGACAGATTATTTCAGTCAATATCAGAGGGAGGTCACTCAAATCAGATAATTCACAATAATTTATTCATCGCCAAAAAATGGCACAACCGATTTCCATCATCTATCCGCAATCTAAATTACAAAATTCGAATAGTCTGCTCGAAACGATGAATACCATTTTAGATTATTTACTGTAGATTTTTCAACCGAAAAAAAACATACAGTAGAATTGAGAACCTGTTTTTTTGAAGTCGGTTAAAAAGGTAAACATGTAGAAAGATTCTTTCAGTCAACATCAGAGGTCGCTCAAATCGGATGAGCACGAAAATCACGAAACATTTCATCGGATACCGTAAAGTTTCCTTCAAAGGTCACCTTATTCAATAATGCCTTTCAATTATGAATCATTCGAGTGGAAGGTATGCCGAGGAAATTCTCGAGAGGAAACGGGTGGCAGGGAGCGGAAGCGCGCGGGGGCCTACTTTCACGCCTGTCTCGCTGATGAGGCCACAGCCAGGGGGCACGCAAAAATGACCTTTACGTGAGTGCCACTTCACCGTAAGTACTTCCTTTTTGGGAAAATGTATTTCATGTACAGTTATTCAGTTAATTCTTCTTATATATATCCTGTAAATAGACAAAAAGGTGTAGTACCATAATAATGACATCCGTTGTAGCTGTTCGGTGAGAGCTCGGATACAGTTTTTTAAAACAATACCATCTCTACAAGCTTGGTTTCGCCGGCATTACCAACTATGTCCTACTGTATTGCTCACTGTAAAGCAGAAATATTTTCCTCGTTACTGACGGATGAACAATATCTACAACTCAATTTCACTGCCTGTTGGAGTTTCTGCAAACAGGTTGTCAACAAATGTGAACAATTTTTTTTCGTAGAACCGTCTTAACACTAACAACCTTTAGTCGACGCTACAACGCTACGTAGCGATACTCGTAGCATACTTCTAGACTCATTCTTATTTTATAACTCAAAAAAGGGTCGTATTCGTATGTGTGATAACCACGAAGTTTCCTGTAATCTTTTAATTGGTTTACAGTACCTACTGGCTGCATATTCTGCAGATTATCCTGCATATCGTGAATTCATAGAAGCGGAGCATCCGATACCGATTAGCGCAGAACGGGGTTGCGGTCCGATGAACGCCGATTGTCCGGCATTATACTATCATCGCTGCGCTGCTCCGCCAGAGGAAAATCAAATCAATTAGCATTCAGTTGCAGATCGCCGAACACATGCCAATATTCAGTCAACATATTTTTTTATAACTGCGATTTAAAAGGTGCATATTTCCAAAAAAAAAAATTGTCGAATTCTCGACTTCTATTTGATTTACTGAGCACTACCGTGGCTCGGATGACACGTTAAATTGTAGGCCCCGGTTGTTTTAACCGTTTAGCCATGTCAGAGGCCTTCAGGCGGCCTAAAAACTCTGACACTAGGGCTAGCCACCCGGCCTATACGAACTTACTTACTTATTTGATTTACTGAAAGCATAACAGTGTTTACTATGTTTCCAGTTAGAAGATTTCCAGTAACGGAGCAACGATGATGGCATAATACCGGACAGGCAGTGCTCATCGGACCGGAGTCCCGGAAAATTAAGCACTTCTCTTTTAGCAGTGGTTGCTCCATTATGGACAAATAAGGGTGCTATAATTGTGCGTCACGTCGTGACGAGCAGGAAAATCTAGCATAAAATATACGTGTGTTTGTTGGTTAGTTTTTCGCTCTTACACACAGCAGCGGAGAGACGAATAGACATGATTTGTGACATGGATTAACTTTAAAGATCGGCGTGACATAGGTTACTTTACCTATTCCACAAAACAAAACAAAAAATCACGACCAGCCGCGGGCAAAAGCTAGTTTACAATAAATTATACATATCGAGCCTTTTCAGGAAAAACCTCGTAACTAAGTGTCCTAATATACGAAATTTGTATTTTTATATTAACAACAACAACAACTCAAAAACAACAAAACAACTTGAAACAACTCTTCTCCTGTAATAGTATTTGTATACGAGAATAAATGATTCCTGATTCTGATTCTATTTTATGCGTACTTCATCATAATAAACTATTGTTAATGATCGAATATTAATAAAGAAGCCAGGTAAATATACCAAGATAAATGGTGTATCAAAAACACAAATGAAGATCCAGTGAGGAAGTTTAATTCAGTGTATGATTAATGAGTCATAAATTCTTCCAGAAGTTACTACGTACTGACGTTACTCGAAGGTGCTCGGGGACATCTTTAAACTTTTAAGCTTCGAGCAAATTGAGAATAATTATAGTAACGACCAGCCAATTCATGAGGTAGTCTTGGGGAACTTCACTATCACTACATAGTACTCGTAACTAGAATCATTAAAAACTTAAATTAAAAATTTAAAAAACCCCCGACACAAAAACCTACCTAAAAAAAGTAAGTACGAAATCTTATCTTTCATTTGACAACCATTTTGGGCACATTTAGAATTTTGGTTCTTCCATCCCCACTTTAACCCACCATAACTCTTAAACGGCTCAAGCGATTTTTATAAAACATAGCTAAGAACACTCTCGATTAAGTCTCCTTTCATCCAAAAAAAAACTAAACTATTTAGAATAAAAAAAAAAAAGAAAAAAAAAAACCTGAAATCGGTTCAGTGGTTCGGGCGCTATGATGCCACAGACAGACAGACAGACAAACAGACACGTCAAACTTATAACACCCCTCTTTTGCGTCGGGGGTTAAAAACAAAGTCGCTTCCCGCTGTCTGTCCCCATGTATGCTTATATCTTCATAACTACCCAACGGATTTTGATGCGGTTTTTTTATTTTGATTTTGATGAGGTGATTCATGAGGAAGGTTTATATGTACAATACACCTGTGCGAAGCCGGGACGGGTCGCTAGTAATAGATAAGTTCAATGCCATTTAAAGCACCGCATTATTTTCAGTGTTCCGTTGTAAAATAAGATCGTTAGGTTTATCCGTCCATCCATCCTGATGCCACAAAACCTTTTAAGTTCTTAATGAACCAAATTACATCAGTGTAAGTCAAACTTAAAATTGGTTAATTGGATCAGAACAAGCTTTACAATACGTAGTAGATATGATCGAAAATTCGGCCAAGTGCGAGTCGGACTCGCGCAAGAAGGGTTCCGTACCGTATGGGAACCCCATTTCTCTTGCCGTTATTAATAGCGAGCAAAAAACTCCTAAAAATCACGTTTGTTGTATGGCTCCCATACATACAGAGCGAAAAACGTCTAAAAAATCAGGATTGTTGTATGGGAGCCCTTAAATATTTATTTTATTCTGTTTTTAGTATTTGTTGTTATAGCGGCAACAGAAATACATAAATATACAGTCCGGTGACAAACAGAGCGACGGACAGACGGACATCGAAATCTTAGAAATTGGGTCCCGTTTTTACCCTTTGGGTACGGAACCCTAAAAGTGATCTAAAAATGTACCTACTTATAACAGATGTGAAAACCAGAATAACAAAAATATAGTACAACATTCGTGAAAAAACTATACCCCACCGTGATGGAGAAACCAATCCTAAAATAAATAAAAAATAGCTTTGTTTCTGCTCAGGAATTATAGTCATTGTTCACGCTGCAAATCGACGGTATGCAATTCAAACGATGGAATGTCCAATGAAGCTAGAGACTAGAGATATTTGTAATATCGCTGTTGCAATAACCGTGCAAGTTTCAGGTGGGAGCCAAGGGGGAATTCTAATTAGCGCTAATGGAACGCGTTGGTTGGTTAGCCTGACCTGGAACTAGGCTGCAGGCTGTAAAATTAATATTATAAACTGCTAGCTTATCGCCCTGCAGACACTCCTGGTTTATATAGAAAACTCTTATCCTCTCTCCGTTGTCTAAAACTACGTCTTGTTTAATTTGAATAAAGAAATAATTCGTCTCAAGATCATAATTCATACTTCATCTCATCACATATTGCTTGATAATCGTGCAAACTAAAACAGAATGGTCATATCAAACTATAATATCGGTAGTTTATAAAATTGACTAGAATTATTGATTTGGATTTTTTTGGTTTCATATTAATGACAGTAATCCAGTTATTTAAAATCCGTGAAGAATCAAAATAAAATGGTCATTTCAAATTATAATGTCGGTAGTTTATAAACCCGACTAATTGACTGGAATCATTGACTTGGTATTTTTTTTGGTTTCGTATTGATGACTGTAACCCAGTTATAAACCCGCGAAGATTCAAAATTATTTCTGTATCACGCATTTCTAAACTTCATATTGTTAATGTCTGTTCGAGTATTTCAAATTGTAAATCATCATCCATCCATCCATCAGCCATAGGACGTCCACTGCTGGACATAGGCCTCCCCTATGAATCTCCAATAAGAACAGGTTGGTAGCGGCTTGCATCCAGCGTGATCCTGCGGTCTTAATGAGGTCATCCGTCCACCTTGTGGGTGGACGTCCTACGCTGCGCTTGCCGGTACGTGGTCTCCACTCAAGAACTTTTTGACCCCATCGGTCATCAGTCCTCCGCGCTGTGTTCCTTGCCCACTGCCATTTCAACTTGCCAATCAGCTGGGCTATATCGGTAACTTTGGTTCTTCTGCGAATCTTCTCATTCAAATTGTAAATGTTAATGTTGAATTCAATCATATTTTATTTCTCAAAACGAAATACCGCACTTGATTCTGCGGTAAAATGTGAGCCTTACGTCTTCCGCGCCGCAATTACCAGAGTTACGAGCATCGCTGTCACGCAAGGCGTACCCCTGAAAAATATGCTTCAAAAGTTTCGAACTCGGTGTACAGAAACATTTTTCTAGATTATCTACTGTCGCAAAAACAAACTTTATACAAATAAATCGCGAAGTTTGTACCTCCTGTGGGCAATAAACTCCGCATACTTTCTTCGGACCGTTCCCGCCCAAACACTAAATTAAATCTTGAAACAGTTTAGCCGCTGAATCGTGAACGAGAATTTAATTTAACATTTATAGGTCAGTAAATAATTCGCTATCGCATCAGCAGGCGCCAGCCAATCGATTGAAAGCGACTTGGCTAATAGAACATTAAGTGCTTTGGCTATTTCAAATCGCAAGGAGTTTCGGGACTGGAGTGTACGCTATAGCAGCTCGTCTAAAAGCTATTATTTATTCTGTGCCCCGAGCAGGAGAGTTTATGTATGTAGAATGTACTGAAGCTTAATAGGGCATTCACGGAGAGGTTAGTTACCCTGGCAGGGAGGCAGCCGTCAGTGCGCCAATGAATGCCTAAGTGATGCATATGCACACAGCCGCGCGGATCCTTTCATTCACCAGTGTCCTGGTCAGTGAAAGCCTTTTCAGCACATACGTGTCACCTGGTACCCCAGTGCGCTCCTGAATACCAATACAAAATGAATTTCTCATTTCAATAGAACAATATATTAAGTTATGGTCTCATGCTTTCAATAAAAGAAAATTAAGTTATTGTTTCAGTTCGATCAAATGGAAATGTAAAGAATAATCAATTTATTTACATATATACAAAGCTTAGACAGTAAAGTTATAAAGAAATGTAAATAGACGAATTGTGTACCTATTGGGTTTTTCAATTTGGTGGCCTCGAGTTAATTTAAGTACTACGAGTATTTAATTGAATAGTAAGGCTTTGTTTCATGGATATTTGTGAATACAAACGGATATGAGAGTTAATTTAAAATATGTATGACGAAACAAATGTATTAATTTAGAGGTAGGTATACTTTAATTTGGCAGACATCTGCCATTACTGGCATAGAATGTCCTGTAAATGTAGGTTTTCTGAATGGCTCCTGATTGGGTTTCTCATTTCTCGACCTTTTTTATTTCCCGGAGCACGAGAATTCTCGACCACTATTTCCCGGGAATTCCCGGGTTGTCGAGAAATATGGAAATTTTTAAAAATATGTGTGATTTAACAATACAACTACGCTTTTTTGCAATATTCAACAACATTTATCAATCAAAACCGTTTATTTTTAATTTCATTTATGTGACTTTAACTTAACTATAGAAAACTTTAATTAAGCGAAATAAACTCTAGCGAGATCTTTTTATCGTTATTTCTACAAACAGTTTTAGGACTAAATAGTCTTTTTCTTTGGAAAAAACAAATAAAATATCTTCTAAAAACAATGTCATCATGTCACCACAGTAAAACTTAGTACCTCACATACTAAATAATTACTTTAGTCTCTGTCTGTACAACAAACTTTTCAATTATGTAACATAAAACGACAGTTTTTCAATTAGGTATAAAAAATAACAATCAGACTAGCTTAATAATTACGAGTAACAGTAAGGTGCAGGCACGTTAGTTTAGTCTTTATATCAACTTTTAAATATTTGTTATAAATTGACAGTCTTTTCGTTACGTAAGTAAACATAAGAACTTAATAAATAATTAATAATCTTAGACTAATTACAATCACAATTTAAAGCGGAAACTGCTTCAAAAGCTACCCCAATATTATTAAGGAAATAAGCCTTTAAAAATACGAGGGCATTTATAGCATCATCTGACAATCGGTTTCGTATTTTCGTCACAAAGTTTCCAGACAAGGAGAAAACCCGTTCATTTTCTGTCGACGTAGGCTTTACTGACATAAGAGCTTTATACAAGTTTTCCAGATTTGGTGTTCTTTTGCTAGTTGATTCATATAACTGAAACTCTTTTCTAATCAAGCTTCTTGTTAAAACAGTTTCAATATTGCTCGTAGTGTCTGTGGCTGCCATTTCAATAGCCTGTTTTAGTTTCAGCTCAAAGGATGTGGCTTGCTCGAGTTGCTCGTTTTCTGATGTCTGTATTAGAGAGTCATCTTCATCTAAATTAGAGCTGCTAGGAAACAATCTATTGTAAAGTTCTTCTGTAAATCGTATCAAAGCTGTTTTGGTGCAATTGCGTGTACCACTTTCATTATAGTTCTGAAATATTGTTGGGTTGTGAAGATATTTAATTAATGTAATCAAGTTAATATTGCGCCTATTTTCAAGTTTGCTCATCAGATGGTCCACGAACGTTGTGGCTAAATTGTTTTCCATAGACTTTAACTTATTTATCAGCACGTCTATTATTGCCTCCGATGTCAAAATAGTAGCATCTTTCCTCGATAACGCTTCAACAGACAACTTAACCGGGTGTAAAACTGCCAACAATGACTCTAAAACGTCAATGTTGTCGTCTCGCCACATTGTAGCGCTCGTAGCGTAGTTTGACTAGGTGATTGTCAGCGATCACCGAAGTTAAGCAACGTTCCGCACGGTCAGTACTTGGATGGGTGACCGCGGGTGGCATTTTCCAACTGAGCGCTACCGTGGCTCGGATGACACGTTAAATTGTAGGCCCCGGTTGTTTTAACCGTTTAGCCATGTCAGAGGCCTTCAGGCGGCCCAAAAACTCTGACACCAGGGCTAGCCACCCGGCCTATACGAACTTACTTACTTACTGCCACATTGAGGGCACTGGGGGGGCACTGTCGGTCACTCACACACCGCGTGGCAAAGCCGCGCGCGAGCGCAAGAGCGTTATTAAGTTTTTAAAAATGTTGACTGCACATCTCGATTTCTCGACCACTTTTTTCTCGTCTCGAGTAAGACAAAATTTCCCGGGAATTCTCGGGTCGAGAACTCTCGAAGAGAAACCCTAAATAAAGGCCTGATAAATGCCTACTACGCTTCCAGCCGTCGGAAGCACATCCGCTTTTAAAAGGACGAACGTCATTCACATTTTTAGGGTTCCGTACCCAAAGGGAAAAACGGGACCCTATTACTAAGACTTCGATGTCCGTCTGTCCGTCTGTCTGTCACCGGGTTGTATCTCATGAACCATGATAGCTAGGCAGCTGAAATTTTCACAGATGATGTATTTTTGTTGTCGCTATAATAACAAATACTAAAAAAGAATTAAATAAATATTTATGGGGGGCTCCCATACAACAAACCTGAATTTTAGACGGTTTTCGCTCTATATTAATAATGGTAACAGGTAGATGCTTGAAATTTTCACAGAATATTTAGTTTTATATTCACTTCAATAATAAACAATAAAATAAATATTGAAGGGGGGCTCCCATACAGTACGGCACCCTCCGTGCGCGAGTCCGACTCGTACTTGGCCGATTATTTGTAATATTACGCTAACATTTAGATATATTTTACAAAGCTACGAGGCGTCGATGAATGGCAATTTTCGTGAACCATTTTATACATTCGAATGTATAAAATTGCAGCGTTTTGTTACTACTCTTCGCATGGCTGCATTTTGTTCTACGGAGACAAAAAAAATATTTCTGTTAAAATGATGCTAGATTGAGTAGGTACTAGGTGCTATAAGTTAAATTTCAGTGCTAGACTTGCGAAACTAGTGCCAAATCTTTGGCAACGTTGACTGTACTTTGGCGATCGCTAAGAAAGATCTAGTTAAGCTAATCTATTAGGTTGGGGAAAAGTCTTTTCGCATTATGGTATGTATGAACTTGTAATAAAATCTCTTTGGCTATACAATTTGTATCTGACTGGTTTTGGTATCATTGAAAGTTTAAATTTTAAAGAACATAATTCCAAATTCAAATTAGGAAAATGTGTGATTTTCATTTGTTTTTCGTACTGTCAAGATGAGTGAATCTAATGAAGAAATTCGATACATTTTAAAATTTTACTACAAAAAAGGTAAAAATGCTACGCAAGCCGCGAAAAAAAATTTGCGATGTTTATGGACCTAGTGCAGTGTCTGTGAAAAAGTGGAGCAAGATCGGTATATCAGTAATTACAACGTGTCTGAAGAACTAGGAGTTTATCACAAAACAGTTTTGGCGCATTTGGAAAAAACTGGGTAAACAAAAAAGCTCGATATTTGGGTACCTCACGAGCGCACTGAAAGAAACCTAATGAACCTCATGATAACGATGTGTGAGGCTAGACCTCTTTAGCCACTCAGCAAAAATTAAGATAGTTTGGCTGGGAGGTGTTAATGCATCCGCCGTATAGTCCTGACCTTGCACCTTCAGATTTCCACCTGTTTCGGTCTCTTCAGAATTCTTTAGGTAGTGTCAGGTTAACATCACGAGAGGACTGCCAAAACCACTTGTCGCAGTATTTTGATCAGAATTCCCAAAATTTCTATAGCAATGGGATCATGTCCCTACCTACAAGATGGCAAAAAGTTATCCAACAAAATGGTACCTACATACTTTAGTTAAATGTAAATAAACTTTATTAAAAATGTTTTGAATTTTCTTAAAAAATGCGAAAAGACTTTTTCCCCGACCTATTATGAGCGCTATTGCGCTATACTACTCTATAAATACTGTAGTATTCATGTGGATTGAAGGTGACATATTTTGTTGTGAAAATGGTTATCTCGACGAGTAGGTATTGTGATGTAGACAACAGCGGTGCCTAAACTAAACGATACAAGTGGAGTAGTCGCCTCGTCGGAACTGCGGATGCCAGAGATAAATCCACCGTTTGGACAACCGGCGGTTACGCTCGTTGATGTGCAGTATCTTGACAACTGAGACCTGTGTCCGACATTTACGAATAGGATGCTACTCGCAAATTAGAGTACATATCTGTATCAGACGCACTCATAGTGTACTTTGACTAGGTGATTGTCAGTGATCACTGAAGTTAAGCAACGTTTGGTACGGTCAGTTTTCGGATGGGTGACCGAGGGTCGCATTTTCGACTGAGCGCTACTGTTAACAAATTCGACAATTTTGTCTTGTTTCGAGTTCGAACCGAAAGTACCGGGAAAGAACCGAGAAAGAACCGGGACTCGAGACGACTAAAATTACGAAAAGTCCCAGGAATTCGAGATAAAAGACGTCCCGGGACCCAACCCCTAATCTCCAATGAAATTAATATGAATTCCATATTTCAGCGAAATATTTAAAAAAAAATCCGATCAAAAACAAACATCGCGAACTCAGAGCTGCAAATCAGTTCAACGGTAAACCAATTACCATAGAAATCGTTCCCAACAGCAAACAAGTGAAATTCCATTAATCGAATCCACGCTGAACTTTGCTCCAATTCCACTTGAAAGGTATCCTGAATCCTGATAGACAAACACTCGTCCCTACGGGGAACCGACAGCGCTTCGATGAATATTCATCTCTACAGCGCACTACGTTAATAGTTCGTGACAAAAAATATTGCCAGCGAACATTTTTGAGGGAACAAATGTAGAGCACTGTTTGAATCCCAATTCGTGTCTGTTTAATTCAACGGGAATTGTTCCTGAAATTCACAGCCCGTAAATGTGTCGTTTGCAATGTGATCAATCACGTCTAGTTTAATCCATCTGCTCGGACGGACACGTCTCAATCTAAAAAAATATCAACAAGAATTGATTACCTCTTGTTTGTTTATGAAGCCAGATTGTTTTTTCATGTTTGCGGAGCAGAATTTGGTGGGTGGCCGTAAATCTACAAGAGAATGGATTTTGTAATTTATGCATTACGGCATAAATTTCTAGAACTGTGATAGAGCCATGCCATTTTAAAACTGAACAAAAAAAATACACATGCCACATAGATAGACGAAATGATGATAGGTGCAAACATTGACTTGGCATTTTTTCCTGTATGTGCAAAATTGTGAGCGAATTGGTCAGTTGGTAGCGAGATGGGACAATCAACGATACTGTGTTAAATCGCCGGTTCTATTGGAACAGCTATGGAATGCATTTCATAGAAATACATAGAATCCAGTAGTGTCGCGGCGACACTGTAAACTGCTGTTACGTGCAGTAGCCAACGGAATCGTACCTTGAAGCTATATATAACGACGATAACAAGATAAAGTCTGCATCTCTAAATCAACATATAATTGTTTACAATAAAACAAATCTTAAACAGCTCACAGTAATTTGTCCGAGCGCGGCAAACGGCAATATCGTTCCCGGCGAAATTTATGAGTTTCGTCGGGAGAGGTTCGGAGGCTCGTCGCGAATGAATTCACGTCAGCGAGCCGGTCTGAGAGGGTGGTGCAATTAGAACCCTTCCGCACAAAGACTCCAAAGGCTTTCACAGCTCGCGGAGTTTTAGCGTGAGCCGCGCAATGGCTTGCGTGAACACCTGAGACTTGTTTTAATGTTTTAAGCTGTTACAGCGTGCAAGGTATCGTTTACAAATTATTATTGACGACAAATTTTAATTCAAATTAATTATTTCAGATTTTATGCCCATCTAAATAGGCAGCATTCTATTTAGCTTGGCATTCATATACCTAATCCGACCAAATTCAAAGGCTTTCACAGCTCGTGGAGTTTTAGCGTGAGCCGCGTAATGGCTTGCGTGAACACCTGGGCCTTGCTTCAATGTTTTAAGCTGTTTACAGCAAGCAGGCTATCGTTTACAAATTATTGCTGGACGTCACATTTTAATTAGAATAAGTAAATTGAGATTTTATGCCCATCAAAATAGGTTGCATTCTATTTTGCTAGGAATTCATATTATTATTGTCTAATCGAACCAACGATGTTGTATAATTGTATTTTAGGTTAAATATAGTAACTCTGGGTCAAAGCTCTTGAATTTTTATCCAAAAATCCCATTGAATCCAACAAAACACCGAAAAGAACAACGACTCCACAAGGAACTTATTTATATTGGGGCAAAAAGTTTTCATGCCATCAAAACACGGGTACGAAAACCCAAAACATTTCCGTTGGCAGCAAAGGTACAAATTCCACAAGGAAATAGCCTTCTATTACGCAGTGCTGTTATTTCTTACGTGCCTCTATGTAGGACAAACCTGTAGTATGCCTAACTCAAACAAGAGTAAACGCTAACTTTAAACACAAGCTCTTTGTGAATTGTTGGACTTTGAAAGCACCAGAACACATACTGTAGCGTGAGCGTGACACGCCACGGCAGAAGTTATTGAAAACTAGCTTTGACCGCGGCTTTCCACAGGATTTTTACATTTTAATATACAGAAAGTATAAAATGTAGCCTATCTTCAACCTTTCAACTATCGTCGTTCGACGTTGCAGCCGTAGGACGCCCACTGTTGGACATAGGCCTCCCGTATAGATCTCCAATAAGACCGGCTGGAAGTAGTTTGCATCCAGTGCTATCCTGCGGTCTTAATGAGGATGATGAATTGAATCCGTCCACCTCAGGGGTGGACGTCCTACGCTGCGCTTGCCGGTACGTGGTCTCCAATGGACAACTTTTCGATACCATCGGTCATCAGTCCTCCGTGCTATTTGCCCTGCCCACTGCCATTTCAACTTGCCGATCCGCAAATCTATGTCGGTAGATTTGGTTCTTCTACGGATCTCCTAATTTCTGCTTCGATCTCGCAGAGAGACGCCAAAACTACGAGTAACTATGTATATCGATGCCAAAAATGAAGTCGGCACGTTGCTCTGTTGCGTGAAAGAGTAACAAGCAAACCAATAACCCAACAAACTACCAAGCCCACTTTAGGATTTATAGTATCAGTAAGGATAAATTCCCGTTTAAAATGTAACCATTTGTAAAATCGACGTTTTAAAATGTAACCATCCGTAAATTCGTGAACATAGAGAACATAAATGCCTGACCGTTCTGCGAAGCTTTTCCGCCGTATAAAGCTATTACTATGTTAGACCTTTCAAGAAAATATGAATAAAATAGCTTACTCGATCATTCTGTAAAGCTTTTTGGGCTAGCAAAAAAACTACTAGTATGCGGAACAACGTCAACGTATATACAGGGTTATTTTTAAATAATTAGCATCCTTTTAGGGGCTTATTCTGTACATCAAAACTAACAACTTTTGTTCTGCGACTTTTGTCAGACAGAAAAAAAATCAGCTGTTCCATACATTTTGTCCAGGGTGAACATTATTTTTCTATTTATGATGAATATCTTGAATTTTATCTTTTGAAAATCTAAAATTTTATCTTTTTTTTTTTGAGATTTGACACAGTAGTTAGTTTTGATGTACTGAATAAGTCCCTAAAAGGATGCCAATTGATTACCAGTAACCCTGTATAGGGGACATAGGTTTCCCTGTACTGGAAATTTGTATTTCCTGATCAATCATTTAATAGGTTTTGTTTTGCTAAAATAGAATACAAAAATAGATTTTGAAAGCAAAATGAAGCAGTTTTTATTTTCTATGAGAATACAGAGCACTCTTAATAATTGAAATAAGGTACTATATAAGTAATTTATTTCGAAAGACGTTCTATGTACCTATCTATAAAGTTCTAAGCCTCACAAATGACACGTAAAGCATAAACTCCTTCTAAGAAGACACATAAACCTCTTAAAAAGATTGTATTCCTGAGAAAAACAGATCATTTTCTTCTTCAAACGTACATTTCTGAGAAAAGGAATGAAAAGGCTATTTGGCTGTTCTATAGCAAATACGACATTGCCCAACAACAGGATCAACCTTTCTCAAACATTTTTATATGAAAGTTTGCCATATAGAAGCCCAATTCTTCGGTTAATACTAGCATCTTCCAGAGTTTTCTCTCGCTGTATAGAATTTTATTTCGTAAAAGAGCCAAACTTACACTTGGTATAATTTTATCTTCAGAAGAAGGAGGAATGAAAGAAACATTAATTGGCCATAAAAACGTTACAGACATGTCTTATTTTACGTTATAGATATGTCTTATCTGTCTAGATTACTAACTTCATAGGTAGGCACGATTCAATGTACGAGTATATCTAGATTTCAAACTACGAATAGCTAATTCTAAGTTGCTACAAGAGCAAAGTTCTTAGTTACTATACTTATGTATGTACAAGAGACTCACAGAGTTTGATATTATACCAAGATCACATTGAAAGTTTTGCTGATATCATCGGCATCATAAAATAACTGAATGGAAAATCTTGCAGCCAATAGGCTAATACAGGTCCAAGCCAGAAGTTACAATGCGATAGTGTCATCGTAATATCATACGATTTGTAAGATAGTCTACTCACAACTTACACGGTGCGGTGCGGTTCAAATTTACCCTTACCATGTACCCTTCCCTTATCTACTTACTATGGAAACTAACTTACATTATCTATAGCAAGTTCCCTACTTTACTCAGATACATTGTCTCCACCTGGGCGTCCGTTAAGGAACATGAATTGATAGGTTTTCGAACTTTGCGGACGTGACAAATGGTATTGATATGGACTTTATTTCTTACTTACTTTTAGCTTAGGTTGCTGAGTTACGTCTCTTGACTCTACAGCTGATGTCTTTCTAATAGATGTTTTTGTTTAGTTTTCTTATTATAGAAAATAATTCTTTTTCGCAAAAAATGGCAAAACCGCCTTCCATCGTGTACAAAATTCAAATATTTAGCTCGAAATGTTAACATTATTTTTGATTTTTCAAAAACGGCTTAGCCGATTACTGTGAAATTTAAACGGGACCACCTCGGAAGTATACCCTTTAGAATTAAAAAAGAACTTTTCGGTTCGGTTCAAAATTGGCAAAATTATCGATGGACATACACAAAAAAAAATACATACAGAGAAATAAACAATAAATTGTGTTTTTAATTTTCAACAGTGTTTCGTACTCTGTACTTTGTGGCAGTAAACGTAGTGTCGACCCCGCAGAGGAAAAGTAGGCTTGCACTAAGCAGGCGACACTAAGATACATATACATTGACGCCAGTGACTCCGGAAAACTTATTTTACACTGTAGTGTAGTCAGTGCGACACAGTTGTTCTGGTGCAGTCAGCACAGAATCGCTCTGACAAGGTCAAGGAGCATAATAATCAGCGCAATAATTTTTGCCAAATATGTTAAATTGATAAATTTGAGTAGAAAATCACTTACCTGTGAAATGATATCCTATCCTTAGTGTAACTTGAAGATTTGGAACTCTTTCCACACCATTTTACGGCACAATTCGTTTTTTTTACGTATTTACGTCTTTAAAACGGGAGCGCGTAACGTGTGTTTGGCACAGAATTACTTCGACTGACGAAAATTCCGTCGGTTGTGATCTAAAGCACCTATCGTTGGTGAGAGTGGCCGCCCCGCGCGCTTTCTCCACTGCATAAGTGGACCTTGGGCAAGGTGGTGGTGAAGCTGGGTAATGATGGCGGTGACACTATGGCATTCCTTTCTTTCGTCCCACAAACAGCTAACTCCGGTGAGGTAACTTACCGTGGTGAGTGCGACAGAGTTGTTGTTCTGCTGCAGCCAGCGCAGTATGGCGCTGGCGGTGGTGAAGTCGGGTCGCGGGGGCGGCGGCACCGAGTGCTGCAGCGCCGAGGCCAGCTGCTGCGCCAGCTCCAGCGCCCGCGCCCGCGCCGCGCGCCCCGCCCCGCTCGTCGTGCCGGTGCCCGTGCCGCCAGCCTCTGCAATACACAAAACCACAATAAATAAAGAATATTTTTACCGACTTCCAAAAAGGAGGAAGTACTATGTTCGTCTGTATGCTTTTTTTGTGTATGTTTATCGATATTTTCACTAATTGTGAACCGATTTAAAAAAAATTTTTTTTTGTTCGAAAAGGTAGGGTAGAATTCGGGGTAGAATGAAAATACTTCCGAGGTGGTCCCATTTAAACATTATTGAAATTGGATCAGCCGTTTTTGATAAATTATTAATAACTAGCTACCCGCCCCGGCTTCGCGCAGGTTTATTTTACATATAAACCTTCCTCTTGAATCACTCTATCTATTTTAAAAAACCGCATCAAAATCCGTTGTGGAGTTTTAAAGATATAAGCAGACATGAGGACAGCGGAAGCGACTTTGTTTTATACTATGTAGTGATGCAGTGATAGTGATGTACATGGATGTCACATCGATTCATATTCGAATTCTGTACACGGTGGAAGTCGGTTTTTGCGAGTTTTTGCGAAAAATAATCATTCAATTTCGACATAGACGGGAAATTCAAGGGAAAGACAGTTTTAGTAATTAGTTTGTTACTTTTTCACGTAGCAACCGAGCGACGGATCGAAGAGTCTTGTGGGAAGCCGCGGCTAGTCTTAAAATACAAAACCCACCAAAAACATTTTCATGTGAAATGCTGCCAAGCCATAATTATTAAGACCATAATTATGGCTCGCACTGTCAAAAAGTTATCAAATATAATGTAGAGCAAATCCTTTAAAGTCTACACGTCCCCTAGCTTCACAAACTCAACACATTCATCAAAATATGTGGCTTTACGTTGACACACCAACTTGTCCTTATTTCTTATTGTTCGTTAGTAAAATATTATAATTAGGTGTAATGAGACTGATAACCTGCTCGACGTACGAGTATTGTGTGCCACGTGCGTTATGCGAATAGATATAGATAACTAATTAATATCTAGTATGTACAGAATACAGAATACAGAAATTTATTTGCAACAAAAATAAGAGGTACAATACATAAACAACAGAACAAACAAATCATAAAACACAAAAAAAACAGCAGTATTACACCTAATAGCCTTGTCACAAAACTGGTCCCAACTCAGCGTAATGCTGTTGCGCTTACGAGCAACCAGCGCTGATATCCTTATCCTTACATACATATAGTCCTTACATAGTATAAAATAAAGTCGCTATTTTCGTTTGTTTGTTTGTTTGTTTGTCTGTATGCTTAAATCTTTAAAACTACGCAACGGATTTTGATGCGGTTTTTTTTAATGGATAGAGTGATTCAAGAGGAAGGTTTATATGTATAATACACCTGTGCGAAGTGCGGGTCGCTAGTTCTGTAATAAGAGAGAGAAGTATGTAAGTAGAGCTAATGTTACCTCTCCTTAAATTGCGACGTCCTAATATGGTCAATGTCACTTAATTAAGACTCTAGTTTGTAAGAACTTTTGTTGTAACAGTACATTGTGCAATAAACGAATATAAATATTTAATATCATGTGCACTGTGCAGTCGTTTGGAGAAATACGATGTGCTTGGAAACAGACACATCATGTTTCCTACATGTAATATACAGTCAATGTACATTGTGATACATAATGAAAGAAATTCTCCAACTTACAATACTTTTAGAGGGCTCCTTCACTTATTTTGTACAATTAAGTTTTTGTATCCAATAGCATCACGATACTGAAGAAAGTAAACCAAACAAACATACCTGCAGACTAAACGCGCTATCAAACCCGTTTTATCACAATGCTGTAGTATTTTCGAACAGATTTAAATGTAATTAAGGTACTCAGTGCCATCACAATTCCAACGAAACTGCGAAATGCTGTTTACTGAGCAACCCAACAGTATCTACTGAATGCAGCCGAGACACTTACGTGTAACTAATGAGATTTCATATCAATATTAGGTGTTAATTTACGGAAGCAAACGCTGCTATCCGACCCAGTGAAATGCTTCGCTGAGCAATGAGCTTCGATGGGTTCGGTTGCATCACATAATACTTATGAGAAACTGGCGTAAGGTCAGACGAGTTAAGGCCGATTCACACCATATAAGTCAAGCCACCGTATACTAAGCGCCACATAAGTAGGCGGATGGGAAGTTTTGCGCAAAACGCTGCGCAAAGACGAAATATATATTTTTTAAAACAAGCGTTTACTGAACAAGTACTCGCCAAGACGAATCAAACGAGCCGAAACTCGACAGGGTTGCGTCGTTTCATTACAGAGTACCTATTACCACCTTCCAGCTCCATCATCAGACCCTAGTTGCCATTGAAAGACAAACTACGCGCCAAGGCAATTCAAATGAATCTAAACTCGTTGAGGTGGTGTCGTTTCATTGCTAAGTTTCTTTGGCCACCTTCCAGCTCATCAGATCAGCACCATGTCATCATAATATTGTATTGTCACGCGATTTACACATGTAGGTATGCAAAATTTCAGCTCAATCGGTAACCGGGAAGTGGATCAAAAACTTGCAATATTTGATTACAGACCGACAGACAGACAACGGGACAGATGAAACTAAATAAAAGCTTGTAAAAAGCCTAGGACTGGATTCTGTAGGACTCTACAAGACATAATATTTAGCTAGACGCAATGCAGTAGCAGTTATTTTTGACCGACGAACCACCGGAGGAGGTACTCAATTCGACGCGTATATTTTTTTTTTTATGTGTAACCACAAATAACTTTTTTCGCAGTTTCAATAATTATTTTTTTATAGGAAAGAGTATACTTCGGAATTGGTCCCATTTAAATTTTATTGAAATCGGCTAAGCCATTTTTGATAAATCAATAATAATGTGGAAAATGCAATGTGGAAGTTGAAAAATATTCGCGAATTCTGTACACGGGTGAAGTCGGTCATGCTATTTTTTTGCAAAATAAATAATAAAATTATTGTAATATTTATTCAATGCTGTAAAGAAAACGCACATAATTATACTCGTAAGAACCGCGACACAAATCTGCTGGAAATGACTCCACTCGCACAAATTGCGCGGAACCCGAGTGAATTGCATCCGCCTACGAACAATGACGCTTTTGCTTCGAGCACAAAGAGAAAAAATCTTCCATCGTTCCAGCCTTCGTTATAACTACGTAGATTTTGGAAAACCGACGCGCAGTCCTGGTAATAAATAATTCATCCATTCATCCAGCAGCTATGAGGCCTAGGTTTAGGTTTAGGTTTAGGGACACAATGTTTTTAGGGTTCCATATCGAAAGGGTAAAAACGGGACCCTGTTACTCCGGTGTCCGTCCGTCAATCTGTCACCAGGCTGTATCTCATGAACCGTGATAGCTACAAAGTTGAAATTTTCACAGATGATGTAGGTATTTCTGTTGCCGCTATAACAACAAATCCTAAAAACAGAATTAAATAAATATTTAAGTTTGTTGTGTGGGAACACAACAAACCTGATTTTTTTACCGTTTTCGCACAATATTAATAACGGTAACAAGTAGACGCTTCAAATATTCACAGAATATTTGGTTGTATATTAACTTTAAAAATTAATAATTAAATATTTAAAAGGGCTCCCATACACAAAACAGGTTTTTTTTGCTCCATATTTACTACGGCAACCGGTAGTTGCTTGAAATATTCATAGAATATTAAGTTCAAAAATACCTATATAATTAACTTAAATAATAGGGGGATACGGCACAGAACCTTTCGTGTGCGAGTCCAACTAGCTCTTGACTGATTATTACTTAAAAGCACTTTTAGTGATTTGCCACTTTTTGCGCAAGTACATCACTGCAATTTAACTTTTAGCATTTACAGCAACATTGGCACGCTACAGTTTTATACATTGACTTCTTCATATCCGAACAGGGGTCAAAAACTTCAACGAAAAAGCGACACAACGATGCCCCATGGACGTCATGGCTTCTGCTGGACATAGGCCTCCCCTAAGCATCTCTAATAAGACCGGTTGGAAGCGGCTTGCATGCATTGCGATCCTGAGGTCATCTGTCCACTTTGTGGATGGACGTCTTACGCTGAGCGTCTTATGAGCCGTGGTGATCTAGAGGAAGTGACACCCGCCTTACAATCGTGAGGTCGTGGGTTCATATCCCGGTCTCGTACCAATGAGTTCTTTGGAATTTATGTACGGAATTTAACACCACTGGCTTTTCGGTGAAGGAACAACGATGATCTAATCACGGTTGCAGGAACACACTGGATGCAAGCTGCTTCGAAACGGCGTTATTGGACAATTGGACCTCAATATGGGAGGCCTAAGCCCAGCAGTGGACTTCCTACTGCCAATAAAAATGATGATGATTATGTGAGAAAAGTTCTGGAATTCCCGAAACAAGTAACAACTTTATTCGTGCAATGTTTTGGCAGGCCGACAGTATCGGGTAATAATATCGCTTAACTTGGCTCTGTTTGGTTTGGCGAGGCGTAAAATCAATATCCTGGGTATCCTTTGTTATAGATCATAGCTAGAATATTCTCACATACGAGGATCCTTGAAATGTGTTAAATATTTTCGCAAGTTTTTTTTTTCTAAACATTCCAAACTTGTTGAAAGTGATGATGCTGTTACCTATATCTATTTAGATTTTGTCATGGGAAGTCATCACTAAATAATCGGCCAAGTACGAGTCGGACACGCGCACGGAGGGTTCCGTACTGTATGGGAGCCCCCCTTAAATATTTATTTTATTTTAATTTTATTATTGAAGGGAATATAAAACTAAATATTCTGTGAAAATTTCAAGCATCTACCTAGTACCATTATTAATATAGAGCGAAAAACGTCTAAAAATTCAGGTTTGTTGTATGGGAGCCCCCGTTAAATATTTACTTTATTTTGTTTTTAGTATTTGTTGTTATAGCGGCAACCGAAATACATCATCTGTGATAATTTCAGCTGCCTAGCTATCATGGTTCATGAGAAACAGCCCGGTGACAGACAGACAGACGGACATCGAAGTCTTAGTAATAGGGTCCCGTTTTTCCCTTTGGGTACGGAACCCTAAAAACGAATAATGCATGCATTGCATTAATTACGAAAATGTCCTTAATCGAGCCGCGAGAGCGAGACGGTCGTCGGGTTAATCTGTAACGACGTTTTCGTAAGTTATGACCTGATAAAAACTGCAGACTGGACTCTGGACGTATGCCAGAAATTGTAAAACTGTAGGTATCTATGACGTCTCTATCACAGTGGAAATCGCTGGATGCAAGCCGCTTCCAACCGGTCTTATTGGAGATCCATAGGGGAAGCCCATTTCCAGCTCTCCAGCAGTTGACGTCATATGGCTGATGGATGGATGCATGATGGAAGTACATACGTGGTGGTATCTGCGAATCGGCAGCATCGTCGCTGAAGATCCTGTGGGTGCAGACGTCCAGCAGCCACCAGCGGGTGACGTGCTCCGGCAGGTGCCAGCAGCCTGGCATGGCGCACTTCACATCTCACACTACACTACACATTAAAGTCACTCGCGTCTCTTTTCTCTACTCTACCTCACTATACAAAACGAAACATTTCATTGAATGAATGAACAGCGATTGATTGCTAGCATCCCTTTGGTTGATATTTCAAAAGACTCAACATGTACAAACTGGCAACATGTATCTACCATATGGTACAACTAGGTGTCCCGTCCTGTCTTCTCCACGCAACGAATGAATTATAGCTATAAACCTTCCAGAAGAATTATTCGAAAAGATACCGCATTGTAAACTGTTATGTTGTCTAAAACCTCTAAGCGGATACACAGGCAGACACACAAAAAGGCGACTTTACTTTAATATCTATCGTTGATGAGCAAATCTGATGGAGGCTAACTGATACTGAACAAAAGTTAACATCTACAACGCGTTGCATCGCTTGCTAGAACTTCCTTTTTCGGGAGTAAAAAAGAAATTAGCCATAAACAATTTTATTTTACCGTCGATCGTTGTTTTCTTTTCGTTTGTAGGATCAACGCCATTGCGACATTTTAGCAAAGAAATTGATCTCGTAACTTTGAGGGCAAACAACACGAAACGAAAGCAAATAACGCGGCTGTCTCTCTAGCAAAAAATCTTGACAATACATCTGTGAATAATATGTTCTCCCGTTGAGAAATATCCCAGGACTCAGACACCTAAATTACGTTATTGTAGGAGTACAATATAGCGCGGAATGTACACGTATGGAGGATCATGCTCATCCGCTTCGTAGTGGAATTCGATGGATTTGGAAGAGGGCTGCTAGAATTTTTTCTAGAATTTTTCTGTATTTTTTTTGGAGAATTCAAACTTATAGCGCTCAAAGCGGAGTTTGAATGGGTGTTTCTAAACACTACATCACAGTACGGTTCAACTAGACTCAACTAGACAACATTTTACTAAATTCTATACAAAATAGCAGAACTATATGATTCTATTCAACTAACTTGGCAATTTATTTCAACGCTTTACCTAAGTTCCCGCGGGATTCACATTTCAGTGTTCTTATCGGTCATTCAGTTTCGCACTACTTTCTTGAAGCTCTCTTTTCACATAATACGTCTATACGCTGGGGAAAGTAACACAATATACTCGTGTACATTGAAGGATCTCCAGTTATTTGTTTATTGGATCTCCGACTCGCAGCTTTCTGTATATTTATTTAGGCGCTGTAGCTTTGACAATACATGTGTTATTATTTGAATAAGCAGATTTGATGCCCGTATCCGTAATTTTAAAATGACTTTATAATCCATTCAATTCTCAATTTCACATACTACCAAATAAAAACCAAGGTGCTTTAAATTCGCAGACTGCAAAGGAAAAACAAACAAGCAAATCTCTAATGGCCTTATCCTTAATTTTTGCACGGCGTTGGCTTTACAATTGACGCAATTCAATATGTAATTCAATTTGAAATACTGCGCTCAAAGCTAGGTATGTATGTTACTTACTTAGATATTGCAAACAGTAAAGAAAAAATCTACTAATAGGACGTGAAAAGTACAGCCCTATTGGACAGACTTGAGGACAGTGCTGATGAGAATACCAAGTACACATATAGGTACCTGTTGAACAAAACCCCGAGTAGTTAGAGCCCGGAGTGGACACCGCAACGCTACTGGAATGGTAATTACGGAACTTTCTTCCCACCCTCGCCTCCCGTCTGCTAACAAAAATAATGAAGCCAGTCGAAAGCTTAACTCGCATTTTAGTTAGTAAAGAGCCGGCTGGCGTTATTTCGTATAGCTTAGATCCAGCTTTGGCGTTTCGAATTTGTGTAGCGCAAGCATTTCCTCGTATTGGAACGTTGCAATGTATTTTGAATTTTAGCTAAGGGTGAAACTACAAATAACATTGTTTGAGGAAGTTAGAGATTTTCGTGCCGATGTCTTTATCTACGACCAAGACAACTCACAAATGTGTCGACTGCCTCGGTGGCTCAGTAGTTAGTGACCCTGACTGGTCAAAGAGGCGTGGGTTCGATTCCCACCCAGGGCAAGCATTTATGTGATGAACATAGGTGTTTGCTCTTTGTCTGGGTGTAATTTAAGTATTATCCATATAAGTATGTATTTAAAAATATGTTTAAGTAGTATATCAGCCTCTGGCAGCCATATCACAGGCTTTGCTTAGTTTGTAGTCAGAAACCGTGTGTAAAATGTCCCATAACATTTATTTCATTTATTATCTGATGGTACAAATGAAAGGTCCCTTTTTGCAGCGCTGCGGACAGATCTTACTGTATATTCGAGTAAAATTGAGATGAATCCAATCTTTCACTTTAACTACATTTCTACATTTTTGGTAACAGAATCACATTTTTCAAAACCTAAGAACGAGGAGCACAAAAGGCTCCATGCAAATATTTGTAGAATGAGAATGCCAGATAAGACGAGCCTAAAAATGTAATCTCGGCACCATCTCTCCGAGATTAAAATTTCCTTGTTTATTTACGTAGAAAAATGTTGAGGAGGCTCTGGAGGTTTTAACATAATTAATTTAATGGACAGCTATTCTCTTTGAAGGAGAGAAGTACAAATGGAGTAAGGGTATTCTGAGTTGTTTCAATGGGGTTTTGTGGGGTATTAATGGTAATAGCTGGCTCTGGGCTCAAATTCTGATGATACCTGCGAATGCGGAAACAGTAACGGTTAAATTGTTTATCTTTTTGTTGAGGTGTCCCAGAAATGGTTTAGTTTAGTGTTATTACAGAGTTACAAGCCGAATATCGTCCTACGGAGAGCGTGGCTTCATATCCTTATTTGAATGTACCTACATGTAATTTTTTCTGAATTTCCTGAACGTGGGTTCGTTTTATTGATATAAACTATGAAATTAATTAATATTCAGCTCGGTTCAAAGCAGCCGAGGATATATTTCAAATATTAAAAGTCAATATGTAATAAGTATATTTTCCCTAAGTAGAGCCACTACTACTACTTAGTTTCTTTGGTAAATATGCTGTGAAAATTATAATTTACAAGTACATAGTGTTAGTAAGGCAATAAACGGTAGCCAGATAGTATAATGTAAAATATGTTAAATTATTTTATGAATACGTTAAATAAATCCATCTGTCTTTTGCTTGCTCCCCCTTTCTCTTTCGTGTCACACTAAAGATCCGAAACGCCAGTATCGTACACAATTTAAACGGTTTTCTTTTTCATTCGCTCCCATTCCCGTATCATATTCCAAAAGGGAAAACCGCTAAAGAATAAGATATTGCTGGCGACCGCTTATCTTCTTAGCCGTAAAATATAGCGTTTGCGAATTCCAGACTAGACAAAGGAATCCAAGCACATACATTATGCGCTCGCTGAAAACTATTTCTTTAACTACAATAATGTGTTGTTTCCTACACAGTAACAGTTTTTATATATCTAGGTTTGTGGTCTCTAAAAAGAGATTGTAGTTTCTTATCTAACCGCTAAATTCTACAATGCGCTACAGGCTACACTACCGACGTACTCTTCATTTAATTTCCACAAATATCTGGTTGCTGAACATTCCAGTTTAACCCTTCAGGTCATGAATATAAAGAGCAAATTTCCGGAAATATATGTACTCGTAGATACTACACATTCAACGGTCCCAAGATGCAATGAGGGAGAATATAATCCAGAAACTTTGCTATATCCTCTTCTATACGCCTATTACGAGTCAGTGTTGCACAGTTCATTATGACTCTGGCACGGTTAATTAGGCTGGGCTCAGCTTCTGGGATTCCGTAAACATTTAACCCCGTACCAAATATTATTTTACACAGGAAGCTTGCGTTGACGCATTTTGTTCCCGCGGGACATTAGCGTACCTACCGCCTTCGCAATGGCTCGTACAATATAAATTGACAATTTTACGGACAAATATTTGTACATAATTAAATAGTAGAGCAGATTAGAAACAAAGGCTAAGATTGATGTTTTACATGTACATATGTTGCGGAAGACTTGGCGGTTTAGTCGCAAAATGACAAAAGCGCAAAATGACAAACGGTCACAAATTGTCCAAAGAACAAACGATTTAAAGAGCATTACATTTGTACGCACAATGGGCCCAATTATGAAGGAGCCATCGTAAATTTAATGGCAACGTAAAAAGTGTTTTCTCTATCGAATGCGTAAAGTGAAAAAGAAACAGAAATATTCTAATTAGCTATTATAATTACGATGGCGCGTTCACAGAGCGAAGAGTACACGAGGATAAATCAGCAAAATGACAAGACGCGGAAAATGCTTTTTAATGCTATTTTATTCTCAGACAATAAGGAAAAACGGGAAAACCGCAGATGAAACCGCGAGAAGCAGCTGTGAGTTCGCACAGAATTAATATACTCGTAGGTACAGGGTTATCTGCTTGCCCTTTACTAAGCCAAGCAAGGGGATGATTAAGACCATCATTATGAACAAATTTTGGAGAAAAAAATGGTAGCCTGTAAAGTTAGTTTACGGATGATAATTTTACGTGATAACATCATAAGAAAACATTGTTGAATCAACAACTGAAACAAGCCGAACGCTTAGGCCGATCATACTTCTCTATCGCTTGTTCCGTGCTCTCGCTTGCACGAAAAAGTGTCATGTACTCAGGTGGAAGCCTGAGCCTGCGGGCGTGTAGCCGGCGTTTATTGATTTCGTTATCACGTCAAAAAATCTGCTGTTTCATAAAAAAATGCAATTTAGAATCGTCTTATTGTACCTATTATATACAACTGATTTATTTTCTCCAATTCAGGGTTGTCCTCATAGTAAAAGTTGTTCTTAATGATGGTCTTAATCGCCCCCTTTCGGCTTAGGACAGGGCAAGCAGATAACCCTGTATTTTCACCTACGAGTACATCAACGAGTTCTCAGGCTACTGAGCCGCAGAGTTATTAGTGATTGGCATGTGACAGCTCAATCGAGCATGGATCATGTTTCTAGCTATTCCTTCCTAACAATGTAATAAAATGTGGTTTGGATACGAGAAAACTGGAGAGAAGAGATCTTGAGATATATAAGCCACCTATATAATACTAGGAACAGGGGCATTATTTTTGGCTTGGACGCACACGGAACTTTGACAGATAGTATCGAGAATCCGTAAAGTTCCGTATATGTTCTAGCCGTCTCCATACAAGTTTCGTATACGTCCAAGCCGTATCGAAGTCAAAAATAATGCCCCAGGTGTGAAAGATGATAGGCATGAGTAAACTGGGAGTGAATAAAATTCAGACATGACGAATGATAGAGATGAATGGAAGACCGACCGACCGACAATACATCCATTAGGATAATAGCCCGGGAGGTAAACGCAAAAAATTTCAAATACTTTCTAAAAGCTGAATTTTTGGTATTACGTTTTTAAAAATTATTAAACTCTTTTTTAGTTATTTTTCTACCCGTACACTAATTTTCAGCTTTTAAAAGTAGTTGCAAGATACTCATTTATTTAAAAAAAAAATTCAAACTGGCATCCCCACCAAACCCTAAGCATCCCAGTGTGTACACCATCATGACAACGTAATACCAAAAATTAGAAAGCTTTATTTTAGTTTTTATTTTATTAGCTTTTAGAAAGTAGTTGCAATTTTTTGCGCTTACCTCCCGGGCTATAACAGTAGGGCACATAGCACGGAGGACTGACTACCGTTGGGGTCGAAAAGTTCTCGCGTGGCGACCACGTACCAGCAAGCGCAGCGTAGGGCGTCCATCCACAAGGTGGACGGATGACCTCATTAAGACCGCAGGATCGCGCTGGATGTACGCCGCAACCAACCGGTCTTATTGGAGATTTTTAGGGGAGGCCTATGTTCAGCAGTAGACGTTCTATGGCTGACGGATGGCTGGGTAAGGGTAGACAGATGATAACTGGGAAGAAACACTACTTAGAACTAATTGTAGAACTCTGTCTAGCTAACTTTATAGTCACGTGCGGTTAGCATGGCTATGCTAACCTTACTTACGTAGCCACAGCCATGATAAGCGCAAATCCAAAATAATGAATAAGCTCTACACTGGCAGCCGTAAAAACCGCGCACTATAAAATACTCCCTTTCAAAACTTCAATAGGTATCTAAATGAAAGTTTTCAATTTTACTATTTTCCATAACCATTGCATATTCAGATTGCAATCGACTGAGAGGCAGGATAGTAATTTTATTGAGCGAACAAAGCTCTAGCGTTTATTTTTACTTTAGGAGAAAATATTTCAGTCGATATTTTTAGTCCATGTGCGAGTCAGTTTTGAGCAGCTAGGTTCCGTAGCTTTGCGGCATACAAATATTTATATTTACAAAATAATACGAAGAAGAATTATCGGTTTCAAGCTAAACATAATTAATCAATGACATAATAAAAATTTGCAACAGCTCAGCAATTGCATGAAAAACTAACCAATTCTCTATTTTAGATTATTTAATTTTTTTGATTTAGTACTAAAATTCTAAGCTACTCGTACTAGAGGCCAAGAGCCAACCGCAACTGATCCAATTTACAAGTTTGTAGTAACTAAAATACCTATGACGATCGTCTCCCTGATCGTCACAGGTAGTTTAAAGACAGAGGAACATAACATATTTCGTAAAGTGACAGTACCTATAATAGGTGTCACTTTATAACGGTCCGTCCGGCGGCGGCGCGGACTCCGCTCGTCCTTCCGCGTTCCCTCATATTTCAAAGATACGGAACCCCAATTTTTCATATAAATGGCTACTAGTACATCAGGTAGAGTCTGTAAGATTTACAAAGCTTTGGAAGTGACTATCAATCAACCTGTGAATGAAATGTCAATAACTTAACAATAATGTTCTAAGATCTTGAAAGAGATGAATGAGAAAAGATTCTATAGCTGTGCTGTGTGTTCCTCCAGATCCACAGATAAAGCAACAGTCACTACGGAAGTACGCGTTTACGTACGCAGCCCGTAGTACATGGATATAGTACTATGTACATTACAATGTCGTACGTAATATAGTGCGCGAAGAGTCACGTGCGCGGTCGCGATATCCTGTGACAGGACGACAGGACACGAGCGGTCCGCGCGAAGACCGGCGGCTTACTGGCGCCTGCCACCCCCTGTTCAACAGTTTGCACCCTCTTGCCACCCCTATTAGCTACACAATCGCTACGTGGAGTACGTAGTCGCCACCAGCCGCCTTTTGTACGCAAATCTCCAACTTTATGAGTCACGCGAATTTTATGTCGACAGAGGCTGGTAGCTAGGACAGTAATCAAATCAAGCAATGCTGTCTGGCTTCTGAATGTACTATGATAATAAGCAGAACAAGCTTTTTGTATTAACCAGGGAGTACTGATTATGTTCACTTATTTTTTTGACATCAAGATGACGAGAAATAAATATGTGTAGGCTGAATCAAACTGAATGGTGTCTGTGAACATGAGGCGAAATGTTGCACAGTAGCAATTTTTTCAAATGTCAGTGGCGTAAGGATAAAGACATATTCTTTGAGCAAAATAGTGGCCAGCATTTTTAATATAAAGTAAAAAAAAACAACAGGTTGCACTCCGGGAGTGCCGGCAGAAGTGAAAATTGGGTCCCGCTGTCTTACAAATGTTCGATCAGGTTAAGTGTCCTGACAAGAGTTTAACATTACAAGGGCAAGAGTATAGTCTGACCGTTTAACTGAGTCCTCGCCTGCGCGGTACAGAGGCGCGGGGGTGTGGTACGGGTCCCCGCCGCTCGCACCTGTCTCAGTCCCCTTTGTCGTCTACCCCCGCGCCTCTGTACCGCGCAGGCGAGGACTCAGTTAAACGGTCAGACTATAGCAACCCTTATCCTGTGATATCACACCTTGCAGACCCTGCCCATAATATAGTAACACAAAAACACAAGTTATATGCTGAATTCCACATAATGACACCTACAAGCTGCTACAAAATAAATTACTTTGGCACAACTCGCCTCATGTTTCCAGAAACCATTAAGTTTGATTCAACCTATACAAACAAATTGAGAGTCCTAATGGTTTTAACCACCAAAACCATATTGGAGACTTTTAGGCTTAGAAACTCTGACACCAGGATTAGCCACCTGGCCTATACAAACTTACTACACTTGCTTTTCAATTACAAGAATGAAGACTTCTTAGTTGCTTTAGCATCATAACGAAGAGTTTACACAATATTTAAAACAAAATTAATTTAACTTTAATCTAGTTCCTTTTCGTATCAATAAGTAATTTCTGCTGACGAAAAGTAGACTTTGTTAATTAAGGTATTGATGACAATTTGCAGATGATTTTAAAAGAATTTTCAAGTCGATAGAAACCTATTCGTTTTACGAGGTACTATGCTAAAAGAATTTGGTTTTGAATAAAATATTCTAAGTGGTTTTATAAATTCAGTAGGTTCTATATGAAGAGATGAATTAAAAGAAAACAACAATTAATGGAGGTATTCCATTAATAATTACAACTTTGAAGTTTAATTTTTTATCATTGCTCTCAAAAAAGAAAGGCATTTCGCACCTGAAAAACTTGTAGGCCAAAGACATTTTCACCTTGAGAGATAAGTAAGTCAAGATAAGAACCACAGAAAAAGTTGACATTTAGTTTTGGTGACTCAAACATTTACTAAATAGGAGTCGTCCTCTATATTTACGAATAAGGAATGACCTCAGAATCATTTGAATAAATCTTAATCAGAATGTAATGGCCAAATGAGGAAATGAAGACCCCAATAAGCATTAGACCATGAAATCGCTATACTTGTATGAATTTAGGCTTTTTAGTCAAAGCTTATAGTTTTAATGCAAAATGTAGGTCGTCGTAGATCTGTGAAATATGCTTACCGGCTATAATGCCATCCATTTGCAGCAAAGCAGCTTCCAATAACTTCGCTGGGTCAGAGTCGGATAAAGTTGGGTTATTATCGCCATCAACCTCTGTAGACTTTCCCATCACACTGCCGCAATTTGCACTGTTTTCAGTCCAATATTTAACTTACAATACACTTAAAAACTAATACGATAAGCTAGGAAATAATAAATAAACTTTTGAGGAAAAGTTAACTTTTTGTCAACAAACTTTCGGACTGACAGTTGTAAGATTGTGACATTGACAATTCAACGACCCCAGCCTACTTTTTTTTTGTTTTTGTCTGTATTTTTTCCATATTTGGCCAGTTTCAAAATGTCGGTAAAATGTCGGTTATGTTGGATATTATTACCGTGGCGTGACCATCTTATATTCTCTACTGCGATGCATAAAAAGGAGGTTTTGGTAGCTCTCAGAGAGAGAGGAATTGCTTACGTACCTGTTTGTCTTTACCTACTATAACCCTACTGATTTTTTCAGAGGATTTAGTAATGCCTAACAACTTGCAACTGCAGCAGTAAGAATAGTCTATTGACTTGGTGGTCGTCCATGTCGACAACAGTGAGACAATGATGATAGGATAACATCTCGCAAAGGAGTACTCCTCCGGGCGAGGTGTTGTGCACGGGGATAGCTATCCGACCGTGTAACACTTGGTCTTGTTATGGTTCAACCGTTGCTGTAAACGTTTGCGCGATACAGCCTTCGGCTTGTGCACAAACTAAAGGATGGCTTGTGATTGTCTGACGTTAGTTCCTTGAGGCGCGCGTGTGGTGGCCCGCATGTAGCGAAGTTAATCGCTACCAAGTCATTCATTTACCGTTCTTACTACTGGACCTTCTGGTAGTAATACTGGTTACAAAAGGTGCGAGATATCTATCGCTAGGTAAAGGCCGCGTCACACATGTTGGCGGATGCACCTAAAAAAGATAGCTATAAGCTGCGCAGTATCCAATCCTGACTGAAGCTCACATAAAGTCGCACGTTGATTGGCTATTGCACAGCTTGTAGCTTACTTCATATCCGCCAATTTGTGTGGCGCGGCCTAGGTATACGTAAACGCACACGTCTATTTTTTTTTCATGCGCATGTGCGGCTTATCCTCGCGATCGTGTTGCGCTCGGCGCCGCCGGGTTCGACATGTACCTACGCGCGAGACAAAACACGCATGTCTTGCTTTTTCGAGAAAAGTATACTGAGCGCCACACAAATCGACGGATGAGAAGTTATGCGCAGAACGCTGCGCAAAAGCCGAAATATAGCTATACGCGGGAGTCAGAGAGACGAGACGCCGGGGCACACCCGCCCGCCAACCTCATGCCTCCCGCGCGCTCCTTACGCATTAAGCTCGATTACAAAGGCGCCAGCGTATATTAAATAGTAACGTAAAAAGCGTTCTCTCTATCGAATGCCTAAAGTGAAAAAGAAACAACTCTGCTATTTAGCTAATTTAATTACGATGGCGCCTCTGTAATCGGGCTTATAGTGCATACATGCGCAATAATTAGCGAATCACGACGAAGTGTTATCTGCGGCTAACTTCTCATCCGTCGATTTGTGTGGCGCTCAGTATACGCCAATCACCCTTTGTGGGTAGGCCTACGTCCTGCAGTGTACTATTAAAAGGCTGATACAGTATATGTAGCGACTAACTTCGGTACATGTGGCGCCACCACACGCGCGCCTCGAGAAAAATCTCCGTGATATATTTTCTGCGAAAGCTCGCAACTCCCACTACATGGCACTACACCGTGATCCGTAGTTTAGGCCGATTCAAACTTAATGGTGTCTGTGAAGTTAGCTTCAAGCTGCGCAAATCTCCAAACGTCACCGTCACTGAAATGATTTATTTACTAGGTACTGCGCAATGGCTCGCCTCATGTTCAGAGACGCCATAAGTTTAACCTGGCCAATAAGTAGACTTAGTTCGTCAGAGCTACTACTTTAGATAGTAGCTCTCAGTAGCTTGATTTCTTGACATTTTGAATTTTGTATTGACATTTTCTGTTCTATTTTTATTATCATTTATTATTTCTTGACATTTTGTTTAATAATTAGGTGAGTTATAATGTAATTGGTTTTGCCGTGTTTTAAGCTCAATAAATGAAATTTAATTTAATTTTAATTTTAGACTGAAATTAAATAGGTATATTCACTCAGAAGTGCTAAAGATAAGTGTGTTTATTCATTGAAATTCAGGTGCTAATAGAAAAATAAAATAATACAAATTAGTGTATGTCATAGTTTATTATTCATTAGACCCTTTACCAAATTAATATAAAGTAAATAAATAGAACTACATACTCGGTAATAAGTACCATTTTCATAATTCTAATCATCTCAAGGACAACATGAGAAGAACAATATAATTATATCAACTGCAAATAAACTTTTCTTTATATAAAACAAGCAAACAGCCATATTGTAAAATATGTATCTCTCTATACATAAATATTTTTAAAATTGATATATAAATGTGTATATTTTAACTATGATGTGCCAATTTGATATGATCCAAAATACACACTTCTAAATTAATTTAAAAACTCTTTATACTCAATACATATTTTTATTACTGATCTAAGGCACAACAATTACATAAAATATTTGATATAGTAACTAACACTCAGCAATCAATAAATATTTTATAATAATAATATTTTTTAAGTAAATAGTATTCTTGTATTTATACAATAAAGTATTCGTTATTATAATCTCACGATAATAATAACTTATTGAAGTTCAACAGTAATATATCAACGATTCTCTCAATACTCAATATTATTACAAATTGCTTTCAACCATGTTAATTTGTCTATCTTACAATAACATACATAACAACTTAAAATATAAACAAAAATGTTGGTAAGCTGTGTTTTGGTATTAAGGTGAGGATCGCTATTCTAAAATGACGTTTATTATACACATGTGTGAAACTGATATGGTTTTTCAACTATAGATACTTTATAATCTCATAGAGCTATTATTACTGCGTAACTGGCGCTATGCTTTCTGTGGCGACATTACGTTGAAACTTTTGGGCCGCCACATTGCTCTACGCATCGCATTTCCATTTTAGGGGACACGTGTGGGCCTTGCCCACCCTGTTAACTTCTTAGCCAACCCCAGAAAGTTTACTGTTAAAACATTATTTTTTTGTGTAATGGGGCAAAAGTAGGCAGTTGCCGCCCTAGAGTATATATTTAGCTACCTCAATGCGCATCTGTGGTGAATATGCACCACACAATTTGGCGGAAATGAAGTTAGCGACAAGCTGCGCAATATCCAATCTTGGCTGAAGCTCACAAAGCCGCGCGTTAATTGGCTATCGCGCAGCTTGTAGCTAACTTCATTTCCGCCAACTTGTGTGGCGCGGCCTATAACTGTCGCAATATCGCCTATTCTTTCAGTCACGATTGTATGCTATATACGCTTATACGAGTATTAACGACGCTGATGTACAATAGGGAATCGTATAATGCTAGCGACAAACTTTACAAAAAAACGTCAGCAAATATATTGCTATCTCGCTTTGTTTCAGTACAATGAAACGAGCTAGCAACACATTTTCACGTAGTTTTGGCCATGTGCGGTGTATAGGCCTAATTTTCTTGGCGGATGTGATGTTCAGGGTCCCACTGACCATCGTTCCAAATGGATGACAAACATTCGATGTTACGAGTTTGCGGATTTGTCGTTACAAATGGCGATTTTTTTTATTTATCTAGTGCTTTAGCTTCAAAAATAGTTTAGTAACTTGTCTGACTAACTTGAAACTAAAACATCTGTGGATTTATCTCTACGTATATTGTATTTCTGGTTACCTATATCTTCAAACAATTTTTGTGTAAAGCATGAAAGTCTAAACTTAACAACACTAAATTGGCAACATTGACCAAATCTATTTGGATGTATAAAATTAATAACTGACTGAGGCGATGTAGGTATCCACCTGCATAGTACACATCGTAATAATAGCTCAAATGTACCCCTTTTTTCAACTAATCTATTACAGTGATACGCACCACATACTACAATCATTTTGTATACACGGTAAAAAAATTAGGAGAAATTTCAGGGTTTTTTTTTCATATAATAGGCACCACATGGCCACAGTATTCATGATATGACAAGGCAAAATCAATCTAGAATTCTTTAGCACAAATCTCAATTTCAGTTGGTTACTTATTTGGAATGTTATAAGTTTCATATACAAAAAATTAAACAGAAAACATCACTGTAACTAAGTTGACTTAACATAATCTTTACAGCAAATTGCCTTATCAAATCACTAATATTAATAGACCACAATAAATTAAAATTGTTTAAAACGATGATAAAATATTAAAATTGAAATCTGTGCTTCATAAATGACTTAGGCAAAAGAAGGCCAATAAAATCGGAATAAAACTTTCTTATTAATATTTATCAATACTGCTTGCTAACCACATTTGAAATATAGTTACTCTTTTATACACGGTGCATTTTGAGACGTGGTCCCATGGCAATAAGCAATAGGGAATTTTGTTGAGATCTTCCAAATCTGTTTTATAGGAATAAGTCGTTGCAGAAAATGTATGTCACAGCTGAATATTCATGTACCATTTAAATTATTCGTTTGACTGTGACATGGTTAAATTAGGAGATATTGAGATCCTTAGTTTTACCGGTAATCAACCCCTCAAAATGCACCCTGTATACAGGGTTATCTGCTTACCCCGTACTAAGCCAAAAGAGGGTGATTAAGGTCATCATTATGAACAACTTTTGCTATGGGGCCAACTTAAATTCGTGAAAAAAACATCAGCTGTTCCATACAAAACTGTAACTCGGAATGGACAAAATGTATGAAACAGTAGATTTTTTCCTTGAATTCCGGGTTGGCCCCATAGTAAAAGTTGTTCATAATGATGGCCTGAACCACCTCCTTTCGGCTTAGTAAACCAGTTCTGGATAACCCTGTATGTCTCTATCTAGAACAACATACAATACTTGACGTTTTTACCACACAAAAATAAAGTATTTATTTCAACTGCCATTTAAAATATTAAGGTGTAAATGGGCTCATAAAATTTGCGATTTTAAAAATCGAATCATAAAGTGATACCTTATAGCGTAATTCATTGTTAATTTAAAATGGATACGGACTAATTGAAATAAAAAGTAAATTCGATATTGGACACCAATAAAATGACAATATGTAACATTTGACCTGTCATTCACACTTATGGTGTGAATGACAATCAAGCTGTACAGACAAGGGTTAATTTTAAATAAGCTACATTTGGAGCACACATTAATTCATTAAATTTGTATAATAGAAAATATCTTGCTATATCGGTTCGAGACGTCAAAAGAATTGAGTAGAAAGAAGATTATTTAGGATTATAGTGAAATTAAATTAAATGCATATTTGGGAAACGTGAAAAATAGACAGTGAAAAAAAGACTTCACACTAAATAGCCAAGAACCTTAAACTAACAATTTATAAAATGTAATAAAATTAGGTACAGTAACATGAAGATAAGTCAGAATCATAACTTTCTTCGGAATGTGTTTTCTGTCCGATTTCTTCAGCAAAAACTTTTCAATCAATCTCAATTCTTTTGACGTACAAGATAAAGTTCAATTGCACAGTTCAAATCAAACACCTATGTTATTTGACCTCATTTTTAAAACATTGTTTACTCTTAAGATCCATACTAAGTTACACCTAAAATCTATAAAATATATTACTCTATTAAATATTAAAGGCAATATCTATCTTTAGATGGACGGATTAAGTAAAGGCGCCCATTAGGGTTACCGATTAGTAATTAATAGCACGTAAATCTACACTTAGAAATAATCGCGGCGCTACGCAAGGACCAATAATATTAAACTCCAAGAAAACCAACAACGAAACGTATAGGGTCTCTATAAATAAATAAATGTTGCTCGTTTAGGTAACTCACTAGGTCCGACTGCAGGACGGACTACCGCGCCATCTTACCTAATACCAATTCAGTAATAACAAAACAAAAATATAATAATATATAAACTTCGTTGGTAAACGTAATTTCAGTTCCATCTAAGTCGATTTCGTAAACTTATCAGGCAAGACCACAACCGATATTAAGTACTTATCAACTAAAGGAATGTAAATCTCAGAACGAATGGAATGGACTGACCGATTTAGCTTCAGATAAGGAATGTAATATACAATTAATAACACCTAAAGAAACATTACCGCTAGCGCTAATTTACAAATATGGGATGTTAGTTTGGATTCCCATTTGTCCATTAATTTCTAAATCGACGGAATACACGGGCTACTGCGATGTGAACATGAAAATAGAACGCCAGCTGCCATTATTTGAGGTAACTAAAATAAAACAGTTTTAAATTTCTTTTCAAATCCAAGTCTATTAATCACAGTGTTACTACAATCAGAGAATAGCGCCGTTGTCGCTTGAGGCCATTCTCAAACACAAAAATGAATGGAAAATCTTCCAAGCTTCTATCAACACTGTCAAATAAGTTATTGGGATTTGACGTTCCTTGTCTAAAAATCCGACAACAACCACCGGAACAAATAGCGCTGATGTCGCTTGAGGCGATTCTTAACCACAAAAATGAATGGAAAATCTTCCAAGCTTCTATCAACACTGTCAAATAAGTTATTGGGATTTGACGTTCCTTGTCTAAAAATCCGACAACAACCACCGGATCGTGATATTTGTCATGTCTCTTTCTAATTCATGCCATATTAAAAATATCCTTCGGATTTTCTTGATCGACATTATCCCTCTGGTTGTAATAGCTCTGTGCTAATTCATTATGACGTTGTTCAACAAACGTCACTCGTTCAGCTTGCGCTGGTTTCGCATGTCTTATATATTATAAGAATTTAATGTGATTCAACTTGGTTACAATACGTAGATATAGGCGGATAATCCTTAACTTTACAAGTAGAAGGCAGTATCTTGCAAGTAAACATGGCAGCACGTGTGTTCCGATCGCTTCAATGTACCGAGTAGGTACACAACAATCATTAACCGCAAGGTTGAGCACGTTTTTCCTTCTAGTTCTATACTATACAATTACCCGATTGTTTTACTCCTGAACTCTAAACGAGATCCGAATATTTGAATACATTTTCGACCTGCCACTCCGCAGATTCGTAATGTAATGCGTTGTAAAGGCACCAATAAGCACACGCACATTGCACATATATTGCAAACTATGGAGGTGTTGAACGAAAGTGTCATTATGCCTTTGTGCGAATATAACACACAGCACGCTCTACAGAACTTGAGCTTCTTTGAGCAATGTGTGTTTCAATCTAACTTTATCTCGTCATATTAATATTATTTTTATTTACACCATTTTAACTAAAACTCTCACACCGGGCTGTGAGCTATTAACAAAAGATTTTAAGTACATCGTGATCTAAGAGTTATGTATACAGGCGTATACTTTTATAGAATAATAAAATAAAATAAACAACATAATAAAAATTTAACTCGTACATAAGTATTAGTCGTGGACTCGCATTAGATGCATAAAGAAAAATAAAAACGGAATGTAGAATTTATAATTCCTGTCTGTACAAGATCACAATTATAATTAATAATCACGGACTTGCAGGCTTTGCCCCTCAACTTGTCAACAGCGAAATGTAAAAATATATTAATTTGTACACTATTCACCATAAGTTAATAAACATTTTGTAAAATTCACTATCGCACCAAAATACTCTAATATAGATTTTTAAAATCACGGTAATCTTGTATACAGTTAAGTACTATAAGGCAAAATAAATAAATATATCTTTTTAAGATTACTTTTAAGTAGGTTCACCTATTCCCCACCAAAGACCCGAGTAGTCAATTTACAAAACGCGGAATGTGTTTCATTGCAATTTGGAATGTATCGATAATCTCCGCTGAAATCTATTCAGCTCTCAATAACTTATATTTTAAATTCAACAAATCAAACACGACATCAATTTAGTTACAAATTAGCGACACATCGCACCCATTTTAAGTACTAAAATATCCGTATAAATATCCTCGCACGTTACCTATCATTACCTCTAAATAAACCTCAAAATAATTTGCACTTTCAATAACAGCTTCGGGGGGACGTTCAGCGTATAGCATATTCGAAGCACTTCCTCGGACGCCCGTGCCTTATAAATAGAACAATAGAACAAACAAAATAATAAATAGGCGAAGTACTTTCGAAGTGCTAACGTTGTATGCGCGCGCCTTTTGACTATAAACCACCAGACACTATCTATAAATTACATCTAAATGTGAGCTAAAATTTGCTGTCGCAATTTCATAAACACCTTATTTAAAAAAAAAACAATTCATAGCTTGGCAAAAAAGAATAGAAATTAATAGTGGCACTATTATCTTCACAAATATTTTTCATAACCAGTAACCCCATAGCATTTTTCTAGGAATAAACATTTGATCACAGTGTTGCACTTTGAGAAAAACATTCGTTCCGTTTCAGGCCTTACTTGCCAAGCTACAACTATTTGTTTATCAAACCATATCAGCGGTCATAAATCACAGAAATAAATATACCCTAGTGTGATTTAAGCAACAGCAAACTAACAATCACCATAGTCGGATAACTCCGGCAACAATGATTGCTTTTTTGCTGACTTCCGCGGTCTGTATGAACCAGGGTTTACTACAAGGCGTTTCTATCTTCATCAAAAACTGTGGGTAAGGGTTTACAAAGCGCTATTTCATTGTCTATTGGTTGATAGTCAAAAAGGCAGCATACGAAAAGTGCATCATCAAACGAAACGTCAGTGATCGAACGGCCCCCCAGCAAACAGTCATTGGTGACTCTTGCTCAGCAAGTGAGAGTTGAACTCGTAGACATTACAGCACTGTTCGCCGCAAATGTTGCATTTCCAGGGGTTGGAGTCGCAGTGGCAGCCTTTGTGCAGGAAATATAGCGTCGAGTCTGGGAACGTGATGGAGCAAAAGGTACATACTAGTGATGAGGGCAGCATCGCGGCGTCGCCGTGTGTTGAGGTGATCACGCCGCCTTCAGAAGGCGAAGCGCGGGAGGCCTGTAACAAATAAATATAAATATTAGGGGACATCTTACACACAGTCTCTGACCCCAAAGTAAGCAAAGCTGGTGATACTCGTATGGCTGCCAGAGACTGATAACTACTTAAACATATTTTTTAAATACATATCTACTTATACAGGGTCATCTGCTTCCCCTGTACTAAGTCGAAAGGGGGTGTTTAAGACCATCATTACGAAAACCTTTTACTTATCGGACCAACCCGGAATTTGGGAAAAAAATTAGATGTTCCATACAAAATTGCAATTCTGAAACGATAAAATGTATGAAACAGCTGTTTTTTTTTCTCGAACGGTCATTTATAATGATGGTCTGAATCACCTCCTTTCCGCTTAGTATAACCCTGTATAGATAAAAACATCCAGACACAGAGCAAACACCTATGTTCATCACATAAATGCTTGCCCTGGGTGGGAATCGAACCCCCGCCTCTTTGGCCCAGGAGTCAGGATTTTTAGCAGTTAAGTCAATAAATTGGGACTGTTAGGACGAGCCCAAACGACCGTAGTTTTTTAACTGTAAATCAAGTATAGACCGAATCAAAATTCTTGGCAACTTTCAAGTTAGCTACAAATTGCGCGGAACAATCCTAGCGCAGGTGTTAAGAAAGCTTCAGTAAGATCGGGATTTGCGCAGCTAGTAGCTAATATCACAGCTACAAGATGTCCTATAATTCTAACTAACTGCATTCAGTTTCACACTAAATTCCTGTTAGTGGCACACGATGACCGAAAATGGACGATCATTTTGTGTGTTGTGTGAAACTGAAATTACACGACTCATTTTAGGCGACTCGCAACCAAAAAAATTACGCTGGTTTGGGCTCTGCCTTTAAGAATCAGTATAACTTGCGTCAACAAAGAAAATAACCTAAAGTTTGTCTTACTCATTTAGTAATGCAAACCGTGAGGACATGAATGCGTAAATTCTTTAAAAAATTATTAACGCGAGTTTTACATAAAAGATGAGTTAGAATCTCAAAATTGTATTAGTCGCATAATAAAATGCAGTCGAGGATGAAGGGGTCTCATATTACAGTACAGCTCGCGGCGCGGAAGAAAAAATTGCGCGAAACTCAATTTTTAGATCTCTTTTGAGGTTGGGTTGATAGTTTCACTACGCAGGAGCGACTGCACATGCGTCTCACTATTCAATTTATTCATATTCATATTTTATTTATTGTTAATTTATTTTACAGGTACTACAGATATGGTGAACGCGTCATCTTGGTTTTTATTGTGGCTTGACCGACTGTTTTGTGTTTCCGTCACAACTTTGCTAGTAATTCAATAAATACGAAATGATTGGAAAATCTAATATATTCTCAAACCCAAGTTATAAGTTTTCAAAAATACGACGTATCGCTTCGAGAACAGGTAGGAAGTTGAGTTTCGCTTCGCTTGGTTCGTCTTGGCAGGGGCACTACCGTGCCGTGTAATATTTTTACATTTTGAAACACGGTTCCACGCCACCATTTGACCAAGTCTATTTAACAATTTGTTTGTACATGTACCAATATTTTATGTATATTTTTTCAGGAAAATTGATCACCATGCAATTATTGCAATATTGCTATTTTTGCACTACTATTGAACGTTTTATTTAGCGAACTTTTGGATACGTTTTTCTACAAAAATAAGGCAAACAAACTAGAGCAACCAAAGACATGAAAATGCTAATCAAGGATTAATCACACTATAGATAAAAATAATTTCTGGCATTGCATTGACCAACTAACCCAAAATAGGGAACAATAGCACAAGGGAAAGGAGGAATATTATATATACCAACCTAAGGATCGGTACATATTGATGATATTGTAAGTTCGTATAGGCCGGGTGGCTAGCCCTGGCGTCAGAGTTTTTAAGCCACCTGAAGGCCTCTGTCATGGCTAAACGGTTAAAACAACCTACAATTTAACATGTTATCCGAGCCACGGTAGCGCTCAGTTGTAAATGCCACCCGCGGTCACCCATCCGAAGACTGACCGTGCTGAACGTCGCTTAACTTCGATGATCGCTAACGAACACCTCTAGTCAAACTACGCTACATACTGATGATGATTGTGTTGATCGATGCTATACTAAGCGCCACACAAGTCGGCGGATGGGAAATTATGCGCAGAACGCTGCGCCAAAGCCGAAATATAGGTATACGCGGGAGCCAGAGAGACGAGACTCCGGGGCACACCCGCCCGCCAACCTCATGCCTCCCGCGCGCTCCCTACGCATTGTGCACACATGCGCAATAAGTAGCAAAATTACGGCAAAGTGTCAACTTCTCATCCGTCGATTTGTGCGGCGCTCAGTATAAATCATAAATCGGCGTGTTGTATTAAAATCGGGACAGAACGACCCAAAATTTGAAAGTCACGTCTAAATATAGATGTCCTTGATTACGATAGGAGCGACCGAAAAATATCTTGTCACACACACTGCGACCACAGAGGCGATAAACGGCTGACTCATACGCGCGATAATTATACGGACAAACTGGATGATATGGACTACTTTTTACCTACAGTCGGAATCTTTAGACTCTCATTACACATAAACGGAGGGATCATAGGTCACAACTTACAAGTGAATCTTATTAAGTTGTAGTTAGATATGGATGTTACGTCAACATAAGAAAATGTAACTGAAATAATATATCAACTTTGATGGGTTTTACTAGGTCAGTTCAAGGGGAGAAGGTTTTACTTCAATTTGAAAGAGATTTGATAGTATTACGAAGCCATCGACCTAGATTTGAATTTTGCGTCAACGAAAGAAAATATAACTAAAATGTTTTAACTTTGATGGGTTTTATTAGATCAGATCAAGGGATGCCAATTTTACTTCAATGTGAAAGAGATTTGATAGTATTTCAATCAAAATTAATTAATCTAAATTATTAAGTTTTTTCCAGAAATTTCAAAGCTGACTAGTTGACACTGCTATAATGCGCGAGCGCCAAAATTTTTCGGCTTTTTGCAGATATTTTAAAAATATGATACTAGTACACATGACCTCCACCTGTACCGCGGGCCGCACCAATCTCTGCCGCGGGCCGCGGTTTGACGACCACTGATATGGTCCGTACATTTCATTCGTTCTCAAATCGGCTATTTTTTTGTTACGCAGTGAGTCTTACGCTCTGGTGGAGCCGGGGTGACCTAGTGGGGAAAAAGGCTCGCTTCTGAACCGTGAACCTGATCCCACGATTTTGAAATTCAAATCGAGAAACTCGATGGCCTATGCGAACGCACCAATCAGTAAATGGGCCCGCGCGATGGATGTGGCCCAATCGGTTTGATTTGGAATAATTATGGCATAGTACTAGTTCTCGTGGTACGAAATGTGATGAGAGATCGATGAGGCGAGATCGGGTCACGCGCGGATGATGCAAGCGATGCTTGAACAAAGGACACGTTGAAACCGCGAGCGCGGCCGCGCGCCAATATGCGCCGGCGCAGGTATTCCCGCAATAAGCTCTTAAGCGGCGACACCTTGATCAGTGAAGATGATGCGAGCGATGAGCAAATTATGTACTTATACTATTTGTGAAAGGTTTGTTCTCTCTGTGGCACCTATTTTTCGGTCGGGATTTGTAATATGGTACAGTAGTAGTATTTCTCGTGGAACAAGTATGATGAGAGATCGATGAGGCGAGATCGGGTCACGCGCAGATGATGCGAGGGAACAAAGGACATACGTTGGAACCGCGAGCGCGGCCGCGCGCCGATATGCGCCGGCGCAGGTCTTCCCGCAATAAGCTCTTAAACTGCGACACCATGATCAGTAAAGCTTGCGATGCTTCACTGATCATGATCATGATTCATGCTTGCGATGAACAAAGGACATACATCGTCTTTTATGACAGCTAGCAGAACCTATTTCTGAAAGGTTGGTTCTCTCTGTGGTATTGGTTTTTTGGTCTGGATTTGTAGTATGGTACAGTACTAGATATGTGATGAGAGATCGATGAGGCGAGATCGGGTCACGCGCAGATGATGCGAGGGAACAAAGGACATACGTTGGAGCCGCGAGCGCGGCCGCGCGCCGATATGCGCCGGCGCAGGTCTTCCCGCAATAAGCTCTTAAGCGGCGACACCTTGATCAGTGAAGACAGGCTCGAGGACACGCCGCGCTTGTCGCCGCCCGGCTCGCCGTCGCGCGACTCGCCGCCGCCGCTCTCCTCCGCGCTCACCTCCTGCAAACGGAACGTACCACGCTTTACCACTATACAAACCTATATCAAAACGCTACAATTTTAAATATCACAATGGGTTAAAAAAATATATTGACATAGACATAACTTTATCAAGACTTAAGGGGTGCAAAGAGTTTTCTCCCGGAATGTAAATTTTATCAAAAATGTACCGCGAATTTTTACAATGTTTTCATTCAGAATCCTCTTAAGAGCTGCGCGAGGATTGGGTTATCCGCAGCTTCACGTGCATGCTAAGCCGAAAGGGGGTATTTCTATCCTTGAACCACTTTTACCATGGAGCCAGCCCGGAGTTCGAGAAAAAAGTCAGTTGTTTCATACATTTTGTACCTAGATCTGTACCAGCCTTTTTAATAGTCCACTGCAGGACGTAGGCCTACCCACGAAGGGTGATTGGGCCATATCCAATTATCCACCACGCTGGCCCAGTGCGGGTTGGTGGATTCACATACGCCATGGAATTTCTTAATTAGACATAATTATGTATTATTAGATATTATTATGCAGGTTGCCTCACGATGTTTTCCTTCGGCGAAAATCCAGTAGTGTGAAATTTCGTACATAAATTCCAAGGAATTCATTGGTACGGGACCGGGTTTGAACCCACGACCTCAGAATCCTACCTAGATGCTGAGTGGCAATATTGTTTGAAACAGCTGTTTTTTTTCGAATTCCGATTTGGCTCGATAGAAATAGTTATGTACTGATCGATTTTTATTATTAAATTTATTGAAATTGTATTTGACTTCACTTCATTGAAACTTATATTTGTATTTGACTTGTAGCAATGGTGTTATCAATAAATGTCTATGACTATTCATTACGAAGGTCTGAATCACCCCCTTTCCACTTAGTACACCTTTTGTGAATAACCTTGTAGCGCTAGTAGTTTACGTAGTTTTAATATTGCCACATAAAATGGCTTTATCCTCGTAAAGCTCTTTAGGTACTTTAATGCACTATACGTAATATTTTTCCTGATATTAATGATAATTGAGGATAATCTTATTTTATAACATATTTGCTCGTAAAGTGGCTGTAATTACACCAATTTCAATCGTAATGTATTTCATTAAACACTTGTGCTTTATTGTAATGTAAAACGCACGCCGCCACCGACTGCAGAACTCTGTGGTCTCGTTTCTCCTACTTTCACTCAAGAGAGTGGGAGACATTACGGCACTTGTGCGGTAATGTAATTTAAAAGGCACGATGGTTCGACTGATGCACGAATGATTTTATTAATTTCCTCGCAAATTTGTTTTAAAACATCGTATGACATACGTGCGCTTTCAAAATTACAGCCTCTGCTTCCTTATAATGCGCGTTCCTTTTGATGCAATATCGCCTCGGCTGTAATTTTCAACTTACCGCACTTATCATAATGTACTATTATTGTTCGATAGGTAAAATAGCCCTTATTGCCTAAGCAAAACGGCATTGGTTATCGCGTCCTGTCTAGCTTGCTTGTGTGGCGTAATAGGGAATATGCATAACATTTAAAACGGAGCCATATTTTTAGGGTTCCGTACCCAAAGGGTAAAAACGGGACCCTATTACTTCGATGTCCGTCTGTCTGTCTGTCACCGGGCTGTATCTCATGAACCGTGATAGCTAGGCAGCTGAAATTTTCACAGATGATGTATTTCAGTTGTTGCTATAACAACAAATAGAATAAAATATTTAAGGGGGGCTTCCATACAAAAAAAGTAATTTTTAGCAGTTTTTTGCTTACTTAATTACGGCAAGAGGATTGGGGCTCCCATACGGTACGGAACACTTCGTGCGCAAGTCCAACTCGCACTTGGCCGATTTTTTACTACACAATCTTTATGACGCCTCTAAAACTATTTCTTTTTTGCCATCAAAAGTAATTATCTTAATTTCCGAGCATTCAATAAATGCTAAACGTAACACTGACGCTATACCAGTAGGTCATAAGTATTTCACCAAAAGCGTCACTTAATAGCCATAGGTGACGGAGCACGGAGCAGATTAGAGATTAGTTATTTAACTCGTTAGGATTTGATTGCAGCTTTAAATTTTTTTGTCATTTTTAGAAATCAGTTTCTATGAATGGTATATTTTTAACACTATTTGAATGTAAGGTGTCGTAAATGTAAAAAAATCGTGCATATTTCTAAATAAAACGCCTCTATGATTATAAGGCTAATACAGAGGCCCATACGAACACTATGCGACAGCCACAAAACGCCGCCACCGAAAGTTTTCATACAATTCAGACTCAGATCATTTATTGGCCATTTATAACATGTCAGTCATACAAGGCAAGTCAGTTTACAAAATTAAAATATATAATTCCGCATGAATGTGTGCGTTGCACAGAATAAAAACTACCTAGACACCGCAGCCGGCCACGGCACTGTCGCCCGACTGCGGACAGCTGCCGCCCTCGCCTTTCATACGGGAACCATCTTCTGTGGTCCTTCCACCAGCTTCTTTGGCATGGTGAGAGTTGGCCTCGGGGTCTCTCCCCTTTGCCAAGGCTAAGCGCCAGACGCTACGACCTATGGGGAATATGATTTGCCGCAGATACCGTGTCCTATTCAAGAGGCCTCTCGGCGGCTTTTAGATTTGAGACGTATTTACGTTTGCGTCCGTTGACAGACCATGACATAGCACTTATTGACGCGAGTTGCCGTCCCCACCGTCCATACGGGAATATTTACCTGTTTGATAGGTATGAGCGAGATAGAGGGTGTGATGGTCCGACTGTGGCGAGTTGCCGCCCCCACCGTATATACGGGAATATTGACCTGTTTGATAGGTATGAGCGTGATAGCCCGACTGCGGCGAGTTGCCGCCCCCACCGTCCATACGGGAATATTTACCTGTTTGATAGGTATGAGCGAGATAGAGGGTGTGATGGTCCGACTGTGGCGAGTTGCCGCCCCCACCGTATATACGGGAATATTGACCTGTTTGATAGGTATGAGCGTGATAGCCCGACTGCGGCGAGTTGCCGCCCCCACCGTCCATACGGGAATATTTACCTGTTTGATGGGTATGAGCGTGATAGAGGGCGTGATGGTCCGACTGCGGCGAGTTGCCGCCCCCACCGTATATACGGGAATATTGACCTGTTTGATAGGTATGAGCGTGATAGCCCGACTGCGGCGAGTTGCCGCCCCCACCGTCCATACGGGAATATTTACCTGTTTGATAGGTATGAGCGAGATAGAGGGTGTGATGGTCCGACTGTGGCGAGTTGCCACCCCCACCGTATATACGGGAATATTGACCTGTTTGATAGGTATGAGCGTGATAGCCCGACTGCGGCGAGTTGCCGCCCCCACCGTCCATACGGGAATATTTACCTGTTTGATAGGTATGAGCGTGATAGAGGGCGTGATGGAGGACGGCAGCGTGGCGGATAGCGAGCTGCTGGCCACGGCGCTGTCGCCCGACTGCGGCGAGCTGCCGCCTTCGCCGTTCATACGGGAATCTGAAACAATTTAAAATAAAAATGATGTTATTTTGACGTGATAACGTCTTTAAAATCGATGAACACTAGCTGCAAGCACGGTAAAAAGTGTCTAACTAAGGTACCTACTCTATGAGCTTAAAAACTTGATCGATCGAAATAGAGATCTCTTGAATTATGCAATGTTCTAATATTTTGAAATTTCTAATAAACAATTACTTTTTGCCAGTGGAAGGCATCGCGTCACGTTATAAGCGCGCTAAGCTATCGTATACCACAGACGGCGATGCGAGTAAATTCACGAATTTTAAAAACACGATTTTGAAGGTCGTTCGTTTATCACCCACTTAGGGAAGGCCGGTCAATATCGCGACCACACGGCGGCACGGCTCGGTACTAAACTTCATGGAATAATCTACTCCATCTGGTTGAATTTTAAGTCCAAAATTGTAACGCCTACACGAGAAGCGGCATGCATATTGGCATAGTATACCCTAAGCGAATGCGAATATATCACTATTTACACGTAGTAAAAAACAAAGTCGCTTCCCGCTGTCTGTCCCCATGTATGCTTATATCTTTAAAACTACGCAACGGATTTTGATGCTGTTTTTTTTAAATAGATAGAGTGTTTCAAGAGGAAGGTTTATATGTATAAGACACCTGTGCGAAGCCGGGGCGGGTCGCTAGTTTCTAATAAACAATTACTTTTTGCCAATGGAAGGCATCGCATCACGTTATGAGCTAAGCTGTCGTGTATCACAAATGTCGATGCGAGTAAATTCACGAATTTTAAAAACACGATTTTGAAGGTCGTTCGTCTATCACCCATTCAGGGAAGGCCGGTCAATATCGCGACCAGACGGCGGCACAAAATTTCATGGAATAATCTACGCTATCCAGTAGAACTTTAGGTCTAAAGGTATACCTACTAAAGGTATGACTACTAAGTACAACGTACCATACCAAGACGGTAAGACCGTAATAGGAACGTGTCAAAAAATATGTATTGAAAAGTATTACACTACTACTATGCCTAGACCGTTCCGTCACCGACCAGCACCATCGTGGGCCACGCACAGAGCGTTTCGGCACCGGCAAAATATTCTCGACTATTTTTGACGTACAATTGTAAGGCATTGTAGGGCGTATCGTGTTGTTTTCCGTGACTGATACTTTCCCAGCACATTCATGGTATACGGTATATATGGTCACGTTACAGTGCGTAGACACTTTTATGTCTAAAACTGTAAAGCTCAACGCAGAAACACCTCCACGAAACACGACGCAGTTATATTTGAACTTTAGTTAAAATATGCTAATAGAGGATAGACACTAGACAAAATTATTTCTTGTTAAATATCGCGCTACGTTCAAATAGAAATGAAACATTTCAAAACACTATTTTAGCTCCCATTATATTCACTCATCACATTTCTATTGTAAGATATTCCAAATTTAGCTGCGGATCCTTGTCAAATAACATATATTATTCAAATGTTAATTATGCTAATGAAGTCTAGGATAAAACAAAAATAAGTCTGGCTTAGGAGCAGGTACATCTATTTAATATTCATAAGGAATGCAAAAACAAACAGAGGTCAACCCAATCCCAAGTATAAAATCACGTCACCTGAGACAAAGGAACATATTTTTATCAAGATGATTATATTAATTTAATGAGATTTCTGTTTTCAGACATTACAATAAGTGATCCAGTGCTGGCTGTATTATTCATCAAAGGTCTTAGTATAAGTTTGCATAGTAAGCGAAAACTATTATCGTTTACGTTTGGTTGCATACATTTTTGTTAGTATTTTCTGTCAGAGGCGATGTAGAAATATCTATGTAGCTAAACAAAACTGCTGTAATTTATATTTATATATTATCATAAACTCGTACTAGCCCCTCAGTCTGTAACTTTTTAGTACAAAGACAATGGGATAATTTGTCATTAGAAATCGTTTGGGTAGATTTAGTACTAAATATAATATTCTTAGCTTTTTAGGGTTCCGTAATAAAACGAAGAACCTTTATAACTTCGTTGTGTCCGTCCATTTGTCCGTCCGTCTGTTTTAATGTTACTAAACCCTATGAACCAAATTTCATGAAATTCTACATTATAATAGTTTTAGTGTAGATCTCAATTTTAAACAGTTAAAAAATCAATAGTGTATTTAAGGGGTAGCTCCCATACAAGTAAAGTGGGGATGAAAAATTTTTTCAACACCCTCATGTGGGGTATCGTTGAATAGGAATTTTAAAATGAATGTAAAATTCCTTGAACCATTTCAATGTCGCATGTACCATTAGTGAGATATAGGTCTGTTGAAAAAAAGTTGAAAAATAGGTGTCCCCCTTAAGTTCTAAAGTATACAAGATAGAATGTTCAAACTTTTTGAGTTTATAGACCATACTAAAAACTTTCTCTGAAAACTTTGAGCACTGTAGAATTATAACTTTTTGAGTTATAAAGGAAAATTGAAATTCTTAAATTTGCATAGCTCAGAGGTCATTGACCTCAGAAACATATTTCTTAGCCAATTATATACTTAACACTCAGCCATCGATTGTTATCATAAAAATTGGTTTTTATCATCATCATAATCATCGTCACCATCTACGGAAGTCTATCATACGCGTGTCTCGACACGCACTTGGCAACTTGCTATAGCTTAGCTTACTATTAGAAAGGAAATATTGTTCTAAATCAGAGCACAGAATGTTTAGTTTCAAATTTTAAATCTAGTTTCAAAATCTACTAAAGAAAACTGGACTTTGCCTCCAGTAACAGGATATAGGAACATGCATTAAAAATACATTTGCATAAGCAGGTCTCATTCAGTCTGTCAAAAAGTACCCAGTCAAAATATTAATGTTTACCAGATTTTTTAGGTGAATGTGTTGTAGTATGTCTTTTACTTGCAATGTTCTTTCTATATTAGATTATATGTACAGTGTTGATAACACAGTATTGTTACATTTTCTATGCATCCTGAGCATGGCTTGCTACATTTTGAAAAATTCCACTTAAGAAAATAAATTCACCCACCTGAGTAGTAAGGTAGTTTAGTTTTAGTGTAGTTCCAATCTTTGTTGCTTTATTTCCTGTGTTTTGTTTTCGTCAATAAAATATTGTCTATTGAGTTGCCCAAATGGTTATCTTCGAGCGCGTTTATAGCCGCAGGTTTCATGCTATTTGAAGTCAGTTGAACCATTTTTGGCAAAAAATAAACTATGTATCCCAAAAAAATCGAAAGTCTAAGAAAATGATTTCACCCACCTGAGTTGCTCAAATGGTTCTGTCCCGGCGAGAAGGTTTCGTTGTTATCTGCCATAGAGATCTCCACATGAGGCGTCAGGTAGTGCATTGGAGGCGTCGCGTTATCCACGGATCGAGCTCCATTGCTGTCCCCGCTGTCTGAGTAGGCCGCCGCTACGGACACCGAGAGCCCTGAGCCGAGCGCTCGTTTATAGCCACAGGGTCTATGATGCTTGAAGTCTGTAGTACCATTTTTGGCGAAAAATAACTATCCCGAAATAATAGAAAGTCTAAGATAATGAATTCACCCACCTGAGTTGCTCAAATGGTTCTGTCCCGGCGAGAAGGTTTCGTTGTTATCTGCCATAGAGATCTCCACATGAGGCGTCAGGTAGTGCATTGGAGGCGTCGCGTTATCCACGGATCGGGCGCCGTTGCTGTCCCCGCTGTCTGAGTAGGCCGCCGCTACGGACACCGAGAGCCCTGAGCCGAGCGCTCCGAGCGCGTTTATAGCCGCAGGGTCCATGGTGCCGTCGGCGTAGGCTGCGTTGGCGATACCAGCCGCCAGGAGGGAAACTGAGTTGTTGCCCGGACCGGGGTTGTCTAGATCTATCCCGTGTCTGTTGGGGAAAAAAATGGTTGTCTGTAAAGTCTGTTTATGAAGTATAATTTTACGTAATAACGTCATAAAAAAACATTGTTGAATCAACAACTGAAACAAGCTGAACGCTTAGGCCGATCTTGCCTCTCTATCGCTTGTTCCGCGCTCTCGCTTGCACGATTGGCTTAAGCGGAATGTGACACTTTTTCGTGCGTGCAGCCGGCATTCAGCGATTTATAAAACGTTATCAGGTCAAAAAAAGTCTTTAGTTTTTTGGACGTTTCTATTGGGTTATCTGCTTGCTCTGTACTAAGCCGAAAGGGGGTGATTTAGGTGATCATTATGAACAAATTTTACTATGGGACCAACACGGAATTCAAGAAAAAAATCACCTGTTCCATAGAAAATTACTCAGAATCGATAAAATGTATAAAACAAAACAGCTGATGATTTTTTCTCGAATTCTGAATAGATGTTGTCTAAGACTAAATGTAGTCTCTAGTCTCCTTTCAAGTTAGTACACCAGTTCTGGATAACTCTGTACTGTATAAAAATCGATAGTTATACGGAAATAGGAGGACAGGTGGAATCTGTGTGCAATAAGAATGGGATGAAACCTTGTCAACGTACATCGAATATAACAGTCCTCAATTTTGACAAGGTTCCATCCAATTCTTATCGCACTTTTCACACTCAGTTTACCACAAGTATAAAATCAAATTACTTGATACAAAGGAATTTAATAAGGGAGTATGACCTAGTTTAATTGGTAAAGCACTAAGATGGAAATCTGAGTATCACTTATGATCGTCTTGAATTCTGTGATTACATTTTGTATTGGTCAGCACAAAAAAGCTCTTCAAGCTAACTATTTTAGATTTGGGAGTATTCTGTAATAGGCTTCAATTTGTCTCCATCAAAGTATTGGAGTTTTTGGTGTTGTTCAATGTTTTTTAAAGTCTGTTTTTAGAGCCTGATAATACTTGATTTTTTGTAACTGGGTCAAGATCTGCCATTATATGTATAACTTGAAAATCATGTAACTTTTACTGAAGACAATATTATAAACTTTAAAATAAAAATAGATAAGTGAGTTACGAGAGCAAACTAAGAAAACAAATAAAAAGTCGGGCAATACATATGTGCTAAAATTACCTGTTGAAAAAGTGCACTCGAAGGCTCTTCATAGTAGGCGCACGGTAGCTGCATAGAGGGCAAGTTTTGACGAGGTCGTGTTGTCCAACGTGTTCGTTTTGGAAATGCGCGCGCATGGCAATCTGGCGCTGGAATCCTCGGTTACAGATGGGGCAATGGTACGGCAAGCTCTTCGTGTGCGTCGTGAAATGTTCCGCCAAGTGATCCTTTCTGAAGAATCTTTTCTGGCAAACGCGACATTCGTACGGCTTCACGCCGGTGTGTCGCATCTTGTGGCGGCGCATATTCGCTCCGTTGGAAAACTTCATGTTACACACGTCGCATTCGAAGAGCTTTCTGTGAGGTCGGGCGTCGGCATTCTGCGCGCCGGCTACGTTGTTGTTGTCCGGCGAACATTGGGCCATGTGGGTGGTGAGCGCCCGACTGCTGAGTGTGCTAAAGCTATTGCAAGTTGTACATTTTAATAGTGTGCTGCCCCGTTTCGGCGTTTCCTTACTGACGGTCGGTGCCTGAAAGCAAATCGTACGTCTCGTATTTTCGGGTTGACCTTTTATTACAATAAGTACTTATCATTATCAGTCATGCTCAAATTAGGAGAATGCTGGAAAAAACACAGTCTCTTCCCTAACTTTATTATGAATTTTTATATCTGAGTTACACTGATAAACGATGATGTAAAAGGACCATGACTCATAATGGGTTTTTTGACAAGATACATAAAAACCGGGAAAAATAATAGCTCAAATAGTTATATTTACTTTTAATCTTGGTTTTCCAAGCAAAACATGGTTTTTCTAGGACACCTTTAGTTTATCTGGCTTTTCCCAGATTCTGTCTTTCTAAAATGTGGACACTCTCATCTATATTAATTATTTGCTTCAGCATGAGTGACTGATTGATAGATGGCCTACAGCCCAAACTATTTAACAACATCATCACCGGCCCTTGATATCCCACTGCTAAACATGGGAACTTGATATTGTATTTGTATTGTTTAGTTAGAGATATAGCAACATTACACATGAGCCACAAATGCCACTTAGAGCCGCTAACGTTTCATACAAAAACATTGGTGCCAGCACGCTTGGTTATGGTCAAGCTCTAGCGTGGTTTTAGCCATGAGATTCACCTGTTTGAAACAACAATGTTTTCTCTTTTCAGACAATAATTACCAACTTCAAGCAGTAAAACAAGGTAATTATCACTAAATTGCATCATTAGATAAGGAATTTCAATGATCATTAACCTATCCCATTATGGAAACAGGAATTCTTAAAAATAGCATTTTAAATTACCAATCTTTTCAATTTATACTGAGTTAATGTTCATTTTGGTATATAATCTTGCTGTACCAACATTAACCTACTTACAAAAGTGTATTGAATCTGTTTTTGCTTGAGAGTTTTTACAGTATTCATTTTATTGCATGTAACTATGTCAACAAGATCAAGACATTGGTACAAAGATAGGGCAATAAGAAGTTTTCAAAGACCTATGCTGTTCCAACATTGTCAAAGCACTGTATGAACATTGTGGTATCCTGATTTACATTCTCAATTACTAATTAAAATAAAGTTGCATAATTAATGAACATGACAACATATTATCTTATTATTTTTTTTGTATACGACTGGGATAAATAACACAAAATATTGCTTGCTATAGCTTGCGGGTGGCAGGTCGGGCCCCCATACCTGTCTCAGTTCCCCTTCGTCATCTCCCCTGGCACCCCTGTACCACGCAGGCTATGACTAAGTTAAGCACTAGGATTATAGTCCTACCCATTTGAGTTTTAGTGAATTAACAAAAGCATTGTTGTTATTCTAGCTTCTAGTTTCATAGATATTTTATTTCTTAAAAAGTAAGTTTGTATAAGCCAGGTGGCTAGCCCTGGTTTCAGAGTTTTTGAGCTGCCTGAATACCTATGTTATTTATTTTTAATTTTGTAACTTTATAGTTATTTTATCCCAGACGTATACAAAAAAAAATAAGATATGTTGTTATGTTCATTAATTATGAAACTTTGACTAACTCAATACAAAGTTAAGCGATAGGATTATAAAACTATGCATTCTGTGACCAAAATCTAATTGGTATAGTTTTTTAATTACCTGCAGAACAGTAAGTAGTATCCTCAGTATACATAAAAATGTATAATAAATATTGTAACATAACATGCTTATAATTGAGGAAGGTAAATTTGAAGGAAGATCTTAAAAGGTACAGGTTGTTAATTTAAATATCATATGGAAATTCCTATTCTATACCTAGCCACTGAAGATGTCATCCCAACTGACACTATGGTGATAAGATAAAGTATTATGCAGTTGGATAGAATATTTATGGAGATGAGTACATAATATATTAATGATACAAACAATACTATACTTTTATATATAAGTACTCAACGTAGTAGGCAGCTACATTAACAGCTGTTTATGCCCCCAACTTATTGTTAATACAAAACATTACACAAAACTGTGTCCTGTCATTGCTATGAGTACACAACCTACAATTACATCTCACCTGTGCCAATTACCATGCACATATGTGGAGATACTTAATGATAGGTGACAATAAAGTTCAAAACTGTGTAGGTTACAGTGACACAAGACTTCAAATGGGCACTGGTAGGGTCACAGTAAGGCATACACTTGTACCTATGTTAGTAAATAGTGAATGGCTGAGAGCATATTTACCGGTTCATTTTTGACTACTGCCAAATTAGGGGACACCGTGCCGGAGTCGGCCTCAGTTTCTCCTTTAGATGACATCACATTACCAGGTCGTGGACTTTCTGAACATCACTCTCCCGCCCTCCAAAACTAGGAAAACACAAACACAACATATATTGACGCGAATACACAGTAAATTAACAACGCGACTCAACTAAACCCACTTAATGACGCCAAGATTACGGTAAATTCACTAAATAACTTGTTTCTCGAAGAATGGCGAGGTGACCCATTTACGAAAACATACGAATTATCGACTCGCGCTAAACTTGTACAAATACCATAGCTATCACATCCGATGTTTATCCCATACTTCATAATCAGCACGGTCAAGTTAATTGGCGATAAATAAAGTAATAAATAAAAACTCACTCCAAGTTGATACGTCGACAGCCAGAACAGCGGTATTTTAGGGAGAGATCGCTATGTGGCCTAATTCAATGCTCGAGCTCAATGCACAAAATACGTGTTACGCGTATAACTGTAAATGCACAATTGGGTGGATACGAACTTTAATGGTGTTGATTTGTACTGTGAAATGTAAACCAGCATAAAATTATGCTTATAATTAGGTTTTTTTGATGAAATTATAAAGTTTTAACCCAAACCATTTTTGATAAAAACTCACACACCTGTGAACATTTTTTATGCTGCCATTTTAAATGCTGGCAACATTTGACTAATTTATGACGTCATATGACAAAAATGTTTTGTCTCTTTTCTCCACATAGTATCTCTATGTCCTTTCTCAGTCACTTTTTAGTCGATGAATAGTGATGTCCATTCACTGAAATCTTACACTGTAGAAGTAGCGTATGTGACGTCATAATTGCGAGAAAAGACAGGGGATATATGCTTTTACCAAGAAAAAACGAGACAGAACTTCTAATCGTGCATCTCTTTTCCGTGACCCATTTTTTTCACTGTCACAACATTAAACTTGTGACAAAAAGTACATGAGCTGTCAAGTGATGCGTGTTTTGTGTTAGATTAAATAAAAAATTGTGAATTGTTGTGAATTTCGGTGTGCTTTTTATGAGAAATAGACTCCATTATCCAAAAAAGTTAAAAGTATGGTTGGATGCAGCGTGTTAGGTTGCCAAAGCCGGAGTGAATACAAAAATCCGGAAATATCATTTCACACGTGAGTAGTGCTTTCCTTACTTTGTTTACATCGTGCAATTGTAATATTTAAGTATTTTATTCACTGTTAATTGATAATTACGTGGTTTTCCATTATTTAATAGGCAATTTCCTCGAAATAACGCTAATTTAAAATACTATAACCTATAAATATTGCTAGAAGTAATGTTGCCGTAAAATGTGTCTAGTTTTACCCTACTTTTAGGGAAAATTTTGTGAGGTCGAAATCATAATAAAATTTTATTAATTACAGTTTCCCCTTGGATCAATTTAAACGTGTTCAGTGGATTCAAGCTACTGGGCGCAAAAATTGGCAACCAAGCAAATTTGCAAAAGTTTGCTCATTGCATTTTGATACGACGCAAATTGTAATCAAAAAGAAAAATAAAGGCCTTGTTTTCGACGCAGTTCCATTTAAAAGTGTACACGTGAGTACCGACCGATGTAATTTTTTTTTTTAGTTTGTTAATATTAAATTACTTTGTTATTTGCGAAAAATCTAGCTGTTTCAATTTTCAAAGGGTCTTTTTTGTTTCTAGTTATCATCTGAGACGCAGACCACGATAGAAAAACATGATCCAAAAACAAAACATGTTCCATGTAAAAAGGTAAAATAAATTTTCGGTTCTATAAATTTTTTACACATTAAAGATGGCGTATTCAATATCAGACAGCTGTTTTCCCTCACGAGCTGCTTTAGCAGCGAGCGCACCGAGCGCCATCTAGCTGCTAGTACCTAAATAAAACTATTAACTTTGTCATTGCATTTACAGTTACAAACGTCTGAGCCGCAAGCGACGACCTCAAAATGTGGGGAAGCATTTACACCAAACTTCGAAAACCAACTAGAAGAACTAAAAACTGTTCCATGTAAAAAGCAGTGTAAGGTAGGTATTATTTTTTGTATTCTTAAATAATATACCTCTGCCAACTAATATTACTTACTAGCTTTTACCCGCGGCTTCGCCCGCGTTATATTTTGATTTTGGCTAATGTTTAGGGCGGCAGGGACCCGCCGCCCGCACCGGTCTCAGTCCCCTGTGTCGTCTCCCCCGGCGCCCCTGTACCACGCAGGCGACGTCTCAGATAAACGGTCCGCCTATAATGTCAAACGCATTTAAGTCTGCTCTTCAGACTCTTGGCTTCTAGCAATTTTCTTTACGCGAGCTCCGCTAGAACTACGCGATAGATTCGATTTGCGTTTTGTAGGCATACCTATTAGAATGAAAACTACGTAATTAAACTGAAAAAATACATGTAACCTTCTCTAAATTTTACAGGAAAAGATTGATTGACTTTGACATTTGCAACTCTAGCAGCCTTGAATGGACATTGGGCATAGAGAATGTAATTTGGAAAGTCAAGATGCAAATTACCATTTGTCATGGTAGAAAATACGTTTTTTCTTCTAAGATTCTAGCCAAGGCGTTTTCATCCCCCGTTTTCAACCCTTTAAAACTATTTTTTCGAATCAAAAAGTAGCCTATGTCCTTTCTCAGGCTCTAGACTATCTGTGTACCAAATTTCATTCAAATCGGTTCAGTAGTTTTAGCGTGAAAGCGCGACAGACAGACAGACAGACAGACAGAGTTACTTTCGCATTTATAATATTATTAGTAAATTAGTAAATTAGTAAATTAGTAATTAGTATATTAGTATATTAGTATATTAGTATATTAGTATTAGTATTAGTATTAGTATTAGTATATTAGTATATTAGTAAGGATTATAAGTGATTCCACTAAATTTTTTATACGTCGTAAGAACTAAAACTTGTATAGTATACCTATATATAACTATAAACTTTGTCATTGTTTACAGTTACAAACGTCTGAGCCGCAAGCGACCACCTCAAAATGTGGGGAAGCATATACACCAAAACGCCAACTAGAAGAACTAAAAACTGTTCCATGTAAAAAGCAGTGTAAGGTAGGTATTATTTTTTGTATTCTTAAATAATATACCTCTGCCAACTAATATTACTCATTATAACTGATTCCACTAAAATTTTTATACGTCGGAAGAACTAAAATTTGTACAGTATACCTATATTTAACTATAAACTTTGTCATTTTTTTAGTTACAAACGTCTGAGCCGCAAGCGACCACCTCAAAATGTGGGGAAGCATTTACACCTAAACGCCAAAAAGCTGTAAAAAGCTGTAAAAAGCAGGTGGGTGTTATTTTTTTTTGTAATAATACAGGTTGTGGTCCAAAGCAAAGGAGTCAATTTTTTTAAATTAAATTCAGTTTGTAAAATAAACCGATTGGAATACTAATTACATGTAATATGTAGTACTAAAAATACTGCATAACACCGCCATTTTATGAAATTATAACATTTGTAATGAAAGTGTATCGTCACCTTTGCTTTGGACCACTATTTACGCCACACCCTGCATATCCCAACTTATATTATAAATGCGATACGTAAGAACCTACGTAGGTATCTTTTGTAAACTTTTTCGACGCACAGTCTGGTTTTGGATTGGTGATCCATACAAAAAAAAAAAGATTTTGTTCATATTTTTTTATATGTAAGGTAAAATACGTTTATTGTTTTATTACAACATTATAATATTTTCCAGTCATCAGCCCAATTAATTAACTGGAATTTTTTAATATTTACAGATCATCACTCCTAAAATGACGCCAAGGAAAAAGAAATTGCATCATTCATTGTTAAAATTAAAACATCGCGCAAGAATAATGAATAAAAAAATACGTGCTGTGCGTGAGTCACGAAGACGCCTTATTAAAAAGAACGCGGACTTAACAAGCATTCTACTCGACCTTAAATGCAAGTTCTTGTTGGGGACAGAGCAGATGGATATTTTGGAGACAGTAGGAGGGGGTAATGCTGACCTCATCAGCGCAGTCTTAGGCAAAGCAAGAACAAAAAAGTATCCAGAATCAGTGCGAAAGTTCGCTTTGTGCTTAAATTTCATAAGTCCAAAGGCTTATGAATATGTGCGCAAAGAGTTTAATACTTGTTTGCCACATTCAAAAACACTGTGTAGTTGGTACAGTTGCATAGACTGTGAGCCCGGATTCACAAGAGAATCATTTGAAGTAATTGAACAACTCGTGGGTAAGTCTTTAAATAAATTGGTGTGTGCTATTAGCCTAGATGAAATGTCTATCAGACAGCATCTACATTGGGATGGCACTCAAAATGTTGGATATGTTAACGTTGGCGACAACTTGGATTCTGATAATTTGCCGTTAGCAAAAGACGCCCTGGTTTTTATGGTTACCTGTTTAAACGGACATTGGAAACTACCTGTAGGGTACTTTCTTACTAACGGTGTAAACGGAGAGCAAAGAAAATCGCTGTTAGTGAGTTGTATTGAACTGACCTTAAAAACTGGGCTAGAAGTTGCAGCTGTGACATTTGATGGTTGCCCATCAAACCTTGCAATGGTTCGTTTATTAGGAGCTACATTTGATGATCCCTTTAATATTCAGCCGATAATAACAGTCCATGAGAAAAAAAATCGTAGTTATGCCTGACGCATGCCATATGATTAAATTAGTCAGGAACACTTTAGGTGATAAAAAAGTTCTTATTGATGCTGACAACAAAGAAATTTCGTGGCAATTCATTGAAGAGCTTCATAACCTGGAAGAGAAAGAAGGACTCCATTTGGCTAACAAAATGAGAAAAGCTCACGTTAATTATAAAAAGCAGGTGATGAAAGTCAGATTAGCCACTCAAACATTTAGTAGGTCAGTGGCAGAAGCAATTTTGTTTTGCAAAGACACTCTAGAATTACAAGAGTTTAATAATTGCGATGGAACCGTCAGATTCATTAAAATCTTTAACGATTTATTCGACATTTTTAACAGTCGTCGACTAACAGCCCCAGGATTGAAGAAACCTATTTCACCGAACAATTGGCCTGAAATCAATAGAGTCCTTGAAGAAGCTAGCAAATACATCCTGGGTTTGAAATTTGCCAATGGACAGAATGTAGTTAAATCTGGTAGAAAAACTGGGTTCATTGGATTTTTGATGTGCATTGAGTCAATAAATTATATTTTCAACTATTATGTTATAAAAACAAATTATTTGAGCTATATATCTACATTTCGACTGAGCCAAGACCACCTGGAATTGTTTTTCAGCGCCGTGCGATCAAAAGGAGGTTTTAACAACAACCCAACGTCTGTACAATTTAAAGCTGCATACAAACGCCTTCTTATTCATGGAGAGATAAAAAATATAAATAGTGGCAACTGCCTTCAAATGGACAACCTGACAATTTTGACAGCAAGCAAAGCTATTAAAAAAATTAATAAGACTAAAAGTCGTCTATTGGCAATAGACCACAATGATACTGTCCTCGATGATGTTGAAGAGGAAGCAATAATCATACCTGAAGGCCATGACTATATAGGCCAAACATGTCTTACCCAATTTTCCAAAGAAATAGTGGCCTATATAGCTGGTTTTGTTACCAGAAAACTGGCTGGTGTCGTGAAATGTGATGATTGTGTTGCTGCACTCATCTCTGGAAAAAAATATAACTTTGTTAAGCAACGAGACCGAGGTGGTCTAATTTACCCCTCGCAGGATGTCGTCGACATTTGTTTGCACGCAGAAAATGCCTTGAGGCTGGCAGTCAAAGTCAACGGACTTAGTTACTTTAAAAAAAGCACATCCCTTCCCAACGTCGTTACAGCAGTAACAAAAAAAATGCTTGGCAAGGAAATTTTTCAAAATTTAAGTCAACATATAAAGGAGCAAACTCCTATGGACAACCATATTATCATGCTTGTTAAAGCTATAAGCTACAAATATGTTGAAGTTAGGATACATCACATGAATAAAATGGCTTGCGAAAAAGAAGAAAACATAAGAAATTTTAATAACAAAATGGTATTATTCAAAGGACAATAAAATGTCATATAATAAATTAATAATATTAAAAATACCAAATTAATATTAAATTAATCATACAAATTATACTTAAGCATTGTTCTTTTTTTTTCAAATATTACTCCCCCCCCATCCTTTTCCCCTATTACATACAAGAATTCTACTTTCTTACTTGTTTTAACGCCTTCAACATCAAATTGTAGAATAATTCCCTGTTTTCTCGTGGAGCCAATATGTTGTCCCACTGGTGGGACCACGAGGGAGCTTTACTTCTCGTGGTCTCACTGGTCCATTTTGGTACAAAATATGACAATCCGTCACTGGCACTAGGTAATAGGACAAATCAGGAAATAAAAACATACTTTTTTGCTTTGTATTGTATTTTTTTTTTATTTATATTCGTTTATTGCACAATGCACTGTTACAACAAAAGTTCTTACAAACTAGAGTCTTAACTAAGTGACATTGACCCCGTGAGGGCGTCGCAATTTAAGGAGAGGTAACATTAGCTCTACTTACTAGATATTAATCAGTTCTCTATAAAATATTTACTTCTAGTAGTTATATATGTATATAACAAATTCTATAATCTATATAAAACTATAATTATATCTAGTCTCTATTTAAGTACAAAGCAAAAAAAAGAGACTTACACGGTGAATCTGAAGTAATTTTAAAATTACTTACCTACACGAAATATTATCGTACCGTATCACGTGCCAAGCATAATATGAAATAGCCGGGTAATTTAATTCATGTAGTGGAAACACCGACAAAAAACTATAGCTTTCTAAAAGAGGCACACGAACACTACTTCTACAGTGTGGATATTCTAAGTGTCCATTACATTTTTTGTTATGATTGGATCGTATCTACAGATTAAAAAATCATAAGAATCGGGAGGAAACAATATTTATGTAGAAATAATTATAGCTGTAAGTTGAATTTTATTATCTTTCTTAGTCTTTAGCACGTTTTTAGATTTGAAAAAACATTTTAATAGTGCGACTAAAAATACTAAAATGTTCAAATTCAAAAGCACTCTGTGGCGTGGTGATCTCTGCACACTGTGTGTCTGCACATTTCGCGATGTACTTGACAATCTGACAAATATAACCGAGCTGCCACTTTAGAATTAATATAGTAGGCACATATCGTTGGGTCAAAGGTAAAGTCGCCAATCTGCAAATGACAAACTTTTCGGGAGACGGATTTGAAAATTAGTGATTATAAAGCTTTAACGTGTAGATCAGGTATTAAGCGAAAACTATTTTTATTTAGGAAAATGTAATTAATAGGCGATTGTCTTAAGGGATAATATACTACAATATATATTTTATTGTTTCTACGAAAGTTAAAGCAGATTGGCTAGTATTCTATAGTAGCAAATCCACTGTAAAAAAAAAAACTACAGTACTAAAGTAACTTATGTGGCAGTTAGGTAAGTTTATTTTTGTGTAATATGCTATACTTGGCAGTTAGGTAAGTTTACTTTTGTGTAATATGCTATACTTACTCCATGAATTTCTACTCGTACCGTCAAAGTCCTTAGTGGGTTAGTAATACATTATGATGCAAGGTTAAATATTTATATCTTTACTTAATGGTACTTGACACACAAAGTTGTATCACTAGTTCCATAGGTTAACAATTACGGGGGAATTTCCTTATTTTTCTTTAATGGTACTAAGGATACAAAGTTGTGTCACTTGTACCATCAATGGTACTACTGACACTAAGGGCTTTAATTTAATTGGATAAAATTATTTCGTAGATGTTACTTAATTACTTTTCTCAGTAACTTCCAGATTATACTCAAGGGGGCATGGCTACTTAGGTAGTTGGGTCATACTGTGTTTGAACCTCAACAAGTGAACTCCTTCATAAAGAATAATGTAGGAAAAATGATGATACACAATGACAGGAACATTCTAATTATTTTTATTAAGTTGTTTTCACATCACAATTGAATTTAATGCTTAAAACGTCAGAACAAAAAAAACCACATTATTTTTATAAGTGCTTTCCGCACTAAGAATGTTAAAAAATGTGTTTTTTTAAATATAATTATTGACGTACTTATAAAGAAAAATTAATCACTTTCTTCAACATCCGGTTCCGCGAGAGAATCCCTGACTGTATCAGAACATGGAAGATTTTTGTAATATCCATGATATGCTTTAGGTATCTGATAGTCAGCACACAGTTTAAGTAAATCTTTTTTCTTCATTGAAGATATTAATATTCTTTTATTGTAGGCTTGAATGGGGTAGACAATATTGTTCTTGCCTCTTTTTTTCTTCAGCTCTAATCGCACAAAAGGCTCTGTTTTGCAATAGCTTTCTTTTAAAAATATTGTTTCCGGACACTCTTTACTGTATTGCAGCCATACTGCATCATTAATTCCAATTTTTTTTTCTTTAGATTGGTATTGATTTTGAATACCAAAATCTTTAAAATCGTCGTGAAGTAAGGTTGTGACTTGGAATGGGCTTGGGTTGCTACGCGCTAACCTAACCACTTGCACCCAACCATCTGGAGTATACACAGGAATGTTTTTAGATTTGGATTCAATTTTGGAGTGAATAGAATCACACTCCATGTGCGTATGTCCTGTTTCAAAAAATTTGTGGTCAATGATTTGTAATGTGGGGTGACTTTTTAATGTCATCAAGCACATTGAGCTAAAATGATAATTTTTTTGTTGCCCCCCACATCCGTCCGACATCATTTTTACGGCTTTTATGTTATTGTGTGCAGCAATATATGTGTTTACACATGTTGATATCTCGACAGTGCCCCGTTTCCCCTCGGTCTCATCCCAGATGTAGCAGGCCACATCTTGATTGCCCAAGTTGTATATAGTTAAATTGTACACAGCCAATTTACGCACATAAAAAAATGGCCCACTTGGCCCTTTGGGCGTGTTCAAGACTGCTTCTAAATCAAAATTAAATGATAAGATTGTGTCATCATTTTTTGCGTCCAATTTATCTTCATCCCTACATTTGCGTGCTTCATCTCTTCTTAATAGATGTCTTGCATGTTCTTCACTTTTCGTTTCTTTTTCTTCATTACTCATTTCTTTAAAAGCTAAACATTGCTTACATATATCTTTTTTCGGTTTGTGGAAACTAAGTTTATACTCTCTAAATATTAAGCGGTATTTTTCAAAAGACACCACTTTCATTTCTTGCGATTCACATTTTTTTTTTATATTCATTATACATACTTGTAATATTTAATGATGAATCCAGATATTTGACGACACTGTCTCGACGACAGTAATGGGATTCGACTGCAGGAAAAGAAAGAATGTGGTCCCGGATATGCCTTTCTTCTTCTACAGTCAATTTGTTCGGTGGTGGCTTTTTACCTCGTTTCTCTGGATCCAAAACGCCTTCTTGATTAACTTTTTTCAAAGCACCTTTTACTAACCCACTAGTAATATTGAGGGTATTTAAAAAAAAATCTTGGCAGACAATTTTTTTTTCTTCGCCAACAGTTAGAGTGTACTCTTGGGTAAAGTGTCGCCTGGAATTACCTTGGGTTGTGTCTCTCTTTTTTTTAGTTTTAATGACATGATTTATTATGAAATGTCTCTGTTCTTGTAATGTGGGTAGGTTTCTAAATTTGGTATATATTTTTTCTCTTTCGGTTTGCGGGACATATGAAATACATTTATGTTTAGGTTTTTTAACGCAATTTGCTGGCATTAACGGTCTGGCGTTGATCACTTTGCCCTTTCTTGTGGTGTACGATTCACCTTTTAGGCGTTTATTTTTTTCTTTATTTTTTTTCCAATTGCTAGGGTCACTAACTTTTCTCTTTTTTGGACTGCTGGCACTATTTTCATTTTTCTCATTATCTCGTGAAATGTCTATATTATCTTCTTTTCTATTTTCTGTTGTCTGTAAAAACAAATTTTCATCGTCTCTTGAGTCTGGGATATCCAAGGTGATTTTAACAATAGATGGTGATCTAGTATTTTTTTGTCTTCCTTTGTTACTTACTTTACGTTTTGTGTCTTTATCAGAAGTGCTTACGTCCGTTCTATCACTGCTTAAGCTATTGTCATTATCTGCAATTTCTTTGTAGTCAGGGTCATGTAAGGAATCGTCACTATCAATTTGTGTTTCAGCTAAAAAAAGTATTTCTTTTTGCATATCTGGTGACATAGCAGGTAGAGGAGAAGACTGTGGTGAAACAGATGGTATATTTTTTTCTTCAATAAAACGTATCAGGGGTGTTAGAGGAGAAAATGGTGGAGCTTCTACGCTCGTTTCACCAACTTCCTGTCTAGGACTTTTGTGGTACAGTGATGAATAAGCTCTTGCTTCTTTCGATTCATCAAAAAAGAGGGCTGAAAAAAATTCTTGTATTAATATTCCTGCAGTTTTATGAAAATTATGAAGGATATTTTATTTATTTAAGGCAATAATATTGGTGAAAAAAAGTTGAATACCTGATCTAATGCCTGAATTAATATCGGTATGTGTGTTGTGGGAATTTGTTGTTTCAGTTTTGTATCCCGGATTCATTGTGCCAGTGGTGGATGCTGTAATATTATTTATCTCCGTAGTATTTCCTGCATTATTATCCGGTTCACAAATTGGCCGAGATTTTGTCAAAGTTTTATTGTTTGTTTCACCAGGTTTGTGTCTTTCAGGTAAATTATCAATAGTGTCCTTCGATTTATCAGCCAGCTCTAAAAATATTCTTATATTATTTATTTGTAACTGCAAAAGAATATCTAAGACCTACATTAGCAAACAATCCTTGCAGTTTTCATACAACAGAGAGCCACACACACTCTCAAACATGACACAGATACACAGGAGGACGTGCGTTTACTTAAAAGCATTAAATAAGAATAATAACGAATCATAATATACAAATTAGGATTGAGAAATACCTGCAACCGATATCTGACCCTCTGCATGTAAGTTGGCTGTCTCTGGACTAGCTGCAGGTGTATTTTCTATGATATTATCTGAATCTGAAATCACATGAATAAATGCAAAGTGGGTCAATATTGGAAACCACGAAATGAATTTTATTTCGGGTTTCTACCGCTCGCGATAGTTAAAACTTAGTTCTACTAGTAGGTTTTATATCGTTTAGGAGATTTACAGTAACATATACATACATACAAACGCCAAATGTTCCCACTCGAATCTTAGATCTTCGCTTGCTCGATCAGAGCAAAATCAATTGGGATAAAAACATTATTTTAAGGTTAAGTAAACAATAATTAGTATCATATTTTATTTACCTGACTCCTCATTGTTAACGCTCTCAATGACGCCTGCGTTTTTGAGTATTTGATGTATTCTTCTTTGCATCTTGTAATCACAATATAAAAGAATTTTGCAAAATACGTACACACCATTTCGAAGCAACGGCTAGAAATGCAATGAAAAATTTGAAAATATGTCAGTGAATGATCTTCGTTCAATCACTTGTCATAGACTAAATACAAATAACTGCCACTTTTAGTGATGTGCTAATTGAAACTTCCTTGAAATCTCAGTTTAATTCGACTTCTAAACAAATTGTTTTAGAAAACATTTCTTGAACATTTTTTTTTAGTTTTCTTTAAGCTGAGTTAATAACGGTAATATAATAACGGTCGAAAATCCATCCAATCCATTTATTCTATTTTTACTCACAATACTAAAGTAATGTATCTGCCACATAAGCTACTTGATCTTTGTATCTATCAAGTTTAAGTTTGTCTTGAACCAAGGTACTTATTTTTATCTGCCACTTAAACTAGTTGTACAATGCTGAATTTACAGGTTTGATTAGATATGAACCATGGAAAACTATCCAATCTGCTCACTTAGAATAGTTGTCTGTTGTGGTATTTTAGCTGTTTTAAAATTTTCATACCTAGTCAGGTATTCAATCTACCACTTTGGCATTTTGAACATTGCGATATTTCTATAACTAACAGTTTCTGACAGTGGTATACTGATTTTAAAGCATATAGGTTAGTTCAGTTTTGTAAAAGCCACGTATGTTGCAAATAGGCTAAAAAACATTCGCTCATATCTTCTGTAGTTTTGACATTTCAGATATGATACTTGGCCATGACATGTATTTTATAGAGACACCTATGTATATGCACTTAAGTCAAAATGACCATTTTGGCAGATTGGCGAGTTGAGTTTTGCACCGACGATATAGTGAGCAGGATTTGGCAAAAATTGGCAGAATCAGAATAAGAAATAGTTTATTGCGACTTTTTCCGAATCGTGCTTCTAGTGGCTTATTTTATAAAGAATCCTGGTAATACTTATCCTAACCTTCCGTAATTCCGTTCTTCTCTCACTCATTTCATTCATTCTTCTCATCATCTGTCTGCCTGCTTGATAAACGTGAAGGAGTAAACAATTTTGTGACGAAATTACAATTTTATTTTTATGTTACATTCGTCGAGTGCTCGGAAATATAGTATTAATTAAATTGTATTTCTTGGAGTACTTTGTGGTGTAGTGTACTGAAACGAATAAGAACGGTGTGTCTCGCCAGTGTCATGTGTATCACATAGAAAAACTTGCCTTTCTCTCGTCTCTATCGATATAAATATGTGTTCAGAAGCAGCTAAGAGGTTCTTTAGCCAATGGAGGCTTTGGATAAGGCCTCTTTTAATTGCACTATACGTTATATTGATTATAGTGCTAGTGCCAATTTTAATAGCTCATTCTATAAACAATGGATTTAACAAGGCTGACCAAGGGGCTCTGGTCGGTGGTGGGTTTGTGTTGCTCGCCCTGCCGATCTCTATATGGCAGATCACACAGCATGTAGTGCATTATACGAAACCTTTTCTACAGAAACACATCATCAGGTAAGATAGAGCTAGGTCTATAATTTAATTAGCCGATGGCCATACACTCTTTGTTGACTGAAGTTACAGTCAATTGACCTAATAATATAGAAGCTCATACGTAACTGCTTAGTGAGTAAAGTTTGGTGGTATAAATTAAACATACTTTTAAATTTTAAATAACTAAATAAGAGGAAAAATCTGTTCTAAAATTTCATCTTAATTATTACTATTTTATTGGTCATCGACCTTTCTCTAGCTACTATAGATGTAAATTGCTATTTTTATAATATGATTCAATGTCTATCGAGGGCTTTAATTTTATTCAAGGTCATAGTTATTGAATAGGTATTAACTTACTTGTTTCTTATACAAGTGTTTGCCATAGATTTTATTTGTAGCGTTAGCACAGCCCGGACACTCCGCGATTTTTCATACAAAATCTGCTGTCTTACGCACACCTACACAGTACTTACTCACAGACAACACACTTACGCACGGTCGCTACACGCGCATTTGTGTGCGGAACGTCTATGGCTGTCAGCGATCACCACAACGTGACGACATGCCGCGTGAGTGAGACAGTTGCGTACTTAATTTGCAAAAATGAATATTAATCTAGTGCTTAAAAAAGTATAACAATTACTTAATATGGAAGCATTTTAACAAAAAGTAACCGATCAACTTCTTTTGTAAGATAATATCAAGAGGAAGTTACCAAATAATGTAAAATAAGTTCCTATTATTTATCCTTAGGGAAACATTAAAATTTCTTGTTTTGTTACGTATCATTGATATTCAACCATACACAGTACAAGTGTTCCCTATTGTCACAGTCTAGATAGTTTTTATTAGAAAATCCACCGGCCAGTGCAGCCCGCGCGCAGAGTACACGATGCGGTACGTAGCGCGGGGTGGAAGTGAGAAAGACTCAAACGGGTGGGGGGTAACGAGTGGCCGTTCTATACGTAGTATTATTATATATTCTTTGGCGTTAGCTTAAAATATTTAATTCAAAAGCTAATCAGAATATCAAGTAGCCTTGGATTACTAAGAGATCAAATGAATACCTATGACATCAAAACTACTAAATTGATTAAAGCTTAAAGAATAGAATTTGACCTTGAAATGCTATTGAATTAGTAAATTAATGTTTATTTTGCTAACTTTAAATGCCAAGTAAAACTTAACTATCAAAACTTGGCATTAATACCCTAGCCTCAGATCAGCTGAGAAAATGCACCGAGTAAACAGGAATAATAGTGCAGCATCATGCAATATAATATTTTATTTTTATTTTATAGCCTTTTTAGCTGATTGTATTTTATTATATCATGCGATGTCAAGTTTTTTTCATTTATTATTATAAAACATTTATTTTTCCTTTTTTTATTTTTTTTTTTAATTCTATCATGCGATGTCATGATTAATTAATTCATTAATTATATATGTTTTTTCGTCTTTTATGATATATAATCAGTTTTCATTTACTTATTATGTAATATTAGTTTTTATCAGTGTTTATAGTTTTCATCAGTAACTCTAATTGTTAAATCTTATTTTTCTAACTTCAGCTTGCCTTCTGGCATAGGCCTCTTCCATTCCGCAATGTAATAATATATTTTAGATTAATGTGACTGTTGTCTCAGTCGCTAAGAGCTAGACTCCATTATTAAAGAGCTTGGTTGTTGGAGGGAAAATGCACAGAACTTCCAATGTTGTTGATGATTTCTGTTGATGTTGATGTTTCCACACTGAATAATAACATCTAAAATTACAAATAGAGCTTAATAAATATTTAAAACTAGCTTTTTCCTGTGTGATATTTTGTTTATTGTGCTATCTCATTGATATCCCGGGATAAAAAGTAGCCTATGCCACTTTCCGTCTTTCATACTATCTCCATGCCGAAAATTAAGTTAATCCATTACTCCATTGCTGCATAACAGAGGAAAAAACCAATAAACCAAACCACTCTTTCAGAATTATAATATTAGTAAAGATTTTCTTAATATTAATTTTACTACAGGATACTATGGATGGTGCCAATTTACGCTCTAAATGCGTGGATAGGCCTAGAGTTCCCTGAGCAGTCTATCTACGTAGACTCGCTGAGGGAGTGCTATGAGGCCTACGTGATATACAACTTCATGAAGTTCTTATTGAACTATCTGAATGAAGAGCATGACCTAGAGGCTGTGCTGGAGACAAAGCCACAAGTTTATCACATATTCCCACTCTGCTGTTTAACTCCGTGGGAAATGGGAAGGTAAAGTCTATTATTAGAGTTTTGTACCCAAAGGGTAAAAACGGGACACTATTACTGACACTCTGCTGTCCATCCATCTGTTCATCTGTCTGTCTGTCACCAGGCTGTATCTCATAAACCGTGATAGCTAGAATGTTGAAATTTTCACAGATTAAACATTCACAGAGAAAAAAAAAAAAATTTTGTTGCTCAATATTAATAACGGCAACAGGAAGATGCTTGAAATATTCACAGAAAATTAAATTGTAAATACCATTCAAAAATAAATAATTAAAATAAAATATATAAAAGGGTGCTTCCATACGGTACGGAACCCTTCGTGCGCGAGTCCAACTCGCACTTAGTCGATTATTTATTTATTTTTAAACTCGAATGGCTTATTAACCTGTGTCGACTGTTCAAGGACATTTACTAATAAAATAGGCTATATAAGCCATATATAAGAGCATGTCACCTAAGCTCGCCTTGATATGAACTTATGTATTAAACAGAGGTAAAGTCGCCGAGGCCGAAATCGGTTGGGAGACATGAAGTATTTTTAAACTTTTGACCTTATGAAAAATGTTCTTAGCTTTGTCTTTTACAGTAAGTATTCATATATGTACTTATTGTACACAACTTGTTGTAGTCACAACTTTTGATGCAGACAAATCCATAGGATGCATCCCATCAAATATGTACATAACAAACTTTGACTAGCCCACAATATCATAATGTTATGACGCTTCTATTTCATATCTTTATATCCTTCCGATGTACAAACAATTTATCAGGCAATATGATAACATTATTTAATAACCATCCTCTCCTAGAGTTTGTATACCTTCAGAGCAGAAAGGTTTGATTCCCGATGGGACAGATCTTTAAATCATGATTTTCCATGGCATCTCTGACACAGAGAATCCTAGTGAGAAGCTGTTAGTGTAAGGCATTCTTTATTGTGTATGTTTAAAGCATTGTTTCTTGATTTTTCAGAGAATTCGTTCACAACTGCAAGCATGGCATCCTACAGTACACACTAGTACGGCCAATCACAACCGTCATCTCTATGATTTGCGAATTAAGCGGAGTGTATGGAGAGAGTGACTTTAGCCCCAACGTGGCCTTCCCGTACATTATAGCTGTTAACAACTTCTCACAGTTTGTGGCGATGTACTGCCTAGTGTTGTTCTACAGGGCGAACAAAACGGAGCTCAAACCGATGAACCCTATTGGAAAGTTCCTTTGCATAAAGGCTGTCGTGTTCTTTTCATTCTTGTAAGTAGTATATTTGTATATACGTTTTTTGCATGCACAAATCGATCCTGAAACCTATTTGGACCCATGGAATACAATTCTGGGGCGCAGCTAGTGCCTCCAACATAATGGTCATCCAAAAAGTACAAAACTATATCCTAAAACAAATGTCAAACGCACCATGGTTCATCAGAAACACAGAGGTCCATGAAAATCTTGATGTGCCCATGTTGAAAAAGGAAATAGAGTCTCATGGAGCGAGATACAAAACACGGTTGGAAAACCATCCGAACCCCCTGGCGGGTCAACTTACTATCTCTGAAACCATGTGTTGACTCAAAAAGCGGTGGGATATTTTAGATAAGGATTAACAATTATGCATAAAATAAATTGGCTAGCTCCGCTGGGAGCTGCAATATAAACGCCAAAAAGAACGCAACTCATCTGCTTATAGTCTTATAGACTGATTGCACGATCAAAACACAAAATAAAAATACGTTTTTCGTCATGACGTCATTTACATACTGTAAATTAACGCAGAATGAAGCTATCAAATGATGTATATCAAACATTATCTATGTATGTCGTGGGTTATGGTCGGATTGGCCAGATCACGATATGTCTGGACACTTCTTGAAACACCGGCACTTCGTGATCAGACCAGCTATATCGCGATGTGCCTAGAAAAAAGTCGGGAGGATCGACGAGATCGTATTTGTCGTAAGTTTTTCAGTCTCAACGTGGCCTTCCCGTATAAAGACTTTTGTATTATTTTCATTCTTGTAAGTATTCATAATAATTGTGTTATCTTTGTTTACACTTTTTTCGTGATACAATGATGTAATCACAACAGTAGGTATGGAAATTAGCAAATAATGAAGCTAGATGTATATCAGAGATTAAATGAGGTGTTGTTTTGCAAAGTACAAGGGCTTTCAGAGGTATATTATTCTCATCATTCTGAACAACGTTAATGAATAAACAACGTTTGTTTTTTTTCTGACTTTTTGTGATTTCGCGGGTGATCCCGTAGTAAAATTGTAGACCACTTTACTAAGCACGCCATGTAGATTTACAATTTAAATATTAAAACATGTATATTCCAACTCAATACAGTTTCTCACAGAAATGTCTTGGTTTCTAAAATAATCCGTAAGAAGCTGTGGTGGTCTAGAGGTAGTGACACCCGCCTTACAATCGTGAAGTCGTGGGTTCAAATCCTGGTCCTGTACCAATGAGTTATTTAGAATTTATGTACGCAATTTCACACCACTGGCTTTTCGGTGAAAGAAAACGTCGTGAGGCAACCTGTATATGTCCGTAGAAGAAATTTGATGGCGTATGTGAATCCCCCAACCCGCACTGGGCCAGCGTGGTTGATATGGCCCAATCACCCTACGTGGGTAGGCGTCCTGCAGTGGACTATTAAAAAGGCAGTACAGTACAGTTCTAAAATAATCAGCCTGTAATAACAATAAGGTAACGAAATCCTGTAGGAAGATCATCATGTCATTCAACAAATCCCTTTTATTAATATTGTGTAATATTGAGAGTGATGTTATATTCAGTAATAATGGAATGCTGCAGCTGATAATAAACATAAATATAGATATAGGTATAATGATATCTGTCCTGTGAGATATAATGATCCAACAGAAACATTTTCATGTTAAATGGAGCCAAGACTAAATCACAGTTCACACTACCAAAAAGTTGTCAGATCTCACGTAAAGCCAAACTTCTAACTCTACACGCCTTACTCTACAAGTCCTTACTCGACAAACTCTACAGCTTAGTCAATATATGCGGCTTGGTTGTTTCGCTAACTGCGCTTGGGCGTAAAGTGAAGATTAATTTTTAACTGTTCATTAATAAAGGAGGGTAAAAATTAAAAGTTTTAGATTTTTTCTTTGTATATGTCTGATAGTCTACCTTGATGCTAAATATCAAGTTTCTAGGTCATCTGGAAGTGGGTTAGGTTTCTATTAGTCAGTGAATCAGTCAATAAAACCCCGGTTTTTAAACGTTAATATATCATTTTACTGTTAGAGCAAAATTAATGAAATTTTGTATTGTAGATAAGCTAAAGAACTTTAAGAAATATGCTAAATTTCATATATATACATATATAGGTTAAATAGTTTTCGAATTATGAAGATGTCAAAAGTGGCTCGAAATGGTTCGTGTAATGTAATATTACACACGGCTGCTGCATCGCCTTTTTCTTAGTCTTGGCTGGACACGCTTCCGCGTGTCTGTCTAGATAATGAAAAGTGCACAATCACGACTTAAAGATTTCAAAACAATAATTTCATGGCAGACACGACAATTCTACAATACAATGTGTGCCACTTGTAGATAAGTGCACATTAGGTACTTACGTACCTACTCACAAAGCGTTTTGACATTTATTTTACAAGCAGCAGGCGTAAATATTTTCTTTGAGCTAGGATACCTCAGTCTGTGTTTCTCATCAAATACAAACTTAGGTGCCTTGAAATGGAAATGTAGAGAGTAAACAGGTACCTACTTTATAGGAGTTCTAAATAAACCGTGCATTGTGCTGGGAGCACCTGTGGGTGCGTTCCTTTTGGAGATCCCGGAGCTCCCAAGAAGGCACAAAGGCTGGCCACCGAGGGGGTTTTAGTGGGTACAATCCTACATAACCCGACTGCACCCCAAAGCAGTCGGGTATCTTTCGAAGATTTCCCCCTCGTAAAAAAAGGTAAGCCGTGATAGATGATCGCCAAAATCGCCCATAGGCACATGACCAGCATATCCGGGCGCAAAAAATGTAATTCATCTATAGTCGATAAAAACCCTTAGTATAAAATAAGGTATTCCGGTCAAAGGATTAAGCGTGCTACAACCTAGACTGTGGCTTTGCATAACGTTACGTAGACGTGGTCTACCGGTACAACTGAGCGCTATCTTGGCTCGGATGACACGTTAAATTGTAGGCCCCGGTTGTTTTAACCGTTTAGCCGTATCATAGGCCTTCAGGCTGCTTAAATCTTTGACACCAGGGCTAACCACCCGGCCCATACGAACTTACGTTAATTTATATCGTAATAATTATTATTCGCAAAAAATGGTAAAACCGCCTTCCATCGTGTACAAAATTCGAATATTTCGCTCGAATTGTTTACATTATTGTTAATTTATCAAAAACGGCTCAGCCAATTTTTGTAGAATTTAAATGAGACTACCTCGGGAGTATACCCTTTCAAACTAAAACTGAAATTTTTCGATTCGGTTCACAATTGGCGAAATTATCGATGAACATACACAAAAAAAACATACAGACGAACATAGAACCTCCTCCTTTTTGGAAGTCGGTTAAAATAGATTCAATGTACTATGCTTATGTATGTAACAGATACAATTTTATGACTTGATAACTTTGTTCTATAAAACCCCAGCTATAATTAGTCAATGACGTATTATTTGAGCTATCTGTTTATTTTAATTGTTATTTGCAGCCAGGGCGTCATTATCAACATTCTGGTGTACAGCGGCGTCATCTCGACCATTTTCGACATTTCCGACAAGGACAAAGTCAAAATCATGTCTTCCAAGCTTCAGGTATGTAATAAAAAAGAAATTAATTATGCGCGCGACCTAGTGAATCCACCTTAATTTCGGTGATCGCTGACAAAAACATAGTCAAACCCACCTACTGGCACAGCCCGGACACTCCGCGATTTTTCATACAAAATCTGCTGTCTTACGCACACTAACACAGTGCTTACTCACAGACAACACACATACACACGGTCGCTACACGTGCATTTGTGTGCGGAACGTCTATGGCTGTCAGCGATCACCACAACGTGACGACATGCCGCGTGAGTGAGACAGTTGCGTACTCAATTTGCAAAAATGAATATTAATCTAGTGCTTAAAAAAGTATAACAATTACTTAATTTGGAAGCATTTTAACAAAAAGTAACCGATCTACTTCTTTTGTAAGATAATATCAAGAGGAAGTTACCAAATAATGTAAAATAAGTTTCTATTATTTATTTTTAAGGAAACATTAAAATTTCTTGTTTTGTTACGGATCATTGATATTCAACCATACACAGTATAAATCTTCCCAATTGTCACAGTCTAGGTAGTTTTTATTAGAAAATCCACCGGCCAGTGCAGCCCGCGCGCAGAGTGCACGATGCGGGACGTAGACGCGGGGTGGAAGTGAGGAAGACTCAAACGGGTGGGGGGTAACGAGTGGCCGTTCTATACGTAGTATTATTATATATACGTAGTATTATTATATATTCTTTGCTACTGGTAGAATGTATACGTATACAAAATGAGAGGCGGGCACTTGAGGTGACTTATCACTTCAACAGGCTCGACGTTGGACTGTAAAATCGGCCAAGTACGAGTAGGACTCGCGCACGAAGGGTTCCGTACTGTAAATATTTCTCCCCCTCAAATATTTATTTTATTTTAATTTTATTATTTATTATTGAAGTAAATATAAAACAAAACATCTACCTATTACCGTTATTAATATAGAGCGAAAAACCTTCTAAAAATTCAGGTTTGTTGTATGGGAGCCCCCCTTAAATATTTATTTTATTTTGTTTTTAGTATTTGTTGTTATAGCGGCAACAGAAATACATCATTTGTGAAAATTTCAGCTGCCTAGCTATCATGGTTCATGAGATACAGCCCGGTGACAGACAGACAGACAGACGGACATCGAAGTCTTAGTAATAGGGTCCCGTTTTTCCCTTTGGGTACGGAACCCTAATAATAGACTACTTGCTGAACCTAGCTCTGACGCAGCCGGAGCGCTATTTGATTTGGTTAGTCGCCTCAAGTGATCTGAAATATGTAGTAGTATTAAGTATGTAGTTAGTAAGCTAGAATAAGTTAGAATATACAATGGGACTAACATGTATTTTATATAAAAGTCCCAAACAATAAATTAGAATAAAAAAAACCTAGTCAAACTACGCTATGAACGCCAGTTCATAGAATGTTAGATGATGTCTATAATACGTTCTCTGCCCTCTTTTGAAATGTCCCACGATTCTCATTACGAGAAAAGTTACGTCACATCACGGTTAAATGCACAGAATTAGAACTAAAGGAATAGTAACCGTACTAAAATAGCAAGAGATATACATCACTTCGACCAAATTTAAATGTGAAATTTAAAAGGTGTTAGAAAAAGATGCACAAACACCCGAAGTTACGAGTACGTAATTTCGAAGGGTTTCTCAAACTAGCGTTGAGCTATCTCGGCTGTCCAAATTAAAAAAGGTAAAAAGTAGGGAGGTAAAATGTTCAGATTTAAACCTTCTTTCTGGAACTAGGGGTTCAAATTTCCGATCATATCGCAAAAGACAGTGTAACCGCTTTTAACCATTTTGACATTCCAACTAGTGACCGACAGACAATGCGTTTTTCTTGTTCCACTTACGAGTACTCTCGTGTATGCTGTATAACCAGATATGAATAAGACAGCTGTAACATAGTATTTATATGAGCAAAATTTAGTTTCACTTTTTACTTTAATTCTATAGTTAAATGCCAGCTTGCTGAACAAGGCCGTATGTACAGACAGACTTCGCAAACCAAGTACATGAAGAATGCATAATCAAAATGCTTCCTTACATAGTATAAAATAAAGTCGCTATTTTTGTCTGTTTGTTTGTCTGTATGCTTAAATCTTTAAAACTACGCGATAGAGTGATTCAAGAGGAAGGTTTAAATGTAAAATACACCTGTGCGAAGCCAGGGCGGGTCGTCTAGTAATGTAATATTGTAGACATAATTGTATTACGCAATATTATATAATAAAATAGTATTCAAATAAGCGATCGGAATGTCAGTTGTTAATTTATACGATGTAAACTGGAAGTTAAGTCAGGTTTTTATACATTTTGTACAGCGCAGTGATACATAAAACTAACTTAGCCTTGGGAAGAATTTTTTGGGAGAATTAATGCCCATGACACCTGCATCAGTTACCTGCCTAAGAAACATTAATTTGAAGAAGTCAATCCAGTTTTTGTTACAATGATTAAGCTATTTATACAGCCAGTTAATGCTGTTTTAATCACTGGGAAATAAAATCTACACTAATTTAATTTGATAAGTAAGAGAGATTGTTTATTCCGAATACGAAATAATAAATACTCGTAAATAAATAAATATTAGAGGACATCTTACACACGGTCTCTGACCCAAATCTAAGCATAGCTTGTGATATGGCTGCCAGAGACTGATATACTACATATACATATTTTAAATACATACTTATATAGGTAGATAGTACCTAAATAACACCCAGGCACAGAGCAAACACCTATGTTCATCACACAAATGTTTGCCCTGGGTAGGGATCGAACCCACGCCTCCTTGACCCAGAGGTCAGGGTCACTAACCACTGAGCCAATGAGCCGCCAAATGAAAATGAAGACACGCGCAATGACTGACAAATATGTAAAGAACAGTTTGTTCTATGGTATTTAATTAACTACGGGACTAACCTAGACCGCATATCTGCTTAACATCAGGCAGTTAATGTAGACAAACGCAAACCTATTCAGAATAAAAAAAAGACCAACCTTAAAATCGCGATAAAATCAGATGTTCCTTAGATAAAGTTCGTCAACTTTCGACGTAATACATGGAACTGCTAATTTGCTATCGGGGTTGATGCCATGGTGAAAGTTGGTCTTAATTATGAGTAGAATAATATTTTAGAATATCTTCGTTATCTTGTTTTCTTTCATCTTATAGATTGTGTTTTTTTGTATGAGTTCATCAGTATAGGTCCTGTACAGATACAGGCGGCGTGTCTGAGAAAACGCGTTTTTAGGGTTCCGTACCCAAAGGGTAAAAACGGGACCCTATTACTAAGACTTCGATGTCCGTCTGTCTGTCACCGGGCTGTATCTCATAAACCATGATAGCTAGGCAACTGAAATTTTCACAGATGATGGATTTCTGTTGCCGCTATAACAACAAATACTAAAAACAGAATAAAATAAATATTTAAAGGGGGCTCCCATACAACAAACGTGATTTTTAGGAGTTTTTTGCTCGCTACTCGCTATTAATAACGGCAAGAGGAATGGGTCTCCTATACGGTACGGAACCCTTCGTGCGCGAGTCCGACTCGCACTTGGCCGATTTTTTATTTTTGCTCCGAGCGATGCCCTCGATCTATCGATTATTTTGAAAAAAATACGGAATAGATAATTTAGTTCAAATACAAACATTGGTGACTAGACCAATGGATTGGAATGGACCTTTATTAAATAACCCTATACAGCCTTAGCCTTTGCCACACTAGGCGGAAGTTCCGACGCAAAAAATCCTTTACGAAATTCTGGATTGCTTTATACAGTTTGCAGTATATGGAGTGCAGTGATACTCGTAGGACTCACGCGGAATATCGGTTGTCAGTTACGAAAGCAAATTGTATGAATAAAATGTATTGACGGATTTTCCGCCAAGTATGGAAAAGGCTTTAGTCGTTCGTGCCATAATATAACTAGCTGCCCGTCCCGGCTTCGCTCCAGTATAATTGTTATAGTTGCAAACCTTCTCGTTGAAACATTCTAAAAGATAGTGAAAACTGCATCCGAATCTGTTGTGTAGTGGATACACAGACGGGCAGACAGACATAGCAATAGCGACTTTGCTTTATAATATGTAGTGATAGCTTCGAGCAAATATCTGCAGAGCCACAGTCCCTAAGTGAAAGTAGTAAAAAAATGTCTGAGCGCCGTCATACATACCGACTTAGATATTTACATTACTTAAATAATTCACGATGACCCGTTTTCTAGAATCTCGACGTTATGTCACCTAATTAGTGCTTGTAACCGAGCACTTTGGCAACGCCGGCGTTGTAGTCGGCTTGCAATCGCCTTACGACTAACTAAAAAGCCTGCCCGCTACGACTTGGCAGACTTGGCTTGGGCAGACTTTTGGCTTGGACACTTTTTATGCACGATTGTGACTGTTTAGATATTCGCTCGAACAGTGATAGTAGTGATGAGTGATGATGTATGCATGATTTTGAATTTTCCAGGATTTCCTGATCTGCATAGAGATGTTCCTGGCGGCCATCGCGCACCACTACAGCTTCTCGTACAAGGAGTACGTGTCTCCGCTGAACCCGTCCCGCTCCTGCCTCGGCTCGTTCTTGGCCATGTGGGACGTGTCCGACGTTAAACGGGATATCACTGAACATCTCGGCGTCGTTGGTAAGATATCAACTATTTATATTATCGAGTCTATACAGGGTTACTGTACTGTATCAGCCTTATAATAGTCCACTGCAGGACGTAGGCCTACCCACGAAGGGTGATTGGGCCATATCCACCACGCTGGCACAGTCCGAGTTGGTGGATTCACTCACGCCATCGAATTTCTTCTACGGACGTATGCAGGTTGCCTCACGATGTTTTCCTTCACCGAAAAGCCAATGGTGTTAAATTCCGTACGTAAATTCCGAAGACCTCATTGGGACGGGACCGGGATTTGAACCCACGCCTTCACGATTGTCACTACCCCTAGACCACCACGGCTCTCATTATTCCAATTATTTATTTTATTATTGATTCTCATTATTCCAGGGTTATTCCTGATCAATCAGCATCCTTTTAGGGGATTATTCTTTACATCAAAACTAACAACAGTTGTTCTGCGACTTATGTCAAAACTAAAAAAAAAAAAACATTGTTCCAAATACTTTGTCGCGGTTGAACGATATTTTACTATGAAACAATTTATTTTCTTTAGTTTTGATAAAAGTTGTATCACAAAAATTATTAATTTTGATGTACAGAGTAAGGCCCTAAAAGGATGCTAATTGATTAGGAATAACCCTGTATAAAAAAAACTTGACCATAAAACAGAAGTCTAAGTCTCAGAGTTAGGTCACCGGCCACTAATGACTGTTCCAACAGCTAATGAATGAGGTAACAATTAGGTAAGTAACAAATGTATCTCATTTATGATAGCTCCAAGAAAAAGTCATTAGACAAAAGAGATAAGTTTGGAGTGAAACAGTTGTCAAATACAGAGTTGTTCAGAAAGAATGTACTAAGCAGAAAGGGGGTCATCAATATGAACTACTTCTACTATGGGGCTAACTCGATATCGAAAAAAACCGGCCAAGTGCGAGTCGGACTCGCGCACCGAGGGTTCCGTACAAACCTGCAAGGTTTACAAAGTTCTAAGTTCAAAGTTCTTCAAAAAAAGTAATAAGTTTATATTTATTAAAAATATATATTTTGTAATGTAACTAAAAATTTAAGGTTTTCGGAATTTTTCCTTTATGTGTGCTATAAAACGTTGCTTCATGCCAAATTTCAAGATTCTAGGTCGACTGGAAGTACCCTTTAGGTTTTGATTCCCTTGCGAGTACTTGCGAGTTTCAAAATATGCAGCTTAAATTGCTGTTTCTTTTGATTGCGTTGACATAGAAGTTTGATTTTGTTACAGCTTAAAGGTATTATAGACCTGAGTATTTGGTATGAATTTCAATTTAATACCTCTACGCGTTTATGAGGAAATGGGTAGTAAGGTTAAAATTATTAAAAAATATATATTATGTGATGTAACTAAAATGTATGGTTTTCGTAATTTTTCCTTTATCTATGCTATAAGACGTTGCTTCGTACCAAATTTCAAGATTCTGAGTTCACGGGAAGCACCCTGTAGGTTTTGATTCCCTTGCAAGTGTCGAAAATTTGCGGCATAAACGGCTGTATCTTTTGATTGCGTTGGCTTAGAAGTTTGATTTTTTCACAGCTTCAAGGGACAGTAGACCTGAGTAATTGATATAAATTTCAGCTTCATACCTCCACGCGTTCCTGAGAAAAAGGGTCTTGACAGACGGACGGACGGACAGACGGACAACAAAGTGATCCTATAAGGGTTCCGTTTTTTCCTTTTGAGGTACGGAACCCTAAAAATGAAATCAGCTGTTCCATACATTTTGTCGATTCTGAGTTGCAATTTTTTTCTCTCGAATTCCTGGTTAGTCCATAGTAAAAGTTATTCATTTGTATATTTTGAATTACCTCCTTTTGTCTTAGTACAGGACAAGCAGATAATGCTGTATTTAAAATTTTGTTAATCTGAAGCGGAGACGCTTTGCTCGCTCAGTCAGATATCTACAATAATCGATATGTCGTCTTTTTAGGGTTCCGTACCCAAAGGTTAACTGGAACGGGACCCTATTACTAAGACTGTTGTCCGCCTGTCTGTCTGTCACCAGCCTATATATGATGAACCGTGACAGCTAGACAGTTGAAATTTTCACATATTATGACGTATTTCTGTTGCCGCTATAACAACAAATACTGAAAACAGAATAAATTAAACATTTAAGAGTAAACAAGTCGCTCATCACTCCATACAAACGTCGGTGGGTAATGACACCAGTGTTTGCTGTTGAATATCTAAAACTAAAATTTATATCAATTTGTCTTTACAAAATGTATGCTTATTGCTAATAAAAATGTGATTTTTTTTTTACACTCAAATGATATAAGCCTTGGAACATTTGAATTTTGACTCAATTTTTTAGGAAACTTTGGATGCTATAAAAACACAGAAGAACTAAACTGAGTCATTTTTTAAGAAAATAGCGGCCTAGTTTATATATTCGTTTGTTCAAATAACTATTACTTAAATAAATTAACTAAACAGTTTTTTTATTATTTACTACGGAGAAAACCTTATGCGCATTTGGAACGCAGCTGTAATTATAGGTATTTTAAAACAAATAATAACAAAATTATATTGCAATAGGTGCATACGCACTATATTTACTGTTTATCATCGAATCTATCTCTTCTTCAGACAATACAGCTGAGATATGATTTATTTAAGCTACGCCAAATCTGAGTTCGTGCCATCGACTTGTTGTACCTTAATGTGGTCTCCCATACAACAAACGTGATTTTTTTGCTCGATATTAATAATGGCAACAGGTAGACGCTTAAAATGAAGCTAAGGGGGATCCCATACGGTACGGAACCTTTCGTGCTCGAGTCCGACTCTCACTTGGACGATTTTTTCTATTACAGGGAGTTCATTTAGCCGGCGACTACGCGGTAAATCAATGTACCACATGGCACGAGGCTACGACGAGAGCTCCCGCCTCGTCGACAGCGGAGCCCCCGTGCCCTCCAGCTCCGCCCCCAACCTCACCGTGGAGCCCCCACCGGTCCACGTGCGCCCCTCCACATATGGCACTATAGGACTCGCCCCAACCGACGAAAACGAGCCCCTTATAGACCCCGACTCGCGACCGAACGACCCTACTGTGTAGTTAATTTGAACGAAACGAGAAAATGTACTCAATTCTGACTTATTTCTCTAAACTATACTTAGTTCTATTGTTGTGCTTTACGATACTAACACAAACACAAGGAACTTTGCTTGAGTCTGTCTTTCCAATAGTACATTCGAGGGAAGTCGATGTATACTAAGCGCCACACAAATCGACGGATGAGAAGTTAGCCGCAGATGACACTTCGCCGTGATTCGCCAATTATTGCCCATGTGTACACAATTCCGACGCCGCGTGGCTTAGTATTGAGCACGGGCGTAGCGAGCGCGCTGGAGGTATGAGGTTCGTGGGTGGGTGTTCCCCGGCGCGAGTCTCTCTGGCTCCCGTGCATACCTATATTTCGGCTTTTGCACAGCGTTCTGCGCATAACTTCCCATCCGCCGATTTGTGTGGCGCTTAGTATACCACATGACGAGTGGGTACGACAAGAGCTCCCGCCAGAGGATCTATTGTATTGGGTGCTGCGTGCAATGGATAATTTTAAATTTCGTATAATGTCGTTCGTAATGTTAGTATACGTTCGAGCCGTTCGAAGGTCATAAATAGAGCTCCTGGTCGGCAGCGGAGCCCCCACCGGTCCACGTGTGCCCCTCTACTTATGGCACCATAAGCCTATTCACCACCGACGAAATAAAGTCCCCTAAAGACCCTGACTCGCGAACGAATGACTCCACTGTAGAATCTACCTACTACTAACATTACAACTAAATGAGAAAATAAACTCAGTTTTGACTTATTTCTCTAAACTATACTTAGTTCTATAACACAAACACAAGAATGGGATGGCGCGTTTTAAAATGCAGTCAAACTCTAGTACAGTAATAGCAAATAAAAAATGGATATTCGTTTTTGGAAAGATATATGCGATTGGTTACGATTTTGTAGAACGTGATGTCTGATTCACGAACCACCATTGGACATACAAGTTTATAGTTTATCGCTAGTTTGTTGTCCAATCGTGATTCCTGAGATAGATATAAAACTACGAAAATTAGCCGATTATTTATTTTTCAATGTTGATGTTCCCTATTTGTTTGCGCGAACCGTACACCAATTTGAGCCGCGAAAATACAATTTTTAATGAATACACTCTCTCGGGCCTCCTCGAAGCTTGTTTAGAAAGCTCCTACTTTTGACAGTATTTTAGTGCGTTATTTTCCTCTTATGTTTGTGTTGTTAGTAAACGACTACATAACTAAGTATATATAACTTTTAATGAACACACTCGGGTCTAATATAAACTTGTTTGGAAAGCAAAGATCGGATTTGTTGACACCATTTTAGTGCGTTCTCTCTCTCTTTATGTTTGTGTTGTATAAACTTAGATATACTTAACTAATTTTGATTTACTATTGTTTTATTGACTGTACTATTTGTCACAAAAGACAATTTGACCACCCGGATTTTTTTTTCCTGTTGGACAAATCAGACTATCGAGTTAGACCATCAGGTGGAACCCAACAGAACAAAGCTAAGTATTATGTAACTTTTAATGAACGTTCGGGTTCGGGCTTCCACGCACTAAAATGCTGTCAAAACACTCGGATCTCAGCATTCCAATAAACTTTTTTGGAAAGCTAAGATCAGAAGTTTTTTGACAGCATATATTTTAGTGCGTAATCTCTTATGTCTGCATTAGTAAAGGACGACAACAGAACTGAGTATAGTTTACAGAAATGAGTCAGAATTGATATCGCGGTGAGTGTTGTGATTTTGTATGAACTATGACTGAACACTGCACGGCTTCTGCATCACACGCTGTCTTCCTCTGGAGTCAGGCTTCAGTGTAGGCAATAATATTTATGAAAGAAAGTATTACGATTGTGATGGCAATAAGTTTTTTTTATTGTTATCAAAAGGTGACTAAATATTTTTGCTAATTTTGTATTATAATTTATTGTAGCGCGTTTCAAAATATTTAGTGATTTTTTGAGTAGGTACTCGCTGCTTTAGTATAAATATATTGAATATCTACAAAATATATGAGTATATACAAATATGTATAATTTATATTTTAGAACTAAGTTCACTACTGTTGTATTTGTACATTCCTCACAAAGGTTAAAATATTTTCACAATTTTATTATAATAAAACCAAAGTATTTGTGCACTACGAATATTGATTCTTGTCATAGTTTATTTTTAATGATCTGTAATATCTTTTTCGATATAAGTACTTATAGTATGTTAGTTAATATTTTGTGATATTTTTCTGTACATGACTTTGTAAGTAACATTGTTAAGTTTTAGAAATAAATGGACATACCTATTTGTTAATGAAATGTTTTTATATTACTTGCACCCAAAGATTACAGATGGCAACCTACTTTATGGGGTTTAAATAAATCGTTTATTTTCCAAGATAGATTTACAAAAACCAATCAATTTATCTTATAATGTACATTGCATGCATTACGAACATATTAAACTATTTTGTTTAATAATTAATTAATATGTTTATAATTAAGTAATTGGTTTGCTCATAAAACGTCCCATTCTCTTAGCGTGAATGAGGAACTGGTTTGACGGTGCTATCATCGTTATTATTACACCCATAAAATTAGGCAGTCGTGACGTTATATGATCATACTTTTTGTTCAAAAGCACTTTTGGTTTAGTATCAATTTAAATCCAAAATGAGTCTCCTCTGTCTATAGGTAATATAATTATTTAAAATGTGCCTATTTTTGGTTAAACTGATATTTGTGATAAATTAAAGTACAACTCATTAGTTTTCAAAATATATAAAACACCAATTAGGATTTGATATGGTTTATTTGATATATAATAATACAGGTAACATTAATTCATTGTTTATAATATAAAATTATAATAGGTAATTAAAAGTACAAGACAGGTACTAATTAATGCTTTTTATTCATAAATGTGCCTCTTTATAAATGAACCTATTAAATTGCAAAAATATTACTCGAAATCTCTGAGTTTCTGTGGAATGTATATGTACAGAACATGTGCTTTTACTTAAAGTACTATAAAACTGTTCTTACAAAATATATGACTGTGGGTAAGTACTCGTACGTACTTATAGTTATTAGAATAGAGGCTGTATATAGCCAATTTAACATTTCAGTTAAACATTAATACATAGCTATGCAAAAAGAAGAAACTTCAGTACGAAACTGTGTTATAGGCCGCACCGAACAAGTTGATGGATGTGAAGTTAGCCACTAGCTGCGCAATAGCCAATCCTGACGAGACGTGACGTGGAAGCCGCACGTTGATTGGCTGTTGCGCAGCTAGTGGCTAACTTCACATCCAACAACTTGTGTGGCGCGGAGTTTACCAACTCTACTGCGGAATGGTACATTACACATAATAACAAATAGAATATTGACTAAGTAGTTAGCTGCGTTTGGATTTTTACAAATCTTTATTGTCAACAGGGTTCCGTACCTAAAGGGTAAAAACGGGACTCTATTACTAATACTCCGCTGTCCGTCCGTCTGTCCGTCACTAGGCTGTATCTCATGAACCGTGACAGCTAGGCAGCTGAAATTTTCACAGATGATGTATATCTGTTGCCGCTATAACAACAAATACTAAAAACAGAATAAAATAAATATTTAAGGGGGGCTCCCATACAACAAACGTAATTTTATTGCCTTTTATTGCTTCATATTAATAATGGCAACAGGTAGACGCTTGAAATGGAGCTAATGGGGTTCCCATAGGGCACGGAACCCTACGTGCGCGAGTCCAACTCGCACTTGGCCGATTATTTTTAGTGTCTATTCTTTCCTAATCAAATCGACATTTTTTTTTGTGAGCTGGTATGAAGGTTTCAGCACCATTGCACACTGTACTTTTACAGCAAAATATTCACTTTTATTCTATCTTCCTATCATCTTTTCAAAAGATTTTTTTATAAATTAAGAATACTTGAGCAGAGAACATGTATTTGATTATATTACGTACTTAAGTAAGGTTTTGGGTATATTTTTAATACGATCAAATAGCGTTTAAAACTTTTCCAGGCTCAGATTAGAAACCAAATGACACGAACAATTTGCCACTTTCAGATTGCTACCGACAATAATTTACTGAAGTATAATTTAGCCTCGTATTAAGTATATGCACAATTGCACAAGTTGATCACAATTTTTGGCATTATGATCCCATAAATACGATTTCGTTAATTTAAATAAGTTAAAATTCTAAAAAAAAAAAAATTGTTAATGTAAATCCTTTAGTTTGATCTATTTATGGCATAATATTAACAAATGTATTGTGAATACTTTAAGGAGAAGCCATCGGCTCCTAAAATACAGTTTTTAACTAGTTTAGGAGTCTTTGGGTCAATTATTACTAAGAACATTGTTATTTTATGTCCAAATAAACGATTTATTTTTTTATTTATAATGGTCCACACAAAAGACAATGCTAATGCGAACCATTTTGCTCTTTATCACATTGCGTCACATATCTACTCGACAAAAGGCGTTAAAATCAATTACCACAGCTGACACAAGTCCTTATCATTTGTTGTATTACACTGATAAATTAATGGTACCATTTATTTAAGAGCGCTTTCATATTAGGTGACTCCACGCGGCAGTGGAAATCTTTATAACATATTATTTTTATTGTTTTGCAAAGTACAAAGGTGTATAGAGGCTCATAATAATAATAATGAGCAATTTTTACTATGGGGCCAACTGCGAAATCGCGAAAAGAAATGATTATCTTTAGTTCTATACATTTTGTTGCGAGCCCATAAACCTTTTTGTATGGAACAGCAGATCTTTTTAGGGTTCCGTACGTCAAAGGGTAAAAACGGGACCCAATTACTGACTCCGCTGTCCTTCCGTCCGTCTGTCTATCTGTCACCAGGCTGTATCTCATGAACGTACCGTAATAGCTAGAGCGTTGAAATTTTCACAGATGATGTATTACTGTTGCCGCTATAACAACAAATACTAAAAACAGAATAAAATAAATTATTGTGGAGGCTCCCATACAACAAACATGATTTTTTTGCCGAGGGGCTCTCATACAGTACGGCACCCTTCACGCGCGAGTCTAATTCTTACTTGGCCGATTTTTTCACCATAGTAAAATTTGTAAGAAGAGCATGTCAGACATATATATATACTTCTGGAAGTCCCTGTATTTTGCAAGTCGCTTCGCCACTGATTTTATTAGGATTCTGCAGAGTTATTGGTAGCAAGACAATCGCGTATTACGCCTATAGTTCGGCCGTTCAGAGAATGCGTTCCTGACACGTCACCTTGAAAAAATGTTTTTGGCCGATATCTCGGAAACTATGTACTTAAGGGCAAAAAATATTAAGATCATTATTGTAGAAAATAAAATTTCGCATCTTTTGTTTCCGTTAAACTTTTTTGTAAAACTTACCGTTTACGATTTATGGCCTGAACGGCCGAACTATAGTGTGAAAGCGATCTTAATATCTGAATTCCCAGATGAGGCACAAATTCAGAGTGTAAGTATTACGTATTTTTATCACGTAAAGCCATTTGACTGATTTGGTATTACAAGACGACAGTTACATTCATTTTTTATTTGGAGCTAGATTCTGTACTCACTTTTTTGCATCGTTTCAAAATTCGGTTAGTGTTTTATCTTTCTCAATCTTTGGCCCTTTTAGCTCATTTCTTGTCCTATTAAAATTCTCTAACGCGTTGAGTCCGGCTTTGAGACTGTTCAGTTCAATTTTATTCCATAACGAGCCCATTATCAGGTAGTAAAAGCACAGCGCTGTCAAGATAATTTTGATGACGTCATATATGACGAGATTAGGCCAGAATCCTATCGTGCCTATCAGGAACATAAAAAGGAGGCCCCCAGTGGTTAGATAAAGTTTTTTCGTCTTCGATATGTCCGTGTACGCTTCTTTGCACACTTTGATGGCTTGTGAGATGGTATCGTCGAATGTGTCGTCTTTGCTGATTTGACGTAAGCAAAGTGGAGGTTTTCTGAACGCAGCGGGTCTTAATCGGAGTTCTAGTGTCACTGCGTTGTGATCTGAGTACGAAAATGGCTGCCCCGGCACTCGGTCTTCGAGAGGGTTGCCGAAACAGATCACGCTTGGCTGAAATAGCAAAATTAAGTAGGTTAATGTATAGGATTGAAATACAGCTAAACGCGTAAGGACAAAAGCTTCTTTCGGATCTAGAGTCTAGTCTTGGGTGCTTTTTAGGGTTCCGTACCCAAAGGAAAATACGGGACCCTATTACTAAGACTTCGATGTCCGTCTGTCTGTCTGTCACCGGGCTGTATCTCATGAACCATGATAGCTAGGCAGCTGAAATTTTCACAGATGATGTATTTCGGTTGCCGCTATAACAACAAATACTAAAAACAAAATAAAAGAAATATTTAAGGGGGGCTCCAATACAACAAACCTGAATTTTTAGACGTTTTTCGCTCTATTTTAATAATGGTACCAGGTAGATGCTTGAAGTTTTCACAGAATATTTAGTTTTATATCCCCTTCAAGAATAAATTATAAAATTAAAATAAAATAAATACTTAAGGGGGCTCCCATACAGTACGGAACCCTCCGTGCGCGAGTCCGATTCGTACTTGGCCGATTATTTAATACTAGCTTTTACCCGCGGCTTCGCCCGCGTTATATTTTGATTTTGGCTAATGTTTATGTCGGCTGCGAAACCTAACCTAAGCGACAAACATCAGAATACCTTAAAAGTATGCTTTTGTTGGTTAAGTTACGTAGGTGTGTGTATTCCCGCCTTGTCGTGGCGGGGGAGGTCTAAGGCAGCTGAAAAGGCGGCGCTCGAAGTCTCCGGATCTTCTTTGGGTCTTTCCCCCAAGGCAGCTTAGAGGCCGGCACTCGTTGTTCAGCCGCTTTTAACTAAAGCAGCTGAGAGGATGGCCGGTAAGTTGCCTGCCTTATGAAGAGTGTTGCTTCTGAGGCGGGCTGCAGTGCCGCTCTTGCGACGCTGCAGCCGAGGATTAGGGGCTGCGGTGGGATGGAACTGGTTGTGTGGGTGCCGCCACCTACCCTACCTTCCGCTAGGCCGTCAACCTGTTGGCAGACGCAGTGGGGCTGCAGGGGAAGAGAAGTGTCGGTATCGCGATGGCCGTTCTCACTGCCCTCTGCAGTTGAAAAGGCAGGCGCTGGGCTACTATGACTGACTCGTTGCACTGGGACCAGGGCGTTGGAATGCTGTCCGACGCTCAGTGCTGGTTAGTCCCGAGTGGTGGATGACGATGTGTTTTGTGCTCCGAAACATTCCGTCATTATTGCGGGAGCGCAAGCTCCGTTATGGAGCCCGAGTCTGGGCTAGCGCTGTTGAGTGCCGCGAAGGAGTGCGAAAAATGTAGGAACGTCCTAAACTTGAAATGACAGGTTATTTCTGGCGCTTAGACGGCTGCTATCGCGGCCCGCTTGCTTAGTTTTTATCCTATCCTACGGGGACTCTTAAAGTTTTTGGGATAAAAAGTGGCCTATGTCACTTTTCGTCTTTCAAACTATATTCATGCAATAAGCCAAGGCAATCCGTTGCTGAGAAAAAGTTATTGTCTTATCCTACGGGAACCGCAATTTTTTCGGAATGAAAAGTATCCTATGTCACTTTCCGTCTTCCAAACTATGCCCACCCCAAAAATCAAGTCAATCCGTTGCTCCATTGCTGAGAAACAGTTATTGTCCTATCCCATGGGAATCACGAATTTTCTCGGGATAAAAAAGTATCCTATTATCACTTTCTGTCTTTTAAACCATAGGTATCCATACCAAAAATCAAGTCAATCTTTTGCTCCGTTGCCGCGTCAAAGAGGAACAAACCAACAAACTTTTCGGATTGATAATATTAAAGTAGGTATGATGATTCTGTACCATAAAGGTAGAATAAAGAAACATGTTAAACCTCTAATGATAGTAGATTTTAAAATATTTTTAATGTCAGACAAAATGACGGCCTGGTATTAAACGTCATAGTAACATGTGGCATGCAGAGGGATAAAAACATTTTATCTAATTTTAATGTCAGTTGTCATTTTCAATCCATACTTTAATTCCTCTTCAAGGGGATATAATGGTGGAAAAACAATTTGTCCCCTTGCCATGCTACCTGTGATTTATAAAAGTCTGCAGACAATGTCACCTGTCATCTAATTACGTTTCGCTGTGACGTTTCATTAATCCATATTAGCGTCATAGAGGAATTAATCACTTAGAGTCTTTGTGATAGTGGCGACAGTTTTGCTTTCGAGAGTTTTTGTCCTGTCCTACAGGAACCATGCAATTTTTTGCTTAACGTCTAACGCTTAGTATCTAAAATTCGACGCGCTAGGTTTTGCTCTTGAGTCTCAGCAGTTCTTTGCGCTGCACGATGCTCGGCATCTAAAAGTCGCCGCGCTTGACTTTCAACTTCAGTCTCAGCAGCTCTCTGAGCTGCGTGACGCTCAGCATCTAAAATTCGACGCGCTTGGTTTTGCTCTTGAGTCTCAGCATCTCTCTGAGCTGCGTGACGCTCAGCATCTAAAATTCGACGCGCTTGGTTTTTTGCTCTTGAGTCTCAGCAGTTCTTTGCGCTGCGTGATGCTCAGCATCTAAAAGTCGCCGCGCTTGACTTTCAACTTCAGTCTCAGCAGCTCTCGGAGCTGCGTGACGCTCAGCATCTAACATTCGACGCGCTTGGTTTTGCTCTTGAGTCTCAGCAGCTCTTTGAGATGCGTGGCGCTCGGCATCTAATGTCAAACGCGTTAAAGTGTGCTCTTCAGACTCTTGGCTTCTAGCAATTTTCTTTACGCGAGCTCCGCTAGAACTACGCGCTAGATTCGATTTGCGTTTTGTAGGCATACCGATTAGAATGAAAACTACGTAATTAAACTGAAAAAATACATGTAACCTTCTCTAAAGTTTACAGGAAAAGGTTGAATGACTTTGACATTTGCAACTTGAGCAGCCTTGAATGGGCATTGGGCATAGAGAATGTAATTTGGAAAGTCAAGATGCAAATTACCATTTGTCATGTGGTAGAATATAAGTTTTTTCTTCTAAGATTCTAGCCAATGCGTTTTCATCCCCCCTTTTCAACCCTTTAAAACTATTTTTTCGAATCAAAAAGTAGCCTATGTCCTTTCTCAGGCTCTAGACTATCTGTGTACCAAATTTCATTCAAATCGGTTCAGTAGTTTTAGCGTGAAAGCGCGACAGACAGACAGACAGACAGACAGAGTTACTTTCGCATTTATAATATTAGTAAGGATATGATTTACTAGTGTTCTGAGAGCCGTTGAAGATCCACCTTCACCGATGTGATAGCCAATTGAGGCATTTTTTTTTATCAATTTATATTTATTTACAAAGTCGCCTATGATATGCCATGAGCACTTTTCGACAGGCAAGCTATCATAGGCGCGTTTATAAATAAATAATATTTGATAAAAAATATGTGTCATCTGGTTATCAGATGGATGATAGGCGTTCTTCTACGCCCACTCAACGATCGTTGGCACAGTATCTACGTCAGTACGGATTGACATTTATGATGATACCAAACTTCATGCTGAGTGCTCTCGGTTATTCGCGTGCCTCGAAGGGACCAAGACTATTTTAACTAAAAGTAGTAAGCATTTTTAAACCGCTAGAACACTTGTTCATCATCACACGGCAGCGTGAAAACTTTTCAAATCAAATTCAAATATATTTATTTAACATTAAAGAGTGTACTATTACAATGTAGTGCTAACGGGCCCCAAACTAGGCAAAGCCTGTATCTTGGGCACCCTGTGACCGGTTTCCATAGTTTGCTGTCTCGCTGAGCGTTGTACACATTCATTTGCTTTCTTTTAATACTTACAGCAAAATTTACAATCAAAAGTACAAACAGTTAGACTAATTCTTAAATTGATGAGTAACAAAAATGACAAAAAAACTAAGCAACGTAAGACATAATATTTGACTGAAACATTTGTTGTGATTCATTTATTACTTAATCTTAATTAAAATTTGTTTAATTGTTTTTAAACTATTAAACATCGCACATACGTGTGTGTGTGTGTGTGTGTGTAACGCTGCAATACACGAGATCTCATGAGAGTCAAGGTTTGTTTTTAGACGAGTTCGAACTGCAGCTTGAGATCTTTTAAGCCACAACAGGCGGAAATCCCATTGCGATAAATCCGTTGCGGACCGCTGGTTCACTTTATTCTGTACAGAGGTAGCAAAGTTGAAATTAGGTAAGAGCACGTCAAAATCTATAAAATTGCCAATTTTCAAAACTCCCCGAATGCTTTCCAAATAAAAATACCCAATGCCTGTAATATTCTGTAAGTGAAATCCACTAACCTCCCAGTAATGACTAACGCTGAACAGAATATGGTCGATTCTCTTCCCGTCTGGACTGATTTTGGCCTGGCGCGGGTCGGAGTAGCTGTTGTTGGAGTTATCACACGTGCCCGACTGCTTCCTCACGAGAGGGTTGCTGCCCACGCACACCATGTCGAATGGATCCACCAGGGATGGTAGCTGGGTTATTATCCTGGAAAGGTCAGAAATACTTGGTTGCAGTGTTTCCAGATGCACTGTAATACAGCAGATTTACTGTAATTTTACTTCATCAACTGTACACTGGGTGAATACAATGTATGAAATCACTGTATTTTTTGTTGATACAAAATCTCTGTATACATACATATAGAAAATATTTAGTAACTAATCGTAATTCTGAATTTTATTCAAAATAAATATGAAGGTTGAGGGATCATATATACATAGAGATATTATGCATCAAAAATATTAAAAGAAATCGCATCTGAATTTTCAAAATCCTATATCTCGACTCGATATTGAATGATTTGGTTGATACTCGCACATATTTAGCTGCTAAACGATTTTTGACAAAATCGACGAAATATTATCGAAATCGGCTGATAATGAGAATTCCATTAATTCCTTTTTTGAGCAAAAATCCCCTCTTTAAAAAATCTCAAAAATATATAGAAGCTTTGTACAAAGTTTCAGAATCAGAATTTTTTATTGCATAAAACTGGTACAAAGATGTTATAAATATAGAAGATTCGTTGAAAAATGCAACCTGTAGAAGAGAATCAACATCCGGGCAGATAAAATCAAATTGATACTTCGCACTTCACTTCGCTTGCTCGGTCAATAAAAACTGCTGAAAATTTGTGTTTTTTTATTTACTGTATAATCTGCTGTATTTTTATTAGAAAATACTGTGTTTTTAAAGAAAATACTACGCCCTAGCTACGATCATGATTGTCTGTGCGCCTTGTTGGTGCTTTACTTACAGTACTGGAGAATTTACAATCATTATGAACAACTTTTACTATAGAGCCAACCCGAAATTCGAGAAAAAATCTGACTTTTCATACATTTCGTCGATTCCGAATTGAATTATGTATGGGACAGATTTATTTTCTCAAATTTCGGGTTGATCTCATTATAAGTGTTGGTCTTAATAATGGTCTGGATCACCACCTATTTTATGGTATTCAGACTATCATTGTGAACAACTTTTACTATGGGGCTAAACCGAAATTCGAGAAAAAAATAGCTGTTTCAAATATTTTGTCGATTCCGAGTTGCAGTTTTGTACGGAACAGCTGATTTTTTTCTCGTATTTTGGGTTGGCCCCATAGTAAAAGTTATTCTTTACAATGATCTTAATCATCCTCATTTGGCTTATTAAAGGGTAAGCAGATATCCATGTATATGTATAAGCACAATAAGTTTATTCATACTTACTTATAAGACAGGTCGCCGGGGCCAGTATTCAAGTCTCCAGCCAATATAGACACGTCGGCCGGCGACGATGTCAAATGGATGAACTCGGCTGTTGAGTGAGCTTGTAACACTCGATGTGCTAAATATATGTCATCTGTATGGTATTCTGCATGCAGCTGAAATTAAACATAAGTAGTTGCTAAAAAAAAACTAGAGTAAACCGCGTTACATACATTTGTCACACATAATTAGACTCACTGTTCGACGTGGCCAATCGGCACAATCTCGTGCATTTTTCTGAACATTAATATAATCCACATACAGTATTATTCACATAGGGTATACTAAGCCGGAAGAGGGAAATTAAGTTCATTAATATGAACAAATTTTACTATGGGGCCAAACTAGAATTCGAAAAAAATAAGCTGTCCAACTCACAACTCATAATCGACAAAATCTATGTAACGGATTACATTCCTTTTTTTTCGAATTTAGGGTTAGTTCTATAATAAGAGTGAACTGAAACACCTTTCGGCTTAGTCTATGCGAATATCCCTGTACATTTATATTCTATCTTGCCACCCGGCTGTGCCGATTTCTGCCGATCTGGCGTGTTTTTAGGGTTCCGTACCCAAAGGGTAAAACGTAATAGGGTCCCCCTATTACTAAGACTTCGCTGTCCGTCCGTCTGTCTGCCTGTCTGTCACCTAAGGGTTTAGTCCAGGTTTACACGTAAATTGAAACTACAGATGTTTCCGTATGGCTCCATACATTTCTGTACAGCGCCCCTGGCGGAAACGAGGAAGAACTAACCAAAATGTATGGAGCCACACGCGAACGCGAAAGTTTAAGTACCTAAACTACGCAAAACCAAAAAAAAAAATTAAAATATTTTAATGGGGGCTTCCATACGGTACTAAACCTTTGGTGCGCGAACCCGACTCGCACTTGGCTAATTACTATTTTAATTATATTTTAGATAATACCCCAAAGTTCTTATACAACTACAAAAGAGCTAGCATTCAATTAAACCTGTATGATTTATCATGTAAGATTACTGAACAAATAAAATCCAAAAAATAAGTTATCTAGATTTATGTTATCCAAATCCAACTTATCTGTTACGGATTTAAAAGTATCTATTCTGACATATCGGCACACATTTATATCTATTACTGTGGCATCTACCTAATCATCTTTAACATTTAAATTTTGACTTTGTGTTCCATCAGTTAGAATGAGTCAATCTCGTACTATATTGTGATTTAATCGAAAAATGCAGTGATATTAATTATCATCTAGTAATCAGTGATAACAGCAAACCTGCCTTGTCTGACTTAGTACAATCATCATCATTATTTGTCAAGGTTAAATTGATTTGTTCTGTTGTTTTAATTTATTAAATCAATTTTGATTTTTTGCAAGATATTGCAGACTGCAGCAACTTTAAGAGGTCTATATTATAAATAACCTTTGCTATGGGCAAAGAATATTCAATATTTGCGAAAAAAAACAATTTCCAAACATTTCACATACATTTTCACACATTCAACAAACATTTTCATGATTTTGAAAGAAAAAGTTCCTCATAATTATAGTACCTTTGGAAGTCCTTGTAATTTGCAAAGCCCTGTATATCACATGCAGCAATATTCATTTTTTGCAACAAATTTGAAAGGCAATAAATGTTACGTTTTTAGGGTTCTTCCGTACCTAAAGTGTAAAAACGGGACCTTACTAAGACTCCACTGTCCGTCTGTTACCAGGTTGTATCTCATGAACCGTTATAGTTAGTAAGCTGAAATTTTGACAGATGATGTATTTCTGATACCGCTATAACAACAAATACTAAAAACATAATAAAATTTATATTTAAGGGCTCCCATACAACAAACCTGTTTTTTTTTGCCGTTTTTCTCTTGATATTTATAATGGTAACAGGTAGATGCTTGAAAATGTCACAGAATATTTAGTTGTATATTCACTTCATTAGTAAATAATAAAATTAAAATAAAATAAATTTTTAAGGGGGGCTCCCATACAGTACGAAACCCATCGTGCGCGAGTCCAACTCGTACTTGGCCGATTATTCTTTGTAAGTTAGGTCAAAAACCAAATTTAAAACTATAAAAAAATACAATAATGAATACTCACATGAGTGCAATATACATTGACTAATCTCTCTCCACACCTGATCCTGCACAAGCCAACTCCCTTCCCTCCAAACCAGTCTCCGTGGTGTATCTTATGAATATACCCATTGAGAGGCCACTGGTGGTAGAATACATCTTGGATCATCCATTTGGAAAACACACACAGTCCAGAACCGAGTACTCCACTGAAAATAAATTATAAATTGTATTTTAAAATAATTTGACACTAGAAATTCAAAATTTAATTCAGTGATCCTATTTTTTGGGAAAAATTGTATCTCGATATTAGTTGATATACATTCTTATTCGATGGGGGGGGGCGATAAGTCCTGCACTGTGATCCCGCATGGGGTTTTTGTTCATTTCCCCCTCCAGCGTGAACCTGAGCCAGCCCAGCTCCTCAAAGTAGCGGAGCGAGCCTCTGGACCACTGGCAAAACTGTTCCAGTGGCTTAAATAGTGAATAAGATGATGGCGATTTGGATGACGATATACATGAGTAAATCTAGCCTTTTCAGGAAAAACATCAGAAGTGCTTTAATATGCGAAATTTCTATATTCATTGTAATATCTTGTTGAAGCGGTTTTACGCTAAACCACGCTCACTCCTAAGATTCCAAAGTCAAACAATTTTTATAGCAGTATGAAGAATTTATAGTAAATAACAACAACTTCATTTTCTATCTTAACCACCACTGCACTCCTTCTCCAAAACTCTTCTGCTTTAAAAAAGGGAAATCTGTTGGCCAAGATGTCTTTCTTGACAAGGCTTGATATCCTAATAACATGTCACAGTTGAAAATATAACAAACATTAGTACTGTGTGTTAGTTAGTGACTGTTGAAGGACAAACATTTTTTGAACTTGAATTAGATTTCTGTCATATCATGCTGATAGCAGTATGAGATTAACTATTTATCAATAAATTCCAACAAGTACATAAAGGGTTATTCGTCAAGTACTTGAAAGGGTTTGAGTAATTATCAGTTGTGTTGATGAGTCATACAGTCATACACATTTATTCTAATTAATATTATTATACTACAAGAAAAATTATATTATAAACTTTGCCAGTGGAACCACAGATATATATTCTAATAGGTTTTTACATTCCATGTTAAAAAGAAACTTTAAAAAGGTACTTACCTGTAAAAATAGTGTGAATATGGAAGTTTATCTTTGAGGCTGTCTCGAAGAAATAGAAAATCCTTTTCACTCCAAATTTCTTGCAGGCATACTATGTTATGAGGGCCTTCCACTAAATATCTTGCAATTGCGTCAAATCTCTCCTTGCGATTTTTGGATATTACTGGAATACCCCTGAAATTTTTTTGTAAGACGAATTATTTAAGTAGGAATAAACATAAATATTCAAGTGAAGCTGGAGAAGTAGAGAAAAAAAACATTAAACAAAATATTTTAATGTTATTTATATTTTAAACTGTCTAAAACTAAAAAAATAAAAACATTTTATTACCCTAATAAATCACTAAAGGTATGTTATTTAAGTAGCAAGAGTTTTTTTTTCTTATAAACAATGGGTACCCAATGGGTACCTACCTAGGTTAACAATATAAGTATTGTATTAAGGTTACATACCTATATTAATTTACTGAAAGTAATCAAATAATATATTCTATCCTACAAACTAATTTAATTAGCACAGATCATACGTTTCCATCGTAATCAAGGATGTTAATAAATTGGTCATGAAATGAGAAGCATCCTATTTCAAATACTTTATAGAATGATTTATAGTTTTATAATATTTATCTGATAAACATGAAATAACCAGAAATTCTGAATGATAAAGAGCGTAAAACTCACCAGCAGTTTAATGTAAAGACGTTCAAAGTAAAATCGTCCGTACTTTGGCGGAACATTTTAAAGCCCCTCTTTCATAAAATAATCACAGAAATATATTTATATACTTAGATTATCAAAGGGATCACTGAGCAAGTGTTTGTACCTAATCAACTGTACATAATTAATTTTAATTTTAAAAAGCGATAACAGCTGGCTGCATCTCTTAGAAATTCTACATTCTGATGTTTGACAATGACATTTCAGGCACTTCAGCCGTCAAATACAGGGTTACCAGTTCATTATTTTGTTTTCCCAAAATCACATATCTAAAATTAAATCATCCAAAAAATATGAACATAGGTTTCAAAAGTTTCTTTATACAGTGTTATAATTAAATATTTGAACACGATATGATACGTAATACCGGTGGGGCTGCGCGGGTATTTCTCTTCTCTTCATCAATCAGTGAGGTCTATTGTCCTACAGTAGATCTATAGATTGGTGATTATGTCGATGATGAGGCAAAACTGTTTCACCAAGTGAAAATCTCAAAGCTAGCTTGTAGAAGTAGAGAAATACAGAGTAGAAATAAAACACAAGCATTATCCATTTTACAACTTTATTCATAAAAAAAAGGCAATAGCATGTATGCTAATTTCAGACAATGATTCTACTTCACACGGTGAACATGAATGATCACCCTATAGTTATTGTGGCTTTAAGCAACTACAGAATTTTGAGGTTTGGAAGTAACTTTTTCCATTGCAACATCTGTAGTCATGCATTTCGATTCTGTTTCATCAAAATGTTCAACGGAAATGTTGATTATAGCGTTAGGAGCAGAATCCATTTTCTGTTCATCTATATTACGCCCGTGTTTTCTGGATTCTGTTGTATTTTCCAAATTTTCTTCAACTTCTTGTGAATCCGGACTTTCGCTATTCACTGGCTCAATAGTATTTTTAATACCTTCCTCATCGTTCAGAAAACCGGCTATTTTATAAATAGCGGGATTTCTGTAAGTCCCTTTATCTTTTCTTTCTTTGCGGCCAGTTTCCTTTGTTTTTGGATATTTTCTCATCAAAATGTGCTTTAAGCGCTCATCATCTGGTTTAGAGTGAGTCTTTAAATGTCTTTTCATCGTAAACTGTAAATAAAAGGAAATAGCATTAATATTTTTTCTATTCATGTTTCTTATCTTTCACTTTTGTAGAAAAGCGCGTTGGTATTGGGTCGTCGCAATCCTCACGCTATCGCGAAGCGGAATAAAATGCGAGATCTATTAGTTCTGCGCGTCAAACTCATAAATATTGTTAGGATTTTAATACTAAACGACCTTGCCAAATAATATTATAAATGGCCGCTAAAAGGCGCGACAGCAAACCTCCCTTTTTAAGAGAAATATCTACCCCCCAATCCGAAATCGCCGACGAGAAATAATTAGGTATATAAAACTTGTTTACGAAATTTCGTCGGGATTCGTTGAAAATTGTGACGAGCAGACAAAAACCAACATCCGGACAGACCTGACGACAGTAAAAACGCCGTGTTAATCCGAATACTTTCGCTCCGCTTCGGTCAATTAATAAGGTTTATCCATTTGGTTACAAATGTTATTTTTGTGATAAACATTTCAAAAATTGACGCGCTCGCAGGATTTGAACCTTCATCCCTCTGGGATTCCGGCCCAGATGCTTTGTCCAATTAAGCTAGAACGCTATACTACGAACCCGCCAAATTAGTGAAGTGTTTATCATTTTACTACCAACTTCTACAGTGTTGGAAAGACGTTATTTTTGAAATGTTTATCACAAAAACAACATTTCTATAAACCTAGTGTGCGAAGCACGATAAAAAGCATTTGATTAATTTGGTTACAGGTAAAAATAATTAATTTTCGCGAAAAATGGCAAAACCGCCTTCCATACAAAATTCGAATATTCCGCTACAATGGCTCAGCAGATTTCTGTAAAATTTGTATGGGACCTCGGGAGTAATTTTTCGAACTAAGGAGACCTTTCGAACTAAATAATATTTTTTCGATTAGGTTCACTATTTACGAAATTATCGATGAACATACGAGTACACAAAAAAGAAAATACATACAAACGAACACAGGACCTCCTCCTTTTTGGAAGTCGGTTTAAAACAACAACTAAGGACCCAAAGGAAGAGCCCTTGAGATAGATTAGGTATATTGCGATATGAACGTCGCCGACCGCCGAAGTTTTGCCTAAGCGTTCGCAGCTATTTATAGTGTTTTACTTACCTTAGATGACAACTTCATGTCGCATATTTCACAAACATGTGTTTCCTGTATGTGATTTATCTCAATATGCTGTTTTAAGTTACTTTGTCTGGAATAAATTCTGAAACAAGCAGATTTCCATTTAAAATACAAACTTACTAAGGGTGGGTTGCACCTAATTACTTTAACGATAACCAAACCCTGACTAGTCGTAAAAGTAAATTCTCTGGTTACCTCGAAAATATTTGACGTTTCTAGAGATTTTACGACTGGTTAGGGTTTGGTTATCGTTATAATTCCTAGTTACGTCAAAAATATTTGACATAACTAGAGATTTTACGACTGGTTAGGGTTTGGTTATCGTTAAAGTATTTTGGTGCCAATTGGTGCAACCTAATGGTGGGTGCAACATGCAAAAGAAAAAACTATAATATTGTATTCTCTTAAGTACCTTCTTAGGTTGGAAATCGTCTGTTAACACGAGGCGAGTGGTTACGCAGTCAGTACTGTCAGTAGCAATATATTCATAAGTTAGCGGCGCAAGAGAGGGGATTTGCTCACCTTGTAGCTAACTTCACAGCCGCCAAGATGTTTCATTTTAGATATATGATTAGAAATATACGATACTCGCTAATGTGATCACTAGGTACAGTACAATAATGAAATGCAAGTCTTAAAAATCTTCAAATTTTATTCAAATAAAAGTTGACATGTCATGATTCGTACCATACTATACGATAATTATTATCTATACAGGCCGAACGACACTTAATAGCGTTTATGTAGTTAGCTACAAGCTGCGCATATCCCCACACCTCAATCCCGCTGTAACTACTACAACTACTACTAGTTGTTCTCCGGACCTTACGTGGACCTTACATATGTCTAATAGCTCTTTAACTGAATCTTCATGATATCTCGACTCGCTCTAGAACGATATCGTTCAAACTCGCATATCTTGTTAGGATTTAAACACCTACTTGCCAAAGTTTATCGAAATCGAGTCGTACATGACCCTACAAAAAAAATCCCTATTTTTGAGGAAAATGAACTGAAAAATGCCTTCATTTTTCAACTGAAAAATCACCGACAAAAAAAATACAGAAATATACTTATAAGACCCGTGAGGCCGTGTACAACCCGTGTACCAAGTTTCGTGACCTGTAGAGGAGAATCAGCATCCGAACGGATGAAAGCAAAATTCTCGAATCAAACTCTCTCTCACTTCATTTGCTCTATCAATTTTGCTACTGCGCAACGACGCGCCTCATGTTTACAGACGACATTAAGTTTGAATCATTATATATCATGCAAACTATAGGCAGACCGTTTATCTTAGTCCTCGTCTGCGCGGTACAGGGGCGCGGGGTTACGACGACAAAGGGGACTGCCTATAGACCACTGTTAACAAACGGTCGGCCTATAGAAAACTTACAATAGTAATCGGCCAAGCGCGAGTCGGACTCGCGCACGAAGGGTTCCGTACCGTTTGAAAGCCCCCCTAAATATATGAATTATTTGTTTTTAAAGTTAATATACAATAATAACAATTCTGTGTAATAATATTTTCATATTTTGTGAATATTTCAAGCATCTTTCTGTTGCCGTTATAATATCGAGCAAAAAAATCATGTTTCCCTTTTGGGGCTCCCCCCATAAATATTTATTTTATTTTTATTTCATTATTTATTTTTAAAGTGAATATTTACCTAGTTAAATATTCTCCTGTCATTGTTATTAATATCGAGCGAAAAATGGAAAAAAAAATATGTTTAATTTTATGGGAAATTAAAATATTCAATTTTTTTTCTATTTTAGTATTTGTTGTTATTATAGTAATAGAAATACGTCATTCTGTGAAAATTTCAACGCTAGCTATTTTACCTATGACGCTAATGATGCTATGATGCTGATTTAGCTATGATTATATGAGCCTGGTGACAGACAGATGGACAGACAGACAGCGGAGTCTTAGTAATAGGGTCCCGTTTTTACCCTTTGGGAACGAAACCCTAAAAAGTATCAATTATTATTACCTGTTGCAGTCCTCGTACCAGCATTTAAACATTTTAGGTTTCTGAATCGACGTGTGAGTCCTAACATGGCGCACCATATGCTCTCTCTTTTTGAATGATCTCCCGCAATCATTGCATTTATACTCTATAATAAATTTAGAAGAAAAATATGTACATTATTCTGGAAAAAAGGTGAAGGTTAGAAAAATGAGGGGCCTTTGTCCACCTCTGGGACAATATGGGCAGAAATAATATATGTATTATTCTGGTATTTTGGCTAGCAAACAACTGAAAAAGATCAAGTGTAATTTGAATGAAAAATATATTTATACATAGCATCAACTTAATGACTTCTGTGAAGTTGCACAGAACCTCACTATTGCTAATCTTCGAGCTAATATCTATAGAGTCACGATCATGCAAAAAAAGTGTCCGAGCCAAAACTCTGCCCAAGCTACGTAGCTAGGCAGGCTTTTTAATTAGTCGTAAGGCAATTGCAAGCCGACTACAAAACCGCGCGATGCCCAAGTGCTTGGATACAAGCTCTAATTAGGTGACAACATCAAGATTCTATTAAATAGGTTAATGTAAAAATTTTAGTTGGTATGTATGAAGGCACTCAGTCATTTTTTTACTACTTTCAGTTAGGGACTGTGGCTCTGTAGATATTTGCTCGAAGTTGCCTCCATTAAGTCATAGATGCCATTAAGTTTGAATCATATTACTTAAATACTTTGATAAATCTGACTTAAAATAAATAAATGGAAATAAATATACACCACATAAAAATATTTAACAAAGTACCTTTCACATCATGCACCGACTTTTTATGCTTCTGATATTTAGACCATCGGTCAAATGCCATATCACAATGTTCACAATTATAAGTTTTGTGATTCTTCATATGCTTTTTCTTCTCAAACAATGAGATGAATTCTTGGCTGCATAGCTCGCAGCTGAAAACATAGATCATGCCTCCATAAGTAAATCATGTTGTAAGATAAACCATATTTTTACAAAAAACCCAAGAATTTTGTGAAAACACAGATAATCAGACATTGGCAATAATAGTTCTCAATCTTGTCAAAGTCAATGTCTAATTTACCTATCTCGGTTTTCGCGGATTTTTGCAAAAAAAAATTATCAATTCATTCTACATTTTTATGAAAGTACAGAGATTTTTAGAGGTGTATATTATGCTTATTGTGAAGTTTTAATACAAGGTTATTGAGTAATAGTTAAAGTGCATTGGGGTGATTCAGATCATCATCACTTATACTATGGGGCCAATCTGGATTTTGAGAAACAATTTTCATGTTGCAGTTTTAAGTGTGACCACTGTTTTTTTTTTGTTGTTGTTTTGTCAAAAGTTGTGTGGTCTGAATCAACCATTTCCAGTTTCTTCACTGCTTTCAGAGGGCAACTTTTCTGAATAGCTCTGTATAACTTCTGTATATATTTTTACTAACAGAAGCTATACAGAGCTATTCAGAAACTTATACAGAGTTTTAGCTTTTTTAAGTAAGTAGTATTGTTTTAGTTAATAAAGGCACTTGCCACATTAAAAAAAGTTTGACTAGGTGTTTGTCAGCAATCGCTAAAGTTAAGCAACATTCAGCATGGTCAGTCTTTGGAAGACACCTTAAATTGTAGGTCCTGGTTGTTTTAACCATCTAGCTAAGTCAGAGGCCTTCAGGAAGCTTAAAGACTCTGACACCAGGGTTAGCCACCCATCCCATACAAACTTAGTTTGACAAAAATATTACCTAAAAGGTTTCACAAGTGTATGGTAGTACATATGAGAACTCAAAAGATGCTTCTTCTTAAAGTCCTTCATGCATACATCACATTTTAGTGCTGCTTTTGTTGGGTCATGTTTTATCTTTATATGTCGCTTTAGGTTTTGCCGGTTTGAAAATGTTTTCATACATTGTGGACATCTGCAAAGATAAAAAGTTTATTATTAAATAAAAACGAATATTTATTTCATTTCATTATTCAGTTTCATCAATTTACAATTATAGTCATTCTCAAAATCTGCTCTTGACATCATAACATGAATTACTCAAGGGTCTTTGGTTGATCCAATTACTTTCTATGTAGTAGTAGTTTAATTATGTAGTTTTAGCATAGGTAGTAGACTAGTAGTAGAATTGTATTTTGTTGTAGCTGCTTCTTTACTTCAAGAGCACAATTTTACGAAATGTTTGAAAATGACTTTATTACAATGGCATATCATGCTATGCCATTTGCACTAACATGGATTTTCAGTGCTCCTTCCCATTCTTACTCAATCTTATGACTATTAGTACTGGCGTTGCCATGTGCGAGTTGGACTCGCGCAAGAAGGGGTTCGTACCCTATGGGAACCCCTTTAGCCCCATATCAAGCGTCAACCTGTTGCCATTATTAATATGGAGCAAAAACGGCAAAAAAAATTACATTTGTTGTATGTATCCCCCCTTAAATAATTATTTAATTGTTTTTAGTATTTGTTGCTATGGCGGCAACAGAAATACATCATCTGTGAAAATTTCAGCTGCTTAACTATCAAGGTCCATGAGATACAGCCTGGTGACTCACAGACAAACATCGGAGTCTTAGTAGTAGGGTCCCGTTTTTACCCTTTGGGTACGGAACCCTAAAAAGGGAGCTCAAGCATGTATTGCAATATGTATATTATTACATCAAGCATTCATTTTGCAAAATGCATCATTTTGCAGGTAATCTAATATAGGAGCGAGCATTTCAAATTGCTTACCAACCTATGTACAACATCAAATTCTGATTTTATGTGAGCACTGTATAGATGTCGGTCCAAATGACTCTTGCTTGTGTATGACTTGTCACAGCCTTCTTCCCCACATTGGAATATTTTCTGAAATATTAAAGTTTCATGAGATTAAGGGGTTTACTAGTTTTATTTTTACAGGATCAAAGGACTTGATTGGACATATTTTGGTATCTCGAATACAGTTAGGTTTGTTCTCAGTTTCTACATATTTGGACGTAGAAACTGTTCCTCAATAATAAAATTTGTAATTTTCATGTTCTGATCGATAGAAACGGAATAGGGTAGTTTGGTTTGGGGGAGCATGACCTGCACGGGAAGCATGGCAAAGGGACTGATAGTCTTTCCACCATTATATCCCCTCGAAGAGGAAATAAAGTATGGATTGACAATGACATCTGACATTAAGCGTGGATAAAATGGTTTTCTCCCCTTGCTGTGCTACCTGGGCAGGCTGCACGGGAAGCATGGCAAAAGAACTAATAGTCTTTCCACCATTATATCCCCTCGAAGAGGAAATAAAGTATGGATTGACAATGACATCTGACATTAAGAGTGGATAAAATAGTTTTCTCCCCTTGCTGTGCTACCCGGGCAGCAGGACGGAATGCAGAGAGCTACATTCTCTGAAAACAAATTAACAAATGCTTGACATATTTTAACCGGTGGTTTATAGAAAATAGTGTTTGGTTTAATTATATTAACAAGTCTTAGAGGAAGAGGAAGTATAGCTACAAAGTAGAAATTACTTGCATGGACCGATGGTAGGTACTTACAATGTTTTGGTGTAATAGCAAATGTTGGGTTAGTCTGTACGGTCTATTGAATGAAGAGCCACACGTTTGACAAACATGCCGTTTATCCATTTTGGCCTCATTTTCAGTGTTTTTATTCATAATTTTCGAACTAAAAATTTATTTCAGCACCACGCGTGCTCTCGATTTTACTTTAATTAATGACATTGACGACTTGACGTTGACGTACTTATACTATTGACATATTTTTTTATACTTCGTGGCCAACACGACTATGGCTAACAGCTAAATATTACAGCAAACAAGTCGCTACTATATATTTTATAGTCATTAAATAAATAAAACAGCACTGTATTTTACGTCTAAACAAGTGAAGCACGGAAAAAAAAATACAAAATGTTCTTGACTGTAGCATAATTAATTTCAAAGTAAATGCCACGCCGAGCCGCCGCCGTGGATCAGATTTTCCAGATGGCGGTCGCGGCCTAGATGTGGTGTACATCTCTATACACAGTATCCAACAAAACGATGTGAATAAAAAATAGCTTTTGACGTTGAATGGTAGACCTCAATGACACACGTCATTCGGAAGAAAGCAAAGTGGAGCATTTTTATTGAGGATTCTCTTGATTTTATCAAAGAATTGCGTCATAAATCGTGATGCACTTTGCGTTATTTCTATTATTCTAAATCATCTGAAAACTTATTTTAAAAACAAAGGATAATAATAACTCAGTATAGCCCTAAAACTCGGGAACATAATCAGCTGACGTGCATAAACAAAGGGAATGTCATTCTGTGAAGTGCTTGCAAGTGTTTTGTGATAAACAATAAATACTCCAACAAAATGGATGTCGACGGCTCATCTATTCCCGGCGAGATAGACCAGAACTTACTGCTCCAGTTTAGCTGCATGAACACGTCGGACCGCGATGAATTAATAAACCAAATGCAAAGATTACTAGGGCCAAATCTAAACTATTACACAGCTAGTTTCTTTTTGGATATGAGTAATTGGTAATTTTACCTTAACTTGCATATTTCACAGCATTTATAACATATTTAACTGGAACTAAGTTAATTCTTGTTTTTTTTTGCAGGAACTTACAGGCTGCTATCTGTTCTTACTTAGACTACAGTGTACCTAAGCTACCAAGTATGGCTATAAAGGCAGGTCCTAGTCAGATATCATCTGTCCCTCCTGGCTCTTGGTAAGTAGAAAATAATCATTGTCCTATTTATAAGTCCTGTCATGGTTATTGAACTGGCAACCTCTAAGGAGGTAGTTGAACATTTGTAACATACTATTGAATAACAATATAATGACAAATGTTAACTACCTCCTTAAAAGAGGTTTACAAATGCTAAGATTAACATTTTATACATTTTTAATACTTGTAAACAGATTTCTAACCTAGTTTACAACAGTGTTTAGTAATAGCCGAATCGGTCCTATATAATTTTAATGTCCTTTGGGTGACTAGTATTTTAAGTAGTGGTGAAATTGCAAAATACCCTCGAACCTTGCAAATGCCAATTGTAATTAATACCTACAGCACATAAAAGCAAAATTTTGAAATTGATTCTGATTCTTACAAATCTTTATACAAAGGTTTCCTAATTTCAGTTTTGAGCAAAGTTGGACAATAGAGAACTCAGGACCTGAGCAGTGGCCTGGCAGCTGTAGGTTAGTCCAGGCAGGCGGCGAGTCTCTCGGTGCTTCACCTTACTATGTCCCTCCACTACCACCCGGCCACTCCACCACGGTGACAATCAAACTGGTGGCTCCCTCAACTCCTGACACACACACAGGATACTTCCACTTAGTCACAGATAAAGGGGAACAGTTTGGTGGTAAGTTGCTATTTTTTTTCATTATTTACTACCAAAAATAACAGTAACTAACTACAATGTCAAAACATTAACCTAAAACCAGTGACTAGAAATGCACTATGATTCGTATTCACCACATTCTAGTCAGCTTTAGGAGGGTGTTCATTGAAGTTTCAACCTAATAGATATGGGATAAAAGTCTTAATGTTAACAGGTGATGGGTATGTGGAGCGGAGCGAGCGAGAACAATGCAGCCCAGTTGCTTATAATCCATTTTCGCCTTAATTGCTTAGGCGCTTAAGTCTAAAATTATGCAATGAAATGTCTGGTGTCTCCTTCACATGTAGGTACAATTTTTCTTATCCCGTTACAGAGGGGTATTCGCGCTGAATTCTCCAGTAGCTAAATCCTCCAAGCCTAAAACCTAGTAATAGTTTATTCGAGCAAGGGCTATTGCCTGTTGCAGAACATTCACCCATAAACATGGACAGAAGCGTCCTAAATAAATGAATTGCTGACAAATGACATCCGCTATGCAGGACTAGTTCCTGCAGATGCTTAATAGGTTCAAACCGCAAGGTCACACTGAATAATCTTATTGGAAATATAGTGGGGAAGACTGGCTTTTGCTACTTATACATAAATACAACACAATAATGCAATATACTAATATGATAGCATGTAATGTCATGAAAAACAACAACAACAAAACAACAACGACTCCTAAAAAAAAGAAATATAACCAGTTCACATGGATTTTTTCTTTGTTCTCATTAGTTTGATCTATTGATTTGATTGTCGAACTTCTGGATCAAAATAATGAGAACAAAGGGGATTATACTGTCTAAAATAAAATAATTCTTACAAAATGTTCTTTTCGAAGTGTATGCTTTGTGACATTAGTCACTGCTTTATGACCTTAAGAACAAAGTATGTATGTGAAATACTTGCTAACATCGCTCCTTTGTCTTTTTGTGTTGTTTAACAAAGACTGCTAAACTTCTTTGTGCTAATTTAAGTGTGTTATTTTTAGAAACACTGTGGGTGACAGTAACCGTGGAGTGTGAGATGACAATGGCCCTTGTGGAGCAACTTGCTGCCTTGCCGGTTCCCAGCGGTAGGATGGAGGATTCAGTTGCTCAGGTATACCTCATTTTTCCATCCATCAGCCATAGGAAGTTCACTGCTGAACATAGGCCTCCCCTATGGATCTCCAATAAGACCGGTTTTCTCATTTTTACCTAAAAGATTTTGGAACAGCTTACTACATTTTTCTCCTCCCTATGTTTATTCATGAGGTTCTTCTTTTCGAGTCGATGTTTTGATTTCTTTTTTTTTTCATATAAAATATGTATATTAAAAATAAAACATTTTGTATTTCTATTTTGTTTGACCAAAATGAAGCCACCCTAATGGCGTTTTTCATGGCCATGTGAAGATCGTCATTCATGAGATTAATTCAGTAAATGCAGAATCAATGGAAAAAAAAACTTGTTTTATTATGGATCTTAGTAAAATGGGTCACAAATGGCTGGTGCCGAACCTCATTCCATAGTACAATTTTACATAACATTTAAAATTTCATCACAATAGCCCAAATTCAATATTTCAAGTCTTTATATGCCATAGTTTGTCTACAACGTTATCATCTTTTTATACCTACTGCTGTTTTTATATGTATTTCAAATTTGTAAAAGTGGCCTCTCAATGTTGGCTTAGGCTCCATTGATGCCAGGCCAAGCCTGTGAATTTGATTAAATAAAACAAGCTGACCCAGGGAACTTTTTACCACCAAAGTAATTAAATTACACTACAGATATGAGCTGTATGCTCAAACATGTTTGAGATTTTTTATGTGAGTTTTGATTTTTCGATATTTTAATGTTTATATTTATTATTATTTATTGCTATTCTTGGAGAAGAATCCAAAAAAAATCTTCAAAATCGGTGCAGCCATTCTCGAATTATAAATGTAACTAACCCGACTTTGTGTTGTGTATAAAAAATAAGTTGAATAGGCAGCATAAAGGCAATTTTATAGATGCGACATGTTGCGCTGTCTCCAAAAGCATATGAAAGTGTTTATATTTAAATGTTGGTGGTAACTTTTAATACTGCATTAGATTGGGTAGAAGGCATTTCGCACAAGACTCTTTGAAGGTCCCCATTCGCCCCACATTGTCTGGAGCGGGGCAAAAAGAGCAGCCATTCAAAAAGAGTCTTGGGCGATTCGCCCAATCATATAATCTGTTCCTGATTGCTGTCAAAGAGGCATCAAAATGATAACTTATGACAAATGTATTTCTATCATCTTTACAAAAAAAATATAAAGTTTATTTTTTTCTTTCAGATTCCATCACAAGACGACAAGATGTGTTGACTGTAACATGATATTTTGTATGGCAATCAAGAGGTTGATTTCAGTTATTTGTGAGTTATTTATTTTTAAATTATACATCTTTCTGAGCAGCACAAACTTTATGCTGTTAATAGAGCATCTACACCAAGTTATCGACCACTCGACAAACGAGCATACCTTAGGCTTGGTATGAAACTTGGTTCATTATTCTTTTTAACACAATTTGGACCTCTTTCTTAGTATATACATCAAAACAGGGCCAGGTTGGGCTCATTTTTAATCCATCATGCTTTAAAAGTAGCCAAGTGTGTTGTGTACCTTTTAGATTTCAATACCAACTTGGTTATTTTGATTTTATACATTATGAGTTTTGCATCACAGAACACATTCTGTGAATTGAATATAAAATAGTTTGGTGCTATTTTTTCTTTCATCTTTTATTAATTTTATCAGTTGTGTAAAGTCTAATTTTAAATGTGTGAGCAGTTCACTGGCAACTGAAGTGTATGAGATTTAAAATGTTTGTGCACATTCATTTGACTGGTGTAGATGTGTTATTTTATAAGCAGAATTAATGTCACAAGATCTATTATTTCATGAGTTATTTTACTTATAAATTATATTAATGCTCATACTTATATATCTTAAATATTGTGACTGATTCCATTAATTTATCATTTTATATTTTGAACATACAATTTACAATAAGTGACTTTTATGAAGCCAAAATTGTGAAAAACTCATCGGCTGCCCAAAACCTAATAAGAGTATTGCACCTCCCATGATACACAGATTACACAGTGTATGTATATTATATAGGCATGACTGGGTAAAAAATCATTATTATAATTACTCGTTACGTGAGTTAACTTATCAAAAAATATTGAACACTTATTTTTTCTTTGGTCAATCAAACAACAAATGACTAAGATAAACCTTGTCAATGTTTGGGAGTGGGTTGTGATGTCACTTCTCTCATACAAGTCTATACATTTGTATGTGACTTGTGACGTCACGTGGAATTTTAACAGGCTATATTTATCTTCATCAATTTTTGTTTAATTGACAAAAGAAAAAATGTGTCTAATATTTTTTGTCTATCTGATGGGCTAAATATTTTTTTAGTCATCATATCTACTTTACGCTTATACGCTGTTTATCTTAGAAGGAGCAATACACCTGCTAGGTTTTGATTTCGGACAACCGTCATGTCAATAGTATTTCGAGTTTTGGGTCAAGTCATGCAAGTGTTGAAATTGCTATGTAAATGAAATCCGAATATTATCTTCACTTTGTAATTTTTTAGGTCTAAGACAAAAATTAATCACATTTTTATAACTAGGAAAGCTAGGTTTTTATCTTGATTGGTTTGTGTTTACATCACATTTGCTTATTGTTTTAATGAAATACTTATTTACTGTTTGTAGTGTACTTGTAAAATAAGAATAATGTACAAAAATGTTTAAAATAAAATTGCTACAATTATTCTAACATTTGTTTTGTATTCTCAATTTTCATATTGATTGGAGTTGTGAACCAAAATATGTTTGATAATGTTTAGAAGCATAAAGGTCAATTTTTATGGCTATTTGACACTTCTACATCTATATAAAGAACAATCTTCTCACGACTCAGAAAATTCAGTAAAAATGAGAATACAATACGGGCAAAAACTTATAAGATATTATAGAGCAGATTCACTGTTTTCATTTAGTCTCCTGATCATAATCATGATGTAGCCTTTTTTATTGTAAAATGATGGGTTTTACTTGCAGAGAAAATTTGTCTTCAGAATTTATTTCTGGTTTCAATAGCTAGAGTATGTGCAAAAAGAGAGCCATCGCGGCGTTACGGTGAACTAACAATGATATTTTAATCAGCAGCCAAGGTACCGACTACTTGTTAGACGCGAGTCTACTGATGAAAACGGGATTGGTGTCTATCAAGTATCAAACACTTTTAGGTGTACTAGCAATGGCAGAGCAGTGTTGTCAACACAAAATTAGTAAAATGGCACACGGGCGACCTCACCTACGACGCTTCTCTTTTTGCACTAACTCTATCTGCTTTTACACAGCTGTAAAAATCTAGCAACACTTTAACAGTCCATTTCAACTGTATCACTTTTTCACAGTAGTTTAGATGTCATATTTAGCTAATTAGGAGGTATTGTTAAATATTTACAATAGTGTAAATGATTTTTAGTATGAAATCAAGAATTGCCATTGTAATATTTATGGGGAATTTATTTTAATAGTGCCTATTATTAAGGTTGAGAAAGAAATAAAATATTGTTCAAAATCTTAGGTTTTTATTGCTTATTACCTAAACATTATACTGATTTTCCTAAACATTATAAGGCAGCAGTTTGACTGCATTTTAAAGGGCTTTAAAATGTTTTACTATAATAAGTACCATAAGCTGTGATATCAATACATCCTGTGAGTGAAGGAAATACTTAAAAGCTATTGTGCAACTTGGCAACTATTTTAAACTATTTTTTTAATTTAAAATTAATGCCTCCCTTTTCTCACTCACTGATATGAATAGAGACAGATATGTTGCATTTAGTTTTATAAAATTGATCAATATACATAGTTCTAGTGTCTTATGATATCCATGACGCGAATTTATCAACTTATTAATAAGGCTCAATTATGAAGGCTATTTGACTGCTCTGAATAGTCTCCTTGTCTAATAGGTCGCAATGAAAAGGACAGCTACATTTTTAGTAATTTTAAACATATCAAGTTGAGCCCTCATAAGAGGCTACAGACAAGTTAATAAAAATCATAAATATTTTGTAAAATACTGTAGAAAAGTATTAAACAGCCATCTCCATATCAATTTTTGGATGAGGCTTATAATCTTTGATGACGAAGTCTTCAAGTTTGAAATCGTCAATGGATTCAATCTTACGTGCAAACTCTAGTGTGGGGAATGTCCTGGGCTCTCTCTCCAGCTGCACCTTTAGGGGTTCAATGTGGTTCAGGTATACATGTGTGTCTCCGGTAGTGTGGATAAACTCGTGAGCCTGTTGGCAAAATAATACATATTGTATAGGCCGAAATTTTATTCAATCACCATAAATTTTAATCGTGGTCAATTTTCATGGTGCCAAAGAATATAAGCCAAAGCCGCGACCACAACCGCGACTTGGCGCTTTAGCCAAAAGACAAAGTTACTATTAATTTTATGATGACAATGGCGAAATTGTACCATATTTGTCAAGACAAGGGTAAATATGTCCTTGTTTTACCGACGGTACCATATGTGTATAATTTGTAATCAACCAAGTATATGCCGAATCATACAAGTTGGCGAATGTAAGCTACAAGCTGCGCAATATCCAATCCTGATTGAAGCTCACATAAAGCTGCGCGTTGATTAGGTTTTGCGCAAATTGTTGCTAACTTCACATCCGCCGACATGAATGATGCCGCCATATACTTGGTTGATTACAAATTATACACATATGGTACCGTCGGTAAAACAAGGGCATATTTACCCTTGTCTTGACAAATATGGTACATTTTCGCCATCGCCATCATAAAATTAATTGTAACTTCGTCTTTTGGCGCTTTTTGGTTAAGTGGCTTATATTCTTTCGCACTATGAAAATTGACCATGATTTAAGTTTGATGGTAGTTGAATAAAATCTTGTACTGTAAGGAATCCACAAATCCATCAAGCATGTGGCCATTAAGGCCACAAAATCAAATCAATGTAGATTTTTACTCTTTTGGACTCCACTTTTCAATTGATAGATAGTTCTTTATTAACACCTAATAAAATATACTGACAAAGTAATCAAAACTATAACAATTGCTATAAGTGGAAGCCTTATTAAATAAATAAATCTTTATTACTCTATAGTTAACAAATTATCCATACAATTTTAATTATGATCTAACATAACAAAATATACTGTTGCCTAGGCTAGTGCCTATGTTTCAGCGTACAGCAACCTCCCTACTGGGTAGTGCCATAATTAAGTGCTTACTAATTACTATAGGTTTTAACAATTGTTTTGAAAAAGTTTAAATAATTTAACAAACTAAAAAAAAAAAAATGAAATGAATTTTCAACTTACATAAACTATTTTGAGTATAGTGTAGAATGAGCCTCTCTTTTGAGTAAAATGTGAGTGAGAGTGTAATGCATGTATGTATGTGTGAGACATGAGGTCATGCCCACATGTGTGTTTCTGTGAGTGAGAGTGTACATTTCATGTATGAATGTGAGAGGGTGTAACCTTGTAAACAAGACAGCTTATATTGGTGGTAAATATAATATGATTTATGGATAATCCTTTACTTTTTCCTTCCTTTGTTCCTTTTAACCACTTATTCAAAAAAGTTTGGGTGGGACACCCAGTATTGAGGTGGTACAGGTTTAAAATATTTACCTCCAATCCAGTGACATGAGCAATCATGTGAGTCAGCAAAGAATAGCTGGCGATATTGAATGGCACCCCCAGCCCCATGTCGGCACTCCTTTGGTACAGCAAGCAGGATAACTTGCCACTGGCTACATGGAACTGAGCAAGACAATGGCACGGCGGCAGAGCCATCTGGCTGAGGTCTGCTGGGTTCCATGCACACATCAGTATTCTTCTGTCAGCTGGATTTTTTCTGTAAGTTAGGTAAGACTAAATTACTTTTTTTCTTAGTTTACTCATAAAATAGACTGTCAAGCCACAGATAGAAAGACTACATGTGGTTTAAAGTTGTGGCATTGACTAGTAGTGCTTCGTCACCATCATTTCAGCCATAGGATATTCACTACTGGACATAGGCCTACCCTAGAGATCTCCAATAAGACTGGTTGGAAGCGGCTTACATCCAGCATGATCCATTCCAGGTCTTATTAAAATGATGAAATTCTAAGTTCTTATTTACTATATATAGTATACAAATGTTTTATTTACACAGCTCCTCTTCTAGATGCTCTTAGGTGAATTTTGCCTAGCGATGAAAACTGCATTAAAATGTGTAGTTTAAAAGATAATAATACTGATGGAGTAAAGCGACTTTGTGCTAGACTATTGAGATGATAAATTATATCATAAATAGGTAAAATTTTACAGCATATATCTCTGATAATAACTAGTATGAAAAAGTTACTAACTTTAAAGTGTCAATGACATTCTGCAGTTGATCAACACCTTGTCCAGTGTAGTCAGTCTTGCAATCAACATATTTGGCGCCACTGTGTCTCCACTGGAAGCCATACACAGGACCTAAATCGCCTAGAAACAAAGTCAAGCTTTAGAAGGAATAAAATATTTTGTAATTGTTTAATAGATATACTAAAAGAAATAAAATAATAAGTAGGTATAGACTTCAGCCTTGCCAGCTTTAAATTTGACTATGATCTGAAGAAATTAAAAATCAATACATCTTATACTACCCATCAATGCAAGCTTTTACTGAACTAACGGGCTTATACTGTAGGCTGTGTAAGCTTTAGACTTATCACATAATACAATATAATTTCTAAGGGAGGTTTTTAGCACCTATCCATAAAAATGTGTGTTTTTGTTTGTACAAATGTACTTACATTAAAAAATAATGGCTTACCAATTTCTCGATCTTTGAAACCCAGGTTATCAAGGAAGGCTCTTGACCCATTGGCATCCCAAATGTGTACGCCTTTGTCGGATAGTACTTTAGCATCAGTGCAGCCGGATATCATCCATAGCAATTCTTCAATAACACCTCTAGTAAAAACTCTTTTGGTAGTCAGCAGTGGTAAGGTGTTGTTCTTCAGAGAGTACCTCAGCATACCACCAAATACTGAGAGGGTGCCCACGCCTGTTCTATCAACTCTTTTGTCACCTGAAATCGGACAAAATTATGAATAATGACGATTTATATGTGATTAATGAACAGTTGCGAACTAGGCTGTACGTACCGGTTTCAATTATTTGTTTCACAAGATTTAAGTATTGGTACTCATCGTGAGGTGATTTCTGTTTATCTTGACACATGATTTAGAAATTAATTTGTAACAAAAGTAAAATAAACCTTTCTTTGAACTTTCTAAAAAATCTAGCCTTTCAGAATTTCATTCATTGGCTTTTCAATCAATGCGAAATGCGAATACGCGCCAATTTTGGCGCCAATTCTGTAAAATCTGTCTGTTATGTCAATGTCATTTTTTTTTCATATTTCGCCCATTTTGGGCAGGCTAAAGCCTTTAAGGCCATACCGCCTCGTCATATTATTTATGTTATCTTCTGACTCTTCTTCTTAGTAAAGCAGTGGAGACTTTACTAGAAGTGAGATGTGTTGTCTTCAAAACTCCATCGAAGTTTTGAAGACAACACGAAAAGACATGCTTTACCACATTATACCACTTGCCCACACTCATGCATGTATTTCAGCTATTAATAAATGAAACACCACAACTTTTACACTACCTACTAATATTGACAAAAACACAAGTTTTAGAAAATAATACACTGCATCGACATGATTTTTTCGCGTTCCCGCCAAAACTTGTTGATGTAGCTAATTTTCGAAATTCCCTACAAATGTATGTTTATTTTTGTCTTCAAGCGGCGGCCAGCGACGCTTTGTAACTTTCGTGTTCTACGGAAGAATTTACGAAAGTTCCTAAACCTAAAGATGTGGTTTTTGTGCTAATATTGATAAAATTCAACTAATTGCTAAAAATAATTAACTGTAGCCGTAATCGGGTTTTATGTATAATTCCTTATATTTTGGGAAAACTTCTAAATTGGCACGAAAAACTAAATTGGCACGATTGGCACGGATGAAGTTAGGAGTAAAAATCCTAATGGGTGGATATTGGGCCGTCATGTTACGGCAACACAGTTTTTTTTTTTGGTGTCCCGCTATTGCAAAGTGCGTTCAAAAACGGCGTTTTTTGACGGACTCACGTAGGTACTTCATGACACGTATATCTAAGTCGGAATGAACCGCCGACCGTCCAGTCAACGGTCGGATGGACCAATTTTTGTATTCGTTCTACACGGTCGGTGGTTGACTCAACTTGTTGACGGCTTCGGTGGCTCAGTGGTTACTTGAATCAAAGTGACGTGGGTTCAATTCCCACCTAGGGCAAGTTTTTTTTTTTGATAACCATAGGTGTTTGCTGTGTCTGGATGTTTTAGGTACTATCTTTAAAAGTAGGTAAGTATTTAAAGTATGTATATGTATTGGATCAGTCTCTGGCAGCAATATCATTACCTTTGCTTAGTTTGGGGTCGGAGACCGTGTGTAAGATATCCCTTAATATTTAAGTATTACATATATATTATATTTTGTGAGTTTTCCTCTGTGAAATCGATGGCTCCTTGCGTTTAAATGCAATATAGGATCAGTTTAGCAATAACTTTTTAAAGCTTTAGAGAAGAAAAATAATCGGCTAAGTGCGAGTCGAACTCGCGTACGAAGGGTTTCGTACCGTATGGAAGCCCTCCTAAATATAAAATATTTTATGTTAATTTAATTACTTATTTTGAAGGTAATATGCAACTTAATATTCTGTAAATATTTCAAGCGTCTTCCTGTTGCCGTTATTAATATCGAACAAAAAAATCCTGTTTCTTGTATGGGAACCCCTTAAATAATTATTTTATAATTTTATCTTGAAAGTCAATATTAAACTACATATTGTGTAAATATTTAAAGCATCTACCTGTCACTGTTATTAATATCGAGCGAAAAATGGCTAAAAATTTAGGCTAGTTGTCTCTCAATTTTTTTTTTCTGTTTTTAGGATTTATTGTTAAATGTCCGTGTGTAAGATGTCCCCTAATATTTATTTATTTATTTATTTATTGTTATAGCGACAACAGAAATACGTAAAAGTTTCAACGTTCTAGCTTCACGTTCTAACGTTCTACGTTAGCTAACGTTCTAGCCGTTCATGAGATACAGCCTGGTGACAGACAGACAGACAGACGAACAGCGGTCTTAGAAATTGTTTTTAACCTTTGGGTTCGGAACCCTAAAAACAAAGTAAAAAGAAAATGTATGCAACATGATGCTTGAGTTTTTTGGTTCTTATCTTTGTATACATCGGATTAAATGTCCCAAAAACATTATATTGAATATTTATAAACCTCTCGTTCGCGGCGTTTGTTTTCCGTCCATGCGATAACGTCCGCCCGTGACGACTGACAGGCGCACACTGACTGACTCGCTCGCGTCGCGTCGTCCGACAGCGTTCCACACGGTCGGAACCGACCACGGACGCAGCCCGTCGGAAGAGATGCGCTTCCGACTACACGGTCCATTTTTACACCAACCCGACCAAGGACGCGGTGGTCGGCGGTTGGTTCCGACCGTGTAGAAGGCCTTTAAGTCAATTCGATATTATCATAGCAACCAAAATAATAAAAATATCGTTGACAAAACCACCAATAAACAAAAATAAATTCTTATAGAATCCACCACAAAATAAATAGTGGTTGGCTCTGAATATGTTCCGTATAAACGAGTCGGTTCCTAAAACTTTCAACAGATTTTCTAATGTAAGTTTAGTTCAATCTATTTGTTTACCTTACGTGCGTAGTGCGTACCTACAATACCCAGATAATTCTGTGCCCTGTTATGCCGTAGGTATAAAATGTTTTTCTACCCTCTAGATAATCATTATCGCCACAAATAAGTCACTACCGTCTAGTGTGGTACGTATGTAGGCGTTGAAAGTTATTTAGTATTGACGTATTGCACCTGCCTATTATTAAGTAGCCTTATTTACGCCGAATCATACAAGTCGGCAGATGTGAATATAGCTGCGCAATTTCCAATGCTAACTGAAGCTCTCAATATAGAGCTGCGCGCTGATTGGCTTGCCCAGCAACAGGTAGGTACCTACCTTAGCTAAGCTATTGATTAGCTAAAAAAACCTGACGCTTTAAATAACTGTGAATAAGATTGCTACGGTAGCTAACAAAAGAGCTGATAACTTTGAAACGGCTGAACCGATTTTAAAGAAAAAGCTAAGAACACTCTCGAAAGGACAATATTAGTACCTAGTTAAGTAGTAGGTAATTACAGTCAGTAGGTACTTTAATGGTATACGCCTAGGTATCTAAATCATTACATGACATTTCGTTATTAAATTCAAAAATTAATATTTACATATAGCGGCGGCGTTTTAGACTTTAGATTACTAAGATAAAAACAATCCACAGATTTAATCATAATGCCAACTCTTGAAGCACCATGTGTGGAGCTGGGCAGCGTCCCGGAGACGCCAAGCGGTATCGTGACGCCGATCTCTTCAGAGGACGCCAGCACTGCAAGTTCCGCGGAACCACCCAGCATTCGAGCTACTCCTCTATTCAGGTTGAAATGAAAAGAGTTGGATTTGTATTAGGATTCAGAATTTAGAATAATAACCTCAGATTTAATCATAATGCCAACTCTCGAAGCACCATGCGTGAAGTTGGGCAGCGTCCCGGAGTCGCTGAGCGGCATCGCGACGCCAATCTCTATAGAATTAAGACGCCAACACCGTAAGATTCCTAGAACCGCCTAGCATGCCAGCTACTCCTCCGTTTAGGTTGAAATCAAGTTTCAACTCTCGATGCACAATGAGGAGCTGGGCAGCGGAGACGCCGAGCAGATTCGCCGATTTCTTTAATAGCCGATTTCTTCAGAGGACGCCAGTACTGCAAGTTCCGCGGAACCACCCAGCACTCGAGCTACTCCTCTATTCAGGTTGAAACCCAAAATCTGATTTGCGTTAGGATACATAATTTAAAATAAAACACATTTAATCATAAGGTCAACTCTCGAAGCACCATGTGTGGAGCTGGGCAGCCTAGAGACACCAAGCGACATCGCAACGCCGATCTCTTCAGAGGACACCAGCACCGTAAGTTCCGCGGAATCACCCAGCATGCGAGCTACTCCTCTATTCAGGTTGAAACCCAGTCTGATTTACGTTAGGACACAGAATTTAAAAAAAACACAGATTGAATCATAACGCTCAAGTGTCGAAGCACCATGTGTGGAGCTGGGCAGCGTCCTGGATACGCTAAGCGGCATCGCGACGCCAATCTCTTCAGAAGACGCCAGCACTGTAAGTTCCGCGAAACCACCCAGCATTCGAGCTACTCCTCTATTCAGGTTGAAGTCAAGAGTTAGATTGGTGTTAACGTCTATCCATCAGCCATAGCACGTTTGCTGCAGTACATAGGCCTCCCCTATGGATCTCCAATAGAACCCCATTTGGAATCGGCTTGCCTCCAGCGCGTTCATGCGGTCTATCATATAGTCTGTCCACGACCTACGCTTCATGGTGTCCATTCGAAAACTTTACAAGCCCATCGTCCATCCGTTCTTCGAACTATGCCCTGCCCACTACCATTTCAACTTGCTAAACCGCTAACGCAGGAACATAGTCCTGCGGTTTCTGGTTTGTCTGTAGAGACATTTAATAATAGGTATGTTTACGTTGAAGGGCCCTGGCGATGCCCCTGCCAGAGCCAGCTCAGCCGCCGGGACAAGAAGAGCTAGAACGTCGGCTGCCTGGTTACCGGCGCATCGTCATACCGAGGGAACTCACGCTCATTGAACTGCTGGTAAACCAAACTGATATTTTTTTATGGCTTTACAAATCAAGATCTGTTAAACTTATCAACATTGATTCTAGAACCTAAAAATCTGTAAAATTATTATTTTTCGCCAAAAATGGCATAACCGACTTCAACCGTGTATACATCTACACTTGTGATATTATTTATATACATACCTACTTAATATGTAATTCCAATAGTTCGCACGGATCAATGTATCATCCATAACGACTTGGCCGTGACCCACCCGTGACCACTTCTGAAGTTGGTTCTACTTAACAAAAATGAATCACCAAAATCGGTTAATAAATTGGCGGCGTAGCGTAATCGCGTAACATAGGTACATAAAAAAATAAAAACTTTGAGAACCTCCTTTTTCGTCCTTTGAAGTCGGAAATTCAAATTAAAATAAAATTTAAATGCATATGTATAGGTAAGTAAGTAGGTACTGAAAATTTTTTACGCAGCCAAATGGTATCTAAGTAATAATAAGTGTAGGTAGGTACTGTATACCAACAAAACAAACAATTACGCACTCAAACGACAAAAAATATAATTGACGTCGAAAGGGTCTAACTAAGGGTCAACATTCAGCGCGTCACGTTTGAAAGCAACTGTTTATAAATGGAACCCATTAAGCCTTCAATGGGAATTTTGCTCCTAACTTGGAGATCGTGTAGGCCATGTAGTTTTAGCAATCCTATTTTGTCAAACCATAAAATAGCGTAGGTATAGGTTGAATCAAATTTCTGTGATGTTAGCTGCAAGTTGCGCATAGCCCCACTCCTTACCCCCGCTGACATGATTTGCTACTGCGTAACGACTCGCGTCCTGTTCAGTTTGAATCATGACGGCGATATGGTTTTAGTAAGCGGTCAGTGTTAGACTGTGCCTCAGGCAGGATGAAATGGTTACTGATGCCGTTTGAAAGTAACGGTTTGTGAATGAAGACCATTAAGCCTTAAACGGGAAGAATAACATCGTGAAGCTTAAGCAATCCTATTTTCTCAGAATATTCATAAAGTAGCGCTCATTATCAACTCATAGCGTAGTTTGAGTAGGTGTTTATTAGCGATCACCGAAGTTAAGCAGCGTTCGGCACGGTCAATCTTCGGATGGGTGACCGCGGACATTTACAACAGAGCGCTACCGCGGCTTGGATGACACGTTGAATCGTAGACCTCGAATGTTTTAACCATTTAGCCATGTCAAAGACCTTTAAGCAGCTGAAAAACTCTGACACCAAGGCTAAACACCCGACCCATACGAACTTGTAGACAGAATCAAAGTTCTTGGCGGCTGTGATGTTAGCTGCAAGCTGCGGGTAGCTCAACATTGACTGGAGCTCGCTTAAATCTGTGCGAGGATTGGGTTATCCGTGTAGCTAACGTCACAGTCGTCAAGTTTGATTTGGCTTATACCTATTTCCAATATTAATCCTCACGAAACAGAAAGAGAGCAGTGGAGCGACGACGGACGAGGAAGTCCTCCAGATTCGCGAGGCGAAGTTGCGGGTAGTCGCGGACAGGGTGGGGCTGCGGCGGCTCGACGTACTGGTGCCAAGGCTGCGCAGTCTCACTCTGGACGGCAGCGCCATCGCATCTTTAAGGGATCTTGGGATCGGACTCGTGCACCTTAAGGTACTGTAGAATATATACTGACGATATTAACCCTTGGAATAAAGAAAGAGAGCAGCGGAGCGACGACGGACGAAGAAGTTCTTCAGATTCGCGAGGCGAAGTTGCGGGTAGTCGCGGACAGGGTTTCGTTTCTCTGCGGGATCTCGGAATCGGACTAGTGCACCTTAAAGTTAAAGTAACGTACTGCACTAATCTTTCATAATCCACTGTTGAACCATATTCTTGAAAGGTGATAAGGAGTGCGTTGTGTCCACAAAACTGGCTAGTTGTTATGTATTTTCAAACACCATATTACGGATTACCACATTCTGGACATATGCAGGTGTCATGAAAACAGAATTTAGTCCGGATATTTTCTTCAACGAAAAGATAGTGGTGTAAAAACCCATGCATCAATGCATCAATTCTGAAGAGTTCTTGGTACGGTATTAGGATTTCAACTCATCACTGGCTGAGATGACAATAATAATTATCATGAGTAAGTAACGAAAAGGCGACCAAGGCATAAAACAGACTGCAAGTCTCATTCAGTTCTAAAATACTTTCTAGGCCTTCCCCTACTGCGCTTGCCTTTCTGCCATCACACTGGTGTCACGGCTTAGCCACCTAGACCTAGATATACCTACTGTCATAATTAGTAAGCAGTAATATAGGAAATGACGAAGTACCTACGCGCTCCATGTTCTGCCCTACTGTACCTATAGCACTAATGTCTACGAAACTTTGGGACTGACCAATATTTTATTATTACATACTGGACTAATCGCGCACTAAAATTACGAGATAAATAAATACCTCATCATCCCGAAGTTTCGACCGAGTTGCATCGATCGTAGTCACGGGTAGACTGGAATGTGAAACAGCTGATACAGGTCGCATATAAGTTTAGCGCTGAGCGAAGTGTGGAGGGGATGGCTGCGCATGAGTTTAGTATGGCGGTCAACATGCGCAGCCATCCCCTCCACAGTACCCTCAGCGCTAGACTTGCGTGCCGCTACTTGTACCCCAATTCAATTTGAACTTAGTCCCGTAGTATATAAGTACCTAAAAATAATGTGTTCAAATCGCGAAAGTTAACTGACTAATATTATTCATAATAAATTCAAATTTAAAAATTGTTTATTCATGAAAATGTACATCAAGGTTTTGGTGGCTGTAGCTGCCAAACTAGAGACAAATAAACAATATTTTGTTGCAGACGTTGAGTATAAACCGCTGCGGCCTGTATAGTCTCGATGGCGTCTGGGGACTGAGCGCTCTGAGAGAACTCAGTGCTGCAGGGAACAAGCTGCAAGACCTGCAGCCTCTGGCGGCACTCCAGAAACTGCATACGCTTAATCTGGCTGAGTGAGTAAAACATTGCTGACGTTAATCATGCGAAATAGAACCATTTTTAGGGTTCCGTACCTACCCAAAGAGTAAAAACGGGACCCTATTACTAACACTCCGCTGTCTGTCTGTTTGTCACCAGGCTGTATCTTATGAACCGTTATAGCTAGAAAGCTGAAATTTTCACAGTTGATGTATTTCTGTTGCCGCTATAACATCAAATACTAAAAACAGAATAAAATAAATATTTAAATAAATATTTAATAACCTATACAAAAACCCTGAATTTTTAGCCGTTTTACACTCGATATTAATAATGGTAACAGGTAGATGCTTGAAATATTCGCAGAATATTTAGTTTAATATTCACTTCATCACTACATAGGAGTATAAAACAAATTCGCTTCCCGCTGTCTGTCCCCATGTATGCTTATATCTTTAAAACTACGCAACGGATTTTGATGCGGTTTTTTTTATAGATAGAGTGTTTCAAGAGGAAGGTTTATATGTATAATACACGCGAAGCCAGGGCGGGTCGCTAGTCAATAATAAATAAAAATAATTAAATTGAAATGAAATAAATGTTTAAGGAGGGCTCCCATACAGCTCGGAACCCTTCGTGCGCGAGTCCAACTCGCACTTGGCCGATTATTTGAAGACATTACTGCATGTTTTTTTTGCATTGAGTAAAACATTTTGATATGCCACCAAAGAGGTCGAAAGAGGAATGCACCTATTCTTTCTCTGGTCACAATTTTTACTGCATCAAATCTTAAAACACTCAATTGTGTTTTATTTTTGTCACAATAAATCTGCTGTCTTATTCGCCTTTGAGAATTCAAATGTTTCTGTTATTTAGATTACTTCCAATTTGAGCCATTATGATCTAATTGTATGAATCGTGCGCTGTGTGCGTGACTAATACCAAGACCAAAAATCATTATAATTTTGTGTGGACAAAATTACGAGCTTACCTAGGCATTAGGTTTTAGAGGCATTTAACCTGTTTGTCTTTGTACCACTGAATACCAATTGAAATGTAGCTTTTATTTCCACAATATGATTATAGTAGGGTATATTCTCGTTCGGTAAACTTCACTCAACGGAAATGTGATGTCCAAGTAAACATGTATAAATAAAGACAATCCATTAATGACTATCATTCTATTCATGGCCATTATAATAGCCATAGGTTATATTTTGTCGTAATTGCGCGAACACGGTAGTAATAGGTAGTTATATAGTCTAAATAGGTACCTAACTTATTTCTAGTACTGGACGTCTAACACCTGATGTGAGGATGGAAAGAACTAATAATGTTTAGAGAACTAATAATTCCTTCGCATGCAGCAGTTTTTAACCGACTTCCAAAGAGGAGGAGGTTTTTTTTTCGTCTGTATGTACATATATTTTGTATGTTCATCGTCAATGTTAAATTTTATCGAAATCGGCTGAGCCGATTTTAAATTGTCAATAATAATGTAAAAATTGATTCGAGAGAACTATTCGAATTTTGTACACGATTGAAATCGGCTGTGTCATTTTTGGCCAAAACTATTAATTGACCCATTTGCCCCCAGTAACCCAATACCAGACAGCGGTCGACTATGGATGCTAGGCATGTGCGGTTCTCTGCGTCGCCTAAACTTGACCGGCACTCCGGCGTCCAACGAACTGCATTATCGCTCGCAACTGGCATCTGCGTTACCAATGCTCCTGTCTTTGGATGATGTGCCGATGGTCAACGATGTTGATTGTAAGTATGTTTCCAGCTTAGGCTCAGTATAATGTTCAGTTTCATCGATAATTTCGCCAATTGCATGAACTGAATCGAAAAATTCTTTTTTAGTTCGAAATGGTATACTACCGAGGTGGTTCCATTTAAATTTTAAAGAAAACGGCTGAGCCGTTTTTGATAAATCAACAATAATGTGAACAATTTGAGCGAAACATTCGAATTTAGTACACGATGGAAGTCGGTTGTGCCATTTTTTGCGAAAAATAATTATCAAAATTCTTGTAACATTTTAGTCATTTTGCTTTGTAGATCTGATGACGGTGTTTTATTTCTCTAGACGATTCGGATGGTCTCTTTGGTCTGGCTTCTTCGGATGGCGACAGCGATACCGAGACAGACCTGCCTCTAGCTGAAGAACTACCACCGGCTGAACCCGAGGTTGCGCCTTCCACCAGCCAGACTCAGGTTACAATCATACTTTTACTTACATTTAGTTACAACTAGCGACCCGCCCCGGCTTCACACAGGTGTATTACACGTATAAACCTTCCCCTTGAATCACTCTATCTATTAAAAAAACCGCATCAAAATCCGTTGCGTAGTTTTAAAGATATAAGCATACATGGGGACAGACAGCGGGAAGCGACTTTGTTTTATACTATGTAGTGATAGTAATATTTTCCTTGTCACATCACGTAGAGCAATTTCTTCTGCTAAGCGAGTTATGTTCCAGAGTCGCATGGCAGATTCCTGAGCAGATTCGATGGTACGTATTATACTGATTAGGAAAGAAAATACCGATGTTAGGAGCACTTCTTATAATTATGTTATATTTAGGTATAGTTCTCAAGACATTATCCTTACATAGTATAAAATAAAGTCGCTATTTTCGTTTGTTTATTTGTTTGTTTATTTGTTTGTCTGTATGCTTAAATCTTTAAAACTACGCAACGGATTTTGATGCGGTTTTTTTTAATGGATAGAGTGATTCAAGAGGAAGGTATATATGTATAAAAATTCCCGAAATTCCCACGGGAACGGGCACAACGCGGGTAAAACCGCGGGGCGCTGCTAGTTGTGTATAAATGTTTTTAGCCGGTTCTTTAAATTCCGCAGTTCAAATTCTTCTCCAGGCCAGTGTTTTGTTCTTCCATGTACCTATGTAGATCTTACCCGTGTTGGATTTCCTAGAATACCAATTGAAAGCGTTCGACGAGACAACTCATATAATGCTGCTAACCCAGATGCGTCAGTCGGGTGATGATGCGGGTGCGGGCAAATCCGGTCCGGCACGTGACCCGCGCGTGTTGCGCTCCCGCCGACCCGCCACTACCGAGTGCGCGGGCGCGCGGCCCCGCGCGAGCTTGCCGCGCCGCCCGCGCACCGCGCTCCCCGCGCCTGCTATAGAAGCACCGGCAAGGCTTCAGATACTCAATACGCTGATGGGTAAGTATATCGAGTGTCGGTGTAGCCCGCGCACTCTGTAGTGGCAGGGCGCTCCTGCCACCCTGCCACTACAGAGTGCGTGGGCCCGCAGCCCCGCGCGAGCCTGTCACGCCGCCCGCACACTGCGCTCCCTATAAACGCACCCGCGCGCCTGCAGATACTCAACACGCTGATGGGTAGCTATATCTAGTGACTGTAATGCTATGGCCACATCTGCGCCCTACGGCGATGTTTTCGTCACTGGGGGCTCATTCATCTAATTCAAACGGTAGTAATTGGTTGTTCACGATTTGAACTACTACCTGAAGCTGGGCACATACGCTGCGATGATCGCATCTATTCATCAGATCAGTCCAGCGAGGTCCTAATATAGTTGCATTGCCAGTAGGTAGTTATTGAGGAATCAAAATGACACCCCTATTTTAATCGAAAAATATTGATTTAACAAAAAAAAAATTGGCATCAAAGTTGTAGAAAATCAAATTTTAAACAACTTTTGTTCCTATAACTTCTGCTGAAAAATTGAAATAACACAAGTTATTGAAGAAATGAAATGGTACAACCAACTATTTAAAAAAATATCGATCCTACAAAAAGTTGATGGGAATCAAAGTTGTAGAAAATCAAATTTTAAACAACTTTTGTTCCCATCAGCTGTTTGTAGGGTCGATCTTTTTTTAAATAGTTAGTTGTACCATTTTGTTTCTTCAATAACTTGTGTTATTTCAATTTTTCAGCAGAAATTATCGGAATAAAAGTTGTTTAAAATTTGATTTTCTACAACTTTGATTCCCATAAACTTTTTGCAGGATCGATATTTTTTTAAATAGTTGGTTGTACCATTTCATTTCTTCAATAACTTGTATTATTTCAATTTTACAGCAAAAGTTTTGTGAACAAAAGTTGTTTAAAATTTGATTTTCTACAACTTTGATTCCCATCAACTTTTTGTAGGATCGATATTTTTTTCAAATAGCCGGTTGTGCCATTTCATTTCTTCAATAACTTGTGTTATTTCAATTTTCCAGCAGAAGTTATGGGAACAAAAGTTGTTTGAAATTTGATTTTCTACAACTTTAGTTCCCATTAACTTTTTGTAGGATCGATATTTTTTTCAAATAGCCGGTTGTGCCATTTCATTTCTTCAATAACTTGTGTTATTTCAATTTTCCAGCAGAAGTTATGGGAACAAAAAATGTTTAAAATTTGATTTTCTACAACTTTAGTTCCCATTAACTTTTTGTAGGATCGATATTTTTTTCAAATAGCCGGTTGTGCCATTTCATTTCTTCAATAACTTGTGTTATTTCAATTTTTCAGCAGAAGTTATAGGAACAAAAGTTGTTTAAAATTTGATTTTCTACAACTTTGATGCCAATTTTTTTTTTGTTAAATCAATATTTTTCGATTAAAATAGGGGTGTCATTTTGATTCCTCAATAACTACCTACTGGCAATGCAACTATATTAGGACCTCGCTGGACTGATCTGATGAATAGATGCGATCATCGCAGCGTATGTGCCCAGCTTCAGGTAGTAGTTCAAATCGTGAACAACCAAAAAACTACCGTTTGAATTAGATGAATGAGCCCCCAGTGACGAAAACTTCGCCGTAGGGCGCAGATGTGGCCATAGCATGACGGTATCTGGATAGGTATATGGGGCTATCCTGCTTGGCCGTAGCAAGCCGGAAGGAGGTGGTTAAGACCATCGTTTTGTACAATGTTTACTAAAATAATATGGTAAGTATTTTTGTTATTGAAATTCGGATTGATCCCATCTCATGTGGGATCAACCAGAAATTCGAGAAAAAATAATCATATCTGTCGCTTACAAGAATTTCGAATCGACAAATTGTATAAAAAGGCCTGCTTTTTATTCTCCAATTTCGGGTTGGCCTCATAGTAGTGGTTATTCATAATGATGGTCTTAATTACCCCTTTTCGGGTGCAGGGCAAGCAGATACATATGTCTGTATGGACTCGGATGAGTCTGCACCTACCAGACTGCAGATTCTGAACAAGCTTTTCGGTAAGTAAACATGGTAAACTTATGTGTGATTCGATATATGTAGGTGTGGCTGAACAACTCACGCTATCAGAAGACTCCAACATGTAATATTAGATATATTGGGTACTAGCGACCCGCCCCGGCTTCGCACAGGTGTATTATACATATAAACCTTTATCTTGAATCACTCTATCTATTAAAAAACTGCATCAAAATCCGTTGCGTAGTTTTAAAGATATAAGCACACATGGGGACAGACAGCGGAAAGCGACTGTTTTATACTGTGTAGTGATAGTGATAAGGAAAAACTGAGAATAACAGGAACTAAAGAAAAGTGGTGAGAGTCACGGCGCATCCCTTTGGAGATCACGGAATACTTGAAGCTCTCAATAAAATAGACAGACCCCTGTAATGGGACGGATGGATAGATTCTTCTCGTATAAATAGTTCCAATACCTATATATCCAGTTGAACCCGTGGATACATATCTATTACTAGCTGCCCGTCCCAGCTTTGCCCGGGTACGATTGACTAAAGAAGACAAATAGTAAGGATCCCAATTTTTTTTCGAAATATAATATAGCCTATGTTCACCGGGGATACTGTAGCTTTCCAACAGTGAAAGAATTTTTCATATCGGTTCAGTAGTTTCGGAGTCTATTCGATGCAAACAAACAATCAAACCTTTCTTCTTTATAGTATTGGTATAGATTCTATAGATGTATGTTTGAGCGCCCAGAGTGTTCAGCTTAACTATTTATTGATCAAGAAGCGCAGTTGCAAATGTGGAGACCTAATGAATACTTGTTTGTTCCTACTATAAAGATGAGGAATGGCGCTGCAGCGGCAGCAAGCTGACCTCACACAATCCTGTCTGTGGGAACTTGGCGCGAGCTCTGAGGAGACCTGCTTCGAGCCACACTAGAAGCCAAGGTTTGTTTTTCACCAGATTTGTTCGACTTTAGCTATATTTTTTACTGGGTTTAAGTACTTACACTTTTCGAAGTGAAACTTGTAATGCGACTTCCAACAAGGTTGCGTTAAACCTTTAACGCTACCATGGAGGGGGTATGAAAGCACTGTTGCGTCGAAGCTTCACTTCGTCCGTGCGGAGGGACTCCACTTGCATTTTTTTTACATATACTCTTGATTCTTGTTGACTTCATCCCGCCTGATGATAAGCAGAATATATACTGGCTAGGAGGTAAGTAGCACGCTTACCTACTTAGATGGTATACCTGTTTGCTCTAACTTTGAAGACGCTTGTATGCGGTACCCGTCCGGAAAAAGAGACTTGGGAAAATACTTGGTTCTAAATTAACGTGGGCTTTAAAAACAATTTGTTCTGCTTGTAATCTTGGTAATGTCTGTATTTGCCTAATTCAAAGTAATTTGAATGCGCTGCACTGCGATGGAGTAGATATGGTAATGGTCATTTCATGTGCTATATTCGCAATGTGTTGACAAAATTATGGAAAAGTTCAATGTAGCTGAATAAAAGCAGGGGCGTAGCTACCGCCGTATCTGCCGTATCAATTATACGGGTCCTCCGAGCCACGGGGTTCCCCGACTTGCGTAGGCAAAAATTAATAAAATTAGAAAAACTTTAGAAAAGTTAAAGCCATCATCAGCCACAAATTATTTAATAAATCAGTTTGCCGAAAAAAGGCAACGAGGGCGTATGTTTAATTTGATTGCTTGTAAAAATTTTGGCATGTGACAGATAGATAATTATGATGAATAAATAGGTATTTCATGCATATTTTATGCTAACATTTTTTTTTCTTTTGTGAGAAATTTTTACCCTTCAGAAGGGCCTCCAAACAAATTTTTATACGGGTCCCGGCAAGGCACCCTACGCCACTGAATAAAAGTTATGGTGTGGAGCTTCTAAAAAGGTACTAAAGACACAGGGGTAGACTACCGAAATCTTACGTCCCTGCATAGAAATAGATCAATTATTATAATTTCACCCGAACTCACCAACCGTATGATAATAAAACCCACTACCACTTAAAAACCTTGTCCTATAAGTATTTCGGAGTATGACATCTTTACATATTTTTCTCTTTCGCATTGTGCTGCTTACATTTTACGAAACTTTTGTCGTTCTGCTAATAAAGGCATATGTTAGTCAAACAGGGGCATGACTATATCTACATTGACATTGCTAATAGAAATGTTGATAATGAAAAAGTCAACAGCGCATCTCTACATGACCATAGTTACGTAATATTGTAGATACCGAATACCAATATCGGTACAGCAATTTTGGGTGGACACTAGAGTCGTCGTATTGAATAAATATCTGTTACCTATTTATTCCTTGATTTGGGCACTCTTCGTCTTTGTCGAATTCAATAAATAAATAAATATTAGGGGTCATCTTACACACGGTCTCTGACCCCAAACTAAGCATAGCTTGTGATAGATATGGCTGCCAGAGACTGATATACTACATACATTACATATTTTTAAATACATACTTATATAGATAGTACCTAAATAACACCCAGACACAGAGCAAACACCTATGTTCATCACACAAATGTTAGCCCTGGGTGGGGATCGAACCCACACCTCTTTGACCCAGAAGTCAGGGTCACTAACCACTGAGCCACCGAGGTAGTTAATATTCGTAAATGTGATTTTATGAGAAGCAATACATTCTCATAAAACTACATTCATGTGGTGCCTGTTCCTTCCGCAATTCGAACATTTGGCTAGGTATATTATAATATAGCATAGTTAATCGATTTTTGGAAAATTTAGTGCTGTTTGATACAGTTGGAGAAATGGAGAAAGCATATTTTGATTATTTCCTTTCTGACTGTACAAATAAGACTGAATAAAATATCTTCTAGGACTGCGTGGTAGGTGGGTACATCTGTCATTAGCACCAGTTAAGTACATAGAACATGATTGATTTAAAAGTATTAGTTGTTAAAGATCACCCACTTTCTTGTCATCGGACAAGAAAGTTAGTGATCTTTAGGACAATTATTCCCATACTCTGCCCCTGTTATTTTCATTATGAAAACTGGAAGTGTAGGTAACTATTTAGTTTCTGAAACGTGTCCTCTATACTAAGAGTTTAATAATTAGGAATAAAGACATATGAATTGATCAGATAAGTTTGCACGCTCAAGCAGTTACCAGGCCATTAAAAATACTTGCAGCAGTTGTAGCATTCCGTGGCTTTGCCTGCTGTGTTCGATAGTCGCAATATTATTTGCAATATTTAGGGTTCGAAAGACCAGTCAAGCTAATCTTATAGGGTGCAAGATAACTTAGCTTTCCTACAAATCTGTTTACCTTGACGTTAGATGTCTCAATGGCTGTTACATTGTGGACTGGGACCAAAACACAAACAATGGATTGAAACTTTCGTATTTTAAGCGTTACAGAACATTAAGAAAGTATACTACTTTACTGAAATACCTAAGATACCTATGGTAAGCACATCTATTAGAGAATGATGTTTCTAAACAAGTCTTGCTTAACTTTACCTATTACATAGTTAGGTAAGCAAGACTGAAGATATGTTCAAGTGTCCTGTTTGTATCTAAGTACCTCTGGAAACAAATGTTTATTGATCGAGCGAAACGAAGTGTGAGGTCCCTCTACTGGTCACATTTTTCAACGAATCTGGTCAAAATTTGGTGCACAGGTGTCGTCGATGTTTGATTGGGGTATCCCAATCAAACATCGACAAAAAAAGGGGTCGGTAAAAAAAGGGGGAAATTTGCTGTCGCGCTATTTATCATTTCGATGATATTTGGCAAGATCGCTTAGTATCTAAACGCTAACAAGATTTGCGAATTATGCGTGTTCTCTAAGTTAGTACACCTCGTCGTATTTTTCTTTTTGTATCTATCTCTCTCCATCATAAGGTTGCCTGGAAAAAAATAATTTTCAGTGATAAGGCCGCCGCTTGCTTCACATGTTTTAGTATCTATTTATCTGTACTATGTGTGTGTGAATCAATAAAGAATATATCTATCTAACGGTCAAGAGCGAGTCGAAATTTATATAAATTTATGCAGATTTAGTAAAAGAGATGTGCTGCGAGGTCTACAGTTCGGAGAACTACTAGTGATAATGAATACAATTAACAGTTTGTATTGAACTTATTAATACTCCGTTAATATTTGATTCCCAACAGAATCAGACCGAGAATCGATGGAAGATATCATAGGGAATGCTACGAGACTTTTGGCTAATGAGATACCGCGAGCACCAGTCACTGAAGACTGGATCAGATTCAAAGAAACCACTGGGTACGTTAAAATGATACCAATATAATACCTATTTTATAGGCCGAAACAAACATCTTGATGGATGTAATGTTAGGAGTGGCGGGTTTTCGCATTTGCTACCAGTAGACTGTTGAATTTTTGCCCCCCAAAAAAATAAAATATGCGCTACATTAAGCGACTACTCTAACGGTAGTACTTAATAAATATTTCAGACTTTGATTCTAAGAGGTAAAACGTATCCTATGTTTTTTTTTTTTCTGTAGAACTAGTGATAAGTATTTAGTATAAAAAATAATAAGTATTTTATTTTGTCAATAATAAAATGAAATAGTCCGCCCCCTAAAATTAGCCGCCCGAAGCTTCAGCCCACTTAGCCCCTTGGTGAATCTGCTACTGGATGTTAGCTACAAACTGCGGATAGCCAAATCCTGACTGAAGCTCACTTTACAGCTGCGCGAGGATGTCCCGGTAGTTCTAGTAGAACGTAGAACTAATAGTGGAACTTACAGGAACGACCCATTTTGTTATCCGCAGCTTGTAGTTAACATCACATCCGCCAAGATGTTTTATTCGGCTTATACCTTCGATATTGTTCAATATTCAGTCAAGTAATTTGACGAATCTATGTATAAAAAAATCGTGGTTGTTATCTATATGTTATCTGTATCTCGCTAAAGCTCGAGGACGGCTGAACCGATTTGGCTTGATCTTGAAATATTTGTGGAAGCTAAAGAAAATTTTAGACGGTGAGGAAATTTATAAAAGTTGCGAGAAAAATAGTAAATCATTAATTTCATTTTCTCATACAAAATGTTCCTGCATGCAAATGTTGGCATTAAAAGTTGTGAAGTTCACCGGGTCATCTAGTCTACAAATAATAATTTATTTGCTCTTAAATTTTATTCATGACATGAGGAGTCACGCTGATCTTTATGACCCTATTATTATGTCTTTAATCTTCAGTAGGTTCATTTCTTTCATTTGACAGTGTTCAATGTCATGTATATTGAGAAGTCAAATCTTGTGTGCGGATGGTAAAGACCAATTGAAATTCATCACGAATAAGTAATGGTATCATTTAAATTGAGATCTATTTAGCAACAGCATTCAATTTCAATTGCAGAATCGAAATCGACATAGACTTCAATAAGCCAATGAACGAGTTCGATTCATCGAAGGCAATTGACAGATTGGAAGAAATCGAGAAGGAGACTCAGGAACGATTCAAATCGGGGGATATCGATCCAGAAACCGGTTGGCCCATCCCCGGGCCTAGTGTTGCCCCTTTAAATTTCAATACCATCATGAGAGATTTCGAGCAATGGAAGGCTAATCTTACTCCGCCGGAGCCGGGGGATGTAGACAGCCTGTTTAATGATCTCCGTGTTATAGAAAGGAACATGAACAGATTCTCGGATAGCGGCGAGTCACGAATGGACTAAGAAAGCGGCTTTCACGGTAAACAAATACTGTTTGTGGGTCGCGGGCGTGGAAACTGTGTTCGACGACATATGATACTGTTTGTGCTTAGCGTTTTGTTGAGATAGGTTGTATTGCAGTTTATGGTAGTTTTTAGAATGTTAGAGTCACTTAAGTGTGATTTTTTGTGAGGCACCGTCAAAGATGATTTGCAAGATTATGACGACTTTTGGAGTAACACTATCAAGATAATTTTATTTCGCATTCCGTTGCAATATTTATCTAATATTTAGCGCCTATAAATAAGTATGTTTTTTTTATTTGGAATAGGTTTGCGTCTTAAATCGTGTGTGTGTCAAAAGTTTTCTGTTTTTAGTTTCAAGATAGTATTAAATATACTGCATTTTTTTGTAAAAAATAACGGACAAATTAAATCTCATATTTATATAATTTAATCAATACTAGATAAACGTATTTTAATGCACGATTTATATTTATAGATTTATAGTAGGTATATTAATATATTTCTCTGAATTATATTATTAAAATCTTCTATTTACATGTGGATTCATCTATATACTACCTAAGTACTTGTCTTATCAATCTACACATTCTATATATTATTTGCCTACTGAGGCCTACTTTAAATATTTTTGATCAAATAAGTACCTATGCACTTATAATATACTTTTTAATATTTATAAAAATTAGAACTACAAATTTTAAAATGTAATCAATAATCGATTAAATATGCAATATTGAGAATACTTTGTGGTTTCTGTGTGGGACATGTATCTACGTGGTATTAAAAAAATATTCAGGGTTACTCGTACTTGGATCAGTAATAGTACGTTTGACCAAAATAAGCTCATTTTAATTACTTTTATTGTCTTTTTTACTTGGGAAGTAAAAAAGAATTGAATCGAGAATTGAAATCGCAATAAAACATTAAATCTATTCATTTGGGAAATAGCTGATTTAATAATAGACACAATGCCTAAAAAAATATAAATAGTCCGTCAGATAGACTATCACAAAATATTAGACACGTATTTTTTTGGTCAATTAAAAATTTATGAAGATATAGCCCGTCTAAGATGCGCGTGACAGACTTCTGTAAGAGAGGTGACATCACGACCCCCACTCCCAAACTTTGACAAGGTTTATCTTTATCATTTGTTATTTGATTGACAAAAGAAAAAATACGTGTTCAATATTTTTTGATAATCTTAGCAACTCACGGACTAATCATATGATTGATTTTTTTACCCAGTCTATTGTAATATTGTTGTGTAGTACAGGATTGCTCCTGCAGAAAAAGTTAAATAATACTTAGTCAAGAGTACGTACAATATCCACCAATCCGCTGGCCCACCAGCGTGGTGGTTATGGCCCAATCAGCTTTCGTGGCTAGGCTTATATTCAGCAGTGGACTATTAAAAAAGGCCGATACAGTACAGTACTGACAATGAGCTATTTTCGATTAGTACCTACCTAACACCTTCACAATATTGTAGTTTATAAATTTTATAGGTAAATGCATTAAAAAGTACCTGAATTTTATATGTACAATAGATAACAATTTATCCATACAATAATTATATTTGTGAATGTTGCGTAACGAACAAAACACCTGATAAGTGTTATATTAACCACGTATCACCAGAAAGGTGACATTAAAATAAACCCTGTAGGTCAAATAGCTACGTTTAATTTTGATATCGTTTATTGACGTTTAAAAAATTACTTGTAGTACTGTCTTTGTGAAATAAATATGAATTTATTAAATCTTTGTTTCATTCTAAAAATATCTAACTAATGTATTTTGTTCATTGTCCTTTTTGTTGTTCGTTGTGCTTGTTGTTTTGATAATCGTAAAATCCCTTTGTCGAATATCCTACTAATATTAGAAACGAAATTTTATGAGTATGTATGGATGTTTGTGACTCTTTCATGCACAAACGTCTGAATCGATTTGGATGAAATTCGGTATGAAAGGCGGACGACGCGGGTAACACCGAGCGGCTCAACTAGTATCTAATAATACATACCTACATGCAGGAAATTATAAGCTAAATAATGCCTTATTAGTAAATTAGGATGTAAAAAATTACATATTTTAAATAATTTTAATATGTATATGTAGTATATCAGTCTCTGGTAGCCATATCACAAGCTCTGCTTAGATTGGTGTCAGAGACCGAGTGTAAGATGTCCTAATATTTATTTATTTATTATTTAAAAGAATACTTTTAACCTTGAAACTGCGTAAGTGCTCTGCGATCTTCAATGTAATACAATGTAGTACATAATTTGATGTTTCGTTTGTACTCGTAATGAATAAGCTCTAAACTAGTTAGCATATTGTTTTTTATGCTCTAAAAGTATAAACAATAACTATAAGGCTGATTTCAAAAATTCGTTCACGCATTTCTGCGAGTGCAGTACCTAGTAGTAAAAAACCTTATTAAGCATGTTTAAATAACACATGCTTTGTATAGGTTTTTTTGTCATGAAATTAATTCTATCAGATAAGCCCGGGCGAAACCAGGAAGGCTGAGAGTCAGTAATATAATTTAGGGGCCAAGATCATGTGAGGACATTAATCTATTCTATTTGTTGAAGGCGAAGTGATACATCTATAGTAGTACCTCGTGCGTGAGTAGGTATAACGGTTGATGGCCATGAACGTGGCCAGTAGTAGGACAAAAAATAAGTTCAAAGCCCTAAGAGGCACCAAAAAAGTTTACAACTGTTATACGCAATAGGCTAACTTGCTTTGCCGTGAACATTATTTTTATTCAAATAAAAAATGTTTTTTAACGCATAAATGTCCGCATTTGACCACCAACTCGCCTGATGGTAAGCGACGTTGTGGTCGAAGATGAAGCACGCAGACCTAGAATATACCTATTCACTTTGACCTTGAAAAGCTTTAGATTATATCTCTTAGGAAACAGGAAAGCAGGAAGACTGTTCCATTCCCTGGCGGTACGAATCAGAAATGTTGAGTCAAACCGCTTCGTACGTATCGAAGGAAAAATCAATGTGGCGTCCTCCTACTTGTCCTGTAGTAAAAAGGGGATGGTAGGATAAGGCCGTGCAGCTCAGATGCACACTCTCCGAAATGAATCCTATAAAAAATGGACAGACTCGCAATTCTACGGCGGTGCTCCAGCCTATGAAGTTTTTTTGAAACTAACTTTTCATTACCTATAAGCCGAACAGCACGCCGGTCCACCGATTCCAAGGCCTAGAGCTGATACTCTTTCTTTTAACTAACTTAACTACCTGTCATTTAAATAATTAGCTAGTCACATAAATATTCTTTTTTCATGAAATACTTACATAACTACTACTTAAGTTGGGTTTAGTATTTCCATCAAGCATCGTATAATTTTTGAGCAATGTTGTAAGCAATCTTCATTATCATCACCGTAACAGCCGTAGAGCACCCGCTGCTTAACATCCTACTAATATTATAAACGCGAAAGTTTGTATGTATGGATGTTTGTTCTTCCTTCACGCAAAATGTTCTGAACTCACCGAGATGAAACTCTGGAGGTTAGTATTTTATAACCTTCATGCAAGCAGAGCACGTTCAGTGATAGTTTAGCGTCTTGAAAAAGGAGTCGATACTTGAACATTATTTTATATTAAAACAGCAACAATGTATTCCACTGATATATTATTAATTGACTTCAGGAAGTTATTAATAGTTTTTACAATTTAATTTTATAGAGAAGAGATGCGATAATTAACTTGCCAACTTGACGGCCATCACAGAGAGAGAGAGAGCACACATCAAGGGGGACAGAGATAAGAGATAGTCGATTTTCTTAGAACTATCTACAGACTATACAATATTGGGGATACCATTATTCATATTCATATTCAAATTCATTTTATTCATAAAAAATATTACACGTCAAATAATGTTTGTTTTAACACAAAAACAATTACATTCAAGATTATAGAATTACATACAGATTGATAAATAATTTAAATTAAAAATGTCAACATTCAAATTATAATAAATAAATAAATAAATAAATTACTACATAAATAAATTACTACATACATTACTAAATTAATAATATTGTTACGAGATGGGTTCTTGGATAATCTGTAAAAACGCCGATTGTTCACTTTGCACTTTATTGCACAGAATCACAATACACACGACACAACTGGTTCGCACAAACACGTCACACTGGCACTGAAATTCACACAACTAGTCACTTCACAATCACTGGTACCGCACTTAAACACGAGATGTTTTCACTCCGGTATAAAACGCGATAACTGCCACGAACGAAAACCATCGCCCTATTTATATCGGAATAAGGGTTCTCTAGAAATCTGTAGAATATTCGGTGCCATTGTGACTGACAAAGTAAACAAGTGTAAAGTTCGAGAATCCTTATTGTTCTTAATAATTACGAAAACATCAAAAAAAAATCTCACAATAAACGCACACAAAGACCGGTGCCGCCTGAGTCATAAAACCGTAAATTTCGCGATTAGGTGTAAACAACTCGCCGCCCGCAATTACCGCGCGCGGCGCGGCCTACTGCATAACAATATTCCCAATAAACCATTATTTTAACAGAAACTTTGCAGTAGTAATGCTTATCTATACATCAGAATAACACATAGGCTATAATTTATAAAGATATTGCGTGAAACGAAGTTCGCCAGGTCATTTACTAGGCCTATAAATCTCCAAAAAGACCGATCGGAAGCGGCTTGGATCCAGCACGTTTCATGTAGTCTGTCCTTTGTCGGTGTATGTCTTACGCTGTTCTTGTCGGTAGGTTCGTGGTAATACGACGTAAGGTTCGATTTCTAGTATTGTTTTTGTTGTTCTTTGACTGCATGAGATATTACGATGATTATGAAGATTCGTTATAGCATCATTATATTTTAACTTGGTAAAGTAGTATTAATGATTATTAAAGCATTTCTTTTCTTAATTTGTGTAGTATTGAGTGTCTTATAAAGTTCATTTAGTAAATTTCTGATTATACATAAGCATTAAGGTTGTAAATTCTATTTCAAGATTGTAGGAATGCATTTATTAAAAACGGCTTTGCCGATTTCGATTATATTTAAATAAAACCAAAAGAAAATCAAAATCGGACCACTATGTAAAAAGTTACGCGTGGTTATACATAAATAATCGGCCAAGCACGAGTCGGACTCGCGCACGGAGGGTTCCGTACTGTATGAGAGCCCCCCTTAAATATTTTTTTATTCTCTTTTTATCCGTATTTGTTGTTATAGCGGCAACAGAAATACTCGTACATCATCTGTGAAAATTTCAGCTGCCTAGCTATCATGGTTCATGAGATACAGCCCGGTGACAGACAGACGAACAGACGGACATCGAAGTCTTAGTAATAGGGTCCCGTTTTTCCCTTTGGGTACGGAACCCTAAAAAATATATCCGCGTCGAATTGAGTACCTACCTCTTCCGTTTCGTCGGTCAAAAATATCACTAAATGTGAAATTAAAAGTAGGGACAAGACAATAGGTCACTTTTGACATTTCATGTATGCAAAGAAAAATATACCTTACACTAAAGGAATAAAACTCATGAAAACAATATTGACGACGACCGATAATTGTTCTCGAAGACGGCTTGGAGTTTTATTCCTTTAGTGTAAGGTATATTTTTCTTTGCATACATGAACTGTCAAATGTGGCCTATTAAAATGACTCCACTTTAGTAGACTTGTAAACTTTGCTCTAGCAACCATCTCTATTATAGACAAAAGTTATTTTATTCTGACATATTGCGATAATAAAATGACGCTAGTCTAGACTTTATGAGTAGATTATCAGCATCTTAGATTAACAATTGGTCTCGCTCCGCGGTGCGAGAGTAATTATTATTAATCTCAACATAATCAATTTATCACACAAACATACCTATCCGTCTAATTTTTTTCTTAGAGTAGCGAATAAAACAGCAGACGCTACCAGAATAACATATCTCATCAAAAACATAAATGTGAAATGGGAGCCAAAGTGTCGCCACCACAAGAATTGAGATAACTTTAGGATTTTCTACAGAACACGGGGGCCAAGTGTTCTGTAGAAAATCCTAAAGTTTAAGCTACAAGATCATACCTACAACATTCTAAAGGGATTTACTTATGTAATTCAAGCTCGTGATTTGACTTGGCTAGTTTAAGAATAAGTACAGTGCAAATAAGCATTTGTCATAACTTTTTGTTCAGAAATAATTATTAGTTACATCATGATTATCATAGTACACTTATCTCTGAAAAAGTTATCTGGTATTTATTATATTACTATCACAAATGGCATGGTTCATCTATCGAAAATCTCAGTGCCTCGCGACGCTACCGCCATTTATTGTAGTATTGGTTAGGTAAATTTTACAATTACTTTGTTAATAGTACAAATTATCAATAATTTTCAGTTTTTAGATTTTTTCCTTTATTTATGCCCGATAGTCTACCTTGGTGCCAAATATCAAGATTCTAGGTCATCTGGAAGTGGGTTAGGTTTTTGATCTATAAGTCAGTGAGTGAGTCAGTGAGTGAATCAGTCAATGAAACACGAGTTTTTAAACGTTTATAAATCAAGAACTGACTGAGCAAAATTTATGAAATTTTGGTTTCTTGATAAGCTAAAAGACTTTAGTAAATGTGGAAAATTTCATGTATATAGGCTAAATAGTTTTTGAGTTGTGAGGGGGTCAAAATTAGCTCCAAATGGTTCGTGTAATATTACACACGGCCGCTGCGTCGCCAGTTTTCTTTGAACACTTTGGCTGGACACGCTGCCGCGCGTCTAGATCTCGATAGAGATTGTGGAGAACTTTAAATACCTTGTTCAAATGATTTCCTGTTCTCGAGAAAAACTTCTTACATACTCATTTCTATCTCGAGCAGGGTCAAAGAACATATTTTTTTAGCTAGGTACTCGTAGGTGGGTACTGTAGGAAACTCGTTCTAAAGTTGAAAGAGAATAGTAACTAAAAAAGTTTTACGAATATCGCATGAATCAGAGTAAATTAACCACAGATCTTTGAAAACTAAAAGTCAGAATGATTACGTTAAAACGTTGTGATAACGCTGTATTTTATAATCTGTCTGCCGGTTCTTTACTGATGCGATAATATAACCAATGACCATAAAGCCAGTATATTTAGTTACTGCCTTTCCGTCCTTTCCGAGAGAATTTCATTCAGTTCTGTACTGCACCCACCAGTTAATCGAAAGCCGCAGTCAACACCAGACGTCTCAGAGAACGTTAAAATATTTTCTAAAAATGAGTTCGAACTTTTATCGTTTTGTGTGGACTAATGTGCTAACAGTATTTTATTCGTTTGTCACCTTATTTACGTTCCTTTTGGCGTATTTGAAGAATCCATTCAAGAGTCCGTGGGCACAGAAGCTGAGATTGGAACCCCCTAGCCGGCTTACGGACCCTAAATATGGGGAGCACAAATATGTCAAAGTCAATGTAAGTACCTACCTATTCATTTACAATTATTAATTACTGTCTGGAGTATCCACCTAGGTATTAAGTTAGTAAGTAAAAAAATTATGTAGACTAAATAGGTACTACTTAAAATAAAACTAATTAAAAGTTAAAATGGCTTGAGGCGTAGGAATGGTCCCCCATTTGGAAATAAAGTAGGTAGGTTTATAATAAACGCACGCCGTGTATAGGCAGGTAGATACCTACTAATATAATTTTAAGTAATAAAACCGTTTAATTTAACTGTCCCACTATGCCAAAGAGAAGAGTAACGCTAAGAGTAGTGTCATTTGTGACTGTATTTTATTTGATTTATTTCGTAAATTTATTTCGTATTCTTATTCATTTATTTCGTAAAATTCATAATACAGGGTGGATAGCTGACGCCGATATCATAATTTGACCCACAAGTACAAGTAGTAATTGATCGGCAGTTCAAGTGTCCTTTGTGTCTAGATTACATAGCAGTTTCTATGGATTTTCGACGTCATGTTTGTGTAATCATGCATCACAACTTTTTTACCTTATGTCACATCTACTGTTTTTCCTTATTTTGAGTCAAAATGTCGTTCCTACTAATGTGAAACATGATTTTAACATTAGTCATGTTACATGACTAATGTTTAAATAGCTCGAATCGCTGTTTAGATACAGGTTGCTCCAAAATGTTGTTTTAGATAATTGTAAATAACTTAGTAAGTAAATAGCTTTATTTATCATGCTAATATTATAAACGAAAAAGTTTGTATATATCGATGTTTGTTCCACTTTCACGTAAAATCTACTGAACGGCTTGAGACGAAACTTTGCAATAGTAATGTTTATACATCAGAATAACACATAGGCTATAATTTATAAAGATATTGCGTGAAACGAATTTCGCCGGGTCAGCTAGTTAAATTATAAATATGTCGAAGGCTTTAAAACAGATGGTCAAATAGGTAGGTATGTGATTTCATTTAATGTCATCGTCAACTCTCCACCCTGTATATTTTAGCTCGTTTACCAAATTCGTATGTAACTCAGCGCTCGTTTTACCAATTTAGTGTTGAGAGATGTCTTTAGGTTTGTCTTTAGATCCGAAATATTTGATCGACATCCCGGTTACCGATTGAGCTGAAATTTTGCATATATGTGTAAATCGCGTGACAATGCAATATTACCTATGATATGGTGCTGATCTGATGATGGAGCTGGAAGTTGGCCAAATGAACTTAGCAATGAAACGACACAACCTCATCGAGTTTGGGTTCATTTAAATGGTCTTGGCGAGTAGTTGTCTTTCAATGGTAACCAGGGTCTGATGATGGAGCTAGAAGGTGGTCATAGGAACTCTAATGTAACGACGCAACCCTATCGAGTTTCAGCTCGTTTGATTCGTCTTGGCAAGTACTTGTTCAGTAAAAGCTTGTTTTTAAAAAAAAAGGTTTTTAAATATACTACTTGTTTAAATTTAAATAATATAATAGGCAATGTACCTAATTATTATTATTTTTTGCAAAAAATAGCATGAACGACTTCACCCGTGTACAGAATTCGCGTATATTTCGCGCGGATCGATGTAGCATTTTTCACATCATAGTTGATTTATCAAAAATGGCTGAGCCGATTACGACAAAATTTAAATGGGACCAATTTCGAAGTATATTCTTTCTAATAATAAAAAGATTATTGAAATCGGACCACTACGTAAAATGTTATGCGTGGTTATACATAAAAAAAAAAAACAAAAAAAATATACGCGACGAATAATAATTGAGTACCTCCTCCGGTGGTGCGTCGGTCAAATAACATAATAGACAGTCTATGTAATATGTATAATTATCTAATGATAGTTTGCATTATGAATACCTACTACATAATAGGGTAAAAATAATCAAGGATTAGCTATAAAAACTATAATTTAAAACTATAAATCTATTTACGTTAGTAGGTATCAAGTCTTTAGAAAAACGGTCAATCTAAGTAATTTATAGTAATCAACTATTGAATTAATAGTGTGCATAAACATTTATTGGTAAATTGCTCTTAAATTTTAAATTGCATTTCTAAGTAGATTGTACAAGAAAAATATGAATTCTGTATACATACTAGCTGACCCGGTGAACTTCGTCTCACTATGTGTCAACTGTCAATGACAACTTTTACATGCAGGAACACGATGTATGGGAAAATAAAATTATTGTTTTTTTGTTATTTTTCTCTCATCTTATATAAATTTTCTCACTGTTTAAACTTTCTCTTAACTTCCACTTCGCAATATTTCGCTCGGATCGATGTAACATTTTTCATATTATTGTTGATTTATCGAAAATGGCTCAGCCGATTTCGATAAAATTTAAAAAGGAACCAATTTCGAAGTATACACTTTCCAATAAAAAAGAATTATCAAAATCGGACCACTACATAAAAAGTTATGCGTGGTTATACATATAAAAAAAACAAAAAAATATACGCGTCGAATTGAGTACCTCCTATTATAGGTATAATAGGTTCCATCGAACAATAATTAAACTTATTCTGAAGAAAGGTATTCATGTATCTAATTAACTTCTTAGTTCTAGAAAAAAAAAATACGATGTGGTTTGACACTATAACAAATAGGCACAAAACATAAATAAGAGCATGTTTCCTTTTCTCTAGTGTCTGTCACGGGGATAAACGGGTAAAATAATAAGTAGGGCAGGTGCCCCGGTTGTGGCCATCTTAGTTTCCTTTGTGGTTACTTTAAATATTAACGATTAATTAGACAATTTTAATGTTCAAATAATATTTTTAAAAAAATATAGTAATTTCAGATTCACACAAACAATATTTATGTTTTAAGAGGAATTTTTGAAATATTTATCATAAAATAACTCTTTGGAATACTCGTATTTATGTTGTTACATTGTTTATAATTACCACTTATGCAATAATAAGACTCCAAAATGGCCACAACCGGGTCAGTGGCCCTGGCCACGACTGGGGCACCTGCGATACCTATAGGCTGAATCAAAGTTCTTGGCGCCTGTGATGTTAGCTGCAAGCTGCGGATATCCTCGCGCATGCAGCTGTAGAGAGCTTCAGTCAGGATTGTGGTATCCGCAGCTTTAGCTAACATCACAACCATTAAGAATTTTTATTCGACCTATACTAGATCTAGGTTCTACCGACTTTTGCCTTAACTTATATAGTAAGTATAATAGTTCGGAGATTTCGAAAGACATCTCCGAACTATTGTACTTATTATGCTTTCAATAACAAGATATAAATAATCGGCCAAATACGAGTCGGACTCGCGCACAAAGGGTTCCGTACATGCTGTATAGGAGCTTATGTTATAAGGGGGGTGTTATAATTATGTTATAATATTAAGGGGTTAATACATTTTATTTTAATTTAATTATTTATTTTTGAAGTAAATATACATCTAAATATTCTATGAATATTTCAAGCATCAAGTTTATACCTGTTGCCGTTATTGATGTCGAGCAAAAAATCAGGTTTAGTTGTACGGGAGCCCCCCTTGAATATTTATTTTATTTTAATAATTTATTTTTAAAGCGAATGTTTAACTAATTATTTTGTGGATATTTCAAGCATATAGGTACCTGTCAACCTTATTAATATCGAGCAAAACTCGGCTAAAAATTTATGTTTGTTGTATGGGAGCCCATCTTATTTTTTTTGTATATTTAGTATTTGTTGTTATAGCGGCAACGCAAAACACGTCATCTGTGAAAATTTCAACGTTCTAGCTATCACCGTTCATGAGATACAAGATGGTGACAAACAGACATACAGACTGACAGACGGACAGCGCAGTCTTAGTATTAGGGTTCCGTTTTTACCCTTTGGGTACGGAACCCTATAAATAGATGGTGTCTGAAAACAATAACAAATCCATTGCATTGTTTAAAATATTACGTAGGTACCTATCATAATGATACGGACGACGGGTAGCTTGTTTTGTACATAATAAGTATCACGTAGACATATACCTACCTAATTATCTGCCTAGTTAACTCTGCGTATGAGGTTTATGAGGAATCTTATCACAGTAGGTACATGCTTTCCGTGAAAAATTTAGGTGTCTGGCTTTTCATTCTAGGCATTTAGCATACATATAGCTGATATAGCACTAGCTATCTTACCTAATACACAAGTACAGTAACCATTCTAAATTGCAATTTGCATACCTATCCTCAAACAGAATACAAAATCAGTACGGCACAACCTCTGTGTATACCTAACTTATTAGCATCGTAATGTTCCCTACCTCCTGCATCTTACGTTACTTGAGCCTAACAATGCAGTGCGTGTGCGGTAATAATCTTGCACATTTACACTAGTACACGAAAACGTTCCGCTTTCTGCCCCAATGCTTCTTCCGTAGCAGTGAAATCAAACTGAATAGTTGGATAAACCGGAGTGCCGGTAACCTGTTTTCGCACTCCCTATAGATCTAGCCAGACTAAAGAAGTTAGGGTTGTCAACCGAAGAAATTTTGTTGGCTCTTCGAAAACTGTTGCTTTGTAACATACCAACTGCTTCTTTTTTCATATTTTTTTTCTTTGCTTTTCTCACTTCTATATCTATGCTTCTCCGTATCCGTACTTACCAACATAAGATTTGAAGTTCCGTAGAAATTAGGAATACCTACGCAACTATAGGTATATAGGCAGGTAAAAAATTCAGGTTTGTTACGTATGGGAAATTAAATATTTTTCTATTTCTGATTTTAGTATTTAATGTTTTAAAATCTGTAAAATTTTAACGTTCTAGCTATCACCTAGCTATTCATGAGATACAGCCTGGCGACAAGATAGACGAACAGCGGAGTCTTAGTAATGTAATAGGGTCCCGTTTTTAACCTTTTGGTACGGAACCCTAAAAAGTACGTAATATCACTGATATACCGACCGCCTTTTGTGCCTATTCTATCTTTGTTTCTTATGTTATGTTTTTCCTATGTGTTGGTGTCAATAAAGTGTTGTTGTATTGTATTGTATTGTATATATTATATTGTTACGTACGCTCGTGACAACCGATTTACAGTGCATATCTAAAGTTGTCAACCCTGATGGACCCTGCCAGAGGATATACGAGACTACGCACGTAACGAGCCGGGCATTGGCGATGTATATATATACCACACATGTAATAGTCCTCACAGTAGATTGAATAGGGATGTTTACTGGGTATAAAAATCATCATTATAATTAGTCCGTCAGTTAGTGACTAAGATAAACCTTGTCAAAGTTTGAGAGTCGGCTCGTGACGGTACTAAATATTATAGACGATACATTTGATAGCGGTTAGTGACGTCACGCGGAACTTTAACGGGCTATATTTTTATAAATTTTTGTTAAGTTGACAAAAGAAAAAATACGTGTCTAATATTTTTTGACAATCTATTTGACGGACTAGTTATATTTTTTTTAGCAAACAAGCCTATTCTATTGTCACATTTACTAGGCTCTATGGTAACATACGCAAAATAAAATAATTTTACATGTGGAAAAAATGTTTATCTACGCTGAACAGCCGTCTGTTCTGACTGTACTGTCATTGATACTCTACTTACTCTGAAGGGAATAAACCTGTGCTAAATAGTGTTATTCGTTTTGCAGAAACGATATTTATATTTTATGCTAGGAGAAAAGTACCTAAAGGAAAAACTTCCCATATTTCTGAGCGTCAAAAGATCTTCTGCATGTGGTGGGCTGGTGGGCTAATCACCAAGTTAGTGTTTAGAGAAAATTAAATGCTAGGTATAGTGCGTGATTATATCTAAATAATTTTGCGGCTTTAAATTTTAATTCTTTAATTATAACTTCGCAGCTGTAAGTACGTGTTCATAATGGATTGCTATACAAAAAATATATGGTATTAATTTAGATCATTAAAACTGGCTTAAAATTGAGGTTATCAAACTTCTAACGCTTATGATTAATGCCAGAAATCAGAATTAGAACTTATTTTCAAATTCAAACTCAAAATTACTTTGTTTCAGGCAAATACCCATACCCATAGAAGAATAATTCACTCAGTTTTATAACTATAACCGTCAATGTAATTATGTAATATAATTATTTTTAGCAAAAAATGGCAAAACCGACTTCCATCTTGTAGGTACCTACAAATGAATGATTCGCTCGAATCGATCTAGAGTAGGTAGGTACAATTTTTACATTATTGTTGATTTTTCAAAAACGGTTCAGCTATTTCGATAACATTTAAGTGGAAACGCTTCGAGAGTACCTATATCCTTTGGAATTAAAAAAAGACTTTTTGAAATCGGTTCAGAACTGGCCACAATATCGATGAACATACACAAAAAAACATCAGACGAACACAGAACATCCTCCTTTTTGGAAATCGGTTAAAAATAGTCAAAAATAAAATAAATAAAGTGCCCGAACAATGAATCTGAAATTTTACTACTTTTATAAATTCTGAAAATAATGCGTCAACATAAAATCATGGAAGATAAGAGATGAAGCAGGCCAGATCCAGCATGCGACCACGAAAACTCAGGAAATGAACTCCTTTCGATCTGTGGAAAAGTGATAGATATGTATATACTTTGCCATAACGCTGTCTCATTCTGACACGTCAAAAGAAATATTACTTCGTGCGCGTCCTAGTCCGGCAGACTAGACTCGGCGGAAATGTTACATCACCTCCTGGAAAACTCCATACATCCACCGACGCTATTCTTACTTTTATTGATTGGAGTTATTTCTAGCTACAAGTTTACAATAACACCTCGAAAATGTTGTTGCTATCTGGTTGCAGACTCACTTCTTGCAGTAGTTTTTTGAATGATAAATAGGTGCAAATGAGATCCAAAATACAGATTACCTACTCTACGTTAGTAGGTAGAGCCATAAATTACCGTGGTAGAGCGTTCTGTGCTCGTTTGATTTTTTATGTCTTATTAACTTAGGTTCAAACATTTTCATAGGTACCTACACTTGCACTTATGTATGCGTAATTATGCAAAAGCAAAGACAATGGATTTAAATACGTGTAATTGCAAATATAACATGTGTTAAGATATTGACATGTACACAAAATAAATATGGACATAAAATATCAGAGCTATTTTTAACTACCATTTGCAATAACATCTCGAAAAGTTGTTGCTAACTGGCTGCAAACGCACTTAGGTATATACCTACGAGTATATACTTACTTACTTTATATTTGATCGAACGAAAGTAGTGAGCGAAGAGTCTCAGTTTTCATCTATCCGGATGTTGTATCTTATTTTTTATCGCGAATTAGTGCGCATTTGACTACCAACTCTGTACTGTACTATACCAGCCTTTTATTAGTCCACTGCAGGACGTAGGGGCCTACCCACGAAGGGTGATTGATTGGGCCATATCCACCACGCTGGCCCAGTGCGGGTTGGTGGATTTACACACGCCATTGAATTTCTTCTACGGACGTATGCAGGTAACACAGATATCTGAACTCTGTGTGGTCGAAGATAAAGCACGCAGACTTTGAAGCTTTGAAGACACTATGACCATGGATGTATTACACAAACTAAAAAATCTTGGCCTATGCTATCATTGAGATTAGATAAGAAGATCACGTACCTACTTAACTTATTGACTTACTTACTTGGGTACGATTTGTCAATCATGAATTAAAAAGAAAGACAAAAACCAGTCTGTAAACGTAGCTCATTTGCAAAAAGGATGTATTACACGGGCGAAAACAATAAACAAACCCAGCTCATTGACCCAACTATAATTCGCAATTAATATAATTCGCAAATCGAAATGTAGGTCGTTGCATATCGTTGGCTCACTATTACAAGGTTCTATGTTACAATTTTACTACTTATTGAGGTATGAATGCTGCAAGGTTCTATGTGTCATTTAGCCACACTTTTTAAATAACAAACCGCTAGATGGCAGCACATTTACTACGAAATATTAATGTTCCATAGTCCTATGTTGCATTTTTATTACACAAAGAAATAACAAAGTTCCATGTTAAACATAGAACCATCACCATGTTGATTTTATTCATTTTTTTTATAACATGGTTCTATGTTAAACATATGACTTGCTTAGAGAAAAAAACATCAACGTGTCTATGACCAAAGTTCTATGTCAGCTGTCAGTGTCAAAATCATCTCAATTTCGCGGCTAAATGTTACGGGTTTTTTGTGTCAATAGAACGGTTATCCCAAGGAATACTCTTGGTTATCCCTTCAATTTCGTGTAAAATAGTGAGCGTCGTATAATAATGGACTATTCAAGTGATGACTCAGTGGCAGATAAAGATTTCGTGCCTCCATCACCTCCTTGTCGTATATCTTCAAGTTCTATGAGTTCAACAGATTCTGACGAAGATAGAAGGTGAGTTAATTTCAATTTCATACTATACAGTTGAAGTTTTTCAATAGATAATTTTCATGAACTAAACTAGTATATATTTATTTTCAGATCTGTACACAATCAATCGAACGTTGATGAAGGAAATGTTGTGTGTGAAGCACAACCTAAAAAACGATCACGTAAGCGACAGAGAAATGAACAAGAATGGAAGATTAATAAACGAAAAGATGCAAGAAATAAGGGGTTAGAATATGTGTCTAGTCGTAAGAAGCTAATGCCGGCAAAGAAGATAAGAAAAAGCAAGGATTGTCTAAATAAATGTGTGTTTAAATGTAGCCAAAAGATTACTGATGATGAAAGGTTATCAATTTTTACTAATTATTATAAATTATCTTCAGAAGAAAAACGAATGTTTTTGCTGAATAATACTAATTGTTTGCAACCTGACAGGAGACGCAAAGGAAATAATGATGAAAATTCAAAGAAAAAAGTTAGCTATCAGTTTTTTTTCACTGTGAACTCTGTGAAGATAAAAGTGTGTAAGAATTTCTTCTGTGATACTTTGGTGATTAGTCAGAAACCAATATATAATATTCACAAAACAAAGAACAATATCTCAAATACTCCTGCACCCAGTAACCAAGGGAAACATACAAAAAGAGCCACAGCTGAAGAAGATAGACTGCTTGTTAAGGAACACATTAATTCATTTCCCCGGGTTCCATCACATTATTGCAGGAAAGACTCTTCTAGAGAGTACTTAGAACGCTATTTGACCATAAAAAAAATGTATTCTCTGTATACTGCCTGGATTACAGAAAAGAACAAGGTTCCAGTTAAACAAGAAGTATATCGACGTATATTCTGTAATGATTTCAATATTTACTTTCAAAAACCCAAAAAAGACAGATGTGATTTATGTGAGGAGGTTGATATAAAGTACAAAGAAGGACATACATTAACATCAGATTTACAAGAGAAGATAAACAGGCACAAAACAGAAAAGATGGCTGCTAGGTCAAACCGTGATAAAGATAGAAAAGGTACCATTCCAGTATTGTGCTTTGATCTAGAGAATGTTTTATCTTGTCCCAAGGCAGAAGTAAGCAATTTTTTTTACAAAAGTAAATTTTCTACTTACAACATGACTGGCCATCTTTCTACTAATAAAAAAGTGTACTGTGCTATTTGGAGTGAGCACACTGCTGGAAGAAGCGGAAATGATATAGCAAGTGCAGTATACAAAATTTTGACACAGGTTCTGCTTGACAACCCCCATTTCACATCAATTATATTATGGAGTGATAGTTGTGTTCCACAAAATCGCAACAGCATCATGAGCTTTGCTTTAAGACAGCTTATGGATAAATTTCCTACATTGGAACAAATTACTTTAAAATTTTCAACACCTGGACATTCTTGCATTCAAGAAATTGACAATGTGCATAGCTGTATTGATAGAGTCCTCGCAAAGGCTGAATATTATTCACCTATATCTCTGATGAGATTATTATTGCAGGTAAATTCAGCTAAACCCTATTCTATCTTGCAAATGAGTGGGAAAGATTTTTTTAATTTTCAAGAAGCCTGTTCAAGGCTAAAATACTCACTAATTCCTTTTTCCAAAGTGACAGAGCTTCGATTTACGAAGTCACAACTAGAAGTGAGTTTTAAATGTTCACACACTACAGAATCATACACTGTAGCTAATCTGAGACCCCAGAATACCCGAAGGAATCTAAACACAGATTTTATCACCGAACCAAAACTGTTAAAAAGACCTGTATTGTGCAAGACTAAAACGGATAATATACGGTCGATGTATCGGTGGATGCCTACATTGGACAAGGAGTACTATGAGGCAATATTCAGAAAATAAAATGTGACTTAACTTTTTAATATTGTCTAAATTTAACTTTTAGTGACTTATTTTGTCTAAATAAGCATAGTTTTTATGATAAATAAAGATATTTAATGGTATAAATGCTTTTTAATGCTACTGTAACATGAAAATAAGGAGAGCCCTATACTATAGGTATACTATAGGTATAGCAGTGTGTGATACTGGGCTGAAATGATGATTTCTTTCACTTATTTAAGAAGAACAAAGTGCTAAGTTCTGGTTTGAAATAAATAAATAAACATTTTTTGAATCACAAAGTTCTATGTTATTTTAATTTCGTTAATATTTCAGAGTATAAAAGTTGATATCCATTTTTTTGTTCCTAGAAAGCATTACATAGTCCTAAATTAAGATATTAAAATGTTACTTAGGCATTAGAGCTACATGTATAGCTTTTGCTTAAGTCGAAAATTTAAAAGTCAAATTACTCAACTTCATTAAAATTAACTTAGAACCTTGTAATAGTGAGCCAACGATATATTTACAATAAGAAAACTTATTTTATACACAAATCTCCTAAAAAATTAATCACTCACCTCCACGGATAGTCGGGAAAGTAGGTACATATTAAGTATTATAGAACTTATTGTATTGCTACAATTAGGTACATGGCCGGAAAATGCTAATTGAAATCATACAAAAAGGTCAACAGGGGTGATGAATACTGAACATCCATAATAGGATATACTTATGGTAATTTTCTTGCCTTCTGCCACAGCAGATATAGATAAATCTCGAACTCTACTATAGATATCACTACATAACTATAATTGGCATATATATAATACTTGCGACCCGCCCCGGCTTCGCACAGGTTTATTATACATATAAACCTTCTTATTGAATCACTCTATCTATTAAAAAAAACCGCATCAAAATCCGTTGCGTAGTTTTAAAGATATAAGCATACATGGGGTCTGGGGACATAGGGCCAGCGGAAGCGACTTTGTTTTATACTATGTAGTGATTAAAAGCTATACTAGCTAGCAATATTATATTTACCCTATTTGTTTCTGATAGATCTATTGTATCTGATAGATTGTTTAGGTTTGAGCACTCTTTCTTCTCCTTAATGGTCCTTCTTTATGAATCTAGATTGATTACCATCTTACATTAAGAGAAAATATCCTGGTGGACAGGTACGTTCCACATCCTAGCTATTTGTAATTTGTACCAAAAAGTGGCAGCAGCATACCTGCTGTCTACGTCATAATATGGCATCAGCTATCTTGTTATTGTTGCCAATTGCGGAAAACCATGAGAATACCTATTTTAAATTTAAGAAACCATGAGGCTTGTCTAATTGACAGTTTGAGTTACGTGTGTACTATGTATAGGTACATACATAATATGAGAGCGTTTAACTGTATGTTATCCTCTACTTCCTCGCCGAAGGTCATGGATCCGTAGCTCTGTAGGTGTGTGTTTTATTGCCTTGTTTTTGTCCTAGAAATTTAATAATTTACCGAGTGAACGTCTAAAAATCTCGATTAACAGTGTTTGTTATCAAACTCCTCTTGACAGAGTTTTATGAATTTATTTGTGTATTTTGGTATCTGAGAAAATTCGTAGCCTATTTTTATATCCCTTGGTGATATAGGTGGTTTCTCCAGGTTTGTTTTTAGGGTTCCGTACCCAAAGGGTAAAAACGGTACCGTATAACTAAGACCCCTGCTGTCCGTCTGTCTCCAGGCTGTATCTCATGAATCGTTATTGTTAGAAATTGAAATTTTCACAGATGATGTATTTATGTTGCCGTATTCAGTATTTTGTTATAGACAAATACTAAAAACAGAATAAAAATAATAATTAAGGGGGGCTCCCATACAACAAACCTGATTTTTTTGCCGTTTTTCGCTCTATATTAATAATGGTAATAGGTAGATGCTTGAAATTTTCACAGAATATTTAGTTGTACATTCTTTTCAATAATAAATAATAAAATTAAAATTAAATAAATATTTAAGGGCCCCCCTTTTCCCATACAATACGAATCCCTTCGTGCGCTTGTTCGACTCGCACTACCGCCGTTCGACCGATTATTATAAATGGAATAATAATGTTTGCTGGGTCAGCTAGTTTAGGATGGTAGGTATAGTTAAGTTGCATTTTTATGCACTTAGGTAAAATTACCTAGGCTACAATATAACAAATTGCGGTATGTCGATACATAAAGTAGGTAAATCATTGTTCTACCACACTTTTTAGGTGTATGAAAAATGTGTAGGTATCTACTATTACATGGTTGGAAAATGCTAATTGAAATCATACAATAGGGTCAACAGGGGTGATGAATACTGAACATCCATAATGATATACTTATGGTAATTTTCTTACCTTCTGCCACAGCAGATGTAGATAGATAAATCTCGAACTCTACTATAAATATCATCTAAATATACACATATATATAACTGGCATAGAATATTAGGCTATACTAGCTAGCAATATCTAGACACGCGGCAGTAAGTGTAAGTATGTAAAACAAACTTACCTACTGCACAAATGTGCGACTCATTTCTTTGACTCGCTCGCGCGAGCGAATTTCCCTCAAGCGATTCAAAGAATGAGTCAAATGTTGTCACGTTTGCTTATATGAGTATATAGGAAAGTACCTACTGTGAATGTAGGTGTAATCACGCTATTCCAGCTAGACCGATTTTGAAATGTGATCATAGAATATTGCAGGTAATAGGTACAGCTATACCGACTTTTCTATCATTCTATAGCTATCATTACCATAGTGATGGAAAATCTTATTCCATGGAAAATATTAAGTATTATCTTTTTTGGCTGTAGGTAATAAATAATTTATTTTATTTTGCAGCACATAAAACTGCACTATGTGGAAAGCGGAGATCCCACGAAGCCGCTGATGCTATTTGTGCACGGATACCCTGAGTTCTGGTACTCCTGGCGGCATCAGATAGTCGATTTCAACAAGGACTATTGGTACGTAAGCTCCAGATTTTTTTGTGTTAAAGAAATAAAACAAGCTAAGCTATAATCCAGATACCGACAGAGTCCGTAGCAAGTTGAAATGCAGTGGTATATCATCACTACATAGTATAAAACAAAGTCGCTTCCGCTCTGTCATGTCCCTATGTATGCTTATATCTTTAAAACTACGCAACCTATTTTGATGCGGTTTTTTTAAATAGATAGAGTGATTCAAGAGGAAGGTTTAAATGTATAATAAACCTGTGCGAAGCCGGGGCGGGTCGCTAGTTTTATAAATATTACATAGTTCGTTGTACGGATGGCCGATAGAGCACAAGTTCTCGAATGCAGACCACGTACCTGCAAGGGTAGCTTAGGACATCCACAGACAACTTGGAATGGTCAACTAATCAAGATTAAGAAGCAAGCCGATTCTGACCGGTATTATTGGAAATCCATAAGTGGGGCCTATGTACAGCAGTGGACTACCTACGACGATAAAGATGTTTCATTATGTAGGTAATTCATATTAATTATTGTCGTTACATCAGACTCGTCAGTTATATAAGTCTTTTTATAAACTAAGTGACTCTAGCACCAAATCTTGAATCTTGATATCTTTATATACCGAAATACCGTTTGTATGCTACCGTATGTTGTGTATGTATATGTTTGTGTAAATAATAATATTGTAATTGTTTTTAGGTGTGTAGCTATAGATATGAGAGGATATGGAGATTCTGAGAAACCAGAAGGCGTGGAACATTACAAGATAGAGCTCCTCGTGGAAGACATAAGGGATCTCGTTCGGCACTTGGGTAAAAAAATCACTATTTTTTTTCCCAACAAATAAGATCGCGTCTGACCATTAACTTATACAAAATATAATGTATTGCCACGATATAGGTACCAACCTATCAACTCAAACACATACCTACACTTATTGAAATAATTAAATAAATAATCCTTAAAAATCTTCGCAATATTGACTTCCACCGCACCGTGTACAGAATTCGAATGATTTGCACGAATCGATGTGATGTACTTTTTTGTTGATTGATCAAAAAACGGCTTAGCTCATTTCGATAAAATTTAAATGAGAGCATCTCGGACGTATACTCTTTCGAACTATAAAATAATTTAGTAAATCGGTTTACAATTGTCGAAAATATCGATGAAGATACACAAAAAATACATACAGACGAACATAGGTACCTCCTCCTTTTTGGAAGTCGGTAACAAGATTAAATTTATAATTAAATAAACCCCAAGCCCAACGCAATCACTGACAATAAAACTCCTACGGCTGCTAACAAAAGACCTGATAACTTTGAAAAGGCTGAACCAATTTTGATGAAACATAGCTACGAACACTCTCGATCAGTTCAAATTTCAAACAAAAAAATGAAAAAAAAATCAAAATACCTACCTAATAATATATACGAGTGTTTTAATCAAGAATCAAAGAACCCTAGATGGGAGAATGTCCGATGCATAGGTAAATCTACCTACTGAACTTGACTGTACATTACTAGGAGAAATTTTAAAAATACCTCCACCATCTCAGCCGCTAAACTTCGATCTCCCCTAATAAAATTCAAAGTGCAAGTCACTCTCTCTCACTCTCGATTTGCAGCTCTTACGATAGAAGTCACATCCGATGAATCCTGTGGAAAATTATCTACGAGAGGATATTAGAAAAACGTTCTACCTTTATACTTCCGCTATAAAGCATGCGACCACGAAATGCGACGAAAAGAACTCATTTCTACGTGTGAAAAAGTGACAGTTATATACTTTGCCATAATGCTGTCTCGTTCTGACTCTACGAACGAAATAATACGTGGCGCGCATACTAGCCCGACTAGCATTGCAGTCTGACGAACAGCTAGGTACACCACCACCTCGCTGTTCATTCCACCAGTAATTAAAATCAATCATAATCAATTTATTGATAACAATGGTTACAGGTCAAAATATGGAGTTCATTCTTTAATAGAATTTCCAATTAAACACATTAAATCTTGTGGATATTTTGTAGGTGTCCAGAAATTCATCCTGGTGTCCCACGACTGGGGTGGTCTCATCGCGGCGCGGTTCCGCGACGTGTACCCTGATCTCCTGAGCGCTTGCATCCTGCTGGCCAGCATTTCAAGAGAATCCTGGGTGCATGAGATATGGAATAATAGTAGCCAGAGGTTAAAGTCTTGGTAAGATATTCCCGTTGTAAATAAAATTGTGAAGCACCGAGATGCGTGGACTGAGCTAGTCGGAAAACGAAGCCGAAGACCAGTAAGTAGTTAACGGGGCGGTTGTCAATCATGTTCTATGACTGATGGCATCCATCCATCAGTCATAGGACGTCCGCTGCTGGAATGCTGCTGCTACAGTGAAACCTGGATAAGAGAGAGTTGAAGGGACCGCCATCTCATTCTCGCTTATAGAGGTTTTTCACTTATCCAGGTTTCTCACTTATCCAGTTTCGGAAGGGGCTACTCTCTCTTATAGAGGTTAAAAAATACGTCTAATTTGTATGTGGGTACGAGTATCTTCATGCGTGAAGAATGATACATATGTTTATAAATAGTACATAGGTACCTACTAATTGTTTGAGTTGTGTTGATTAGAATTGAACATGGATGATAGTTTGTTTTATTCAGTCTAAAAGACATATTCAAATATTGGGAAAATCAAAAAACGACTTTTTTTAAATATTTCCATGCCCTTTAGAGCACTGAGCCCTTATAGGGACCGTATATCTTTTGATTTTATAATTTTATAAAAGTAATTCTGTTAAGTCAAATTCATTGCGTATTTCATTGCGAGATTTTCCACTTTTGAACGCATACAATACCTAGCTATCTTAAGCTTATCGCTTAACGACTTATTTATTTATTCCTAAAGATTTATATACTAACACCGAACCTTTCTCCCTAATAATACTTATCAACTGGAGTAAGTTTGACCAATAAAATAACCTATTCTAAAAGAATATGATACAAAAATAATGTTAGGTAGATTAAAGAAAACCACAAAATAATTTTAAATAGAATACTATTTCAACAAACTGGATAGTTTAGACGCACGTGTGGCCATTCCAAAATAAAAATGCGATACAAAAACAATGTTACTTATTTCCACAAAATACAAAAAAAAATGTTTGAATAGAACACGATCCGAAAGCAACGGTAGTTAGTTCCACGAAATTTAAGAATGGATCATAAAGTGCAGATGTTTCATTACTCTCAACTCTCGCTAATAGAGGTTCAGACAAGTAGTACTCTCAGTTATAGAGGTCCATGAGGGAAAAACGACTCTCTCTTATAGAGGTTTTGGTCTCTCACTTATAGAGGTATTTGAGGTGTAAAATGACGGGACCTGGCAATTACTCTCACTTAAAGAGGTTTCTCACTTATCCAGTTCTCAGTTAGCCAGGTTTGACTGTATTTGTAAGCGGCTCGTATCCAGCGCGATCCTGCTGTCCTGATGAAGCGAGGTCTGTAATTTTACTGAAGCAAAGAAAATGGTGTCCTCTACCAAGAATAATCTTTATATTCCATTGATACGTAGGTAATTAGGTAGAGTCATCCACGAACTAGAAAAATAAACTCGTATAATTGCGCAACCTAAATACAAAAAACATTCTTACAATTTTGAATTTAAATTTAATTGGTCTCCTAATTATAGAAGTAAGTGTGTTAAAATACCTACCTTCCATTTTGAACGTAAGGCATGCGTTGCATCATAACACAAAAGAAGAACTTTAGATATGAGTCAACAAGAAGCAGACGTGTGTTGTTTTGTTATAATTGCACGGTATTGCATCACTGTTGCTAACGTGTTTTCTGCTCTAACTACATACTACTACCTACCCACACGTGGTGCTCGAATATATCTGAGTTAATATATAGTTTTAGTAAGTACTAAAACTATAATATATAGGTTGGATACCTGATGCCGACATCAATTTGGCCCACAATCAGTAGCAGTACCTACTGGTAACCATCGAGCTATATTACTACGTATAGAGGAGACAACGCACATCCCTACCATGTTCCGCCCAAATGCAGCCATATGGCTGCACATCAATTAGTTGCTTGCTAGCTCTTGAGCACATCAGTCTAGTTTGTTTTAAAACGAAAAAAGTTCAAAATTATTTAATATGGTCTCGTGTGTATTAAGATATTGCACGAATAATACAAAGAATACGGCGAAGTGCAAAGGAATAACTTTCCATCGGTGAGTAATTAGATAATCATTTTACAATTAAATGCAAACAAAATATTATCGGATGGCGCGTGGACGCCATGTTGCGATACTTTTCATAGACTAAAAATGAAGATGTGACATTGTGTGTGTAACAAGTGTAGGTAAAATTAGGGTTTGTTCCCAGTGTCAGTTTTGTCAAAACTAAAAAAAATCCGCTGTTCCATACATTTTGTCCAGGGTGAACGATATTTTTCTATGAAACAACAACTTTTTATTAATAAAAGTCGTAAAAAAAAGTTGTTAGTTTTGATGTACAGAATAAGCCCCTGAAAGGATGCTAAATGCTAATTGATTAGAAATAACCCTGTAAATTAGGTACATCAGTCATACAGTTTACCGTTCTTACTACTGGTAGTAAGAATGGTAGTAACACTGGGAACAAACCAAAATTACACATAAACTTTCGCAATTATAATATTAGTGTGATTAGGCAAACAGTGGTATATTATATAAAATACTTAAACGAATGAATTAGTTTAACTTAAAATTTATATTATGATATAATATTACGTTTGTCGTGGAAATCTTTGAGGGAGGCCTATATCCAGCAGTGGACTTCTACGGGCTGATAATGATGATGATGAATATAATATTTTCTACTGATCAATAATTCAACTAATATTATATTGTGAAGAAGAAAAAACAAAGTACGAATTCAATTGAAGCGTGTGTAGGTAATATAAACTTTGTCACTTCTGTAGTCAGTCAGCATCTTAGTCTATAGAAACGACAAGTCAATGCAGAACGTTGAACGAAACGCGTAAGCGCTTCGAAGAATCGCGGCGCTTTCGACCTTTTTGCCACGAGAAAACTATACCTTAAAAGTGTTCTAGCGCTGCGTGTTAAACTGGCTGATTAGACGACTAATTATTGTTACAGTGCTGAAGCGCACTTTAGATTATATTCTTAACAAACTTGAGCATGATATTTGGTTAGGGTAGCTCCTCTATACGTAGTAATATTTTCTCAAAGCTGGTAACCAGTAATCATCAAAGCATAATTGTTTTAAGGATTACTGGTTAATCAATAGTCAGTTTTTTTTATAGTAGATTTTTTTTCTTATGAAAAAAACCTACTATTGAAAAAACAAAAATTTCAAACAAACTAAATAATAAAAAAGTAGAGGAAGTAATTAGGCATTAAGTATACTTTTTGGAAATCATTCATACCATTTTAACATTAGACTAATAAAAATTGCTATTGAAAAATATCAAAATAGCTTGAACCGTTTTTAGATAGGAACTACCTACCTATAAGTTGCTTCAAAATGACATATAAAATTGTATAAGTAAAAGTAAGTTTAATTTATTAAATTCTAAGTAAATAATAAGTGGAAAGCTTTAGAACAGAAGGCCAAGTACCTATGTAATTTTATTTAATGTCGGCGTCAGCTCTACCTTGTATAACACAAATGCCACCGTAAGCAACAGTGAAACTTGTTACCTACGTAATAGGTGATGCAGAAATGACAAACAATATTGTTGAGTAATCAATGGGATTCATAATAATTTGTATGCCGTACGAGTGCCATTGGATCGTTGGAGTGGCTGAATCCGTCTCCATGATTAAGCATACTCATATATACCATGATATTTGCTTTACCTACTTCCATTGTTATGTCACGTTTGTGAGGTTTCTCCGCCAAGCATGGCCAAGTTCAGGCGGTTCTCAACACTAAGTAGGTAGGTATATAGCAATTGTTTAGGATGATTTTGGAAAAAAAATTAAGTACCTAGATCGGTATATATGTGTGTCGGAACTCAGAAGGTAATGAATGGCTTACACAGCTCCGGTAAGATTGGGAGTACAAAAAAAAATCGGCCAAGTACAAAGTAGTAAAAAGAGTCGGACTCGCGCACGGAGGGTTCCGTACTGTATGGGAGCCCCCCTTAAATATTTATTTTATTTTAATTTCATTATTTATTATTGAAGTAAATATAAAACTAAACATTCTATGAAAATTTCAAGCATTTACCTGTTACCATTATTAATATAGAGCGAAAAATGTCTCAAAATTCAGGTTTGTTGTATGGAAGTCCCCCTTAAATATTTATTTTATTTTGTTTTTAGTAATTGTTGTTATAGGGGCAACAGAAATACATCATCTGTGAAAATTTCAGATGCCTAGCTATCATGGTTCATGAGATACAGCCCGGTGACAGACAGACAGACAGACGGACAGACGGACATAGAAGTCTTAGTAATAGGGTCCCGTTTTTCCCTTTGGGTACGGAACCCTAAAAACGGTTAACAAGATTAAATAAAATAAAAATAAAAAGGTACCCCCCAACGCAATAACTGAAAAAATAGATTTCTATGGCAAAAGAGCTGATAATTTTGAAACGGCTGGACCAATTTTGATAAAATATAGCTAACAAATACAAAAACAAATAAAATAAATTAGCTACAAATACTCCCGATTCATCCACCTTTTAAACAAAATTTTTTTATTAAAAAGGGTAAAAAATATTACTGGACAAAAATTGAGCCTTGTACTTCAAAACTAAAGGCATTGCAGTAGATTTTTAGAGAGTGCTCTACGAGTATGTAAACAAAAGTATCGCCTATTTCTTTGAATTTGTAAGTAGGTTAAGTTTGTTACTCAATCATACTCGTATTGTGTGGGTTGAGTAATTTTATAGCGACAATTTTGCTGGCACCATATCCAATTGTCTAATGATTCCTGCCCGCTGCAAAATTGTATAATAAAGTAAACGGCACTTTCAAAGAATACATTTCTTGTTATTAATTTTATGATATCTTTACGTTTACGATTATTAACAGTTAGATTCTTATATGATTTTGTTTGATTTCGTCATAGGTAATATCGATTATATTATCGAGTTAGAAAGTAAGCTCTAGCAATCCAAGGAGTATACAGGTATGTACCTAGGATCTAGGCTGAAACGGTGGCTTGTTGGTCAGGCGTTCTATGACATCGATAAAGAGTTTTTGACGCTAAAAGTAACTACTTAAAATTGTACTTATCAGTATCCTATTTTTTGTTTTTTAATGACATTCTATTTATTTTATTATTATTTTTAAATTAATTGTTATTTTTAATATTAACGTGTGCTTGACTTATTATTATTGATTATTTAATTTATTGTTGTACCGTTGTACCTATCACTGTTATTGACATTTTAATACTTATGACATTTGTTTTTTGAAATTATTGAAATTGTCCTATTGTACTCGATCTGTGACGTATACTGTTGTATGAATAAAGGAATATGAATATGAATAGGATCGGAAAGATGAGATTAATTTTTAACTATGCTCTCCTGCCGCCTTGTGACCTTTTACGCATAGGCATATACCCTACATCCTAAGTGGGAGATATCGGTTCAAAAATATAGAGCTCCTACGCAATCCAAAATGTTAGTAGGTACCCTCAATATGAAATCAAACTTCTTGGCGACTGAGAAATTGGCTACAGGCTGCGCACATCCCCTCTCTTGAGCCGCTGACATAATTAAGTCCGAATATACCTATTGCTACTGCGCTACCACTCGCTAGCTAACGCACAAGCCGCAGTGGTCTAGAGGTAATGACACCCGCCTTTCAATCGTGACGTCGTGGGTTCAAACCCGGTCCCGTACCAATGAATTCCTTGCAATTTATGTATGGAATTTCACACCACTGGCTTTTCGGTGAAGGAAAACATCGTGAGGCAACCTGCATCTGTCCAAGGAAGAAATTCCATGGCGTTTGTGAATCCACCAACCCGCATTGGGTCAGAGTGGTGGATATGGCCCAATCGCTCTTCGTGGGTAGGCCTACGTCCTGCAGTGGACTATTAAAAAGGCTAGTACAGTACAGTACATGTACTGCAGTACCACGCTTCGTGTTCACACTTTCACAGACGCCTAGTTTGATTCGGCCTACAGGTATAGTTGATTAGACGAACGCGAATGACATTTTTCTTTGAAATAGCTGCTGCATGACTTGTAAGAGCTCGTTCACCTAGAACGTCCTTTTTACAGGATCCATTTTAACTGATCAGTCGCTACTGGTGGTAATATTCACACAGCATTTACAGAACCAATTTTAACGGATCCGATGCTAATTACCATATACGTTTAAACGGACCTGTAAAACGGATGTCGGATCGGTATTTTTACTGGATCAGGAATACTGTATTCTGTGTGAACTCGCGCATACAACTACATACGCTAACAGCATATGCGTTTAAACAGACCTGTAAAACGGACGTTCTATTTGTGAACGAGCCCTAATATGTAAAGTTATGTGGCATCTGGGTTTGATGCCACATAACTTTACATGTTACAAGTCATCTATAAATAATTATTGTACAGTGACCTCCTTTAGTACCACAGTAGGCATGATGACAAAAAAAAATAGGTAATTAGTCCGTCAGATAGACTATCAAGAAATATTAGATACGTTTTTTTTCTTTTTTCAATTAAACAAAAATTGATGAAGATAATTAGTTCGTCTAAGTTCCGTGTGACGTCACAACTGCCATAGAACAAATGTATAGACTTCTGTAACTGTAAGAGAGGTGATGTTACGACTTACGACCCCCACTCCCAAACTTTGACAAGGTTTATCTTTGTCATTTGTTGTTCGATTAACGAAAGAAAAAATACGCGTTCAATATTTTTTGATAATCTAACTCACGGACTAATTATAATAATGTTTTTTTTAACTAGTCGTTATACCTATTCTGTGTTTTCAACTATGTAGAGCTCTCAGAACAGCAGATTCCTTCTCTCTCTTCTGTGGTAGAGCTGACGCTACTTAGATCATTTCGATTAGATCTCCTTCCACATACCATGAGCGTGTCACATCACTACGCCCACTTGACAATATTTTTTACACACATTTTTGCTTTATAGGTACGTGTTCCTGTTCAGAGCTCCGTATTTAGCCGAGCAGATGATGCAGATGTCGGATTTAGTTGCCTACGACAAGTCCATGTTAGTTGAGGGAAAGGATGGTACCGATCAGCAAGACGTCGAGTGCTACAAATACTGGTTTGGAAAACCCTGTAAGTTACAGTTTTCAGTTTTGACTCCATTGGCATGACGTAGGTAGCAAAAGATTTCCTCTAGGGGGCAGCAGCCTCATAAGCCCACTCCAAAAAAAGAAGCTTTTCCACTCAGCCGTGTCCTCCACAAAATATATAAATAAAATAAATATTATGGGATACCTTAATTACACACGGGATCTGACCCCAAACTAAGCAAAGTTTGTAACATGGCTGCGAGACCCTGATATAGTAGGTAAATATTTAGGTACAATACTTAGGTAAAAACATCCAGAGCAAACACCTATGTTTATCTCATAAATACTTGCCCTAATCGAACCCACGCTTCTTTGGCCCAGGTAATAATATTTAAATACTAAAATAATATAAATACTAAAATAATTCTTCATGTGAAAAAATAATGCAGAATCCTTCCTTGATTAAACGTCAGTGGTATTCAGAATCAGAATATCGTTTATTGCTACAAAACTGGTACATAAGTTGTTAAAAATCGGCCAAGTGCGAATCGGACTCACGCACGGAGGGTTCCGTACTGCATAGGAGCGAAAAATGACTAAAAATTCAACTTTATTGTATGGGAGCCCCCCTTAAACATATATTTTATTCTAGTTTTAGTATTTGTTGTTATAGCGGCAACAGAAATACATCTTCTGTGAAAATTTCAGCTGCCTAGCTATCACGGTTCATGAGATACAGCCCGGTGACAGACAGACAGACGGACATCAAAGTCTTTGTAATAGCGTCCCGTTTTTACCCTTTGGGTATGGAACCCTAAAAATTATAAGAATAGAATTATAGAATATCACCATACCATTAATGGAACTAGTGACGTAGCCTACGCCACGGTAATTATATAATTACCGTGCCTACGTTTAGCCTCTGCGTCGCTAGTAGGTATATACCATTCAATCCACAGAACAGCAGAACTAGATTTCCTTCTCTCGCTTATGTGATTCAATCTCAATCTTTATTGTAACCCTAACCATTGATGTATTAGGTACTTTAAAATCCTTGATTGCAACATACTCGTATTATGTTCGAGCCAATATTTATTAAATAGAGATATTTCCTCGAATATTTACATGCAGTTTTTAAATTCATTCATAGATCGGTACAATTCCAATTTATGAATCACAAAAACATGACTAACTTCAATCTATTATCTTTTTCAGTCGCATTCACTCCGCCGATCAACTACTACCGAGCAAACTTCACCTACTACTTCCCAGAGAAGCAAGTTCACACGGAAAATATTCCGCTATTAGTCGCTCACGGACAAAACGACGAATTTCTCAGTCACAGTTTGCTTGAGCAAATGAAGAAGGAGTACTCCACCATTGAAACTACAGTCGTCGAAAACGTTGGCCATTTCATGCAGCAAGAGGAGCCAGTCCGAGTCAACAAGCTTATTAGAGATTTCTTGGCTAAGAATAACCTTTAAGTCATTAGACAGCAAATCGATCGATCGTCCATTGATGCTAAGAGACGTTTATAGGTGCGGTAGCTGTGAATAGTCACAATGTATATAATATTCGATTGACAGGGCATCGAGCCACCACGATAGATCTCGACTGTGCAGTCAGTCTTGAGTGTGTCGCTCTCGCTCGATCGCTCTACCATCCATCGATGGTCAATCTATTGGTTAAGAAACAACAGTCGATCTATCGCATCTATCAGTTTTGAAAATCGACCGATGCTCTATTTTTTGGTAAGGTGGAACATGTTAATCGATATAGACTGTTCCATTTTACTACGACAACGTGCGATCGAATGGTGAGTCGATCGACTGTTGATCTATGAGTAGGTTTATCGATCTGCAATCAATCGATAGCACTCAATAAGTATGAAGTTATTTGAATAAATGTTCAATGTTCGTGTATTTTGCTCTCAATCTAACGCTCTGTGCTGTGCCATTGCGTCTTTATTATAATTAAAAGCTTTTTGTAACGTTGGGAACACGAAAGAATCCTTTTGTTGTTTCCTACGAGTATTCTCATCATTAGGCTTTAATAATAATGAATGTACAAGCTTTTGTTTACTTATATGAATAAATTAATGTTTAATAAAAGCATTGGATTAAATTACCTATTACCTACCTACCTATGACTAATAAAATTAACGTACTTACCTAACTGTGGGTACCGAGGTTACCTGGATATAGATTTGTTGTAGATAGCGTAGAACCTCCAAAGTAAACCTCTGAGTCCAAAATTTAGTGGACAAACCATAATGAACAGGGTACACCTAGGAGCAGCAGTGGAAACGCTCATTAGTATGACCACGAGGTAACGCCCGTATTTTCAGTGGTATTGTACTTTAGAGAATTGAAATTATTTATGTGCCGAAGTCCCAGCCCAGTGTCCATCCTGGGCTGAAATGATGATAATTGATTATTCTACCTATAGAGTGACTCTGTGGCTAATAAAACAGGTCTGCGATACCGACGACCAATCAATCAAGAAATTCGTATTCAATGTTATTAACATAATCTGACGGATTAAGTAGCAAGATGAAGTGGCAGTCTAATAGGGCACATTACGCATAAAGAAGGCTCACGAGGGCTTAGCACAACGCTCTAAAAAATGAAGTACCGCGCAGCATAGTGAGCATGACTGCATGAGCATAGGTAGTAAGTAAGTTCGCATAGTTCCAGAGACAGCCCTGGCGCCAGAGTTTTTCAGTTGCCAGTTCTAGTTGATCTATGATACCCCCTTTACGGGCCACTGAATCGCTTGATGTACAATCCATTTCCTACCAGACCCTTCGAATCTATAATTATATAACTTAATGACTCTATAATATAAATCTTAAAACTATTCCTTGAGAACCTAGCGTTGAAATTGAAAATTTGAATTTGGCGCGCTGGTCAACTGTAACTGTAACTTCCTGTGATTATTTTTAGTTTGTTTTACCGGCCTGGATACCATATTCTTTTGGCCTATTTTATATTTTGTTAAATATAATGAATGCCATTCGAGGATACAATTTTCTTACATTCGAGGTGTCCGGCTGCAGGCATTCTCTTATTGGTTTGTGGCTGCAGGCCGCGACTTTGACATTGTCTTAAGTCGCGGCCTAAATCCGTCCACCACATTAAGAGTACCTAATTGTCCACCACATGCATTTTTAATCGCAGGTACTAGGGCTCTATTGTTTTGTCCATAACGTCTATTCGTCAAATATTAGGCCGCTTGCAGGCCGCTAGTGAAAGCATTCGTGGTTTTACTGTATAAAACGTTCTTCGTAAATAATTATCAAGGTCATGTTATTATAACACCATCAAAATAAAAAGGTAGTTCATTTTTGTGCTTTCTCTTTCTATCACATGCTGGATATTTATCATCTATCCTGTTTTGTAATTTATTTAGAGATTATTTTCAAATTGCGATTTTGTAGGTCGCCACAAATGAAAGCTAATGGCTGCCATACAGAAATCACGAAACAGCTGATGTGCGTCGTTTAATTCTCTATTTAAAAGCTGGTGTTTCAAGTCATTAATTTCTATCCATTTACTTAGATGATACGGCATTCGTGTTATTATTCTGTGTGGTTATCAGGGTATGTGCAGTTTACATAAACGTTTGTTGATGGTGCTGAAGACTTGTGGGTTTTCTACATTGTTAGTTTTTTCAGATGTCACTGACCATACAGCAAATAATTCTGGACGCAAAAAGACTCGCAGGTCGTCTCAAGGAGCGGGAGACCGAGACTGATGCTTTGTTAACCGAAACCCAAACAGCTTACAGACAAATACACACAATGAAGCAGGTAATTAGAGTTTACAGTAATGGTCTTACGATGTCCCCAGGCTTCATTGCTTCTTGTTTACTAGTTACATTCACTTTTAACTTTCCACGTTGACGAATGCTTGAAACTTAGTATCTAGAGCTAATTTTCTTGGCCTTATAGTGAAAAACTTGTAGTCCTTTTATACATAAAGTAGATTGACCTTGAAACCAGATCAGGTTGTGTAAACAGTAGAGGAATGTGCATATTGTTTCTATTTCTATAAGTGGGTTCCAGTAAAGCATTTACTTATGGGTTGTGTTCAACTCATGATTCTGAAAAACTAGAGTAGGTATATTTTAAATCTTGACCCATGTCTTGAATCTTAAACCATATCCCTAGGATTCAATGTGGCCTAAATAAAATTAATACTTAGGAACAACAAAGTACACTAAGAACCTTCCAATATAACAACAGAAGGCACTGCGCTAACTGTAAGGTTTATGATATTCCTTATGCTGTCAGTTATAGACTGAATAAAACATTGTGGCATTTGTGATGTTAACTACAACCTGCGGATAACCCCTGAAGCTCACTTAACAGTTGCGTGAGGATTGGGTTATGCTTGTAGCTAACATAACAACCACCACATTATTTGATTCGACATATAGTTATACGATTTTACTGATGCTAGCTCAGTTACTTACTGTCTAATCTATATAATCTATGAAACTATTTCAGTACAAAGAAGAGGTTGACACATTAAATGAAGCATCAAGGGAAAGGCCCAGAGGTGCACTCATTGCTAGTATAGAAAGAGAGTCACGGCTAATGCGGGATGTGCAAAGAGAGAATGGAGAGCTAAGAGCAGCGTTAGAAGAGCATAGGCGGGCACTGGAGCTTATTATGTCCAAGTATAGACTACACACAGAGAAAAGAGTTTGGGAGTCGAGGATAGACTTTACTGCTGCCATTAATGAGAAGCAACAAGAGGTAAGAATTATGTATAATTTTGATCTTTTCAAGGTTCGGTGAATAGGTAAAGTTCTAAGTCTATAGGTGCGTCCATGTTGGGGTGGTTGGCATTTTTAGCATTTGCAAACTTAGCATTGATGTAAACTGTTTCCATCCATCCATCCATCCATCAGCCATAGGACGTCCACTGCTGGACATAGGCCTCCCCCATGAATCTCCAATAAGACCGGTTGGTAGCGACTTGCATCCAGCGTGATCCTGCGGTCTTAATGAGGTCATCCGTCCACCTTGTGGGTGGACGTCCTACGCTGCGCTTGCCGGTACGTGCGTAAACTGTTTGGGTTTGGTAATTTCGCCCATTTTGCCAATACTGTTACTTTTACTCACTACCCAAAACAAATGCTAAAACATCAAACTCTTATGCCAGAAAACTATCACAAAGAACCCACCTCCACAGGTGGGTCAAAAGTAACAGCTCACAATGGCATTTTTAACTGTTTTTAAGCTATCCGAACAGAGAACGAAAACAGTTAAAAATGCCACTTTTGCTCACACATTCTCAAAATGAATGCTGAATGTGAGTGCTGTTGGCGTTTTTAACTGTTAATTTCACCATCAGTAGGCTACCTGAATGCACCTTATGTGCTTCATCTTTAACTACATTGTTTACTTACCATCGGGCAAGATGGAGGTCAAATGTGTCTGTCCACATGTGTTTTATTTGTAATAAAAAAGTTACTAGGCAAATTTTTCATGTGTATTACCTTTCTACATTTTGGAGGGTGTTTTTCTAGACAACAGATATACTATTGGGATATTATTATAGCCATCACTTATGATCAAATTACTATGGGGATACCATGAAATTGTGAAGAAAAAGCAGCTGTATGTTATGTACATTGTGTATAACAGCTGACTGTTTTGGCAATTAGTCTGATTTTAAAGATGCTTGGAATGGCAGTCAGCAATGATATTTTCGAATATGTTTGTCATCTAGTTATGTGTATCATAATATCATTCAGTATAACAGAACACATTATTCTACCTCACTTTAACCCACTTAGTGAATGACCTTGTGGAATTGCCTTTATATATTGATTTTTCACAAGCTAGCTGAACAAGTTTAATACTGCATCTGTGTACATGCAAGGCAGAATAATACATATGGCCACTGCATACATAAAACTTCAAATATTTAAATGGTGAAAGACAAGACATTATGTGAAAGTAATGCATTTTTTGGGGTCAACATGCATTGAAATGCAGTATGCTTTTCATAATGTCATTGTATATTTATAACTTTGTGAATAGACTTGGTAAGAGGAAAAAATCTGTGCTGACAATTTTATTATTATAAATTATTTATTTTCCTGCTATGTAAATAATATTCTGATCTAATCGTGTCTATTGGTTTCAATGGCATTTTCCGTGTACAAATTACCCTTTTGACCGCAAAAGTCACATACTTGAACAGCACACCCAGGGGGCATACAATGTCTATAGTAGCCAAAAAAACGGGCTCCATAATAAACATGAAGCAAGAAAACAAAAAATGGATGTTAATAAAGTAAATAATAAAATAATAAAAAAAGTAAACGCAAACCTATTCAGAATAAAAAAAAAACAGCTATAAATTCTTCAACCTAGAGCTATCATTGTATGTCAAACAGTTGTTCTGTAAAATGTATGCACTCCAAGAGACCGAAACAAAATTATACCACCAAGCTAGCTCCTAAATTAATGAATTGTACCATTAACCCAGCTTCTAATTACAATTTGGAACTATTCAGGTCAAGATTATTTCAATGTTTTATTTCAGAAACTGATGTATGTGGTTATTTCACATTTTGTAATGACAATATCTAGGACTTTGTCAGATAATGTTTTAAGAATATTGTAAGTTAGTTTTTTTTTTGGATAAACGAAGCAAGCTCATTAGTATTTGTCTAGACTACTTGTTCCTTGTTAATGCGGGCCTTTTCCACAACTGAGCTCTCCATGGGCGCGTTTTATGTGTTAATTATAACCGATACCTGGTTGATATAAAAAAAAATACGAGAATACATCTCAGGCTATTATGAATATTAAAATCTAATGAGGTTAAAACAAGTTTTGACACCTTTAAAATGGATATTTGGAATGAATATAGCCACAATAAGTAAGTTCACATAGTGGTGGTCCTGGTGTCATAGTTTCTAAAGCTGCTTTTAGCCCACTGACATGGTTAAACAGTTCAAATACAAAAAATACAATTGGTACCGGTTGTCTTGACTGTTTAGTCATGTCAGAGACATTCAGGCGGCTTAGAAAACAGACACACCAGGGATAGCCATCGCGCCTAAACTATGTTATGGATAAAACAGCTGGAACCGATAATTTGAAGTGTCATCCGAGTAACGGCAGCGCTCAGTTGAAAATGTGCCCTCTATGGTCACCCATCCTGGCCATCCGTCAAAACTCACCTTGCGGAGCTTTCCTTAACTTCAGTGATCGCTAAAGCTCTGTTTTTCTAGGATAATACATTACTATAATCCTACCGCTTAACTTAGTCCTATCCTACTAGTCCTAACTATGCACACAAATTGGCGCGGTTTCCTATAGAGCGTTAATTGACACCGTAAAGTGAAAGCCAACTTATATCACCAGTAATATTACTGCCATATGACGGCACCGCTATCCTGTCGGACAGATCGGAAACCTGTAACGGGTTACAAAATTGGGTTACAAACGCGGCCGAAAGGTTATAATCTTCATCTTCATCACCTTCATGAAGATGAAATAATATGTTACTGTTACTCATTCCAGTTGATCAGACAGCAGGCCGAGAGGATCAACGAGATGACGAGCATCATGTACAAAGCAGTCACTTTGGACGAGAACGGGGACGCGCGGAAAGAGGAGGAACTTTACCAAAGGCTCATTACTGAGAACAAGGTAATTTATTATACCTTGTAATAAAATAGCTTGATACGCGAGACATTGACATACATACGCAAATCAAGTACCATAATTTTTATTAGTACCTAACGTACTTACACAATGTTGTACTTTATGCTCGTGAATCTCGACCATGAAGTACAACATTGTGTACTGAACGTTTTGACTATAAAAATTATGGTACTTGATGTGCGTGAGTCATTTCGCGTATGTCAATGTCAACGTATCGCGTTTCAAGCAATTTTTTAAAAAGGTATACAAGCTTTTTTTTTTAACTTGTTATGGATGTACCTATGTATGTAAGTTCGGGTGGAATCTGGCAAGTTAAATTCGGCCAATTTCCCGGTTTTCGATTGAGGTGAAATTTTGGACGATATGTATATCGCGTGACAATGGTACCATGGAGCTGATCTGATGATGGAGTTGGAAGGTGGCCATAGGAACTCCTGTACTAAACAAGATAGACCCGAAGTGTTTGAGCTCCTTTTACTTGTCTTGGCTAGCACTTTGCTGCTACATGATATCAGAGATCTCAAAAGCTTGTATTATTAAAAAGTTATATTTTTAAAATAATTTATTCTTATATTACGGGACTAGATATTTACCTTTTTATACTTATACCCCTTTTTTCCGACATTTCGACTGAGTCGCATCAGGTCAAGGCAAGGTGATTTAGTAGGTAGTTTTGTCCTTATCTTTTAAAGAAGATAATCATCATTAGGTACCTATAAACTTTGGCAACATTCTTTAATTCAATTTACAACATCTAGGTTTGGAAAACCACAATTAATGTTTGATTTAAAGGATTTATTATTTTTCTTGTAAAAAGATCACTGTTGGACATATGCCTCCCTATAGATTTCCAATAGGACTGATTGTGAACAGCCTGCATCCAGCGTGTTCCTGCAATCTTAATTGACGTTTTACGCTACGTTTACGTGGCGTGTACGTTACTACACGCTTATGGTTACGTGGTCTCTGTTGAGTATTTCGATACTATCGGTCAGTCCTGTGCGTTACGTCCCCCGCCCATTTCAACTTCCTAATACGCTGGACTATGTCGGTAAGTTTGATTTGTCTATGCATCTCCTGATTTCTATTTCGATTTCGCAGATATAGAATAGTCCACTTAATTTTGTTGTTGTTGTTGTTAGCCTGTCGTGTCCCACTGCTGGGCAAAGGCCTCCCCCCGATCTTTCCAGATAGTCAAATCTAATTTTGTGCTATAGTGTACCAGTTCTTATCAAAGGTGTCAATATAGTATGCGCGCCACGAATTATTATTTCTTTCGTAGTGTCAGAACGAGACAGCGTTATGGCAAAGTATATATCTGTCGCTTTTTTACACGTCGAAATCAATTCATGTTTTTTCGTGGTCGCATGCTTGACTAGCTGGTCGTCGCGGCATCTCTTTTAGGGCCTGCCAAGTGGCCGGACCGAAGTGGGATGCCACTTGGTGGTGATTTTGGCCCAGAGTTCTTCCGGCATGCGGCTCACACGGCCGGCCCAGTTCCATTTTAGCTTAGCGGCTTTAAGAGCTTCATCCGTTATCTGCTTTCTTTCTCCAGACCATTTTTAAATTTTAGGACAGTAAAATTATTGGCTGTTCCACGCTTTTTATAGAAGCAGTAAGCAAAACTTCTAATTCTAAACATGAAGATTGCATTGTATTGACGAAGTAATGACTAACTTTTTTTATAGAAGTTCATTGACATCACGTATGTGGTCGATGCCAAGAGACAGAAATAGACTGTCACTAGGCTACTGACCTTAACTCACATTTTGTTTCGTGCCAAATCACTCATATTAAATCTTACGAATATCATTGGAATTTTCTATTCTCGACGTTTCTATCGAAACACGACAGACAAGAAAGGGCTAATTACTTTAAACTAGTCTTTGACAACTTTTAATCAGTAATTGTAAATGTCATTGTAAAGTTCTGTACAACTTCTGTTCTACGACTTTTATTAGTTCTCAAAAAATAAAAGTTGTTGTTCCATAGAAAAATATCGTTCACTCGCGACAAAATGTATTCAACAGCTGATATTTTTTTTTTAGTTTTGACAAAAGTCGCAGAACAAAAGTTGTTAGTTTTTATGTACAGAATAAGCCCCTAAAAGGATGCTAATTGATTAGAAAAAACCTTGTAAACATAACAATACGCAAAAAAATCTTCATCAATGATCGCTATTGCCCTATTAGGCTGACCAAAAACGAGCGTTCAATCAAAGCCATAACCGTCCCTATCGAGACTTTTGTAGAGACCGATGTCGGCGTCAGCGATGTCGCGTTTGTTTGTGGTGATACTTTGGGTCTGAGCTTGAGGCATAAAGCGCTTCGGGCCGTACATTGCTACCCATGCAAGGTCCTTCAGGTCCAAAGGCGTTCATGGATAGTGTACCACACTTTCCACCTCACAGCAGCGCACACTTTCTCTTTCCTGCTTTCCTTTAGCTACGGCCGTGATGGGGCCTACACAGCTACGCCCCAAATGATACGCTACTCTACAAGCGACGCTAAGGACACGGTAATGGTATCTAACAGTATTGTGACTCAGCCCTGTCCTTGAACTATATACCTACAGCACCACGTGGCCACGCAGAACGTGTCACGCGCCAGGGCTACCCGCCTTCAGTATTTTAATTCCATCTACTTACACATTACCTACTTGAGTTTCTATCTATTATGATGTAAAATTATTATATTTATTCCATCCATCAGCCAAAGGACGTCCACTGCTGGACATAGGCCTCCCCTATGGATCTCCAATAAGACCGGTTGAAAGCGGCTTGCATCCAGCGCGATCCTGCGGTCTTAATGAGGTCATCCGTCCACCTTGTGGGTGGACGTATTTATTACATAAAATAAATTTGCCGTAAATGAAAAAAGAAGCGTTCAATAAAAATCCATATTGTGTTTTTTGATGTTTTTAGTGTTCCGTAGTAAAACGAGGAACCCTAAAAACATCAATCGCACTCTTACTAGTTACAAATTCACACGTTCGTTCGTCACTAGGGCGCGCCGCGACTGACTAGCATACCGCACTCCGAGGCGCGTATGATTCGCTTTCCGACCGTTTGTATGAAGATGGAATACTGTTAGATATCATTACCGTGCTAAGCATGAGTGAGCGGTGCACAGTGCACACCCTAGAAGCTTCTTTGTCAAAATCTCTAGCATCGCCTTCTAGGTATATCATTCAGACCGCTTGTTCACGAGCACGGTTTGTACCCGGCTTGCTTTGCACCACGTGCTCACGCTGTCGCTAGCGCCGGCGTCGTTAACAGACATCAATAATTGACGAACGGACGTATGCACGGTTTAGAACCGTACTGTACTGCACCAGCTTTTTTAATAGTCCACTGTATGACGTAGGCCTACCCATGAAGTGTGATTGGGCCATATCAACCACGCTGGCCCAGTGCGGGTTGGTGGATTCATATAAGCCATCGAATTTCTTCTACGGACGTATGTAGGTTGCCTCACGATGTTTTCCTACAGCGAAAAGCCAGAGAACTCATTGGTACGCGACCGGGATCTGAACCCACGAACTCACGATTGTAAGGCAGTTGTTACTACCACGGCTTCACCGCCGGCAGAATTATTTTCAGGGGGGTGCATCTGCATCTCGGTGAACGCAATCCTAGGGAGGAATCCAAGGGAGGGATCAGCGCGAAGCCTCTGGCATCACCAAGTACCTACCTCTCTAAATGTAATTTAATGTAGGTACTTTCTGACCTCCTGGCGCCCATGCTTCTCACGGTTACAAATACGGTTAATAAATATTGCAGGGTTTGAGAGAGATGCTGGAGCTGTCGCGGAGGTACGGCTCCGACCGCGGCGGAGCGCCGCCCACCGAGGACAAGGACGTGCAGACCGACGGGCCGCCGCTCTCGGGCGCGTGACCGGCGTCCGTCCCGCTCGCGCCCGCGCCGCCCGCCCGCGCGCGCGACAAGGACGCCGCCGCCGTCTGAGCCCGCCCTCCGCCGCCTCTCGCCGCGACCTAGCGACGGGTGGATTGCAGTGTTTGTCCGCCTCTCTTGTTTTGTGTGTCGGTGGTGTACGATAAGAAGCTATCTGATCTAAGCGTCGATCACGTACCTATTACTTGTTGAAACTCTTAACGGTTGCAGTTCTGGACCCTATGTTTGAACTTCGAACGCCTCGGACCGTGTACGGAACTTTGACAGATTGTATAAAAACACTCCATATTGTCTACGGAAGTTGCGAGTGCTCCATACAAGTTCCGTATACGACCGAACAATGCAAAGTTCAAAAATCGCTCCCCTGGGGATCTATAATTCAACTTCGAACGGATAGGAACGCATACGGAACTTTGAAAGATTGTATGGAGAATCGCTAGGACGTATACGGAACTTGTATGGAACTTTGCGGATACTCCATACAAGTTCCGTATATGTTCTAAATCAAAAATAGAGCCCATGGGGATCTATAATATAATTGACGTTCGAACATATACTACACTTTGACAGATTGTATGGAGTATCCGCAAAGATCTGTATACGTCCTAGCGACTCTCCATACAAATTGTCGTATACGTTCTTAGCCGTTCCAAAGTCAATTAAAGATCCCCTGATCTGCAGTCATGCACTAATGTGGCAGGACTTAATTTAACTGCATCTCTTTTCGTTTTGATTTATAAGAGCTAAGAAACCGTAAATTTTAGTGCTAGGCGTATCCTAATTAAATGCAGTTCAGACACAATAAATTCTCCAGAGGATTGACACTGTTTATTAAGTAACACTCAGATAAAGTATGTTGTTGAATGAATAATCACCACCGCTATGTAAAACAACAGGGGCCTTATTGTGTAAGCACTCGTCGTTTTTCCTCCCGCTCGCTCTCGTGGCGTGGCTCAACTAGCGTGAGTAGGAGAAAAAGCGAAGCCGAACGTCAGAGCGCTTACACAATAAAACCCCTGATCGGAGACAAATGATGTACGAACTTGTGCCTTGTGCAATTCACTCGTCTTAGTATTAACGTGTTTTCATAAGGTCCCTTGTCCCTTTGTAATAGGGATGTTTACTGGGTATAAAAATGATTATTATAATTAATCCGTCAGTTAGATTATAAAAAATATTAGACACGTATTTTTTCTTTTGTCAATCCAACAATTAGTGACAGAGGTAAACCTTGTCAAAGTTTGAGAGTGGGGACTCGTGACGTCACTAGCCGGTACATTTGATAGCGGTTAGTGACGTCACGAGGAACTTTAACGGGCTCTATCTTCATCAATTTTTGTCAAATTGACAAAAGAAAAAACACGTGTCTTTTATTTTTTGACAATCTATTTGACGGACTAATTATATTTTTTTTTTAGTAAACAAGCCTATTACTGTGTTTGTATGAACAAAGTGGCGGCGAGAGGCGCGGTGCTCCTACAATGTCGCCGGTCCAGTATACACCTTGTATTTTATTGTTACTTGCTGGTTTTGGATCTTAGGTCTTTTGACGAAATGTACCTTTCATACTTCACATTTTGCTAGACAAAGTGTGTGCTACAAACAGAATACAGCGAATGTCTACAATTTTAACTGTGACGCTCGGTTTCTCGAAAGACTTATTGCTTCTAATAATATACATAAAAATCGGTAAGAAACGGTTTCCGTTTCGGCCCTGGATTCAAACTACACTCTTATTATGAGAACAACTAGGCTCTAGTCTTGCTGGCTAAATGCGGGTTATAGCTCACATAAAAGCTGTGCGTGGATTGGGTTTTGCGTAGCTTGTTGCTAACTTCGCAGCTGCCAAAAAGTTTGATTCAGCTTATAGCAGACTTCACAAATTTACATTTTATAAACATGAAGAATTCTTCAGACATGCAAGTATTTTCGCGATGTTTTCCTTCCCATTTGAAACTAGCGTGGTTTTCACACATTTAGGATATAGCTCAGGTGTTATAGACGCAAATAGGCTAGACGACTGTACTGTACTCGTACCAGCCTTTTAATAGTCAACTGCAGGACGTAGGCCTTCCCATGAAGGGTGAAGGTCTGGATAAGACGACTAAAAATGTAATTAGTATGTCAGTTAGATTATCTAAATATGTCAAGCACATATTATTTTGTGAATCGAACATTCATTATTTTTTGATAAAGATACAGCCAGTTAAAGTTCCGCGTGACGTCACGGTTAGGTTTTTATCTAAGCATGACGTCACGCGTTTTTACATAAATGTGACGTCACTCCCAAAATTTTACTCGCTTTATCTTTGCTATTTTATGTTTGATTGACAAAATATAAAATATGCGTGTTCAATTTTTTTTTTTGTAATCTAACTACAACTACTAATATAATATTATGGACTAATTATAATATTTTGTTTACCCACTCGTCATGCCTATTATCGCCTAACACTTGTATTACATTCTAAATACCATTCAGATTTGACTAACAACCGACAAATTCAATTACCGCGAAGGCCAGAGGCGATCGAGAAGCCGAGCGAATACATTTAATTTCTTTTGGTTGTATTTGATGTTAAATCTATAGGAGTGAATCTACTTGGACATTTCTTATAGTTCTTAACTTTGATGTGTAATGGTGAATGCGTGTTCAAGGGTCAAACTTCAAGAGCCATTTCGTGGAGTCGAATCGCTTCACTTGTGGTGGCAAAAACTGTGATCTTTAGTATTTTGCTATTAAGTTTTAGATTGATTCGTGAATGACTAACATCTACAGTCAGAACACTCATAATAACATAATAGGGGGAGAGACGTGGAAGAACGATCTTCACCAATCTGATAACCAAATGAGACATACTTTTTATGAAATGTTATTAACATACAAATAGGCCTATGATAGCTTGCTTATCGAAAAGTGTTCATGACTAATATTATTACACATTTAATTTGATATATTTTTTGGATATGATTTTTTTTACCTTCACTCTTTTGATAGGCGGTATTTTTTCTTCCTTCCTTATAATACCTTGGTAGGTTTACCTACTTAATTCTGTTCATACTACCTGGCAAGCAACTATGTACAAATATGTCAATATAAGTACGAAACCGATCTTATAACCAGTCAAAATCAATAGAAAGAAAATTTAATCTCAAAATTAACATACAGGCTTGCCTTCAAAAAATTGTCATATTTTAAATAAGTATATTAAAAATTAGCCATGAACAGATCTCGTTAGGCAAGCTATCATAGGCGTGTTTATAATTAAATAATAATTTATAAAAAATACGTCTCATCTGGTTATCACATGGGTGAAGGTCGATCTTCAGCGGCTCTTAGACCATAACATGTTTGAAGAAATTAGCCTTAGTTCAAAAGTAATTGTGACCGTTTTTCGTCCTCTTTTTCAATTGTTTCTCGTCAAAGTAATCGTTTAATTAGAAGGAGGTTTAGGACCTCGGTGTTAATTTTAATAATTGTAACGTAATTAATTTAGGTTCGCATTTCCAAATCAACGATTTGTTATGAAAATTATGAATTTATAATACTCGACCCTTACCACAACTATACCTAATGAAACTTAGTAAAAGTACCTTGTTAGCTCGATCATAGATTGCTCGAATTTCGCTTAGCATAACATTTTATTTTGTAAATACAGTACTGGTCGGAAAGCTACCATACTTAGAACAATGTTGCCCTTTTAAGAAGAAAAAGCATAAATTACAAGTTTGATGATGTATATTTTTTTTAAGTTTTTGCTATTAGGAGAGCAAAGTTATAACGACCCCATGTCCATAGTTTTCAAACTTCTTTATTTGTATAGACTTGAATCAATCTTCTTGGCGTCAGCTACAAGTTGCGCAGATCCCCTCTCCTCGAGCAGCTGCCATAACGAATTTGCTACTGCAATGCTACAATGATTCGCCTCGTGTTCACTGACGCCATAGTTTGGTTGGCCTATACAAGAGCGAATCAGACACGGCTTATTCTAAATTGTCTGTCACTCTTATTTCCTCATCTTTGGAGTGAGAGCAACCAAAAATTATATTATATTATATGATTATATGTATATTGAGTCCCAACCACTCAATGGTATAGGCCGAACCAACCTTGGTGGGTGTGAAGGTAGCTACAAGCTGCGAGTAACCCAATCCTCGCGTAGCTGTTATGTGATCTTCAGTCGGGATTGAGTTTTGGCGCAACTTGTTGCTAAATTCACAAATGCCATGAAGGTTAATTCCTATACAATAGAGTTGAGACACTGAAAGTTATATTGATATCGCTCCAGATTTTGTTTAAAGATTACTGTGGCCAGCAGGTACTTAGGCCAGTAACCTGTCTTCAAATCGTGTGTCTAAATGGTGAAATCAAAATGTTTACGCAAATTAACCAGCACGCCTAGCATGGCAAAGGGGTCTTTCCGATAGCTTATCCCCTCGAAGAGGAAATAAAGTATGGATTAGCATAAAAATGCGGAAAAACGGTTTTATTCTTTTGTCATGGTGAATAGTATAAGATCCAATAAAACTGTCGTCCAATTAATACAGTATAACATAGGTATTAAACACTACAAACACTACAAATTCTTTACGTTTGATGGCAGTAGCGTAAATCACACAAGACATACTTAGATGAAATTGTGAAACACTCGCAGAAGCCAGAAAACAAGAATTAATTTGACTTCCATTGCAATGCTAGGGGTGCAGATCACAAAAATGCTAGTCAGCTTTTGAAGTCCCTGTACTGTATTTACATTTAGCATACTTTTATTTCACATTGTTGAAATGTAGTTAACGAAATCATTATACTTATACATGATCGCAGAGTTTGTCTGCGGTTTAGATAAATACGCGTCATCTGTTATGAATGTTGTTCGTGCGGAGTGACTAGACTATATCGATAAAAAAATACTTAAATATGCAATATTTTTTCATGCAATTTAGCTGGATCAGCTTTGGATGTTAGATAGTAGAATGATTAAATCGTAGAGTCACTGTAGTTAAAATGGTACGTATGTAAATCTTAAATGCCTGGGGCATATAAATAATCAAGCAATACATACAATACAAACTTTATGGAGTATGTTGGGAGAATGATTTTGAAGGCGCATAATGAAGTTGTGTCAATGTAGGGAGCACTCCACTACCCCATGTTACAGAGCATCAGCGCCAAGCGTGAATGGCTTGAGTGGTGTGGAGCCACAGAAAAAATGACATGTCGCGACAAGCGGGGTATACTAAGCGCCACACAATTCGGCGGATGAGAAGTTATACGCAGAACGCTGCGCAAAAGCCGAAATATAGGTATGCGCGGGAGCCAGAGAGACGAGACGGCGAGCCACACCCGCCCGCCAACCTCATGCCTCCCGCGCGCTCCCTACGCATTGTGCACACATGCGCAATAATTAGCACGAATAATCACGGCGAAGTGTCATCTGCGGCTAACTTCTTATCCGCCGATTTGTGTGGCGCTTAGTATAATATGCAGTCTCAAAGATCCTTGACATGTTAAAAATAGCTTCTAATATTTGTAGAATTTGGAGTAAAACAAGTGCTGGATGCTTGACATGATAGTATACTTCTTAGGGCCATGTGGATTCAAAATCTGTAAAAATTAGATGCTGACTTAAGAACAAAAAAGGTAAATCTTTGCCATGAGGGCAATGATGATTGTGGCAAACAACTTGTTTTGGCTTGAAAATGAAATAATATAATGGACTTGTTGCTTTTAGTGATATAATATTATTTTATCTTATTGTCATTCTAATATTCATTTATCTTTAACACACCATAGATTGAGCCAACCAATTCTGTTTTGTTTCATAAGGTTAAATGTGTGGTGTGATATTTGCTCGTCGTCAATACCTGATTGTGCACCTTCAGAATGATCCACAATATTAATGTAAATGAATTATGAACTAGTATTAAATAGAATAACTTAAGTATCCCATTCCCTTGTCATTATTATGCTTGATTTTCGAGAGATCGATTATATAAATGAATACCTCAGCAAAATCATCTTTATATTGTATTCAGTTAAAAGTTAACGTCATTTAGTGACTTTATTTCAGTAATCTATGCCAAAGCCCCGAATGACTTAGTATTATACTTCAATTCTAGACAAGTTCATTATATACCTAGTATTTTCTGAGCTTTGCGATATTTAGAGTTATTAGGCTAGTTGACTGGTGTTTGATTTATCAAAATATATAAGGTGTTTATCCAGCTAAAGCTTTGAAGCAATCATTTCAAATCTTTGAAAGAAATAGTATGTATAGAAATTATAAATTGTAAAGTGACGTCATACTTGAGTATGTACGCGCGCTCATAAGAGTATGAAATGAAAAATATTTCTTCTTAACGGATAAAATTAAATATTTAGTTTTATCTAAATTGTTTGATCGTTTGAGGCGAAAGAAAAGAAATAATAAGTATAAAATCAAAGGAAACAAACATTCAGTCAGCTAGTCTGTTATAGATATTTTTTAATTCTTGATGGATAATCTGTTTTTCAAGAACACATTGCGAGTGAGGAACATGCTTCACATAGACAACATTCCTCAAACTATTTGGAAGAACCTGGTAACATTTTGTATAAACTTACTGCACTAACTGATCCCTCCAATGTTTCTCCTCGCCTGTTGTCAGATTTGAATCAAAATCTTAGTTGTTAGTTTACCAATGTAAGGATTTTGTTAAGATAAAAATTAGTTAGTGGTTTATCTCTTTTATTACCATGTAAAATTATAATTAATGTACAAGGAAGCACTTGCACAAATAAACATTCACAGTTGAAAATACGAAATGTTTTCATTGATTAGTTTATTAGATACAAAATGAAGTAGTATTAACATGTTAATGGAACCCGAGACAGTGTTAAATCTAGTTTCATTAGACCTTTGTTGACAATCAAGTTTTTACAGTTTGTTAATCATAGATATTGTTAAAATTGTACCTATTGTAGTTTTTGTCCAAATATGATTAGTAATGTTATGTAGAAATGTATTTATATCCTTCATGCATTATGCTCACTGTAGGGCTGAAGTATTTTTCAACATCTACAGAATGTACCTAATTATTTTGTGAGAAAACATTAAAATTGGCTTCTAAAGTAAGATGGTACATATTTTCTTATTTAACATCTAATTATAAACCTAATCACATTTCCTGATCAATTTTTGAGAACATTGCATTTTGTTAAAAAATTAAGAGATGAAAAGACAAGCAGATGAATAATGAAAAAATAGAAAATGGTTAACACTTGTGAATGTAGAACAGCAAAGATAGAAACTAACTTGCAGCTTAGAAAATTACTGTAGAACAAAGAATTATTGTATGTTTATAATGTAATGATGAATACTAATTACAAACTATTCTAAAAGTATTATGAAAATTTTAATCTATTCCAATAATCCTATTAGGAATATCATTAAGACAATTTTTTACATTCATAAGTACAAAGTTATCCCAGACATTGACAGATGCACTATGTACACCATTAATTAAAGACATATTCTAAATAAACAGTATATTTGTGAAATGGTAACACGAAAGTCAGTGTCTACAGTACAATGAACACCACTCATGGAACACTCTCCTCGGATCATACACGGGTCTGCGTGTAGTCCGTGGGGAACTTGAAGGAATGCTGCCCGATTGCCTGGATGTTGGGCAACAGGCCAGCGTTGGGGATGATGTTCCAGGACAGAGTCAGGGTTACATTGTTGTGGGCTCTGAAAACACAATTTTATTGTTAAGACTGGAAAACACTTGTTTGTTTTCTCCTGCACAATTGAGGCCAGTACCAGGCATATTGAGCCGAGTTCCAAATTTTGCAGTGAGAAAACACCCATGTGTGTGGCTTATCCACAAAAAGTACCTCAGCATGTCAGCAGTTAAAAAAGAATAAAGATATGGCTGCAAAATTAAGATGAATGATTCATGTTTGTGATAAATAATGAATTTAATCAGGATAAGATTTTCCTTTGTTGTAGTGGTATTTTAGTAGTTTCTGCCTAAAAACTCTGACACCAGGGCTAGCCACCCGGCCTATACGAACTTACTTACTTACTAGTAGTTTCTGCAAGATAGATTTTAATAATTCCATATCCAGAATAACCATTTATCATAAAATTCTTTGGTTATTTCGAAAAATCAAAGTTCTTGCTCCATTGAAGATATTAGGTATCAACATTATGCAGATAGGGCAGGAAAACAACAAATGCCCATATTCATTCCAAATAATTTGTTAATAGGTAGAGGTATTATTAGCAGTTTAGTAATAAGAAAATATACTCACTTGAGACCATTGCCATCATCCCAAAAATAGTATTTCGTGTTCATATTCTTAAAATCTAAGAGAGCATTTTCACCACGCAGGATAATCTTGTCCCATAGGACTACTTGGTTCAATTCATTGTTTGGAGTTATGTACTCCGCTGTGAGGTATAAGAACAGTTGTTTTACATTCCAGTTGAATAAGTGGGAGAGGTCAGTCTTCAGATCAAACGTAAGGAAACCGAGATCATTTCTTTCTCTAGAAGCTCCATAGTCCGGCACATTTTTACTGTAACAAATACATCTTATTAATGTGATGATTCTAAAGCAAATAACACATTTAACAATTACTTACACCACTACTTTCACTGTGTTCATCTGTGCGGCAGTTCTGTAATCGACGGTCAAAGTCGATAGGAAACACAAAAATGTAAGACATGCTAGGATACTTAACGTATACGTTAGTATTGCATTTCCTCTTGTTAACATGGAATACATTTTAAATTGAGTTTATTGATTCAATTTTATTTAAAAAACACTGCAGCGGTGGCATGCGAAACTAGAAAACCTGCGTTTTGACGTTTTGTTGACGTTGCTTCGTCGAATGACAGCTGAGGACACGTCATTTGAAACGAACTGTCAAAATAAAGAGCTCGGTCCGAATTTATCCGGTGGACAAAGTTGGCGCGTTCTAGTCCAAAAGAATAAGAATAAGAAAATGTTTATTGTAAAGCCGTGTAAAAAGATGTTACATACAAATTGTTTCAACAGCCTGCCCATTTCGAGCGTACAAAAAGAAAGATGGGGTTTAAAAATGGTGTTCGCAGTTTCACCATGCTTATAGTCTCGCAAGTAGTTTTAGCGCTACACCGAGAACGTTGTTTATTATATACAACCAAATCAGCAATTAATTACCTGAGGAAAATCAAAGAAAAATTTCATAGTAATATAAGTTTTATTTCCACCACAGAGCAGCCAATTCTTTATTCAGCATTATCACTATACTCATCCCGATAACCATCAATGATACAGCATTGGCAACAGCATTGTTACAAGGCAGACCGCCAGGGATCGAATTGCAAAAACATGCTCGAGTAGAAAAACTGCCGTTGGTTTGCGTGTAGCATCCGCTGGTGATAGCTTGACCTGCTGTGTTCACTGCACGAGTGCACATGTATGTAGAGTTTTCGACTGTAACAAATCAGACAGACAGTCAGACAGTTTATATTTTATACCTACTCGCACATGTTTTAGTTTACATCCATGCATCCATCAGCCATAGGACGTCCTTTGTTGGATATAGGCCTCCCAATTGATCTCCAATAAGACCGGTTAGAAGCGGTTTGCATCCAGCGCGAACCTGCTGTCTTGATGAGGGAAGTAATCCGTCCACCTTGTGTCGTGATAAGCTGCGCTTGCCGGTAGGTAGGTCTTCACTTGAGAACTTTTCGACAGGTTTTTGAAAGGTATTACACCTATTTATACCAACATATTATACAATATAATATGGTAGATTTAGTAAATCCTAGAAGTTAAAAAATGGTGATCAATGCTACTTCCCAAACAGAAAGAATTAATATTTATTTATCCTCAGTTGACTTATGGCGTTATATTTTGGGGCAATTCAGTCGAGTCTAACTCAACGTTTATCATGCAAAAACGATGCTTACGAACTATATTTAAGCTAGATAGCACCGATACTCTCCGCGATGTTTTTAAAACTAATAACTTCCTCACCCTTACCGGTATATATATTTATGAAACATGTGTTTTTGTTAAAAATAATCAAATGTATTTCAGTGACATAAAGTCGAACCGCGCTGATGTTAAAAGGTCCAGACACAAATACGACATCTGTATACCTCAACTTAACAACAGCATGTTTTCAAATAGCGCTTATGCCATGGCCATCAAAGTTTACAATTGTTTACCATTTCATATAAAGATATTAGAAGGCCATAGCTTTAAAAAGACTCTGAAGTCTTGGCTAATCTCAAAGGTATTTTACTCAACCAAAGAATACTTTGAAAATCACAAAGTAATTGCTTTTGGCTTACCTAATTTATAAATTAATAATACCTACTCTTATTTGCCATTTTGCTTAAGATAATTTGATGCATTAGGCAATTAACTTTTATTTTTATAAGTGCATTATTGTACGCTCGAAATGGGCAGGCTGTTGGAACTTTTATATGTCTTATAACATCTTATTGTATGTACACAGCAACGCAATAAAGTTTATTTCTATTTCTATTTCTATAATAACTAACATAATGATATAAAATCCTTAGTACTCGTAGGTACACATAGAAAGAGCAGCTTCGGTAGGTACTACTGGCTATCCATATACAAATCCTGACTGTACAACACATGGAAGTAGGTACGTCATTTCCAGAACATTGCACACCCGTCGAGCGTCACTTTTGCGAGCTATAGGCACACTTTGGGCTTTGTACCCTGTCCGCCGCCACAAAAATTTGCTCCACACAACACACCACAACTAGTGTTGAGTAGTGTGGAGCGAATTTAAAATTCAAAATTAGAGAATCTGTTAATCTCTCAAAGTAAAAATTCTTAAGTCGATTTTATCGTACCTATGCCATTGAAGTAATATGTGTAAGTGGCGCAGACATCGTTGTCAGCTAAGATACATGTAGCTTCATTTTGGTAGTTCCGCCAAATGTAATTTACATCCGGCCACGTTCCATCATCTGAAAGTAGAAACAGTCATATTAGCATTATCTAGTAGGTACACAAAAACCGTGGTTACCTCCAGTAGGAGATCTCTCGTTTTGTACCTAATTGTTTCAAATGCTTGTCAAGATCAAGTAAAAAAAAATGATTGTGTAAGAAATTTTTACCTATTTGGAATTTTTGTTTAAGGAAAACGTCGTGAAGAAACCTGCATACGTCCGAGAGAAATTCGTCTGCTTATGTACAATACGTGATGGCACTACTAACCAGCACTAGGCTAGCAGGTGGTTATGGACATGATTTTGAAGGTATTCGATCCATTTTACCAACTTGTAAGGCGCTGCGCTGGCAAGCATGTACAACACAGATCACTATAGGCGGACCGTTTATCTGAGACGTCGCCTGTGCGGTACAGGGGCGCCGGGGGAGACGACACAGGGGACTGAGACCGGTGCGGGCGGCGGGTCCCTGCCGCCCGCACCGGTCTCAGTCCCCCTTTGTCGTCTACCCGCGCGCCCCTGTACCCGCGCAGGCGACGTCTCAGATAAACGGTCCGCCTATAGTATGTACTATATTGTATGTAGAGTATCTGGATAGGTGGCGACTCGGTGGAGTTCAAAAAAAGCAAATGTCGTTGAAAAAATATTTACAAAATCAAAGGACCATCGGTTGTATTGGAAGGTGGCATTCACGAAAAAAAAGAAATGTTGGTGTTAAATACATATAGGGATAGATAAAAATGTAAACTAACAGAACGCTACACATGAATGGACAGCAAAGTCTTGTTGCATCTAATGGAGTATCCACATTCTCGCGAGGCAACACGAGCACTGCAGCTTGTAGCTAACTTCACATCCGTCGACTTATAAAGGCCGCGGATGTGAAGTCAGCTACAAGCTACGCTGCTCGTGTCGCCTCGCGAGAACGTGGATAGGTACTCCAAAAATTGGTGGCCTGTGTTGGAACACACGGCCAATGGTTTTAACGTGAAACGTCTAATACTATGTCAGCGAGTCACTTTTAAAGGGTAGTAGGTACCTACGCCCGGCATTTTGGGCAGATTGAGAACTTTGAGGCGTTCTCGAAACCGCCTCACTCGTTAGGAGCCGGACATATTAGGATACCCATACATGCTCCATAACCCCCCTTTTCGATGATAGCCATGATTTATACCTATATTTATTGCTGGCTTTTGCGCGGGCCGAGTTAACACTTTCCGTTTATTTTTAAATGTAAATATTTTTTTATGCGAAGTTGAATTATGAGTTATGACATAGGTTTGTAGGCCGAGCGTATCCCAACGCGAGCGTCGGCGTCGGCAAATAAGTACTAGTGCTAATGTTCACACGTTCGACACCTTCATCGAACTCCAATGCATGCGCACAGTAGACGATTGTTTGTAACTAGAACTGCCCACACGATTAGCCATTTAGCTGAGCGCAAACAATTGCCTTTGATTTGTGCACAAAAACCAACACCGACCCGAAGTGAGGCAAGTGATCACGATTGACGTTGGCGTCGGCCATCGCTCGGCAATACTCGGACAACGTGTATCGGCTTCATAGGTAAATAATCACTCATGGTGCCGCCACACACTCCACGAGGCGACACGAGCACCGCAGCTGTAGCTAACTTAGCTACAGAAGCTTCTCAAGAAACTTCTGTAGCTAACTTGAGTAGAGTGTGTGGCGGCACCATAATGAATAGTTACTCTTTATGTTTCGAATTGCTTACAAGATGCTACAAGTGGTTGGAAGCAGGGCACGCCGGCAGCAAGGCGCGTGGCGTCTTGGCAGGTAGCGTTCAAGAATTCACTCTCGTTGGTGTACCGCGGGCCCAGCCATGTGAACTGGTAGCAGCGAGGGCGAAGCGCTGTTGGTGATTCTGTAGTTTGCGTGAGAACATCTAAAAAATACAAAAAGTTTATTTTCCATAAAACGAATACAACTGATACAAGTACACAGGGTTATTTGCACGCCGTGATGATAGGGCGGTCCCAGTAGAGCAACGCACGACCATTCTCGAGAACTGGCGCCGGTGCGTACTTATAGTACGGCACCTCAGACTCGACAAGGCCGTATCGAAGAGCAAGTTGCTGATCCTGGCCACTTGGTTATGCCTGTGCAAGTACTCGCCGTTGGCAAGATTTCGTTTCATTTTCTTATCAATAATTACACCTACCATTACAGTCAAAATCAATGCGATAGTGTAAGAAAAATAAAACAATTCATAAAAATACACATAAGAAAGTTATAAAATGTCAATTTGAATAATAAAAATAATGTCATAAAAATAAAATCAATTCATCATGTCAATTAACATTAATAATGTCATAATACCGTCATAATAATAATCTAATTCTATCAAACAATAAATTTACTAGGTTTCTAAATAATAACGTCACATTTTCATGTTACTTCTGGCAGATGAGAACAACCGGAAGTAATATGCCTGTGTTACTCACCAGGACGGTGGCATGCCCGACAAATATCGACCGTACCGTCCTTCAGGATATACTTCATTTTTTATTATTATATTTATAAAAAAAAAATAAGATTGCAGGTTGCTGGATGCAGGCCGCTTCCAAACGGCCTTATTGGAAATCCATAGAGGAGGCATAGGATGGACATAGGTCCAGCAGTGGACGTCCTACCGCTGCTGATGGTGGATGGGTTTGTTAGGAAGAGTTACAGAATGATATTAGATCGTAGCCGTATTCGTGAAAATGAAAGGTAGGTTTAACTTAAAAATGTAATAAAAAATCCTTATGGAAAAAGCGTACTAAAGTATCAAAGATTATATTTTTGACAGGGACTCTCTGCGCGAATTGACTTGTGATTAATCTATATTCTTTGATGCTATGATTTTCTAATTGATTGATACCTATAATTTTATATTGTTATTTTTTGTGTTATTTAATTCACTATTTTTTGTAAATATTGACTTTCATAAGTACTGTAACTGCTGTACCTATAATTGAGAAATAAATTTAAAAAAAAACTAAATCGGTTTGCCAAGTATTAGGTAGATAGACGGATTTAAATAGGTATGTCTGGATATATTCTGTTGTTTCCCATTTATGTTATTTAGCTATTATCAAATTAACACAAAATATGCTATGCCATGTAGGTAATCTAGGTAATGCGTTTCAGTTTCTTTGAATAAGTATTATATCAACATACCAAGATTACTGAGCTGGTTTTCATTAAACTTTAATCAGTTTTTGGGAAATGGATAATCACATTTTTTGGTATGGTGTAGGTACCTAAGTAGGTATCTACCGCACTGTCTAACTAGAAAAAAAAATACCTATTAATTTGGCCACCAACTAGCGATATTGTAGGATGTCATTATGAACAACTTTTACTATTCGACTTATCCCGAAATCACATTAAAAAAACATCCATAGATTTATCCATAACCTACCTGATGTTTAGCAGAAATTCAGTGTAGGCTGTAGCACGCTTACCTGGACGGTACCTCTTGGTTTTAAGTCGCCTAAATTATAAACGGACAGAAAAACAGCTCCAGGCAAAGAGTTCCACATTCTAGCAGTCCGTGGGTATTAGGACAAGCGCAGCGTAGGACGTTCACCCACAAGGTGGACGGATGACCTCAAGGATCGCGCTGGATGCAAGCCAGCCAGTCTTATTGGAGATCTATAGGGGAGGCCTATGTCCAGCAGTGGACGTCCTATGGCTGAAACGACGAGGTAGGTAGGTACATGATTTATACGTCGATATTGAATTAAGTAGTACACTAATAACAAGACCAAGGTTTTCTTTTGTCTTTAAAAATAATGAAACGCTCTACTTACAAGGAATTAATGCGCTGACGATCAGACAGAATACAAGTCGATACATAATGATTTCAGTTTCTCAAAAAATACCCAAAAATGTCATTTTCATTTTTACACTTCACAAACAATATTTTCATGCACTTCCGCGATTATTTCAATTATTTGTTTGATTAGTGGTATTGTTTCACGTCAACTGAATTTCTTATCATTTCATTATAATCATTATCATTCTGTATTCATTACCGGTGAGCGAGCGGCTTGATTGTGCAGATTTATTGATTAGATAAACCGATGTCGTAGTTAAAATGGTATGCGTACTAAAAATTCCTAGTAATTGTTTTATTCCATGGACTAATTGATATAATAGACTGTACCTTTTTCGACAACTTATAGCTATATTTAGATCCTTTCCTAACGTCCAATTGTGGCCTGGAAGAGTTTCTTTTAGCAAGATGACCGGTTTTCTGCTTAATTTTATTTCCAATATTTATTTTTATACTTAAGTACTGTTTTATTTTTCGTATGCTAAGACGATTTTTTCAGTGTATTTTCAGCGCTTGCACACAACGAACCTACTTAAATCGTTCGTTTTGATGAATAAGTAGGTAAGTAGTGAAAGAGTCTAGATGAGCAAGCATCTTCCATGTTTTAGAGGAAAGTAATAAGCACTATGCGAAAATCCGTTGTTTCATTTGATTTATTTTGAATGGAAAAGTTATTGTTTTCCACGAAAAAAAAGTTATTTTAGGAGTGAATTTTGTGAGGGTTCGTCTATTTTGATCAATGATTATAATTATACACAAGTTGGCGGATGTGAGGTTGGCTGCAGGCTGCGCAATATCCAATCCTGACAGAAGCTGACATAAAGCCGCACGTTGATCCGCGAACTTGTGAGGCGCGGCCTATATAAAAAAATTGTAGGTTTACACAATGGTATCTTAAAATAAGCTTCTGTCGCTAGACAACTGTACCTCTTATTACCTACCTTCTATATTTGGAAGCATATAAATAGACCCCACCTGCTTACGCACAGGCAATCGATCGGCGAGCAAATCCTCTCCCAATTCGTCGATACCGGCGTGCGGCGCGGACCAATTTCATCCTTTTTCCGCGAATAGAGGGTTCGCATTGATGGAGGCATATTGTCATTTGCATGATAGTGCGGCCGGGGCCGGGGGCCTACTAATGACTACGTGGCTTCATTTCTGATTTTATAGACTAACAATTTTTCAAATTTAGAAGTAGTGTGTTCAGAGTTGATGGGCTGTGTTTCTAGCAAAATTTCTGGGCTAAATGAGATTTAAGATCTTTATAAGAGTGACGAGTGCAGAGTTGAGCATGATATATAGATATATAGCTAGCACAGAGTCACGGGTGGGCGGTGCCCATCCTAGAATCTTCTTTGCCCATTTCATATAACTTGAAAGTCATTTTATTTTCCTAGGGCTGGCAAAAAGCTGGCAGCTGTCCCCTAGAGAAAATCTTTAGCTACGTCAATGGTGTTGTGCCGCGCAGGGTTTTAAACAGGGTTAAAGTATAATCGGAGCCGTGCCGAACATCACCACAAAGTATTGGTGAAACAAATACTGTACAATACATTCTATATCCGTTGCTCTAGTTGCAGATCGACATATTTTCTTGAAATGTCTAACAACCAGCCGTACAATAGTCCAAAGTAGTTATATACACTGAGATTATAGAGGTAGGTATAATAATATGCAAAATAATTCGTGATGTACCAGTTTTGTACCTATATCAGATTTATTTATACGAGTAAAAGATATCTAAGAGATTAGCTATCATTAAAATTTGATTGTTACTGTAGTTACCTATCTAAATTGTATTCTATTATTATTCTTTATACATAGTTTTGATTTTATTAGTGAAGAAGATGCGTGATAAGCTGGTTTGAGCCGGGTTTCTACTTTGGAAAATACTTACCATGTTTTAGTGCGCTTCCAAATTTCAGAGATGAAAATTACGCGGCAATGAACAGTCACTGCTCTTAACAACAGTTACAACTCTAGAGGTAAAAAAAAATAGAAACAGAAAATAATATTTGAGGAAAATTCAGGATTTCTTCCAGCGATATATAAGTGCGACCTGTGATAATTCCGGATGCCTTAGACAGGCGAGGCAGGGAACGTGATCGTGATCGGTACACGTCGAAATAATATTAAATAATTATTTGTTATGTAGGTATTATCGTCATAGAAAATACTTTGTTATTTTAATAGAATCCTAGCACGAACATAGAGTAGGATCCTGTACCATGTTATATAAGTGAAAAGCTGTCTAGCTCATGACGTCTGCGGAGCAGCGACCGGTGGTAATGCCGGACAAGCCGGGCGGGGCGGGGAAGCGGGATCGCGGACGGTGCACGTCGAAATGAAATTATTCCGGCTCGCCATCGGCACAAGATAAGCCGATTCCCCTAACCTCGTTCAATCAGCGCTTGAAACCGTCTGCGCTCGGAGATTCCTGCGACGCCTTTTCGTCTATTTTGTTCAAATTAGACTAGGTTTGATTCTGGAATTACTATCTCTTGGAAAAGTTGAATTCTAAAACATACTAGTAGATAGGTACATCTAGTCTAGTTTATGGAGTCTTTTCGAAAAACCACATCGTTATCATAAAATACGAAATTTGTATTTTTGTGATAAACTTTTATTCAAGTGGTTTTACGCTCTACTATGCTCATTCTTAAATAAAATTTCAAAGTTAAACAGCTTTATGACAGTAACAAGTTTTAATCATAAATGACCACAAATTGATTTTCTATCTTAACCACCAGTCAACTACACTTTCAAATTTCAATAATTTCAGTTTTCATCAACTCTATTCTGTAAAAAGGGATTTGTCGGTTTTCCTGAATGGGCTCGATATATGCGATATCAATGAAGTAAACAAGTTGATAATTTTTAACGTCGTAAATTACTGGACAGGAAAATGTAGCTCTTCTATGTTATGAATAAATAGATTCCTTTGAAACCCTATATACAAATTATATACTTAGGTACCTACTAATTGAAAAGTAGTGTATTATGGAAAAGAATTAAAATCACACAGTATTTGCCATCAAAAGAGCACATGGTGCATTTGAAGCCATATGGAAAGAATTCAGAAAATAGCCATTCAGTGATACCTATAATACAAACTACAACTTCTAATAACGGAAGCTGAAGAACTAGTTGTAACAATAATTCTATCCTACTATGCTACTAATATTCTAAATAGACTGTGAATATAATTTCAGTATGCAATATTTTTGCGAAGTCTAAAGTATTGTTATTTTAAAATAAACCCGTAAACACATGAAAGAGTCTACAGTACAGAGAGCATTGTATCTCATATTGTGAGTTTGCAGTCTGTCGGCTGGCATCAAGCATTCTTTCCTATTTTCTACACAAACCTGGTTTCTCCTCGACACTCGCTAAGGAGATAGAATAATATTTTGCCCGACCGTATTTGTGCTTAGCTACGTCGGGTGCTGGTATCTCTCTTAGTAAATATGTGTATGTTTGTAGAGAAACGCTACGCCGCGCCGCGTAGATACGTAGAAACTTGGCGTAGCAGTTTCTTTACAGTTTAAAATTATACTTTTTGAATTTTTTTCTAGAATATTATTTTAGGTGTAAACTACTACAAAAATATAGAGTAGAAATAACTACATCACTAGGTACATTAACCCTTTACAAGGCCGAGGTATCAAAGGGTGATAGCAATTAGCAATGTATACTAAACAGAGAATGTCAAAGACAATTCCTAGTTACTTTTAAGTTAAAAATAATGCTTTTAATTTTTTTCATTTTCATTTTGTATTTTTGTAAATGTGAGTATCGTGGCCAGTCTACAAAGCGACGCAGCTGTTCCGACCTAACTTTCTGAGTGCCGTCACTCAGACTGCGCGCCGGAACACGACATAGTCACTTGGGGGCGCGGCGTAGTGAGTGGACTCGCGCTGTTGCTGAAGAACCAGTACAGTTAGTTACCACGGACACGGGAAGCATGGCAAAGGCACTAATAGTAATAGTCTTTCCACCATTATATCCCCTCGAAGAGGAAATAAAGTATGGATTGACAATGACATCTGACATTAAGAGTGGATATAATGGTTTTCTCCCCTTGCCGTGCTACCCGGGCTGGTTAGCACTACCGATGACCATGTATGGGGTTTAAAAATCGCACTATAAATAGCAATAAATAGCACAATCGAAATAAAGGGTTCTCACCAGTGGTCGAATGCAATTCAGCCCCAAACTGTATACCTACCTACTTTTAGATAAACGTTCCCACAGACATTTAGTTTATATATCAAGGGAACTCTACACAAAGGTTTGTGAATTCTTAAAAATAGTAAGACTTCATTGTATTATTTGCTGGACTCTCAGACCAAATAAAAAATCAAGACAATGTTGTAAATAAACAATTGAGGCCGGCAAACGTACGCCTCACCGTGTACAGACACAATTACACACACATTCAACGAAACTACACCTTGGCTCGTCAGTCAAACTGTGGCGACGCAACACCGACGCACTCACCACATTTGTAAAAACTGGCCTCACTTGTCTCTTTACGACGTCTGTCTTGTTTTTTTTTTTTGGTCTGAGGTTGGACTTTATTTGTTTGACATCATTGTTTTGCTTGTAACATATCACCCATGTTTCCTAAATCATAACAAAGCAATGCGAACTGGGTAGCTAAAATCAGATTGCCACGAGACAGGTGTCAGCTGCAGAGAGCCGAACATAAGACAATGGCCGTCCGACCTGACTCCGAATCTGATACACTGAATAGAAGCCTCATTGAGGAGCAGCTTCAATGGATGTCTGATCAGTTGCGAGGCTTTGTGCTTTGTTTATTGGACAGACTATTTGTACGGCTTAATGGAAATCAGTCTGGGTATTTTCTAAATAATTCAGTCTTAGTACCTACTATGTATTCCTATTTGTATGCTTTAATCACTACCTAAGGACGACGACTGCCTATTTCTTAATTTTATTACATAAATAGCGAACTATTCTAACTAATACTAATTTGAACTATTATTTTAAGACCAATAGCTTTTCGGTGAAAGAAAACATCGTGAGGCAACCTGCATACGTCCGTAGAAGAAATTCGATGGCGTATGTGAATCCACTAACCCGCACTGGGTGGCAGGGAGCATGGTGGATATGGCCCAATCACCCTAAGTGGGTAGGCCTACGTCCTGCAGTGGACTATTAAAAAGGCTGGCACAAAGAACAGAGAGCGCGAACTATTCGAATTTTGTACGCGATTGAAGTCGGTTGTGCCTTTTTTTGTGAAAAAATATTTATCTAATTTTATTTGTTTTTGTTCTCATGTGTTTTGTTTTTCACCAATAATTAACAGTCAATTATCTATTCTCTATGTAGGTTGCAGCATTATAGTGGAACTAGGTGTTTGTAGTTTCACTACAAGCAAAGCAAAATCATAGAGCTTCGAAGAATACCTAGGCAGACAGAAACCATAAGATAATGCTACGCTGAGCATGAAAAATGTTTACACAAACCGCAAGCAAAGTTTCCGGACGATACTCCAGCTCCTTACAGATATCTATTTGTTTGTCCTTCTGTACACAGGTATTTTATCTTTAGTTCTTCGTTTTCATCCGGTGAAGAATCTTGGATATCGCTTTCCGCCATTCATTTTCCGCTTGCGCTAAAAGTTTTGTAAAGACAGGATTTGTTGTAAAACGTGTGTACTTGTGCCCAAAGTTTGGTATATAACTTGAACTATGATTTTATATTTGCGGTAGACGATTTGGGAACTCTGATTGGGATGTAGTTGAGATTGGTTTTCCATCACCTAGCTAGGCGTTTATAGATGCGCCAATTTTACCCTTTTACTTATGTTTTATCAAAAACAGAGAGTAGGTACCTAATGATGTTCTGCTGTATACTTAAATCAGTAGTCGAATTATTGCTAATAATGGCAAAAACTTGAACGAATAACAAAACTAAATACTTGCAAATTGCATAGGTACATTAGGCCAAATTATGAAAGCGTCATCGTAGTTATATTAGTAATATAGAATATTTCTGTTTCTTCTTCACTTTAGGCATTCGATAGAGAGAACACTTTTTTACGTTGCTATTAAATTTACGATGGCACCTTCATAATCGGGCATAATCATAATATTATCTTATTTCATAAATCAAACTCGTTGCGTCTTCTTATCAAGTACTGCTGTTGTTTTTGGTTAATGGTAGTATAACTATACATGCCTTGTATTTCATCTACATATAACCTACCTATAGGATAAATCCTTATCCTTACTTAATATTATAAATGCGAAAGTAACTCTGTCTGTCTGTCTGTCTGTCGCGCTTTCACGCTAAAACTACTGCACCGATTTGAATGAAATTTGGTACACAGATAGTCTAGAGCCTGAGAAAGGACATAGGCTACTTTTTGATTCGAAAAAATAGTTTTAAAGGGTTGAAAACGGGGGATGAAAACGCATTGGCTAGAATCTTAGAAGAAAAAACTTATTTTCTACCATGACAAATGGTAATTTGCATCTTGACTTTCCAAATTACATTCTCTATGCCCAATGCCCATTCAAGGCTGCTCAAGTTGCAAATGTCAAAGTCAATCAATCTTTTCCTGTAAAATTTAGAGAAGGTTACATGTATTTTTTCAGTTTAATTACGTAGTTTTCATTCTAATAGGTATGCCTACAAAACGCAAATCGAATCTAGCGCGTAGTTGTAGCGGAGCTCGCGTAAAGAAAATTGCTAGAAGCCAAGAGTCTGAAGAGCACACTTAAACGCGTTTGACATTAAATGCCGAGCGCCACGCATCTCAAAGAGTTGCTGAGACTCAAGAGCAAAACCAAGCGCGTCGAATTTTAGATGCTGAGCGTCACGCAGCTCAGAGAGCTGCTGAGACTGAAGTTGAAAGTCAAGCGCGGCGACTTTTAGATGCTGAGCATCACGAAGCGCAAAGAACTGCTGAGACTCAAGAGCAAAAAACCAAGCGCGTCGAATTTTAGATGCTGAGCGTCACGCAGCTCAGAGAGCTGCTGAGACTTAAGGAGAAAGTCAAGCGCGGCAACTTTTAGATGCCGAGCATCACGCAGCGCAAAGAACTGCTGAGACTCAAGAGCAAAACCAAGCGCGTCGAATTTTAGATGCGTTAGACGTTAAGCAAAAAATTGCATAGTTCCTGTAGGACAGGACAAAAACTATCGAAAGCAAAACTGTCGCCACTATCACAAAGACGCTAAGTGATTAATTCCTCTATGACACTTAACGAAACGTCACAGCGAAACGTAATTAGATGACAGGTGACATTGTCTGCAGACTTTTATAAATCACAGGTAGCATGGCAAGGGGACAAATTGTTTTTCCACCATTATATCCCCTTGAAGAGAAAAAAAGTATGGATTGAAAATGACAACTGACATTAAAATTGGATAAAATGTTTTTTTCCCTCTGCATGCCACATGTTACTATGACGTTTAATACCAGGCCGTCATTTTGTCTGCCATTAAAAATATTTTAAATCTACTATCATTAGAGGTTTAACATGTTTCTTTATTCTACCTTCTACCTTTATGGTACAGAATCATCATACCTACTTTAATATTATCAATCCGAAAAGTTTGTTGGTTTGTTCCTCTTTTACGCAGCAACGGAGCAAAAGATTGACTTGATTTTTGGTATGGATACCTATGGTTTAAAAGACAGAAAGTCATAGTAGGATACTTTTTTATCCCGAGAAAATTCGTGATTCCCATGGGATAGGACAATAACTGTTTCTCAGCAATGGAGCAACGGATTGACTTGATTTTTGGGGTGGGCAAAGTTTGGAAGACGGAAAGTGACATAGAATACTTTCCATTTCGAAAAAATTGCGGTTCCCGTAGGATAAGACTATAACTTTTTCTCAGCAACGGAGCAACGGATTGCCTTGACTTATTGCATGAATATAGTTTGAAAGACGAAAAGTGACAAAAGACACTTTTTATCCCAAAAACTTTAACAGTTCCCGTAGGATAGGATGAAAAGTAAGCGAGCGGGCCGCGGTAGCAGCCGTCTAAGCGCCAGAAATAACCTGTCATTTCAAGTTTAGGACGTTCCTACATTTTTCGCACTCCTTCGCGGCACTCAACAGCGCTAGCCCAGACTCGGGCTCCATAACGGAGCTTGCGCTCCCGCCATAATGACGGTGTGTTTCGGAGCACAAGACACATCGTCATCCACCACTCGGGACTAACCAGCACTGAGCGTCGGACAGCATTCCAACGCCCTGATCCCAGTGCAACGGGTTAGTTATAGTAGCCCAGCGCCTGTCTCTTCAACTGCAGAGGGCAGTGAGAACGGCCATCGCGATACCGACACTTCTCTTCCCCTGCAGCCCCACTGCGTCTGCCAACAGGTTAACGGCCTAGCGGAAGGTAGGGTAGGTGGCGGCAACCCACACAACCAGTTCCATCCCACCGCAGCCCGCCTCAGAAGCAACACTCCTCATAAGGCAGGCAACCTACCGGCCATCCACTCAGCTGCTTTAGTTAAAAGCGGCTGAACAACGAGTGCCGGCCTCTAAGCTGCCTTGGGGGAAAGACCCAAAGAAGAGGGAGACTTCGAGCGCCGCCTTTTCAGCTGCCTTAGACCTCCCCCGCCACGACAAGGCGGGAATACACAGGGGGTTGTATACACACTCCAACCGTAACTTAACCAACAAAAGCATTCCTCTAAGGTATTTTGATGTTTGTCGCTTAGGTTAGGTTTCGCAGCCGACATAAACATTAGCCAAAATCAAAATATAACGCGGGCGAAGCCGCGGGTAAAAGCTAGTAAAGTGAATAAATTAAAAATTACTTACCTAATTGGTCTAGAAAACTTCCTTCTAAATAAAATTAGCAAGTATAATGTAAATACTGAAGTGTCTGCTCAAAGGTTGTCTAGAAGAAATCACTTTTATCAGTACCAGTACTATTGTACCAGTCTTCTGACATTGTTTCTTCTGTTACTTTATTCCTTTTTGTGTTGTTAATATCTTGTATTGTGTTGTACTAAAAATAATATAGTAATCTAAGTATAGTAATTTCCATCCGTCCATCAGCCATACGACGTCCACTGCTTGACATAGGCCTCCCCTATAGATCTCCAATAAGACCAGTTGGTAGCGGCTTGCATCCAGCGTGATCCTGCGGTCTTAATGAGGTCATCCGTCCACCTTTTGGGTGGACGTCTTACGCTGCGCTTGTCGGTGCGTGGTCTCCACTCGAGAACTTTTCGACCCCATCAGTCATAAGTCCTCCGCGCTGTGTGCCCTGCCCATTGCCATTTCAACTTGCCAATCCGCTGCTATGTCGGTAACTTTGGTTCATCTACATATCTCTTCATTCCTGATTCGATCTCGCAGAGAGATTCCGAGCATAGCCCTCTCCATAGCTCGTTGTGCTATCTATAGTAATTGAATTAAAACTAATGAGTAGGTAGACGCATAAATAAAGCTTCAAAGAGAGAAATAGTTGTGGTATTAAAATAACCCTTTTGTAATCCAAAGTGGCTCTTTATTTATTTCACTTCTCAACAGCGGGCGTAATTATGTTAGCTCGGAGGGTTAAAGTTAAAAATAGGTTTGTTTATGAAGTTTAAAGAGCTACCATTAATCTTAGTTTCATAACTCGGAGCCTCATTGTTTCTTTCGGTATGGCTTAAAGTGAACTGGTTTTAATTAAGATATATTGGGAAATAGACCTCTCGGCCTCGTCTTTTGAAATATTGCTTTATGTCGCATCTGAATTGGGTGATAAGGAGAATTTGGTATTAAGACGATTGTGAGGCGCCAACTTGTCCATTCAGAAACAATAACACAAAATCTAACTACTTCACTCTAAATATTATCGGATTTGAGTGTTTTTTTTTTTAAATGTAATAAGCACTTTAATCGCTATATTTATATGTCTTAGTTTTTACAGTTTTTTAGGGTTCCGTACCGAAAGGGTAAAAACGGGACCCTATTACTAAGACTTCGATGTCCGTCTGTCTGTCACCGGGCTGTATCTCATGAACCATGATAGCTAGGCAGCTGAAATTTTCACAGATGATGTATTTCTGTTGCCACTATAACAACAAATACTAAAAAAAGAAAAAATAAGAATAAGGGGGGGCTCCCATACAACAAACGTGAATTTTAGGAGTTATTAACTCGCCAAAGAGGAATGGGGCTCCCATACGGTACGGAACCCTTCGTGCGCGAGTCCGGCTCGCACTTGGGCGATTTTTCAAATGACCTTAAAGTTTGCACTTTCATACCTACGTCTTACTTTTTCAGAAAAGTTTGTATATACTTTTCGTCCAAAGTTTTGCGAAAAAAATTATTTTTAGAGGATTAATACTTACACTGTTCTGAAAAAATAAGCCGTATGAAAGTACAAAAGAAGGATGCAGCGAATGGACCTGTAGTTTTTTTTTTTTTTGCAAGTAGGTAGAAAACAAAACATCATTTATAATAATGATATGTGCTTCAAAAATTTAGTGATTTTTTGCTGTTTTCATATCTCTAATTAAAATTAATAATAGACCACCAGAAAAATTACAATGATTTTTTATTGTTTTTACATTATAGATTACATACATAAGAAGTGGCGGTATGACCTTAAAGCCTTTAGCCTGTCCAAAAATGTACATTTTGTTACAATTTAAGGGATGAAAAAGAGTTTTCTCCCGGAACGAAAATTTTATCAAAAACGTACCACGATTTTTCTCAATGTTCTACAGAAATCGCGAAAAATCTGGTTGATTCAGAATCTTCTTAATTACGATAGGTACCTACTATTTGGCAGTGGCATGACAGTAGGCAGGGCACATAGTCTGATGAGCAGATGGCCGATGGGGCCGTAAAGTTTTCGAATAGACACCACGTAGCGAATAAGTACAAAATTGTCTGTCCACCTAGTAATACAATGTAAAAATCATAAATAAAATTGTACCTATTATAATTAAGACCGCAGGAAATTGTACCTATTGTAAGAATTTTTACTGGCTATCCTGTCGACTCCCGGGAATATTTCGTAACTAAACCTGTTTTTCCTATTTCGGTTGAAGCTCATGTAAACACAGTTGATTTAAATTTATTTTATTTTATTATACTTACACTTTAGACCCATGTTCATAAAGAAATGTACAAAAGTATAAAATAATTCACTTAAAACGTAAAATATTGTACATGTTACAATATCTACAAATTAACTAGGTATGGTAAATGGTGATGGTGAATTCATTCGTTTCCTAGACTAACTTTTATATATGTACAACAATTTCATTTTACATAAATTAATATTTACAAAAAGTATAAGCTTACAATCTTAAAGCTACTTAAAACAAATCGTGTTATATTTCGTAATTATATGGTTAGGTAGGTTCATATAAGTCGGTAAACATTACATACTAGAGGTATAATATTCTCACACACGCATTGCGCCGAGGGTAGATAACTTTAAAAGAAACACAACTTTAGAGTTTTCGTGTTTTCACAAAGGCCATAAATCGTAACGTTCTGCTGCGCGCACAGTTTACTGCTCGCCCACTCGCGATATAGTTTATCACGTGTATTTCACCGACGCGGTACTTTAGTTCACAGCAAAGTTTTGGCCAAAATCACATTAATCCACTGTCACACTTGAACTCACTTTTACGATTGTTGATTGTCCGATGTACTGAGACTTTGTTATTTGGGAAAGTTCGCGAACTAGCCTACGTAGGGGTAGGGGGCGAAGGGGGGCGGGAAGTAGCCGGGGTAGCCTGCGCTCGGCTGCACCAGCACGGATGACGTAACGTAAGACGTGAGCACCGTCGGCACAAGTTTAGTTGTGAACAATGTGGTATACAGCGTCTTAGCACCGAAATTCAATTTCAGAATTTGACTGTCGGTCACAACAACTTCCGTGTTCACGACGACCGGCGTGGAAGTTACCGAGAATTGCTGCGGGACGAGAGGATTAATCGGCTGCAGAGGTAGCGCCGGCAGGACACTCGTTCCTATTTCATATTCTGTTTTGGTGATCGTCGCTACCGGCCTGGAGATAGTGCTTTGAACCGTGTTTTTGCCATCAAAGAATGGAATTACGTGAGATTCGTAAACAGTTTCGTATTTCAAAATGGGTTTGGATGTCGTGACCACGTTCGGGATTTGTGCCGCAGCAGCAGGGTTCAATAGTCGCAGTAGAGCCAATTGTTGGGCCTGCTCGGGTGTCAGAGCTGGGGTTACATTAGGCGGTTCGGTAACTTGGTTGTTTTTACTTTGTCCGTGAGCTTTCTTCAATCTCAAATGGTTGTCTGACCTGTACTTGTCAACCTCGGTCAGGTCAAAGTCAGACCCGATGTTAGCGAGATCTAGGTCAGGTGGGAAGGATCGTCGCGGGACGCCGTCTTCGTCTTCATTACTGTCACCAAAGTCTAATTCGAGGTTCAGTTCTGAACCTGCTTCGTCCAGGCGGCCGTTAAAGTCCTTCAGCGTTTTGCTTGGAATAAATTGGAAGAAGTCCATGGGTGGCAAGGTTTTGGTCGCTGTCACGAGCCGTGTTATTTCGTATGTTTGAATGAACGTTAAGCTGCTAGTGATGTTCACGTCTCTGACTACAGGTAAGATGTGAGTCTTTAGCATATGCTGCGTTGTGCTGAAAGTTTCTGTCACAGTTTCAAGAGGCGGAGTTTCCATGTCAGACGATAACGTGATTGGAGGCAGTGTTGCGATGCTTGAATCCAAATTGTGGTCTTTTCCATAAGGAGAAGCGGTGGCTAAGATGTTTTCAGTTAGCGGCTCGTTGAGAGTATTTTGAATACTAACTACTGGAGTAGGTTCTATGCGTTTTTCTATCGTTGACGTTACTGTTATGATACGAGTGTTTTTAACGCGTCCAACCTGTAAAAGAGGATACAGATATAATGTAATGTGTAGATATAGAGTTAGAGGTAATATTAAATTAGTTTCCGATCAACGTAATTCCAGTGAATGTACGAACTCTGATTATTGTGATCACTAAAGACAAGTCATAATTTGAATAGTTGCTATTTATATTATATATTGCTATTTGCGGCTAATGTCATACCAGAACCGAAATTACTTTTTAATTTACTTTAAACTAACGACACATTACCGGAAATGGAGGTGCAAACATGTACAAACGAAAAAAATATCAGAGAAAAATATCATGGCTAAAAGTTTGTTGTAACACCATAGAGATAGATATGAAAAAAAAAGGGCACTTCGAGTTATTTAGATTAAACGCCAGTAGTATACCATTATTATGCAGTTTAACAAGTTTTAAGATGTGTCACATTTAAATTGAAAATAAGAAGTTAAAAATACCTGGAAAGTATAAGGAGACCTGATAGTAGCGATTTCGTAATAAACATCTCGAAAGTCAGCAGGAGTTGAAATTTCAACTTTGATAGTTTCAACTGGTGGTAGTTTTTCGATAGAGTTATCTTCGGTGTCATTTTCAAGCAATGTACCAGGCCCGCTTTGGGATCCTGACAATTCAAGATCATTATCGGATCTCGCTTGCAAGGAGAGTTCGTTTGATTGGGGATCATCTAAGAGAGGGTTCGGGTTTGGTGTCGTTTGAGGTTCATCTTCACCCATAGTTTTCCTGATCGTCACTTTAGGTTTAGGGCTTGTTTTGTATTGCCAACGTCCTGATCCAGGCGCACGATTTAGCTTGAATTTATAAACACTGGTAGATGGAGCCGGTGTCACTTGTTCCACTGGTGAGGCTTGAATACGGGGCTTAAATCCACGTCTCGGTTCGTTATTACTCGACGGAGTTACAATCGACTTTTGCCCGCCACTTCGCGTAGTCTTCCTGCGGTTCGAAAACGAAGGAGGCGTAGAAGGAGATTCACTGAAAACAGAGACGGTTGCAGGTTGAGGCTTTTTTCCAGGTCGACCAAGACGTGTACTGCAAATAAACAAAAGTGGTATTAAAATGATGAAATGAATGGGATTGGAAGCTATCACTGAAGCTCTCACATGGGTTCATGCAAAATAAATGATGAGTAGCCGAGGGTCGGTAATACTACGACGATGCTGACTGCCTGGAATATCATGAAACAGCTGCTGCGGTGGATGATAAATTAGCAAAACCTAAATTACCTTTGTGCTCTTTGAGAATGTGCAGAATTTCTATTTTTACTAAACTTTTTAGTTTGACTAGCGGGGACATTTTCGTGACCTTCACTGTCGGCGGGAGCGTTTTGTTGGGAACGGTGACGATTTTTGTAAGATGCTCCATTACTGGGCTGCCTACGAGTAGTTTTACCAAAGTTGACTTCTTCGTCTACGATAGAAGGCGTTGGCTCCAAGTTAAACCGATGGTTCTTCGTTATACCTGGCGCTGCAGTTTTTAAGATTCTATGTGCAGGAGTGGGAGAAATTTTTCCTCTGTGACCGGCTGGTTGTAAAATTTTCGAGTTACTGTTTAGAACCTGGGCGTATTTGCCGGAAATGTATGTTCCTATAACACTAGTTTCGTGAACGGTCGTAAGGCCATCTTTTACTATAGTGCCGCCAAGAGTAGTCACAAGACCCACAGGATGCTCGTCATCTTCAGGAGCTGGAGTCGGTTGATGATTCCTATTTTTGTGTCCATGTTTTGGTTTTTGATTATGTGCTTTAGAAGGGCGAATGTTTATGACTTTGTAAGTTTCTTCAACAAACTCTGATGGCTGCCTTGATAAGAAATCGTATTCGGGCTCTCCAATATTGTTGTTTGTTATCAAGATAGCAGGTTCTTCTTCAGGTAAATTGGATTTTACATTGACGACACTGTTAACTTTGGAACTAATAATAGATGGAGGTGGGCCTTGTTTCACTTCGACTTTGCTGCTGACAATGTTTGTTACACTCTTGACTGGCTCATTTTTCTTTTTGTTTGCAAGTTTATTATTTTTAGGTGCTGGTTTAGGTGAACTATTTTCTACAATTTTAGAAGGTCCAGCAACTACTTCTACTTTTGTGATAATTTGTTTTTGTTCTTTCACAGCAGATTTAGGCGCATTGGGCACTTGGTTTTCATTTTTAGATGTGACGACCGATACCGCGCTAGAAAGTGGTGCTTGTGCAGGCGGTTTATTTGTTTTGCTCTTGTCGACAGTTTTGCTGGGCTTGATGGCTTCAGGCTTGACGCTCGTCACCGATGGAGGAGGAGGTTTGGTTTCGATGATATTTTCCTGGACAGGCGCTTCGCTGCTCGGTGGTTCTGAAAACATAATTAAGAAAGTTTGTGAGATTTACTTCCTTTGATAGAGTAACAGTTGAGTAATGTATGTACGTAACGTCGATATTCTGTAATATTTTACTAGAGAATACCGATAAATTTCATTACAACATACTGCATATTTTTACCATGCGAGTCATAAGCTTTTTTTTTATAGATTTCCTATGAAATCTTAAAAAAACGGATAGTTAATACAATTCAGACGTATGCTACGTTCTAAACAAGTAAAATGATGATGAATTAATATATGACCTGGTGGAGGTGCTGAATGAGGAGAGAAGACCATCACAGTGTTGCCAATAGTCGTCGTGAAGTCCAAGAAGCCGTACACTGTCTGCGTGAGGAAGTTTCCATCTGCTGATGCCATGCAACCTGAAAAGTTACAGACATTTGTTTTAGTTACTTCGTAAAAAAATACTTGGTGTTTACTGTCGCCAACTTAGCCTATAGGCTTTGAAAAAAGTTCGAAAAGGCATTTTAAACCACAAAATAGCTTTCTAAATGGGAATAAAGGGAATAAAAAACTAAAGTAGTTTTAAAATTCCTGTAAATCTACGGTAAGTCTAGTTTCAAAGATAGTAAAAAAGAAAATGGGAGAAAAAGGAACATGTACCGTATCAGCATTGGTACCACGATACATTTTCGAAAATTGTTCCCGTAATGTCTACGATTACTACGAAATACAACATCAGAGAAATATTTCGCGAGTAATGTGTAGAAATAACAAGATATTCTCGTCTCCATTCGCACGTGTCTCGTCATAAAGCTGCCGGTATTATGTTCTCGTAAACATACCTTTAGAACTTATCTCCTATGACTATTTTATGAGAGGATCTTATAGTGGCTAAACTGCCAAACATCCTCGCTTATCACGCCACTCAGTAATAAGTCAGGCTCTATCGTGGATCTGCTATGTTCTACGTACAACTGGATCGACGTTGTAGTGGAAAAAGTATGGCCATACCTTTTTCAACTTTTATTCAATCAAGTGTAAACCGTGATCAATTTTTTTCTCCCTTCTTTTACTTGGCCTTTCCTTAACTTTTTCGGAAAAAGTGTTGAATAGGTGAGAGATGCCAATATACTAATAATGAGCCAGTATGGCACTTGCATGGCATCCTCGATCTTTTACTTTCAAATATGAGAAGATCCTCAATTTGACTGTACGATTTTTTATGTGTTATCTGGTAACTTTTTTTACGTGAATCAATTTTTATGATCTTTTTTTTATTTCAAAGCTGGTATTTGTCATGTACTTAGTTGAGAAGATCAGTAGATTTGCGAGTTATTTTAATAAGAATTTAGTTGACTCAATCATCAAGTAATAAGTATTTGTTATTTTTTATCAAATAATATTTTTTAATTACAGTTTAAGTATGACCATACTTTTTAACCACGATGTGCATCCAGCTGTACGTACTTATTAAGTTCATGGGCTCTATGGCTTGCACGTTTCACATCGAGATCACTTACGGGGGCTTTAGGCAAAGCTCCTCGAGTAAAGTGCTGATAAGAGCAAAGTCAGAAGGAGCGTTACTTCGGTACCATTGGATCGCAAATGATCTGTGATACTACCTTCATATGGCTTAAAAAGGGAGGCTGTTTACAAACAAAGCTGTAGATATCGCCGGGCTAATGGCCTGTGAATATGGTTTCGTTAAGTCCTCGATAGGAGTGTTTGCTGAGCCTGCGAAGTTAATGTGAACTTGTATGGACTTTCACATCACTCTGGTATTAAATGAGTGAGAAGATATTTTATATGGCGCGTTAGAGAGCGTATTACACAATTTGTTGTGTTTAAAGGTTTTTTTGCTATGACATTCGTTGCGCTTTATAATAAATAGCACGTGAATTGATAAATCATTCATTCATGAGTATTGTATTGAATTGTGAAATTTCGCATTGTGAAATAATTTGATTGATCGACACTGGATTATAACACTATGAATGCAAAACTGTAAATACAACTATTTAATTTCATTCCGATTGAAAAAAATGTGTTGTTAAATTAATAACGATTTGCATAATCAGATTATTTTACCACGAGAGTGCGTTAATGATAAATTATGTAGATGATTACATTCGGTATAATTTTTTACAGTTTGCGTTGAATCGCGCTTTCAACCGGTCATGTTGAAAATCTATGGGTAGAAGTTAGCTCAACGATACCGTGATTCGGATAACACGGTATCGTCGGAATAAATTGTGGAGACCGGTTGTTTATACGCGCCTTTACGAACTACTACTGCTTGAGAAGTTTGTCCAGCAGTGGACGACTTACAGCTGATACGATGGCGTTGATCAAATTTTGTCGATATTTTTAACACATCCAAACTTAACCCCACGATCAAAATAGATACAAATATTCATAGCCAAACATAACAAACACAATAAATATGAAAATACTGAAAGCATTCACGTTGAAAAGTGAGTAGTGAATAACAAATTCAGGCGGGGTCGCGACACTATATCCGAGTTACTTCCACGCCATTTGCTGGCAAGTGGGCTGAGATAGTCCACCTTAGATACGCATCGGGAGCACCCTGTTCCAATCTATGTGTTTTCAATTACTTAGCGAGGAACCCAGGGCTGGAACCAGGCTCTCAGAAATTCACCAGAAAATTATAGTGTTAAAAATATGTCTACTACTTTGTCAACATGTCAAAATTTGGCGTGGTGGTTTAGTGTGTCCACGTAGTATACTTGCCTTACAATCGTTAGGTTTAAAATCCCGTATCAATGAGTTTTTCGGAAAATATGTACGGATTTCACAGCACTGACTTTTCGGTGAAGGTAAACGTCGTGAGACAACCTGCATATGTTCGTAGAAGAAATTCGGTGGTATGTGGTAAATATCCATTTACTGTCACTGGGCGAGCGTGGTGGATATGACCCAATTACCCTTCGTAGATAGACCTTAGACTATTAAAAGGCCGGTACAGTACAGTACAACAAAACTTTCAAAAGTTGTACTGCATTACATGTTAAGTTTTTCTGCTTGAAAACCAGGCTTACGATATAGTATAATTTTATGAACAAGGCGATGCCCGTGGTTAGGTTTACTTCTCAAGATTATAGTACTTTTGTGTAGTACTTAAATTTATTTATTTATTTAAATTGGCTTTACTATGCTAGTCTTCAAACACTTTCCGACCACCCGATATCCTTGAAAACTTCATTAAGACCGCGTTGGATGCAAGCCTCTTTCTAGCAGTATTGGAGGCCTATGTCTGTAACGAGCGAACGAACGATGCTGCTAATGATTGGTACAAAAAATATAGGTAGTATATTTTTCCTACGAAATAATTATACTACGAAACGAAATCCAACTCTGCAAGGACCACCGCTATCGCGGCCACTACGAAGGAATGGTTTTCTTTAGAACGTCTCAAACAGCTTCTTTTGGAATTGTTCTGAAAGGGTGAGATTTGGCAGCTGGAAGCTCTCAGGAGTCTTTAATCCTACATTAGGCGGAATTTCTTACGAAAATTGTGCAGAAACATTGGATCGAATTGAAAATTCACTGCTACTTACTTATTTATATTCGTAGATGTGAAAACTTTTTAGCTCTATTTGTTTGCTGCTTTTTTATTATCATACTAAAGTTTGGCAAAATTGCACTAGTAATTTTAGTAGCTGAACGGAAAAATAAATATAAAACTATCTATTTTTCCGTTCAGTTTAATATAATCCTTACTAATATTATAAATCCGAAAAGTTTGTTGATTTGTTACTCTTTCACGCACCAACGGAGCGACGGATTGACTTGATTTTTGGCATGGACATAGTTTAAAAGGCGGAAGGAGCTTTAGGATACTTTTTATCCCGAAAAATTGCATAGTTCCTGTAGGACAGGACAAAAACCATCGAAAGCGAAACTGTCGCCACTATCACAAAGACGCTAAGTGATTAATTCCTCTATGACGCTAATATAGACTAACGAAACGTCACAGCCAAACGTAATTAGATGACAGGTGACATTGTCTGCAGACTTTTATAAATCACAAGTAGCATGGCAAGGGGACAAATTGTTTTTCCATCATTATATCCCCTTGAAGAGGAAATAAAGTATGGATTGAAAATGACAACTGACATTAAAATTGGATAAAATGTTATTTTTCCTCTGCATGCTACATGTTACTATGACGTTTAATACCAGGCCGTCATTTTGTCTGACATTAAAAATATTTTTAAATCTTCTATCATTAGAGGTTTAACCTGTTTCTTTATTCTACCTTTATGGTACAGAATCATCATACTTTAATATTATCAATCCGAAAAGTTTATCGGTTTGTTCCTCTTTGACGCAGCAACGGAGCAAAAGATTGACCTGATTTTTGGTATGGATACCTATGGTTTAAAAGACAGAAAGTGATAATAGGAAACTTTTTTATCTCGAGAAAATTCGTGATTCCCATGGGATAGGACAATAACTGTTTCTCAGCAATGGAGCAACGGATTGACTTGATATTTGGGGTGGGCATAGTTTGGAAGACGGAAAGTGACATAGGATACTTTCCATCCCGAAAAAATTGTGGTTCCCGTAGGACTTAACAATAAATTTTTCTCAGCAACGGAGCAACTTGCCTTGGCTTATTGCATGAATATAGTTTGAAAGACGAATAGTGACATAGGCCACTTTTTATCGCAAAAACTTTAACAGTTCCCGTAGGATAGGATAAAAACTAAGTGAGCGGGCTGCGGTAGCAGCCGTTTAAGCGCCAGAAATAACCTGTCATGGCAAATTTAGGACGTTCCTACATTTTTCGCACTCCTTCGCGGCACTCAACAGCGCTAGCCCAGACTCGGGCTCCATAACGGAGCTTGCGCTCTCGCCATAATGACGGAGTGTTTCGGAGCACAAGGACACATCGTCATCCACAACTCGGGACTAACCAGTACTGAACGTTAGACAGCATTCCAACGCCCTGGTCCCAGTGCAGCGGGTCAGTCATAGTAGCCCAGCGCCTGCCTCTTCAACTGCAGAGGGCAGTGAGAACGGCCATCGCGATACCGACACCTCTCTTCCCCTGCAGCCCCACTGCGTCTGCCAACATGTTGACGGCCTAGCGGAAGGTAGGGTAGGTGGCGGCACCCACACCACCAGTTCCATATATCCCACCGCGTCCCCTAATCCTCGGCTGTCATATCAGAGTCCAGGAAGCAGCCTTGCTATATGAAACTAAGAAAGGTTATTCCCAGCAAGTAACTGGAGATAGAGAGACAGAAAAGAAGCCACACCCAGCGCAGCAGGAGGAGCTGGAGTTCATATGCCTGGCAGACGGAGCAGCACTGGAGCAAAATCTTAACCAAGAAATTAACATATTTACAGACGGCAGCAAAATTAAAGGGAAAGTTGGGGCGGCATTATCCATTTGGGATGATGCCGCTGAGATCAGTACCCGCAAGCTGAAATTGGCCGACTGGTGCTCCGTGTACCAGGCCGAGTTATTGGCACTTCTTGAGGCTACCGAAAAAGCAAAAATCTTTTGTGACTCCAGGTCTGCACTGGAAACGGTAGTTGACGTATCTTCCCTCCATCCCTTAGCAGTAAATTCAAAGCTAACATAAAGTTACTACACGCACAAAATAAAATAGTGAAACTTTATTGGATCCCTCCATCCCCGCGTGCTAAAGCGCACGCGGGGATGGAGGGAAATGAGAGAGCGGATCAGCTAGCAAAGGAAGCAACACTGCACTCGAAGTGCAGATCTATTTACGATAACTGCCCCGTTTCATTCGTCAAGCGAGAAATCCGAAAGGACTCTCTTGACTAGTGGAACCGGCGGTATCAGGATGGACACACAGCGGCAGTAACCAAAACATATTTTCCGGATGCAAGGGCGGCATACAAGATCGGAAGAGAAATAGCACCAGTGGGAATCATAACTCAAGTGCTGACGGGGCATGGTGAGTTTTTCCAATACTTACATCGATTTGAGTTGAGGGAAAGCCCATCGTGCATCTGTGAACCCACAAAAGAGGAGACTCCACTGCACATAATCTTGGAATGCCCAGTTTATGGAAAGCAGAGATTTGATTTAGAACAAAAAACTGGAATTAATCTAACACCTAAAAACCTTAGAAACAATTTTATCGAATTTTTGCACAAATATTTGTGAAAAAGAAATAATTAGGAACAAGTAGGTATAAACTTTGCTGTACCATTGTAATGTTTATTATAACTGCAAACAGCCAAAAACATTGAAATATAGGTATAGTTTTTATTCATGTGTAATTAAGACCCCTGATCAAGGCAGGGATATTTCGCGATATAATAAAAAAAAATCCTCGGATGCAGCGTCGCAAGAGCGGCACTGCAGCCCGCCTAATTTGCGACACCTCATAAAGCATGCAACCTACCGGCCATCCTCTCAGCTGCTTTAGTTAAAAGCGGCTGAACCTCGAGTGCCAGCCTCTAAGCTTCCTTGGGGGAAAAGACCCAAAGAAGAGGGAGACTTCGAGCGCCGCATTTTCAGCTGCCTCAGATCTCCCCCACGACAAGGCGGGAATACACGGGGGGTTGTATATACACTCCAACCGTAACTCAACCAACAAAAGCATTCCTCTAAGGTATTTTGATATTTGTCGGTTAGGTTAGGTTTCGCAGCCGACATAATCAAAATATAAAGCGGGCGAAGCCGCGGGTAAAAGCTAGTAAAATATAAATGTTAGTAAATATGTACAATCAGTTTCATAATAATAATATGTATAATAAATATAATATGATATGAAAATAGTTATTGGTTATTTTTTTGTCAAAAATATTAGATCATTGAGATCAGAAATACTAAATACTTATGACTTAAATACGTAAATTACTTATGACTTATCAGAGTATGACGGTATAACTAGTCAAATGACCAATGTGACGATGTGGTCAGGTAATTAATAAACAAATTGGTCTTTAATGGAATATGGCTTAAATATGTATGTTTTTTGGAAAATTTAAAGATGAAGCTGAGTGTTGTTGAATGTCACTGTCTTCAGAATTACATTTTTGTTTTTTACCTAGAAGTTTAACCACTAGAAATTACAAAATCTTATAACTTTAAGCACTACAAATTACAGGATCGCGCTGGATGCAAGCCGCTTCCGGAAATCCGCCGCTTATTGGAAATCCATAGGAGAGGCCTATTTACAGGGGACGTTTTACAGCTGATAATGATGATGATTATTTACAAAAAACATTAGCTTTTCGTTCCCACACCGGCACAAATAAGCTTATTAGAGGTGAATGCAACACGAACTCTCTCAGTACTTGGAACTCGCATATAAAGGCTTTTCATAGGGAAATGAAGTTCGTTCCATCCCAGCACCATGGGAGTGCTCATTTACAACGGCTTCGCAGAAATAACTTCCTTATAATCAGCACTCGACTGCGTAATACTCGCATGTAAGAAATGTACAATACCACAGTCACATGAATGATGAATAGTAGCTTTTGATAATCCTATTCAGAGACAATCAGTGACGTTCCTCCAGATACGGTTTTGCCGTAATATACGGCTTTCAGGATCTTTAAAAATCCGAAAAAAGGCAAATACGGCTCGGCTGCCCTTTAATAGCATTATACTTTGTTAAATAAAAATGACGTTTTATTTTAAAATTCGGCTTTTTTATCAAATTTTCACAAAAATACGGCTTTTTGAGGTTGACATAGGGCTCTCTAAAATTTACTTGGAACAACACTGCTTCTTATACGTATCCGTACAAATATTATTTATATTCGAAAGTGTGTTTGTTGGTTTGTTCCTCTTTCACGCAGCAACGGAGCAACAGATTGACTTGAGTTTTGGCATGGACATAGTTTAAAAGACGTACTCGTACTAAGGCTACTTTTTATCCCCAATAAATATGAGATTCTTAGGGGAAAGCACAAAATTCAAAATTTCACGTTGACGAAGCCACGGGCAAAAACTAGTAGGTACTTTATAATGTATACCGGGGTAGTTGTTTTACAAAGTGCAGGAACTTTCAGAGGCTGGTAGTTTTTTAATAGTCCACTGCAGGACGTAGGCCTAACCACGAAGGATTGGGTCATATGAACCATGCTAGCCCGGTGCGGGCTAGGTTCAGTTCAGAGGTGTATATATTTTATTATTATTATCACGAATAACTTTTGATGTCACTTAAAATATCATGTAAACTATACGGAAATCAAATTCAATTCTATACACAAATTCGATACCCATACATATACGCATGAGAAACCACATGGAAAATAAAAAACGTTGTAGATTACTGGATATTACACTGTTGTAAAAGTTACGACAAATCTAGATATTCACTTTTTCTGTATAGTTATTGAAAGTGTTACTTAGGCATGTGGCGCGAGCTGTATCATTCCATCACTTACAGAGTAGTATAGTAAGTTTGATGTAAATGTCTGTATGTCTGTTTGTGGTCTGACAACTTCCAAACGATAAAAAAGTACGTTCGTATAAGCTGGCTGGCTAGCCGTCAGTGTTTTTCAGTCGGTTGAAAGCCTCTGACATGGCTAAACGGTTAACCGGGGTCCAGAATTAAACATGTCCTCCGAGTCCTCCTGAATAACGTATCTTGATTTTTGTTCTTTAACTGTGATGTTAATAACCGTTATTGCTGAATAACGTAATATGCTACTTTTTTATCTGTGATGATCATTTATTTTTTGTTCTTGCTTTGATGTTTGTTTTCGTTGACATTACTTTATTAGACTGATATTTATGTTTTCTTTAAGTTGTCTCTATGTTATTTCTTGTATTAAATATATTTTGTGAAATCTTGAAACGTATGTAAGTACCTATTTGAGATTAGATTTAAATTACTTAAACTGTATTTTATCTGATACATTGTTATCTGACGATCCAAGTGCAACTGTAATGTCTACGGAATAAAGAAACTTTGACTTTGAGCTACTATACCACTCAGTTTTAAATGCCACCCGCGGTTTCCTATCCGATGATTGACCGTGCCGAACGTTTAAAATTAATAAATAGGTACAATACTCACTCAGTTGGGCGACGACCGCCAGTACGACGAGGGCCCGAAGCTCCATCTTTAGTTTTTTTCCTTCAGATTATCTCAAAAACTATCAGTGTGCTTGGCTGTCACGCGCTCGCATCGTGCAGAACAATTGTAGTAGAAATCTGGAACAACCAGAAAAAAAAAATTAGGATCGTTACGTAATTGATCATCATTATCAATAATTCAACCAGTGTTGCCAATTTAATTTTTAAACAGCCGTGTATGTACGGCAAAAAAGGGGGTTTATGTGTTAATGAATATATTAAGTAAGTGTTTGCCATTGGTTTTACTCTTGCGGAAAAATATCAACACTCAATTAATTACATTTATAACTAGCTTCTTTTTTAACACCAAACTTGCAAATAGAAGGTTTTCAGTTTTTAGTAAATTCTTTGTTATTATTCCGTAGCTCTTTTTTGTTTTTAATTTTTTCACGATGTTATTATTCGGATTCATAGTCGAATCATAGATTTATCACAGTTCCCGCTCCAGGATGTACGGGACATTACAATCATATATAAATGTGAATTAATAGATCAATGAATTAATAACTTTGATTAATTAATTCCGTAAAATTTTCTAAAAGTCGTAGAATATGCTACGGCCACTGGGTCGTAGGCTGTGACATATGTGTTTTTTTGTCCTGAAAGCCGTAGTACACGGTACAGCTGTAGCAATGGCAACACTATTCAACGCAAATGTTCAATTTTGTAAGTAAATTAACATTATTGGAAGTAGGTAGTAAAAAATATTGCTAATGAACGAAATTCCTTACTTAATTACATAATTGTACAAAATGCAACTACAAATAGTGAGCTCGATGTCTGCATACAACACCTACACTAAGTACACGGTGTTGTTTTGTAAGGTGCATGGAGTTTCAGAGGGATTCTTTTATTCCGAAATCTCGAAATAATAATTTACTTGAGAGTCATTAAACTTTAGGTACTTGTAATTGAGCTTCTTACCTAATTAAAAATCACTCTTTTCAACAGTTTTTTTAGAACATAACAATAACGTAAGTACCTAGTTGTAAAATGTTGAATATTGCCATACATTTTTCTGGAAGGAGCGATTCGACAAAGTACTAAAATAGTGTTGAGTTATATTATTAAATAACGTAAGTAGTAAAATTGTGGTGTGAACTCTGCTTAACTGGATTTAAAAGTAAAATATATTTTTTTTAAAGTGTCCAATTAAAGATTATCACGTGCTAGTATGATGCAGTTGAACGTCGGAATCTTCTAGTTCTACGTACTCCAACTTCGGCTACAACTTCGCTTTCCATCAGGCGAGTTGGTGGCCAAATGTAACCCTATTTTGCATTAAAAAAACGTAGCATTCGGTCGCATTTGTTGTGTTAATCATCTTCATTATCAGTCAAAAGACACTACGTACGGGTTCCTTATGACTTTACAATAAAATCAGTAGTAAGCGGCGTAGTTTCAGCCTGTTTATAAAATCTAGATCTGATCGTCTGTCCACCTAAATACTAAAACTGTTCAATAAAATGTTCGTGCGGCGTGCACATCAATTTCATCGCGTAGTGGTACAATGCAGGTGACCGCGGCGCTCGGTCGCATTTGTTATGTTAATCCTGCGAATGAATATGAAATCGCCTGGTGGCCAGCTAGAGAGCCAGTGATTAATTTGTTAATGTCACATAACTATTCGTAACGAAGAGTTATTTCACCTTAATTACATTAAATTTATTTTCTATTAAATATGTTTATTAATATTATTATCATCCATATCAGTCCAAGAGCGTCCACAGTTGGACATGGACCTCTCCACTAGCTTTCCATTTAAACATGTAAGTAGATTATATTTTTAAAAATATTTTCATTAGGAAAAAGATCTTATGATCGAAACGAGTATATCTTTTGCAGTGTTCTAGAAATTCTGGATTATTAAAAGTGTTTTAAAAATATATATCTTGTCTTTTCCATAAAAATTCACAAACATCTGTTTATATAAGTAAAAAGTCACGTCATTACTGTATAATTTCTAAGTATACTTACGTAAACAGTTATGGTATTGTTACGAGTAGATTCATATTGGTATGTATATCTAATTATGTTGGTAAAAATAATGATACGATTAATGTTCTCATTTAAAATACACCATCCTCGTCTTCGCCGTCGACGATGGCGATGATGGTGTGTGACGATGCAAGCCGCTACCAACCGGTCTTATTGGAGATCTTTAGGGGAGGCCCATATCCGGCAGTGGACGTCCTATGTCTGAAACGACGACGACGATAATTGCAAAATTAGAACGCCTGAAAATTGGCTGATCAAATAGGTATGGTGCATTCATTTATAACACCAGATTTGCCGGCATTTAATACTATTGACACTGGTGTTACATTAACTTGTTAATTCACTATTTATACTAAAATAATAGTATTAATAGTGCGAACATTTCCAAATACATATAAATCTCCCCTTCATTATCTGTAGATTCTTGTTAAGATATAGAAAAGGGCAATATCGTGTTAGGCGCGTTGTGATATGCCACTATAAAAGATTGATTTTGTATACCTATTACTCGTACCATTTACTATTCATTATATGTGTAAAAGCCTCCTAATATGGAGCTCAAATTATAATAATAAGCTCTTACGCCTGGCAAAAGGCGATATCCACCAAATCGCACTTGGCCAGCGTGGTGGATGGCCTAATTGCTCTAATTGTGTAAGCCTATGCTCAGCCGATTGAAACAGGCCTGTGCACACAAAACTAAAATATTTCTATAAACCATATCAACACACAGATACTTTTCTACCTATGCCGAGTTCATCATGTCGGGCACACATCACTTTATGCCTCGCAGCAGTTGCAGCTGTAATCAAAACGACCTAACAAGTCACCGGTCACAAAATTTGCTGAAAAACGCAAATAAAACTGTCCGGAAGCTCCGCAAAAAAATAAACAGTCAATATTAGTCGATATGCAAAGCGTGGGACGTGGGCGACCCACATTTCGGTGGCGAACCAATTCATTGTGCAAAACCAATACTCCCTTCAATATAAACATGTTTGCCGCCGGATGGTGAACGTAATTGTTACGGGATATTAAATTGTATTAAATCATTTTGGAAATAAGTATTTGTTGGACCGATCTACGGGCGTTGGTATTGCAACAATGCCCGCGGGGTTTCAATTATGCGGTGATAGCAATCAATCAGATTTTCAAGGATTTATTTGTAAAGTTGATTTATTTTAATGTCGCTCGAAATTCTTTGAGAGGAATTTTCCAAGTGTTTCAAAATTGTGTAATTAAAATCGGTGAGTTGTTACTGCTCTATAGTTGCTATGAAAATTTAATATAAAATTGAATAAGTTTTTGAGATCTTATTAAGTACATGACTAGAATACGAGTAAATATAGACAATAGATAGATAATTATTATTTGAACAAAAAAAACACAAGCTAAGAAAGATTAGAACTAAATTAGCAACAATACTGCCCTATGCTTTATTTTCATCACCCGTCTTCATATATAGGTACGAATATCTAAATGAATAGTTAATTAGTAATAAGTATAGCATCGAAATATCTACCTCTAAAAATTGTAGATAAGTAGCTAAGTTGAAAGATGACTACTCTAACTTCAAATTAAGTCTGAAGACCAATCTTTGAAACGTTAGAATCATTTCTAACAGAGAGAGATATCTGCAGAGGATCGCATGCTATGCTCTCCCGTTCGCACAAGCATAGATTTTCAATGCTCATTCCTGCTCTTCCTCGGTTTCATCACATTTATATATAAGTTCAGACGTTCTACTAATTCCATCATAGAGTTCCTAAACTAAGAAAAACTGTAGAATTACATAACATTGCAACTTATTGTATAAATAGATATTGATACAGCGTTTCATTTTGCTCATGGTCGAAATTCTTCCATCTGAGAATAAGCCGGCAGCCACAATTGCGATGGTAATTCACGACTCGCTTCTTCGTGGGGCTGGCATTTGAGCCGGAATCTGCAGGAATGATCTTTACCTACAATTGCAAATATAAGGTAGGTATGTCAAAATGTAGCTGTAAGAAACCGTATTGCGTAATCAAATTTTCGCTGTAAAAATATTGTTTCTTTTAAAATGCGGTAAGTGGTTCAATATTTAAATGTACGACAAATAAAATAAACTGATTGTCACCGAGCTTAATTCACTACTAAGGAAATAATTTCGCCCAAATAATTTCAATTATTTCGCCCTATAAAATACAAAAAGAAACCATATCATAATCGGTTCATCTGTTCAGGATTAGGAGCTACAGTATCACTGATAAAGTTAAGTTAATCATTTCAAACTTTTATTTTTGCGTCGATAGCATTGATATGTTTTTTTTTTGTTTTAGAGGCTATAAAACTATTTAGAAAAATTATGTTACTAGTAAGTGGCTAAATAAAATATAATTTTTTCGGCATAGGATATTATACAGTGGGGAGTGGCTGATACATAGGTCTAAATTTCCTATGGCTAAGATAAGAAATATGAGCAACAATGGACAAATTCGAGTGGGTATGTACTAAGTCATCACTCATGGCCGCTAATTACCTCTCAGGCTAACTAGGCTACATAATTGACGCGTTGATTATAAGCCTATAATCACGAAGTACCTAACGCCTATTAGCTTACTAAGCCTAGGTGACGGCTGAATTGAATGTAATGTCCAGGAAATGCATTACAAATTCAATGACACCTATCTATGTGAGGCACTTAAGTGCTAATATCATTTAAAATATATATTTTTTTTAATTTTTGATAAAATATGCTAGACAGAGATATAGACTGAAACAAAGAGTTTGAAGAGCTAAACACAGAATAGGCATGAGGACTGGGTAAAAAATCATTATTATAATTAGGTAGTCCGCTATTTAGATTATTATAAAATATTGGACATGTATTTTTTAGGGTTCCGTACACAAAGGGTAAAAACGGGACCCTATTACTAAGACTTCGACGTCCGTCCGTATGTCTGTCACCGAGCTGTATCTCATAAACCGTGATAGCTAGGCAGCTGAAATTTACACAGATGATGTATTTCTGTTGCCGCTATAACAACAAATACTAAAATAGAATAAAATAAATATTTAAGGGCGGCTTCCATACAACAAACGTGATGATTAGCAGTTTTTTTGCTCGCTATTAATAACGGCAAGAGGATTGGGGCTCCCATACGGTACGGAACCCTTCGTGCGCGGGTCCGACTCGCACTTGGCTGATTTTTCTTTTGTCAATCAAACAACAACAACATGACAAAGATAAAACTTGTCAAAGTTTGGGAGTGGGAGCTCGTGACATCACTAGTGCGACGTAGTCTGTACATTTGTATAGCATTCGTGATGTTACGCGGAATTGTAACGGGCTATATCTTTTTCAATCTTTGTTTAATTGACAAAAGACAAAATAGGTACTGTTAGCGCGCGAGTTGAATGCAGAGCTTAGGAATGCGAATGTCTCCCCCCGCTATCCGCACGCCCAACCCGCCCAGGCGCGTGAGGTGGGGCGTGCGGATAGCGGGGGGAGATGCTCCCGCTCTTTACCTCAGACCCCGACTGCATTCAACTCGCGCGCTATCAATATGTAAGTGTCTAATATTATTTTTCAAATCTATCTGACGGACTAATAATGTTTTTTTAGTCATCATGCTTATTGCCTTGACTAAAAAATAACGTACTTACCGTATCGAGAGAAAGAAAATTAAATAACAAGAGTTTCACTATATAAAATGCATAAGCTTATGGTTTCAGACAACAGCTTGCGGTGCTTCGTAATAAATAATGGATATTCATCGAAAATTTTGGGCAAAAATTACTTTTAGCCAACCCAATTTATATAAAATTTATGTGCAACACTCGTTTTTCGTTTCGTTACAAAAATGGGATTTTTTCAAGACTAGGATATCATTGTACTCATCATGACGACCAAGTTTTAATTTGGGAAAAAAATCAACCAACTCCGAAAACGGAAAACAATCAGCTTTCTAACTAAAAAGTTCATCGACTCTCGACAATATATAGCAGCTTTCTATGTACATGGCAGCTAATTTTCTTTTTGCGATTTCGACATTGGTCCCATTGTAAAAGTTAAACGTAACAATGAGTACCTAATATACAGGGTTATTCCTAATCAATTAGCATCCTTTTAGTTTTTTTATTCTGTACATCAAAACTAACAACTTTTGTTCTGCGACTTTTGTCAAAACTATACTTTTTTATAAAAAAACTAGCAGCGCCCCGCGGTTTTACCCGCGTTGTGCCCGTTCCCGTGAGAATTTCGGGAATTTTTATACATATAAACCTTCCTCTTGAATCACTCTATCCATTAAAAAAAACCGCATCAAAATCCGTTGCGTAGTTTTAAAGATTTAAGCATACAGACAAACAAACAAACAAACGAAAATAGCGACTTTATTTTATACTATGTAAAGAAAAACAGCTTTTCCATACATTTTGTCCCAGGTGAACGACACTTTTCTATGAAAAAAACATTTTTTTGAGTTTTAACAAAACTCGCAGAATAAAAGTTATTAGTTTTTGTGTACAGAATAAGCCCCTAGAAGGATGCTAATTGATTAGAAATAACCCTGTTTACTAGAATACTTAAGTCCGTCATCTATACAGAGAAACACCCAGTCTATACATTTATTTGTAACAATGAAAACAGGATACATAACTTGAAAAGGACAAACTCATACGATTAGTTCACCGTTTCCTCTTTGTTAAAGGACTTGGCAAGCTTGATTTCGCACAGGCATTCGCTCAGAAGCCACGGCCGCCCGGCGCGGCGCCCGGCTTACATATTCGCTCCACTGGCAATCGGAACTCAGTAAGCATTCAAATGCTCTCAATAGCAGACTGACTGCACCCGAAGTAGGCACAATGGGTCTGCCAGCTGTAAGGGAATTTGGCGTGCATGTTGCTATGTCGAACTGCGCACGTCTTGACTGACTGAGCGACTGGTTTCACGGGCTTGAGCATTACTGGAGCTATATTATATGGGTGATTATAGCTAGTGGCGAGTTCCTAGAATTGTCATCTCAGCCATTATTGAATGTAGATATCTCACGTAGCTTCATCAAATGGCTGGCAAATTCCCTGATTAGTCATCATCTTAGCCAAAAGATCATCATATACCTCGTAGGTTGACAACTGTTGGATTTACATAGGTAGCCTGCTCTTATGTATTTACAGAATTTTATACATTATTGATTGTAATAAGTAGAATGTGACCATCTTAAACAGATGTTAAAGGACCAGTTGTGCTACAACAATGAATGTTAACGTGTGATAACAAAGTCTTAAAAAAGGTTATGTATATTTTTGTTAGCTAATAGTAAGTTCGAGCTTTGGGTATATATTTTCTATTTCACTACGATATCAAATCGCAAATAAAATTAAATCCGTAAAGAAACACACCTTTTGAACAGTTGATTAGCTACTTAACGTGGCAATAAGCATTACACAATAAAACTGATTTCCGACAAGTCGACCGTAAAAATACTGAGCACATGAAATCAACTCACAGCTATAACGTAAAACAGTCGCACTGGCAATACAGTCGTGTTTAGTGGAAATGTAGGATTTTACTGGGTTTAGTTTTTATTTAAACTTGCAACACAGTATTCAGTATTTGCTAGCGCGGATTCAATACGAAGCCTTATTTACGAGCGGTAGTAAAATAGTCCGTACATAGGTAATCCTAGATAATACGAGTATAGGTATTGCGTGTTTCATCACTAGGTGGCGTTTGAATGACCTTGCGCCCTTTGTGACGTATTGAAAGTTTCTGAGAGAAACCGAACAAGTAGGGCTGGTTGTACGGGAATTAGAATACTACTAATTACAATGTATTCTCAATGATTAAAATTAGCCATGGCCTATGTAACAGGGTGACATGTAACATGACATCACATGTAATTAGATGTACTCTCGAATTGTATGTGTTTTTGCTGAAATAAATAAATATCTAAAAAATTATTTGCTCGTTTCAATGTAGGTGGACCTATGACAGTACTATGAGCTCTAAAAGTGACTCTGAGTTTATTTTGTTTATTTTTCTGTTCTCTACCTGAGATGAAAGCCAAAAGAACCCAATCTAGGCTCGAGTGAAGTTTCTAACCATGAGTAATAGTTTCATCACTATTTCAGTTATCCAGCTAAACTTATAGGAAACACACATAAATATTATGAACAACAGTGTGTAATGTATTTGTGTATACAAGTAACTATATTTCATTGATACAAATAGATCATTATTTGACGACGACGAAAATCGTCGCTCGAGTTGGTCGTCAAGTAGGTCTTTTTAACTTGTTAAAAGGCAACAACGACAAATTAATAACTTTAATATATTTTGATGTCAGGCAGCAAATACGACTACAACGTCACTTACAACGTGACTGCCTCGGTGGCTCAGTGGTTAGTGATCCTGAATACCTGACTACTGGATCAAAGAGGCCTGGGTTCGATCCCCACCCAGGGCAAGCATTTATGTGATGAACTTAGGTGCTTGCTCTGTGTATGGGTGTTATTTAGATAATATCTAAATAAGTATGTATTTAAAAAAATATGTATATGTAGTATATCAGTCTCTGGCAGCCATATCACAAGCTTTGCTAAGTTTGGGGTCAGAGACCGTGTGTAAGATGTCCCCTAAATTTATTTTATTTATTATTATTATTTACCATCAGGCGAGTCAGTGATCAAGCGCAGACTTTCTCGCGACAAAAAACCAACAACGACAAAATTATAAATTTTGATTTCCAAAAGTTATCCAGTCAAAAATACAGCTGTTATGTGCAGCCCTAGATCTAAGAGTGAGGCCGTACAGGGATATGAGTGTTTGCTCACGGGATAGGCGCGGCGTTGCCGATGGCGCGGCAATGCCGGTGATGTTTGCGGCGCCCGTCTGCGCCATTCACGATGCTCCCTTCATTGGACGTGGTACGGATAGAAAAATAAATTGCCAAAGTCTAGTAAGTCGTATACAGGGTTATTTCTAATCAATTAGCATCCTTTAAGGGGCTTATTCTGTACATCAAAACTAACAACTTTTGTTCTGTGACTTTTCTCAAAACTCACAAAAAAACAGCTGTTCCATACATTTTGTCGAGGGTGAACGATATTTTTGTATGGAACAAAATCTTTTTTTGAGAATTAATAAAAGTCGCGGAACAAAAGTTGTTAGTTTTGATGTACATAATAAGCCCCTAAATGGATGCTAATTGATTAGAAATAACCCTGTATAATTATAAGTATTCCATAAGCGTTGAATAATCATAGATAGGTAGGTATAAGATTGAGGGCGTGCCTACAGGGATGATTGTCCTTGTCATTGCCAATGACACGGCAATGCCAAAAGTAAAAAAATGTTATACCGAATACATAGGTAGCTCTAATTTTATAAATGTGATTATTTAGAATATAAGAGATAATTACCTCCAAAAAAGAGACAAAAATATTAGCCACTAAATTGAGTTAGCTAATTTTGATGGAAAGTTACAGACACTTTGTATGCGCATGCATGGAAGTCCATTAGGTGTAAGTTTTCTTTAGTGACCATTTTTTAAAAATGATCATTACAGAGGCAATGAGCATTAATTAAAAACTGCATTATCATGCAGACATTGAATGCGTAAACGCCTTGACCGAGAAAATAACTCACAAATGCCGGAAGTTAGTTAAAAAAAGGTTCGGACCCAGGCGCTAATGCGGTCTAAATAGGTTTTGTACGTGCATGACAAAATGACACTGGAACATTTTTTGCTATAACATTAGTGTTGCTAGAAAGGATCTTGTGTTTAATTAAATTACATTCATACAAAGGTCAAAAGTTATGTAATAAATACACAATACAAAGGAAATATGAATTGAAATTATGTGCGACGTTGAAGGTGCTACAACTTAGGTCGGTAGGTAATTTGAGAACTGTTTTGCAGCACTACAAAGCAAACCATATCATATCCATTTGTTATGTTACTATTAAACTAAAGCTTAGGGTGCTAAAAGGCACATAATAGTGGTACTTTGTATACTGAATGTTGCTGTAGATGAGAGACAAATATAAGCATGAGCTCGAGCAACCTCGAAATCGAGAAAAAAACTGACACTTCTCTGTCAAAAGTGATGAACTTTTTGTATAGAATCTATAGGAACAAAAAGTACACCGGCTTTCGACACTATTTATGGGTCAGTTTGTTTTTTCGTCTTCTAGATAAAGTTGATCATAAAGACGAGTATGACAATGATATTTTACATCAATCGCCCTGTCGCCGCGTCGTCTAAGCACTAGTGCAAAAGTAAAACAAACCCCCAGCATTATCAACCAGGGTGAAGGATGGCCAATGGTATACACAGATATACCAGAGGTATAATGTTGTCGATCGAGTAAAACTGAAAGAGATGCATCGATTTAATTTGGCACGAGTTAGAAAAAGAAATCACAAATATCTCGATTCGGTGGCTGTTGTCAGATTTTTAGACAAGGAACGTCAAATCCCAATACTTTTTTGACAGTTTTGAGCTGGTTGGAAAATTTTCCACGCCGGAATTGCCTCAAGCGAGAACAGCATTATCAATCTCTTATATGTATATAGATATCTGTGCTAGTATTTATATATATATATATATATATAGTATTTAATTCCTTGGTTTATTATGACAGTTGACGGTTTGTGAAGGTAGCCGGCATCAGCGGTCAGTATCGCAAGGCCAGCGTGTCAAAGTCAAAAGTCATTGTATCACAAGTGCGTTCTAAAAACTAGCCTTGCTACTTGACATTTGGAGTCGTTAAATTCGCTTGAACTTTGATAGCTTTGAAAATGGAGCAAAGGTTTGGGCTTGGTTGAATGGAAAATGTTACGTGGTAGTTAAGACACTGGCTATGGTTAATGTATGACAATCGTTTGATACAATAACTTATTTTAGTTTACAAATGCTCCGAATTTGTTGTTTTCGACACTTTCGTTCTAAACTTAGTCGATTTGACAAAATACTAATAAAGGTACTAGTAAATTAGGTAATTATGAATTAATTATAGTAATCAATGGCATTGTTTCTTAGTTTCAGAGCCGTATTGATTGGGCTGTAGGATAATTTAGATAAAAGATTATGTTGTTACGTACCTATTGTACTTTACCAAAAAGCAGTTTCCGGTTTACAGCAAAATTTATGAATTATTATAAATGGATCAGCTTCCATTTCTTTTTTACAAAGTTTACATTGTAATATTAAGTTTACATTGTAAAATAAACTTACTATTATTTCTTGTTCTATTTTTAAATTTGTATGATATTGTAATGACATTGATAAAAAAATAGCAATTTACCGATTTTTTCCGACCGTACTACCTGCGTCTGACCAAGTATGTATTCATCCCTCTATTCAAACAAAATTTAATGAGGCGTACGTCTATACAGGGTGCTCTCGGATCATGTGGAGCTTCCCTGGAGCCATCGATATTAATGGATTACGAGAAATAATGTTGTTTGTGTCAGATATGTCAGTTATGTAATAAAGGTCCTGGAAATATGTATCCTCCAGGCCCGCTTAATGAAAGCCTTTAGTATTTCTGCTAATGTCGCAGCTATGTGATGCCATCTGTTACTTACAAGATAGATCTATAGCTTTGTTTGCTGGCTCAGGGTATATCTATCTTTTCTTTTGATTATTGGGTAAGAACTTAGATTAATGATTAGTCTCGCTTGACTTGATACCGCACTATTTGAAAACAACACCTCCGTAAATGCGTCAACTCATTTTTAACCGACTTCCAAAAAGGAGGAGGTTCTATGTTCGTGTGTATGAATTTTTTTTTTTGTATATCATCGATAATTTTGCCAATTGTGAACCGAATCGAAAAATTCTTTTTTAGTTCGTAAGGGTATACTCCCGAGGTAAAATTTTACAGAAATCGGCTGAGCCGTTTTTGAAAAACTCACAATAATGTAAGCAATTTGAGCGAATTATCCGAATTTTGTACACGATGAACATCGAAAATTTCGCCAATTGTGAACCGAATCAAAAAAATTCTTTTTTAGCTCGAAAGGGAACCAGCTGAACCGTTTTTGATAAATCAACAATAATGTAAGCAATTCGATTTTTGTACACGATGGAAGGCGGTTTTGCCATTTTTTGCGAAAAATAATTATTGACTTGTTTCTTGTGACAGTTGTCACAACTGTCAATTTAACTGGCCCGGTAAACCAAATCTGACAGTTCTGGCATACTATAAATTGCGGCATTTTCCTAGTGTGACGGCGCTATCTAGTCAAGCGTAGCGCGTCCATTCAGATTTTTTTTCCTAGTTGATATTTTTCGTGTGTAGAACAAGTTACTACTGTAATCCATGCGGTCTACCAGGCGTGCATATCAGATAAAGGCTCTTTTTTGTGTGTTTCCGAAAATTATCACCTAAAAAAGAATGGTATTATAAATATCTGCCAAATTTGTTACATTTATTGCTAAGCGCGATTTCTTCTAGGTAATGTTTGGATGAAAAGAAATAGCAGAGATGAATGATAAAAACACTGCTACATTGCGTAATTTATTTTATTTTCTTTGATTGGTTTTCAAATAGACTAAAACTCTCTGGAATTATGTAAGTACCTATTCAACTCACACCTACGACCCTACGTATTACGTTTCGCGAATAGCACAATCGATAAAAAGTTATAACCCTAACTTTATGTCAAAAGCTCTATTCAAATATATCAGAAAAGGGTACATAAAACTTAACAACTTTACATTGGCATATGTATTGGCAATTTATGAAACTTTGTGTACCTATTTTGGTTCATAAATGTAGAGGAGTTATGACGCCATATGATATAAAGATCGTCTTGAGAATGCAACATACTCATATTTAAGGGTTAAATCTTCTATACAGAACCCTAAAAATGATGATATATTGTAAGGTTAGGTTATATAGGCTTGGTCATTCACAGTTTTCTCACTCGCATACGCCTATTTGCAATTTGCGTACTTACTGAATACACATTGAATTTCCAAAAATGTTATCTAGAATTTATCATTTATGGTATAGCCCAGTTAGTACCTGTAATGTATTAAAGAAGTAAGTATTTACTGATTCTAATATATTTTGATATTATTAACAGAAAAGAACGAAAAAAAACTTATTCTCATTCATTTTGTTGATCTAGTAGTCACGTATTGTACACATATATAGGTCAAATTAAAAAAAACTCAAGAAACAAAAAAAACTACGATCTAATTTATGCACCCTACTATAAAACGTGTGTATATTTTTGATAAACATGATTCTTGTAGTTTTTGCAATCCACATATTGTATTTTTTAATTAATATCAAATTGCACAAGCGAGCTGGAATTTGCCGAATAAAATGCCCTTAAATAAGATCTTTTTTTTTCTAGACATGTCAGACATTCTCCCGGACTTCCCAAATAATGTGATTAGTTTTTGCTTCGTGATATTTGTCATGACTAATTCAATATAACAGGTTCACATAGTCGTTTATTGAGTTATTGAATCGTGATTACTTAGTAGAAACGATTGGACAGGGATTTGAGTTATATGTATTTAGGTACCTAATCGTGGAATCAATAAGTTTAATGCATTTTTCATTGAAATACCCACGTCAATACCATGGTAAGTAAATTTAGTTAAAAGATATAGTATTATTTTGAAAAAAAATGATTGAAGTTACTTTAGGAATCTAAATAGTTTAAAATCAGTTTATGGTGATGAGCTGCAAAGTGCAGGGATTTACTGTTCATTGTAGGTATAGTCATTATAAACAAATTTTACTAGGTTTGAGATTTGATTTGAATGAGACTGAGATGACCATACTTATAGCATCTCAGTAAATACATGTAGGTACAATAGTTTATAAGTAAAGATACCAGCGCTGCCAATTAAAATAATATGTAAATTTTGGCAAAAGTTTAACGTAAAATGTCGTTCTTATCCATTGTTTAATAACTATAGCATTTCTAAGTAAATATGGCACCTAAACGCTAACATCGACTACATCATTATTTTTTGCAAAAAATAGAATGTCCGACTTCAACCGTGTACAGAATTCGCAATATTTCGCTAGGATCGATGTAACATTTTTCACATTATTGTTGATTTATCGAAAATGATTCAGCCGATTCCGATATAATTTAAATGGGACCAATTTAGAAGTATACACTTTGAATAAAAAAATAATTATCAAAATCGGACCACTACGTAAAAGTTATGCGTGGTTATACATAAAAAAAAAAAACAAAAAAATATACGCGTCGAATTGAGTACCTCCTCCGTTTCGTCGGTCAAAAAATACACTTACCTCCAAGAAGTAGTAACGTACATTAATGCACGATAATGACAAATGTACTGTAACCTCACACGTTTTGGGAATAGATAAGGAGTATTAAGGAGGAAAACTCAACTTTCTTTGGTGCCTAATGGTGGTTTCATGTCATAACATGACAATAATCCCATACAAATGCATCCTTAATGGCTGGGCGTTGAATACGGCTTCGCGGAATGTTTCACGTGCTCCCATTCAATACTGAAAGCGTAAGCCTCTTTTCAGATTTTCAGACGACTTACAAAGATTTCACGGAGCGATTTGAGGTAGAACGAGCCGGGACCGGGACGAAGTTTAAAGTTAGAAATAGGGAGGAAATTGTTAACTATAAATTAGATTCTACTTTCAAATCGTGCGACGTACAACTAGGTTAGGAAAGATGTAACCTTTAATGACTTTATTTGATTATGCCGTTGGAAATGGAATGCTTGTGGAAATGAAATGTAATACGCTTGTCAGAAATGGAATCTGATTTTGTATTGGCATTGGTAAATAATCGGGATCGAAAAGTTCTCGAGTGGAGACCACGTACCGGCAAGCGCAGTGTAGGACGTCCACTCAAAAGGTGGACAGATGACCTCGTTAAGACCGCAACATTACATAGCGATAGCAATATTTGAGGCATAGCGATATTTTAAAATGAGTATCTATCGATTATGAAGTCTTGTAAGCTTTTGAAGGTCGTCATACTCCGTGAACTGTAAACCAGAGTAACGATTACGTAACATTTACGTGATTACGTGCTCCCATTCAATACTGAAAGCGTAAGCCTCTTTTCAGATTTTCAGACGACTTACAAAGATTTCACGGAGCGATTTGAGGTAGAACGAGCCGGGACCGGGACGAAGTTTAAAGTTAGAAATAGGGAGGAAATTGTTAACTATAAATTAGATTCTACTTTCAAATCGTGCGACGTACAACTAGGTTAGGAAAGATGTAACCTTTAATGACTTTATTTGATTATGCCGTTGGAAATGGAATGCTTGTGGAAATGAAATGTAATACGCTTGTCAGAAATGGAATCTGATTTTGTATTGGCATTGGTAAATAATCGGGATCGAAAAGTTCTCGAGTGGAGACCACGTACCGGCAAGCGCAGTGTAGGACGTCCACTCAAAAGGTGGACAGATGACCTCGTTAAGACCGCAGGATCGCGCTGGATGCAAGCCGCGTCCAACCGGTCTTATTGGAGATCCATCGGGGAGGCCTATGTGCAGCAGTGGATTTCTTATGGCTGATGGATGGATGGATGGTAAAAAATATTTTTTTTTTTTTTGGGCCTGGTCATCATTGAAGTTAAGTGACTGTAAATTAGATTCTAGAATAGTTTACTGATATCATCATGTTTAATTTATTTGAAAATATGTAATATCCTTACAGGTGACTGAACCGATTACAAATTTTTTTTTTACCTTCAAAGTCGGCTCGGATTCAGCACGGAGGAAGTCGGCCCTTTCAAAGGCTTAAATCCCTGCGGAGGCGTGCGGGTGAGAACAATGCGTCGTTTCCTTACATACGGATGTCGCAAAGGGTGGTGTCGAAATATGTCTCAAACGATAACACAAAGAAAACTTTTTATTGTGAATAATTATTTATGTATGGAACCTAAACAATTTTAGATTTTGACTAAAAAATATATATAAAATATAATTTCAATATTCTAAATTTTTAATTTTATCATTACATTATAATCTTTTATGCTCAATTTTGCATACATTCTTATAGAGTTTCTGCTCAAATATGTACATTATTTCGAAGACATGTTTCAATAACATTACATAGCGATAGCAATATTTGAGGCATAGCGATATTTTAAAATGAGTATCTATCGATTATGAAGTCTTGTAAGCTTTTGAAGGTCGTCATACTCCGTGAACTGTAAACCAGAGTAACGATTACGTAACATTTTGTTGAAGTTATTGAGTAGAAATTGTTTTCTATGATTTGAAGTAAATTAGCTAATAGAAATGATGCCATGTATCGATACCTTATAATATTTGTTCCCTATGAGCAATGTTTGCGTGAAACAAGTAAAACAAGTTAGGTAAAGAGATCGGCATGTAAATATTTGGCTATCGGCGGTGAACTAGACGGACGTTGTCCGATAATTTATGTTGGCAACGGTTCCTATTGTCGGACAAACAACGGCAAGGGGCCAAATTTATATTCCAAGTTTGGGGGAACTGGGCCCGCCTGCGGCCATGCCCTTTTACACAAAACTGTTAACCGATACGTAAATTACAATCGCGGTGCTTAGTTTTGTAAACAAGATCTTAGGGTCTACCCGATAGACCGATATCGGCCTATTTATAGAGAAAAGTAGATTTTGTACATACTATAGATTTTAACAATTTGCATGTCGATCAATAATAGGTACTTACGTAAAACTTGGGTGTGTAATAATTCCGTAGTGGGTTTTTTAAAACATTGAAGCAATTGACGGCGTCATAAATTTATAAATTACGAAGTTAGTTAAATTAAATAGCTAATTCTTGCCACATCATTTGTAAGTATGTATATGGGTCGAATGGCTAGCCATGGGGTGTCAGAGTTTTTAGGCTGCCTGAAGATTTCTTGGTTAAATGGTTAACACAACGATAAATCATGGCAGAAATATTTTATAGGTACACACTACACGTATGAGTTTGAAATAGCAAATGATTTTCATTTTAAAACCCCTTTCAATCATTTATCAATCATCAATCACACGACAGCAGATGTCCATTAGAGTACAAACCAAACCGAGGATCGCAACGCAGCGTTCTGGCTGCATCCCAGACACGTTTTGCATTTTATTCAAAACGTTGACGTGAAAGGATAAAGTTTTATTATTTTACAGCCCTAACGTGATCCGACTGAGCACCTGAGTTATTCGGAGCCACGTGCCTTTAGCTACACGGATTCTGACGTCTTATTTACACAAGGATTGTACGAGACGCCGAGGCAAGTAGCCACTTTGAGTGGGAGGAAAATTTGTTTTCTATTACCTCGATAAACACCAAGGTTAGAGAAAATAAATTAGAAAACAAGAACGTACCCAGTAAAAAGCTACCTAGTTGCTTGTGTTTTTAATTGGTCAAGCGTTACTTTTCGTGCAAAAAGTATGAAAAGGTGTACAAAAAGTGTCAGCAAAATTTATTTTATGATATTTTGTTTCAAACAACTATCGATTGCACATTGAATTGCAAAATTTGTTCAATTGTTTAATTTTTTGCTGCAATATTTGAGTAATAGCTCGATGCTCAGCAATATCTAAACCTTAATCTGTTTAATTTTAGTTTGAAGCTAGCTATATAAATTAGACAGCATCTGGCATCAAAAAAGGTTAAAAATACATTACAAGGACTGTTACTTATCACTATTTTGTTTTAGTAACCAGTCACCTAAGCTCTAGGTAGTTTTAGTTTAAGTAACTAGTAACATTATCTTCGGAGATTTCAACCGACTTATTGCAGCTTGTGTACCAAACTTTTGAGCTCAAGCAAGCATTTCAATGATAAGTCTCTAGTAAAACAAGCATCCATACTCCTTCCAAAAGCCTATTTAACAGGTAGAATGTACCTAACCTAATAACCTTTAAACTTGTAGGTATTTAATTTTGATTCAACACGATGTATAATAACAAACTCCCCCGAACTTTAAAAACCAATTTCCTTTATGCGTATTTATAATACCGAGTAAAGCGCGAAGTTAAGAGCGTCTCCTAGTGACGAAGAAATTGAGAAATAGGTATTTGGACTAAACTATTGCTGTCGCGATGCGCCCAAGCCAGGGAGCTTCAATGTGTGTGTGATGCAATTGTATTTGTGTGCGTACTGCGCACGAACTGGCTCCGCACCCCGCCCGCGCCTCAAAGAACCAGCGTGGCTGACCGATACTTTATTTTGAATTGTAGCAAAATATAATATTACGTAGAGTGCGCACAAGATAACTCTGCGCGCGAGTCGTGGCGCCACGTACGTTATATCACTAGCATTCTGAATTTCCTGGCAGCATAGAATTTGTTCCTGATTTAGGCCGTACGTAGAGCTATCTTACGCGTATCCTACGTATAGTCTGGTTTTCTAGTAGGTATGGCAGAAAGCAAACAAAACTAATCCTGCCAATGATTATTTATTTTTCTGCCATTAGGAAGCTACATTATTTGTGATTTAGGTTATTTTTCTTTATAGGCTTTATTTATTTTCTTTCAAATTATTTTATTATTGTTTGACAAAAACATAATATGTACCCAACTAACATCATATCATATACATTGATCTTGAACCCAAAGCAGGGAGTAAAAGTAGCAATTTGGCTATTTAATTTCTGTAGGCGTTGCAGTTTACATTATATAGGTATCTTGACTGAAATTACTTCTTTCTAATTTTAAGTTAATTATTTTTATGGAAATATCTTACATAGTTCTTCTACAGACTAAAATAAATAAGGACTCGCGCTTGAAAGGGTTCGTACCGTGTGGTAGCCAATTGTGTATTTCAATTCAATCAATTGTTCTTTTAAATTGAAATATTATATTACTAAAACTCTGAGAATATTTCAAGCGTCTACCTGTTGTGATTATTAATAATTATCGCGCAAAAACTCACATCTGTTGTATGGTATGAATAAATATTTATTTTATTCTATTTTTTGACCGATGAAACGGAGGAGGTACGCAATTCGACGCGTATATTTTTTTTTATTGGAAAGGGTATACGTCGAAGTTGGTCCCATTTAAATTTCATTGAAATCGGCTGAGCCATTTTTCATAAATCAACAATAATGTGAAAATGCTACAGCGATCCGCGCGAATTTTGTACACAGTTGAAGTCGATATTTATTTAATTCTATTTTTAGTAAGTATTTGTTGTTATAATGGAAACAGAAAAACATCATCTGTGCAAATTTTAACTGTTTAGCTGTTACGGTTCATGAGATAGGTACAGCCTAGTGACCAACAGACAGACGGACAGAGGAGTCTTAGTAATAGGGTTTCGTTATATTACTGTATACCTGTACATCTAAAATTTCTTGCCTTTTAAATGGTACCTACCATATTTTCATTCCGCTATTAGTCCCATAATATAAAAAATAATCGAGGATTCAATAAAACAGATGCAAGGTTTACTGTTTAGAGAACTGCTTGTCACACCTTGGTTCTACTTTGAACACATTAAAAAAAATTAAACAATTAGAAAATTAAAGCAGCAGTGGGTAGGACACACACCATAGTAGGTAATACAGGATAGAACATCTACAAAGTAGGTAGATATGAAGTGATTAAAGCATTTAAAGCACTTTTAATTGAACTTTTCAGCTCTCTCCAAACTCAGTGGATTGGCAAGTTAAAATGACAGAGGGCAAGGCACATAGTTCAATGAACGGATAGCCAATGGGGCTGTTTTCTCTCGAATGAATCTCACGTATAATCCGCGCCACACAAGTCGGCGGATGGAAAAGGCGAAATATAGGTATGCGCGGGAGCCAGAAAGGGGCACACCCGACAGCCAAACTCATGCCTCCCGCGCGATCCCTGCGCCCGTAAACTCCACTAGGCCACGCGGCGTTGTCATGGTGCACATATGCACAATAATTAGCACATCACAGCGAAGTGTGCCTCGCATCTGTTTAATTGAATTGAGAATTCAATTAAACAGATCAGATGCTAGGCTTACTGTTTGGAGAACTGCTTGTCATACTTTGGTTCTACTTTAAATACTTACGTTTAAAAATAGTTAAAACAATTAGCAAAATAAAGCAGCAATGGGTAGGGCATACACCATAGAAATACAGGACAGAATATTCACAAAATAGGTAGAGAGTAGAGACAAACTGTTTGAAACACTTCTAAGTATTTGAACTTTTCAGCAAAACTCAGTGGATTGGCAAGTTAAAATGACAGAGGGCAAGGCACATAGTTCAATGGACGGATAGCCGATGGGGCTGTTTTCTCGAATGGATCTCACCTACAATCCGCGCCACACAAGTCGGCGGATGAAAAGTTAGGCAAATGCTGTGCAAAAGGCAAAATATAGGTATGCGTAGGGGCCAGAGAGAACCATGCACAGTTCTAGCCCAAATTCTATGGCTATAAAAATAATTAATAAATTGCCAAATAATTTAAAAGATATCGAAAGAGAAAACTGTTTCATAAAACAATTAAAATTTATCCTATTATTGAAATACATTAGACAATTTTTTTAACGATAATCTAGAAAACGAAATAATAAATCGTTCCAATACAAATAATAAAATTGTCATACCCTTATAGGGTCATATGTATACAAAACATGTTAACTAAGAACCGCATGTAAATTTCATATGTTGCAATAAATGAATTGAGTTTGAGAGACTAGACGCCGAGGCACACCCGCCCGCCAACCTCATGCCTCCCGCGTGCACGCCTGTGCTTACCACTACGCCACGCGGCGTCGGCATTGTGCACACATGCGCAATAATTAGCGAATTACGGCGAAGTGTCATCTGCGGCTAACATCTCATCCGCCGACTTGTGTGGCGCTACCTATACTGGCAAGCGCAGCATAGAACTTATTTATTTTATCAGATCTAGATTTATTTATTTTGTTGTGTTTGTAATGTGACTGATTATGTGTTTTTTAATTATTTAATGTTGAGCCTTTGATACTTGAATAATTTAATAGAACGTTTTTCGCTTAGGTAGGTGGACTAAGGGTAATTAAATATTTAAATATTTATACGTTAGGTACAGTTATTACACGATTTTAGAGAGCACGTGATTTTCCTGATTAGAACCATTATTTCGCTTTAGGCGCAGAATTCTTATTTATTTTATTTTTATTTATTTTATTTATTTGGTAAAAGTTATGATGTACTTAGCTCGCCAAAGGAGGTTGTTTTAGGTACCGGTGAGCCCTTATATGTATTCAAAATGTGTGATTTTTTTAGATAATTCATCAAAATTATGTTGCCATTTTGAGAATTGGGCCTTCATAGAATTATGCTTTCGTACAATTGAGCATTCTCGGATTACTTGGGCATTATGCGAATTGGTTATTCTGCGCCTAACTCATTTAGATGTCTGCGGATACAACACGTTATTCTGTATAATCGCTGCAATATGTTGCAGCAACTAAACGCCTATATTCCATACATAAAATCTTTTCTTCATAAGTAACAAACATGCAACGGTCAAATCACAAGATTGGAAAAAATAACTAATATTTTTAATAAACATCGATATCGATGGACATCACTAGAGCATCGACAAAAATATCGACTATTACTACATCCCTAGTGCTTGTGTACGTATAGGATTGAACCTCCCTTACCTCGACCCTACCCCCGCATCGTGCGATAGGGACAATTGCAGCTCAGAGCGATTTATACCTACAAAAAACTTGGCGAGACAACGTTTCGTATTACGCGGTTTTCTTCTTCAAAAACTATTTCAATCAAGTATTTTTTTATGTCAAAATTTAAAAAAAATATGTGTTCATGATTCTGTCATTTTATATTTTGTTAGATATTATTTAGTCTCTTGTGGTAGGTCTCTAAAGACGTCGGTAATAATGGTGAATTTTTTTGTGATTTTGAAGGGTCATATTTTGCCTGATAATTAATTTATCAAGAAAAAGAAAAGACAGAGTAGTCTAAACAGCTAAATTTAATTTTATGACAAAGAATTGAAGCTCTATAAGTATTTTCAAGGAAAAAAACAGCGTAATACGTCTGTATGGAAAATTACAGATCACCCGGGCTCTTAACATTGTTAAACAGAAATTGAATAGGTGCGGCGAGTGTCCAAAATTTATTTTTGATTTCATCTCGTTTGGATGTAAATTTTGTGAGGGCAAAAGGACCAATACGCGACCGGGTTGTGAATGAGATTCTATTAAATTGAGTGCTATTGGGAAGCCACTTTACGTGTTTTAAATATTTAGACTGAAACATGGGTTAGGAAAAGTGCTTAGGTATAACACATCCACAGATGTAGGTGTAAGATTACCTGAACAGGATTGTATGAAGTTGAAAAGGGGGCACAGGAAGTAATCTATATTATATCTAAATATTTAAATCAAACAAATCTATTATATTTATATTTAATATCATCATTATCAGTTATAGGACATTCACTGATGGACACTGGCCTCGTGTTTACATTTCCAATAAGATCTTGCATGTCTAAGCGGGTGCTCCTGGCGTATGCCTCAGGTTTGTCTGTATCTACCTATATTTATCTGTGTCTGTTTGTAGGTGCAAGTACAATATATCAAAAACTAAAAACTTTTAAATCTATTAGGCATATAAAAAACAGTTTATAAATCTATTATAAAGGCACTTATATAGCTGTAGTTGTGACGGACCCATAAATTAACCGAAAACACTTTTGAACGCGATCGCGTAAACTTCTACAATTTATGGCTAGACATTTCACAAGAGAACCTTCGGTAACTTCCTAAGCACGATTATTGTTAAGCTGCTCCTCTGATATTTCGTAAGGCTGTACCGCGAGGCATTTTGATCAGCTCATGAGTCAGGAGCGCGAGGTTAGGGCGCGCCACACGGTTACTGCCTGATGAGAACAATGGATGCGAAACGCGAATGGTATTAGCTTGTTATAGCTTCTTAAACTTGCAATGCCGCGTTTTTAGTGTTCAGTAAAGTTCTGAGGCTTCATGAGATTATTTGTTAACGACAACTATATTAGTTTCTGTGTGGCTCTATACATTTTTGTAAAGCGCCCCTGGCGGAAGCGAAGGAGTATCATGAATAGGTATGTAGAGACACGAAAACTATAGAAAGAGTAATATGAATAGGTGTGTAACACGAAAACTATAATAGTTTTAGTTTACTTTAAGTCCTGTGGTTCCGTATTTTACGCAATGATGCAGTCAACAGTAGTCAACACTAATTATTACTGTCTACTCTAGATTATTTATTGCCCCTTTATGCCCTTAAATCTGTACGTGTGCCATAAAGGGGTTAAATTAACATCGATTTTAGGATAGATCCTAAGATCGATATTGAAAACGTATATTACAATCGCAACAAGAAAATAATGTTAGCAGTCGAAAAAAATACAAAGGAAATCATATCAACGTACATTATGACATCTAACATTAAATTTTATGGAACCTTTAAGATAAGATCATCTTTCATATCTCCTAAGAAGACGTAACACTACAAAAGCAATAAACGACATCAAATCCTAGAAAATGTTTGCGTAATATTAAAATTACAAGGAAGTAGTAACACAACAAAACAGAAGATTTCCTTATTGTAAACTCGGCCTAACATAGTATCCGTACCACCTGCGACGCCTACCAACAATAACCATAACTTATTAGTAAAAGAAAACATACAACTCAAGGACTGACCCGAGTGAGGTCGGATTAGTCACAGCATAATCCATTGATGGAATTCATTATACCCAGATTGATGGGCACCTTCTAATAAATCCACCCAAATGACGTACGCCAATTGTATTCGAGTACGCGAGTCGATTATGCGAATTTTTACCCCACATGGGGCACGAAATTTATTCAAATTACGTTTTACGGCAGATTAATCGTAAAGAAATTGCTTGCGGCTCGATTAACTGGGATTCGGATGCGAGAGTTTTATGAATATGATTTCCAACAATGACATACATGGAAATATGAGGAAGTAGCGGGACTCAATGGATTACTCGAACGTACAACTCGAGAACCGTTCAATGCGTTTATTTACCTGAATGCGTATATATTGGGAAGCCTACTTCCGTCTTATTACGTGTCGTCCCGTTTTTTATCTGCAAGCGTATCAGGTAGAAGCGACGAGTGGAAGTAGGTAGTGGAGAGGTCTGCGAGGTATTGTTAGAGGCGATCGATGCGTCCGCGGCCAGACAAAGGACAGGGGAATATTGTTTGTCACAAAATTTATTAGAGCAGCGGACAGAGCGGGACGCAAGCCGTGAGTAACATGCTCGATATATCAGCCTGAGCGCGAATATACGCGCGCTCTCTCGATGTTGCTGCTACGGCGTAGCAGCGTAGCACATGTGCATACGCTACGCCGTGCCAGTACGATTGATCATTTGTCTTTGCAATGATGTAATAGTGTTTGGTACTTACGTTTTAGGTCAAATATTCCGTCATTTTGTGTCAAGGCTTGAAACTTTCCATTAAGATGACATCAAAAATGTACGGGATAAAAAGATGTATGAAATGACGGGAAATTGGCTTCATATACAAAACACTCGTATACTAGCATATTTATCTACATTTTACGCTTTTGTCGGTAAAACTGCAACATTTTGCTTTTTTTCAAAAGTTCAAAATCATTAAAAGCATTCGTGTTTCATTATGTCTTATCCAACGGCGAATTCCAATTACCTGCATCATTGAAGGGAATATAAAAGAGTGTTTTCTTTGTGACTGGTAAGTAATGTATGTGTGTGCCATTCGGGTTTGAATAAACGCTTGTAGCCCGAGCGTTAACCCTGCGAATAAATACAGTATTTGCGTCATACTCGTAGTGTGGAAGAAACTTTAGGAAACCAGTGCCTAACTTTTTAATATCAAAGTTAATTATAAACTGACAAATAAATACATAACAATAGAATTGTTCAAAGTGTTGGCCATGTAACTACTTTCTCATTGTGTAATATACATATACAATGTATATGTCACACTTGCCTATTGAGGGTGGGTAAAAGAAAGGGCATTACATATTATTTATGTCCACCTATTCATTCTCTTTGGAATTTCTCCATTCAAATCCTAGGTTCCAGAACTCAGGCACTGCGTAGCTTAGTGTCTAGCCCGCAGAGTTAGTTCGTCCCTGCATTATACTCCTTTGTAAGTCAATTCAGTCCGAAGTCGCCATTACACGACTTGTTTGCATCCCTGTTTTATGTTAGAGCTGTATTTAAATTCTATTATCCAATTTACTTTGTTGTTCGGACGAATGTGATACTTTCGGTAGGCGATGACCTTTTGTTAAGTAGAAAGGCGGTGGAAGGAAGAGGGTGGCTTGCAAATCGTCGGAAATGTTTTGTTGACTCGAAGTTAGTCTGTGATAATGGACTCTATAAATATCAAAGTGATGGCGTAAGCTGAAAAAAATAATGTACTTAAAGTGTCTACTTACAGCGTTGGGTACAATGCTTGTACAGTAATATTCCTGAATAAAGAGATATTTTTTTAAATTGGTCTCTATCTGATGTAAGATTTTCGTATTTGATAATATACCTACAAAAGTCATGGTGACGACCTAATCAATGAGTAATAAAATTGTTTCACCGGTCTTACTACGGATCTTTATAAGATATATCTTATCCAGCAGTCTTATGGCGCAGATGATTACAGAAATCTCTAAAATGTGTTAAAAATGCGGTGTCGACAATAACTACACTGAATTCAATCACCTTCTCATTTTGTATAAATTTTAATTGTCATTATTCGGATGGTTTTATCCATTTATGATGCTTTCAGAGCACAAAGTGTGAACGATTTGCAACTAAATTGTTGTTTAATCAAACTGAAAAATAATGTCCGTAATAGCATGATAAGTCAAACCTATATAATTGCAATCACAAATAATCATATTCGGACATTTTGAATCCATTCATAGGCAAACAATGGTTCAGAATTTGAATAATAAATGAAACAACAATAAGCAATCAACAGATTCGTATCATTTTTCGCAAAAGCATTAGCGATGGAAATGAGGATCGATGCTTCCAGAAGTAAGTTAGTCAGCGAGTTTCAATATGGTGGTGAAAGTAATCAATTAGACGGCAGAATGCTTGGCCACGAGACCGCAGGCCCTCAGGCATTCTTTCCACATTAACATACTTTTATTGAATAATTCATGTGCATTAAATTGAATAACATTTAAATTCATTAGTCTGGTTTGCCTGTTATCTGAGGACGCTCGCAATTATCTTTTCGGTGTTCATTTTTCATCGTACCTAGCAACGCGAAACTTATTTGCGGGTAGACGAACAATTTTCTTGAAAGATTTTAGGATAATTACGATAAAATGCTCGAAGTTTTATATTTCTTGCTTTATTATTTCTGAACAAACCTTTTTTTTCTGTTTGAGTTCTAATTTGCATCGAATGTTTGTTTGAAAAAATATACTCTGCTGTTAGAAAAAACACCTGTAGTTCAGTGGATTTTGGGCGCTTTTTCTATTTATACTAACAAGTGTTTCCTAACAAAATCCTGAATTAATAAGCTGAAAACAACTTCCAAGCCCTCATCTGTTTCAGTAAGAATTTTGAAATTCAGATCTTGGTCGCTCGGTTTCCGTCCTTAATGGATGAATAATCCACTCCCACTGTCTCGAAATGGACCCTTGAATATATATTTTCTGAATCGCATTATAACATCCTCACGAATATCTTAAGACTGACAGTAATCTGATATCTACTTACCAGTTTAATATATTGATAGACACCGAATGTATAGGTAAGTTAAATATTTAATCTTTGACATTCTTCTGACCCATTGGACGTCCACGGATAAATATAGGCCATAGATTACCAATAAAATCAGCTGGACATAGTTTTAATTTTTGGTTATATTATGAAAGCCTTCAGCAAAATTCTTTTTAAACGGTTATCATTAGGCGCAATCAGGTTGGTTCACAAGTATAATAAAACAGATGTACTTTCATCAATTCAATAAAAGCTGGTAAAATACATCTGACAGTTACTACTTTTTGCCAGTCTAGAAGATAATTCTTTTTAAAAAAAGAAGATACCCATGTCCAGCCTTGGATTTTAGACCAGTAGTGATGTTTTAGACCTATGGTACGTCTAAAAGTGTAAAACATCAATGGTACAGGTTGCGGCACGTAAGTCTAGCGCTGACGGAACTGTGGAGGGGATGGCTGCGCATGGTGACCACCATACTAAACCCACGCGTAGCCATCCCCTCCACACTTCGCTCATCGCTACACTTATATGCCGCAACCTGTAATGACATCTTACTAAGAAAGTAAGTAGTGAAACCTGTCATTGTACTTCTTAAATGCACCGTGCACTCAAGAAAAAAATGATTCTGTTCATGTCAACGTAACACTTGTCCAACTTTTTAAATATCTTAAATGCGATTAACATTTCTTTACCATTTCTCTGAGGAAAATGTCTGTCAGATGGTAACCCTACTCGTACCTGTAACTTGTTAAAGCGCTTAATACATTTACATCACTCAAGACTGAAGTACTCAAAGTTATTTCGAGTCTGCAGAGACATATCTACTTCAGATAACTAAATAACTTAATATCGGCTTGGTTCTGTACGAGCTTTTAAGCCCAAAGAGCTCCTTATCTACAATTGCGCAAATCTTCTTAGGTGAGTTTACATTTTACTTCACATTGTTATAACTGGTATATTTTGAAGTCCTTGAAGATTTCGAAATTCCTTTGTTCTTTTAAATGGTTTAGATAATTAGTATTGAAATAGTAATGAGATACTTCATCATTAGAGAAATCGTTTGGAAGAAAAATTTAATCCTATTTCAATTAGGTATTGACGCAAATATCTCATTGAATAGAATTGTTTTTTTTTCTAGACTATTTTGATATAAACCATACAATTTATAAAATGTGAACGACATCTGAGAAAAAACAATTCGCCGTGGTAGTCGATTAATATCAGTGATAATATTTGGACTTGACGTCGCACATGTATTCTTATAAATGCTTAGCATTATTATTACGTAAAACACGCGTGAAAACTAGTAATCGAATGTAACAAAATACAACAATTTCATTTTTATATTCGGATAATATTAATAGTTTCAACAATTTCATTTTTTAAAGTAAATATTTTGAAGGCGTTGTTTTGTCGTACTGTAGGAGCCCATTTTAATAGTCCACTGCAAGACGTAGGCCTACTTACGAATAGTGATTGGGTCATATCCACCACGCTGGCCCAGTGCGGTTTAGTGGATGCGAATACATACTCTACCTGTGAAATTCCTCACATAAATTCTCATCAAGAACTCATCTGTACGGGACGTAGGCTATCCTTAATCTCATCACAAAATACATCTCTCATGGCTTATCATGGTTATGTAGCCTCAGTTCTAAGGTATGGTCTGATCATTTGGGGTAATTCAGTTGAGATGGAAAGAGCCTTTAAAGCTCAAAAGCGTTGTATCCGAGCTGTATGCTGTGTCGGGCCTCGAGAATCTTGTGAGCCTCTATTTAAAAAATTACGCATACTTACACTTCCATGTATGTATATTTTTGAAATCTGTTCATTTGTTTAGAAGCATCCCGAACATTTTAATAAGCTAGGAAATCACCGTAGCTATTGTACAAGATATCCAAATCGATTAATCTTTCCGCAGTGTAATAACAAGCTGTATCGCAGAAACTGTTACATAATGGCCTTAAAGATCTATTACAAAATTCCAGAATCTTTGAAATCACTCACACTTCGAAAATTTAGAACTCACCTTTTCAAATATCTTCTGGAATACAATTTTTACAAACTTAAACAGTTTCTAGATTTCTATTCAAATAGAAACAGTCCTTAAACGTGTCATTTTTATGTTCTATAAAAATTGTATAATTATTTTAATGTTTACTGTGTAGGTACAGATAACTAGTTGTGTTTAGCTATTTTATGTACTCTTATAATAATAGATAATTTAGATTTTTTTAAGAGTATTACACTGCATACATATTTTGTATATAGGTAAATACTTACGAAACAAATAATGTTTGCAATGTCTGCACTAATTTTCGCACGCCATACTGGCTAATTGTGTTTGAACTAAGCATACAATTTTTAATAAGACCTTTTGTAACCACAATTATTGAGAATAAAACTTTTTTTTTTTTACTTTTTGACCAGTATTTGAACTACGACCTCACGATTGTAAGGCGGGTATCACTACTACTAGACCACCACGGCTTTATTTTATCTTTAGAGTGCGTAATTAATTACATCTTGTTCTCTTTTAGTGTAAATTCACGAAACACAGTTACATAAAATTCAATTCTTTCACCACATTTCCAACGTAGTGGAAATCAAAACGTTGCTTTGAGCGAGTACCAGGTACGAGCCAGTCGGATATTGAACGCCGGACAAACAAACGCATATGTTACATTTTTCCTATTTTAGCACGTCGTCGGCTCCAGCGATATTGGCCAAAACCCGACCAGTTTTATTTAAAGTGATTTCGAATATTTTTACACGACCGAGATCTGAATTGTTAGCTGTAAATTCCGGTTTTGGTCTAAATACTTTTGATTTGCTAAAGAAACAAGATTGTAAGGCCATATCGTTGATCAGACAATATTAGATTCATAGCTCGATAACTAATAAAACCAAATAATTTTACTTTAGAATAGAGTTATACGCTAACTATAAGTAAGTAAGTTCGTATAGGCCGGGTGGCTAGCCCTGGTGTCAGAGTTTTTAGGACGTCTGAAGGCTTCTGACATGGCTAAACGGTTAAAACAACCGAGACCTACAATTTAACGTGTCATCCGAGCCACGGCAGTGCTCTGTTGGAAAATGCCACCCGCGGTCACCCATCCAAATACTGACCGTGTGGAACGTTGCTTAATTTCGGTGATCGCTGACAAACACCTAGTCAAACACGCTGCGAGCGCTATGATTGTTATAAATACATAAAAACATAACTTTACCTTATTCATTTCAATTACTAAATGGTTTCAAGAGCTCAATGTCGTGTAAAGCTATTATTACTGTTTACAGACAGAATTTTTGTTGCTGATTAAGTTGTTGTGCAGCAAACCATTTCAACACATATCCTTTAAAATCTCCATGTACCTGCACATGTAGACAGATACATTTATATGCACGTACAGTTCCAAATAAACATTTTCCCGTATCCTATATAGAAATACCTTTGCCTTTGTAATATTGCAATGTGTTTTTCGCTACAAGAGCAGAGTTGATGGGAACTTGACCTTTTTAGAACAATGAAAATTATAATAGGTCGTGGGTCGATGTTCGAAAATTTACCGAGTGTGCACTTGACGTGTTTCCTTTAGGGATAGGCCTGTGAGTGTTCGTGTCGTGCCTTAAGAAGGGAATGTTGTGGGTTGAAACTTTATATAGGTCACTTAGTATGACCGTCTCTCAACTTCGACTGTATTTTGTATTCTACTATATCCATTGCTAAATTATATCTTCAGTGGGTCTTCTAACTGGTCTTTTTAGTGACCTTCATGTCTATGTTCAGCAGTGGATGTCCTATGGCTGATCAATCGACCTTCAAATTTGGTCGATTGATCTTGTTCATCGAGGGTTTGATTCGAATTTAGTTTGTCAATTGTAGAGTTGTAACGTCATTAACCACTCCTAGACATATTCTTACATTTAGAGGTCTAAATTCAGGTAAAATATCTGTCCACGCTATAGGTAAACTTTTTGCACTGTCCCTTATATATTATTTTCTTCATTAAAGAATCATACTTTGTGATATTAACTAAATGTAATTTTTCATCTGAAGTAGGAACGAACATGATCAAACTCTAAACTCCACGCATGAACAATAGCCACAACACAATTTGTGTTATCTGTAGATAATGATCCCAATGTCTGACATATCACGTCACACTCTTGTTCTCGCGTTTCAGAACCATATCATTAGCATAAAGATTAACCACACTAATGTGCATTAACCTATCGACCCACAGGATTCGTACTGTGCCGGTCAAATTGATACAAATAGCTCAAATTATTCGAATACGGTGAAATACAGGATTTAGATAATATGGACGTATTTTAGGTGCTATTATTAATAGGCCCATATAGTTGCATCAATATTTTACTATCATCATTTTCAGCCCGTAATTACCGTTTGCTTAGAATAAGCCTTCAATCATTTTAGCCATAAAACCGTTTATCTTATCCAAGTTGAACCTCGTTTTTACTATTTAAATATTGCTCATAAATTAATACGATATCATTTGTACACTGTTTCGACTTTTCAACTTACTAATCTCAATATTTTTTTACAGTTTTATTTTGAAATAGGAATTTCACCGTAGGCGCAGAAGTAAATGATAGCGATATCATTTTACAAAAGAAATAAAGCTAATATTCAGGTACCTTTATAATATGGCCTTATTTCTATACATTTTAGCAATGTTTATTTTTAGGGTACCTGTGACTTTTGCTAATAATTTAGTTTTTTAAATAATAACGTTATTTTCACAATTATGTTCCGAGAGCTGGGCAGTCTTCCTGATTGCCCAGCCCAACAAGGTTGGAAATGTTTCGAAATGTACTTGTAGGTATCGATTCACACAAACACCATTTCCTGAAATTTCCCGTTCCTTACGTTACATAAACTTAACTAAACGACATGCCTTATTTGAGAAAATCACTAGATGCATATCTGAAACATAATGAACCAAACCAAACATAATAACAACCCGAAAACGAAATAACGTGTCAGATTATTTCTTAATTATGTTTTGATGTTTTCTTTAGCGTTTGTTGATGTCTGTATCCTTCACCTTCCGGTCTGAGGTGAGTTTATTGTACTAATAGCCCAAGTTCCGGTGCACGCGTTTTAGCACTACTTTGTAAATTGAGGATTAAATGTCATTGCTACAGAAACATGTCTCGCTATTATAATTTTATTTTGGTTGATAATAATATTTTAAAAATATTTAAACTTCGTTATAACATGTAATAATAAAGCCATTAGAGCAACAGGACAAAGCTATCTTAGATTCTCGGACCGGTGGATTAATTTGTAAATAAAGCACATTTATAAATGTAACATAATCAAGATCACCAATTAACTTACTTTCAGCAAAAATTTGAATTTTTAAAACTTCACTTCAACCACTTCGTTCGTTGAACCAAATTGCCAAAAATCATCTCGTGTAATTAATACACTCCTTAAGAACCTATGTACTTAATTATGCGTATGTGGCACTGTTTCTACGTAACTGTTTATTAACCGACTTCCAAAAAGGAGGAGGTTCTATGTACGTCTGTATGTATTTTTTTTGTGTATGTCCATAGATAATTCCGCCAATTGTAAACCGAATCGAAAAATTATTTTTTAGTTCGAAGGGTATACTCTCGAGGTAGTCTCATTTAAATTTTACAGAAAACGGGTATAAATTTACATTTAAATTTTTTTCAGGGAATACGAGTATAAATACGATGCGCCTAACCAATGTGTACCATACGAGAATAACGATGTCCATTTTTACCGAAAAAGCTAAAGATTTCCGGTTGAAAGTATTGGAGCACTTTTTTATGTAAATGTCAACTAAAGCCATATATATCACATGTAGAGACACAATTTCGAAAATACACTCTTTCTTACTGTATTTTTGTACTTGAACAAGTTATTCGTATTTTTACAAGCTTTTATTTAGTTTCACCTGTCCCGTTGTCTGTCGGTCATCTGTAATCAAATCTTGCAAGTTAAGTGTGATCCACTTCCCGGCATCCGATTGAGCTGAAATTTTCCACATATGCGTAAATTGCGTAACAATGCAATATTATGATGACATGGTGCTGATCTGTAGATGGAGCTGGAAGGTGGCCAAAGGAACTTAGCAATGAAACGACACAACCTCATCGAGTTTAGGTTCATTTGAATGGTGTTGGCGAGTAAGTAGTAGATCTTTCAATCATAACCAGGGTCTGATGATGGAGCTGAAGGTGGTCATAGGAACTCTGTAATGAAATGACGCAACCCTATCCAGGTTCGGCTCGTTTGATTCGTCTTGGCGAGTCCATGTTCAGTAAAAGCATGTTTTTTTTTAAAAAAAAGTTTTTTTTTAGGGTTCCGTACCCAAAAACGGGACCCTATTACTAAGACTTCGATGTCCGTATGTCTGTCACCGGGCTGTATCTCATGAACCATGATAGCTAGGCAGCTGAAATTTTTACAGATTATATATTTCTGTTGCCGCTATAACAACAAATACTAAAAAGAAAATGAAATAAATTTTAAGGGGGGCGGCTCCCATACAACAAACCTGATTTTTAGACGTTTTTCGTTCTATTTCACAAAATTTTTAGTTTTATATTCACTTCAATAATAAATAATAAAATAAAAATAAAAAAATATTTCAGCGGGGCTCCCATACAGTACGGAACCCTCCGTTCGCGAGTCCGACTCGTACTTGGCCGATTTTTAAACATATTTTTTGTTATTATCAATGATCATTTTTTATTTACTCTCTCCTTGTCTCTTCCTAAACGACTCGAAAAGATGGCGGCACTAAATGCTCTGTGACACTTTTCATCTACCTACTTCTTCAGCACCTGTTTTTTAGCTTTACAGTACCTTTAGTTAAACTAAACTTTACAGTTAGGTACTAAAAAACCATGCAATCTAGTAAATTATAATAACACTGTCGCGACGCGACGCTCGATGCAATTTTCCCTGCAGCATACATGCAAGCGCGAAAACCTTAATAACTTTAAAAGAACGTCTTCCATTCATCTCACTAAATAGTTCTCACAAAGTTCCTTTAATCAAGATCTACAACGATCGTTAAATATAAATTAAGAATTTTAAATAAAGCTCTTAATTACTCAAAGAGACTTAAGCTTTGTGAATTCACGAAACGGACCCCAGACCTAAAACGGCCGCGGAGCGAACTTTGTAGAGATAATATTTCATTCGGAAAAGTAGATAGCACCTCAGGAATTAATAAATGAGCTACAAGATGGAGGACACTGGCTGATGGATGTGACAATACTGTCATGTTTACATACAACTGCCCAAAAAGGAGTGTAGTTAATGTAAAATACATTTAAATATATTAAGAATAGAAATCTTGCCATGCACGATATTCTCATTTTACGAATTCATCATAGTACATCGGTCTGTAAAATTAGAAGTGATTAAAAGTATATTAGCCCAACATAAACAAAAATAGGAATATTTTGAATGCAACTAATAAACTAAACGAATTTTCAATTACAAGCGTTTAGGTTTGTCTATATGTAGTGGCCAATCAAATATCCAAAAAGATATCCCGTTAATGACACAGATTTTTAAATAGTAATTTCAACGTGACGCATCTAACAAAAAAACTTTCGTTCCCTCTGTTTTTCCATCAGTTATAAAACAGTTTAGGGGAATGTAAATATCTACTAAGTTTATAAATATTACTATCCATATAACTCAAGTATCTTAAAGCTGCATTGGTGAAATGGGAGTGGGCAGAGCACGTGAGTCGTATGCCCCAGACAAAGATGGGCAAAGGTCTCAACGAGTGGGTGCCTTTGTCCAGTCGACCCCGAGGTCGTCCTCCAACACGATGGCGGATGGGACCCAGGTAGCAAAGTACAGAAAGGAGTGTAAATATTAAAAAAAAGGTTAACAAAAACTCAATAAAAAAATACCACATCTCTCTTCATCACAGCTCCCGATCCCAACTCAGGGAACTCCCGTTTAGATTATAATCAGATGAAAGAGTAAACAAACTTTTCACGCCACGTGACGAGCATCAGAAGCACGGACCATTCGAATTTCACGGCGTGACGAAGAGGCCTGCTCATTTTCCTGAAGGCTGCGGATATTTTCAATTTTCCCAGTGGCGCCCTCGTTTTTATTAGTTGTTGTTTCGTCTTGAATACTAATAGTGGATTAACATTCATGTGACAGTGCTTGGCTTATCTGCACTGTGCAGGGATTGAATGCGGTTAAGGTATGAGGTTATGTATTGTTAGGTAGTTAGGTACTAACTTCCCCCGCGTGACATTAGTAACCTATAACGCTCTCAGACCTGCAAATGCTATGCTTGCAAACAATGAAGATGCAGAGTGCAGAAGTGAGCGGTGTTCTTCACGATATTTTCCTTCACCGAAAAGCCAGTGGTGTGAAAATCCGTACATAAATTACAAAAAACTCACTGGTATGGGACCGGGATTTGAACCCATGATTAACCTTACAATTTTTGGGCGGGTGTCCCTACCACTGGACCACCACGCCTTTTTTGGTTAAGGTACCAGTAAAAATAGCAATATTGCAATTTTTAATACCGCTACTTTTTCCTTTTGGTAAGTATAGCAAAGCTATCGAAATAAAATGGTATGAGTTCATCAGTAATACATGGGATAACGATTCGTTAACCGTTATATCCCATGTAGTACAAAATGTCACAGGTCTTTAACCGGCTTAAGAACTTCGACACCCAAGGCTACTTCATTCTGTCTATACGAATTTACGTACCTTACCTTTTTTTCGGTTAATCGATCCCTAGCGCTGTGTGCATTTGAGACTGCGATTACCGAGTCTTTTGCAACCTATTTGCAACTATTGTCTCGCTGCGAGTCTTCGGGTCACGTTCGAGCGTTAGCTACAAAGTTGAGACGCGGATTAGTTTTAAGAGTGGAACTTTAATGCACTGTAGTTTAGCTTACTTTGTTGTGGTTACGTATCGGATTGTAAAACCACCAATTAAATATCCTTTACGGTTCACGGATACGATTCAAATTGTCTGTCACAGAAGTTTGTAGGTGCTTACATTTCTGTAAATAAATACATTTTATTTCAAATTTGGGAATGTGACTACGAATATCCCATTGATGCAGAGGTGTTAAATCAGTATTTCAACAATGTATAAGTACTTATGAGTATATATTTTTAAAAATTCACTTCACCGGGTACTAATGCAACATTGGATCTCCAGAAGCTGAAAATGCTATTTTCTAAACTGGAAGTCATAAAAAAAAATTAAACCATACACCAATAATGTTATATGCTCAAAATAAAATCCACATAAAGATCACGACTAAATGAAGTAAGTAAGGTAAGCCCTAAGCCCAAGCTAGCTTAACTTTATTATATCTTAAGTGCATAGTGCTATTCGTCAGACTGCTCCCTACTCTCAAACTAAACGCTTTAATTATAGTCTTAAGTTTCTTTAAATTGTCGTATAAAAAGAAAAATGGAGACACCTTAATCTGCGTAAAAATATTCGCCAGAAACGAGCTCTAATTAAATCGACCGACCTTTCATTAAACTTCACTCCGATATTATCAAGCATTATGAGCTCTCACACAAAATCCGCTTTATTACCACAGACAATTTTATATTGCTTTCATAAATCAAACTTTTAATTAAGTCGGCTGTACAAAAGCGTAGAATCTACAATCCTTTTAGCCTGAATAGAGTGAACTGTGTCTATATGTCGCAGGGATATGACGAAAATTCGGGTTATCTAGATCAATCTAGAACTAAAAAAACTAATTGTAAATACTTAAGTAGATTTTTGAAATATTAAATAGTTAGCTAAACAATTGGTACAAAAATCGTGATTACTATTTTATACAAAGGTCTTTTGAATTATGAAAGTGAGATAAAATTGTATTAAATGTCAAATTTTTCATGTAAAAGAATTTTTATTATAGATTTTATTTATTTTACGGAAACCCATTATTTTTGATAAACGATTTGAATGATAAAGAGTTGCGATACTCTTTTGTATTACTAATAAACATATCCACAGCACAGGCGTGCTGTAGCAGGGGTGTCATAAGAGTTGACTAAGTAACGGATAATTATAACCAAACAAAGTAATTTCGGTAATAAATATCAAGTGACATGTTGGTTTATTGATTAGTACACTTAATTAAATCAAATCAAAAAAAAAAATTATTGATATCAAACAGGTGACAAAAACTTCAATGAATCCATGGCTCCGAACTAGTCTTACAACTGTATTTCTAAAGCCAGTGGCTTCTCCCAATTTGAACAGAATATCAATACATAATTAAAAAGAAAAATGACTTGTCTTATTATGAAATATCTATTTGTGTTACGCATAAATTGTTCAATTCTCTCAAATATTCAATTCTGTTATTTTACGCGCAATTTTGTCCAGTGCGGGAAGTTGTTGAACTCTTAGATTTTTAGCTATCCCTGCGACACAATACATCGATACGCAGTTGGTAACCGCTTCATTAAGCTGAACATCTCGAGTCAACACTGGCTTCGATGTAATAGTAGATAATCTTCGACAAGCGTTTTAATTGAATCGGAGGTTATGACATACCTATATGTTCAGTACAGTAAGTACAGTAGGCAAGTGTTGCTTTAGACATAGGTATCCGTTTCAATAATGCTCATTAACCTTGTTTGGTGAGTGAGTAGTCTCAGTTTAATTAGTGTTTCAAATATGATAAAAAGGTCATCGCTTAAGAATCGTAAGCAAAAACATTGTGTACCTAGTCTGGAATTACTTCCTACAAAATAACTTCCTAAGTGGAAAATCTTTAATCAAGTCATGCCATAATAATTACAAAAGCATTTATTCTGGAAGATTTTGTCAGTGGTTTTTTAAAGTAAGGTCAAAGTGAAAACTGTTTCAGTAAATCACAATACGTACTAAAATGCCCTTCCCCTGTTTATTTTAAGACCATTTATGTACACGTTATGCGTTTGTGTACACTTGTACAGGTATATTTATATTCGTATGAGTTAAGCAACAGATTAATAGCTTCCAAACTTTATCTCAAGAGTTTGCAGATCTTATTATTATTAAGCCTTTATTTACTGAAAAATTTACAATTGTTACTTAATTATTCTATAGTTTATGCACTTCGGATTAAACATTCTCCAGTACGTCTGTAGACGCAAAGGCCTCCTCCAGAATCTTCCATTCACCTCTGTCTTGTGCTATTCTTGTCCATAATGGTCCAGCTACTTTTTTGACATCATCTACCCATCTCCTCATCTGTCTTCCTCTTTTTCTCCGTATGTTATCCCTTGGTAGCCATTCCGTTATTATTTTGGTCCACTTCTCTGTTTTTTCTCGTATCATGTGCCCTGTCCATTTCCATTTTTGATGTTTTATTTTTAGAATCGCATCTTTTACCTTTGTTTTCTTTCTTATTTCGGTGGCTTTGATTTTGTCTAGTAGTCTTAGGCCTAATATACTTCTCTCCATACTTCTTTGGCATGATCTAATCTTGGTCGCGTTTCTTTGTGACATGGCCCATGTTTGACAGCCGTATGTTAGACATGGTAAGATACAGATGTCGAGTAGTTTTCTTTTAGCTTTTATATGATAACTGTTGTTTTTCATTACTTCTTTTAGGGACCAAAAGCTTTTCCAGGAATTTGCTACTCTCTACTTTTGCAGATCTAGTAAGTGTTTATTATTTAAATTCACTGATAACAACATACCACATTTTCTTAACTTGCATGGTACTAAACTCTATAACTTATTTTTTTCCTGAAAGTTGACATCAGCCTACGCCACAGTGCCCAGGTTCTACGTCCCTACATTTCTTGCTACAATAAATTCTAACTTGAATTAACGAGTTAAAGTTGTGATTCGCTAAGCACACAACATAATACGTAAAGAAAAGCCCTACGTTCAGGCTGTTTGCGTTTGAATTAGATCATACATTAGCGTCGCTAACTCACGGTAATTGCGGAAACGGGTGACGTCACATTATCCGCAAGTCTGGCTGCTTAGTAACAAGCATACAGTTCTATAATAGTGCGACAGTGTTGAGATGTAAATAAAACCTGGTTACAAATAGATTTTATGCAAGTCTAGTGCTATTAAAAGCGGTATTAGCTTTTTATCTTTGATATATAGGGAACGGCACCACCACCAAATTCACCGAAAACCTAGACGGATGATCTAATCAAGAGTGCAGGAAAACGCTTGACACTAGCATCCTTCAATCAGTCTTATTGGAAATTTATAGAAGAAGCCTATTTTCTTCAGTTAACGTCTTTTCGCTGATTTTGATAATATCATGCATATTCTAAACAGTTTAGTTCGACCCACAGAATTACCCAAAATATTCACGAAATGACTCATTTTTTCAGTAATTCCTTGTATCGCGACCCCACTGTTAGGCTGTAGGGTGGCAGTGAACCAGCAAGTCTAGCGTTGTAATTAAAGCTGAACTTAATCTCCTGTCGCCGTCCGCGAGTGAAGCCGACTTAATTAGATTTTTGATGAATTGTTCCTACTAATAGCTATTGTGCATAAGCAAGACTTAGCAACTAGGGCACTGCGATCTCGCTTATTGCCTCGACGCGTGAGAGACTTGAAATCTGCAAGACTTTGTGAGGATTCCCGAAAATGGGGGTAAAAGTTAAAGAACGTGAGTTTTTACTCATGGTCTAGCTTTTATTAAAACGTAGGGAGCTTACATGCGCGAAGCAGGACAGAGCGATATTTTTTCTTATGTCGATGTTCACTACATAAAATAAAAAACAGAACACAATAATTGTGCTCACAATTATTGTGAGCAAAACGAATATGTGTTTTGTTCTTCGTTATGCAAACAGAGCATTTCTGCAATAATGAAGACTATTCCGGTAAGTAATGCCACGGACTCTGACCAATTCCGCACATCTCCGTTTTGTGGAGGTTCTCCGTTCTCTAGACCTTGTTGGTCTACTTGAATCCACGGCGTTTCGTCAATATTTAGGTGCCTTTACCGCCGCGTGATCCGTGTTGTACAATAATTTCACAGACTCTCACGCACAAGTCCGTCGTGTATTTCAGCCATTATGCAGGAACATTCAGTAGAGATGTCAAAGTTTGCAAAGTTTTATCGTAGATCAGAGAAGGTGAGTTACACAGAGTAGAGTCTCGATGAAGTTGCGAGTTGAAACTTTAGATATTGTAGTCGGGGGCAAAGGAGACCAAAGCTGTGTGATCTACTGCAAAAGGAAAAGTTTAGATTGGACTATGGAGATACTTATGTTGGTTACCAAGTTGGAATTGTCAAGTGGTTTTGTATGGGGTGAGGCAGGCCACAAGACAATCGAAAATATAATACTCTACTTTAATTATTTGGGTAAATTGTTACCAACTTGTTTTTTTTTTCAGAGAAATGTACTAGTATTGAAGAAAATCAAGTGTAAAGATTTTATAGGCTAGTTTTGACATTTTCCAAGTGACAATAATTATTTAAAAACTGTTTTCCCACTCAGATTTTAGCATTTAAACAGTTCACAATGATGACACAAGTACCTACAGCAAAATAAATAAAACCGCCTGTCAAAATCAGAAAAGACGCGATAAAGATGTTCGAACAACGAGTAGAACAACAAAAGAAGTTGCATAACAATAATTATATCAACCATCAGATTGATAAACTGGCATCCGACATCTGGATCCTCATTCAGTGTTCAATCGACCCTGACTCGAGCGGTATTCGAACTGACGGGTAAGTGGTTCGAGTGCTCTGACGTCGGCAAGTATCACAATGGTACCCCCTTCCCTCGCCCCTTCGATCCATTCCGTATTTCGACTCGTACACATAGAAATGTAATGTAGAGATGGTGATCCAAAATTGCGTCCTAAAGTCGCGTGCCGACACAGTAGGCGGGCACAGCTCGCATATCGATACAAGTTTGCTCATTTCGGCCATTTTTCAAAACTCGAATCTAATATCATAAGATCATAACTCATCATCATCTTGCCCTTATCCCACTAGGTGGGGTCGGCACAGCACGTTTCCTTTCGCCACTTCACTCTATCATTCGTCATCTCATCATCAACTCCTTTCTCTCGCATGTCATCTTTCACACAATTCATCCACACTTTTTTTGGTCTTCCCCTCCCGCTTTTGCCATTTACCGTCATATTAAGAGTTCTTTTTGTGACATGACTATCCTCCCTTCTCATTATATGCCCATACCAAGATAGCCTGCCACTCTTTAATTTCTCAGTCACTGGTGCTACTTTCAGACTTCCCCTAACATATTCATTTCTAATTTTATCCATCCTCGTCACTCCGCACATCCATCTCAGCATTCGCATCTCCGCTGCATGCAATTTCCTTTCATTTTCCCCTTTGGTGGCCCAACACTCTGATCCATACAATACGACAGGTCTTATGATGCTTTTATAAATTTTCCCTTTTAATTTAAGGGGCATCCGCGGATCGCAAGTTGTACCAGTAACCTGTCGCCATTTCATCCAACCTGCGTTTATCCTGCTAGTAACGTCCCGGTCGATGTCGCCGTCACTTTGAATGATAGAGCCGAGGTACCGGAAGTCGGAGCAGACTGGAAGGGATACACCATTTAAGGCAATCGGGGTAAAACTGGACGGACCCCCGAAATCACAAAACAGATGTTCTGTCTTGGTCCTGCTGATTTTCAGCCCTACTTTTTCCAGTTTCTCTTGCCATTTTTCCAGTCTCCTCTGTACCTCAAGCTCTCTCTCCCCAACAAGCACAATGTCGTCGGCGAACAGCATACACCAGGGTGCCTCCTCTTGTATGTCTGATGTCAATGCATCCATAATAAGTAGGAACAAATACGGGCTTAGAGCCGATCCCTGGTGTAAGCCTAAAGCCACATTAAACTCGTCGGTTTGACCAGCCGCGGACCATCATAACTGTAATATCTTAATCTTAACCATTGACAGCAGCTCACCCCGGGCACGCTCGCTAGTCAATACGCACCATTGATACTGTTATTTTGAATTTTTATAGTTTAGATTGAATAAAATAATGCTGTCTTATAAACGAGTAAATATATTTTTTTCCACTGGTTATGACGGTCATTCACGCCAATCAAATCCATGTATGTTTTACGTCTTTTACTTCTTTACAGACAATACAATACTACTGATTTTCGATGTAGGTACTACATGAAAAAATATGATAGTTACGACGTGATGCTAGAGACCATCAACAGGTGCACTGGCGCAAACAGAATCGACTTTTTGACGTTTATTCACCCGCTCCTTGCAATATAGGTCGATGGTCGTACCGCACTTTACAGATAACCTTTGCCCCAATATTTTGATTGAATCGATGTAATACGACAAGGCCGGAGTCATTGTAAACCCATTGTGAGCGAGCTCGACTTGGGCTGTTCAGACACCCAATTATATAGATCGCCGTATTTCGAAATACGTCTAGTTAATAATAAATAGTGATTAACAAAGGATTCCAATTAGAATACGATATTGATAGATAATGTACTGCTGGTATACTATATTATATATAATATCTTAGGTTTGCTCTAGTTTTGTTGTAAATTAATAGAGTTGCCACAACTTCGATTAGAAACTGGACACGAAATGAAAATGACATTACACGGGACTGCTTCAAGCAAGTTAGGAAGAAATGGGTATGAATGAACAAAATATTACTATAATTAATAAATTAATAAATACTCTTTTAATAATGATAGTTAACCGCTAGAAAAGTTTAGCACTAAAATGCTTTGAGACATAAATATTTTACTATCAAAATATCAGAAATTACATATACAAGGTTTTTACTAAAACACCAAAAGTTCCAGTTAATGTTTTTTTTTTGCATCAAACGAAAGCTAATAAAAACAAACAGAAAAGTATATTTATTTTAACACGGAAAAGTGAAAACACATAGCGTTTCTACATAAATCCTTCAAGCTCCACATAATCAACGGTCAACTTCTGTGTATAATTAACTTAGTACTACGTAATTCAGTAAGTAAATATACCAAGGAATCATTAATTTCAACATTTCAGGGTGTAGCGATAAGAAACTTCTTTCAAGGAATCGGAGACGCCGCCGGATACGGAAAAGGAAACGATGACTTATCTGTTCGCGAATTCACAATGCCTCGGAAACATAATAAAATATTACGAAATTCTAAATTAAACAGCAAACATTTCGACGCTAAGTTTCGATATAGATCAGCGGTGACATTTCAACTTTTAAGCGCCTTTTTCCTAAACAAAACTTTGTAATAAAACCTACTCCATTTACTGTAGAGCTTATCAATGAAATAACAAAGCTAGACAGGCAATTTGTAAAGGTCATTGCCGTGTTAAAACAAAAACTAATTGTAACTACTAAAGCCTAATTACCATGATTTGTAATTATATCTGTCAGCTTTCACGTCAACGAGTGCACGATCGGCCTTTTAGGTCAAGTGTCATCTCCAAAATTAACGAAATGACGAGTCAAAGGTGCTTGAAATATAACGTCATATTTTTAGAGCATTTTATTTCGTTTATTTTTCAACGTGAATGTTTTCATTAAGCGCATCCTCAACGATCTCTTCAAACATTTATGCGCATTTATTTAAAGAACAAACTATTCAATAAACAGTAAATCTCTTCCTTACAATTTAGAAGATGTATAATAGCGCTATTATAATGGCAGCCTCGAATGTTTAGTGTTAAAAAGTCAAGGGTGCATATTGTTTGCAACGTAAACGTCGCGGGCGTTCGATTGAAAATAAGTAAGGAATGATCGATGCTTATTTCTGTAAGTTCCAAAGGCGTTAATTGGTGTTTTCACTAGAGCTAATATATGTTGCTGAAATATCGATATCTATTGAGATCAAAAGCTTAAAGCTTTTCAAGGTCAAAGTGAATAGGTATCTTCTAGGTCTGCGTGCTTCATCTTTGACCACAACGTCGCTTACCATCAGGCGAGTCGGTGGTCAAACGCAGACTTATTTGCGATAAAAAACATAAAAACCTCATTGTTGTGTTGACCAAATTCAAAACTTAATGTTATCTTATTATCTTTAAACCTTTAAGGGTCTGTGGATGATCCAATGCTTTTAATCTAGTAGATAGTTTTAGCACAATAAAGTAGTATTGTATTTTGTTGTAGTTCAAAAAAGCACCTTTGCAAAATAAAAAAAAAATGAAATTTTCACGTGCATTATCAGAAATAGGTAGGTAATATATTTTGTAGAAATAATCTGATAACTATTCGGAGATTAATGAATTTGCCGATAAATTGTGAAAGCGATCAAATATTTATTTCAGAAAACGACAGAAAAACATCGGTTATTGATATTGCTTCCTAGAATCCATGACACAACGTGCTTTCAGATATGTAGGGAAGTAACCTTAGCAACGACTTAGTTGCCAAAAAGGTCGATAATTTAATATTTTATACAAAAGTGTAAAGCTATATCAACACCTATACTTAAATCACTTATTTTCAGTCTATCGATAAAGTCGATATTTTAATTCGTACAGCCCAATCAAATATCGATAATCATAACGCATCTCTACTTTTCACATGGTTATTAAACCGTGCGTAGGTTCATCGTAGGTCGATGCGTTCATTATTACGACTCTTCGAGGTCACAATTCGATAAAAATTCGTGAAGTACTTGACATGTCCGTAGCAGGGCTCGGATTTCACGGAGGCTGCTAGTCGTGCGTAACCTCGCGGTAACTGATATGGGAGGGTAATGGTGACCACGACTTCTGTTAACGCACCCATTAACAAGTGAATCGAACGTTTACTGCAATTACGTATGTAAACATAGAGATTTGGAGGACAGCGTCGTTTGATTGATGCTGTTATTAAAATTATTCATAGCAATAAAATTATCTTGTTATTAGATATTGATTGTTCGTTCTATGATAGAACGATAACCTACAGATGTAATTAACTAGGTAATTATATACGACTCATATTTGGAATTAATTAAATACAAGGGACTTGTATTTGGCTCTGTATTTAAAGCGTTCCACTGTCGAGAACATTATTCTTTTCATTATGAGAAGTTCTTCACAAGTCTGTGAAAATATGAAAGTAGCATCACTATGTTTATACGATCTGAAGAAAGTGGTAATTCAGTAAACCTACGCATAATACGGTTCTAGAAAAAGAAGTGTATTGCACAATGTTACAGCCTTACGACTCGAACGAAAAATCTCGAACAAATTAGGGTAGATTGAAAATCCCATTGTTTCTGGATTTGACCAAGGCAACTTCATATTTTAATTAATTAATTAAAAAAAAAAAATAACTCCTCGGGCGTTGAATGCAACGCAGAAGAAAGTTCAATGTAATTCAAGCGCACTCAGTGGAATAAGCACAAAATGAAATAAAGCTGTATTTTTTCAACGTTCCCAGCTAATAGATTTTTTTCATTCAAGCCACGGTGCCGAGAATGAGAAGAGGAATTTTTTCGAATTAAAATTTGCATAAAGAAATTTCTACTAAGATGAGGATTAACTTCAAACTATACCTCGGAGAGGCAATCATAACCCGGCAGCGCTACCTGCATAAAACGTACTTCCAGTAATAAAAACTGCATATAAAGTTTGCAAACTTACACACTCCGGCGGAATCATGAAAGCCCCTTACCTGAAAGAAAAGAAAAACAAAGTTAAAATATTTTAGAGGAAGTATAAATATATTTCTGTATCTTATGTGAGAAAGACTGAAAGGAGCTCTTTCCATTACATTTCGTTTCTGCTTGAACGGAATTTCGATATGTTGCACGAGTAATTAAGCTATTTGGTTTTTTTTTTCATGTTTTTTCCTCTTGTTCCATACTTTAGTTTTTTTTCAGGCACTTCTTAAGATTTCGTAACATAATAGTGAAAATAGAACAAAGTATCAAGTTACTAAATGTGTGTAGTCGCGTCTACTGACTGATTGTGGTTATTGTAAAACTAGTAAAAGAATTAGAACTAAACGATTTACAACTATTGTAAACAAGAAACACGTGCTTATAATATTTAAGTTTTAAAAAGAGATATTCAATATTTTTAATTTTCACGTCTGTTTTTAACACACAAAGTTAGGTATGACTCAATAAACTATTTTTACTCTATTCTTAAAGCATACATTTGATGATATCATTGAAAAAAAAAATTGAAAATATTCGACATGCACTTTTCAATTTTTAGTTTGGAAGTAGGTACGTGAGCATTTTCAGTCGCTAACGAGATGAACTCGTATTTGGTCGGGGTCATGATAAACAAAAATATAGAAATGCAAATATCGCTGGGATGGCATGACGCTCTCGCTGCAACTGGGTTGAAAGTGCAGAATGTTTGAGTTTTCTGCTGCAGGCATGTTTGCTTTTCGTGAACACTGCGAAAATGTTATAATTCCACTCTGTAGCTTTTAAGGTTTTACGATGTTTACAGTCTACGTTGGAAGTCTAGACTTCTGACGACAATAATTTCTAAATAAACGAAATTATTAGTGCACTCGTTAATATTTGAAGTAAAATATGAAAATATTAACATTTTGCTAAAATGAACTATCTCAAAAAGACAGAAGAACAATATCATTGAAAGTTCGATTTGCATTTGAGCACCATTTATACTTACATATAATTATAATTACATACTACTCACACAAAGATATATGAGTAAATATTGCCAATAATTTTATACGAATTGCTAGTAAAATAAAACCAAATCTGCGAGGCACAAAAAAACCTAAAACGGGGTTACGAATAAAAAGAAAATTTTCTTATTTTGTAACGGGTTACAAAACACGGTTACAAACGCGGCCTAAAGGCAAAAATAACTGCATTTGGTGGATGAGATTAAGAGAACATTTCATAGCTGTCAACAATAGTTTAGAGAAATTGCTATAACAGAACAGAACCGTCAATATTGCGACAAATACCTAAAATGTATCCTTTTTAACATGTCGACTTAAGATCTTAGAGAGAGCAAAAACTAAGGATTTCCAGCGAATCTTCAAGAAATCTAATAAATCTAGCTCCGACCAATAATTCTACCTCTGTTTTTCTGTAGCTTTACAAATCGAGGGGTAAGAAGAGCATTAGATCACAAAATACTGACATAATAGTTCGTCATTACAAGACAAGAGTTATGGAGCTTGTGGTTTATTGCAAAGCACCATCCCACTCAGACCACCTCCGACAAATTTGTGAATTAGTTTTCGATTTTCACACATTGCACATCGGTGAATTACTAAGAAAATTTGTAGGTATAATTGTATAATACGTCCTCTGACCAAAGATTCTTCGATGTGATTAATAGGTTTAATTTTTACCACATAAAGTATCTACGTTCTGTTTGTCTGCAAAAACATAGTTTGTAAATTTACATGGACAAGATGCGCACCAAGAAGCACCGAGATGAGTGGCGTACAAGAAGATAGACCTATGCTCAGCAGTGGGCGATTACGGGCTGATGATGATGACGTAATGTAAAATTGTAAAGTCAAGTACGAGTACCTAATGGTTTACGATAAAAATATAAAAAAACTGTAAAAGCATGATTTTACGTGCTTTATTTTGTGTCAACTCTTTTGTTTTTTAGAATATGGTCTAGATGGTATTTGTTTTGTTTCTGACTCAATAAGTCACGTATCACCAGATTTGAATGAATCTAAGCAAAGCGAATACAAAGAAAGAGAGATAAAGTATATGAGAGCGTGTGTAACGTGTCAGAATTTGTGTTTCTAACTGTAAAATCACGAAATTCATGAGCCGATCTGTACATAAAAAACCCTAAAATAAATTGTTTTGTTACAATTTCGTTATTTATCCCATAAACCTTCATACCTAATACGCGAAAGGGAATATGATATTACAACGAGCCCGTTCACAAAGTTTCCAGTAAATATTACATAAAACATTAAGCCGGATTTTCGTCTAACAAAAACAATGCATGACGTGGGAACCTTCAAAGGGTATTGTAATATTTTGTGATTTCGCTCTCATGAATAATTTATTTGTGTATCGAATATTGGATAAATGGCGTCGTGATTTTATAGTGCCTACGTAATTAAGCAGGCTTAAACTTAAATGTAGGGAAAGACGGTCTGGTGATATTTGATACCGACGGGAAAACATGCAAATGAAAGGATCCCGGGGTTTACTGCTGAGCTGAGATGGCATGATAACTCGATACCTACGGAACGGAACCCTCGCTCGTAGTTGTACACTACATACTTTGACTATTTAGAGAGGAATTGAGTTTACGTATATGAGATGTTTCTCTACGTAACACTGACTTCTAATAAATTGTTAAATACAGGGTTATCTCTAAGCCGAAAAGGGGTGATTAGGACCATCATTATTAGCAAATTTTATAATAGGGCCAACTCAAAATTGGAGAAAAAAATTCGGCTGTTTCATACATTTTGTCGATTCCACTAATTTTGAGTTGGCCCTATAGTAAATGTTATTCGTAATGATGGTCTTAAATACTCCCTTCGGCTTAGAACAGGGTATGGAGATAACGCTGTATATCTCTTATGCCTTGGCAATTTGAGAGTTGGCCCCGTAGTAAAAATCGGTTTTAATTATTAGTAGTATGATGTTCTACAATATGTTTACAATACACGTAGTGTCCTCTCCGCTAAGGTATACAATAGGCGGACAGACAAAAATTTATTCTTATCACCTCTGCTCTCGTCTTTCGAATGTAAGTAGCTTCCTTTCTTTATATTATTCTCCTCTGTTTCTAGGCCTACGCCCAGCAGTGAGCTATTACGGGATAACAATGATGATAAGATAATAGCTACGGTATATCACATCTTCTAAATAATCAAAGACTACACATACATTCTCAGTTACAACTATTCGTATATTCGAGAACTAGTGCTTCGTCGACTCCACAGGGTAAATACTCGAGACTTATGAAATGAAGCATGAGTGTTCCAAATTATACAATATTGCAAAGAGACTGTCGATGCGAATATTGCCAACCCTTCATTAAATATAATGACGCTTTATAATAGCTGAGATAGGATAGCTGAGGAGTATTGCTCGAATGATTTAATTCGTGATAGCGTTCGTGAGAACACGAGTATTGAAGTAATCTAGACCTGTGGATTCATGCAGAATGCATTGATGAAATCATGTGAGAAAATACTGAGATTTGCTGATGCCTGTGCGAGATGCTCATAAAGTTCCGACATAGGTACCTACTCGTAGTAGTAATGACTAAACTCGATCATCCTTAAGTTTAAAAAAAACCGTCTTACCACAAAAGTTTTACGCACGGCTTAGGCAATTTTTTACAGTACAGATTGCACGGTTAAACAATGTTTAAGGCGTGTTTAAATATTTTGTGGGAAGGCGGTTTGTATTTTTTTCTTGCTTACTATCGTAAGGATAGGAGATAGGACGTCATCTCGAAGGTGCAAAAAATGTGAATGAGCTACCTACTATCAATTCATCTTTTTAGGGTTCCGTACCCAAAAGGTAAAAAACTCCGCTGTCCGTCTGTCTGTCTATCCCCAAGCTGTATCTCATGAACGGTAATAGCTAGAACGTTGAAATTTTCACAGATGACGTATTGCTGTTGCCGTTATAACGAAAAATACTAAAATCAGAAAAAAAAATATTTAAGGGGGGCTCCCATACAATAAACCTGAATTTTTAGCCGTTTTTCGCTGGATATTAATAACTGTCGTAGATCATCTATCTTGAAACATTCAAAGAATTTTTGTTAAATATGCACTTTAAAAATAAATAAATAAATTTAAATGAAATAAAAATTTAAGGCTGGGCTCCCACACAAGTAACGTGATTGTTTTGCTCGATATAATTAACAGCTACAGGAAGATGCTTGAAATATCATGTGGTATATTCTTTTCAAAAATAATTAACGAATTAAATTAAAATATATTAATGGGGGCTTCCATACGGCGCGGAACCCTTCATGCGCGAGCCCGACTCGTACTTGGCCAATTTTTTGATATCTAATGGAAGATGTACCTATTATGTGCTTAGATAATGGTGATACGATAGTGTTTCAGTAGATATTAGTAGTTTATGCAACTGTCATACAATGAAGGGTATTAAAACACGAGTGTGAGTTTATGTATCATAATAGTAACGAGTGTTTATACCCGTGTTATTGCAGTTGCATACACTACTTTATTTTCACTAATTAAAAAAAAAACATTGCGAAACATTAAATTCACGCGTACGTGTATTGTCACAGTGAACTTGGCGCCATTAAAATCTAACCAATGAGAGCGCAGCTGCGCGCACAGGGCCAATCAGGAGCGAGCGCGCGATGTTATAATGAGATTTTACGATATCGATGTGGATATTATAACATCATGTGAGATTGCTTAAATTGAGTGTTTTGTTGTCTGCGCTATAACAGTAGTCATTATAAGTCAAGTATTGGAAACATAAGTAGAATGTTACAACATTAGTGTAGATAAAAAATTTTTACAGTCGGTCTGTTCTATTCTATGTTGTCTTCTTTAGCCTTTGCAGTAAATATCACATTCTAAAATTATACTCCACGTATACATTTTCAATTTTTTTTATTTATTCAAATATTGCCAATTTCTTCGTTCTTTCAAGCAAGGTAGGTACGGATAGAATAAAAGAATCCTGATTCGCCAGATCCAGTGGATCGAATAAAAACAATGTCTTCATTGGAAGCAGCCGGGGTGAACAAACGCGCGGTCGACGCTCGGCCGACAGAGGAATGCAGGAGCAGAGCCGTAGCTAGACTTAAACTTGGGGTAGGATGATTAAAAACATACTATAGATGAATTACCAGTAAGTGTGCACTTAATTTATCATTATTATTTTAGCCTCTATAGTCTGACCGTTTAACTGAGACCTCGCCTCCGCGGGTACAGGGGCGCGGGGGTAGACGACAACGGGGGATTGAGACAGGTGCGGGCGCCGGGGACCCGCTGCCCGCGCCTGTCTCAGTCCCCTGTGTCGTCTCCCCCGGCGCCCCTGTACCGCGCAGGCGAGGTCTCAGTTAAACGGTCAGACTATAGATTGCTTGATATAAGCATCTCCTTTAAGATATCATTCTAAGCGATTCTACGCTAGTCTAAGCCATAAGTTACCTTTTGTCCTGACGATAATATCGTCTTTCCATATGGTGTGCGAACAAATTTTTTTTGCTCTTCAGTATTACTATTCTGTGACCGTGTAGCTTTCATTGACGGTATTCATTTTCGTAGTTGAATAACAACGAGAAAACCCGAGATTTTGGTTTCAGGTGAGATACTCGTTAAGTCTATTGCCCCACAACACCTCTCCTAATTACGGCCCTGTGCAGGAGCACTGTACGGGCTACCATTTGTTTTCAATGCTTTTTACTTTAATTCTCAGGATAAAATTTTAGTAAAACTTTGCGTGAGACTGTAGAATCACTTGAGTCTGCGGTTTTTTGTAAATAGAAATAGATTTTTGCCACTCTGAGTGGCAATGCACTCTAATCATCATAATATTAGGACCCACTAAGGTTGACACTTTTCTTTATCTATGCACAGTGACATTACTTGGTACCATTAAACGTCATAACAAGTTGTAACAATATTTTATCTATCTTACAACGTTCGTGCTAAACTACGCAGGGTATGGCAATATCATTTTACTACTGTTTGGCGAGGTTGCTAACTTTAGAACATCTTCGTCATAAACGTCTTTCCATTTCCTATTATAAAAATTTAGATATCTTGTTTCGATTTTAGCTATGGTTTAACTAACTCTATTTACTAAGTTACACACATTTCTACAACTTTCTTTAGCCTCATGTATTGATGCTACGAGTATAATAGGCCCAATTATGAAGACGCCATCTTAATTATGATAGCTATTTAGAATATTTCTGTTTCTTTTTCACTTTAGGCATTCGATAGAGAGAACACTTTTTACGTTGCTATTAAATTTACGATGGCGCCTTCATGATTGGGCCCAATGTGTTGTGTATACAAAGAAAACAAGGAAAATCATCAGGATCCATTATTTCGCGTCTCAAATCCATTAATTGCAGCTAACTAATGGTGTCCCCACTCGAGTCCTATTGAACTTGTTTAATCGATTCCGATGTCAGTATGACTGCAGTCAGCCGTCACCTGCGGGGCCAAAGGGAGAATTACCCTGTCAGCTGCTGTCAGATCGGGGCGAAAGAAATACAGAGGGTTGAAGGTGTGATTGAAGGAAAGATATTTATTAGTACCTATGTGTTCTGCTTCTACATAGTTCTGATCGAAGGCTTCTAGCAAATATCTAGTATAGAATCACAATCGTGCAAAAAAAAGTGTCCGAGCCAAAACCCTGCTCAAGCTACGTAGTGGGCAGGCATTTTAGCTAGTCGTAAGGCGATTGCAAGCCAACTACAACGCCGCGAGATACCAAAGTGCTCGGTTACAAACAATAATTAGGTGACCTAATGTCAAGATTCGAGAAAACGGGTCATAGTAAATTATTTAAAGTAAATATCTAAGTCGGTATGTATGACGGGGCTCGGACATTTATTTACTACTTTAGGGACTGTGGCTCTGTAGATATTGGTTTGAAGGTGTTCTGTAAACATTGATGATACTGATTCGTTAATTACAATGAACTGAAAGTGTCTTCATAGAGATGAATATCTATCCATCCATCCATCCATCCATCAGCCGTAAGACGTCCACTGCTGGACATAGGCCTCCCCAATGGATTTCCAATAAGGCCGGTTGGAAGCGGCCTGCATCCAGCGCGTTCCTGCGATCTTTATTATATCGTCAGTCCACCTAGTCGGTGGACGTCCTACGCTGCGCTTGCTGGTCCGTGGTCTCCATTCGAGAACTTTACTGCCCCATCGGCCATCCGTTCTTCGAACTATGTGCCCTGCCCATTGCCACTTTAATTTGCTAATCCGCTGGGCTATGTCGGTAACATTGGTTCGTCTGCGGATCTCCTCATTTCTGATTCGATCTCGCAGAGAGACGCCGAGCATAGCCCTCTCCATAGCACGTTGGGCTATCCTGAGCTTATTCATACGGCCCACAGTAAAAGACCACGTTTCAGTTCCATATGTCATCACTGGCAACACACAACTATCGAAAACTCTCGTCTTGAGGCACTGAGGTATATCAGATGAAAAGACGTCACGCAGTTTTCCGAAGGCTGCCCAACCGAGTTGGATTCGGCGATTGACCTCTTTCTTGAAGTTGGACTTACCTAGCTGGACTACTTGTCCTAGGTAGACGTACGAGTCAACAACTTCAAGAACCGAGCTCTCAACAGATATTGGGGTGGGTACGACATGGGCATTACACATGACTTTTGTTTTATCCATGAATATCCATGGATGTTCTTATAATTTTTTTATTGAACGTGTCTAATCAAATCTGATGTGAGTATGACTACAGTCAGCTGTCACCTACGGGACCGAATGTAGAATTATCCTGTTAGCTGCTGTCAGATCGTGGAAAAGAAATACAGAGGGGTTGACGTTATGACTTGTAGAGATTTTAATACTTGTCGAGAGTTACATGAACTTTTTAAAGGCGCTGCCAACCAGATACTTTTTAAGTAAATAAATTGCAAGCGATTATTGCAAGCGATTCAGGTGGATAGAGTAGGAAGGGAGCATGGCGAAGATTTTACGGCATATCATAGAGCGACAATTGGATCGAACGGTAAAAGCTGAAGCTCACTTTATAATATAAAAGAACATGACTGTTTTCTATCCGATCCATCGGAACCCTAAAAGATTGCAGAAAATTTTAAAATTTTAAAAAAATTTAAGTGCATGTGTACTTAAACATTGATGTTACTAATTTGTTAACTACAATGAACTGAAAGTGTCTTCGTACAGATGAAGATGATAGGGTGTTTTTACTCGACTTTTACTGAACGTGTTTAATCGATTCCGATTTGAGTATGACTGCCACTAACCGTCACCTGCGGGGCCGGCAACGGAGAATTACCCTGTCAGCTACAGTCCGATTTCTGACAAAGAAATACAGAAGTATTCGTTCATTGAAAGTGTGAGGGAAACCAAGTGGGTTGTACTCCATATATTATTATGTATATTTGCAGTTTTGCATAAATTCTGTGAATATTGATGTCGGAAGCAAAACTCAACCACTGTAAAAGAATTGGCAACAAGCCTTACCTCTGACGCGGAACAAATTGTTCCAACTGAAACATTGCAACTTTATCGGATAGCAAAAATTAAACTACACATAAAATATTACGCGAATCACGTGTATCCAATATCCATCTAGATTTTCTTTAGAATGTAGTTATTATTATAACAAAGTATCTATACTATACACGTAGCTATAAAAATACCCTGCTTAGCGCCATTTCATCGTAAAAATGAAAAATAACCAGCAACAAGGTAAGGCAGAGTGCACACTTAATGCATCATAAAACCCGCAATATGCGTGTCGCGAGCATAACTGCGCGGCCCGCGAGGGCTCTCGCCACGCCTTGCGTTTCTTTACAGCTTTAACCAACCCTTAACTATGAAACATGCGCCATATTGGGGGCTTAAATTAATACAATGTTCTTCTACATTCTGTGATGCTTACCTATGGTGTAAATGAGATTTTAAAATATAAATAAGTACTAAAATATTGTTACATGCTAGTCATGCTACGATCAAAATAATTAAATAGAATAGTCGGATCTTATTCTTCGTCGCGTAGTTGTTAAAGATCACATCATTCATCCCTCACATTCATCACCAACATTCCTGGTTGGATCAAGCTATTGGTTGAAAAAACAAATGCAGTAGAGACGTGTCTCTTTTCTTACGTCCTGAAATAAAGCGAGAAACATAGTGAGAGCATGTAGCTTACTTGATCCTCTTTAAAAGTGCTGTTCTCGAGTGCACGTTCTTTTGTTTTCTTTTGGTCGAAGGTTTCTATGACCCTAGATAGTTTTATTCGTAGTATTAAAAATGCTTCTCCGTATAAAATATAACCTTTTATTTTATTTTGGTCAAAGGTTACTTTGAACCTAACCTTTGATAGTTTTATGCGCAGAATTTAAAATGCTACTACGTTTAAAATATATGAAAATCATACTAGTAAAATGTGTGGTAATAATGTGGGAAAAAATTAAAAGTGCACCGCTGAATAAAGCAAGCACAGTAGAGCATGAATACAAATTGCAATATTGCACCGAAATAAAAGTACTCGTATTCTGTAAGGTTGCGGGCTGCGGTACAATATTTGTTTATCAGTTATTATTAAAAATGCGATGGGTTAAGTGGCTTACATCATAATATTACGGATTAAATCAAGTCTTCCGTAATATTTTTTCATTCATTATTTTATTAATTAATCTTAAATACGATGTCTTCTACTAGCCATGGGTATTTCCTACAAGTAGATTTATAATAGGCATGATGACTGGGTAAAAAAAAACATTATTACAATTAATCCGTAAGGTATGTACCTAGATTATAAAAAAGTGTTGAACTCGTATTTTTCTTTTGTCGATCAGACAACTAATAACAAAGATAAATCTTGTCAAAGTTTTGGAGTGGGGGTTGTGACGTCTCTTCTCGCACAGAAATCTGTTCATTTGTATGTGACTTGTGACGTCACGATGAACTTTAACGCGCTACATCTTTCTAAATTTTTGTTTCATTGACAAAATAAAAAGTACGTGCCTAATATCTTTTGATAATCTATCTAAAAGACTAATTATATTTTGTTAGTCATCATGCCTGAAGTGGCTTGCACCCAGCACAGTCCTGTGACCCTTGTGGTACCCTTGTGTATGCTAAAATGACGCGATGATGAAACAGATATCATTCCACAGTTTGTTAATGGTACACAATTATATAATAAGTATAAAATACTATCCTCGCTACATCTTAGCTCGCTACTTGGAGCATAATTATCCTTCCCGAACGTGCTTTTTAATGAAGAACTAGCTGACCCGGTGAACTTCATCTCACCATCTTTCAAATGTCAATGACACTTTTACATGCAGAAACATTTTGTATGGGAAAATCAAATTCAAGTTTTTATAATTTTCCTCCCCACGTTTTTTAACTTTTCTCACCGCTTACCTTCCCTAAGCTTCCGCTAATATTTCAAGATCAAAATTAGCCGAATCGGTTCAGCCGTTCTTGAGTTTTAGCGAGACTAAAAACCACGATTCATTTTATTTTTATAAGATCAAGTTTATATACTATAATTAAGACAGTGTCGGTGAATAAGCACTGCACGCAGATTAGCACATCTCTAATTTTTTGTATAGCATATCTCTAATTTTTTGTTACAATTTGATATTAATATACTAACACCGTAGCTACCGTTATTATACCGCGAGTATAAATACTATTCCTTGCCACATCTCAGCTCAGTACTTGAAGCATGCCCGCGAATAATGACGAGTTACGAGTATCACGCGTGTCGGCGAATAAATGCAGCACGCAGATTAGCACCGTATTTGGAGCCTAGCCCTAATGCGGACTTGTGGTCGCTGCACCAACATGCACTTAACAGTTGTCTACTTAGTCACTATTACATCAACTGTGGTAATATTTTCTCGTATGCCTAGGGTCACCAAATGGAAACTATAAATAAAAATCAGCCAAGTGCGAGTCGGACTCGCGTACGAAGGGTTCCGTAACGTATGGGAGCCCCATACCTCTTGCCATTGTTAATAGCGAGCAAAAAACTTCTAAAAATCACGTTTGTTGTATGAGAGCCCCTATTAAATATATATTTTATTCTGTTTTTAGTATTTGTTCTTATAGCGGCAACGGAAATACATCATCTGTGAAAATTTCAGCTGCCTAGCTATCATGGTTTATGAGATGCAGCCCGGTGACAGACAGACAGACGGACATCGAAGTCTTAGTAATAGGGTCCCGTTTTTACCCTTTGGGTATGGAACCTTAAAAACCAGAAAGCTGATTTCTATTGAAAAATCAAATTAAGAATTTTCCAGATAAATTTTTTGAAGTGATAACCTCTAATAAATCGATCAAGTACGAAAACGTGACACGTTATGCCTGCGCCGAGCGTGCAAGTGAGAGCGCGTGACAAGCGATAGAGAGGTACGACCAGCCATAGCGTTCGGTTTGTTTCAGTTATTGATTCAAAAATGTTTTCTAAAGACTTTATCACGTAAAATTGTCGTCCGTAAACCGACTTTTTCAGACAAGCAGTTTTTTGTTATCAACTAGGTACTAATATATTAACACCGTAGCTCTCCCTGCCTGCTGTAATTAAGCCACAAGTAAAAAATATTCCTTACCGCATCTCAGTGCGGTACTCGAAGCATGTCATGTTGGTTACCAAGCGTGTCGGCGAATAAACGCAGCACGCAGATTAGCACTGTATTTGGAGCCCAGCCCTAATGCGGCCTTTGTTGTCGCTGCACCAACATGCATTTAACAATTTACAGCTGTCTACTTAGCCACTGTTACGTCAACTATGGTAATATTTTCTCGCATACAATACTTAGGGTTACCAAAAGAATAATATAAAAATCCAGATCAATGAAGAAAAAAAATCTTACTACCACTGTAAAAATGAAATTAAGAATCTAAAAATTTTAGGACTTTTTGTTTCAAATATCTCTGTCAGAGACGGATAAGCTAGAGTAATATAAACGTTAGCAATTTCAAACTCAATCACACTGGAATCTTGGATAAAATCAATGTAGCCCATGAAAGGAAAGTGCGCTAAGTCTGTTCAAAATACTACTTGGCACCAAATCTGATAATAGAAAAAACGAGATAATTATGGTAACCCTACGTCTGATTTTGTGATTTGCAGCGCTACGTGGTTTTGTTCGGTTCTACAAAAGCAGTATTTATTTCTGAGACACACCACATGTGTGAATCTTGTTGTATAAGCTACTTTAGTCATAATCCGTCTGGTTGTTGCGGAGTTTCTTTATTCATTCAAACTCCAGCTTTAGGATATGAATGAATAAAGATTACGCATGTTCAATGATATTAAAGAGTGTTATTTTTCACGAAAACAGGTTTATTTATAATCTCACAATAGACTATGGAAATGGAGTTTTAAAATGATTAAATGATTATGAGTCATAAATATTTCACGTGGTTTAAATTCGCTCATTGACTAGTTTTTGTTGCTTATTCATCAGTATTTATTTACTAAACCGATTTCAAAGAGATTCGTTAATTCAACCGGGTACAGATTAAATCCGAAACAAGATTGCAATCAGCTTGCAACGTTAGCTGAACTAATTCTAAGAATACTGCATCCAGAGGGCACCACGAGCAACCATTCGAGTCAGCCCCCGCTTCATTTGGCTGCATTATTCTATGGCACGTCGCGTCCCGCCTCACGTCACTCAATAGCGGTGGGCCACGAATTCTGCAAATTCGTCAATTGATACATTTGTGATATGTAAGTACCTCAAAGAGTTACTTTTTATGATAAACATTTCAAAAATTCGTCGCGGATGCAGGATTCGAACCTTGCGTCTTCGAACACTAGCCCGACGCTCTGGACCACTGAGCTAACCCGCTATACTGATTCCGCGACGAATTTTGTGAAGTGTTTATCATTTTAACCAACTTATAGCGTTGGCGGCGCCACCTGTGATACCCGTATTAGACAGGTTATCAGTCAATTGAAGTTATAAGAACTTCTGTATTGTCGAGAGATGGCGCACTGCTAATCAATGAAATGATTTTAATTTTATAGTGCATCCCACACTAGGTTTATCTCAAAGAGTTACTTTTTATAATAAACATTTCAAAAAGTAACACTTTGAGATAAACCTAGTGTGGGATGCACTATAAAATTAAAATCATTTCATGTAAGTACCTACTTATTTCTTTAACTACGGAACTAGCCATACTTTGCCTTGTTTCGCATATATGTTTTCATAATTTAACTGGTCTAACCAATTGCCAGCCTATAATATGTAGTTATAGCTTGTTTTTCTCAACTCTAAAATAGTTTACGACCATAGACACCTTACGTTCTGCTATTATTTCCTCAGTAACGGAATGTCACTCAATCAGAAAATACCTTCCCAACGACAGATAGTGATACCACTACCAACCCATATCACTACTTGGTCGCAGCTTGTATACCTAGTTTTATAGTTCTATCTAGAGAGCGCCACAAGTAAGCGTTTGTAACAACTAGTGCTCGATTATTCAATAACACATTGGAGATTCCTCAATTTAATATCGTTGCACTATAATGCCAACACGCAATGATTGCAATTAGATGCTTTCTGTTTCAGCCAGAAGACCACGTTTTTTTTTAGTTATTTGGTCTTCAGTGCAATTCTGAACGCATGTCATATGGCCCGAATGATATACATGAAATTTATGCGACGCGGATTTTGCAGACTATGTAAACGCTTGATTTATCCTCTCCAAATTAGAATAGGATGCAATTTGCGGGATAATGATGTTGTTCTATCCCGAGCATGGCGTGATTGTGATTATAAATAAATTATGTGCTTACATATGTGAATAAGTTATATTTTCGGCGGTGGTATTTATGAGTTCCACGAATTTCTAATTTTCGACGTATCATTGCCAATAGTCATTTTGGTTACTAAACATTTATATTATAATCTGAACTGTATAACTAAATGTACAATTTAATTGTTTTCAACTGAACTAAAATTATGATGTATTTGATTTTCATAGTATAAATTAAACGACTTCGTAAAAGTAGGTTATTGTAGAAAGTCATGGCAGTAATATGAATCTATCTACCTAAATACGATTCAGGAAAATGGCAAGCTTCCTAGCAGACTTCATGTAAATAATAGTAAATTCTACGTGGAGCTTATCTCGCATAGCATGGAGACCGGGGGCGCATAGAATGGCGGCCAAGTAATTAATCAGCAGCCAACTCACGTATCGGCATTCAGAACGTAGGTGCACTTTGCATCTGTACCGACTCCATCGCATGTAAACCGACAGAGGTACGGACATTCGTTCACTTCCAAACCCAACCCGACACCAAACAATTCCAAACTCTAAGCCCTACCACTAAAAGCTGTTTCAAAGTAGCAACACTAAACAAAGACATTTTAATATGATTCGCGTAAAGTTTCGATTTGTCAGGCGAGTTGCGTGATGCGACGATGAGTTGAAGTGTTTTCGAATTGAGTTTTGATTGTGTTTCCTTTCGCGGCCCTCTCTAAATGTAGGTCGTCGTTATACATTCGACACACGAAACTACCGGCCCTTTACAGTCACGACAATCCGGATTTTATTATGGACTCTGCTCCGATGATATAGAGCTAGAGCAGATCGAAACTCTTTGCAAGGTTGTACTCGAATTCGTCGGCACGTCAGAAATCATCCACTTACCCTTTATGCGGATAGAAATATATTTTTGGCGTCAGCACAAACGGTTGCCGCAGGATTCTACAAAATATTATTGGACTCTTTTACACTATTGGAACTGTGTAGGAAACTTATTTTGTCGGTAGTGAGAGGAATTTTTCATTGTGAATTCAAACAGAATGCACCTCCAATACGAGTAATAGTGACATTTTTGGATAGAATTCTGGATTGGACGGGTACAATTTTTATTGGATAACTTGGAAAAATTGTTATGTGTACATCAGAGAGCCGTAGTATCGGTACTTATGTGCAGTCAGACTATCGCTAAAATTACCCACGTATTGCCTAATCAATATGCGATCTCCAGCTTTACCGCAACTGAAATTGGACGGAACGGTGAGATAATTCGAAATTGCGTCGATAACTGCATGGCTGATATTCGCTGTACACTTATGGAAATGAGCTTGTAATGTAATCGCAAACATGCTATGATTTGCTTTCAATCGCTGGAATGTAGGACGCCGCAAGAACCGCAGGGTGAACTGTAAGGGGGCGGACCCCCACGCGGAAACAAAATGATGAACATGTTTATGATAGCGAGGGTTGGAGCAAAGTTTGCTCTATCAGTGAATGTCGTAGTCAATACACGACACTATATTGGAAAAATGGGCAGTTAGAAAAGTTCTTCAAATAGCCAGTAATATGGAGTATTTAATTTTACTTCCTACCTAGATTTAGCGTAAACAATTCAATCTTATTTTTTCAGTTGTTGATTTAAGATTTGGTTCTCTATTGAATGTTGTTTAATTATGAGTACAATGGTATTCTAAAATATCTTAGCAAGGTATATAATTACTCATAGTTATGTAAATACACTCACCGTTATGTCCAGTTGCCTATGTCTTACTTCAAATTTATCTAAGTTAAAATCAAGCCATTCCGTTGTTGCGTGATAAAAAGCCAACATTGTAATAATTCCTTTATCAGCTGATTTTGATAATATTGCGGGTGTGTGAACGAAATCGGTCAAGAGCGAGTCGAGAAATAAGCTTATGAAGTTTTGGTTGAACAGATGCAGTCTACTATTCGGAGAACGTCAAGCAGATAGACGGATCTATATTGACTGATGCAGCGGTATTGCGGAGCAGGCCTGGCTAACTCTCCTGCGGCCGGCCCCACTGATCGAGGCGGGGCACGCGCGCCGCCGTCATTCCGCGGGACATTCACGGCACCCGCAGGATTTTCGGTGTCACTCATCCGCGTGACAGAAAATTGGAAAGCCATTCCCGGGAGTTCCGTGCTTGTATTATTAACGAGATTCTTTGCAGGTGTTTTTCGGGCCGCCCATCAAAACACCCGTATTATGGGCGGTCTTGTTCGTTAGCCTTGATTTATTCAGGACCTGTCTTGTTATGAAACGTACAAACCTATCGCTATTTGCTTTCTGTGTTTACTTATAAAACCCTCGAACCATTACTAAATTTAATTCAACAGAAGATATTATGTTAGTTATTTCTGAATCTATACAAACACGTATTTGATATCCCAACACAAAACTTCTGATGCATGTGTTTGACGGCATCTACACAAATGATCGTATATGAGCACTTAGACTGCACACACACACAATAGCGCGCACTTATTTTATTATAGTTTTCATAGTGTCTGTGTCTAAGTTTTTCGGTGACAACGAATGGATAAGTCCATTTTGATTAAGGTTTTTTACACATCTGCTCAAAAAAGTAGAGTTAAATTTTTGAAACGTGATGTGAGATGGTTTTACCCATATTATGACAAAATGTATGGTGGAGATCTTCATAGTTTTAAATATAAAAACTTGCATATGACTGCATTTCAGATACCTACGCCAGTGGAGCCTGTAAATTTTGCAACCGATATTACGCAATGCACAATTCGCTCAGTTTTCAGATGGGTGACCACGGTGACATTCATAACTGAGTATTACAATACTTATATTTATAGAATTAAGTGAAATATTACTGTTACGATTATGTTATGAAAAGAGAATATTTCAACAGATTCTTGCTTCATTCAATGAGTAGTCTAGACTTATAAAAACTATCTACTGAGGAATTACGATAGCTATAATCGATTAACTTCAGATATTTCAACGTTATTTCACTTCGTCTTTGTTAATATTTCGGTTAAATTTTAGAGTAGAGGACGGAAAAGATCAGGCTAATGATAAGAGCTTCGAGTGGGCTGGCTGGGCCTTTGAATTAGTTCAAACACGACTTTTAGAAGTCGTGTTTAATATTGACATCTAAGCGGCTTTAGCGGTTAGTAATACCTCTAAAGCAATAGTATGGAAAAAAATTGTTAGCCTATGTTTTTATCAAAAACTAAAAAACTACATTTAAATTGGTATTGGTATTTATTAGAAATGGTATTCGATTGCTTTTAATTGGAAAAATTCTATTTCAGATTTTTTCAGCGAGCATTTTTTTGATGTAGGCTAGTTTTTTATTCGTTTTTTATTTTGGTTCATGTTTACATAGAAGTTTCACTATACCTACCTAATGCGCAACAATGTAGCATAAAGCGGGTGAGAGTTGTTTTTTTTTTAATTTAATGAGGGTGAAATTTAATTTACTACAGTTATTAATTATTTAATATATTACGAATGTGGTAGGTACATCTGAAATACTGAAACATAGGTAGTTTGTAAGTCGCGGCAAGTTTAACCATAACAAAATTTAAAAAAAGCATCTGTCATCCGCGCCACAAGAACAACATTTTTCAAAAAACACATTTTTCCGACAATGAAATTCAGCTCATAGAATCAATTCTGTAAAAATTGGTAAGCATTTCCTGAACAAAATCAAAATAAAAATGGGTTCATTTTCTAAACAAACACAGATAGTTTGAATGTTGATGTGATTGTAAATTATACTCGGACTACATAAGCTGCAGTATTAAGTAGTAAGACAGCAATTAGTAATAAAACAGCGCTAAATAGGTCACCGAAATTGTAAACCAGATTTAAGTAGCCGATTGCGAAATGGTTAGCCGAAATATATGGCCAGTACGTGGAAATAACCTAGGGTCGGTGTTGCAACTCGGGTATTTAAGACTTCAATATAGATGAAACGAGCTTATTGAAGTTATTATTTTAAAGAATCTAAAAATGCAAAACGTAACCAAGTAGCTAAACGACTTTCAGATCATACTCATGCTCGAAGTCTTTTTGCGAGATTTAATCAGAAATAAGGAGATCCGTAGAAGAACCAAAGTTACCGATATAGCCCATAGATTAAAAAAAAACCACATTAATATTAATCTACACATTTATTCAGTCAGATGGTATCCACCACCATTGAATATAGGCCTCATCTGTATCTTATTAATCTTTCCTAACCTGTGCAAGCCTTATTCACTGCTTTTTGATAAATAAAAATTATTATCTTATCATCTGACCATCGAGCTGGTGGTCTGCCTCTAAATCGTCATTCTCCCTTATCGGCATCCAGGTAATTAAAATAATCCAAAATAAAAAGTACATCAATGCGCATCAACGTATATTAAGTACTTTTACCCTAAATGCACCGTATCACGCGATCAACACCCATATCAAATGCCATTGGCTTACATTAAGCTCTTAAGCTAATCTATTGAGGTTTTCCACAATTATCGGGCTAGATCGTGGCAAGGCCGAAATTTATAACAACATAAAGTTCCGACGAAAACGGCCAAAGCTTGCTTTGCTTAACAGCTAGACTTTAAGCTTAGTTCGCAACGCGAAATTAGTTTCTGACCAAGCTTACTTTGTTACTTGCTTTATTGCAAATGTTTTGTTAAAGTTAATTATTCATGTGGTCGTTTTGAGATATGAATGAAATAGAGCATACATACATAGTCAGCAATTTGTCACCAATCTCACAGCAGATTATAAACTATGTAAAATACTAGTAGCTCTGATTGGGTACGCATAAAGATTTTGAGGAATTATGTAAATAATTTGCTAAAGTTTCATTTCTTAAATTATAATATCAAAAAAATGTATCAAAGTAGACAAGAGAAGTAGAATACTCTATAGAAAAATTATAAATTGTGCGTTTGCAAATGAGAAAAATTAAAAAATGATTTTCAAATTATTTTATAAATTTTTCCTCACCAGAAAAAAATCCCTCGGATGACACGTTAAATTGTAGGTCCCGGTTGCTTTAACCGTTTAGCCATGTCAGAGGCCTTCAGGCAGTTGAAAAACTCTGACACCAGGGCTAGCCACCCGGTCTCTATGAACTTACTTAATAAACGCAATAGTAAATTTTTAATTCAACTGCAGTATTGAAAAAAATATTCCAGTGTGACCTAAGGCTTACTCGTTTTAATGGACTGAACGTTTTAGAAGTAAAGTAGGTACTCTAGATCAAAATCATTGTTAACTATCGCAATTAAGCTATCAAAAAACCTTGTTTAAAATTATACGTTATTAACCTAAGATATAAATTTATGCACATAGTAATGCAATCAAAAGTTAGACAGTGATTAATTTTTGAAAATCACCCGTTTTGTCTTCGAATGTGGTTATTTTCGGAGATTGTAATGTTAACAGTTAATCGATATTGTTATTGTTATGTGCGATTTTAAGCTATTGTGCTAAACATTGTTTGGAAATGTCAAGATAGTATTATTTAACTTTGTAAGCTAAACCTTGCCGGAAGCCTTCGAAAAGCCTTATGTTATCTACTAGTACCTATAGTCGCCTAGCCCAAATAAAAGTATTTATAATTATGTTTTACAAGATATGCTCACTGGATGCAAGTTTTCCCAAATATTCTACAAGAATCGAATCCAGTAGATATCGGCTCATGGCTCAAATTGATGATGAGATATTTTGTACAAAACATTAATCACAAAAAACATTAAGATTTAAATTTATTAGAACAGAATCATTAAGATTTGAGTCGCCAAATAACAAAATGATGTTTTTATTACCATTAAAAGCCTACAACAGCAAAGATGTGGTTCGGGAAACGTCCGGTCCACCGACAAGACATTGACGATCAAATTAAAACCACAGAAACACCCTGACGCAAGCTGCTTCCAACATGTCTTATTATAAACCTATAAGAGAGGCCTATGTCCAACAATGGACATCATACAGCAGCCAGAATGAGTATGAGGAACAAGAACAGGATATTTTATACAGAAATTAATTAAAAATCACTAGAAAAAAAAAACTTTGATTGCCTGGAAGAAATCGCTTGAAGCGATATGGCCGCCATTTAGTTTAACTAATTTTTAATGTTTTCATTCATGTACTTTGTTTCTTTTGTATTGTGGTTAAGCTAATAAAGGATTAACTATCTCTATCTAAATATAATCATGTTCTTAGAAATTAATTAGTAAGTACGCAGTTGTGTTCAATACCGACAAAATGGCATGTTATTATGAGGGATTGGTGATACTTATATGGTTGCAATTTAACTACAAGGAAAAAGTTCGAGTATTTATTTTTACTTTCTCTGTGATCTGAGCAAAAGAGGGCAATAAAATGAAGTGACCAGTCGATAAAGTAATTCGATTTTTATAAATAAGATATTCATTCATTAATTACCTTATTTCTCGGAATATTAAAAATACTTTCGAATTTTTTTTTATGCGAGTACGGTACGCTGCAGTCGAAGTTGTTTGAACAGTTGGGGTTAGTTGAATGTAATTGTATCATTAGTAACACCTAACATCTAGAATGGCACAACTAGTTGTGAATTGACAGTTGATTTATGCGGATTTTCTGGGATGTAAGATTCAACAGATAGACATAGTAACACATTATTATACTGTCAAACATATTAAAGAGCAGGTGATTTTGTTTCAAAATTAAAAAAATAATTTAACTAGTGAAATGATTTTAATTTAATAGTTCATCCCACACTAGGTTTATCACGAAGAGTTATTTTTGTGATAACTATACATTTCAAAAATTCGTCGCGTATGCAGGATTCGAACCTTGCGTCTTCGGATTACTAGCCCGACGCTCTCCCAACTGAGCTAATTCGCAGTCCTGATTTTGCGTCGAATTTGTGAAGTGTTTACAATTTTAACCAACTTATAGCGTTGGCGCCACCTGTGATACCCGTATTACACAGGTTATTCCTCAATTGAAGTTATCAGAACTTCTGAACGTTCGAATCCTGCATTCGCGACGAAGTTTTGAAATGTTTATCTCAAAAATAACTCTTTGGAATTTAACTATTATTTACTGGCACCTATGTTACACTTCAAACCCTATTAATAACTATTCACAGAATGGTATATATTTATAAGCAAGCTTAATTTGCCCTCGTGCAAAGCATACACGGGCCGCTATTCCGAGTAAAGGTGTTCCCAACAGCTAAAATCGCAAAACCGAATATATTGAATATGTGAAAATAAAATCGCCTATTATTTTATCTGCTATAATATTTTTAGCAGGTCCGTTCCGTATTCCAAATTTTAGCGAATACACTATGGCATTGTAATAAGGTTGATTTTTGAAGTGATATTATTTTCAATTTAGGTCATGCGTTATCATCTAGCGACATCTGTTGATGTTCAGAGGAACGACTTAGATTGGTGTTGACTCAAATAGTGTTGCATAAAACTCATTCGAGACTTGAGTTGTTTTTCGAGGACTAGGACTCGAGTCGTTAGAATATGAATCCGAGTCATCATCCGACTAAAATAATGGTTGCTTAGTACGTAATAAATCAATAATTTATTCATTGCTATTTTATTTACTTCAAACTACAGCTATGGATTTTGAGGACTCAGTCTTTAAAAAACTCAGTCTTTGAGTCCTTTTTGACATTAAAATCTTTTTACAAAAGACTCCAAGTCACGTAAAACGACACAAACTCGAGTCTTCAAAAACAGCTCAAGTTCTATTTAATAAGACTCCAAGACTCGAGTCTCTTATTACATACAAGTACAACACTATCGATCGCACTCTAGTGTGTAATATTTGAAAACTAAGCTAGAAGGGTGAGTGCCAGCTATGTATGTGTGCGTGGCGCTGGCAGTGGCGAAAAATATTATAGCAGGTCGCGGACTCGCGGTATGAATAAATATCGTTCGTTAGTGCCAGCTAAGCTATGTTGCGTGGCGGACGGCAACAGGCGGGCGAGTGGCGAGCGAAATAAAACAGGTGAAAAATATTATAGCAGGTCGTGGTATGAAAAATTAGCAGGCTGAATATGCTAAATATTGCTAGCAGTGAATTTTATCTGCTAACAAATATAACGAACACCTTTAATTCCGAGTATAAAAACTGATTCAACAAGTATTTACTAGTACCTATACTAGATACTCAAACCCTATTAATAGCTACTCACAAAATGGTCGTTAACAAGCGTTAATTAAAATCGATGCGCACCCCCGACGTTAATTAAGTTTTACGAGTTTCGTAGTGAGATACGAGTACGAGTATTTTACTTCATTTTACTCAAATTACAATAACTGAAATGCGGTGCAAAACACGGGAATGGGAAACACTCAATTAACTAATTATTATTTACATCGACGGAAACTCGAGTGCTTCGTTGCGATAAAGATAAAGATGCGATGGCCTGTTTATCTAAAAATATTTTTCTTTGACGTTCGCTGTTTTTAAGAAAAAGATAAAAGTTGTTTTCATAGTATTAAAGTGTCTTTCTGCCTTGGTAAGTTTAAATAATCGGCCAAGTACGAGTCGGACTCGCGCACAGAGGGTTCCGTACTGTATGGGAGCCCCCCTTAAATATTTATTTTATTTTAATTTTATTATTTATTATTGAAGGGAACATAAAACTAAATGTTCTGTGAAAATTTCAAGCATCTACCAGGTACCATTATTAATTAATATAGAGCGAAAAACGTCTAAAAATTCAGGTTTCTTGTATGGGAGCCCCTCTTAAATATTTATTTTATTCTGTTTTTAGTATTTGTTGTTATAGCGGCAACCGAAATACATCATCTGTGAAAATTTCAGCTGCCTAGCTATCATGGTTTATGAGATACAGCCCGGTGACAGACGGACAGACAGACAGACAGACGGACATCGAAGTCTTAGTAATAGGGTCCCGTTTTTCCCTTTGGGTACGGAACCCTAAAAATAGGTTTTACGTCTAGTTTTATTCCTTTCGATTTTGTTTTTACTTTCTTAACTAACAACTCTTAAATCGTAAAAATAACGAAGCGATTCTGAAGAATTGAATTGATATAATTTGCTGATACCTTGAAACATAATTTAGATTTACTATATTTGTTAAAAAACATTAAGTAATTTTTATCGACTTGCATTTCTTATGGTAATTTTGAACGTTCAATGACGTATTTAGGTGAATAGCACCAATATGAAATATATACGGTTATACGACTAATTTTAAGAGGATAGACATTAAAAAAAATGCAAAATGTAATTCTAGTTAAATATGGACCATTTCTAGACTCTTATCGAAAAATAGAGAGATAGTTAAATTTTGTTATAAAAGCTACAATCAACATTAATTGATTTGATATTTTAAATACTTGATCTGAATACTACATACCTTACATATCCCACTTTTTTCATTTTGCTTGATATTTGTTATTGGTTGTAAGCTTCTAAGTGTTTTTAAATGTCACGTAATAAAGGTGATTTCTTCTTTTCTCACATATTTGTTTTCTTAAATATATTTCCAGAAACATAGTGCATTAACATTATCGTCGCTGATTCAATCATTCTATTTCATTTTAAATTACAAAAAAATGCAGTGTCAGCCCAATCGTCACAAAGACTCGGTCTATCTCATTACGATCGGATCACTAGATTAATTTGCACCCTGAGTCCTTACATCCAGGTTTCGCGTAGTTTACTTAAACTTTCGTGTTCGCGTGTGGCTCCATACATTTTAGTTAGTTATTTCTCGTTTCCGCCAGGGGCGCTGTACAAAAATGTATAGAGCCATATGGAAACAGCTGTAGTTTCAATTTACGTGTAAACCTGGACTAACCACTCTGCCTAGGGCTATCGTTATCAGCTGCGTGGAGTAATTGCTGCTGCATCAGCATCTACAAAACGGATTTATTGCATCTCGGTACTTTAGCCACAGTACATATCGCAGTCGAATCGTAGGATTTAAATTTAATTTAATTTTCATTTATTTCACCAATCCACTATTATAACTTAAAGTTTTTAAACTTGAGTTAATAACCTAACTTAGTGACATTGACCCCATTTGACAATATTGAAGGATAGATCTATAGATGATCTCTGTAGTGTAAACACCAATAAAATAATAAAAGCATAAGGCAATACAGGAGAAGAAACAAATCAAAGCCAAATGGCAACCATGTCACTTATAGCAATCTCTTCCACGAAAATGTTGGAGAGTTAAGAGTGAGAGAGTATAGTAGGATAAGAGAGATCAGATACTCTATTGGGCTATTAAAAGACCAAACTTTCGGATGAACCTCAACAGGAGACGAACGAGAAACTTCTACGTTTTTCTTACCACTATTATTTTGAGTTTTCTTCAAGCTCCTACCTGAAACAAGAAAATTAAATACAATTAGAAGGTGTAGAAAACGCATGCGTGCAACTTTTACTACGGCAGAAAACCCAAAATTAAAAAAAAAATCAACTGTTCCATCTATAAAGTTCTTCGATTTTTGCTCAATTTCAGTGTAGTTTCCGTATAAAAGAAAAATCATAGCCTAATAATAAATGTTGTTCATAATTATAAGTGGATTTATGTACCCATATAAACCTCTGCAAATCCCAGCACTTCGTAAATAAAGTCTGTATGGCATTAACTTGTACAGCGTAGAAGACTACATCTAATAAGTCTTAGTAGCGAGAATGAAGCCAAAGAATTTGCTGCAATGTTAAGCGCTCCCTGATTGCTTTCAATGCGGTTACTGAGATCGTACCTAAAGATAGATCGTCTAAAGAAGCAACTAGTTACTTGAAACAATTTCCTTTGGTTATAATAACTTGTACTAAAATCAAGTAGAGTTGTGAGAAATTGTTGCCCTACGTCGCTGCTCTCGCTTATCTACTGACTGACAAAACAATGCTCTAGTTAAAACTCATCAGTATTCACGCGATAATTACCTACGGATTACAGAATATTTATTGAGTAATCGCAACGCACCGCCCGCCGCAGCGCTGTACTACGGCACACACCGGCACCGCAGCTCGCTCACCGAACGCAGAATTAACACAATTTACGCGAAAACAACGCTTACGGCATTCAAATGTGAAATTGAAAACTGGCAGACTCCGCGCCATTCGCACCGAGATTAACTTAACGAAATTATACTCGTACAATCAACCGTGCATTCACGGCGAACCGACGCTGTCGCTGAATAGCAAAAAAATATCGCATCTGCATTCAGAGTGCAGTGGCGCTGAAATAAGCGCGGCCGTCGTTCTCGACTTAGATATTTCATGTGAGAAAATGCATTTTCACCCGTCCGCGTACCGTAAGCGCACCCAGCGGACACGTTCGCCGATAAAATAAACAGAACTATGCTACTTTACAGATTCAGCTCCGCCCGCGCCGTACGCGGCATTATACCGCACATTTTCTAAACAAATTGTTTTATCGCTACTTCTAAAGTGGATCCGCTCCGTCGCACACGTAATTCTTCTCGGTCCGCATACAAACAGCCCCTAAGGAGGCGACAATCCTCACGGCAAACAATAAAAATATACATAAAAATAAATTTGATACTCGGAAACCGCGGACCCGACGAGGAATATGCGATGGGCAGGTTCGGGACGAGATCGTTTCGCAAAACCGAGTCGCTTCTTGGCAGTCGTTCGCGACGAATGCGTCAATTCACGTTGATAGTTTCATTGTGTTGTGTCGACAGATAGACTCGTGCGGTTCGCGAAGATGAAAATGGGGGAGGTGTGGAAATGCACGCGTGTTGAAATCTCCAATACCTGGTAAATTGCATTGTGTGACGCGCGGTCGAGATGAAATTGGATTGCGCACTATCCAATAATTCCGATCGTGATTTCCGATTATGATGGTCGTGACAGGTGTACTTATTGGCAAATAAATTCGAGAAGATAATGATCCACGATCTCTGGCAGTTAAGCTCAGACTCGCAGCTGCGGCGGAGCGTTGTGACTCGTGAGTCCGCATCTGGCCCAATCACCTTTCGTGGGTAGGCCTGCTTCCTGTAGAGGACTATTGAAAGGCTAGTAGGTACAGTACTGTTCCAAACTACGTCATATGCTCTATCGTTGATGAATTGTTAAGTACAAGCGACATGTTAATTTACGCATTGAATAATGCATAACGGACAAAACAGATCAGTGTCATAGAGCGTTTAATTTAATGTTTGCTGCATTACCCACTTACGTTTAATTGTGTTTTAATGTGTAGTGCGCGGCAACGCAGCTAGTGTTTCTAAACTTGTAATTACAGCCCGCTCGCAGTAAATAACAAAGCAAGGAAAACATTTTCTACAAATTAGGTAAATTAAATGGTACTTATTTACAATCGTACCAAAAATTTGCATCTATACTATATACAGGGTTATTTCTAATTAATTAGCATCCTTTTAGGGGCTTGTTCTATACATCAAAACTAACAACTTTTGTTCTACGACTTTTAATAATTCTCAAAAAAAAGTTGTTGTTCCATAGAAAAATATCGTTCACCCACGACCTGTATGGAACAGCAGATTTTTTTTTCAGTTTTGACAAAAGTCGCAGAACAAATGTTGTTAGTTTTGATGTACAGAATAAGCACCTAAAAGGATGCTAATTGATTAGAAATAACCCTGCATAAACTTCTGAAACAACTACTTTTTTGTGATGGTTCAGGTTATACGGGGGTTTATTTCTAAACGACGGACATATAAAAGAGTATCATTTCATCATTTTGACCTACTTTTACTAAGGGGCTAAATATGAAATAACAAAAAAATCGCTGTTCCATACAAAGCGTACAGCAATTTCAGGCTTAATTTTACTAAAAGTTGATCGTAATTATCAATATAAGAAAACTTAGAAAGGCTGTTATTGTGAAAATATATTTAAATCATATACGTAATATCTTAGTCAGTGTTGATTTTGTTAGTCTAATATCTTCACTTTGAAAACCTCTGAAAACATATACACAATTGCATAGAGTAGTTTTGTGCATATTCATAGGGGGTTTAAACGTCATGAGCGCAACACCTCCCAGTCACAGAATGAGATTAGCATAAATATTTCTTTATGAGAAAACAATAACTCATATAGTTGCATAGTTACAAATATTAGACCATAGAATTCAGGAGATAAGCGATGATGGCTCGCTCTAGGCCTACGGCACATCAACCTATCCAGTACCCACTTAAAATCACAACTATGCGTATACCTATACACCCATAAATTACATTACAATCACGAAGAAGACGACCCAGGAATTCAGAAAGAGGGACAAGGAGCTTGGGGTACTATCTACTTCTCGAGTGGTCTCGGTACTCGCAATCCCAATATCCTTTGAGAGTGCGTGAGCAAGGTTATTATATCGACGCTGACTCCTGACGTCTACAACAGTGGAAGGAATTGAAAAGCAAATAAACAATTATTAATAAGTATATACAACATATGAAATCATCTGTTCATAAGCGTTTGCAATAAGCATTGAACTCTGAAATTTGAGAATCGTATATACCTACGCTTATTTGTAGTGTATGGATATCCAGAGTAAATGTGTAAGTGCCTATCTCGCGCATTTGACTTAAAGATACCTCTGTAATAGATCTTATACATTAAGACATTGATACCCACAATAAAAGCAACAAACAGTGACTGATTGAGTAATTGTACAGCTAAAATTAGTTTAGTGACCAATAAATGTATCGAAACGTTGATTCCCCCGAGATTGTTGCAGTTATGATCACTTGACAATGGCTGCTAATGGTTTTGAAATATTAAATTGGATAGGCTGGTAACTGAGCTAGGAACCAAATCAATGGGCACTCTTAAATGATTTGCGGTTAAGCTACCGTTTTTGGTGGACAGCTTGTGGTCAGCAAAATAGCAATTTAGTAAGCTGAACTATGGATTTGGAGAACTCAAAAGGTTTTTTGAAAAGTATTGTTATATTTAAATCAAGCCAGACGAGACGGTGACTTGAAAACTCCATGAATTCCGGTGATAGATCCGGAACTATGCAACTTAATATTTCTTTATGACGAGAATGTAATGACAAACAGCGAGACGAGATTTTTTACATGACAACTGTTACTATCTGAGCTTAACTTTTGTAATAACTTATTCATGTTCTTTACTTCTGGAACGTATATAACGTTTTTTTTAAATTTTATAGACTGAGCTATCAGCATTTAAGCATAGCAATATAGGATTGGGAAGTGTTTTGCGAACTGACTTGGCTTAGATGGATAAAAAGATTCATCTTTTTAGCGAAAATGGCACCTATAAATGGTGATAATAAGTAAGTAAGTTCGTATAGGCCGGGTGGCTAGCCCTGGTGTCAGAGTTTTTAGGCCGCCTGAAGGCCTCTGACATGGCTAAACGGTGATGGTTCATGGTGATAATGAAAAGGATATTTGGCAGATATGCTTTTTTTCTGCTGATCATTTAAATCACAGCCAAAATTTATTGTCAGGTGTTTGCGAAATCACGGGCCGATTGTAAAAGTGAAATGTTTTATGAGCATGCTAATCGGTAATTTTATACCTAGCTACACAATTTTATGGTTAGTGCTAAAAGCTGGAATTGTATCTAACTACTTAATACACTACTAATCGTTTGATGATCTTCACTTCCTTGTGGGATGGATAAGCTTAGACTTTGACTGTCTGGGAGGTATTAAATTGTTTGATGATGTAATTAAACGAAATATCAATTTAAATGAATAATGAGTTTTGGTAGTAAGAAGTAGTTTCGCTTATAAAATTATGTTTAACGCATTATATGTGGACATTAAAACACTCGAAAAATTGACCCTGCACGGGTTCGCTAGCCTAATATGAATAATGATGTATTACTAAAACTTGGGTCGCCTCTTATATCTTGTAATGATAGAAAACTTTCAAAAAAAGATTAACTACCTAAGATTCGAGAGAAGTAGTTATATTCTATAAGTGTGAGTTAATTATGCCGTCGCATTCAAGTATGCTGCCATGTTAAAGAATTTCCCCACATTTTACATGCCTACTAAAATAAAGTAGAGTATGTACGTACAGGTCATATTCTTTCTGCTTGAAACATTGAAAAAGGAATAGTCAATATCAAGCATTGAAATATATTGATAGCTACTCAGAGGAACATTTTTGGAGTCAGCTTCAAAAGGTGTTTGGCATCTAACTCGCTAAAGTAGCTCCAGACTGTCACAAGGTGCAAATTGTTGGCCAACTACTAATTACCGACTAGGTTCAAAGCACGTGGGAGTTTCCCACGAGACCATTGTCTTCTCCTGATCGAGTGCACTTCTTAGCGATAGCGTACCGAGAGCGAGCATTCGCCGACCGCACAATGCCTCTACATTGTTTGACATACTTCGCCGCTCTTGCCTATCTCCCTCCTGATTAATAACCATTCACGCTGCAATGTAACGTGAATTACTACGAATCACGTTCATTCACTAATCACGACGTTACGAAACCCAGTTTCTACACTAGGTCTGGGTGTTGGGCAAACGCCCTATGTTTTGTGAAAAAATGTAAACCACGTTTCTCAAGGCGAGAACGCTTTCTGGTTACACGTCTTAAGCTGATACTGAGCTGATTAGTGTAACAATTAATCGCGATTATCTAGCAAATTTCCTGTAACGTGATTAAGAGATAATTGCTAAGAATCATGGCTACAAAATGGTCGGTGAACCAATGATTTTGCGAAGTTAGAATGGCTGTGGCATGGTTTTTTGATTAAGACTGGTATACAAACGTTTGGAGGCATCGTAATAATCTTTTATTAAGGGATAAGACTTCAGAAATACACACAAGTAAATCATATAATATAATGACTGCCTCGGTGGCTCAGTGGTTGATGACACTAACTTCTGGGTCAAAGAGGCGTGGGTTCGATCCCCACCTAGGGCAAATATTTATGAGATGAACATAAGTGTTTGCTCTGTGTCTGGGTGTCATTTAGTTACTATCTAAATAAGTATGTATTTAAAAATAAGTATGTGTAGTTTATCAGTCTCTGGCATCCATATCACAAGCTTTGCTTAGTTTGAGGTCAGAGGCTGTGTGTAAGATGTCCCCTAATATTTATTTATTTATTTATATGTATTTATGTCCGAAAAAAATGAAAGACTACTTGTCATCGAGAAACAATTTTGTTTCTTTTGCAATTGGCTAGGAATAGAGGTGACGTAAATAATAGGCCAATACGCAGTAGTGAGTTCTCAAGTGCTGTTAACGATGATGATGATAAACCTTTAGGGAGAGATTTATAGTGTTATGAGTTTTATTGGTGACTTTTTTGAAGTTACCACGTGGTCTCAATATACATTAGAAAGAACATGATTGAAGGAGCAATAATTTAGACACTCATATTTTCTCTGCGGATTAGGTTTTGCAAGACTCACACGTACTCACTTTCAATGTCAATGTTACACATTTGTATTTATCGAAATAATTGACCTTGTTCAAAACAGTAAAACAGTAAATTTGAGCAATAATATAATTAATACGTTGAATAAGCCAAATAAAGTTTGCATAGTTAAGACAATTAATAGAACTACTCACGTAATTGTTAATTTGTGATTCTGGGTGGCATTGAGAGTAATCAAGATGTCAAAAGTTGGTTTTATTACTAAAACTTTGATCGTATGTTTGATTAAACAAGTCTGCTGGGATTAATTGTTAGGTTCTGGCCCTGGAGGATTGTTAATGTAATATCTAATTCAGTGAACAAAACTGAAAGGCATACAGGACGACGACAATGACTTCGTTTTGTTATCTAAATTAGAGCTTAAATAAATAAATAAATATTTGGGACATCTTACACACGGCCTCTGACCCCAAACTAAGCAAAGCTTGTGATATGGCTGTCAGAGACTGAAATACTACTTGTATATTTTTTAAATACATACTTATATAGATAGAAACTAAACTACACCCAGACACAGAGCAAACACCCATGTTCATCACATAAATATTTGCCCTGGGTGGGGATCGAACCCACGCCTCTTTGACTCAGTAGTTAGGGTCACTAACCACTGAGCCACCGAGGCAGTCATTGGCTGGCATCGAGGCTTGGATAGTTTGGTTTTGTTACCTCAGCTAAAGTTTGGCTAGACTAACTCGTAATATAAACTAAGGTTAATTAGTTCCAAGTCGTCATTTAAATTAGCTGAAACATATTTTTTTTCTTCAAAGGAAAAGAAAATCATATGTTTCGTACATTTTCCGCGAAAATATGACGTATTTTTATGTATAGCTCATCATATGGCTAAACCGCACAGCGAAAGTTGAATCATAATAAATTTTTTTAAAAACTATTGCGTAGAAACCTCTTTGCTGGCCCTTGCTGTTCTTATACTATACTATAGAAGTCAAACACACAGCTTTCACCAAATAAACAAAACCGATTCTTCTTTCTTCTTCTTAACTCAAATGTTGAGTCTAATTGTAAAGTCATGTTACAGTATTTTCCTTTAAACTACATTCAACACTTTTCTAGTTCAAGGATTTGATGTACATGTAGAACATCCTGTATGTAAATGAGACCGAATCTTTTCACAACCGTCCTCGGCAGTGAGCTAATGCCTCATGCTTTGCGACGAACAATTGTTTGCGAAACACCTACTTAGGACACGAAACAGGTTTCAGCTGTTTATGACTAAGAATCAAGAATCCTGGCGAAATTCTCCGTACCTACTAAGAGAAGCCTAGAAAAGAGATAATTATTTTTTGCAAAAAATAGCATGACCGACTTCACCCGTGTACAGAATTCGCGAATATTTTGCACGGATCGATGTAGCATTTTTCACGTTATTGTTGATTTATCGAAAATAGCTCAGCCCATTTCAATATAATTTTAATGGGACCAATTTCGAAGTATACTCTTTCCAATAAAAAAAAGAATTATTGAAATCGGACTACTATGAAAAAATTTATGCGGTTATACATAAAAAAATATATATATGCGTCGAATTGAGTACCTGCTCCGGTTTGGTTCGTCGGTCAAAAAATCTAGAAAAATGTGTCATAATAAATGCGATAAGATTGTTTTTCTTCCGGGTATACATTTTATTACCCCTGAAATCGTGAAAAGAAGTCTGCTGCTATATACATTTTAACAATATTTAATTAACTTATTCTATGGAACAGCTAAATTTTTAGCGGTTACTGGGTTAATACCATAGTAAAAATAGATCATTTGGATGTGTCTATTTCCACATATACTTATCTTCAAGGTGGATGGATGATCTCATTAAAATCGTAAGATCAGCACAAGCAACTTTTTAGCGGTCACGGGGTTACCATAGTAATAGTAAGTCATTTAGATGTATCTACTTTCCTCTTATTACTTATCCACAAGGTGGATGGATGATCTCATTAAAAACCGTAAGATCGCGCTGGATGCAAGTTACTTCTGACCTATCTTATTGGAGATATAGAGGGGAGGCCTATATTCAGCTCTGGACGTCCTATAGCTGATACGATGACAAGGAAGACCATTTATATTTTAAGTTACCCTTAAGACGTTGTTCGTATGTTACCAATACAAATAAGAAAACATCTATTGCAATCAAACTATTTTGAGAATATGCAGACTTTACAACCTTCTATGCAAAACAATGCTCGCTTATGCATAAGCAATTTAATACCAACAGATAGAAATAATTAAACAATAGTAACATCCCAGAATGAAACATGTAAAGTGAACATTGTGCAACAATACCGGATTAGATGTTCTTTGCAAGGCTACATTTTGTTTAATTAGCATTAATTTATTGTTTGTAGGCGTCTGGCGATGCGTCTATACTGGAAACTATTTATTAAAAACTTCAAAACCTCATTTTAACATTTGGACATAAATCTTTTGACTTCTCAAATGGTTGGGTTTTTTGCTGGGAACCTACTGTTGGGACAGAGCGTAACAAATTGAATTGGACATATCAATGTTTTTAAGCTATAGGTAGGTAACCAAAGCAAGTAATTCTCAACAATTCTCAGAGGAAATCGTATAATCTAATTGATTATGAATCATAGCATTCATCTAGTTTCATCTTGTTAAATAAATAATAAATGGCTTTGTACCTTTTTTGCTATTTATGATGACGTGTCGTTGATAAAATCTCTGAATAACTGAAATAGCCGTCATCTCGTATGTCGTCGCCGTGAACATTTTTATACCATCCATACTATAGTACATACACACTTTATATTTACAGAGTTATGCACAATTCGTACTAAGCCGAAAAAGACGAGTTAAGCTATCATTATGAATAACCTTTGCTATGGGGCCAACCCGGGATTTGAGAAAATGAGGATAGTCTGCTGTTTCATACAAAATCGCAACTCAAAATCGACAAAATGTATGGTTTACTAAAATACTATATATGTATTACCAATGTATACTTACAACATTTCAAGCAGATTTCTTTCTCGAATTCGGGGTTAGCCCCATAGTAAAATTTATTCATAATGAGAGTTTGCACCATCCCGATTCGGATTAGTAGACTTTTTATGATTTTTACTGTACCTACATACAGTTTGTACATAATGTAGGCTACATAGGCATACATTGTATACAGAGTAACTTTGCAGCTAACACAGTCTTACTGAGTCCTTTTGAGAGTATACAACTAACATCTTGCTGTACCTCCCACAAAATCCATTTACGCCTCTGTGCTGTGGACAGGCACCAAACAGCCACAGATTATTGCACTACTAGAGCTCCGCCGTTTGCAGTCATGTTTTGACTCAGTCCGTGGTAGGAAGAGAACGTCCATGAATTACCTAAATGATACATTTTTTTACAAATGTTGGTGCCCACTAGAAAATTGTATCATGTATCATGCCGTCTTCTCCTGGTGGAATAACACGAGATTTGGTCCCCATCTATGATCTCAGGTTGGAGTTTAAAAAAAAAACTTCTAAACCGAAGAGGCTCTTTATAAACTGTGTACTAGTTGTACTGTGTAGGTAGGTAGATAGGTATGATAATCTATGTTTGATTGTGTTATACATAAAAAGAACTGGGCCAACTTTTGTTTATTTTATCTCAATTGTCTTGTGAAAAAAAATGAAAATTACTCTGTAATTGACATGACTCTGCCTATCTACATGAGAGAAGACGAGAGAGATGAGATTAGGGGATGAGTTTTGCCTTGATTACTTCCTCCTTGATTCTTCCTCTTCACGCAATTAATGGACGCCCCCAAGTGAACTGTAGCCCTGATTAGAGTCAAACTGTCCTCGCCGTCGTCCGCATAGCTTACTACTGAATTGGGCCTTTGTCTCGGGTTCCTTGGAGTTTTGCTTTGTGATACTGATTAGCCGAATTTCGAGAGTTTATTGGCTTTAAAGGGTGGGTCTAGTGAAATAATTAATTAATTGAAAATATTATTTTTAAACTTCAGTTTATTCTTATAAGTCTTAGGTAGTTCAACGTGGTTTAGCTCCTAAGTAGGTATTTCTTAAACGATACGTTTTGTAAAACTTGAGATGGTGGCATTGATATTGATTTACAATTCAATGAAATTAAGAATCTCGTTGAACCTAAAAAATAAGTTGTAGTAAAAGTATATTTATAATCTTTCAATACAATTCTTTTCACACGTTTTTCTGGCGTATTGTACTACAATTAATCATGCGCCAAATGAAAGCTAGCATTGGTAAATTTTATAGGTAAACAAAATACTATTTCTTGACCCATTTCCAGAATCATCACGAAATATAGCTATTAAACCTTCGTAACTAAATTTCATAATATCAGCCGTCGTAGTTGCACATAGGCCTTTTTTGGCCAGGCTAGGCCAATTGGTTTTCAATATGACCAGCTAAATCGTTTCTACGGCCATTATCCGGATCATCTGATACTGAGGTGTAGTACGATTTAATCTTTATATCCACTAAATAATCTGCCAAGTGCGAGTCAGCCTAGCGCACGAAGGGTTCCGTTCCGTAAGGAAGCCCTTTTTCATATATTTTATTTTAATTTTTTTTTTTTTATGGGAATATGCAAACACCTTCCTGTTGCCGTTATTAATATCGAGAAAAAAAACACGTTTCTTTTATGGGAGCCCTCCTTAAATATTTATTTTAATTTAACTATTAATTTTAAAGTTAATAATTATCTAAATTTTTTGTTAATATTTCAAGCATGTACCTACATGTCACCGTTATCAATATCGAGCGAAAAACGGCAAAAAATTGAGGTTTGTTGTATGGGAGCTCCCCTTTAATATTTTTTTTTCTGTTTCTAGTATTTCTTGTTATAGCGGTAACAAAAATACATCATCTGTGAAAATTTCAACGTTCTTATCCTATCACCGTTCAAGAGATACAGCATGGTGACAGATAGACAGACAGACAGACAGACAGACGGACAGACGCACGGATAGCGGAGTCTTAGTATTAGAGTCCCGTTTTACCCTTTGGTTACGGAACCCTAAAAACGCAGTAAGAAGTTACGTTCCTGACGAAGTTGTGTAGACATTTAGAGATTAAAATATACACATGCATATGGTGTGAAGCGATGTAGGTACCTAAGTCTTTCATAGATCATAGTCATCAACAGAGGTTCAAGTTGTCGGCGCAAAAAGAGATTATGTCATCTATAAGAGCACTCGAATGATCGATGACACATTCTAGCAAAAACCCGTATTGACAGATTGTACCATTGTATGCTAAGTGCATGTTAAGTTTGTTGTTACTCAGCGCACTTTGACATTTATTTCCATGTGCGAAATAACGGCATATTTTATTTCTTTGTGGTGTTGATGCTAAATATTGTGAGTAGAATATAAGTGTGTAGTTAATCACGGATCAAAAGTACCTTTACAATTTTTCTTACCTACTGTCGCTCAAGTATTGTTTCAAGTATCTATAGTACGAGTGTACTATATAATGTTTATATAATTTTGTCATCATCTTGGAGGTTTAAGTATCTACTCTTCATAATGAACAAGTTTTACTATGAAAGTAAGCTGAAAATCACAAAAGTTTTGTATGGGTCTTTGTATTTCAGATTTGTAGGTCTTGTGGTTTAAAATCTCTATCCTGACATTTTGAAATTTCTTCGAATTGAGGAGTACAATGATCTGTTTCGAGTCATTATCATTGTGAGCCTATAAACGTCCACTGCTGAGCATAGGCCTCTCTTCTTGTACGCCACTCATTTCGGTCCTGTGCTAATCTTGTCCATGTTGGACCCACGATTTTTACAATATCGTCAACCCAAGGACCTTGCGGACGCCCTACGCTTCGTTTGTCGTTACGCGGCTACCAATCCGTCAACGTTTTTGTCCACTTGCCGTTATTCTGATATATTTTCAGTTATATTTCGACTTAATTTTCAGTGTATGCTAAGCTTAGTTTGTAAGTTGCGCATCGTATGACTGCGATGCAAAAACATCCAACAAAACTCCAAGGTTATATTTAGAAATCAATCAAAAGAAGATCTTTAGGCCAATAAGAAGAGATAATTTACCAAATCTTTTTTCAGTAATTTTTTAAGTCCACAGTAAACATCAGCCAGACGGGAATTCTCAAGTCAAACAGTTTTAAAGTGCCTTCAAGCATGAAGGAAGCAACTTCAATGTTAGGTCATTGTATTTAGTACTAAGCCATTTCCTGGAAACTGACATAAACTTAGGTATATGACGCAGTCAGAATTTTGGAGGACGTGAGACTGAGTATGTCATCTTATGCGTTGGCGGAAGTAAAACTTGGTTAAATAATTTTAAAATAAAGAGACTTGTGAGTGCATTTTGGTGATAGTACAAATTTTTAACAAATTAAAAATAAAAATTATTCGTAGCAGCGCGAATTTTAGAGTCGGAAGACTTCTGCTCAGAGAGTAAATATTTACTATGCATAAGATTTTATGTGGTAGCTCAAGATAGCCCAACGTGCTATGGAAAGGGCTATGCTAGGTGTCTCTCTGCGGGATCGAATCAGAAATGAGGAGATCCGCAGACAAACCAAAGTTACCGACATAGCCCAGCGAATTAACCAATTAAAGTGGCAGTGGGCAGGGCACATAATTGGAAGAACGGATGGAGCCGTCCAGTGAAGTCCACGGAACAGCAAGCGCAACATAGAACGTCCACTGACTAGGTGGTCTGACGACATAATAAAGAAAGCTGAAACGCGCTGGATGCAGGCCGCTTCCAAACGGCCTTATTGGAAATCCATGGGGAAGTCCTAGGTCCAGCAGTGGACGTCCTACGGCTGATAAGTAGATAGATGCGTAAGACCTATTTTATTACTATATACCTACATCTTTGTGTCTTTCGTCAGTCATCAAAGATTTATTGGAATCTGAACCGAAGGTAAAAGTTAGGAATATTTAGCTATACCTAGTATAGAGTCTATACTACAGGTAACATTATACACAACACAGGTTGCGTATTATACTTAATACAGGCAACATTTATATCTGAAAAGTCTGTACTGTAGACTCTTTAGATAGCCCAATGAACAATTTAGAGCATTTGGATTATCTTTAGACCTTCAGGGATTTGTGGATGGTTAAATTATTATTTAAAAGTAGCTTAAGTACCTACCTATGTACTTTTCATGTAATTTGTTGTAGTGTTAGAACATAATAAAGGCACTTAACGGTTAAAAAAAGCTTTGTGTATAAAAGTTGTTTCAAACAGTAACCGAAGTTGTTACAAAAAAAAAACATCCAGCATACTCACAAAAAGTAGTATACACAAGCTTATAAATATTAAAATAATACACAAAATGTGTATCAACCGACCTCATTCACAAAATCACACTGAACATCTCACAAACCTCAAATTACGAAGTCTAGATATACATGATTCATCTTAGTAAAACACAAAATCAACAGTAACGTAATATAGATTGAACCTCAAGTAATTCTGTAACTTAAAACTAATACCAATGTGATAAGCCTTGCCGTACCTAGCGAGTGCTATTTGCATATCATTATACCCATAAATATCGCTAAATAGGTCATCTCATTTGAATTTAGAGAGAACCTAATTAGCACGGAAGTTCCTGTTTAAAATCCCATCGCCTAAATCACTACTCGTAACGCCAATAATATAATCACACAATTTTTAGCAATCGCTTTTTAGGGTCCGTACCCAAAGGGTAAAAACGGGACCCTATTACTAAGACTCCGCTGTCCGTCCGTCTGTCTGTCTTTCCGTCTATCTGTCAATGAACCGTAATAGCAACTCTCTAGAGTTGAAATTTTCACAGATGATGTATTTTGATTGCCGCTATAATAACAAATAATAAAAACAGAAAAGTATAAATATTTAAGGGAAAACAAAAATATAATATATCCCATACAACAAACGTGTTTTTTTCCCGAGGGGCTCCCATAATGTAACCCTTTACGCGGGAGTCCAACTTGTACTTGGCCGATTTTTTGCATATTATGCGCTTACTAAACACCACATTGTGCAATAAATGTACTGGTTTACCTACATATAATACATGTTTTTATGAGCGCTATCGTAGCTCGGATGACACGTTAAATAGTAGGTCCCGGTTGTTTTAACCGTTTAGCCATGTCAGAGCCCTTCAGGCGGCCTGAAAACTCTGACACTTACTTCTTGAACTTACTTATTATATGCATTTTACGGTGTATGAAATTTTGCCACATAAATTGCTCATGTTGAAATCGCTGTGTAAAGAGAAAATCTCTCTCTAGATTTCTGTGCTCATACCGAAGTACCTACTCAATTTGCGAGAAGAAAAACTGAGTCTCTTTATATTCATTGCTTTGAATAAGTACGTTCTGATAGGATTTACATAAACTTTAATTTGAAATTGGCTTTTAAAGCTTTTCAGTACCTACTTATTGTTGAAGAAAATGTAACATTATTAAATGTACTAAAAATCTTCAGAGGTTTTATAAAATTAGTTAGACTCTGCCATTTTTAACAAAACCCAAAAGGAAAAGTACCTATTTGATGTGAGTTTGACCGGGTAATTTACTAGTGTTAATAATAATAATCAGCCAATTGCGAGTCGGACTCGCGCACGCAGGGTTCCGTACTGTATGGAAGCCCCCTTAATATATTTTAATTTAATTATTTATTAATGAAGGGAATCTACAACTTCGGTAATATTCTGTGAATACTTGAAGCATCTTCCTGTCACCGTTATTAACATTGAGCGAAAAACAGCTAAAAAGGTTCAGGTTTATTGTATGGGATGCCCCCGTTCAATATATTTATTTGGGTTTTTAGTATTTGGTACTATAGCGGCAACAGAAATACGTGTATTGTGAAAATTTCAATGTCCTATCTATTTCATGAGTTTCATTCACGGTTCATGAGATACAGCCTGGCGACAGACAGACAGACGGACAGCGGGGCCTCAGTAACAGGGTCCCGTTTTTTCCCCTTTGGGTATGGAACCCTAAAAACGCTGTTGTGCTATTGTTGTAGTTTTAATAATAGAAGCAATAATGTTGCATAATTATAATGTCTGTTTATCTCTAAGTCTGTTTGTGGCGTCATAACTCCCAAATGAATAAGCCAATTTAAAAAAATCTATACTATTTATTTAATTGCAGAATTGATAAGACAATTAATAAAATAAAAAGTAATTAAACAGCCTGATAAATACGTCAGTATAAAAATATGAAATTATTAAGTTGGAGCCGTAGGGGACTGGTATATCGTCCACCATCGGCTTCTCCTTTCATTGCGTCATTATGTAAATTGCAGCAGTAGTATAAACCGTCATCTGATACGAGTACAATAATTTTCCATATTTACTGGATTGCCGTAAATGGAATTGCCTCGGTGGAAAATTGGAATGTTCGTGCCGTACTGGCAATTATTTCTTTTTGACTTATAACAGACTAGCTTTTACCCGCGGCTTCACTACTTAATTGATTGATCGAATTGTTTGGGCTGTACTTTAGAACTTAAAATAAATAGTTAAGTTACAATAAAACTGATAGGTTACTGGAGCCTAATTTTTAAAACCTATGAATTATTTTTCATGTTCGTAGAGTTGTCTTATAGAGACAACTTGTACGAACGAGAGAGCATAAGACAACCCTCTACAAGTGTACAATGCTCGCTTATGCTCTAACTCGGTCTCGTAATCATTTGCGTATACGTTCATGCATTCTAATGATTCATTATATATAGAGCTCCTGGTGGATAAAATAAGTTAACAGAACGATAAATGCGTTAAGTATTTTCACGTAGCAAAATATGCGTAGCGCTGTCGTAGCGAAACCTGCTACGGACGCAGCAGTAATCTAGATGAGTGACCAAAAGTGATAATTATAACCGAATTAGTATTAACGCAGTGTAAAGGGAACGCCTCCAGACTCAATATATCAGCGTACTCATCATTATGAACAATGTTAACTATGGAACCAATGTCGAAAGCGCGAATTAAAATCAGCTATGATATTTAGCTGTGATTCAAATTTTAGTGTTTTTTTTTCTATTTTGAGTATAGAATATTATTGTACGCTCGAAATGGGCAGGCTGTTGAAACAATTTTTGTGTAACATCGTTAGACACAGCTTAACAATAAACAATTTCTTATTGGTTTTCTTATTCTTATTCGCAATTTAAAAGTCGGTTCCATCTCAAAAGTTGATCAATATGTAAGTACTTTTGGCTCGGAAGAAATCTCCTTATACATAGTTAAACTAGGTCCTTAACAATGATAATGAAATGATTTAATTCTTAGTTCTATACATCGTTTAGTTTAATTTGTTTAAACAGTGCTCAATAAGGCAGAGCAATGTCAATAAATATCTCAAAGCCTTTCAAAGAAAACATTTCATCGTGGAGTTATTCCCCTAATCACTTTATTCGAGTCCGGAATAAACAAACTTAAATAAGGCAACAGAAAGCTAGTATTGTCATTAATACTGGCAGCAAAGTTTGGTTTGGCGGCATCTTCGACAGCCGCTGCGAATGTAATTAATGGGCTAGCTAATAACACCTTTTAACGCTTACGATACGATGGTATTCCAGTTTATGCTCCTTACTTCAACTGTAACAAGAGTAGTTATTACAGTTAAAGTTAGGAGCAGCGAAGATGCGTGTTTTTGAAAATCGTTCTAGTTAAAGTAGCCGAGGTGCCCTAGTTGAAGAACGCTTGTCTTAAAATAATGTTGAATTTATAAACCCAATCCAATAACGATGACTTATTTTCAATTTATGTACAGTTTCACACCCTAATAAATTTTCGGTGAAGGAAAACATCGCAAGGCAACCTGCATAGTTATTACGTCTGTAGAACAAATTCGATAGCGTATGTGAATCCACTTTGACGTTTCTTAGGCGAGCATTGACCTTCTAAGCTACCACGGCTTCTTTTAGATCTTGTAGACATAGGTTATTTTACTTACTACTAAGACGCAAGCGCTGTTTTGTGGCATTGCAAAGCCATAAAAGACACTAGAATAGCTAACAGATTGAATGACGCTTCTGCATTAGCATTATCATCAGCTTTGTCATCCACATCGCCATCATCTTATTCACCACTAGCAGCGCCCCGCGGTTTTACCCGCGTTGTGCCCGTTCCCGTGGGAATTTCAGGAATTTTTATACATATAAACCTTCCTCTTGAATCACTCTATCCATTAAAAAAAACCGCATCAAAATCCGTTGCGTAGTTTTAAAGATTTAAGCATACAGACAAACAAACAAACAAACAAACGAAAATAGCGACTTTATTTTATACTATGTAAGGATCTAAGCCACTGGAGCAGTTATGCCAGCGGCCTAGAGCCACGCTCCGCTACTTTAAGGAGCTTGGTTGGCTCGGGTAGACGCTGGAGGGGGAAATGCAAAATGCCCAATGCACAATGGGGAATGCCGCATGCGGGAAATCAGTGCAGGACTTATCACTCCCACATCGAATAAGAATAAGGCGCAAGCGCTGTAATGTAAAAGTTACTTCGGCCTTCAACAATCAGTTGTAAAGTAAACCAGTTGTCACGGCGGCGCGCAACATTTCACCACTTCTGGTCGCTTTCTTCATTTTCTACGGGAATTGTATCCGTAGGCCAGTTAGGGCTTTAATATTGACAGCATTTAGCAAGGAAGTGATGTACAATAAAAATGGTCAGTACATATTATAAGTCAGTAAGTAAAGTATTATTTACTTACTGACTTATAATATATTGATGGTACAACGACTCTAACTATTATGTTCTCGCATAACATTTTATTGCTACTTTAGTGCCGTTTGTGAGAAGTTTATTTTTACGGTCACTCGACTACCATAACGTCTAGACGTCGAAGTAACTGCTCTTTTTATGAAAAGAACTTAGGTGAGGTTGTAATGAAGCGTGAAATACGAGTATTGCAAAGAATGTCTTCCGTAATTTTTATGTCATTCATAAAAGTAGTGTGAAATATTAGTAACTGCTCGTTGTTATTTTGTACATGGTTTGCCATGTTTATGAGGTAAACTTATAACGTTAACTATAGTGATAACTCCATTTTACGTACCTATACTAATTTTCATTAGAATAGTCATTTATACACACTAGTAATGAACATAATAAAATTGTACCATTTTTTTTTTTTTAAATGTAGCGTAAGTTTGTTTTTATCTTTTTTTTATTGTCCTGCCTGATTTCAAGAAGTGGTATGGTAAATGTTGTATTCGAAACGCCTCTTAGCGCCCTTACAAAGAAACGTTGTGATGTTTCAGTACGCAGTGGCAAGAAACGCAGTTGTAACTCAGACCAAAAAAAAGACAGAACGTCGTGAACAGACAAGTGAGGCCGGTTTTTTATAAAAATGGTGGATGCGTCGGTGTTGTGCCGCCATAGTTTGACTGACGAGCCAAGGCTTAGTTTCCTTGTACGTGTATGTGTGTATAATTGTGTATGTACACGGCGAGGCTTAGTTTTGCCGGCCTCACTTGTTTTGTTCACAACATTCTGTCTTGATTTTTTTATTTGGTCTGAGAGTTGTAAGCCGTATTTTGGGTTTCTACAGAAATCGTATAATACAGAAAAAGCCGCATCAGGAACGTCAATGACGACCGCTCCACTGTATCAAGGGCGTATCGATCTAGAAGAAATTAGTTGGTACGAATACTGCCGATCGTTAGCTGTAAAGGGCTCAGTATCGCAGCAGCGCGCTGGCAGTCGGCAGATCGTGTGTACGTCAACCGGAGCCTGAATAATGACGCTGGTGACATTTAATTTCGGATACAAAAGGCTCTTTATGCTGTTTACCCTAATCCATTTAACATACCCCTTGGTATCGGGATATTGACGGTGAATCTTTTAACGAGCTTTGGTAATTATGTTAACGGATATTGGTGAAATGTTATTAGGTTCGCTGTCGGATTAGTATCTCGGATGCTATGTTACGTAAGGTGGGGTTGGCATAATTTTGTTGATGAACAGGATAATGTTAATTAAAAAAATCTTTCGTATGAAAAGAACACCGAAGAATGTGCGATTAACGAAGAAATTAAAAATCTATAAAATGACTAACTGCCTTTTATCACCTTGTTCCGCTTATGTTATAGCTAAGCAACGCAGTGACTTGGTTATGTATACGTATAAATTACCTATACGTATAAAAAATGTGGTTGCACCAGTGAATATTTTTATGCAACTACATGTGCGTGTAGTGGCGCACTACACGATATACAGCATGATGTTTTATAGCCAGCCGGCTGCATCCACAATCGACACGATAGCTCAACAGCGCTCGGTTTAAGCCAGCGATATTGAGTGCTCATATTATGCGCGTGCTATAGAGCTGTTTAGTTCCCGAGCGTTTCATCTGTCTCATAATCATTTCAGCAAAATTCAAACAAAATATACAAGACAGAATTTGCAAAGATGTATTTTCAGTAACATTATGTACAACTAAAATAATGTACTTAATTTTACTATTGAATTCATTCCGAAATCGCAGAAAAAATTGGTTGTTATGTACAAATAGTAAAATACACAGTCTCATTAGTAGTAGTAATAAATGCTTCTCCCAGTAGCGCACTAGATACACAATATATCGCAGATGCACCGGTTGTGACCACTGCCTCGGTTTTGGCCTTTTCATGTCAAAACTATTGCATAAATAGATTATAAACAATGTACCACAAATATTGTTTGTATGAATGTCACCGTTTGAAAATTTCAATGTAATTATCATTTTATCAATAAAATTGTCTACAAAATCATTAAAATTAAAAGTAGCCAAATTAACTCTCATCAGCCTGTACGAGATTAGAATGGCCCTGAATCAGCTTAAGAACAACAAGGCGCCGGGTGATGACGGTATCACATCAGAGCTCCTGAGAGCGGGTGGAACACCTGTACTAAAAGTCCTCCAGAAGCTTTTTAACACCGTCGTCCTCGAGGGCATCACGCCAGAAGCATGGAACAGAAGCGTGGTGGTGTTGTTTTTCAAGAAAGGTGACAACACCTTATTGAAGAACTACAGACCCATCTCGCTTCTGAGCCATGTTTATAAGCTGTTTTCAAGGGTCATTACGAATCGTCTCGAGCGCAGGCTTGATGACTTCCAGCCTTCCGAACAAGCCGGTTTCCGAAAGGGCTTTAGTACCATGGACCACATTCATACGCTACGGCAGGTTATACAGAAGACCGAAGAGTATAACTTGCCACTTTGCTTAGCGTTTGTGGACTATGAGAAAGCCTTTGATTCGGTCGAGACTTGGGCTGTGCTCGAGTCTCTCAAACGATGCCGTATTGACTATCGGTACATCGAAGTGTTGAAGTGCTTGTATAATAACGCCACTATGTCGGTCCGAGTACAGGAAGAGAGCTCCAAGGCGATCCCTTTAAAAAGAGGCGTAAGACAGGGAGACGTAATTTCTCCGAAACTGTTTACGGCTACTTTGGAGAACGCCTTCAAGCTCCTGGAATGGAAAGGATTCGGCATCAATGTCAATGGCGATTACCTCACTCACCTTCGGTTTGCCGACGATATAGTAGTCATGGCAAAATCGATGGAAGAGCTCAGCACGATGCTCGAAGGCCTCAATCGGGTTTCTCAACAGGTGGGTCTTAAGATGAACATGGACAAGACGAAAGTTATGTGTAATTCCCATGTTGTACCCACCCCGATCTCTGTTGGGAACTCGGTTCTTGAAGTCGTTGACTCGTACGTCTACCTAGGACAAGTAGTCCAGTTAGGTAGGTCCGACTTCAAGAAAGAGGCCAATCGCCGAATCCAACTCGGCTGGGCAGCGTTCGGAAAATTGCGTAGCGTCTTCTCGTCCGACATACCTCAGTGCCTCAAGTCGAAAGTTTTCGACCAGTGTGTGTTGCCAGTGATGACTTATGGCACAGAAACGTGGTCTCTCACTATGGGCCTTATTGGTAAGCTCCAAGTAGCCCAACGAGCTATGGAGAGGGCTATGCTCGGAGTCTCTCTGCGAGATCGAATCAGAAATGAGGAGATCCGTAGAAGAACCAAAGTTACCGACATAGCCCAACGGATTGGCAAGTTGAAATGGCAATGGGCAGGGCACATAGCGCGGAGGACTGATGACCGATGGGGTCGGAAAGTTCTCGAGTGGAGACCACGTACCGGCAAGCGCAGCGTAGGACGTCCACCCACAAGGTGGACGGATGACCTCATTAAGACCGCAGGATCGCGCTGGATGCAAGCCGCTTCCAACCGGTCTTATTGGAGAACCATAGGGGAGGCCTATGTCCAGCAGTGGACTTCTTATGGCTGATGGATGGAAATTAACTCTAAAGTGGCCACAACCATTGCATCTATCCTACAGCGTGATGTCTTAAAGCCAGCCGGCTGCATCCACAATCAACGCGATAGACGAGCAACAGAGGCAGCGCTCGGTTTAATTAAGCCGGCGAAATTGAGTGCTCATATTATACGCGTGTTATAGAGCTGATCAGTTCCCGAGCGCTTCACCTGTCTCGTGGCATTTAAGGGAAATTCACAGTTTCACACAAATACCTACTACGTGTAATAATTCAATACAGAAAATATGTACTAAGAAATAAGTTTGTATAGGTCGGGTGATTAACTTTGGCGTCAAAGATTTTGAAGCCGCCTGAAGACTTAGACATGACACACCCTCTGAAAGTAAGCGCTAGTGCTAGTATTAAGTAATTGATTTAAAACTAAAAAGCTTTAGATTCCTTAAAAGAAAAGAAACCATTTTTTTTGTTGTTTCCTTATTGATTAAAATATTTGCACTAATAGCATAATATGCATTACCATATTTTATTGTAGCATAATATGTATTACCATTTAATGCTTTTTTATTATAGATAATAATTAAAAAGCATGAAATCCAGTTACATAACTTTATATCATTATATCTAATACCGCTTTGTCAATTTCATACTGTCAATATCTAGGTGAAAATATTGGAAGAAGAATTGTTCTTTGACAAAAGGTTTGGTTAAAATGCAAATCAAAAAAAACAGAAATCAAAATTAAAAACGTGGCTAAGATAAATGCCAGTACCATTCATCAAAAAGCTGACAAAACAGCACTTTATCACTATTTTTAATGGCTAATCCATCATTTTGAAGATAGCTGCATAATTGGGTGTCGAATAGAATGCTAAATATGCGTTAATGTTTATTAATGTCAGGTTTAAACAAAGCTCCTCGTAGGAGTAAAAGGTTGTCGGATGGGCGTACATCCCATTACATATTTACAAAGAGCATTGCAAAGCTATAGGTATTCGCAGTGATTGACGAGCCGTTTAAATTGTTGAGCTAATGTATGAATATTAAACGCTTTTGCTGTAGGATATTTGCCAGTCGAGGGATGGAATTTATAACAGTATGCTCGCTTTTGTATTATTATTTTTTAAATATATTTTTCCGAAAAATTTTGCGCAGCATGATCGTTTTCTAAGACCTACGGAAAAGCAGCTTTCATCGAGATTCTTTGGAAGTCTATAAACTTAAGCTTTAAGATATTTTTGCTGAGTGTGGTATTTGCGATAAACTGATTCTATACTTTGGTACTTACTAACATTGCGACAGTAAAGTTTTATACCGACAAGGGTTTACATTTATTTATAATATAGTTAAGAGGAATCGGAGATGGTTTAACTCAGTGTTGGGACTAATGAAGTTAAGTAGAAATAACAAACAAAACTATTTACATATTAAGCCCGATTACAGAGATGCCATCGTAATTATACTAGCTAAATAGCATAGTTCTGTTTCTTTTTCACTTTAGGCATTCGATAAAGAGAACGCTTTTACGTTGCTATTAAATTTACGCTCTCGCCTCTGTAATCGGGCTTATTGTCTCCTTACTTAGGACTTCGGGCCCAATGAAAGTAAAGCACAACCAACTTCTCTCGTTGATTTCTTTCTTTTTTTATTTATAAGAAAAAAAAACGAAGCATTTGTTACGAAACCCCTAAAACGACACTTCGCCCAGGACAATGAAGAAAAAAAGATCTAGTTCCACCTCATGTCTCTCATCCGAAAGGTCTGAACACTGGCTGTAGGCATTCCTAAACGTATCCTGATTAATTCTGCGCAGTCAACCAATAAAATGGATTCTCGTAGCGACATTACAACCGAGTTCCAGCGGGATTTTACGTCATCATAACAATTGACTGAGATAGATTGTAGGGCCCGCAATATTTTCCGATTGTCCACTTTTTACGGCTATTCATTTTCATCTCGTTTTTGTAAGTGCCTACACGGCTTTATTTTTATGCTGCCGTTTGTTTTGTGTGTGGACCGTGTACAAATAGGGGTAGCGATATAATAGTATGGTTTTAATCTGGTCAGCCATTTTTCTGTTAGACAGCTGTCATGGTTACGTTTTGTATTTATTTGACAAATATCGATGTAGAGTTAGAGGTGATTTTTTACAAGTACACTGGAAACATGACTATTAATAACCGCTATTATAAGAAGTGTTTACATATAGTATGACCCTAAAACGGATAGCTGCTAAACCACAATTCATGTATTTAAATTTTTAGCTATTCAGTTAGACAGTTCGATTTGTTTAAATTCTTAACGTTAACCTAACTAGATAATAGGCACTTACTAAAAATTTTATTTCAAAACATAAATAAGATCATTTAATTGGGCAGGTCATAATAGCTAGATATAAGGACAAGAGATGGACCTCAGAATCGACGAAATGGAAAGGACCGATGGGAAAAAGAAGAAAAGGCCGTCCAACGAAAAGATGGATTGACGACATAACGAACATAGCGGGAAACGACTGGATAGACAAAGCAAAAGATCGAGAGACTTGGAGTAAGCTGGAGGAGGCCTATACCCAAGAAGGGGTTCCAAGATCAGAACAAGAAAATCTGTTGTAATTCTAATGTATAAGTACCAGTTATCAGTGTTATTTGTTCTCAAAGAAGTATTTGTAATTTAGTTAAGGATTTTGGAAATAAACAGGCTTATTATTATTATTATTATTATTATACCTATACGTTGCTCTGTACAAAGGTATTCCTCTATAATATTTTTATACTTTTACCACCGTAATGAGAACATGGTTATTATGGTTTCTAACCTGATTAAATAACTCACCTACAAAGTGACTTGTTACACTGTAATCATTCAGGTCATCTTAGTAAAATTATAATTCAATACAGAACAGAATATACGCAAAAGTCCCAGCATTGTTTTATCTTAAAATTAACCTTCAATTATGTAGACGTTTCTACGCGTATAAAATAATAGGCTTATGAAGCAAGTTTGCATAACCAAGAGTTTTATTCTCGTGGGCCCATAATCTAGCCCAATTCTACTCTCAGATTTTGTAAAGTAAATTAGAGCAACTATTTACTGAGCGGTAATTTCGTAATTGTTTTTAAGTCAGCAGAATTCACAAAAGCTTTTTGTATAAAATTCCGCCTCAAAAAGATTTTAGAGCATAATTTGTAGAGTTATTACTTTTTTTGTTGTAGGCATAATTATTCATTAAAATTATTGAGATAAAATTACCTATTCTTTTTACCAAGTTTTATTCCTTAACAAAAGAGAAATCATTTTTATTTGAGACTAAGTTTAATGGCTACCAAACTCAAGGACATTTTCTAAGACTGTTACCAACATTCTACAGTAATTGTAACAATCGCTGAGGGGAATACGAAACAATGGAATGATTACTAGTTCAAATTATTTATTAGAGCACCAATAATAAATTCCACTCACCTCTCTGAAGTAATATTTTGGAAGGTGGAAATATTTTCGTCTCCTTGATCGTTGAAGCTCTGCAAAGAATATTAAACAAAATGTTAATAATTTCCCCTAATTATTTCTGTTTTCCTCTATTGGGAAAGAAAGGAAGGAAATACGTCGATGAAATTTTAACTTCGGTAAAAAGTGTGTACGAAAACACAATCGACGTGATTAAAAAAAGTAACGTGAAACAATGAGCATTTCCGAAAAAAACTTTAAGTTTCCTTTTTATCCGCGTCTGTTGTATTTTTGAACAGATTTAAGCTATTTTCGTGTTACGGAAATTAATCCAGAAATGGCGTGGGTCTGAAGTGTTGATCAAATAAATAATTATGGTTATTAAAAGAAAATAACCTGATAAAGTAAAATGTAATCGGACTTCATCTATAAATACATTTCGAAAATAGTTTAATTGGCTTGCTTAAAGCTATTCATAACAATCCATTGTCACGCAAAATTATAATAATAAGTAGAGCATGAATGCTTTAGGAGATATTAATTGCTTTTCAATATAGATTGCTATACTTTTGCATATTGCTAGTGGTTGAATAAATAATAAAGATAAAAAATAGCATTTTTCCAATAATTGACTAATGAGTCTGATTACTACAAACAGTAACATGACTACTAGTTAATACTAATACGTAGATCTGTTTGATCAAAAGAGCAACTTTTTCTTCTTTTTGAAACACAAACTTTCGGTTTAGATAAAAAAATCTCTTAGCTCATATTTATTTTAAATTTGCTTATATCGCGTTTTGTGCTCTACAAAGAAAGAATCGCAATTTTTGGTGGGTCACTAGGCGGGATTGCAGTTAAGTGTCACAACATGGAATTATTCATGAGCAAAACTGGCACCAGGAGGTGGTCTCTTCACTTGACGTTTTGTAACAAATAGAGTCACAGTGTCGGTACAGACAACGATAACGTTGCTATGAACTAAACAACTAGTATCTTTGCTCTGTACTGTACTGTATCAGCCTTTTAATAGTCCACTGCAGAACGTAGGCCTACCCACGACGGGTGATTAGGCCGTTTCCGCCACGCTAGCCCAGTGCGGGTTGGTGGATTCACATACGCCATCGAATTTCTTCGACGGACGTATGCAGGCTACCTCATGATATTTTCCTTCACCGAAAAGCCAGCCAGAAAAGTATCTTTGCTCGAGTGCTGATAAATAAAATCATCAGGCAAAATCTTGTCCGAGCCATGCGTACGTGCAACACGTAAATTGCTTATTTACACTAGTAGGCTTATTGCATTTGTCCGTAGAAGAAATCTAATGCCGGTGAAGCCGGGAAGCGCACCAGTCCAACGATGTTGATATGGTCCAATCACTCATTGTGAATGAATGAATGAACACTTTATTGTTAACACAGAATACAGAAAAGAAACACAGAAAGAAAAAAAAGCAACTTAAAACTAGTGCCAACAAAGGGCGGCCTTATTGCTTACAGGTATCTCATCCAGGCAACCCTTTGTGAGTAGGTCTATGTTCAGCAGTGGACTATTAAAAGCTGGTACAGAAGTAAGTAGATTAGCGTACAACGATTAGCGTTGAACGCTAATCTACTCTTGTCGTCAAAGGTGCAGTGCAATTACCTAGAATATACCTAGGTACTTTTTTTTGTATGTTCGTCAGACTTCTCTTCTAACACAAGTCGAAGACGTTAGCAATAAATTTTGAACAAGTTTTGAATATAGGATAGAATATATACTTCCGCCAAATTCGATGTGAAATGTTTACCAACAAAGCGTTGCCTAGCAACCACTAACAGCAGGGGTAGAGAACTTTTTTTTCTAATGCTCAATTGCTCACGCTTTTGCCCGTGGCTTCACTCGCTTTATTATAAGTCTATAATGAGAGTGGGATCTAAAGATGAGAGAGGGATCTAATGGCTCGTACACAAGAGCGCCGAATCGTATCGACTAATAATATTTAATTATATTTAACGCGATTTTGTATTAGAAATAATCGGCCAAGTACGAGTCGGACTCGTGCACGGAGGGTTCCGTACTGTATGGGATATAAATTTTAATTTTAATTATAAAAATAAATATTTATTTTATTTTGTTTTTAGTATTTGTTGTTATAGCGGCAACCGAAATACATCACCTGTGAAAATTTCAGCTGCCTAGCTATCATGGTTCATGAGATACAGCCCGGTGACAAACAGACAGACAGATGGACATCGAAGTCTTAGTAATAGGGATTAGGGTTCCGTTTTTCCCTTTGGGTACGGAACCCTAAAAACTAGCTAAGCTCGCACTCCAAGGCTTCCGTACTGGCATGTAAGTAGGTAGGTACTTACATAAACTATTAAATCATTACTAGGTACTATAACTCAAACTATTAACCGACTTCAACATTGGATGAATGTCACGACAAACTGAACTTTGCAGTTGATTAACCTTATAGATAGATGTACGTGACTCAGCTGCAATGATAAGTTTGTAATCGAAAAAAGTACTTTTTTCGTGATGTAATAAGAAAAATAGTATGTTTAAATAAAAAAGTTCCCAATTGTTTGAGATTTCTGCACTCAAACGAAAAAATGGCTAGGGTTGATGCAAATTTCAATGTAAGTTATTACTGAATATTCTGATTTCTTTTAAAACTCACCTCTTGGCTATTTGTTATTGCTATTGATCTATAAATATAGTAAATGTGACTTTTCGATTGAAATTACGAAAAGTCTGGACGATTTATTTGACAAACTATAGAAATTCTGATATCCGTAACACTGTCTTGAAGTGATAACCCTACCTGCTGTCAGTGTTGCTAGGCAACGCTTTGTTGGTAAACATTTTCACATCGAATTTGGCGGAAGTATAGGTACCTACTAGTTGCTGTTTCGATAGGTATTTATTTAGGTATACTTACTCTGACACCAGGGCTTGCCACCCGGCCTATACGAACTTACTTACTTACTTAGGTATACTTAGATAGGTATATTTTCACGTTGTAAATTAATTGATTGAGTTTTGATTGTCAGAACGATTTTGAACAGTCTTACTTGTAGTTTACTACAATTTTGTATTTTATACTTTCCATAGCTACAAAGTTGTAATATACTCGTGGTGATATTTGAATTGAACTGTAACTAGGACTTTATAGCTACCATCATACATACATTTTGGGGGCTCTACATTGCCTTTTTTTTTTAAAGAACTGCTATTTTTATATTTATATGCTAGACAGCTGTTTTAATCAGTATTACAATTATTTATTTTAATTATTGTGTATCTATTTTATTATTTACTTCAGTTTCTTGTTCAATTAACGCATTTAGCATTAAAGTTTCTAGGTATAGTTACTTCCATTGAGCAACGGTTGGTTACCATTTTATTATATTAACTACGTAATCTTTTAGATGTTTTCTTAATACCAGAATAGATAATAAAATTAAAGTGAATGCAAAGATTGATACGTAAAACAGATTCTAATGTTTATGGCACATTTATAGGCTTTGAATCAAGTTTCCGCAATGTCTTTTCTTTACAGTTGGAGCGATGTTGTAAAAGGATTCTCAATAAAAAAATATTGTGCAATTAGGTACTTTAAGTAGAAGCGTTCTAATTGCATGCCAAAAATACACATGAGCTACAAGTTTTCGTTTATGAACGTATTTACGGTAAACCTAGTAGGTAGGGCAAGTGCCTTAAATGGTACCTACAACAAAGTACAATACTACATACTTAAACTTACTTCAACTACTACTACAAAAAAAAAACAATTGGATCTTCAACAGACCCTTGAAGGTCTAAAGTTATTCCAAATGTTCAAGCCAAGCTATTCAGCAAAGCTTAAAAGTTGATCCAAATAAACACCAGCCTTTAAGTCACGCGTCGCGTCCACCAGATATCCGGAAAATTTGTAATAGGTAGTGGTAGGATGTTCTTATTCTCGTCGTTGTCACAATACTTTAAGCTGTAGAAAATACACCCACTCTTTGATTTAGAGCTCCACTATGGGATATATTTCCAGGAATCGATAAAAATTGTGTATGCGTAGCATATAATTCTGTTCGTGCAAACGTGTGGTGGATGCACTTTGCGTGCCAATATCCTTTTCAAATGCACTTTACCATTACAGAGCTATGTTTTAATTTCAACATTTGTTTACAAATCGACGTACGTGACTAACAAGAAATTGTTAACACTTTCCACTCGACAGTACCATTGTGTTATTATTATGCAAAACTTCGAGTGCCAATTGTAGACGAATGTTTCGACGCTGAACCACATTTCTTTGTGCCAAAAGGTTATAGAATGTAGGTCTCGGTGTGAACATTTTCAAGGCCCTGCGCTTGTTTTGGTAATAGATTACTGTTTTAACATCGGAGATAAGGATTCAATGGCAGTCTGGATGATGGATAACTTTGAGGGCGATAAGATATTATAGAGGTAACTTTATTTCAGGTGGTTTGTGCCTTTTTGAGTAAAGCTACTATTGAGAAAACAGATAATAAATATGGAAGACATAGTTAGTAGGTATATTCTAAATTGTTTTATAACCAATCATATTAATGTTGATAAATGGCAACGTATGTAAAATAGTCAAATAAAGAAAAGATAACATTTCCGAAGATCTATTTTCAATTGACTTTCTATCAAATCTGAGCAATTCTTTTTTATTCTTTCTTTATTTAACCTGTATTGTCCCACTGCTGGGCAAAGGTCTCCCCCAATTCCTTCCATTCCTTTCTGTTCAGTGCTACCTCCGTCCAATCGTTTTTAAACCTTTTTTTTTAAATCGCTATACATATACTTTCAATGTTCAACTAATTCTGGCTTTAATAATTTCTGTAAAATTGTAAAAAAAAACGATGTGACATTTTTAACCAGCTATAAAATATAATTCAAGCTTTCGCAAGGCATTGCTTGCACTGAACGATTGTACTGAAATCATTGTTGATTATAATTTTTTTTAAAAGGTAGGTAACATACATAGGAATGTTCAAAAATATTGTTCGGTCAAATGTCGTAATAACGAAGTGGCCCATTACAAAGGCTATCATAAAACAATTTGCTTCAGAGTATAATAGGTACCTAAGACTATCAATCACTATTGATATGATTGACTGTCAATATGCAACCGAGTTGATTTACTCTCGGGTGTTGATTAATTCGTGTGATATCATGATATCACAATACCTTTTGTGTGACTCCGTGTATAGGTATTATACAATAGGTACATCGTCATCAGCTTATTTCAGGCCACTACAGGGCATAAGCCTCTTCCCTCTTTCTTCAATTATCCCTATCACGTGCTAATTTCATCCAGGTGTTGCCGTAAAACTTTTGGATATCGTCACGCCATCGCTGTATAGGTCTACCGGAACTGCACTTTCAGTCAGAGACCTCTACCAGCCATCATCAAATCTGTACATGCAATAACTGTACTATAGTTCGGCCGTTCAGAGAATGCGTTCTTGACACGTCATCTTGAAAAATGTTTTTGGCCGATATCTCGGAAACTATGTACTTATGGGCAAAAAAAGTAATGATCATTATTGTAAAAAATAAAATTTCGCATCTTTTGTTTCCAGTAAACTTTTTTGTAAAACTTACCGTTTACGATTTATAGCCCATTTAATGAAATTTCAATAAATGGACCTTAAAACATTAAATGGTCCATAAATCGGAAACAACGGTAAGTTTTAAAAAAAAGTTCATGGGAAACAAAAGATGCGAAATTTTATTTTCTACAATAATGATCTTAATGTTTTTTGCCCTTAAGTACATAGTTTCCGAGATATCGGTCAAAAACATTTTTTCAAGATGACGTGTCAGGAACGCATTCTCTGAACGGCCGAACTATAGCTAGAGTAGGAAAATACATACTACTATATAAAAAAGGAATATTTAGTAGAAGATTGATCCTCGATCCGTCATTGATGCAAAAACCGTGTCTATATTTGCGTAATTTTAAGTCAAACAATCTTTTAGTTACTAGCCAATGATTGTACATTGTATTAGCAACAACTTTTTTCAGATACAGTTATGCAAAAAAGCTCACTTGCATTGTTGATGGAATAAAGATATTACTGTGCACCTATTACGAAAAAACTACTACTAAAGTAAGTAAGTAAGATAAACCGGGTGGCTAACCCTGGTGTCAGAATTTTTAAGCCGGCCAAAGGCCTCTTACATGACTAGACTACATACTTATGTAGATACCTACAACCACAACTAGATAATAAGCAAGTGGGTCCTTTGAAAACCCTTGAAAGTCTAAAGACTATAATTATTTTTCGCAAAAAATGGCAATACCGCCGTCCATCGTGTACAAAATTCGAATGTTTTGCTCGAACTGTTTACATTATTGTCGATTTTTCAAAAACAATCCAGCCGATTTTTGTGAAATTTAAATGAGACCACCTTGGGAGGTTCGAACTAAAAATAAATTTCGATTCGGTTTTTATGGCGAAATTATCGATGAACATACATACGAACATAGCTCCTCCTCTTTCTGGAAGTCGGTTAAAAATGTAATAACTATATTTGCTATTGAAGAAATAATAAAAAAAATTAAAAATTCCCAGTGCTTCTATCAAAATAATCATCATCATAAAATGTCTCTATTCTGACAGCATTACAAATACTTAGAACAATTAATTAGCATTCACTGTAGCAACTACATGACAAATACATTATTAACCCAAACATTTAATTTCAATATTACTATTGTACACATCTGTCAAGGAGAATTACACGTAGTTCTATCTAATTCGTGTAAGAGCATTAGGGTCTGAGCGCTCTAGAGTGGGTTGTTGTAAACTATTCCAGCATCGGCATTATCATCCGCAGCCTGCTTTATCCCAACGCTGGATGTATTTGGCTATATTTTTCCCTTCATCTTACCTCATGTTATGCCCCTCTCTTATGAATAAACCAAATAATTATGGTTATGAAACTGGATAGCTAAGTTGAAACTTAAACAAGTATTTTAATAATTAATAAAAAACTATTTTTTAAAACAAGGACGAATCAAACGAGCCGAAACTCTATAGGGTTGCGTCGATTCATTACAGAGTTCCTATGACCACCTTCCAGTTCCATCAGAAGACCCTGGTTACCATTGAAAGACAAACTACTCACCAATACCACTAATTGATTACAGACAGACAATGGGACAGGTGAACTAAATAAAGACTTCTAAAAAGAAATTGATTTAATGTTTTTTTTTTTATTTTGGTGAAAATATTGACGAAAGTGATTGACAAATGTGGGCAAATGTATTAATGTTATTTTGACCAGCAGTTTAATAATTACCACTTTTGTTTCTTAAAAAAGTAACTACTAAATGTACGTAATAAAATCTTCTAGTTTGCGGTACTTTTGAAACAGAAAATGTACTATTATAAAAGGCAGAATTTACAACAAACAACAGAATATTGTGACATTTTATGATACAACAATTTTATTGGAAGCTTTCGAAGTTAGATGCGTGTCGATCCATAAAATACAGTGTATCATCACCTTTATGCGTAGACTTGTGGTATTACTCGTCACGTAAGGAATTAATGTAACTACAGAGCAATGTATCCCAGCCTTAAACTTTACGTAATCTTTATTAATTAACTATCAGGTTTCGCCTCTAGCCAACAGCTCTTAGTTAACAAAATCTTAATTCCGTAAAATTACAAAGAAATATCGAGTTTTGTGGAAGAATCAAATGTAATTTTTATTTAAGACATTATGAAGAGTTTTAGAAAAAATAACGTATGATAATGTTCACGATTCTTTGATTGGAATATTATGACTATTAAAATGTTATTAAGTGACTTATAATGATTTATATTTTATTTCTATTAATAGAACATTAATACCATTCATTCTCGAATTCATTTATGCATGCAACTATTACGCATGGATACTTCCATGACTTGCATTAAGAGTATAATTATGTTTCATCGTCACTATTATCAGTCGTGGAATGTCCCATGTTGGACGTATGCCTTCCCTATGGATTTTCAATAAGCCGGTTGGAGGCGGCTATATACAGGGTTATTTCTAATAAATTAGCATCCTTTTAGGGGCTTTTTCTGTACATCAATACTAACAACTTTTGTTCTACGACTTTTATTAATTCTCAAAAAAAAGTTGTCGTTCCATAGAAAAATATCGTTCACCCTCGACAAAATGTATGGAACAGCAGATTTTTTTTGAGTTTTGACTAATATCCAAGTATAAAAGTTGTTAGTTTTGATGTACAGAATAAGCCCCTAAAAGGATGCTAATTGATTAGAAATGACCCTGTATAATAATTCCATAGTTATAAATCAGTTTCCATAAGATATAACCTGATTACGTTAGGGAGTAGCTCGCGGGCCCGGCCTATGCGCCGGGAAAGGTATAAAAAAAAAAAAAAAAGCCGCCGGCTAGATGGTTTATAAACTTCCACATCAACAAAACCCAGTATATTAACTGGCTTTCTTCCAAAAATGTCAGTCGGATACATAGCAGGTCGACCTGCAATTTTTGGTTTTTAAAATGAAACACAAGTAATTTGTCTTCCGTTGAGGACATTTTATGTCGAGCGCGCTTGGCTCGCTGTATCGCCAGAAAGCTGAAAAACGACAACTTTAAGCCTCAAAATTATGTTTATAGTTGTAGGTAGACATAAAATACTAGTAATATGAACTACGTATTCGGAATATACACTGAGATTTTTTCATAATATTTTTACTTTTATTGCTATAAGCTAAAGCTAAACGCCTCGACATCGTTTGAGTTAAAGAGAGAAACTTAACGTAGGCTCAACAATGTGATGTCATGTGATGTTACTTAAAGATACCCGTAGCACTGTACTGTACTGTACCAGCCTTTTATTAGTCTACTGAAGGACGTAGGCTTACCCACAAAGGGTGATTGGGCCATATCCACCACGCTGGCTCAGTGCGGATAAGTGGATTCACACAGGCCATCGAATTTCTTCTACGGACGTATGCTATGCAGGTTTCCTCACCATGTTTTCCTTTACCGGTAAGCCAGTGGAAGTCAGGAGGAAATTTCAATTACGTGAAAATATGTCATTGGTAGTTTATAGATAAACAGGAAGTAAGCATATTGTTAAGCTTGTTAAGTCTGTCCGGCGCTGAAAAAATTAGTGAGGCAATAAAATGAACTAACAAAATTCGATGCTTTTTGTGGTCAAAAACTAAACCACCATGAAAACTATTTGATGCAAATAGTTTCCTGTTTTTCTAGCCAATTTAGGTGTCAATTTACATAACTTTAAACAATTTGCTCCTAAACTTTTTCGTAAAGTTTTTGCCGGTTCTTCATTACGTAACTATGAATAAAAACTTAAACCTAATCGATACAAGTTTATTACTCATTCATTAATCGTTACTTAGAAAAAACGTTTTACCGTTCGTGCACTAGGCGACATAAGATTCACTATTCGAATATTGCCCCGAGTCACGAATTTCTGTATAAATGAGTGCTACGTTACCAAAAGTTTACTTACATAATCACTCCCGAAAGTGTACTTGTTGGTTTGTTTATCACTATTTTACGCAGTACACAATTATTGACTTACTATTTTTTTGCCCGGATACAATTTGAAGATGAGAAAATGTTATAGGGTAGATACTTTTTATCACGGGTTAAGCTGTGGGTAAAAACTAGTTACTAATAAATGATATAAACAAAACATTGAAATAAACCAAGTCATAGACAAACAACTCTTTCGCCGTGGAAAAATCAGTAGAAACTATTTTCATGAAAGACCATCCATCTCATCATCGATTTATAAAAGTTATTTGTAGACTGAAACGACGTTATGGTGTTGACTTTTTGTAGCTCCGTATGCGAACAACCTAAGACGATAGAATAAAAAAGGGATACCTAATCGCAGTTAGGTTGTTTTTATTTGATGTCGATGCCATCATACACTTTATCGGATAATGTTTATTTTTGGATCTTCCTACGTAAGATAAAGATAACATCTCCGATTAATTAAATTATGAACGGTGTCTAGCGCCTACTCAGTTGATGCAAAATGATAAGCGATTGTGTTGTTCACGAGTACCTAGATCTTAATAATAGCTTGATATAAATAATTGATAATGAAAAACATACCTATAAAGTATAGTTTTGCAAAGCGCAGGGATTAAACGAGGTGGACAGACAACTTTTACTACGGTACCAATGCCAAAATCGCGAAAAAAGTCAGATGTTCCTTATAAAAGTACTCCGATCTTTAAAATGTACTGAACAGTTTTTGCGTTTTTGGGATTGGTCACATAGTAAATTTGTCCATAATGATGAATAGGTATAATGTGTTTGTGTAAAAAAAAAAAATACGGTATTAGATAGTGTAAACACGTTTTAAGGGGAACATTAAAAAGTGTTATTGACATTGCAGTTTTCAAAAAGTTTATCAAACAAAATATTAAATTGAATGTGATAGAATTTGCTCTCATTAATTAATGCAAAAACTTAAAGGCCAAAACAAGTTTAAAGTAAATTTTTCAAAACTTTAATTCAGAATGCATGTAGTTTATAAAATAAAAACTAATAACTCATGCGACTACTGTCGCAAGCGAATTCCTTGAAAATTTAATTAAATATGCATAATTTACTATCTCCGCCCTCTACAGAACATAATGTAGAACGCTACAAAGGCATTATATTAAAATTTCAAAGTATAATTAATGTGGTTGCAACAATAGGCAATGTCGGGCAACTGGCCGCAAAGCCAGGTCACGACATGACAGATGGACAAACCTTCGATTTGCTATTTGCTGTCAAGGTTATGTCAAATGTCACTTTATATGAATGCAGCAGGTACATTATCTATGGTACCAAACCGGTAACGATAAATTCACTTTGTTTGGTGTCATGGTGAACAAATGGGTTGTCAAGTAAAATGGAATTGATGGTTGAAAGAAAACTAGTTTTTATTTGTTTCACCATCACACGCAAATGACGCAAATACGGTAAAGCGAACTAAATTGCAACTTTATTATAATTTGTGTAGAAATAAAATAAATACTTCTATAGGCATTTCTTCTTATCAGTTGACTTTGCATAGCTTATTAACAACGTTATTTGATATAGTTGGAATAATTTAAATTAAAGAATCTACCTATTTTTAATTCAAACGTCATTCCTGAAATTTTTGATAGAAAAAAGATCGAAATAATCGACGAGAGATGAGGAAGTTTTAGGTGCGGCTCTCTAAATTTTGGTCTCGAGTCAAGGTTTAGAATTGGGCTGGGTGTTATTTTTCAAGCAATTTAAAAATTGAAAAGCTGTGAAAACATATACGCTAAGAAAAAAATTAACGATAACGACTAACGAACTAAACATCTCACTCTCAACACTCAATTTTCTAACTCATCTAAACACTCAATTTTATGCATAACTATCCTGTGATTCACGTTCCCAAAAGAAGTACCTACGAAGTTAGATAAAAGGCTAGATTTATTTAAAAAACACGTTTATTTTGCATATACATAGACTGTTCTCGAGTAACTTAAAATAAAAAATCGGCCAAGTACGAGTAGGACTCGCGCACGAAGGGTTCCGTACTGTATGGGAGCCCCCCTTAAATATTTATTTTATTTTAATTTTATTACTTTATAATGAAGTGAATATAAAACTAAATATTCTGTGAAAATTTCAAGCATCTACCTATTACCATTATTAATATAGAGCGAAAAACGTCTAAAAATTCAGTTTTGTTGTGTGGGAGCCCCCCTTAAATATTTATTTTATTTTGATTTTAGTATTTTTTTGTTATAGCGGCAACAGAAATGCATCATCAGTAAAAATTTCAGCTGCCTAGCTATCATGGTTCATGAGATACAGCCCGGTGACAGACAGACAGACGGACAGCCGGACAGACGGACATCGAAGTCTTAGTAATAGGGTCCCGTTTTTTCCCTTTGGGTACGGAACCCTAAAAATGGTGAACTTAATACGACTACGAGGTGTTTCTCTACACGTGAACTAAAACTGGGATACAAAATGTACTCATACATTAAAATAAATTTTTACAACAAAGCTACATATCCAAAAACGGAACAAAATCCAGGTGTTTCATACAAAATAATCATTGAAACAAAATATAAGCTACTAGCAGCTGTTTCATCGGCGATTTCGGAGTTTGTAGTATTGGTTTTAAGATGATGAGTACAATGACAGGGAGAAGTCACCGGGCTCCGTTTTATAGTATAATACGAGGTAGTTCGGAGCAAATGGATTAAAAAAATAACTGTCAATTTTTTTTTTAAATAATAAATTGTTACTATTATCCTATGTTATAATTATGTCCGTCGTCTAGGAAAACACTGTAATATACCTGTATCAAGATAAACATAAATAATTCTGCGTGAGAAGAAAAATTGCATAACTTATCAAGATCGTTTATTTTACTCAGCGAATGTAAGACTTGACTTGGAGCACTTCCGTGTCCCCAGGTCCCGATAAACATCTCTGTGTAAGCAAGCATGTGAAAATTTTACACAAATACCTGTCTGAACCACGTTTATTTTGCTTTAAATTACATTAGCGTCTTCATTTTGTTGGCGCTTATTTTTTATGGCTGCCGGGCTGAGTGTTTAGCACAGTTGGTCTGATTTTAAGAAACGCGCTTTAGAAAATTTACATTACGTGCTTGCTTACGCCTTGGTGGTCTAGTGGTAATGACACCCGCCTTACAATGGTGAGGTCGTGGGTTCAAATCCCGGTCCCGTACCAATGAATTCCTTGGAATATATGTACAGAATTTCACACCAATGGCTTTTCGGTGAAGGAAAACATCGTGAGGCAAACTGCATATGTCCGTAGAAGAAATTTGATGGCGTATGTGAATCCACCATCCCGCACTGGGCCGGCGTGGTGGATATGGCCCAATCACTCTTCGTGGGTAGGCCTACGTCCTGCAGTGGACAATTAAAAAGGCTAGTACTGTACTGTACTGGACCAGGTTTATGAAGTAGGTACCTTTTATTTTATCAGGGAAAATATTTTATGGATACCACCACACCTCGAGGGCAGGCGGGTGGTTATATGGGAGTCCCCGTAGACTGGACGTTATTGCCACTGAAAGCCCTGGGTGTTCTACCACTTCGCTTGGTGTCGGGGCTGCGTTCACGCTACCGCACTTCTCCGCGGCTGCTTATGAGGTATATACTATGGATAAGCATTTGTGGTAGCAGAATGTCGCATTTTAATGCCTTAACATTTTTAGAGTATGTAATTTTTTTAATTGAATTCTGTTTACATTTTATTTTATTTGATATTCTATTTGTACTTGTGAATATTTGGATTTGAATGAGAGTCATGTTACAGGTTTAAGTAATATAATTTAATAAATAATAGTAGTTTATGCAACTGTCATATAATGAAGGGTATTAAAACAAGAGTGCGAGTTTATGAAACGAGCGCAGCGAGTTTTATAATAGTAACGAGTGTTTTAATACCCGTGTTATATGCAGTTGCATACACTACTTTATCTTCACTAATAAAAATAAAATAAAAAAACATATTGCGAAACATTAAATTCACGCGTACGTGTATTGTCACAGTGAACTTGGCGCCATTAAAATCTAACCAATAATGAGAGCGCAGCTGCGCGCGCAGGGCCAATCAGGAGCGAGCGCGCGATGTTATAATGAGATTTTACGATATCGATGTGGATATTATAACATCATGTGAAATTGCTTAAATTGAGTGTTTTGTTGTCTGCGCTATAACAGTACACATTATAAGTCAAGTATTGGAAACATAAGTAGAATGTTACAACATTAGTGTAGATAAAGGATATAATTTAATCTTAGTACACACATACCTTTAACTTTAAGATAAAATAACGCTTTAAATCCAGCTGTAGGTACTCTCCAGCTACTTAAATACTTTTAATTTGTATTTGAATAAATAACGACGACAATAAATAAATGACAATAGGAAATTTTGTACACTACATACATAATTTGGTTTGTTTGATTTATTATTTTCCTAATTATCATTGTCATTTTCTTTTCTTTTCTGTTGCAGTATATGTATTATAATACTCGTACCTTAAGACATAGCTATTTAGTCTAGTGTCAACATGAAGCTCACGCTAGGTCATAGTTCAAAATTTTCTAATTTCGTTATTTCATTTTATGATGGTCATTTCTCTAATAAACTCGCTAGTTCTTACTAATTACCTACATCAAATAATACGTAATACTTCTGACGTAATACCTATAACATAGTTTCCAGTTTACTGCATCAATACAGGCTTTAAACTCTATTTAATGAACCGTTTTATTAAATTTACTTTCTTATATACCATTTATTATGCATCAAAATGAAAATCACTGCACAATCAATTGAGAATTAGTTTTCATTGTTAAAATCAACAATGGCCTAACATAAACGTTATTCGCGTAATAGTGAAATCGAATGTGAATAAAACCTCATAATCACTTTCTATTATCATCAATCAGCCTCCAAACTATTTTGTTCAGGCTGAAAAGAAAGCACAGAAAAGAAATAAAAAAGAGAGTATTAAGCGGTGCACTAAATTACTTTGAATGCACGATTCTTTAATTTGGTTTGCAGTTATTTCATTATGGCTACTACTTTTTTCTTTCTTTACCGTCTCTCTCCATCCTTAGGTTGCCTGGAAGAAGTCACTTTCAGTGATTAGGCCGCCGGTTGCTTCACATATCTAAACATCTGTTTTCTGTATTATGTAATGTGTGTAAACTGTGAACCAATAAAGAGTATATCTATCTATCTATCTAACTACCATAATCTTGGAGGCATTGTCTAATTTTCTATTTTGTCTAATTGAAGTGGTGTCTCATTTAAAATACACCTAGTTTATTTCCGTTCATAGTTGCCTTAAAAACGAGTGAAGCGCCTTTATTGTTTTTTTGATTTTTTTAATTCTCTCTATAGGTAATAAGTGATTTTTAAATTACCTACAATAATTCTCATTTACTCACACATTATCTCACACACTAAGTGAAGTTCTTAGGATTTGAACGCTTAAGCTGTAAAATGTGTTTCAGAAATACCTCTATATAAAATTCATATAACGTAAAATTTTAATCTAAGACGTTCGTGATCAAATCTTACATACATCTCTTCTATTACATATCATAGCTTCAATACTAATTTTAGAAACATTGAAAATGCTGTACCTAGGACTTGTAACTAAAACTAACTAAGTAGGTCTAAATATAGTCCAAGTGAAAACGCTGAAAGCTTTGACTTGAAATCCGACCGAGACCTTAAGCTGCGCCGAATGTCAACGTGTCCTTATCTCTGCCACGCACGATCTATTGTTTACTGATAACAGACGTCTAATTGGACACCGATAACAATCAACCCAATCGCGATTAAGTCCAGCTACCACAGTAAATAAACAGCTACCCAGATTAGGAGACAGTTAGTAACGACCATGAGCATTCACATTTGCGATATTATCACAATGGGTGTTAATTTTAAACAATGGAGACTATCAAGATAAATATGCAATTCGATACGTCACTGAATGATATAACCGCACATACAACCATGTTCTGGAACTCATATAAAATGTTTGGATGTTTGTGTGATATTTGTTTAAGCATGCTGTTGGAAATTGCACCTTTACGCGAATATTTTGAACAAAAATGAAATGAATTTGGATGTAAATAATAAATTGTACGTACCTATTAACGAAAAATGTTAAATATCGACCGTACCATCTAAACTAGAATAATTTGGTTTTAAATTTGAAACACTACTGAATATTATGCCATTTATTCAAATATGATCTAGGTGTCGGCGGCGTCTCAAATTTATGTTGTTTCAAGAAAAGTGCGCCACGTCCAGAACGGTCTTTATTTTTAACTACATGCAACATTTAATGTCGAATGCCCATTTTAAATAAAAAAAATAAACAATAAAAAATCTAGAGCAACTATAAAATCCTTATGTAGCTCAAAATCATTACATAGGTCAATGCTCAAAATGTGACTGGCTAAATAAATTATACCTGCATATTATCTTATGGCAAATAAGTTACCAAGTGACCCTGTGGGTTATACTCGTAGCTAGTGTATTAAACTGTAAGTTTGCGATTTTATTGCCTAACCTTGACCCACGCCAGCTTGATGGCTGGAATAACTACAATGCCTACACTTTAAGCATTTCGAACAATATTTAACAATCCGGCTGTAAAGTGAAGTTTTGACAACCGATATGATGTCATACTTGGAATCAACCAGACAGTGTGAACCATGTGGCAGTCATTCAGTTAAACAAGTGGTAAAATTAAATTTCTTGACGTCTTGTTTTATTCATGGAATTTTAAAATTATTTACTTACAGTCAAACAATTGATCCACCTAAAATATATTTATTACATGATCTACTTTATCTCTATAGTTATGACATTCTTATAATACATGTGTAATGATAGAGATATTATTACATGTATTTTAAGAATGTAATAAAATGTAGTGCTATAAAAACATAGATGTGTAGGCCATAGTCTATTGCAATGGCTAAAAATGTAATATGGCAGCCGTAAGACATTTTTGAAAATATGTTAAAAATAAGCTTAATAAACCTTTTGCTTATGACCTAAAACCCCTGACATCATTTATTGTCCCACAATTTATTATTTTGCGTTGTAGGATAATATATACATCAGTGTCGTATGGTGTCGTATGTAAAGAGAGTGTTTTACCTTTATCTTATGTTTTGGCTGCAGTCTTTCCGGCGACAACGTGATCTCATGTTTACGTTCTGCCAACTTGACAACAAAGTTGGAAGCTGTCCTGAGCAAGAAGCAGGCTATAGGCTATTACACTTCTAGTTTTTGATGTGGAAGAACTTGAGAGCACGTAAGCATAGTTTTTACACATTTCGCTATAGCTATAAAACCGTTAGTTACGCGTTATCATTTCATTTAAACAAACATGTTTTAGAACGACAAAAATTGCATTGTCATATTAAACAGGTGATTAGCGCTACTTGTATTGTTGGAATTGTTTTAGACGACGTCCAATACCAGAGTTCACCAACAGATGTTTAATTATTAACTAAATTTTAAATTCATTTATAAATCAAACTCATTGCGAGTATATTCTCAGCTTTACTAATTGCACTTCAAAACTTCTGATGTTATAAACTTACCGCACAGTATTTATTTCTATACATATCAATGTACTCAATAAATATTTATTTCATCATTGAAATCTGCAGAGCTATATTTATTTAGTATATAGAGTAGAAAAAATAACTTTTAAATTGTCAATTACGTCAGTAGAAATAATATTTTAGATTTGAATGAAAAAGTTTCAGAATAATAAAAGAAAAGTTACGTGATCATACCGCTTTTAAACTGAAATAAATCAGAGCTAATGGTAAATTTTAATGTTTTAAACTGTTACGACATCAAGATAGTACTCGGCATAACTGTAAGGAAATTACAATATTTTAGTAAGCTCGATTAAGTACAGAGTAAGTATGATATATGATAATAGTTTTAAGTTTATTGCTTGCCATAATTCACTATCAAGGTCAAGATAGGCGCGCCCTTTGAACATTCCTGTAATGTCTCGTGATTAATTTTATTTTATCAGCTTTGATGGTGATATTTTATAGATATAAATATCTGTAACATATTGTCTTAAAATTTAACCCAGGCTTATCTAGACAACAACATTTTTAGCTTCTTTAGCATTATTTAACTGTCAAATTTTCAAGTAATTAAATTAAGACGACATATTACATACCATCAGGTGCAGTGAAATTGTTCACAAAATTGCAACTGTGAAATGAATAGTTTTCAAAATATAGGCCTAACTGTATTGGATAACAAATAGGAATGTATTTTTTTGATTTCTATTTCCATTTTAGTAAAATAGAGACAGAAATGTTAGGTAATCACTATGAAATATTTTTATGCTAACACTTGGCTTTGAATTAAGTAAAACTAATTAGGTATATTGACCATGGAATCTGATTCGTTCAATTTTGCTTAAATATTAAACTCAGACATACGAATTAACAGGAATCCCTAAACTACACCACATAGGTAGTAATACTTCCTTCTAAATTTTGATAATTGCTTGCTAAGTTTTATCTTGCAAAATCATGCCGCTATTCACATCATCAAATGTGTTCAGCAATTATTTCGTATCTTGTGCTTTTATTGCTGATAAAGTATAACTGTTCTAAATAATAATATCTAGAATAATAAAATGTATCTAGATAAGAACAAGTTAGTCTAAAGCACAAGTCTAATTACAAAAATAAATTATGCACAAGGCTATAAAACCTATCATAATTACCAATAACATTGCTTAATATCTGATCTATTTACACGTTAATTACTAAATCTGATTAAAATTGTGACCCTTTGTAAGCGTAACAATACAACTGGAGTGCTATTAATCAAACACCTATCGAAATTTAATGACAAGAGTCGGCTACCGGTGGCCATTTGTACACTTAAGTAAAATTAAATTCATGAATCAATTGTCAATGTGACAGCTCATTTGCTTACTGTATTAAGGCGTTTTAACACGAGCTATTAAAATACTCAATGCAGGACAATATGTGTCAATAAGACGAAAAAGCATTATTAGGAAATAGAAGATGACTTTATAAGTATTTGTAGAGATTTCAGCACACTGACATTACATTCTGGAGCTACCTAGAGTAAATTTTTAAGACAATACATTGTTATACACCTACTAGCCTTCTGGTAAAACCCTAGTTCCACTACAAATGTTATTGCGGACCATGGTAAATATTATTGGAGCAATTTTGAGAAAAAAGAATTTTAGGAGCAATATTGCCGAATCGCCCGTAATGTGTTTTGGTAGTTGCTCTAGATTGACCATTAATTGTTTTCGGGCAATGATTGCTCAAAATTGCCCGTGTAAGAACACCTTTAAAGTTTGAACTTGTGATTACGTCAGATAAGAGCCCTAAATACTTTCAAATAGAGGGTCACTCTATGGCAATGAACTCAAACTGTCGGTCACCTGATAATTGAACACGAGCTTATTGACAATAGGATGTTAAAGTTATTGTTTTGTTATTGTTGCTATAAATTTTTGTGGGCCATTCGTAAAGGTTAAGATTAAGAAGACATGCCGTCGTAAATACCAAGGCGATTTTTTAAAAGGTATTTGGTTAAAGTGATATACAATATCGAATCTCGATGTTCGATGATTATCGAACAATAGAACGAATCAATTTGATCCTCGACGTGAACGATGGACGAAGCCTTCGGTATCTTTGAAGATCAATTTTGACGCTTATTTAAACTGTCTGAGAAGTCACGCAGATAAACCCGTGAATGAAAAATTATGCAATGGAAACTATTTTCTGTATAAACTGATTTGGTGTTCGAAGATTAGTACAAAAAGAGCAAGTTGAATGACATTCCTTTAAAGATAAAGTAAACTGAAGTTTGAGGGTTCTTGCAACGTCGAAAATGTACCTACCTATCCACAGTGCTATTCATATTTTTTAGTAGTAAAGATAACGTTTAGTCCTGTAAAGTTAAGACGAGACGCGTGACCCAAATGCTGGTGTTTATTTGGATCAACGTAAAGCATTGCTATTCGGTTTGATAATGCTGCCAGCATGCTGAGCACGCTGAAAACGTGGGATTGTGAATTTCTTTAATTTACTTTATATATCTTCTAGGTTCTGTGCCCCTAAAAGGATGCTAATTGATTAGAAATAACCCTGTATAGTTTTTATTTTGCTGTAGTTAATAAAGCCACTGGCCGGAAATTTAGTAAAATACATTTTAATAAACTTTGCAACGTCAAATACCTATCTAGTAGAATGCTGTCCATATTTTCAGTAGTGAAGAGAATGTTATTTGACTAGTACTTAGAATATTGTCGGCGAGTGTGTTTGCTTGTTTGCATAGCTAGGCAGAATCGCCGTCTGTTTGCCCTTTATATTATTGTTTGAAGCTATTGGACCGTATATAGCAAGCGTTGGAGCTTAAAATTGAGATTATAAACGGCATTCATTTAGTTCTTTATAGTCTGGATTTGGAAAATCCTGGCTCATTTAAAGAAGTTATAGATTGTTACGTACACCAGAAATATTTGATCCTGCATCTAAAACGATCATGTATTCACATATTTTTTTGGTTTCTACTGTAAATTTTTGACATATTAGTCATGATGTAAAAACAGATGCTATGTAGTCAAGCTCACAATAAGATCTATGTACAATATTCTCAGAATTAAAAAAATATATTCGCATCAATAAACTTTTATATTTACTCAAATGCCAAAGCAGCTTAAGTAGGTACTTATTGCAATTGGCTCACCAGTGCAAATTCTGTAACGTAGCAAAGCATCAGAAGCGAGTGTTTAAATTTATGTAACAGACCTTGAACGACATCCTTTATTTATAAACGTTTTGAAAACATCTCTAAAAGAAAACTACGAAACGTTGTTCAACAAACCGTAACGGTCGCAGTCTAATCTATAAACCGAGTTAAAGTTGAACCATTTGTAAATAGATCATTAAATGTGGTTTTATTGAATGTTTGCGAGACTTGTTGAGTTGTTTTACTTTTTAGGGTTACGTACACAAAGAGTAAGATGACCCTATTACTAAGACTCCGATGTCTGTCCGTCTGTCTGTCTGTTACCAAGCTGTATCTCATGAACCGTGATAGCTAGACAGCTGAAATTTTCACAGATGATGTATTTCTGTTGCCGCTATAACAACAAGTACTAAAAACAGAAAATTAAGGGGTCCCATACAACAAACGTGATTTTTCAGTTCTTTGCTCCCTATTAATAACGACGGGAGAAATGGGGTTAAAGAGGGGCTCCGACACGGTACGGAACCCTTCTTGCGCGAATACGATTCGCAGTTGGCCAATTTTTTATAATTTTGTACTGTACCGGCCTTTTTAATACTTCACTGCTGAACATTGGCCTACCCTATAGGTTTGTGGATTCATATTACCCATCGAATTTCTTTTTGATTGATTGCCACAGTGACTTTAACTCCTGGGCCAAAGAGGCGTGGGTGGGTTCGATGTTCGATTCCCACCCAGGGCAAATATTTATATGATTAACATAATATTAAGCGTTTGCACTGTGTTGGATGTTATTATGTATTTAAAAATATGTCTATGTAGTAGTAATGTCTCTCGCAGCCATATCACAAGCTTTGCTTAGTTTAGATTCAGAGACCGTATGTAAGATGTCCCCTAATATTTATTTATTTCTTTTACGAAAGTATGCAGGTAGCCTAGCAACCGAAAAACCGGTGATGAGTATAACAGTAGATACATAATTTCCAAAAAAATCTCACTGGTATGGGACCGGTTTTGAACCTATGACAGATATTTACGCCGCGCTACGCTACGCAAATTTTAGGAATCCTATCAAAATTACGATCAGTATTCTCCTATTGTTTGATTGTGGATCGATTGAAGTCGCACTGTCCGATTTGTTATGTAACGGCGGACCTTGGAGCTTGACCGTAATCGTGAGCGATCGCATGACCGCGCGTGGCGCAAATGTGAGAGGCAGCGGGTTGAATATCTTTTATATCGCACGGATCATTTAGGTTCGAAATGAGTTACAGATCCGACGAGGTTTAATTAGGTTATAATGAGTCACAGGGTCTCCAGCTGTCTGCGGGATGCTTCAACAAGATGAATTAAGAAGCGGCCAAAAGGACAAGAATTCAGGCCGGAAAAACACCAAAAAAAGAGACAAGGTCCAGCTAGGGACCAATCACATACTTATCTCTATCTAAGGTCAACTCTTATTGGCCAGTAAACCAAAATCAAGCATATAAGAGTTAAGTTTAGATTTGATTATCAAATCTTACCATTAAGTACCTATTTATCCAAAAATCTTAAGTTTTTTGAATAAGATAGAGAAATATCATAGCCAATGTCTAATTATCCGTGTTTTTGGATTTTGGAAAAACACGGAAAATTAGACAAAAAAAAAAACGGATTATCAAATGTTTCTAGCGTAGAGGACTGATGAACGATAAGGAACGAAAAGTTATCAAAATATGGAGACCAAGTATCACCAAGCGCAGCGTGGAACGTAGAAATAGCCAAATATTATCTCGAATTTTGGTTTGGTATGTAAAGGTCTCTCAAAATTATGCTCTCAATCTGGTCTCGCCCTTTCAGTTAGTACCTACACCTTTTTTATGGAACGCTGCATATTTTTTTTTAACAATTACGCGTGGGAACTTATTGATTTTGGTTGTATTTGATTCATCCTTGACTACAGATGAGGCAGCCTCAAAACGAACCTATTTTAAAAACAAAGAATCGAAAGAAGAAGTAGCAAAAGTTTTAAAAAGCGGTTACAAATAATAGAACATAATTTACTCTAACTTAATAACTTCTACAACTCAAAATAAGACTCATAAATCAAAGTAAATTGGCGAGTTAATTTCCATGTTTACTTTTCAAATGATCTAACTGTTGAAAGTCAATGTCAAATGACTATTATAAATACCTGAACTTTATTACCACTTTTGTATTGTTTATTTTAAACGAAGCGTGACATTTAATATATTTTATCCTACATTCCTCTAAGCACGACGATCGTGATCGCGTGAGCTTCAAGTAATGCCAGAGTCTAAGTAAAGTTATACCTAAGTCTAAGTTATGTTTAAGTTATCTCTAAGCTCGATCGTGTTTCCCCTGTTATATCAAGTTACATTAACTATCACGACTGACAGCTGAAAGTGCCGTGGAGGGCAATATCTAAGGGCTTTACAAATGACTCATGTAACAAATTATGCTATTTTACTACGGGAATAAATTTATGGCGGTTGTTTGTCTGTGTTCAAAGATTAAGCTTTTGAGAAATGTTATTTAAAAATAGTAAGTTTTTCTTTTGTTTTGACCGTGAATTTTAAACAGTCTATTAGCAGAGATATTAGGGTACAAAAAAGGGTACATAGACTCGACCTCTCAAAACTTTTTTTTTTGCAATCATGGAACAAAACATCTTTTCTAATAATGAAATATGCTTCAAAAATATAGTGATTTTTTGCTGTTTTCATATCACTACTTAAATTAAAATTAGACCACCAGAAAAATTACAATGTTTTTTTATTGTTTAACCATCTAAATCCCCTACGAATGCTTGTCTGGCCAAATATTTTAAAATTTCATTAAAAACGAACTTGTCATAAATTATTCTGACAAACAACATTTTTAAAAATAAACTTAGGAGAAAATTAGTATACATATTCGTATACAACAGGTATTCGTATGTATGCGCTACCGACATCCTTCTTTGTTCTCTACAGGTTAAGGGTTAGAAGTTATGACAGTTTACCTTGAAGATGTCTAGTTTTCTAGACAATTCAAAGAAATTTGAAATGAAATTCAAAGCACGTACCTGTCAGATCGAAGAGAACGTAGTGTTGATTGCTGATTGATAGCTTCAAACTGTAAAAGAAAACATCTCATTAAAGATAGGTAACAAAAATGGTTTAAAAAAATATAAGACTATGAGGTGTTTTTCTGTATTGTGCATATTTTGTAGAATACGAGTATGCAACATAATTTCTGCAGTGAAAATAAAGGTACAGATTATATGAAATTAATAAAATTAAGATGGCGCGTTTTGTACACCAAAAATATATCTCACCCAAAAGAGATCTGAAATAGACTTTCGCGCAAGTTTAATTAAGTACGAGTAGGTATATGGCGTGATCAGTATTTTATCACGATCTTATTATTTATGTATATCAGCTCTCTCTAAAGTCGACTAAGTATAAAAGAGATATTTCAAAGATGCAGGTTCAAATCCTGCTTTCGCGGTAAACATTAAAATGTTTTTCACAAAAATAACTCTTTGAGATGAACCTAGTGCGCATGGGAAGCACTTTAAAATAGATTCACCTACTGATCCACACGAGTAAGAGTATTTTCACCCAAGCAAACCCAATTCTAGCAACTAGTCTCTATAGTGTTTACCACGGAAATGACATAAGCCTTGAACAATTGTATGTTTAACGCAAGACAAATGACCTAAATTAGTCCAGGTAAATATGCTTTGTGGACAAAGAATTGAAACTTTTCATATCAAACTTGACTGACCAACTCTTTGTTTGACTGACATTAACAAATAGTTTGCTTGAAAGGAAATGTACCGAATAAGTAGTGAGATAATTATATCATGCAGTAATAATGTTTGGATTGTTAAATTGATGATCAATCATGTTATTTTGTGTTGCTGTTGGTTTAGTTAAAAATAATGAAAGGTTTGTGTTTTTGACGCAGATTGAGTGCAGGTTTTGGGAACCAATGAAATACCTATAGATATTACGTGTTTTTTTTATATAAAATTCACTGATAACTTTATAGTAAAAAATAGAGCTTACGTTAAATACATCTATTTCCACACTTTAGAATGTACATAAAGAAGTGTGTTTCTTTTCATGATAAATGATGCTAGTAGAAACTAAAACCAAACTATTGCTAAAATTTGTAAGGTTTCGACATACTTCATTTTATAAGGAACATGAAGGGATTTTCGTGAGGATTCTATACATATTCAATAATTAATTATTGCAGGTCATACGAGTATATTTAAGGCATATTAACAGGCACTCAACATTCTATCTGCATACTTATCGTTCCAGTCCTATAGTAGGTAAATTCAGTACTATACAATAAACTGCGTTACGTTACTGTTTGTCGCTAAATAGTTTTAAAAATAATCTTTCTGAACATTTAAATAATCCATTGAATTTCAACATCTAGAGTTATGAATTAAAACAACTTTTCATTTTATGCAAGCATGACGACGACGTTCTGACTTTGGATTATATGACTAAGCACGCCAATGTAAATCAGCCTTAACTCAAGTGAAACAAACCTAAAAACACAAGTCATTGCATTCCTGCACGAAGATGCAGAATAAAAACCGAATTAAATAATACTATTCACCTAGTTAGTAATAGAATGGCCCAAATGATTTGCGGTTTTTCACTTCAATTGACGAATTTATTGTTTTCGTTTTTTTGCGTTTTATTCAATTAGACGATTTCCGTAAAGGTTATTTTTAGATGTGTTTTTAGATTTCGATCAGTAGGCCAGTCAGTCATTGTCAATCACTATAAGTTTGGCAAAAGTTCTAGACACAAAACAAGGATAGATGTGATTATGTAGTTATTGTGCGAGCGAAGAGAAGGTCTCGATACTTAGCCTAGGGGGCAAAGCCAAGTTTATAAATATGTTTCTGATAAATAATATTCGATCACGGTTATAAATAGAATATTCTAGGATGCTTCAATAAACAAGTGAACAAAATAACGAGTTTTTAAGAAAAAACTGCAGCGTAGTACTTACGAGTATCTGGTTATGGTTTTAAAGTTACTATAAAAAGTCGTTATTTTGAACGGATGTTCTGTTTAAAATCTGTTTGTCATACGATTCACAAATATTACTTATACCTGAAATTGTAGACTCACACGTTGATTGCAATATAGAAGTAATCTATTATATAAAAGGCTTCGCTGAGTGACTGACTGACAGACAGCCTACAGCCCAAACCGCTAAAGATACGAACATGAAATTTGGAACAAAGATACATTGGACCACGTAATGGAGCACTAAGAACGGAATTTTGAAAAATCGACCTCTAAAGGGGTAAAACGGGCCCTTTTCGTTTGTATGTAACTTTTTATTCCCTTTACCGATTGACTTGAAACTTTGTATACATGCTACTCAAACAAAATAAAAGTTACGTTTGTTCCTGTTTTTCCGAATATTCCTTATCTAAGGGGTCAAATTGGGTCCCAAAGTTGGTGAAAAAAGCGTCTATTACATCCAACGAGCTGAACGGTTATGGATGAAATCTGGTATGGAGGAAGCACACAACATGTTTCAACACATGAACTATTATTATCCCGGAAATTCTATGGGGATCCTTAGGGATAGCCAAAATTAATCAGTTTCGGCTGCCGCCCAAACCGCTAAAGATATAAACTTGAAATATGGAATATAGGTACATTGTATGACGTAATGGAGCACTAAAGACGAAAACTTTGAACTTTTGACCTCTGACGGGGTAAAACGGGCTCTTTTCGTTTGTAAGTATATTTTGTATTCCTGTACCGATTGACTTAAAACTTTGTTAACATGCTTCTCAGACAAAATGAAAAATACGTTTGTTCCTGCTTTTCTGAATTTTCTTTATCTAAGAGGTCAAATAGGGTCCCAAAGTTGGTGAAAAAAACATAAATTACATCCAACGAGCGGAACGGTTATGAATGAAATCTGGTATGTAGGAAGCACATAACATGTTTCAATACAGTAACTATTTTTATCCCGGAAAATCTATAGGGTCTCTTAGGGATAGCCAAAATTATCAGATAAAGCTAAGATAAAACGGGTAAATGAATTCTAACAAAATTTGGTACGATGCTAGACAATAACACAAATTACCACTTGGGGTACCTACTGCTATCCAGGAAAATTTCAGTGGGTCACGATAACAATTTCTTAAAAAAATGCTAAAAATCTATTCGTAAATCGATGCAATATTGTTTAAAAATAGCCCACCCTTTTAACTAATAGATGACTATATTGACGTTTTGGGAAAAGTCCCGGATTCCTTGTCGAAATCTAGACCAAACGTCCTATAAAAGCATGAAAAATAACTTGAACGCATTTTTTTAGTAATATAGTGAAGTATCTAGAATAAAATTTAGATATTGACTCATCCGTCAATGGGGCAAAATGGGCCCCTAATAGTTTACGAAAGATTTTATTTTGTGAGCCAATAGATTTGAACTTAGGGTACATACGGATAAATAAACTTACTTTACTATGGGTTCTACCTGAAAAAGCGAAAATTACCTATTCTTTACATTTTGCCGCGGGTCGATGAACTTTTTATGTTGAACAGCAGATTTTATTTACGTGATTTCGGGGTTGGTACCATAGTAATAGTAAGTCAAATGATGAGTATAATAGAATCCTAGAACATGCCTGTCGTCTAGATATAGGTACAATATGTATTTCTCAAATAAAATATACCTACTTGTGTGCTACTTTTTCATCTGTACAGGGTCAGAGAATGCCTGAAAGTCCTACAAGTGTCTCGGCCACTTTTGACTGGGTGAACGGTTTTGGGCAAGATTGTCATTGAAATCAGGATAATCAAAATTAAATTTCTAATAATTTAATGAAACATGTTGAATACCTGTACTGAGCTTTTTTAATAGTCCACTACTGAACGTAGGCCTACCCACGAAGGGTGATTGAGCCATATCCATCACGCTGGCCGAGCGCGGGTTGCTGAATTCATATACATCGATTTTTCTCTATGGACGTGCCTTTGCAGGTTGCTTCAATGTTTTCCATCAATAAAAAGCCATTAGTGTAAATTTCGTACATAAGTTTCAAAGCTCAGTGGTCAGACCAGGATTAGGACCTTACGATTGTGATGTGGACCATGACATGCGAATGGAGTTGGATATAATTTGGTATGCGAGTGGGAAACTACATGGTTCATGAGTGAGCAATGTACCGAAAAATATTCTTTTTACCACATAAAGAATGAGAAGGTATTTTAACATATAACTTTATTAAGTATTTATCTTCTGACAAGTTATAAGGCAACGCGGGCCAAACCGTAGGCTATTAAAGTCAAAGAACATATTTACTGTTGAACTGTGTTACATTGAGATCTTAATACTAAGAACAAAAATATTGAATTAACCGTTAAATCCAATGCGGCCATAAAATAATTATTTGAACATGAATAAATCATACAATTATTATTTAATTAATTTCAAATATTTTGCAAATCAATTTCATCTAAAAATTGTCGTAGGTACTCCGTAATAAGCTTTAGACACGAGCGAATTTAAGCAAATACTGAGACAAAGCAGGCTAATCTTATCTTTGCAAGTAATACGAAAACCCGAGCTAAACCATGAGCTATTATTTTAAGCAAGAAAGTACTAAAACAACGCGGGTCAAACTGTGGGGAAATACCATTTAAAGTAAGTACTCATTATCATTTTGAGAAAATACTAAAACAACGTGGGCCAGACTATTATCATGGGCTATTATCATTGCAAGTAATACGACAACGCAAGCCAAACGGCAGGCTATTATAATTTGGGATAATATAAATTGCATATCAAATAAATAATCGCCTATCAATACATACTCATCATTCATATTCTTTTTTACATCAAATAACTTACTTCACTACAAATAAACTAAATGATTAACAAAACTCAAACTGCAGATAATTCGAAATTTTACATCAATATGACATTACTTTTTTCCTCATAATGTAATACAGTTAAATTTATTTTTGTACAAAAATACTACATACATAGCATAAATACTGACTGCACAGCAAATTTTTCATATTTCATAGCAAAATAACTATCCCAGTCGCATAATCCCTAAGTTGACCCTCGCTTCCTAGGGAATGCTCTGTTATCAGGGGTTAGATCAATGGATGGTTTCTTTAGGGTAAATTAGTGAAGAAATTAGATTAGGTGTGATACAAAAAATAGGTTAGGTTATGTTAGAACATGACAAAACAACGCACGAGCCGAGCGAGCGAAGCGAGCGTGCCGCGGCAGCGGCCGGCGAAGTGCCAGAAGCGAATCGCCTTTATAGATTAGGTGTGAAACAAAAAATAGGTTAGGTTAGGTTAGTTTAGGTTAGGTTAGTTTAGGTTAGGTTAGGTTAGTTTAGGTTAAATATTAAGACGACTGTGATTAATAAAATGCTGTTTTATTTAGAAAAACTTGTAAATAATATAAAAATAGAAGCTATATTTAAAAGAAAAAGAGTTAACAGATATAATGTGCATTAAGATTATTAGCTGTGCATTGATGAAAAAGCTTTTGCTTTAGGAAAAATCGCTGTACGCTGCGAAAATAAATTGTAGTGTGTTTAGTGATATTTTGAGTTGAATATTATGCTGTGCAATCAGTAATTTTGATGGGAATTTGGAATCTTATTGCATAGAATAAGGATATTTTTTGATTTGCGTTTAAATACTACCCTTATAATTTTAAGCAAGTACTACGACAACGCGGGCCAAGCTACGTGCTATAAATTACCATTATAAGCAAGTACTGAGAATGTGCAGGCCAAACCGCGACCTGCTATTATTCTAGCCAAATACTGGGATAATTTAGGCCAAACCGTAGACATTATCCCTTCAAGTAATACGTTATACGATAATGCGGACGAAACCACAAACTATTATTATTTTAAGCAAGTGCCAAGACGACGTGGGCCAAACTGTGGTTTATTATCATTTTAAGCAATTACTAAAACAACGCGGGCCAGCCCGTGGGCTATTATCATTACAAATAATACGACAACACAGGCCAAACGGTAAGCTATTATAATTTTAAGCAAGTATTAAGACAACGCGGGCTAAGCTGCGTAATTTATATACCATATTAAGCAAGTACTAAGAATACGCAGGCCAAACCGTAACCTATTATCATCATCATCCTGCCCTTAGATTTACTTGATGACAATAAATATTATCTTATCTTATCCCACTAGGTGGGGTCGGCACAGCACGTTTCTTTTCGCCACTTCACTCTATCATACGCCATCTCATCATCAACTCATTTCTCTCGCATATTATCTTGCACACAATTCATCCACACTTTTTTTGGTCGTCACCTCCTATTTCTGCCGCTTACCATCATATTTAGGGTTCTTTTCGTGACATTACTCTTTTCCCGTCTCATGCCCTTACCAAGATAGCCTGCCACTCTTTAATTTCTCAGTCACTGGCGCTACTTTCAGACTTCTTCTAACATACTCATTTTTAATCTTATCCATTCTTGTCTCTCCGCACATCCATCTCAGCATTCGTATCTCCGCTGCATGCAATTTCCTTTCATTCTCCCTATGGTGGCCGAACACTCTGACCCATACAATACGTTTTTTATCCAGCCAAATACTAAGACGATTCAGGCCAAACCGTAGGCATTATCCTTGCAAGTAATACGTTATACGACAATGCTGGGCTACACAAGCTATTATTATTTTAAGCAAGTGCCAAGACAACGCGGGCCAAACTGTGGGTTTTTATTATTTTGAGCAATTACTAAAACAACGCGAGCCAGACCGTGGGCCATTATCATTGCAAGTAATATGACAACGCAGGCCATCAGACAGCCTTTTTTAATTTTAAGCAAGTACCAATACAACGCGGGTCTAACCGCGGGCTATTTTCATTTTAAGCAAGTACCTATGTACTAAGACCACGCGGGCGAAGCCGCGGGTTTTAAGCTAGTTTATATATAAATTCATTGCTATAGAAAAAATAGAGAAAAGTTGAAAATACAGTACTTATCTGTTTAAGATAATATTTTAGACTAGTCAGACAATTAAGTGGTCTGAGTTAAATTTTACGTTTTAACAATAAAATATTTTTTGTAAAAACGAATAAACTAAACAAAAGGAAAGTAGAAGTAGTAGAAAGTCTATAGATCTTTGAAATCTCTAAGTCACGTCGGAAGCAAAGAAAGTTGGCGCGTAAATAAATAATTATTAGTTCATTTCCAATTTTGTCTTCTACTCGAAACAAATAATAAACAAAAGCCACAACAACAGACATTTTAATGCATACTAATGATATTGAAACTTTTATAGTTAAAAGTTTTTTGAAGTAAGTTTTAAATATATTTTTCTGGTACTTTTTTTCTTAAATAAGAGAGATTAGATAAAATGTCACCCTTTGGGGTGGTGGTGTGGGTAGGCCTACGTCCTGCAGTGGACTATCAAACTAGGCTGGTACAGATAAAATGTGGTCAAACACATTTCTATGACCTAATTTTTTTTCGGTAGTGTGTGTGTGTGTGTGAGTGATGAATCTCTTTTGGTTTAAAATGTCTACCATTTATATTCTCTTAAAAAGAATAAAGTAAATGTTTGCAATTAATGTAGCTTATTGGTAGAATGACTACACAATGCACAACTTAATTACTTACTTACTGTTAAAGTATCTTAGACAAACTTTGGGAAAACATATATATAAAGCGCTGTTTGTAAGTATTTTCATACTTACATTGATTTGATGGACAAAGCATTCCCTTTTCAAAAGCAATTTCCGTTTTTGACATTTACCACCACTAACAACAAAAAAACCTCATATTAGAGGTATTTAATATGCCACGTTTTTTCTCATTTCACACAAAATGGACATTTCTCACATTCATTAAAATTCGGCTCCCCGAAAACGCAAATTTTATTAAAAATATAAACGAAGCCAGTTTTAATTGCATGCGAGAACGAAGCGTGTAGGCATGAATTATCATCTCTAGGACAAAGCGCCGCTTTGTTTAATGAAAGCATTACGCGATTTACCTTGTCTTCGTTTTACAAACAAGAAAATCTACCCTACACGGATATAAAGAATTTGGAATGTTAGAAATAATTCAATGAAATAACATTCAAAATGCTGACTTTTTCAATCTTCGAACACGGAAAAAACAAAGACTTGTTCAAATACTGAACCATTGCTATCCTCTCGTTGTTGCACACGTACCTACAGTCGGCGCGCGAGTTGAATGCAGAGGTTAGGAATGCGAATGTCTCCCCCCGCTCTTTACCTCAGACCCCGACTGCATTCAACTCGCGCACTATCTGTATAGTATACATCTTTTTTAATGCATAATAGGGCTACATTTGACTCGTTAGATGGAAAGCGAAGTTGTAGGCGAAGATGGAGTATGTTAGTGGACCTAGAAGATACCTATTCAATCTTGACTTGAAGATATCCAGATTGTAATTGTCAGGAAACAATGACAGAGGCAGGGCATTCCATTCTCATCGCTCTCGATAAGTTTTTCTTTGTCTTAAATGTGTTGTCTAAGTCAGTTTTGGACATAGCGCATTTGACTGAAATGGATATAGGGTCTTTTTGATTTTACCCATTTTTTGAGGTTCAAAGTTGAAATATTCAAGGATAACAGAAAACATATATTTTTTGTTGACTTTCTTCGAATCTATTGTATGTAATTTTTCAATCATTATTTTCAATTATTTTTGATTTATCATTAATATTTTTGTATTTAATGTTTACCTATTTATGACTTGACGAGTAAATTGCCAGATTACCAGCACGTAAGACTTATATACAACTAGAAACTAAAATAATGACCAATTTATGCCCAACCAAACCCTAACTTGAATTGCAATCGGTTGTTACCACCAGGTAACATAATATCACGCAAAAATAGACATTTTGTGTTAAGAGAAAATAGGAGATTGATTGATAAATCGTCTGTTTTACCGTAAAATACTTTAAATAGTATTTTCGCAGCTGTATATTGCAAAAATAAAATATCTTTCTAACAGAAATATAAGAATTTCCAGAGGCTTTATCTCACGAGCGAGCAAAAGTATTTGCAGTTTGCCATTCGCGCTCGCTCCCGTCTGACTGCAACGCTAGAGCTCCCGAGTTCATTGGAACACAACAGAACGATTGCGGAGCGTTCGTGTGTAAACACCTTTATTTATTGAATTAGTACGGAGCCGTCTCGCGTGATCGTAGTTTTCTTCTTAACTTGATGACAAAACTAGCTTTGTTTACTATGAAGAATGTTACCTGAGGGTTAGACCCTCAGATAAGGTTAAACCTAAATAAAAGATTTTTGTATAGGTAGTAAAGAGTTAAACTATCGCATAAACGTTGAACCTATTATTATTTTTTATAGGTAAAGTAAGTTCGTATAGACTGGGTGGCTAGCCCTGGTGTCAGAGTTTTAAAGCCGCCTGAAGGCCTCTGACATGGCTAAGCGGTTAAAACAACCGGGTCCTACAATATAACGTGTCATCCGAGCCACGATAGCGCTCAGTTGTAAATGCCACTCGCGGTCACTCATTTTAAGACTGACCATGCTGAATGTTCGACGATCGCTAGCGAACACCTAGTCAAACTACGCTATGAGCGCTACAAAAGTTAAAATATCATAAAAGCATTAAATTAATTTTGATATCATTTGAATAAAGCTTTATAATTGAGTTTATCCACTAAACCAGTTGAATACATCATATTCAAGTGAGCATTCCTGCATTTCAAGATAAAAAAAGCATATTTTCTGTTTCATTAGGTATGCAAAGCTTTACAGTGAAATAAATAAATATATGTAAAACTCAAAGTGGTGGCCTAGTAATGGACTCAAACTATATCATTCCTTCTCCTTTACAACAAAAATATCTGCGCTAGTTATTTTATACCCTTTTCTCCTTATATCTACAAAATCTCCGGTTTCTTTAATCATCCCCAGCCGGCCCACTGGGCACAATTCCTCTTTTTCTCTCTACCTTGTGGTGTAAATATCCTTATTTACGGAATTAACCTGAGGATGGCGTCTTGGGAGCTTTGGTTCGGTCGTTGACACCAAATATAGCTTTTTATTAAACCCAAGGTTATTATTTGTTACCTGCTGGGTTAGGATTGTTTATGATTGCACTAATTGTCTTGTACGTACCTATAAGAGTTTAATTTTCATTTATTCAAAATTGAAAAATTATTAATCATGAAAGCACATCAAGTTTTGGAGGCTCTAGCTGCTAAGCTGGGTGTAGCGAACCCGTCTTTTAGAAACTAACTCCTACTCAGGAACCACTATTATGTTGTGTAAATGTTATAAAAAAATATAAAAAATCAAATACCAAAGCTTAGCTCCAAATATTCCACCTATTCCATCTTTTTATGAAGTAATGACTAAATGATTGTAATGACTAGACTTTCATACTTATCAAGGGGATGTGAAACAAAATTTGTGGTCATAATTATGATGTGCTGCTGCATATTGATGTACACCGGCCTTTGAATAGACCACTGCTGGACATAAGCCTACCTATAAAAGAAAATTGTTCCGTATCCATCACGCTAGCACAGAGTGTCGGCGGATCCATATGTTATGTCATCGAATTTCATTCACGTTCAAATACTTCTTCAGAAATAGTACATATAAACGCTATTTCCGTTATTTTTATACGTCCGTGATTGTTATTTACGAGATACGAGCTTACGAGTATTTTATTGCTGTTATTAGTTTCAGATTACAAATTTCGATAAGTACTATTAAATATTCCAAGCAAGATTGTCAGTGAAAGTGTTATTATGTAGAAATTTTTATGTATTTAGGAGATAATTTGAAATAATCTACTAATATTAAACATGATTATTACAAGCAATTACTGTTTTAAAAGTTTTGTAGACTCACGGAGTTTTTTAGTAGCGGTTTAAACGCACGTTTTAGACACGTACAGTAGGATCCTAGGTAAGCTTAAATAGTCGTTACTAATATTTCAGCTACTCTATAAAAATCTCACGGATGTTGTTACAGACTACATTTTAAAAACTTATCGATAAATGTATGGTGATTCTGAAATTGTATAGCTTTCTCATCTATGCAGACGAGTATAAATGTCTACTTGTAGATTAATATGGAATTCGTATCGTTTTTATTATTATATCAATACAAATACCTATCAATACCCTATTTTATAACCTTGCGCACCTAGTTAATGAAATCTAATACATTTGGTTTCAAAGAAATAATACTAAATACACATTGCTAAAGCTAATTAAGTAAGAAACCTTTAAATCGCTTGTGTGTTTTTTAGTCATAAAAAACGCGCCGTCGACGTAATGCCTTTTATAATCGCTCTACAGCAAGATTATTATATCGATACTGCCTAGAAAATGAAAGTCAAAGTGAAAAGCCGTACCTATAACCGTAGAAACATGTGCCTAGTAATTTTTGGCAGAAATTATTGCAATTAAGACAGATTTATGTCTGCACGGTAAGCCCAGACCGGCCTTTATCTCGCTAATAGCACAAATGACTTATTAACCGTGCCAAATAGAGCGTATTTTATCAATTAGTCAAGCCGACTTAGCCGACAAGCTATTGATATATGATCATAATCATGTTACGTACCATTGTAATTTATACACCTCAGATGAATTAAAAGAGAAACTTCTAAAGGATGATTCTCAATCTCCATAAAAGCAGCGAAAGTTGCTTGCGTAAAATTCGGAAGAAAGTCAACTTCCATTTTTGTTTTGCAAAGAATTATCGAAGTCATCTAAAGTCGATTGGTTTCCAACAATGCCTGTACTTTTGCTTATTACGTTACGGCATAGATTCGGCCATGACTCGGAATGCATCGGAAAGTTATTGACTTTTGGTAATGAACGAAACCAGTTTGCGGCGAGCTGACCGAGAGCCCGCGGCCCCGTTCAATACCAGATGCACTCACTCACCAACTCTTCCGGACGACAATTTCACCTTCATATGCACACATTACTTGCTTAATTAGACAAGTAACCTCCGGCGCTCCTACGAAACGAGTAACGCAACGCAAACAAGGCTAGCACACATTCTGAAAGTTGCCGCGTAGGAGATAAGTTTATGTTAACCGACAGGTCTTAGTTTGCCGGCAAAGGCTTTGCTTGTTTTCGATGCAAAATTGATAAGAAGGAAAAAGTAAAGTCACTTTGTGTTGATAACCAATAGCTCGGGGCTTTATGACTATGAATAAGTAACGAGCGAAGTTCGAAGAGGACCGCGGTGTTGATGGCTTTGTGTTGCTTCAAGTTTTTTGATTAATGACCGTTTATGTAACGGACTGTGCCAACGTAAATTAATATTTATTGTAACTTTTTGAAATGAGTTGTTTAAGACATAATTATGTAGGTAAATGTAAACAGACGTGTGTGATTAATTTGATGTAGACATGAACACTTAATTAACTCGTGATAGGGATGATTGCAATTAATTTTCTTAAGATAATTGAGGTACCTAAATGTAAACATAAGTGCTTAGATAATATTATTAAAGTCGATGAGTTTGGTTTTCAGAAGATACACAGCTACATTTATCTAGGGCAGGAATGTCTAGAGTTTTGAAGCGAATAAATGTAGAGTTCATTATTTTAATGGTAGTCTTTCATTATTTTGGACACAGCAAGCCAATCACGTTAAAAGCCTATTATTTATTATTTTATCATACGGCTATTAAGATTTTGTAAGGGTAACTACAGCTAACTATACACGCATAAAACGCTATAGCAAAATTGCTTGACACGGAAAACTTGTGGTTTACCGATCACGACCAATTTCGTAAAGTTCGCTTGTTTCTGCCTTCAAACTCCTTACGCAAGGCTGTAGAAACATTCAATTTTTTCTAATAAAATTTTTCATAGGCCATATTGCACGCAACAGGTCAAAGATTGGGTTTCAGAACGAAATTGAGTCAATTAGATTAGTAACCACTTGTTGCGAAAGGCCGCGATTTGTTTAGGATCCTGGGGGCTCAGAATAATTATGTAAATTAATACATCTGTTGGCTACACCTATTAAATAGATTTACACTTTACATCTTGTACAGCCAAATACATATAAGATCGTATATATCGTGACGGGTCGAACATATTAAGATAATGCATCTTTTAATATCTGAGGAGCGGGAGGGAAAACAAATTTAAAATTATAACCCAGAGTTGTAGCATAAGCCACCTAGTTGCGAATTAAAATGAAGAAGATCCGCGTCTATGGGCATGATGACTGGGTAAAAAAAACATTATTATAATTGGTCCGTGAGTTAGATACTCAAAAAATATTGGACACGTATTTTTTCTTTTGTCAATTAAACAACAAATAAATCAAAGATGAATCTTGTCAAAGTTTGGTAGTGGGGTAAGTTTGGTAATGACATCATCTCTCTTACAGAAGTCTATACATTTATGAGGCACTTGTGACGTCACGTGGAACTTAACAGGCTATCTTCATCAATTTTTGTTTAATTGACAAAATAAAAATTACGTGTCTAAATTTTTTTAGTCCTCATGCCTATTGTACATGTACCTACAGTCATACGTTACAAGTAATACGCAAAATGAAATGATGTCGTTGGTATAATATTATAGAAACGAGGCTCGTTTAAAAGTATGTACTTACAGGATTATTTCTAATCAATTAGAATCCTTTCAGGGGCTTATTCTGTACATCAAAACTAACAACTTTTGTTCTGCGACTTTTGTTAAAACAAAAAAAAAAAAATAGCTTTTCCATAGAAAAAATTCGTTCACCCGCGAACAAAGTTTTTGAGTTTTGACAAAAGTCGCAGAACAAAAGTTGTTAGTTTTGATGTTTTGATGCTAGTTGCTTAGAAATAACCCTGTATAGTATGTTGGTATAATATTACATTATATTTGGGGTCTATAGTAGTTAAAAAGTCAAGAAGGCACTGATTTACAATCTCAAACATAATAGATACAATGTTAAGATCACTGTATCTACATAACTACATAATATGTTTCAACGTAAAGGAGAAAGAAAACTGTTACCACAAATGAGCGAAGACTATTGTGTAGAAAGAGACATTAATCTATGTCGTTGCTTTCTAAGCACCGCAGTGATAGAATCGATCTCTCTAATGTGACAACGCGGCGTATGCGCATATATAAAGCGGGCAGAGATTGTGTTATATTTATTGCTACGGAAAGGTCTCGTGACGGCCGGGAAGGAAGCCATTGTTCTCCCCGCGAGAGGCGTCCGCACTCAACACGCTTATGAATCTTATGATAATACTCCCGTCCGCAAACACCCCATTTACATACCTGCATTTCCATTAACAACACACATAAATAACCTCTCTATACACGGTACGTATTCAGCAGAACCGTTCGTCGGGAGAAAACGTTAATAACAGCATTTGAGCGTCTGAGCGCCGGACTTTCGTTGTGCTTTTACTCGTACCGTGTTATATTCTAAGCGAAAATAGTCTTGTTTAGTCTAAAAGGAATTTCTCGAGTAGAGCAATAAACAGTTAGTTGTTTAAAGTCTGGGAAATGAGAGGGTATGAGCGGGAATTCCGCAGTTTTCTTAAAGTTGGTTAGGTCGTCGCCGGCGCGGCGTGCATTAATAAAGAGATTGCCTTCGGGCGGGCAATTTACCTGCTATCTACTCGTCTCAGAAGCCTTAATGTTTCACGAGTCTTTTTCCACGCAGCGCAAACGTTTTGTGCAGAGATTTATTTCAAGTAAACACCTTGTTTGATATAATCTGTTGCTCAGGGCTGTTTTGTGATTGTTTTGATGACTGACTGTCGAGGGAAAGTTAATGATCTCTCGTAGAGAACCTTTGTCTTTTATTATTGTTGTTTGTGTATCTGCAATTTATTTTAATCTCATAAATTGTATCGTCTTGGATGACGGAATACCACAAATAATAAAATTGATGGTAGTAACATTGGCAGCTGTACATTTAAATAAAAAATAACTCTGTGGCGAATGATGCATTCTAATATTTAAGATGCAGAAATATTGGTGTTATTTGAAAATAAAAGTTTTCTTTTTTTAAATTCTGCTTACGACATATTTATATATTATATAATGAGATACAGCATTATAATTCAATTAGTACTGTACAGCACTACTGCTGATGTTTATATAATGTCTTGTTCTCCCAAAATAATTGCCAACGTTAATACTCTATGCACTTAACCCAAATTTCTCTTAATAGGATTTAGTCACTAAACAAAGTCCTAGTCTCGAGGACTAGCAACACATAAGACCAAACGGCAGTGGGCAGACGTAGGCTGAAATTAGGATTATTATCTACACTCTTATTTTGGTAATATCTCAATTATGATGAAGGATTATTACCTAAAATTTCAAAACCCACCAATAAAGTTATTAAGCCGAGTCGAGCCGGCACTTCTCTTAGGTCTAGCTCCGTTTAATTCCAACTTATAATAACATTTCCCTTAAAGTACGTTCATTTCCCGACCGCTGTGTTCTGGATTGCCACAAACAGGGGCGTAACAAGCAATGGTCTGTGAGAACCAGCCAAAGTACAGGACAAATAGATTACGCTCGCAAAAGCTTCCCTTTACCTTAAACGTTAATTACTATGTAATTGCGGGGAATGTACGTGACAACTAAATGCAAGTCTTTGTTTCGTTGGAAAGGTTGGGAAGCAGGTATGTGCTATACCTGTCCTATAGTGAATTGGTTAAACAGAAATTAAAAAAAAATATGCATGTTTCAGCGTGCGGTTAAAAGCAAAGGGGCGTCGACGATGACGTTGCGTAAACTGAGAAGTTCCGTGACGTAGAGCTAATTTGTATAATACAAAGTTAATGCCAATATTATAATTACCTATATATTATCTTAGAACATATTATTATTCTTCATAAAAAATCAAGACTGATGATATTAGAAAACAATAAATTAGAAAAAAAAATATTGCATTAAGAGGACTATAATTCTTTAATAAGTTTCACAACATTTCAATCAAAAACCAGTGTCTTAATAAATTGATTGACAGCGTCACAAAAGCAAAGATATGGACAAGTGCAATTCAGGCTCGCACTCCGAGAGTTCCGTACATGTCTTGATAATTGCACAAAATTGAGAACTATATTGTTAAAACCTCAAGACGTAACTATTACATAATCATCAATGAAACAGTTTTTTTTTTAAATTTTCTCGTCATGCATCGTGGGTCACACATCGTATAAATAATTGAAAGACTTAGGCCCTATTTTTTTGTGATTTAATCAAAAATGTAGTTTTCAGATTTATTCCAATATGTGTACTCTAAGATAATGCTCCATGCTAAATTTTATAGTTCTAGGTCAACGGGAAGTACCCTTTAGGTTTTGATTCCCATGTGAGTGTCGAAATATGCGTTTTTTTATAACATAACGAATATAACATTTTCTACGATAACTGAGAAATATGAATTTTTCACAATTGCAAGAGGCCGGCAATATACGTATATGGTTTAAATTTCAACTCGTTAACTTTACACGTTCTTGAGATAAAATGTCTTGACATATATGCGGACAGACGGACAACAAAGTGATCCTATAAGGGTTCCGTTTTTTCTTTTTGAGGGACGTAATTCTAAAAAATTACTCTCCTACCAGAAATCTAAGAAAAGATTAGTCTCGATATAATGCTAATTCGTAGAAGTCTAAATAACCGTACAAGAATGGAATATAATAAATATACTTCTCGTAAGCAGCTAAGTATGTCACGTACCGATTACGAGTATGTACGAGTATTCATCTTAACTTGAGAGCAATTTTTCTCCCTACACAGTACGTGTACAATTTTGCCCCAGCGTCTCGAGTGGGCACTAGTACTGCTGCCATAATACGAATAATCGAATCCAGTGGTGAATTTATGAACGATTCAAAGGCGTACATAACGACCCCTCAATTTCCTTTTCACGTTGAATCTATTCACGGGGCTAAAGCATTTCCTTTCGGAGCTTCCAATCATGGCGATGGTGAAATATTATTTGCTGCAGCAATACAGATTGAATATCACTTTATGAGCCAGCGGACTGTCTTGGCTTCGCTGGGTATCATTTTGGTTTATTAATCTTTGCTGACAAAAGGAAATCTTATTGGAGGATGGGAGAGAGCTGAAAGGAAGTCTTTTCATTGAACGCAACCCAAACTGGCTTGACTAGCTATAGGAGGATGAGGATGATAATTGCGTTTTCCGGGACCGTTTGTGATGCAAGAAGAATCGATTATTTACTTACAAAATCGGATAGAAAAGGGATATAAAATGTGAATAACTTCAGTTTATTTGTTTTTATTCTGATTCAAATAATAATGTTATGAAAAGCTTTATTCGTACTTTGGTAGAGTTTGGTTGAAAGATGAGTGCACGCACGTTATTTTGCTAAAAATCATATTAGTTAGCTTTTGAAGTAAAAGCGTGTGTTACTAAAAAAGCGAACCCTAATGTGTCCATTACTTTTACATTACATTACATTACCTTCAATAGTATCTCACAAAAATGTACAATTTTACACAAAGTCACGTGCAAACAAAAACTGTATCTAGGTAATTATATAAGTATTAACCCACTTGAAAATATTCAAATCAGTTTGAGCCTATTTTTCAGCTGCATGTACGAATAATTAACCTTGACAGTAAATGTGGTAACCACCTATTAACTTAATTCAATAACAAAGCCTGAAATAGCTATTAGAAAACAGAAACGGAGTTTTGCGAAATGCCCACGCATTTTATTTGAAGTTAGTAGAGTGCAAGAATTTTGCCGGTTCTAGGCGTAGTGGCATTGACTTTTGAGTGTTATCTGTTGCAATTTTACTGTGTGTTTACGGCTCAATTTCGAGTGAAGCAATTTTCGTGGCTACGGAAGCATGAAAGTACGTGAGACGCTGCGTCGGCGCCACTAGATTAGAAACTAATGAATAAAGTAAAAATAAACAAAAAAGAAGAATGAACACTGAAATACGGATTCATTCAGAAAAAAGTATACGATAATGAATTGTTGTGTTGTAAGTAGATCGTTGTTAGAAGAAACTCCTTCGCTGTGGGTCATGTATTCGTGTGGTTTTCTAAACATTGTTTCCTCTATATCATTGACGATAAATATGTATGGATGTCTTATCTTTCTTCCAGCGATATTTGACCCGTGATGAGACAGTGATTATAAATAAATATTAGGGTACATCACGGTCTCTGAACCCAAACTAAGCAAATCTAACAATAAACATTGACACAAAATAAAAATAGAATTTCGAAAGTAAGTACATACAAATTTTTACACCAGTAGCACGGTAATGATATCGGTAATGAAACGTGCCAGTAGCATTGTTGATATAACTTGCAAATATAATGCTTACAATTTGTAGTAGATAATTTTTCTGTGACTTGGTCATTTTACCTTTAACAAAGTTAATACTTTTAATTGTTTTAATAGAATTTCTCGAACAAATCATGCACAACGATGACAATCTATGGAGTGATTTAATGAGAGAAAGTGGTGACAAAAACTCAGTCACGGTGTAAATTGCTGTGATGAAAGGGCGCTTCGGATCTTGTAACTAACAAAATTAAGCCAAAAAAGAGAAATTAATTTAATTTTGTCGAACATTTGAACCTCTATTGCTAAATTGCTTCACCTTTTCTATTAATTTTCATTCATAGGTAGTCGGCTAGAAATGATTTTTAAATTGTACCCATGGTATTTATGTAGTAAAGTAACACAAGTATAGGCCGAAACTTCTTGCCGTCTGTGACGTTAGCTACTAACTGCAGATAACTCAATCCTGACTCAAGCTACGGTAATGATCGGAACGCGAATCATACTTACGCGCCTTGGAGTTCGGTATGCTAGTCAGTCGCGGCGCGTCCGCGTCGTAGTGACAAACGAACGAGTGAATCTGCAACCAGTATGCGTGCGATTTACGTTTTTAGGGTACCTAGTTTTACTACGGAACCCTAAAAACATCAAAAAACATAATATTTATTTTTATTGAACGCTTCATTTTTCATTCACAGCAAATTTCTATTTTGTAATAAATATAATAATTTTACATCATAATAGAAAGAAACTCAAGTAGGTAAAGAGTAAGTAGATGAAATTAAAATACTGAAGGCGGGCAGCCCTAGCGCGTGAGACGGTCTGCGTGGCCACGTGGTGCTGTAGGTATATTTCTCAAGGACAGGGCCGAGTCACAATTCTGTTAGATATCATTACCGTGCTGGAGCTCACAGTTGCGCGAAGATTGAGTTGCGCGAAGCTGATTAATGATCCGCAACTCTGAGCTAACTTCACAGTCATCAATAAGTTTAATTTGGTCCATACCAGCATAATTATTGAACAAGTATCTAAGTTGGAAACTGTTCCCTTGCACAAAACAAGGCTTTCCTCTGTATTGAGACTACTATCTTTAAATAATAATGAAGAAAATTCACAGGAAACAGCTATCATCGCTATCCAGGCGTAGTTAGTTGCTTTATAATCATGACAATATTTCGATGCAAGGGGCGCTACCTTAGCTCTCATTATATTATTCTTTCCTATGCCTATTTTGGAAATCCAATTATTGAATTTAATGAACTTTGGAATTGAGGTAACTTTAACGAATGAGGTTTAATGGAACTGGGCTTGGTCTTTTATGTCGGAACAGTTGCTGTAAGATTGGGAAATCGTTGCAGAATGGAGTAGGGCATATATTGAGATTACCTAAGGGTAGTTCACTGGTAGACACTAACAATCTGAAAAATTGTCACATCACTATTTGTCATTCATTGTCAAGTCTCAAGTTATTGGTATCAAGTGTTCAACAAGCTTTAATTGAGTTACACTCTACAAATATATATATAAAAAAAGATGTAACAGTATACAAATTGGTAGATTCACGTGAATTTCTGAATGTAACTGTTGTAGTAGATTAATTAATTTCATTTAGTTTAGTATTTCGGTCCTTTGTAATATTTGAATCTATGTAATGCTAAGGTGTTAGTGTGCTTTTATATGTCAATAAATAATTTTTATGTTTATAGTTAAGTAGGTATTCAAGTAACCTCACGATTCTTTCCTCCACCGTTAAGCAAGTGATGTAAGAATCCAATTACGATAATATTATTATTCCAACAACTCTTTAGTACGATTCTAGGATTTTCAGAACTCAATTCTTCACAATTCTAAGGCAGATGTTCTTCCACAAGGCCAAAACGGCTTAGGTAAAATATGAACAATAAAATACAATAATTAGGTGACACTTTTAATAATCGGCTGCACCTGTACCCTCGTAGTTCTGAACAGTGAAAACCTTACACCTCCACTGTCTAGAATTATGACTAGCATTAAAACGCTACATGAATTATTTAGCTAATACTCAAAGTAAAAAATACGATAAAATTGCTCAAAGATTTATGTCTTTTTAATGATATCTCGTTAGCGCTAATTTATTGCTTATGAAGTTATGACTAACTAAAATACCTGACATTACACGCGCTAAAACCATTACCGAAATTTAATTCGATATAAGCAGTGTTATATACATCTAAATTAGTTATAATGATCAATTTATCAGGTCCTTACTCTATTATTTGCAAAGTAATAAATACCTACTGAAGCTAGTAAAAAAAAAGAAGTTGCACAAGATTAATGTAGCAATTCTAATTATCGAGAATAACACTTGCGAATGTTAAACGAGCATTTGCACCTTGAATAAGTTGTCTGTTCCGTCATTTCCCTTTCCTGCGAGAGCTATAATCTAAGCATTAAATAGACTATGCCGTAATTAAAGCATAGCCCATGAAGGCTGAGTTTTCTTATATCTCACTTTATCTTGTGAAACTGATGGACTGATTATTTATGAAGCCGGGATTGCACAACTTTTAATTGGAGATTTAAAGGTTTAGACAAAAGATTGCAAGCCAGCAGGCTAATGATTAGCGCCCTTATTTAGTTGCTTATTGTGCATTATGCTTAACTAAAAATACCTTGCAGTTGCAAAAACTCGTAATTGCAGTCAGTGACAGAATATAATATGTATAAACTAGCGACCCACCCATACTTCGCACAGGTGTAAAACTTTCCTCTTGAATCACTCTATATATAAAAAAAAACCGCATCAAATTCCATTGCATAGTTTTAAAGATACGTAGGAATAGACAGACAGGGAAGCAACTTTGTTTTATACTATGTAGCGATAATGTAATGTAAATGTATAAAGTTAGTAAATAATTTAATAAAAAGTAATTTAATATATAGTTCAGCTACTCCAAACACAAACGATAAGTTTATTAATAATTAATAGAATTTCACTTAAAAGATCTAAAACTTACATTAATGCTAGAGATATTTATGTTTGCTCTATATTGACAAAGTTGCTCGAAATCTATCTCTTGCTAATTGATTGCATAAAACTTACTGTCCAAAGACAAAAAGGTGAAAGTATTACTATTAAGCAAATAAAATTATAATTACATAATGTTTTACATCAATTTCCTGCCTCGGTGGCTCAGTGGTTAGTGACCCTGACTTCTGGGTCAAAGAGGCGTGGGTTCGATCCCCACCTAGGGCAAACATTTGTGTGATGAACATAGATGTTTGCTCTGTGTCTGGGTGTTATTTAGGTACCTACTATCTATATAAGTATGTATTTAAAATATGTATATGTAGTATATCAGTCTCTGGCAGCCATATCACATGCTTTGCTTAGTTTGGGGTCAGAGACCGTGTGTAAGATGTCCTCTAATATTTATTTATTTATTATTTATTTATCAACGCCTAAGAAGTAAATTATGAAACAATTTACCAATTTTGATATACTAGTTTACTAAGTATCTCATTTAATAAGAGACACAAATATCGCCAAATATTAAAAAAGTACAAAAATTTTCATAATAAACTTGCTGCTATAATTGTACATAATGTTCATCACAGTTACTTTCTTTTATAATCGACACAGTTTCGATTTTATGCAAACTAGCGTATCCCTTACAAATATTTGCATAAAATATATCATGGTCGCAGCACACGTATTGTATAGAAAACAGAGTGCCAGAGCCAGAGCAAAAATCATGTTTAATTTTTAGAGTTTTTTTTATTGGGTTTCAGACTATACAAGTATAAATATAATAAATCTATACGTAGATTTGTTTTCATACATAATAACATAAGCTAGTTAGTTTAGTGCTATGAATGTGTTTTGTGGATTTATACTCAAGTTATTTATCTATATTTTGAAAGTTTTTTTTTTTTTACAACGCCTTCATATGATCCACATTATATTATTATGCATGGATAAAAAAGTACATAATGTTAGTACTAACATGACTTTTGCTAAGATTAATGTGATTCTTGTTGTTTGTTAAAATTACCGAGATAGCATAAAAGCAGCACACAATATTGTATAGGTACCTAAGGTAAAATATATAACTTATTTGCGTGAATGCTAATTACCTACATTGTAATGGTTTTGAATTTACAAAGCTCGCTTTGTCTTGCGCTAGATGACGATATCTTCGTAAATCAACGTAAAAGATACAAAGACCTTACAAAAGGGTCAGGCGGATTCATGACACCTTACGTCTTAGACATTGACCTAGTACCAAGCTGGAATTCTAATTATCTGAACATCTTGGCTCTGCAAAGCTTGCAGTACAGAAAACTGTGGTAGGTACATACTGTTGTATTGTAGATTACGTAAATATCAGATGAACACCCAGATGTACAACCACAAAAAATGTTAAAGTTATGCTTCTCCTCTGTAGGATGGGAATCCTACAGAGGAATAGAATACTCCCGTATTGGAATTCCAGTAATCAATTAGAATTAGCAAGAAAGCATGTTTATATTTTTAAGGTTCACTAGCATTATGTAACGTTTTACATTTAGACTATGCTGTATAGTTTGGAACTAAAAATTTGAATGTTTAATTAAGAGATATGCATTTGATGAATAATTAAAATGTTTCTACATTCAGTGAGTAACTAGCTTGTCTTGCCCTCTGTATATAAAAAAAATAAATTGCTGTTTATGTTATTTGTGCTGTTTTATTTGTATTTCCAGCGCCTATCAACAATTAATAAATGGGTATTTTTTATGTTATTGTGCACAGAAAATTGTTTACGGATTTATTCACACTTCATAGTATTACTTGAAAATCAAGTCTAATTCCAGTTTTCGCTCGTGAATCAAATTTATCATCACTACATAGTATAAAACAAAGTCGCTTCCCGCTCTGTCTGTCCCTATAAAACTACGCAACGGATTTTATGTTGTTTTTTATAATAGACAGAGTAATTCAAGAGGAAGGTTTATTTGTATAATAGGTACACCTGTGCGGTTGCCAGTTAGTGATAAAACAATCTGATATCAATACAAAGCCCTTTACAGTTTCATCGAAGTTATCTCTCTGCAGTAACCTGTAGACATGTCATATGCCAACGTTCTACCAAGATAAGATCCCCTAATGGCCACAAGTAGACGCCAAACGAGTGTAAAACACGCCTTATTTTTCACTTTACATTTAAAATTTCGTGTTTTATCGTGTTTCTTGGAATAAAATGTTGTGCGGAGTGCATTTTGGAGGTTAAGCATAAACATTTACGACGAAATACTGCTCTCATTTTTTGTTCAATTTTGGTTTTATTAAATATTTTGACGCATTGTTGTAATTTTCCTGAAAATCGTAAAGGCCTACGGAGATATTTACTGATAAAATATTTAATAGCTCAGGCAGTGACGTCATCTTGCAAAATATCAATTCTAAAACCTATAATTTACAAGAAATGTCCCCATCGATATAAAAACCTGTCTATTAGATAATTGTAGTTTTTTGCGAAACCGCCACACATCGACGTGAAACATTTCCGCAAAAGTGTATCTAATGATATAAGAAGAACTGGATCTGTTTTGTGACACTTTTACTTTCGTTACTTCACTGACATTTCTTATGGGTGAAAGTGGAAGCTAGAAAATGTCACCGTGAACTAACATTGTCCACACACGTAATTATTGTCTAGTGCTTGCGTCTCCAAGCACGTATACATGACTTTTGACACATTACGTGTATTCTTAAGTGACTTTCACGAAAACGGATCATCTCTAATTGGTATTTTTGTTTACGGTAAGCGTTGAAACTGAAAAACGACTTTTCTTTTTATGTTAGACTAAATAGGAAAATAGAAATACCTTAAGTACCTACCTTTTGACTAATTTTCTAGTAAATTTACTAACAGATATTAAAACATAAATTTGCCTTTTTCAATTAAATTATTTAGAAACGTACCTACCTATATTGATTAATCTAACAATTACAGCGAACTAATTTATTACGCAGCTCTATAAATTTTTAAATGTTATCCAAATTAATTTAGCTAAGTTGAATAGTTTCTTGAACTTTTTGATGAAATGGGGTTTATAATAGCAATTGCCCGCAAATTCTTGTTGTCTTTTTTTTCATAACAATGCCTGTCAAATACAAAAGTTGGTAATTGTGTAAATCTCATCACAAGTAAAACTTATACAACACAGGAATGTAGGATTATCGAACAGCACATCGCTTATGATTAAGACATAGCTATTCTAATAGCATTTTTTATCACCAGCTATTTAGATTACGTGTCATCGTATTATGTCAACATAATAGTGTCATGACCGGCAATTGTGAAATATGATGTCACATCCATGTTCCATTGTTGAGGTGAATAATTGTCAAGGTAATTGCTCCAAAACATAGTGAATGCGCGTGCCTTATAAGTGAGCTTAGTGCTTGAGACACTGAGCTTTTTGTTTTGTAGTGCTTGTATGAAAAGACATGAAAACTCTAGCTTACGATATCCTTTTGTTAGGTTTTGAAACGGCTGCCTAAAAGGAAAGTTGTGTTTTAGGGTTTTTTGTTTTGTAATAAAACTCGGTCTATGAGGCAAAATATTCCTAAAGAATTGAATGCTTTTTTATGTAAGTGTTAGGGACAGGCGAGTCGACGGATTGTTGCGCCGGATATACAAGAAAAATCTAAGCAATCAACATTAATTTGTGTGTTGAATCGATTTAGTTTTCCAGCTATTTCTTTTCGTTCGAACCGTAAGTCTGAACAGTGTTGAACAAGTGGTTCAATAGTGATCTAAAGCCAGAGTATAAAAATAGTGCTTTAACCCTAAGTCTGAAACATTGTGAACTTTTGTGTGTTTGTGGTGTGAATAAAGTGATTAAGTACGAAACGAACTGTTTATAACTGTTAACTAGGACACCCATCCAACATAGTGTTTACAGTCCACTACCTCATCGTCGACGCGTCTATAGTTAACAGTAAGTTTTATTCGTATTAAGAAAACCTAGGTTCTTAATATTTGTCATAATATTATTATGTTTCTCTGGCAATTTGCTTCCGTCTTGTAACGATTAATGATATTTTTGTAACAATACAGCATTATAACTACCATAATAAAGAAAGCATGGTAGACAGTTATACCTACGCAATCTATTATATAAAAGGCTTCGCTGAGTGACTGACTGACAGACAGCCTACAGCCCAAACCGCTAAAGATACGAACATGAAATTTGGAACAAAGATACATTGGACCACGTAATGGAGCACTAAGAACGGAATTTTGAAAAATCGACCTCTAAAGGGGTAAAACGGGCCCTTTTCGTTTGTATGTAACTTTTTATTCCCTTTACCGATTGACTTGAAACTTTGTATACATGCTACTCAAACAAAATAAAAGTTACGTTTGTTCCTGTTTTTCCGAATATTCCTTATCTAAGGGGTCAAATTGGGTCCCAAAGTTGGTGAAAAAAGCGTCTATTACATCCAACGAGCTGAACGGTTATGGATGAAATCTGGTATGGAAGAAGCACACAACATGTTTCAACACATGAACTATTATTATCCCGGAAATTCTATGGGGATCCTTAGGGATAGCCAAAATTATCAGATAAAGCTAAGATAAAACGGGTAAATGAATTCTAACAAAATTTGGTACGATGCTAGACAATAACACAAATTACCACTTGGGGTACCTACTGCTATCCATGAAAATTTCAGTGGGTCACGATAACAATTTCTTAAAAAAATGCTAAAAATCTATTCGTAAATCGATGCAATATTGTTTAAAAATGGCCCACCCTTTTAACTAATAGATGACTATATTGACGTTTTGGGAAAAGTCCCGGATTCCTTGTCGAAATCTAGACCAAACGTCCTATAAAAGCATGAAAAATAACTTGAACGCATTTTTTTAGTAATATAGTGAAGTATCTAGAATAAAATTTAGATATTGACTCATCCGTCAATGGGGCAAAATGGGCCCCTAATAGTTTACGAAAGATTTTATTTTGTGAGCCAATAGATTTGAACTTAGGGTACATACGGATAAATAAACTTACTTTACTATGGGTTCTACCTGAAAAAGCGAAAATTACCTATTCTTTACATTTTGCCGCGGGTCGATGAACTTTTTATGTTGAACAGCAGATTTCATTTACGTGATTTCGGGGTTGGTACCATAGTAAAAGTAAGTCAAATGATGAGTATAATAGAATCCTAGAACATGCCTGTCGTCTAGATATAGGTACAATATGTATTTCTCAAATAAAATATACCTACTTGTGTGCTACTTTTTCATCTGTACAGGGTCAGAGAATGCCTGAAAGTCCTACAAGTGTCTCGGCCACTTTTGACTGGGTGAACGGTTTTGGGCAAGATTGTCATTGAGTTCAGGATAATCAAAATTAAATTTCTAATAATTTAATGAAACATGTTGAATACCTGTACTGAGCTTTTTTAATAGTCCACTACTGAACGTAGGCCTACCCACGAAGGGTGATTGAGCCATATCCATCACGCTGGCCGAGCGCGGGTTGCTGAATTAATATACATCGATTTTTCTCTATGGACGTGCCTTTGCAGGTTGCTTCAATGTTTTCCATCAATAAAAGGCCATTAGTGTAAATTTCGTACATAAGTTTCAAAGCTCAGTGGTCAGACCAGGATTAGGACCTTACGATTGTGATGTGGACCATGACATGCGAATGGAGTTGGATATAATTTGGTATGCGAGTGGGAAACTACATGGTTCATGAGTGAGCAATGTACCGAAAAATATTCTTTTAACCACATAAAGAATGAGTAGGTATTTTAACATATAACTTTATTAAGTATTTATCTTCTGACAAGTTATAAGGCAACGCGGGCCAAACCGTAGGCTATTAAAGTCAAAGAACATATTTACTGTTGAACTGTGTTACATTGAGATCTTAATACTAAGAACAAAAATATTGAATTAACCGTTAAATCCAATGCGGCCATAAAATAATTATTTGAACATGAATAAATCATACAATTATTATTTAATTAATTTCAAATATTTTGCAAATCAATTTCATCTAAAAATTGTCGTAGGTACTCCGTAATAAGCTTTAGACACGAGCGAATTTAAGCAAATACTGAGACAAAGTAGGCTAATCTTATCTTTGCAAGTAATACGAAAACCCGAGCTAAACCATGAGCTATTATTTTAAGCAAGAAAGTACTAAAACAACGCGGGTCAAACTGTGGGGAAATACCATTTAAAGTAAGTACTCATTATCATTTTGAGAAAATACTAAAACAACGCGGGCCAGACTATTATCAAGGGCTATTATCATTGCAAGTAATACGACAACGCAAGCCAAACGGCAGGCTATTATAATTTGGGATAATATAAATTGCATATCAAATAAATAATCGCCTATCAATAGATACTCATCATTTATATTCTTTTTTACATCAAATAACTTACTTCACTACAAATAAACTAAATGTTTAACAAAACTCAAACTGCAGATAATTCGAAATTTTACATCAATATGACATTACTTTTTTCCTCATAATGTAATACAGTTAAATTTATTTTTGTACAAAAATACTACATACATAGCATAAATACTGACTGCACAGCAAATTTTTCATATTTCATAGCAAAATAACTATCCCAGTCGCATAATCCCTAAGTTGACCCTCGCTTCCTAGGGAATGCTCTGTTATCAGGGGTTAGATCAATGGATGGTTTCTTTAGCGTAAATTAGTGAAGAAATTAGATTAGGTGTGATACAAAAAATAGGTTAGGTTATGTTAGAACATGACAAAACAACGCACGAGCCGAGCGAGCGAAGCGAGCGTGCCGCGGCAGCGGCCGGCGAAGTGCCAGAAGCGAATCGCCTTTATAGATTAGGTGTGAAACAAAAAATAGGTTAGGTTAGTTTAGGTTAGGTTAGGTTAGTTTAGGTTAAATATTAAGACGACTGTGATTAATAAAATGCTGTTTTATTTAGAAAAACTGCTGTAAATAATATAAAAATAGAAGCTATATTTAAAAGAAAAAGAGTTAACAGGTATAATGTGCATTAAGATTATTAGCTGTGCATTGATGAAAAAGCTTTTGCTTTAGGAAAAATCGTTGTACGCTGCGAAAATAAATTGTAGTGTGTTTAGTGATATTTTGAGTTGAATATTATGCTGTGCAATCAGTAATTTTGATGGGAATTTGGAATCTTATTGCATAGAATAAGGATATTTTTTGATTTGCGTTTAAATACTACCCTTATAATTTTAAGCAAGTACTACGACAACGCGGGCCAAGCTACGTGCTATAAATTACCATTATAAGCAAGTACTGAGAATGTGCAGGCCAAACCACGACCTGTTATTATTCTAGCCAAATACTGGGATAATTTAGGCCAAACCGTAGACATTATCCCTTCAAGTAATACGTTATACGATAATGCGGACGAAACCACAAACTATTATTATTTTAAGCAAGTGCCAAGACGACGTGGGCCAAACCGTGGTTTATTATCATTTTAAGCAATTACTAAAACAACGCGGTCCAGCCCGTGGGCTATTTTCATTACAAATAATACGACAACACAGGCCAAACGGTAAGCTATTATAATTTTAAGCAAGTATTAAGACAACGCGGGCTAAGCTGCGTAATTTATATACCATCTTAAGCAAGTACTAAGAATACGCAGGCCAAACCGTAACCTATTATCATCATCATCCTGCCCTTAGATTTACTTGATGACAATAAATATTATCTTATCTTATCCCACTAGGTGGGGTTATCACGTCGGCACAGCACGTTTCTTTTCGCCACTTCACTCTATCATACGCCATCTCATCATCAACTCATTTCTCTCGCATATTATCTTGCACACAATTCATCCACACTTTTTTTGGTCGTCACCTCCTATTTCTGCCGCTTACCATCATATTTAGGGTTCTTTTCGTGACATTACTCTCTTCCCGTCTCATGCCCTTACCAAGATAGCCTGCCACTCTTTAATTTCTCAGTCACTGGCGCTACTTTCAGACTTTTTCTAACATACTCATTTTTAATCTTATCCATTCTTGTCTCTCCGCACATCCATCTCAGCATTCGTATCACCGCTGCATGCAATTTCCTTTCATTCTCCCTATGGTGGCCGAACACTCTGACCCATACAATACGTTTTTTATCCAGCCAAATACTAAGACGATTCAGGCCAAACCGTAGGCATTATCCTTGCAAGTAATACGTTATACGACAATGCTGGGCTACACAAGCTATTATTATTTTAAGCAAGTGCCAAGACAACGCGGGCCAAACTGTGGGTTTTTATTATTTTGAGCAATTACTAAAACAACGCGAGCCAGACCGTGGGCCATTATCATTGCAAGTAATATGACAACGCAGGCCATCAGACAGCCTTTTTTAATTTTAAGCAAGTACCAATACAACGCGGGTCTAACCGCGGGCTATTTTCATTTTAAGCAAGTACCTATGTACTAAGACCACGCGGGCGAAGCCGCGGGTTTTAAGCTAGTATCACATAAACCAATACAAATTATTTGAATCAGTAGGTACCCATAATACTTGTGAAAACCACGTAAGTATAAACAAAGCAAAAATGGACTTACAGAAAGAAAATTGCTTAAGGGAACATTTTGCGCTACATAGATTTATGGGATCAAACAAAACACAGTAATAACTCATCGTAAAGAAACAAATAAGACAGTAAATTATTTCAGTCATGCTTGAGGAAAAAAATGAGTTGTTATTTTCCTATTAAGTTATTGGCTATTTTTATTAACAAATTAAATAACGACTTAAGTGCTTCAGAGTTTACAAGAATGAAAGTACAAATCCTTAATCTTGTCTTATCTAGCTTTTCTTTTTATTGAGAACTAGTTCTCGTTTATTGATATTAACGAAATGAAATGTGAAATATGAAAACTAATCTCAAATAATTTTTCTAATACCTGATCTATGTACACCGTTTTTAACAGAACCTACACACATGATTTGTGTGTAGGTACCATTTTCTGTATATAATTAAAAAGAACCGACGATGTGTTTAATACCATAAATGAAATTTAAATCAGCACATAATTATTCATTCATATTGAGTAGGTATTTAATTATTGTTGAAGCAAATAGAAATCGTGATCCGTTATAAATAATAAACTTCAATAACATCAACAAACGGTTACAAAAACATCTACATTATGAAAATGCCCAATTATCCGGAAAACGCGAAATCGCCGCATAATGTGGTAACCGCAACTAGACTGTGACCGAACGCCTTCTTGGAATTCTTGTAATTGCTGCCTAATAAGGACTACTTATTAGGGCCCTGCAATGACTATAATGTTATTTTACAATAAATATACGACTAATAGCGTTATTACAAACACATTTATTACTTTTTTATTCGTGATGCTTGTCTTATCACTCTCATTCAATGGGTAATTGACGGAGCGAACGAAGTAAGAGAGAGTCTCAGTTTTGATTCGACAATTTTGCTTTAATCTGTCTGGATGTTGATTCTCCTCTAAAAGTCTCATTTTCCAACGAATCTTGACGAAACTTGGTACACAGGTTGTAAGTATTTTTGTTGTCCGTTAAACAGATGCGAGGTCTACTGTTCTGATAGTAGTTACTATTAAAAACAAAATAAGTACCAAATTCTAAGTCAAAAGTTTTTCATCATAAACATTGTCCAAATGCGACTTGTGATTCAAACAATATCGTCGACCCAGTACAAAGTTAGAAAATAAAAATAATAGAGAACCATCTTTGACTGCTTATTTTGTCCAAGCACGAGTTTGTTTTCAACATCCCTGGCACTGCGCATAATATTAGTCCCAACCATAATTCAAGACTAAGGGCATTGCCAGCTTCATGAATAGTCAAAATAATACCCAACTAACCTTACTATTCTACAGAGAATCAAATCGAGCCAAGTGCACTTACCTAAATGTACTCGATGAAATTTCCGATACCTTCTATAAATTATATCGGCCAAGTTTCTAACAGTAGGTGCCAAGTAGCATGTATAACTGTCGGTAGTAAACAACCGCGCCCCCTGGTGGTCGTATTTTATACCTGATGACGTCATACGGTCACGCTCCCCTTGGTTACTTGGCCCTGCTTCCCTACTGTTATGTTAATGTTGGCTGATTCTGAATGAGGGCTTATGTTGGCAGAACTTAAATTATTAGTGTGAGGATTTGCGGGATGAAAATTAATGCTTGTGATATAAGCTGGAAAATAAGTAATCAGATTCTTTGTTTTCGCTTAGTTCTGATTGTCAACTGAGCAAGCAAGAATGGTTAATGTTGTTTATTACCGTAGATACTTTCACTTATATTATTCCTGTGTTTGCTTCTGTGGGTTCTACATGTACAATTAAAAGTAGGTAGCACGCAACATTTAGACTATTTAGTATTGAGCTAAGACATCCACTAGGCATTTTATCTGTTAAAAAAATAAATATGTTATAACTTCGACTACGCGAGTCTTTTATTTTGCTTAAAGTCATATGGAAACGTTTTTTTTTTGTGATAAAAGAAGCCTGGAGCCATCGCAGACTAAATAAATACTTAGTATCTACTAAGGATAATCTCATTACAATATTTGAAATCAAAAATGTTGTCTTTTGCAGCGTAGAAGTCTTTCAGTTTAAAAACTGTTATTAGTTTTATGAGTTTCTTGAGTTATTTTTTACGTAACATTGATAAATAAATAATTTCGCATTCTTATAACATTGATACATTTTACACGGTTTTATTTAAACTCTCTTGCCCGTTTTTTAAGTCAGATCTAGTAATTGAAATTTGACCCCCTTTCCGTGGACAGATTGATATTATATTTTATGTATACACAGCTTTAGTTACGATGACAATACAATTTTTTTAATTCAGTATTGACGTAAATATAAGATAACCACCGCCACAACATGGTGGATTACATTTTTTTACACAATTCCCTCAAAATGGGTACTTATCACATGCTTATCATCATCATCGTTTCGTTTCAATGGCAAATTTTTTTTTTTTGCTTATTATGAACGCAGTTTTTAGTTACAAAATGAAAACTAAAAACACAAAAATAAAATTGGTAAAAACCGTTTTTAAATTAAACGTGGGGCGCAACGTACATAATGAATTCTTCCAGGCGAAGGCCCCACGATTTTATTTTAGAGTTCTTATTTTTTAGCTTTTAGTATAAACCGTTTAATTTAAAAATCTTTTTTACCAATTTTATTTCACTGTCACGTTAGACATATTTCAAAACATTACACGACCACCTGCCGGCTACCTTTACTGAAGGATTGTCCACGGCACTTGTGCGTGCTCATACATTCTTTTCAGAGATTCCACTGCGTTACGCCGTGATACGTGACTCTAATGACATATTAAGCAGGTAACGTGTTGTAATGTCCTAGCAGAGCGGGTAATTTTTACGTATTTTTTACACTTTTAGATACGTAATTATTACAGGAGAGTAAATGTATACTTATAACAACCCTCGTCAATACTTGAGGCTCGTTGTGAGTTTGATCTATTCTATATGTTTCAGAGTTCGTGTGTAGGCAAATTAGCTTTCTCAATTCTAAACTACATTGACTTCCGACAAAAAAAGTGAAACTCCTCACTTTCAGTCTTTCACCCGTATTAAAAGTAAATGTCGTAAAAGCCTCGTATCCTGCAGGTCCTATGAGGTTCACCAACAGGCCAGCCTGTACTTCCTCAGGCTCCTTGCTTACTCCTGACGCTTTGAGAAACACCTCGAACAGTTTCCGCCATTTGCACCATGCCTCGGCGGCCGGACCGCCTTCGAGACATAACTCCGCCGAAGGACGCGCGTGTTCCATTGTTTATTGATAAGACGATGCTTAAAACACCACTGAACTGATTTTACCTGTGATTAACTTGTTTGAATTGCTTTATCCAGAAAAACAATTATCACCGCTGTCACCATGTAGTGAAACACACGCAAGTTGGTTGAACACTGACTATATGGTATAACTAATAGTGAGTGTAGAAATCAACTACCCTCGTAATATAAAATATACTACAGTACTAAAGATTTCTAATCTCCTAGTAATTTTCAAAGTTGTGGCACATTTTCATATCAAAACATATTTGGCAATCTAACGCTTTCGTATGAGCAGTTTTGCCATAAAAATGATAAACGCACGCCGTCGGGAGCAGACTGCACTCCGGTCGCCATAACCTCTCACATGATATAACACTCCAAACGATAACATAACATAAATTATAATGCATAACATTATAGTCCCTCTATGCGGTTTCAACCGCTGCTACACGAAATTGGATTTTTATTAAATGGTAGACAAGACAAGAGCTATAAGGTTTATACTATACTTGCTGTAGACTAAACCCAAGCTAAAATTGCCTGAAAGAGATCGCTTTAGGCTATACGGTTACCAGTTGTGTCTCTAACTTTAAGTTATTTTATGAGTTCTGTTTTGTTTCTAAGTTAGTGTGAGCGAAATAGTTATTATTAGGCCGATAGGAAGCAGTAGAAGAGACCGGGGCATAATCGTAAGGCTAAGGTACAAGACTATTACAAAAAAATAATATTAATTAAACAACGTATTCATAAAATTATTTTTCTACGTGCCCAAAAATATTACCTATTGCTTTACAAATCACTCCACGATAAAGTCAAAGTAGGGTGAAAATGTAGTATTGCATGTATGTACGGTAAAATATTCTGGATTACCGCACAACGTTTTCTATAATAAGTCTTGTGCACAGTACATTATGTGAAGCAACTAGTGGTAAGTAGTTTGCCCAGGCTCATCACTCGGCTGTATTTAAATTGCCTCTATTTATTCCGCGTACTCTTTTTATATAAAGTTGCGGCATTCGTACACCAGACTACATGTAGTCAACACTATTTAGAAGTACTTAGATATTTATAATAGTCATTTTTAGAACAAAGCCGCTGCTCACGTCATTTTTGGGTATCCAATTATATTGTATGCATATACCACTTTATGTACGAACTGTCTTACACTTTCGTATTGAAGTAATAACCATAAATAATAATGATTGCCATAATGCAAATGTTAACACGTAAAAGTAACAGATATTATTCACATACATAAGTGACCTAACATAATTGAGAAACTACGCTGAATTACGTATGTGAAATGTAAATGTTATTGCAAGACTAAATTGAATATTATTTATATTAAATTTTATAAGTATTACGGTAAAACCACCACGAAAAATTTATCTATTTCTATTTCTTCTACTACTTTTAAAATGACAGTGTTGGTATAAACTGTCAATAATTATAGGTAAATTATAATATTTTAAACCAATTACTGTGTCGATAATGTCCAAAAGCATAATTGCTTAGTTATTTGATTAAGCAGGCGCATATCAAAGATATTTTTTTCTTGTTAATTATATTTCGAAAAAAATGGTATAACCGCCTTCCATCGTGTACAAAATTCGAATATTTCGCTCGAACACCTCGAAAGTATACCCTTTCGAACTAAAAAACACTTTTCGATTCGGTCACAATTGGCTAAATTATCGATGAAAATACACAAAAAATACACATTCATACGAAAATAGAACCTCCTTCTTTTTGGAAGTCCGTTAAAATTAACAAAAAACAGCGTACCTACTACACCAGCAAGATTTAATCTCACTAAAAGTCCGTTATGAAAAGATTTATAACATCTTACGAGTAAAAGAAATAATTAAAATTCATTCCGACGAACTTGAAAAGGCATTACAGATGCACTTGAAAGAGCATTAACGCATTATTAAGTAAAGTTATATAATCTACAAATGCACGTTCAAGATTCTAATGATCGAGTCACGCTTGATAATCAACGCTTAGCCATACACCTTTGTTGACCGTGAAGACCAATACAACAAAAAATAAGTTGTCAAGTGCGTGTCGAGACACACGTATGATAGTATTCCTTATATGGTGACGATAATAATGATGATGATAAAAACTTTTACGATGTCATTAGATGATTGCCTATTAGAAAAGCGTAATTGAGTATGGAATATGTTTGTGAGGTCAATGACCGTTCAATGAGGTTTAAAAATTTCAATTTTTCTTTATAACTCAAAAAGTTATGATGATACAGTGCTCACAATGATTTTCAGGGCTAATTTTTATGTGGTCTATAAACTCAGAAATATTGAACATTATTATTTATTTATTTATCTTGCATACTTTAGAAATTAAGGTGGCATGACGACACTCTTTTTTTCAACTTTGTCGACCATAGTGCAAAAATAATAATCTCACTAATAGTGCATTCGACAAAAAATTGTTTAGCAAACATTACATTCATTTTAGAAACACTATTTAAACCACTGAAAGGAAAGGGTAGTGAAAAAAAGTTTTTATTCCCACTTTACATGTATAGAACCTCTTAAATACACAGTTTTTTTTTTAAATAGAGATCTATACTTAAAGTATCACAGTATAAAATTTCATGCAATTTAGTTGATAAACGTATTCTGCTAATAAAAGGCTTTGTATTAATGGGACGGATTTCTCGTGCTACTAAGGAACCCTAAAAACGTTGAAAAAAGTCCACGAACCATGAAGTAAGCTACAACAAAACTTGTGTAGGTACGAGTATATTGCCGTGATTGGAAGCATTAAGTATTATTGAATTTATGACAAAAACAAAGTTACGTTGCATCTGCTACTCGTATTACTAAGGATTATTCCACAAAAATCTATTTCGTTCGTTCGTTCGTTTCAGCCATAGGACGTCCACTGCTGGACATAGGCCTCCCTTAAAGATCTCCAATAAGACCAGTTCGTAGCGGCTCGCATCCAGCGCGATCCTGCGGTCTTAATGAGGTCATCCGTCCACCTTGTGGGTGGACGTCCTACGCTGCGCTTGCCGATGCGTGGTCTCCACTCGAGAACTTTTCAAGTCCAAAATCTATTTAAATTAAGATAATATGTAAGGATAATGCCACAGTTCAAACTACGCCACTTACCTAAGATAAAATTAATTGTAAAGGCACTTGTTTTACATTGTTTGTAAGCGAACTTCTCCGAAACAGTTATATTTGTTTTGGTATATTTGAGCACAGGCTATTTTTAATACTTCTGGGTGATGAAAGTGGCACTTTTTGATTATGTGGCAAAACAACTTTTTACCAGATCAGTTGATCCACAGATTTCCATAAATAAACCTAATCTATACCAATATTATAAAGAGGAAAGATTTGATTGTTTGTTTGCATTGAATAGGCTCCGAAACTACTGAACCGATTTGAAAATGTCTTTCACTGTTGGGAAGCTACACAATCCCCGGGTGTTAAAGGCTATATTATATTTTAAAAAAATAGGGAGGCTGCTAGTGATGACGAATGATAGAGTGAAGTGGCAAAAGGAAACGTGCTGTGCCGACCCCACCTAGTGGGATAAGGGCAGGACGATGATGACGATGATGAGGGAGGCTGTAGTCTAAAATATAAATGAACGAAACAATATGACATTAAGCTAAACTTCCAAACAGGTTAAAAATAAAATAAACAATAAACTTTGAGGAGCTTCAGGCTAAATCTGTGAACGACGTTTTATACACACATATATATAGTGCCTAAGCGCATTTTGATAATGCCAAAAGGCTGAAAAAGCAAATACAATACAATACATCTGCAGAAAATCACAAAATAATTATTCGCCATGTTGACCCCGCGGCTGACGTGCTACATTGTCAGTTCCAGAGAATTTGCAAAATAACAAAAGACCTTTGAGTAGGATAATATACAAATCCCTTTCATTAGGGCTATTGGATACTGCCGCGAGTAATGTAGGCTTTTTTGCCTTTTCTACCCTCTTGTGTTAAAACGAAATTTCCTTTGTTTAAACTACCCACGAGAATTTTCGTGTTGTTTTCTTATTAGGATTTTAATTAGGATTTACATTTACTTCGGAGTTAGTCATTAAATATTTTTTGTTCTTGTTCTATTTGTATTCCCTATAAAACAAGTTTTGAAGCCGACGGTATGTCCAATTATGAAGGCGTCATCTATTTATTATGTCAATTTAGAATTTTTCTGTTTCTTTTTCACTTTAGGCATTCGATAGAGAGAACACTTTTTACGTTGTTATTTTTACGATGGCACCTTTATAATTGGGCCTGGTATTATACCTAAATCTATCGACAACTTTTTGTTTCGTAGTCTGAGTAGACTTGTAGACCTTTAAATTATTACCCCTTGAGCTAATACATGAAAAATAATAAAATCTCTCTTAATTATTGGCTTAAATCCACAAATACTAGCGCCGTTCTTATTCTATGCCTACATAATTTTATCTTCTTGATATTTTTTCTAACAAACGTGCTCCTAACTTAATGTAACTTGACAAAACATATCTTGTGAAAAATATTCGTGTAGTATAGATAGGTATGTGTGCCTGTCAAACGTTTTGAATGTCTAAGACATAGGTCGTCTAACCACAAAAGTTTAACAGTAAAAATTGTAATTGTGGCTAAACAGTGTTTAAAGCGTGTTTAAAACTTTTGTGGTTCGGCGGAGGTAGTTTTTACTGTCGTGTTTGATACTGTGAAGTTGACGTGCACGGTCGATGCTACAATGAAAATCTGAAATCTCTATGAAATCTTTCTTTGGAAATATATCACGCTAGTCTACGGCGATGAAAGTATTTACAGCACCAGATTCTTAGGTCAGTTCAGACTGCCCCTAGAAAGCGACTTAGTTAACCATTATCGTTACTGGGTTGACTAATTCGCGCGGCAGAAAAACGTGAGAGATTCATACACAAACCATCTCAGCACCGTCACTGGTTAACTAATACTTCACCAGCTGATCAGGACGAGCTGTCGTGTTTCGTTTTCATAGAATTTTCATTAAAATCACGACGTAGTGCCGTGATCGACGTTTTTAATGATTAGCTGCATTATTTAGCTACACAGACATAGGCGATTCATTTACAAAGCGATGAAGCGGGGACGGGGAAGATGAGACTCGGCGATCCAGTGCGCGGTTACGTAGTAAATCTTTTATTTTTTGCAGAAAGGTGCTTATGTTATTTCAATTTTTTTTTAAATTAATAAGACATGAATATTGTTTGTTTTGTTTTTAATAAGTAAAATATATATGTTACTCTAACGTATACAAAAAGAATTAAATGCATTAATATTATAGTTACTTTTCTATACAATTTACAATAATGACGAAAACGGCCGGCGCTCAGGTGAATAAGGGATATAAAATGCCCGGCAGGCAAAGTGCTAATTAGTGCCACTCGTCACCGATACTGTATTGTTTTAGGTACATTTATTTGTATTTTATGTTATTGATGGTAGTTCTGTGTCTTTGAATTGACGTGTCATATTTCCTGAACATAAAGCTGCGGTCAGATTGGTCAGTCTGTATCTCGTACGTTAATTTCCCAAGAGAGGGCGCCTTGCGTCGCTGGACAAATCGAAGTTCCTCTAGATGCCATATCGAGATATCATATAGATGACTTATAAATCTATTTAGACGTGTACTGGTAGATAATCGTAAGTGAATCGAATTATATCTGAATTACTCTCAGGAAAGTATTATTTTGATAAATAGATGGTGAGTTATGTTAATTGTATGGGAGGTTCTCGCATTTTTACCTGGCGCGCCAGTATAATAATTTCAGCCTAGAGCCTGAAGTAATAAAATTATTTATTGTCACAAATACAGATAATGTATTATCTAATTATTCGCATTTCTATTCCTATTTTCTCTGTCTGTATGACTCTGTTCCTCAATCTGGGTACAAGTACAATAAAGCACCCGTATTTTGGAGTCTAGGAATTTTCGTACGCAAATTAATTTTAACTTTAACAAAATTATAATTTGTAACTTGAATAATTTGGTTATTATTAGACACTAAATAATATAGTATTAAGTAAACAAGAATTTTGTTTAACCTCAATTTTAAAACAAAAAATGTATTTTTGTTAATGAAAAGGACGCCAAAAAAAGACAACGTAAACGTCAGCCGCAAGGTATGTAGGTACTCGTATAGGTATGCCTTATATTTGTTCAAATGTTTCTAAATAAAAGCATTTCCTTTATCACAGCACTCACCTACAGTCGGCAACATTTTGTCGCAACTTGGAACGAGTTCTGTTTGTTCTCTCAAGGGGAAGTCCCCGGAATTCCTTACATTTGATTTACGACTATACGAGAGTTTCGAGCATCACTCGCGTCCCCCATACTTTGATCTTAAGAATTTTTCACTCGAAAAGTATCGTTTAACTCGAAACTAAGTGAAAAAACTCAATTTCGTTTGATGAGAATTTTCTACAGGAATTCTTTTAAGTTGAAAGGGGAAGAAATGTAGAGAAATTTTTTAGATACTTTTTTATCAGCGCGTTTTAGATTAAATTGAAGTAATGATGAGTCAGAGACTTGCCTACTACGAGTATTATACAATCTGTCTTACTATTAAACAATGTGACTGACACTTTATTCATGGATTCATTTTTTATTATTATTTACAAAACATGACTGGTATTCCATAATTTTGTCAGAAAATCGAAATAACGTATTTTGAGTTAACTATTTAAGAAGGGTTTTTTGAAGAAATACATATGAAATTTATAACATTAGGCCCAGTTATGAAGGCGCCATCGTAAATTTAATAGCAACGTAAAAGTGTGTGTTTCGAATGCTTGTAGTGAAAAAGAAACAGAAATAGTCTAATGAGCTATTATAATTACGATCAGGATAAATTATTAGAGAAATATCGTTAACGAAATTGGAATTCCTGTTAAATTTTTGTATCATTTCTGGGGGAAGATTTATTTTCGGCAGTAATAGTAGCATACGTCTGTAAATTATTCGGATGAAATGACAATTTAATGTTTGTTTTATATATAAAGAAATAATAAATAAATAATTTATTTACTTACCATAACATATACATCTGCTAACTTAATAAAACTTTAACAATTTCGAAATAAAATCTTAACAATCTTGAATTAAAATCTTAACAATTTTGAATAAATGACAATCTTTAGATAACAATGATATCTCCTGCCTAATAATGTTTCTATCTGACTTTAAAAAAGTCACAAACATGTTACACCACTCATAAGAAACAACATCAATGAACATAACATCTTTTTGCCATAACAACACCTCTTCTCATCTATATCAACGCAATCAACCCCCAAGCGAAATAAAACGAACCCAAACCGTTAAATTGGAACCTGAAATCTGGCAACCAAACGCCAGACAATGTAACAAAACAGGAGAAGGAAAACATGTGGACAGCGGCCAAGCCAGGATTAACAAAACGAAGGTAACTCCAGTTAGATTAACTTGCATGTCTTATTTAATTTGGCTCGGGCTTCGGAAACTATCCGCTGGAGCCTCGGGCGCCGGCGGCGGCCTCTGCCGGCGGAAATCAAACTAATCGATTTTCATTTCGCCGACAGGAAATTAAATCCTTTGAGACTCGTTCTCGATAACGGATTTCAGCTAAGCACGACACATGTTCAGCTATTTAAGTTCGATTTAGGTTGGGAGATGTTGGAGTGGTTGGTTACTTGAAAGAGCATTTGGTAGATTGAGATTAATTTGAATCACTTTCAATTATGTGTTCGTTTTGTAGTAGTATTCGAAAAATAAATTATCAGCTAAATCAAACAACATTTCTAATGATAATTATAGCTCTGAGCTTAAACATTTTTAACTTAAATAGCTTAATGAGCTGGCGTTTAGTTACATTATTTTATTTATGGACAATTAAACGTTTACATTAAAAATCGGTAAGTATTATTTTATTGTTCGTGGATCATGGTGGTGCCTCTACGTCAAAATTATTTTACTACCTGTCACGTAAATCGGGCAATTGAACGTGATAAATACTATTTCAACAAGATCTTTCATAACGTTAAAAATGTTATATATGTTTCGTGACTTTAAAAGAACAACTAAAACTAATCACTATTGCCTTATAAAAAATAGTATTACAAAATACAAGTAGGTACCTACTATTGCAAGTTTTTTTACCTATTAGATAGATGCTAACTTGACTGTAAACATAAAGTCAATCAAAACATTGTATAATTTCTACATTATAACGTCTGCTTTATAGTTCCAGTAAATGTAAGTAAATGGATTCCAGTATTTGTAACTATTCAGTGCCGGATTATCCCTAAGGCAAATTAGGAAATTGCCTAGGGGCCCCGTTAACACATAAAGAAAAACGGGACAAGTGCGAGTTAGGCTCGCCTACCAGGGGTTAAAAACTATTAAAGCTCGAGCATCGCACTGGGGGCCCCAGATAGGTTTAATCCGGCACTGTAACTATTAAAAAAGTAAATGGGTACCCATATCCAATATCTTCTACACTACTTAGGTACTCGTAGGTCCTATAATTAGTGATAGGTCGTGATTTTATATTTTAACCCTTACCCAGGTTGAACATACTTTGGTATTCTAAGACTAAATTATGGTAAATAAAAGGGTTTTAAAAAAACTAATTTCTGGGTTTTTTTTTATTTTAATATTTTCATTTAAAAAAATGAGGTGGACCCTATAAGTCCTCTGCCCATACAAAAAAATAAAATTACATTAATTTCAATCAGACAAGACCATTTAAAACCTGTGAAACTAGTATTTATCATTACCACTCACTGACTGACTGACTGACTGACATAGAGAAACCTAAAGGGTATAAGGAGGTGTGTGGGGGGAAAAGTGAATATAGGGTCATGTTGGGGGTGGTTCACAACCTCTGGGAAAAATCCGAAATTGCAAGAAAGTCGTACTTTGATGGTGAGATGCCCTCGTATCTCGAAAACGGTAAACAATTTTGCCAAAGCAGTTGAACTAAAAATTGAAGAAACCCTGGGACCTCTTTAGAGAATTGAAAAAAAAAGATGGCTTCCCAACAAAAAAACATGGCCGCCATACAAAATTGAAACGTTAATATCTCGGAACCGGTACAACTTGGATGGGGAGTGTGTGACCAAATGTCATAGGGAATCGGGAGAGCTACCTGGTGGGGTCGATGAAAATTCAAGATGGCGGATTTTTTTTTTTTTTTTACTTTCGCCATACATTGGTTCGAAAGTAGTTTTGATGAAACTATAAGAAATGACAAAAAATAATATTTTTACAAAATATTAAAAGAATGCCTCGCGGGCCGCTTGCGGCCCGCGCACCGCCCAAAATACTAGTTTTTATACTATATAAATTATTTATACTATATAAAGCTTAATTACCACTGACTGACTCACTGACTGACGTAGAGAAACCTAAAGGGTATAAGGAGGTATGTGAGGGAAAAAGTGAATATAGGGTCATGTTGGGGGTAGTTCACAACCTCTGGGAAAAATCCGAAATTGCAAGAAAGTCGTACCCTGATGGTGAGATGCCCTCGTATCTTGAAAACGGTAAACAATTTTGCCAAAGCACTTCAACTAAAAATTGAAGAAACCCTGGGACCTCTTTAGAGAATTGAAAAAAAGATAGCTTTCGAACAAAAAAACATGGCCGCCATACAAAATTAAAACGTCAATATCTCGGAAACGGTACAACTTGGATGGGGAGTGTTTGACCAACTGTCATAGGGAATCGGGAGAGCTACCTGGTGGGGTCGATAAAAATTTTTCGATTTCAGCATCTCGCAATTTTCCTTGACGAAGGTCCTGAAATCATAAATTTACAAAATAAATAACTACAAAAAAATATCGTAGGTGGGCAGTGGACGTATTTGTGCCACATATTTACGGAGCTCACAATTCCCTCAAAAACAAACTAGGTACTAAAATTACATTATACACGTCATTAATTACCCCTAAACTTTAAAATAATAGCATAACAACGTACTCACCGTATTTATTTTCGACATATTCACAGTATTTGTCCAAAAAAAACGCTCAAAAATCGCAATTTATCGCTCGAAAATGTTTGACACGTAACCTCAAAAAAGTTTGTTCGGATACACCAGTTTTTTTTTTCTTTACAAAAAAGATTGTTCCATAGACTAAATTCGGATACATTTAAGTGGACTGTGCGCGTACTCTGCCTGTCAGAAAAAAATAAAATTTGACGTGGCTCCTATGCGTCCTGTACCTGGGTAAGGGTTAAAAACTATTAAAGCTCGAGCATCGCACTGGGGGCCCCGGAAAGGTTTATTCCGGCACTGTAACTATTAAAAAAGTAAATGAATACCCATATCCAATGTCTTCTACACTACTTAGGTACTCGTAGGTCCTTTAATTATAGTGTATTATGTTCCACTACGTGCTAACGCCGGGCGAGTGCACATGTGAGCAGAATTTCAGCGATAATACACATTGTACGGTACAAAACTGTATTAAGCTATACGTTTCAGTACTTGATGTATACAGTTACTTGTAGTTCTTCTTTATGAACTTATTAGATCCCTACGGACGCAGACGGTCCTATTAATTATAAATCTAGATGGCTGTGTCATGAATAAATACTATTCAAATGTATCATAATAATGAAATCTGTTATTGTAATAAACTACAAAATTATACAGTTTTATTATTTGGATTTCTGAATTCGAATGAAATATTTCGGATATGAGTTTATTATATACTTGTAAAAACTCTTGTAAGCGGAGAATTCTTATAATAATTTCAATAATTTTGGTCTTCTGGTAACGTTTTCACTCCTTGTCCGAAATAACTTTTGTGTTCTCTTTTTTGATCATTAAATGATATTTGATTGTATTTAAGCAATGTTAAATTTTACGTTATTAATATTATTTATTGCGTTTAACAATATTGCAAATATCTCGTAAATTGTGTGTACTCACCCAATAAAGCAGCGACCGACGCGTTATTCTGTAACAAACAACAATAACCAATTTAAATTATTTTACAGACAAATAAATTATTTGTATGGATGCTTTGGTCGGATCAGGGATATTTATGGGCTTGTTATAACAGTATTTTAGTTCATCTCTAAAATAAATGACATCGTTACTAGTCTAATGACGAGGCAGGTTGTGAAATGGATTCCCATATTTTTTAATTCTACGATAAAAAGCTATCAAATGTTTTTTGTTTATTCATAGGTAATTCAAATTAATGAAAATAATTTGCCATACCGTGGCTTTTAATCAGCTACGGTATTTATTTATTTATGATCATTGTGCTCATATGCATTATTAATATTATGGAAAAAAAGATCAAGATCAATAGAATGTGTTTTGTTTTCATAGAACTTGAATATTACAAGTTCCGGTTGAACTAGTTATTTCTATTTCCTTTTCAGATGGTACATGATTAAAACCGAAAAATATATGATTCAAATGGTTATCTATTAGCAACTAGTTTTAAAATTTAGCGTCAAAGAGAAAGTCACTTTGTTTGTACCTTCGTTAGCACATACTTCACGTTGATTGACATCTAGTGAATAGCCCTGCAGGGCATAGTTGACAAGCTCACTTAAAATCTCAAACCAATATCGATTAGAGACACTTATCATATTAAAAGTAAGTAAAGTAAGTTCGTATTGGCCGGGTGGCTAGCCTGGTGTCAGAGTTTTTAGGCCGCCTGAAGGCCTCTGACTTGGCTAAACGGTTAAAACAACCGGTACCTACAATTTAACGTGTCATCCGAGCCACGGTAGCGCTCAGTTGGAAAATGCCACCCGCGGTCACCCATCTAAATACTGACCGTGCGGAACGTTGCTTAATTTCAGTGATCGCTGACAAACACCTAGTCATACTACGCTACGAGCGATACACTTATCATATTTAAGTGGCAGTTTATAAACGGGATGTCAAATTGCGTAAAATATTCGAAAAAAGGAAAAATGAAAGGATTTCCCGGAATTCAGAACTTTGGCCCTCATTGGAAAGTAATTTCATTTTGTCAGCGTATTTCATTTTTATGTGACAGACAATTTAAAGTAATTCTGTTTTTTATCAAGTTTGATGCTCGAAAATCTCTTTTATCGGACAGTTTAGAAGCCTTTAGCCAGAAAATGAACCCTTTCATCCCTTTGAGGTGGACAACGGTATAAAAATCTTTTCCTTTATTGGTTTATCCATTAGTCACTCAGAAACGATTATGTTGAAATTTTAATAGACGTCGACCCGTTTCGGCCATTTTCCGAAACGATTATTGCAAATAGGCTTATATCGATTGATTTTTTTCGAACACAGAGAGACCGGGGATTTGCTGATGAAATTGGATAAAATATCTTGTTTTAGCTTTTAGGGAATGTATAAAAATCGGACCAGAACAAAATCGTTTTCGATTAATATTCATTGAGCTTAATTTTGTTTCATATTTGTATAAGTTAGACGCACGTTGGTTTTATTACAAAATATATTAGTTTACAAGCTGTGTTTTTGAATACATATTTCTTGATAAGTACCACGAGACTTTAACAAATTTATTATAGTAGAGATCATCGAGTCAGTACCTATAATAAGATACTTGCACACAAATGCTATTATTCAATTACTTAATCACTAATAAATTTACCGATAAGGTCATTTAGACCATAGTTAGGTAATCATTGAATGCCCTGTACCAGGCGCTCAGATTTGCGTAGAGTTTCAACCACCATTAGGAGCCATTAACGTATCAAAGGAAAATAATTTTCGTATATTAAACATCGGTGACAATTTAATGGACATTAACGGCTGGTTTAGTATGTTTTGATTGGAAATGCTTGAAATATACTAAGCAGTGAATTTAACCTACGCTACGCCCTGTGGTTTGAATTGTGATTAATATTTTTAGTCCAACTGTCTACATACAGTAGCTTGAGTTTGATATTTATATGCTGAAGGCAACATTCATAAGCCCTCCATAAATGTAGCATGTAATTATTGTAATGTCGTTTTCACGTATGGCATAATATTTTGTCTGAAAAAATGGTTGTGGATTAATTTTTAAAGCAAAAAGAAAATTTTAATTTTGTTTGAAGAATGAGGTTAAGATCTAATCTTAATTCTGCTTGTACGGCACATTTGATTAATTTGATAGATTCTTTACATTGTTCTCCGATACAAAAATAAAATAAATAAACAACGCCTCTGACTCATAGCTCCCTCTAGGTTTCCTAGCGTCGGAACAACCAAATTAAATAACAATCACACCCAGATTCAAAACTGATTCTAGCTCAAAATCATGAATAATTGGTCGTCTAGGAATCTAGACCATATGCGGGGGACTCTAAAAAGTAATATAAAGACCATGGAGATTCTGAAAAGTAAACTATTCTTAACAATAGAGTCAAATAGTTCTATTTATATTTTCTCAGCGCAGATTCCACAGTAGATCGTTAAGGTATAATATCGTGATGTAACCAGCGATCAGCCGAGAATTATGCGAGTCAGAGGTCGCGGAGAGAGTGCCGAGTGACCTCCTCTGTAGGCTGATGTCACAGACGATAATACCGGAAACTTGGATGGGTATGGAAGGGAATACTGGTCACAATTGTTGTTTGTTTAATGGTAGTAGTATGGTTATTATGGTTACTTTATGACAGTAAAGTGCGAGGCTATAATTTTCTAAAAAAACACTTCAAGAAACTCGTGACTTTTCTTTATTTTTTGTTAACATAATGTGTCGTGGGCTATGGAAATTAGCTATGCTCGTAGTCTCTCTGCGAGATCGAATGAGATTCAATGTTACCGACAAAGTCTAGCCGATTGGCAAGTTGAAATGGCAGTGGGCAGGGCACATAGCAAGGAGGACTGATGACCGATGAGGTCGAAAAGTTCTCAAGTGGAGACCACGTACGGCAAGCGTCCAACAAGGTGGACTGATGACCTCACAGAATTGCGCTGGATGTAAGCCGCTACCAACCGGTCTTATTAGAGATCCATAGTAGAGGCATATGCCTAGCAGCGGACGTCCTAAGGATGTATGGATGGAACGTGTCATTATTATAATGTTTTTGATAATGACACATTCCGTTAACGTCGACTAAGGGTTCATAACAAATCCATAGATGTAATACATACTCGTATAGTACGGTGAGACTTCGTTCTGTTTTGATTGTAACATCGCAGATGACTGAGTTTTACTTTCTAGGGCTTAATAACATTTAATTTCGCAAGAGTCACTTCTCGTAAAATAATGTGTAAGAATAATTCATACTTCCTACTTGCGTTCATATTTACATACTTGCGTTCATACTTTCCTCAGCATTTTAACCAAATAAATTAACACCCCTAAGTTAATTAACGTCATCTTTATTAATTCACAAATCAAAATAGCTACTCGCGAAAACTTTCCAAAAGTTTGTTGCTTCTACATTGACCTCGAAACACAACAGAGTCCATTTCAATATCGCGAAGTCCCAAGCACAAAACTTATTAATTAAACTTGTTTCATTCGATGAAACTGAGAATGAGTTGAACTGAGTTCCCCAAATTAATCAGCAAGTTGGTACTTATTTGAATAAGTCAGGAAAAAGACTTCTCGGAGAGAACTGAAGAAATTAAATTTCATTCTGTTTGTGAAGCGGACCGATTAGCATAATACAAGTCAAAATGAGACGTTCGAGTCGGTAGCACTTTGACAAAGTAAAGTACGAGTATTTCACCTGGAGTTTACGTTTGCTATGAGTGTTGAACTTTTCGCCAAGATTTTCAGTCAGTCGTCTTAGTAGTGAAAAATGTTCGTCAACTTACGGGAGGATTCATATTCATCGAACATTTTGTTATTTTGTTGGATGTAAATTAAATTTGGTTGAAATTACATCCGTCGTTCATATTATAATGAACATTTTCTTAGAATATGTGTTCTATCTCATTAATTTCTCGTGATATGAGATTACATAAAGTTGAAATAATTAAATATACGCTACATAATTAATTTGGTAAGTTCTAGGTATTGTATCAAATTAATGAGGTTTACGAAACACAGAAAATACTTCTATTAGACAATATTTTCACCTCACAGCGATTTCGTAATGATATTTATTTCAGATTTACTATCATTATAGTAATAAAAATTAAAACCACTTGCAAATTTAACAACACCAATTTAACAAATTTACATAGAAGGAATGAGTAGATCCGCAGACGAATCACGGTTACCGACATAGCCCAGCGGATTAGCAAGTTGAAATGGCAGTGGGCAGGGCACATAGTTCGGAGAACGGATAGTCAATGGGGCTGTAAAGTTCTCGAATGGAGACCTAGCACCGGCCGTCGCAGCGTAGGACGTTCACCGACTAGATAGACCGACGATATAATTAAGATCGCAGTAATGCGTTGGATGCAGGCCGCTTCCAACCAGGCTTATTAGAAATCCACAGGGGTGGCCTATGTTTAGTAGTAGACGCCCTATGTCTGATGATGAAGTAGTCCATCTGTATTAGTAGATACCTAATGCTATATCTATTGTCGCTTAACCTTTGGAATAACTATATATAGGTAAACTACATGCATTTATGTAACTTAATACAAACAGGCAAGATAAACAGCGTTTGTCAACAGTTTATACGCCTTGTAACTCGAACCAAGCTTTTAGGGGATCGCTTCGTCTTGTCACTCGTCATATCAAATTCTATTTACCCGATCTACAAATAACATCAAACATAGATTTTTAGAGCTTCTACCAACTTTGTAACCGGACTGGGATTTGTATGAAATATCGACGAAGTTCGCGAAGCCGGAACATTTCTATACGAGTAGTTATTGTGGTATTAAGGTTCGCGCACATTATGTCGGGCCGCAGCGGGGCGGAGCGGGCCGCAGTGCAATATTAGTATGGAAATGCGGAAAATGCGGCCCGCTGCGCCCCGGCACAGTGTGCGTTAGTTCATATGAAATACATTTAAGCGATTTGAGCGGATTTTTGCGCTGCGATGCGGCCCGACATAATGTGCGCGAACCTTTAGTCTCGACCACTAGTATCAAATATGGAGGGTCTGCAGCTAGGGAGATATTTTGAAAGATACACATGAAATCGATTAGAGAAAATATAATTACTTTTTGCAAAAAATGGCATGACCGACTTCAACCGTGTACAGAATTTGCGAATAGTTAGCACGAATCGATTTAGCATTTATCACATCATTGTTTATTTATCAAAAACAGCACAGCCGATTTTAATAAAATTTAAATGAGACCAATTTCGAAGTAAACTCTTTCCAAAAAAAAATAATTATTGAAATCGGACTACTTTTTAAAAAGTTATGCGTGGTTATGCATAAAAAAAGTTACGCGTCGAATTGAATAATGAATACCTCCTCCGTATCGTGTCGAGACTAATTCCGCTCTATCCCTAGTTAGACTTTACGTTTTTCACTGGTAACTTACGCACAAACTTTTACGAGTACTTCAACATGAACAACATTTACTGTTTACATTTACATTTTCAAATCGCAAGAATTTTGCTAATCCACATAAAAAGTTTGACATTGTCTTGACAAAATGTTTGGAATGGATTTTTTTGCGATTTTAGGGTAAGTCCCACAGTTGTAGTTGTTCATAATGATGGGTACATACTTATTATGTATGACATCTCAAAGTTTCGGTACTTTTCCACACAATCGGAGCTTATACAAACAATGCTATAAGATTTGTGGAGGTAGACGTTTATTGGCACCTAACTTCTGATTCAACACCTTATTGTCAAAGTAATTCGTTAAAACTCGTGATTAAGTTTCAAAAGGCGGAATTGAATGAAGCGCCAGGATTCCGGGTTCCACTCTGAAAATTTTAATGAGAAATTCGTATCTCAACGTTTTAGGAACAGCGAGGGCGCAATCTTCAGCTTCAATTTATTCTGTCTCGACCAAAGTTTCTACAGTTTCAGTGAAATTCCTTTCGGTAACATCTTATTTGTCTATACCGGGTTGAAATTGAAAGGTTATGTGTTGAAGTTTGACCGTATCATAACTTTATTTAGCAAGTTCGTACACTCTTGAAGGAGATGCGTTTAATGAGAGGGATTGCGGTACCTTAAAATACAAATTGTATCATCCTATGCCCCTTAACCTTATTATGCCCATGTTTGCGCCCTATCTAAATATAAAAAACTTCATAATCATCATTGGTTGGTTGGTTCGATCTGAGCAGAAGCCTCTTCTCTTTCTTTCGCCAATCTTTCTTGTCCTGCGCCATGCCAGTCCCATCCAATTGTTGCCGATATGCTTTTGGATCGCGTTACTTCTTCCATAGTTTTTTTTTACACGGTTACGTTTACCTTCGCGTGGTCACCGCTCTGTCAGAGACTTACCATACCTACCATCACTACTTCAGGGCAAGTGTCCTGTACAAGATCTGATACCTTATACTTTGGTTCTTTTTGGACCTACGGACAACAAACGCGATCGCGTAACGTGATGCTTAACATTGCAAAATCCGTGGCGCGTTTATATATTGTGCAGTCTCCTTTGTGAGTGTCCATGTTTCCGCGCCATAACTCATTACGATCAGGATACGTCATAGCAGTTACCCTAACATAAATTTACCTAAAACCCTTTTATTCCGAAAGTGGTGAAGATTGAAATAAGTACCTGGGGACCTATTTTTGAATTTAGCACGCCTCGGAAAGTAACTTTGAAAGTGACAGCTCTAAGACCATTCACCATATTTTTTTATAATGTTTTCTTTTTAATTAACATCTCATTTCACGATTTCCGCCTTTGCAGTCTATGGTTTCTTTTAAAATTGCCATGTTCAGTACTAAACTTTTGCGTGAAATGGATGCATTTAAATAAATTTCGAGAAAAAAAGCCGCCCTTAAAGATAAATATACGTTTCTAGGTGTTATATGTTCAAAAATAAGTACCTGGTTGCCCAATTTTGGCTGCTGCTCCGCAATTTATTTCGGTGGCCAGATGCCGACAATCACTATGATAAATGGTTTTAGTGCGTGACTCTAAATTTTTACAACTGTTTCCTTTAAGTTGTCCTGTATATTTATAAGGCAACCGACCTTAGAAATATATCAAGTTAAAGTTCCGCTTGAATCAATTATGTCGTGATGTCGTGAATACCTTCATGTTACCTATATGGGCGTCTTTTTATCTAGATCAGTACCTTCCAGTTTAACTGAATAGCGATGTATAAAAAAGTCTATTTACATATTGATCTGATGAGAAAAATTAAATTGAATCATTTTATGAAGGTCAATGTTATATAGCACGTCTGATATGGAGTCCATTATGGTTCATGTTATAGTAGTAGGTACCACTTTAATTGATTCACTGTTATTCGAGGGATAAAACAGATTAACTATGAAGTTCTACTTTATTAATGAAAATATTTTTTCTATTTATTAATACACATATTTAAGCATACCTACACTGTAAGTTATATAATCATTTATCATCATCATCATCCACAGCCTTCTTTATACCATTGCTGGGTATGGGATTTGGACTTATTTGCATACAAATTTATGTGAAGTCCATTTATAAGAATTAGATTAAATAAATATTTTCGCGATATAAAGACAATCTTGCCCAAATGTAAGAAAGTGCAATTGTACGGAGTTTTTGAAATAATATACATACACATCGTAGGGCTCGTACACATAGAACGTCCGTTTTACAGGTCCGTTCAAACGTATATTATGCTGTTAGTGTATGTAGTTGTATGAGCGAGTTCACACAGAATACAGTATTCCTGATCCAGTAAAAAATACCGATCAGACAAAATAAGCAGCAATCCGTTTAACAGGTCCATTTAAACGTATATATTATTAGCGTCCGATCCGTTAAAATCGGTTCTGTAAATGCTGTGTGAATAATACCACCAGTAGCGACGGATCAGTTAAAAGGATCCTGTAAAATCGGACGCTATGTGTACGTGCCCTTAGAAAATGTATGACGAATATATAAAGTGACATGAGTGTTTGAGATTATTCGAAAATAAACTTTTTCAATGACTAAATGTTGGCAGAACTTTAGACTCCAAAAATAAAGCCATCTATTTTAGTATCTATCTGTCAATCAAACAATATTGTTTCCTTTATATTCTAGACCGTTATGACATCATACAGATCGAAGCACGAGGAAACCGTCGCAGGACGTCAAGCAAACAAAACAAATGTATTACCTAATATTACTCATGTTCGTGACATGGCCTCACGTTGCTTCTCCCGGCTCCTTTTTGTACACAAATAGTTCAAGACTGGTTATAAGACGTGCACGATTTGCTACACTAATGCACAGCATGGTCATATATCGGTTTTGTTCCGTATTTTTGACCGACATTTTTAATTAATCGAGCTAAAAATCTTTTTTCTGTATCCGCATGAGTCTGTAGGAGAGGAGATTGGTGGTTCTAGAATTCAATGTTAAAGGTTAGTACGTGCTTGTGTGATGTGTTAAATTTTATTCTGTGTGCGTCGAAATTTAATGGGATTTGGACCTATTTGCATACAAATTCATGTGAAGTCCATTTATAGGAATTAGATTGAGTTTTTTGTGCTTTTGAATGACTGTGTGTATGTAAATTAATGCAGTGGAAAAAATGGATAATAGCGGTTTTCCGCCAAAACTTGATTATTTAAAACAAACGTAGAACATTGAAATCCTGTCATTGTATTAAAGTCAATAATTTTTGACTCGTGACCATAGAGCTATTATGACGGTCGACCGTATTATTACAGAGGTAGTGTGTCTAGATTTAGGTATATTTTTTAACTGACTTCCAAAAAGGAAGAGGTTCTATGTTCGTCTGTAAGTATTTTTTTTTATTTTTTTTGTGTAAGTATGTATGTTCATCTATAATTTCGCGAATTGTTAACTGAATCGAAAAATTCTTTTTTAGTTTAAAAGAACATACTTTCGGAATAGTCACATTTAAATTTTAAAGAAATCGGCTGAGCTGTTTTTGAAAAATCAACAATAATGTAAACAATTCGAGCGAAATATTTGAATTTTGTTGCAGTTTTGCCATTTTCTGCGAAATATAATTATGAATGTATAATATTTTATGTCTGTTAAAGCAAAGTATTTGAACGGCTCTTAAGCAATCCTCAAATAGCGTAAATAAAAATTACTGTTCTTTACAATAAGTTATTCGTAATTGACTCTCGACAGAATGAATGAAACAGACATTTTTTTATAGCCAAACTTTCCATGTCCTGAGGTATTGACGAGGTCTTGAATGCCTCAAAATTGTGTTGGATACAAGCTGAACTCATTTATCGATCAACAGGGGAGTCCTATGTACAGTGTACATTTTATGGCTGAATTGATAATGATGATACACTGTCAGTGTGGTGTGTCGTGGCGACAATTTCAATTTAAGTGGTACGGCGTCACATTTAGTCTGCCCGTGACCACGACCAATGCAACTTGGTCGAAACATCGGGAGAAAAAGAGGTACTTAATTAGCTCATATGTCAAGTTTTATAGCGCGATAAGTCCCCTATAATCGTAGTAGGATAATGATGATACACGTTCGACTATGCTTTCATGAATATCACAGACTTCCCAAACCGAGTAAAAACAAAAACTATCTAACAAGATCACGAAATCCTAACTCCAATATCTACGTAACAACATACAGGAAATAATCCAACATTGGATACATAATACCATAACGCGGTGTCGATGCGATCTTGTCACCGCGAAACCTGATACAAACGAGTTCCATAACTCCGACTCACGAGCATGTGGAAGAAAGTAGGTAAGCGCCGTGCGCACTGATAGCATTTGGAAGAATTTCAGTCACGAATGAATAAGGAGGAGGTTTTTTACATTATGAGTACATACAGGAAATAATCCAACTTAAATAATGCCATGTGGAAGAAAGTAGGTAAGCGCCGTGTGCACCGATAGCACTTCGAAGAATTTCAGTCTCGAATAAGGACAAGGAGAGACATGGTATCCTTATTAAGAAGAATTGTGCTAAAATCGATCAAAAATCTGTAGGAATGGGTCGGTCTACCGGTTTCCATATTTTCCAGATTAAGAAAGATGAAAGAGATGAGAAGCTTGTGGCGACACATGTGTTAAATCGCATACCACGACATTTTGGTTAGTAAAATAGTTGTTATTTTTTTAGTTATTTTATAGTTGAAAGAAAGAAAATAGTCCAATGTATTAAAATTAAAATTTTAATGGGCGTGGCCCAATAGGTTGTGTCTTAAAATGTTGATTTCGATTACAAGGTTTACTGAGATATCAACCCAATGAGACTAAGTTTTATTTAGAATTACTGAAACATTGAAGATAAAACAATTAATTGTGTTGCTAGTCTTCATTATTATTGCACAAGTTAAGAAATCTATACCAATGTTATAAAGAAGAAAGATTTGATTGTTTGTTTGCATCGAAAGGGTTCCGAAACTACTGAACCGATATGAAAAATTCTTTCACTGTTGGAAAGATACACTATCCCCTGTGAACATAGGAGAACATAGGGCATATTTTATATTTTCATCAATTCATTTTCAATTAGGGATTCTTGCTATTTGTCTTCTTTTGCCAATCGTACCATGACACTTCGGGCAGCTAGTTCTTAATAATATCAATGATTTAAATTGTATTTTTACATCAAAAAACACAAGCACCTAATCAATTCCTTATTTCAACAATGTGCAACCAGCTTTAACTACAACCTATTCAGTAAAGATTGGAGAGAGCTGGCGACGTGGGACATGAGTGTTTATCTAACATCTCCGCTACCGACAACCACATCGACCCACTAATGTACAGGATGTATCGCGTTTCTAATCTTCAGTCATGTGAAAACATTACTCGTGACCGTAGTCTTTGCGCGTTGTAATGTGATCGGATCTTCAAGAAACCGTCCGTAAACCTCTTAAAACTATAACACAACTTATCATACAACTTACAGTCATAGATATAAATACCATCACCCTTCGTGGGTAGGTCTACGTCCTGCAGTAAACTATTAAAAAGGCTGGTACAGTACAGTATAGATTTAAATAAAATATTATAAGAAACGTTAAATATAAATAAAAAGAATCAGTTAATCAATGTTTGTGAATAACTCAAAATGATTTTATCTTTATGAAAACTTATTTATAATAATATAATTTTAAAAATTTACGTACAATCGCAAAAATCTTTGGATTATTAACGATTAAAAACGTTTATAAGATAATTTAGACTGCCTCGGTGGCTCAGTGGTTAGTGACCCTAACTTCTGGGTCAAAGAGGCGTGGGTTCGATCCCCACCCAGGGCAAATATTTATGTGATGAACATAGGTATTTGCTCTGTGTCTGGGTGTTATTTAGTTACTATCTATACAAGATCACGAAATCCATTAAACGTATTTAACGTATTTATTAACGTATTTAAAAATACGTATAAGTAGTATATCAGTTTCTGGCAGCCATATCACCAGATTCGCTTAGTTTGGGGTCAGAGACCGTGTGTAAGATGTCCCCAAATATTTATTTATTTATTTAAGTAACTATAAAGAGTTAAAACTTAATCGAACTGTTGTAAAAGATTAATGAATAAATAAGCTGTCGCTTATACTTTCACTGAGGTATTTTATTACAATTTATTTATTTTCAAAATACAACACTACTTAATGGCTAAAAGTACTACTAATTAAAAAGCAATTTAAAAAAATGCATAGCCCCCTAGGGAGGAAGGCTATCCATCAAAACACAGGTGTGTACTCACCTTATTTGTATGGCTATGGCTGCACCGTCCACGTTTGTAATAATTTTTGAAAATGAAATGATTTTTAATTTAATTTTTTATTAGCCGTGAGACGAGACCTAAATAACCTAAAGTACCTACTAGCTGAATTATAATTTTACTACCTAAAATACTCATATTTAAGCTAAGGTATAAATATCTCGTGTTATTCACATATCGCTGATCGTATGTCAGATAACATCCTGTATATGTGTATCGATTGGTTTTGCTACTAAATTATTCAACCACTTGTCTTTGAGATGTCTAGATAAATGAATACGTCAATCTTATGCGAAGCGTAGATAAGTACGATAGTTCGTAGTATGAGTATGAATTGGATGCTAATTGAAACTAATTAATTTTCTAATAAAGATATGAATACTTATTTAGGTATAGTTTAGAGTAGATACGTTTTCAGTATTTGTAAACAATTTTTAACCGACTTCCAAAAAGGTTCATCGATAATTTCGCCAATTGTGAACCGAAGCGAAAAATGGACGTCCATGGCTGAAATGACGAAATGAAATGTAGTTTATCTTAAAAAAGTAATATTTATTTTATGAAGAGAAGTAAAACACTTGCAAGTTAGCAGATCTAGAATTCAAGGATCTCAAATCCCCCAACCTACCCCATCCGTAAACTACCATCACGGGTTTACCTAATATTAATGCTATATTACAAGTATTGGAATATCCAAAAGAATTAACTAGAGTACTCGGCAGTTCTCACTAAGAATTAAGAACCTTTGCGCACACGCATTCATGAAACCGCGAGAGCTCGTTGATGTCTTTTGTTGGTGGAATTTCGCAGACTACGAGTCGCCTACACTCGACTCAGACATCTTTGTTACGTGCAATATAAAAATAAGGTTAGATTATGTAAAATATAGCAAATATTTATGTCCATAAATCTTTGGAATCTTGCCTCATTATTTGTTTTTGTGTTCTACGTGTAGTTAGTTAGTTTTTTGACATTTGTAATTCTATTGGACATATTTTAATTTTCTTTGAGATTCATAATTTTGTTTTTGACGTTCGTAACTTTTCAGTTCTTTTGTATTAGTAAAATCTAAATTAATTGGTCCTTTTTGTAAAACTTTCGATCACTATCTATTATTTATTTCATTCATTATTTTTATATTTGTACGCCGCACTCGGCAAGGAGATGAGCAACATTAGAATTGTAATAATTGCAACTTGTATGCTATTTTGTATGTTCTGACAAATAAAGAATCTGAATCTGTAGTAACGAACTCCACATTAAGCCTCTTAAAAATTAATTCATCATAAAATAGTGCAGTCAAAATCAATTTTTTATTTCATTGCCCTCTTTACATGAGTTACTATTTATATACACAGTTTTGAACAATACCACAAGTATCATAATATCAAATTTCATGCAATGTAGTTAAACTCATACTACTCATCAAGCATTGTGATATGGGGCAGCGAGACAGACGGACGTACTAACTTATATAAGGCATCCTTCTTTATCTGTAGAACCTTAAAAAGTATAATATCTGTAGTGTACCAGCCATAGCGCTTGTTTACAAAATAATCAGATACACTATAATTTCAGTTAAGAAAATGGTTAAAGCCATATAAACATTAAAATCCTCCAAAAATGGTACACACTGAAAACTTAAGTAACATTACCAGTCTAGTTAGTATGCAACGATTGACAACATTTTCATTACTCCTTACAAAAGCCATGGCGTACATTGAACTCTTTTTGTATAACAACCGTAACGGCGATCTAGACCAATGTTGCCATGCCATTACTTGAGCTTGCGCAAGTGTCATTGCCGCCATTTGCATAAGAACAACTGCAACGCAGTTACCACCGCAATTATTGTATAACCTCTCGAGAAATTCCTTGACACTTCGTTTGTAAATAATGTGCATGTAGCTTGCAGGATCTTGCCCTTTATGATGATGTCTAAATTATATAGATCTTTGTATTTTTTTTTTTCAAAAGTTTTCTTGATCTTGATAGCGTTCAGGTTAGGTTAGGTTAGCATGAAACTTAGTTATCTAGGACGCAATTTAGGATCCTGTAAACTCAAAAGATATTCGCCACTCACAAATCAACGTTATTTATAAAATTATTTTACATATTTAGGTAAAACGATTAAATGTCATTTATAAATGATATGGTAGGAATATACATTTCAGGATTTAGCTCTTTATGTCTTTGCTAAAATATGGTGTTTATTGCCATTGTTTTTAAAGGTTTCCTTGATAATGAAAGCGTATTGTTTACGACGTGTCGGAAATTTGACGCAAACGCGGTTTAGGATCACGTGCCTTCAGAAAATATTCACCACTCACTAAACGAAGTTATTTATAATATTGAGCATGTAACCTCCAGGATATTGCCCTTTATGCGATGTCAAAATTTAGTGTTTATTGCTATGTGATTGTTTTCAAAGATTTTCTTGAGCATTATAGTGTTTGGTTACGACTTGCCTAAAATTTAATTGAAATACAGTAGACATATTTAAAACAAGTATCCTTAGAAGATAGTAACTATTCATTAACCATAGTTATTTGGTGAGTGTATTTTGTTCCTGAAAGAGTGTTGTGGTTTCTGCGCTTGAATGTTTAAATATGTATCCCTTAGTTGTTTGGTGTTTGGCTTTTCGTTAATATTTTCAATATATTTTTCACATGCTCTCTTTCATTTCATATATGGGCTCGATTTCCATCTAGTGCACAAATTTATGTGATAAACTTAGGTGTTTACTCTGTGTCTGGATGTTATTATTTATATTATATGTATGTATTCAAAATATAAATCAGTTTCTTGCAGCTTTTCTAAGTTTGGGGTCAGAGACGGTGTGTAAGATGCCCCCCTTCATATTTTTTTTAATTATTTATCTCTCAGTTTCTCTATTCTATCAAACAGTTCTCAGCTTAGGTTTTTACAATCCAAGATTCTAACCTGATGGCCTCTTACATATCCTTGACATCAGCAATTAATGCACAGGATGCTGATTCAGAACCAACCATAGATACTACATCTTATACGCGGGATGTCAATGTGATTAATCGTCATAATAAAAGCAGAATCGTAATGGATAATAATTTATTTAAATGCAACCAACGCAGTGTTACAGATAGAAAAGGTCAGGCATTAAATGAATCACGATTATGAAAGGTTACAGTAAATAAGAAATAATAATGTTTTATGGGAACAATACGATTTTCCGCTGAAAACAAAATCATATCAATCCTCTTAACAAGTAACTTCAACCTTTATTTAATGAAATTGGTGCATTATTGAACGATTCGTTTACCCGTTCAAACCGACAGCTAAACTCATCATGAGTGTAAAACTTTAACTTACATATTGATTTTGAAATAAAATAACCTAGTAAAGTCCGCAACTTATTGAACATAGTTCAAATGACCTAATTGCTCAACCAGGATAGGTGACTTTTCAGTTATTAAATGTTTGATCAGTTACGGTACAGTAAATTAACAAAATACCTTGTGCATAAAAAAATATACATCTCAAACCATACCGATGAAAAAAAAAACATTATCAACTAGTGACTTAATTATATCATTTGTCTAATGCAAATACTGACTGACCTACTGCCATTACTCATCATTTTGCCACTCTTTGATGTTTACCATCTCAATAGCGCTTAGAAGCAATACTTATTCAGTAGCTTTCAATCCGTACAAAAGAAATTCAAACTGAGAATGTCAGTCAAGTCCACCATCATTAAATAAACTGACATCTCTTTGCTTTTAAAAGGCATATTCCATAGCTAGGTTTTATTTAGGTCAGGGTTAGATTTGTAACTTGAAGAAGATAAATATGAACCTACAATAGTGTAACGTGACTAGTTACTAGTTTATTAGCTATAACTTATTTGACTTGGGCTTACGATGGTACTAAATGCATAGGTTTGTCTCTGTGTGTATTGTAACGGAATGGCATAAATCAGACACAAATGTTGTTTATTTCTTTCGAGCTTCTGTTTGTATTGATGCTATTTTTACTGGTTCAACTATATTGGTATTTACAATTAGTAAGTATACATGAAACGTTGTTTAGAAATTGAATAAAAATTAGATGAAGATATATTTAAAAAAAAAAAAAATTTAAGTGATTGATTTTTACTAGCTGTGATAGTGTTTATCAATTCAAAAGACAGATTACTTGGACCGTTTGAGATTTACTTTATGTATTTCATGTTATTGTGTTAGTCGTACAAATAAAAAAAACTGCGTTGTATCTTTCGACGTGGTAACGTCTTATAAATCGATGAACAAGCCAGCGATGGAGAGGCATTATCGGCCTAAGTAATCTTAGTAAGTAAGGCCTTGTTTTAGTTGTTGATTCAACAATATTTTCTTATGACGTTACGAGTTTTACGTTAAATTATCGTCCGTAAACCGACTTTATAAACAAATAAGTTTTTGTTCTGAAATATTTACAATGGCTACTATTATAGAATGTTATTCCAAAATATAGTAGAAATTCATGATATTAATTTTAATAATAAAATTTATTTGTAAGCATTAAAACAAAGCCATCGCAGTTAATAGATTATGAGGCGATTATAAATGAAATATGACTGAGTGCCCATTTTACCTATTTTATTTCAGTTATATAATGCAGCTCTTAAACAAAATATTCGTATTCAATGCACAACGCATTTTATTGCTATCGTATCGGCCTTAACATCTTTTCTATTATATTACTTTTCAACAATGATAAATAATTATACAACTATAGACGTACAACGGCATAACAGTTGTGAAATCTTTATGAAAAGTCGAAATATGGTAAAATAAATAAAAAAAAGACTCAAATAAATTGAAATAACGAAGACGAGTTTAAAATTTTAGTTAATGAACATTGGTAAACGTATCTTTTGGCTTTTAGGTATTCTATTTATATGAGTAACTAGCTGCCCGTCCTGGCTTCGCTCGGTTACGGATGAGTTACAGCTATAAACCTTCAGAAGAAATGTTCTAAAAGATAGTGAAAACCGCATTACAATCTATTGTCTAGTTTGGAAGATATAAATAAACAGACACACAGACAGACACACAAAAATAGCGGTTATGCTTTAAACGATAAATGGTTTTATTTTCACATTATGTAATCATTACATAAAACTACGGCAACAATTTTATTCAAATTGGTAGTAAAAAGTAGTCGTGTTTTTAAAGGTGCGATCATTTTTGATTTCTGCTATTCTTGTAAATGTTTATTTTATCAGGGAAGTTATTGTTGTGGGTCCGCGTTTCTTTAATTGGTGAAATTGAAAACAAAAGAAGATTTTTTTTCCGATAACTAGTCAAAATCTCTGAAAGAAACGTACAGTTTTGTACAAGAGCTTTGAATTTTCGTAGTATTTATTTGAACCGCAACTTATATTGCTACGTATTTAATTCTAATGACTGTTAAAACAAGGCACAATCTTAACAGATCATAAGCTTATTTGTGCCAAACCTGACTTAATCAATGAATAGCCTATTAAGATTCGATATTGATGCACCAATGCAATCAATTGTGTAATAATATTCGATATAACTCGCGATAAAATAATCGTTAACTCTTAGTTGACCCTTTTACATGTTTAACAATAACGTATAATTATTTTAATGTATTAAATTATGTATGAACAAAACATGCCTTTTAAAATTTAATAGATACACTGTCTTTGTACTGCCGCCATAAACGCTGTATTAGGAACTCATCAGCAAAGAAATGTGCAATAATTCTCGATTTCATTATGCTAATTCAATAAATGTGCCTGGTATAATTATAAAATTATATCCTAGATATGCGTGACAATAGTATTTATGTAATGATAGTTTTATTATAGCTCCTAACTCGGCACTTACATTTTTTATCACCTTCTAATACTAACATTTGAATAAAACACTTAATCATTTAAACTACAAAACAATAGCTACTCTCATCTTAATTTATCTACAAATGGCATTATCGCTGAATAGGAAATATAAATGTAGAAAAGTACGCTCAGTGGTAATGTGTAAAACGTTGTCTTTCGATTTCCATGAGGGGCGTTTGGCATGTCCAGTGCAGGTTGATTCACATACGCTACCTTTCTATATTTCTCATCTATTATATAAAAGGCTTCGCTGAGTGACTGACTGACAGACAGCCTACAGCCCAAACCGCTAAAGATACGAACATGAAATTTGGAACAAAGATACATTGGACCACGTAATGGAGCACTAAGAACGGAATTTTGAAAAATCGACCTCTAAAGGGGTAAAACGGGCCCTTTTCGTTTGTATGTAACTTTTTATTCCCTTTACCGATTGACTTGAAACTTTGTATACATGCTACTCAAACAAAATAAAAGTTACGTTTGTTCCTGTTTTACCGAATATTCCTTATCTAAGGGGTCAAATTGGGTCCCAAAGTTGGTGAAAAAAGCGTCTATTACATCCAACGAGCTGAACGGTTATGGATGAAATCTGGTATGGAGGAAGCACACAACATGTTTCAACACATGAACTATTATTATCCCGGAAATTCTATGGGGATCCTTAGGGATAGCCAAAATTAATCAGTTTAGGCTACAACCCAATCCACTAAAGATAGAGACTTGAAATTTCGAACATAGGTACAATGTACAACGTAATGAAGCACAAAGGACGAAAATTTTGAAAAATCGACCTCTAACGGGGTAAAACGGGCCCTTTTTGTTTGCATTTAATTTTTTATTACCTTTACCGATTCACTTAAAACTTTGTATATATGCTTTACAAATAAAATAAAAGTTACGTTTCTTCCTGTTTTTCCGAATTTTCCTTATCTAACGGGTCAGATAAGTTCCCAAATTTGGTGAAAAAAGCATCAATAATTACATCAGACGAGCTGAACGGTTATAAATGAAATCTGGTAGGTATGTAGAAAGCACACAACATGTTTCAATACAGTAACTATTTTATCCCGGAAAATCTATTGGGTTTCTTAGCAATAGCCAAAATAATCAATTATAAAGCTAAGATAAAAGGGGTTAATGAATTCTAACGAAATTTGGTACGACGCTAGACAATAACACAAATTACCACTTGGGTACTGCTATCCCGGAAAATTTCAGTGGGTCCTTCAGGATATCAATTTCCTAAAAAAGTACTAAATGACTGTTCGAAAACCGATGCAATATTGTTTGAAAATAGCTCACCCTTTTAACTAATATATGACTATTAACGTCCTGGGAAAAGTCCCGGATTCCTTGTCTAACGCTAGACCAAACATCCTATATAAGCGTGAAAAATAACTTGATCGTGTTTTTTTTTAAACGTAGTGAAATATATAGAATTAAATTGAGATAATTTAGATCCTTGAATGGGGGCAAAATGGGCCCCTAATAGTTTATGAACGATTTTGTTTTGTGAGCCAATAGACTTGAACTAGGGTACATACGGATCAATAACTACTTACTTTACTATGGGAACTACCCTGAAAAAGCGAAAATTACCTATTCTTTACATTTTGTCGCGGGTCGATGAATTTTTTGTGTTGAACAGATAATTTTATTTACGTGGTTTCTGGGTTGGTACCATAGTAAAAGTAAGTCAAATGATGAGTATAATGGAATCCTAGAACATGCCTGTCGTCTAGATGTAGGTGCGCTATGTATTTTTCAAATAAAATGTACCTTCTTGTGTGCTACTTTTTCGTCTGTACTTGATCAGAGAATGTCTGAAAGTCCTACAAGTGTCTCGATCACTTTTGACCGCGTAATCGGTTATGGGCGAGATTGTCATTGAGTTCAGAATAATCGAAATTAAATTTCTAATGACTTAATGAAACATGATGAATATCTGTACTGGCCTTTTTTAGGGTTCCGTACCCAAAGAGTAAAAACGGGACCCTATTACTAAGACTTCGATGTCCGCCTGTCTGTCTGTCACCGTAGGTACCGTAATAGTTGGGCAGCAACGCGAGCCAAGCTACGTACTATAAATTACCATATTAAGCAAGTACTAAGAATGCACAGGCCAAACCGCGACCTATTATCATTCTAGCTAAACACTGGGACAATTAAGGCCAAACCGTAGGCAATGCCTATTACTTGAAAAGATAATGCCTACTAAGCATTATCTTTTCAAGTAATAGTTATAGTACCTTCTTGTGTGCTACTTTTTCGTCTGTACTTGATCAGAGAATGTCTGAAAGTCCTACAAGTGTCTCGATCACTTTTGACCGCGTAATCGGTTATGGGCGAGATTGTCATTGAGTTCAGAATAATCGAAATTAAATTTCTAATGACTTAATGAAACATGATGAATATCTGTACTGGCCTTTTTTAGGGTTCCGTACCCAAAGAGTAAAAACGGGACCCTATTACTAAGACTTCGATGTCCGCCTGTCTGTCTGTCACCGTAGGTACCGTAATAGTTGGGCAGCTGAAATATTCACAAATGATGTATTTCTGTTGTCGCTATAACAAAAAATACTAAAAATAGAATAAAATAAATATTTAAGGGACATACAACAAACGTGATTTTTAGGAGTTTTTTGCTCGCTATTAATAAAGGCAAGAGGAATGGGCTCCCATACGGTACGGAACCCTGCGTGCGCGAGTCCGACTCGCACTTGGCCGACCATGACGTGCGAATGGAGTTGGATAAAATTTGGTATACGAGTGGGAAACTACATGGCTCAACTCATGATCGTCATATTTCTCATCATAAATCGAAAAATATTCTTTATACTACACCTGCTCGGAAAGTACCTTGATACTTTATCAAATTTACGGTAGAAAGTACGTCATTGCATATCGAACAAATATGCGGGGAGAAAACGCATCTGAGCGGGAGAGAAAAGTGTATGAAAATCTATTTCTTACGTGGTTTTTCTTTTTTAATTTTGGGTAAGACTATGCGCTGGTAACCTAAATATCAAAAGCCAAAAAGTTTTTACAGTGAGTTTTTATCTCCAAGTTCGCAAAATGACACTGGCCACTAGCTGTGTGTTGGATGGTGTCAAATAATTTGAAAAAAGAACATGTGAAAATTGCAGACGCCATTGGCGCCATTTTCAAGTGTTACATTAAGCTTCACTAACTGCAACAATTTCAATATAAATTTCAATTAGTAAAGATTTAGTTTTTTATTTTCCTCGTAGGTGTAGTATAAAGCACCATGTATCACTCGAGAGAAAGTGCGATTCCCGATCTCGGGTGTTTTAAAGCCCTCGCCTACGGCTCGGGCTTCAAACGACACCCTCGACGGTAATCGGTCACTTTCTCCTTTCTGTGAACAATGTACTATTTCTCGCTATAAAAAAAATCAGTAGGTATATTAAAATATAACTTTATTAAGTATTTATTTTATGACAAGTTATAAAATAACGCGGTCCAAACCGTGGGCTATTAAAGTCAAAGAACATTTATTGTTGAACTGTGTTACATTGAGATCTTACTACTAATCACAAAAAAATTGAATTATCAGTTAGGTCCAATATGGCCATAAAATAATCATTAGAACGTGAAAAAATTATACAATCATTATTATTAAATTTAATTCGAATATTTTGCAATTTATCTTCTAAAAATTGTCGTACTCCATAATAAGCTTTAGATACAAGTAAATTTAAGCAAATACTGAGACAAAGCAGGCCAATCCGTGGGCTAATTATTATCCTTGCAAGTAATACGACAACGTGGGCTAAACCAAGAGCTATTATTTTAAGAAAAAAAAGTACTAAGACAACGCGGGCCAAACTGTGGGAAATTACCATTTAAAGTAAGTACTAAGAAAATGCGGACCAAACCGCGCGCCATTATCATTTTAAGCAAATACTATAACGACGCGGGCCAGACCATGGGCTATTATCATTGCAAGAAATACGACAACGCAAGCCATACGGCAGGCTATTGTAATTTTAAGCAAGTACTTAGACAACGCGAGCCAAGCTACGTACTATAAATTACCATATTAAGCAAGTACTAAGAATGCACAGGCCAAACCGCGACCTATTATCATCCTAGCTAAACACTGGGACAATTAAGGCCAAACCGTAGGCAATGCCTATTACTTGAAAAGATAATGCCTACTAAGCATTATCTTTTCAAGTAATACGTTATACGACAATGCAGGCGAAACCACGAAGTATTATTATTTTAAGCAAGTGCCAAGACAACGCGGGTCAAACTGTGGCTTATTATCATTTTAAGCAGTTACTCGAACAAAGCGGCTAGACCGTGGGCTATTATCATTGCAAGTAATACGACAACGCGTGCCAAACGGTAGGCTATTACAATTTTGAGGAAGTATTAAGACAACGCAGGCTAAGCTGCGTGCTATAAATTACCATCTTAAGCGAGTACTAAGAATACGCAGGCCAAACCGCGACCTATTATCATTTTAGCCAAATACTGTTACGAGGTGGGTTCTTGGATAATCAGTTAAAACGCCGATTGTTCACTTTGCACTTTATTGCACAGAACCACAGTACACACGACACAACTGATTCGCACAAACACGTCACACTGGCACTGAAATTCACACAACTAGTCACTTATCACAATCACTGGTACCACACTTGAACACGAGATGTTTTCACTCCGGTATAAAACGCGATAACTGCCACGAACGAAAACCATCGCCCTATTTATATCGGAATAAGGGTTCTCTAGAAATCTGTAGAATATTCGGTGCCATTGTGACTGACAAAGTAAACAAGTGTAAAGTTCGAGAAACCCTATTGTTCTTAATTATTACAAAAACACCACAAAAAATCTAACAAACAACAAACAATAGACGCGACACAAAGGCCGGTGCCGCCTGAGTCATAAAACCATAAATCTCGCGATTAGATGTAAACAACTAGCCGTCGTACCGCGCGCGGCTTACTGCGTAACACCACCTCCTCCCAAGACATGCTCGTCCCGAGCATCGTTGCATCCGTGATATCGCGCCAATCGATCCACGTGAACTATTTTGGGGGCACCTCGAGGTCCTTTCTGTATGCAGAACGTCACGTCGTTGATCTTGGTCACCACTCGGTACGGTCCATCCCATTTGGCTTGTAGCTTTGGAGACTTCCCTTTGCTGCGTATGGGATTGTGCAGCCATACCATCGAGCCTTCCTCGAACCCAGGATTGTTAGCCCTTCTGTCGTATCGAGTCTTCATTCTTTCAGATGCTTGCTGGCCATGCTCTCTAATGTGCTCATAGATGTCGTTCATCTTGTTCCGGAGGTCACTGGCGTACTCAGTTATGGGTTGTGGGGAATCCGGTGGAATGCCAGTTATTAAGTCGGCTGGTAGCCGTAATTCACGTCCAAAATTGGCAAAAGCGGGAGTGACATTTGTGCTCTCATGAACAGCACTTCGGTATGACAACAAAAATGGCTGGATATGCTTGTCCCAATCCCGTTGCTTGCTTCCGACTACTTTTGCCAGGTACCTCTCCAGAGTTTGGTTGAATCGCTCCACCATTCCATCTGATTGCGGGTGGTAAGACGTAGTCCTGGTTTTGTGTGCACCCATTAACCGGCACGTCTCTTGAAACAGCTGAGATTCAAAATTTCTTCCTTGGTCACTGTGGATTTCCAATGGTACTCCAAATCGACAGAATACTTCATGCACCAATTTGTCTGCTATCGTCGATGCCTCTTGGTTCGGAATTGCGAAGACTTCCGGCCACTTGGTGAAGTAATCCATGACGACAAGGAAGTACTTGTTGCCACTTTCACTCACAGGAAATGGTCCGGCCACATCCAGTGCGATTCGCTCCCATGGTGCTCCAACATTATATAGCTTTAATGCTCCTCTGCTGCGGGTATGCGGACCTTTCACTGATGCACAGCTCGTACATTTCCGTACCCAGTCTTCTACGTCATCTCTGCAGTTGATCCAGTAAAACCTTTCTCGAATTTTCAAGAGTGTCCGTTTCACACCCAGATGTCCTCCCGAAAACCCTTCGTGGTACAGCTTCAAAACTTCAGGTATCTTTGCTCTGGGTACAACCATTTGGAGATGGCACTGATTGCCACGAGCATTTTCCCATTTTCGGCAAAGTACTCCATCCTGAAGCACCAGACTATCCCATTGCGCCCAATAGCTCTTAGTCGTAACACTCATTGAAGCAATAGCACTCCAGTCTGGCTTAGGGGCATCTGATTCCATCCATTCAAGAATCGGCTTGATGTCGGCGTCTTCTTCTTGTGCAACCTGAAGGGTTTCTTTCCATTCGTCACCGATGTCTGCTTTGAGCATTCTGACGGGCACTGAATCTTTCGACTCATGTCTTGAGCAATGCTTGCAGTCCTCTGAGCATGGCCTTCTTGACAGTGCGTCCGCGTTGCCATGAGATTTTCCACTGCGATGCTCCGTGGTGAAGTCAAACTCTTGTAGTTGCTCAATCCATCTTGCCACTTGGCCTTCGGGATCCTTAAACTGTAGTAGCCACTTCAGAGCAGCGTGGTCGGTCCTCAGATGGAATTTTCGCCCGAGCAGGAACTTGCTAAAATGTCGCAATGTCTTCACCACTGCAAGTAACTCTTTTCTGGTCACACAGTAGTTCCTTTCCGGCTTGGACAGGGATTTGCTGAAATACGCAATCACCACTTCTTGGTCTCCTTTCCTTTGTGACAGTACTCCTCCAATGCCGGTGTTGCTGGCGTCAGTGTCCACGATGAACTCGTTCTCTGAGTCCGGGAAGCCAAGAATAGGCGTATTACAAAGTCGCTTCTTTAGCTCTTGAAAAGCTGCGTCGCAATTTTCATCCCAGAGGAAGGGTCGTTTTTCCTCAGTCAGTCTATGCAGCGGCTTGGCTATGTCAGCAAAGTTCTTCACGAATCGCCTGTAGTAGGAGCATAAACCCAAGAATGCTCTAACTTCCGTCTTGTCTTTTGGCACAGGCCAATCCTTGACAGCACTGACTTTTCCTGGATCCGTCTGTACGCCAGCTTCGGAAATCACATGTCCCAGGAAATTCACTTGCCTCTTGAAGAAGGAACATTTCTTCGGACTCAGCTTGAGATTGGCTGCGCGAATCTTAGTCAATACTCGTTCCAGGTTTTGCAGATGGTCTTCGAAGGTTTTTCCCACAATTATGATGTCGTCCAAATAGACTAGGCATGCATCTCCAATCAGTCCCGCGAGCACTAACTCCATTAGTCTTTCGAACGTAGCGGGCGCGTTGCACAATCCAAACGGCATCACGTTGAATTGCCACAGGCCTTTTCCCGTCGAAAACGCGGTCTTCTCTTTATCTTTAGGATCTATTTCCACTTGCCAGTATCCGCTCTTCAAGTCCAGCGTAGTGAACCACTTCATACCTGTCAGTGTATCTAACGTGTCATCAATCCTCGGCAAAGGATAGCTGTCTTTCTTCGTTACGTCGTTGAGTCGTCGATAATCAACGCAGAACCGCATACTGCCATCCTTCTTTTTCACTAGAACCACTGGCGAGCACCACGGACTGGATGAAGGTTCTATCACACCATTGCGTGCCATGTCTTCGATCATTGACTCAACTTCTTTTTCTCGAGCCACTGGTATCCTTCTTGGCCGCTGTCGAATCGGTGACACGCTTCCTGTATTTATTGTGTGCTTCACTAATCCAGTCTTCCCGTTGACAGCATCATCGAGAGCAAATATGTCGGTGTAGCGCTGCAGCATCTTCTTTGCCATCAGAAGTTCTCTTTCGGTCAGGTCTTTACGGGAGTCTTCCAATAGCGTTGACACTGTGTAACTCCCAGCACAGTTGTATTTCTCCTTTGGTTGTTCTTGGCATCTACGCAGCCAGTCTACTTCTTCACAAGTACCAATTGGGGTTCCTCCTTTGATGAGTTGTTCCTCGTTACTTGTGTTGAGAACACGCACCACAGCGGTATTAGTAGTCCTCACCAGAGTTCGGGCCAATAACCATGGTTGATCACCTTCCGACTGTTCTATTAGCACACATCGTCGTTGATGTCCCAACTTCGGCGGTAATCTAACTGCCACAATGGTCTCCGATCTAGGTGGAAGAACTGTTCTCTGCAGACAATAAACCTTTCCTGATGTGGCGCCTTCCATGAAGATTTCTTCTCTTCCACACTTCAAGATTCCTTGGTTGACGTCTATCTCGCAATGATGTTCTCGCATGAAGTCAAGACCCAGAATGCAATCGTCGACTATATCAGCCACAATGACTTTGTGTTGGAAAGTTTTCTCACCCAACTTTAACTCCACCAGCTTCTCTCCTCGGACGGATATGTGCTGACCGGTCGCTGTCAGAAGTTGAACTGTTTTGCAGCTTTCGAAGTTCGGAAGAAAGCGCTTAGCCAGTCGGGAACTGATGACAGTGCGAGAAGCTCCTGTATCCAATGTCAGCTTGCAAGAAGTTCCATTGATGACACCATTGATAATCAAGCTGTTCCCATCGTGAGCTTGTGAGATCAAAATCTTTGGCTTTTCTGGCCCGGATAACACTCGCCATTTTCCGCTTTCTTCAGCAGGTCGTTTATTCCTCCATAGTGAATGCGTTGCCTCGCGATCCTTTCGTTCTTCCAATAGTCGATCGTCCCTGGTTCGGCATGGCTTTGGGCAATTCTGCCATAAATGGCCTCTCTCTTCACAGTTGTAGCATCTTGGGCCAAACCTCGTACGATGTGACGCTTCTTTAACTTCCCTTATATGTTGGATATCCTTCACTGGATTTCGTACAGCCTCGACTTCTAAGGCTTGAGCCAAAGCTTCCTTTAGTGTTTTGTGATGCCCTAGTTTCACTGCTGCTCTTACTTCAAAGTCTGCTATCCCGTTAGAAAATGCCTCCACCAAATGTTCGTCGTTGGGTAACGGCGCGGACTGATAAGCCTTCCGGAACAGTTTCTTCACCTCTACGGCCCACTGTTGAAGACTTTCGTTACGACGTTGCACTCTGTTCTTCAACTGCGCTCGGTACACACGTTCCAGGTGCTCATCACCGTAGCGACTCTCCAGCGTTTCCATTAATTTATCGTAGGTCACTTCCTTGCCCACGGCATCGAGAATACTCAGGGCTTCGTCGCGAAGGCTCATTATGAGGGCGTTCATGGCTTGGTCTTTGTCCCATCCATTGGCTTTGACGGCAGCATCGAATTGAATTTTGTAGGCAGACCATGATGATGTCCCGTCGAAAGGCGTCACTTTGATCTTTTGTGAAGCTGGCGAGAAGGTTGTAGATGCAGCGATTCCATTTCCAGACTTGATAACGTTCAAGGTCCTTCTAACGTCAGCAATCTGCGTTTCCGCCTCAAAGATGCGAGATTCATGATCCTTCATCTTTTTGTTGTGCTCCTTTATGCTGGCGTCGTGCTGATCGACCGTGTCCTTGACCTCTTTTATCTCTTTGCCCAAAGTCGTCTGTAAGCTTGAAAGCAGTTCTTCTTTTTGGCGAGCCTGTTCTTCTCTGTTGCGGTCCAATTTTTCTTCCAGCTGACGAGTCTGTTCTTCTTTGTTGCGATTTAAAGTTTCTTCTAGCTGGCGAGTCATAGTCTGCATCATTGTCATCATGGCAGCCATATCAAAAGCCGCAGGGACAGCTGGTGCTGCAGCAAGGGCTGCAGCAGGTGCTGCAGTAGGTGCCGCAGCAGGTGCCGTAGAAGCTGCTTCCGGGTTCCTGGAGTCGTCGTTGGTTGCTTCGGACTCGCTGGCTTCCATTAAAAGCGAACTGTTTCCGAAGCGTCGCTGGTCAACCTCCTCCTGGCGGCGCTCCTGCTCCTCTAGTCGGCGCGCTTCCTCCTGTCGGCGCTGACTCCGTGTGCTCGGCGTCTCGTCGTCGTATGGCGTTACCGGCATTTTCAGTTATCCACCCTTCTGACACCAAATGTTACGAGGTGGGTTCTTGGATAATCAGTTAAAACGCCGATTGTTCACTTTGCACTTTATTGCACAGAACCACAGTACACACGACACAACTGATTCGCACAAACACGTCACACTGGCACTGAAATTCACACAACTAGTCACTTATCACAATCACTGGTACCACACTTGAACACGAGATGTTTTCACTCCGGTATAAAACGCGATAACTGCCACGAACGAAAACCATCGCCCTATTTATATCGGAATAAGGGTTCTCTAGAAATCTGTAGAATATTCGGTGCCATTGTGACTGACAAAGTAAACAAGTGTAAAGTTCGAGAAACCCTATTGTTCTTAATTATTACAAAAACACCACAAAAAATCTAACAAACAACAAACAATAGACGCGACACAAAGGCCGGTGCCGCCTGAGTCATAAAACCATAAATCTCGCGATTAGATGTAAACAACTAGCCGTCGTACCGCGCGCGGCTTACTGCGTAACAATACTAAGACAATTCAGGCCAAACCATAGGCATTATCCTTGCAAGTAATACGTTATACGATAATGCTTTGCTAAACCACGACCTATTATTATTTTAATGAAGTGCCAAGACAACGCAAGCCAACCGGCAGCCTTTTATAATTTTAAGCAAGTACTAAGACAAACGTGGGTCAAACCACGGGCTATTTTCATAAGCCAGTACCTGTCTACTAAGACAACGCGGGCGAAGCCGCGGGTTTTAAGCTAGTATATTATATATCGCTAATTTTCTCTACGAACATATGTACAAGTACATACGCTGGTGTACAAAGTTTTCCTTCACCAAAAAGCAGGTGGTTTTAAAAACCGTTCAGAAATTTAAAAAAAAAAATATTGGTATGCGGCTAGTGTTTATACGGCGAGCGTTCTACGACCACGCCTTTTTATTTTTTTGTTATATTGTAGGGTTCCGTACCCAAAGGGTAAATACGGGACCCTTTTACTAAGACCTCCGATGTCCGTCTGTCCGTCTGTCTGTCTGTCACTAGGCTGTATCTCATGAAACGTGATAGCTAGACAGCTGCGATTTTTACAGATGATGTAGGTATACGAGTATCTGTTGCAGCTATACAAATACTAAAAATACAAGAAACGTGTTTTCTTAGGAGTTTTTTGCCGCTTTTAATAACGGCAAGAGGAATGGAACTAAGGGGGCTCCAACACGGTACGGAACCCTTCGTTCGCGAGCCCGACTAGCACTTGGCCGATTATTTTTAAAGGCATTTTGCAATGCAAACTCTTTCACATTTCTCAGTATTCTAGAAAATACTAGTACAATCATGAGTAGACATAATGAATCGACATATACAGGTAGATTAAGGCTAACTGCTAAATACGCGTAATAACAGCGCTAATGCCAGATGAAGTAAGGTCATAACGACTTCCTCGCAGCCGGTGAAGAGTGGTTTGTTCAAATAAAGTGGCTGTTCCACCGCTTTCTTGATGCCAGTTTTAATCAACTTGGGCTCTGGGGCAGTTTTCGAGATGTTGCTGAAGGTAGAATTCTTTATTTTAGGATATTATTAAAACAGTATCGAACTCTATACTTCTTTGAATTTCTGTAGGTACAACAAACAACAAGGTAGAGAGAGAGTTGCTATAGCTTTCGGGGATTTTTTTTATATTTAAAACTATTGTGAAATGTAGAAAGACGCCTCATTACCACCCCTACACCCCTACGCTACACTGTTAATTTTCTACCGGTACTTACGAAGCGGTTTGTCTCAACGTTTCTGGCCGTCCATATGGCCAGGGAATGAAACATACTGTACTGAATATACATAAACATATTTTTGGAGAGATGTTATTTGAAATTTCACAGTGAAAAAGTATTTTCTACGTATACATGCTTAATTTTTGACCATAATGCCACTTGTACCATCAGTTACTAATACGACTACTAAGCTATAGGTAAGTACTGATTTCACGATGCTAAAGTTTTTACGCCAATAACTAAACAATGGGAGACGACAGGAACATAAAGAGTTTAAAACATAAGAAGAAGCGAAAGCGTTCAAATCAATGGTGTCTCAAATCGAGTACTTACACGCAATGCGTGGATCTTGACCGCGTTATCGCTTCGAAAGAGTGGGAACTGCCATATACCTTTATGACTGCTATTTTACTGCTATAAATACTGTGTTTTTATGTTAAGAGTACAGCGTATTATTTTAAGGTGGGCTTTTCCTTTGAGCCAATTAAAATTGTTTGTATTTTTCTCTCCGCGTTATTAAACATTTTTTGTCATTTTGGAGAGCTAATGATAACATATAAAATCTAAATTATAGTATGTAATGATTTGGTCTATGCTGTTAATTATGTACTAATAGGAAATAATTAAATAAATAAAATATAGTTAGACCTAGTACATCACAGATTTTAAAATTGTAAACTCAATTAGATTTAAAAGATAATGTAAAACTCTGACACCAAGGCCAGCCACTCGGCCTATATGAACTTACTTAAAAAAATGTTAGTAAGTTGGTATAGGCCGGGTGGCTAGCCCTGGTGTCAGAGTTTTTAAGCCGCCTGAAGATCTCTGACATAGCTAAACGGTTAAAAAACCGAGACCTACAATTAAACGTGTCATCCGAGCCACGGTAGCGCTCAGTTATAAATACCACTTATGGTCACCCATCCGAAGGTTGACCGTGCTGACCGTTGCTTAATTTTGACGATCTCTACGCTATGAGCGCTACAATGCAATATAAGTGCGAACAATAAACAGCCTATCTATCTCAATAAAGATTTTAAGGAGTCCTAAATAAGAAAATATAACTTTATCATCATCATTTCAGCCTTAGCCAACTTTCACTGCTGGTCTTACGCCTCACCTGTAGATATCCACTGAAGTACCCTACACTACCCATCCTACCCTACGCTAAAACTATGTACATTGATCGCCTTACCAGAAAAGATTTAAACACGCTTTAAACACTGTTTAACCGCACAATTTGAAGCCGTGCGTAAAACTTTTGTAGTAAGACGGATAGTTTCTATTAGGTATATTTTTGTTACAAACCTTCTCTCTTTGGTAACACTAGCGGTCAGAACATCTACTTTCAGCCCGTGTGTTGCTAAGAGCTCTTGCGGACGTCAAGTGCACTCGAGCTCGCCTGATTAAGTCTCACGACGCAACCTTCCCGAAATTCTCTTTTCCAGAAAGTATTTTATAAGTTTAAATTATAGTATTAAAAACATTATTATTTTACTAGCGACGCCTCGGCTTCGCTCGTATTATACACATAAACCTTCCTTTTGAATCACTCTATCTAATAAAAAAATAGGTTCTTGAAGTCGTTGACTCGTACGTCTACCTAGGACAAGTAGTCCAGTTAGGTAGGTCTGACTTCAAGAAAGAGGCCAATCGCCGAATCCAACTCGGCTGGGCAGCGTTCGGAAAATTGCGTAGCGTCTTCTCGTCCGACATACCTCAGTGCCTCAAGTCGAAAGTTGTCGACCAGTGTGTGTTGCCAGTGATGACTTATGGCTCAGAAACGTGGTCTCTAACTATGGGCCTTATTGGTAAGCTTCAAGTAGCCCAACGAGCTATGGAGAGGGCTATGCTCGGAGTCTCTCTGCGAGATCGAATCAGAAATGAGGAGATCCGTAGAAGAACCAAAGTTACCGACATAGCCCAACGGATTGGCAAGTTGAAATGGCAATGGGCAGGCCACATAGCGCGGAGGACTGATGACCGATGGGGTCGAAAAGTTCTCGAGTGGAGACCACGTACCGGCAAGCGCAGCGTAGGACGTCCACCCACAAGGTGGACGGATGACCTCATTAAGACCGCAGGATCGCGCTGGATGCAAGCCGCTTCCAACCGGCCTTATTGGAGATCCATAGGGGAGGCCTATGTCCAGCAGTGGACTTCTTATGGCTGATGGATGGATAGGAATAAAAAAAACCGCATCAAAATCCGTTGCGTAGTTTTAAAGACATAAACATACATAGGGACAGAAAGACAGAGGGAAGCAACTTTGTTTTATACTATGTAGTGATTATTATAGTTGTGTTGGAATTTGGTTGAAGGACAATTAATAAATAATAAACATAAAATACTACATGTATATAATTTTGTCCGATTACAAATATATGTAAGTCCTCATAATACGCACAGTATTTACGCATAGATACTTGACCAGACTCTACTTTTCATTGTAAAAAGAGATAGGATTGTTAAGTATAGGTACAAATCAATCACACAGTAGAGTCTCGTCTTTGCATTAAAAAACAAAAAGGAGACAACATGATTATGGACATAATTGTAGATTATAGATATTTTGCCCAGGTGATTTAAGGTAGCATTGTTACTTGAAAATAATTTGTTTATTTCACTATTTCTATAGTAATTGCAACTTATGTCTCTGTTTACTGCTATAAATAAATAGAATTTCTGAGTGAACAGTAGGAAAAAAATTGAACAAGTCCACCATGATCACGCCTGTCCTTTGTCTGACGGGAAATAGATTTAATTTCCGTTTTCTTATCCGCCCGATCTTCAAAAGAAAGACCCGTTTCCTATCGGGGCCGTGCAAGTCGAGATGAAAATTAATAATCCCGCAGAATTTTAAAATTATTAAATTTTTCCTCAAGCCTTAATACCGTTTTTTGCACGATACATTAAGAGATAACGGGCTGCAAGATTACTGCTAAGTGCTTAAATAGGTATAAGTATTTTATAAGGGATTGGATAACCGGAAAGGTAAGGGTTATAATCGTTAACGATATTACGTTATTCTGTTTTATTTCAATGCTGAAAATGAATATACAATGTTTATCAAGAAAAATAGTGGTATCGCGTTTTTGGATATCAAAACTCAAAAATAATTGTACCATTATTCTTTAATTATGATACCTTAACCACTATCAAAAACGATTACTATGATGAGACTGTACTATAAGTACACCTTACAAGTGTATTATGGTACAATTTAATTTTATAAAATTATTAATACAGTACCAATAACAAGCGGTAGGGTAACCGTGATTTTGTGTAGGTTTATTTTTGATATTTTGTTATACCAAAAAATGAAACCCTGTTATATTGGTACCGTAACTTTGTACATTAACCGCAATCAACCCCTGATTTCACACAACTTGTTTGGTCGGTAGCTTCCAGGGAGTCGCGATATCTTGAATGTGCCTGGGCAAACCTGTTTGATGAGACAAAAAAGAAAAATAGCAGGGATATGGTAAACAGAATGCTATTGCCACTTGAAATGTAAGATATTAACGCTGCCAAGAATTTTTATGCTGTCAAGATAACGTGAGAGATATTTACAAGCCTCATTAAGTCTTCAGCAATTTAAAGTACAAATTAATATAGGGAATGGAGCTGTGTTTATGACAGTAATTGCAAATAGTACCTCTTATCCTGAACAGAGCATTTTAATGTTGAAAAATCACCATTTTTTGCCTACATATTTTTTAGCCATGTTTACTACTTTTTTCTGTAAAAAAACACTATTACGAACGTGTATGCATATGCAATTATGCTTGCATGTAAATGATTGTAATGCAAATTCCGGTACACTGTATGAGTTCTTTTGTAAAATGGAAATATGGACCTAGGTATTTTTGATACGATTATTTAGAATTGTATTTAATTTATTTTAAAACTATAACTTAAAGATTTTTATTGAAAATTATGGTTATTTATTTTGATCACTTGATATTTCCATGTTCACGGGTTAACTACCCCAATGAGCTATACTCGGGTGTTGTCTATGCAACTAGGCCAAAATGTTGGGACCTAGAATAGGTCTGGATTTAAATAAAATTGTTAAAGAAATAGACAGTACCTAGTTTTTAGTTGTGTTGTCTATGCAACTGGGCCAAAAAGTTGGGAACTGGAATAGGTCTGGATTTAAATAAAATTGTAAAAGAAATAAACAGCTCAAAAAGTACCTAGTTTTTAGCTTCTGTAATAGAGTAGTTTTGCAAAGAAGGTACAATGAGAAAATGTAATAGTATATCTGGATGAAATTTAACATGGTAACTTGACCCTTATTTATAGTCAGCTTAGGATAATCTATGCGCAATTAGTAACAAGTTCGAAATTGGTGTCGTCTTGCGCCAAACAAGATGCGGTTGCGCGCCACTGGTCCACAATTACCGAGATTTCGGTCGCCCGTCCGGTCGGACATCAACGACCGAACTTGCTCTTCAAACTTGGGACTTTAAGTTATTGCCGGAATCCGACTTAAGCTGCCAGCTTGAACCAATTGGCTAGGGACGTTTTTGATATAGCAACGTTGTTTGGATTCGGAAAATTTGTGAATGCTGGAGCTCTGTTATTAGTGAATTTTCTGAATTTGCTTTTGTAAATCTGGTCTGGAATTTCTCACAGCTTACTTACTCAATTTATTTATTTTTGGCCAACTGTGCAAAACAAACAAAAAAATTAAATTTGCACATAGGATAATTTATTCAGCAAATGTCGTTGATGAAGATCATTTTTCACACAATAAACCTCCAGCCGCCTTACCACAAAAGATTTAATCACGCCTTAAACATTGTTTAATCTTGCAATTTGTACTGTAAAACATTGTCTAAGCCGTGCGTAAGACGACAGGTGCCTTAGCGTTATTGACCTCTTTCACTTAAAAAATACTGAATTCTTAGGGACATTGCTTACAGATTTGATGTCGATGTATTCGTTTACTTCGTTTGAGAAAAAAATGCATTAGATTAGTTTACTTGTTTTCATCGTCTGCCTTCAGTTTCTGCCAAACTGCAACGCGGTTTGTAGGCAGGAGAAAATTCGACAATAGTACGTTTATACGAATATCACAGAAACATTCATACTTAGCCATTGTTTCATCAACAAAAGGACAGACAGACATTGCAGTATTGCTTTACGTAATACTTTTTAAATATTGTGCACTGAATAACGATGAAAAGACTCACCTCCCAATGGTCAACAGTACGCTGACTGCATATTTTATATTCGTAATTTGTAACTACCAATTTAAAATCAAAAACAACTGTATTAATTTATAAACGATAAGATAAAAAGAAAGCAGTGGGATAAAACAGGTTGCGGATAATTATGATAAGGCAAACTAAAGGCAAAATTTTAGACATGTTGAAGGATATCATTGTACCTAGGTACTTATTTTTACGGCTAAGTTTTACCATGCGATCGCATGGCACTTTAAACTCTTTTGACAACCCTAAACTGAAATTGTTCTTATTTTCTCGATGAGTATCACTTCCTTCCAGGGCTAGCCACCCGACCTATACGAACTTACTTTTACTTCCTACACAAATTACGTTATTAATTTTTGTTTAAGTATGTGTATGTTATAAGCGCGCTCTACTTTTCCTACAATGTTAATGATCTAATAGTAAGATCAAATAGAGAAACGTATTTGAATTGCGTCCCAAAATGATTATACGCTTTCTAATGTCTTTATTGGTCGCAGCCCTTTAATTTGAGCTTTTATACAGTTCATGCTTATTAACTATACGATTGGGTATAGTTACCTTACATAACATTATTGCGATAAGTCAATTATATCTGGTTGTCATTATCATCATATCAGCCGTAAAATGTTCACTGTTGGACATAGGACTTCCATGTATATTTTCTCTATCACAGTAAGTTCAACCAAATTATGAAATATTTCACACCCATAGGGTTTTTTATGAAATCCAAAAATCAGAAACCGCAAAATCGTAAAAAAATATCTGAATCATACATTTTTTCAAGTGTTTGTGAGTTTTTTGTTTTTAACAGCTGATATTTTTGAGATTTTTCTTCTTGTGTCTTATAATACAAGAGTTAATAATGGTAAGTACCTATACATACTTCTGAAAGTCTCTGTATAAACTGTAACTTCTGCGTGCTTCATCTTTGACCACAACATTGCTTACCATCAGGCGAGATGGAGGTCAAGGTCGGACGTATTTGAGAAAAAAAGAAAAAAAAAACACTTTGTGTCTCAACTACGAGTATGTATCACATATGATGTCTATCAACTGCATCGCGATGCGTACGACGAAATATCTCGACATCGATCCGCAACAATTTCTTCGCGTGCATCAAAACTCTCGCAAGATTGCATTAAGGCCAGACTGAGTTACATTTATACTCAGACTCCACCAAAATGAAGTGGAGCAGATGTGTTCAGAGCTGCAAAGAAGGTGGAAAACCGTAAATCCATTAATCCACTACAAAAATGATACTTTGCACTGCAAAGAACGAAATAAAAACTCATGATTTTATTGTTTCTCTGCTACTACGCGTATGTAGGGCTCATATTATTGTAGTTTGACTAGGACAAAATACAATACTACTTTATATGCTAAAACTACATACACTACTACCACAAGCATTGCCATTCAGCGTAGCAATGCAGCCAGCATGCTGGCACGCTTTCACCTGGCAGTGGGCTTGAGCATTTGGATTATCTTTAGACCTTCAAGGGTCTGTGGATGATCCCACTGCTTTTTATGTAGTTTGACTAAGTATTTGTTAGCGTCCACCGATGTTAAGCGTCGTTCAGCACTGTCAGTTTTCGGATGGCATTTACAACTGAGCGCTAGTGTGGCTCGGACGACACGTAAGTCCCGGTTGTTTTAACCGATTAGCCAAAGGAGAGGCCTTTAAGTAGCTTAAGAACTCTAAAACCATGGCTAGCGACCCGGTCTATACGAACTTACAGTTACTTAAGTTAGGTACTTAGTGCTACTAAGACTTTTATGGAATGAATTCGCGGTCTAAAACGATCTGCTGATCTTCGGTTCGTTTTGGTAGAGTCTACGTTTTTATACAGCGTATGAGCCAGTAGTTCCGGCCACCGACTTTCCAATGAAAGCGACATTTGTGCGGCCTTGCTTCGCGCTCCAAGTGTTTTAGGGAATTCACGACCTAGATAAAGGTTACGAGTTGCGATGTGCGTACTAAATTGTACAATGCCTTGTGCATACATTGTTAGTATGTTTCAAGAAGTGATTTATTAGTGGTTACATGAGAGTAAAGTTGCTTAGTGCAGGTATAAGGGATTTCGTTAGAAAACTCCAAGTGTTTTAGGGAATTCGCGACCTAGATAACGATTACTAGTTGCAATGTGCTTACTAAATTGTACAATGCCTTGTGCATACATTGTTGGTGAGTTTAAAGAAGTGATTTATTAGTGGTTACATCAGAGTAAGGTTGCTTAGTGGAGGTTTGAGGGATTTTGTTCAAAAGAAGCTTTCAACATCGTCATGTCACCTAACAGAGAAATGTGTTGCTTTTGTTAACCTGTGTACAGTATAGGTACAGTTCATAACGTTCACAGTTATGTATTTTTTTTTTAAGTAAAAGCATTTGTAAAATTTACATATTTTTTAATTAAGTACAATTTTTAGACTTGTTAAATAAAATGTCAATGTAGAATGTAGATTGCAAATCCAAATCACAACGTATAAAATTTAAATTATTCTGTTAATTTATTAGTAATTTTCTAAGCTCTGAATTTCTAAGAGAACCGGTTGGAAGCAGTTTGAATCAAGTTTTTGCAAATTTTATTAGGACAATCGATAAGTCACTTTAACTGAGTCAAATGAAATAATAATACGGCGGATAATACTCGATATTGCTTTAGTTTATAAGGAACTATTGCAACATTCATAGCAAATACGAGTAAGTTCTTAATAATTATTTTGGAACTCGCCAGTAACTATTATTTACAGTCCTTGCTCTTATTTTTTAATTTTTATCGATAGTTTTCTACTTGCGTTACTTGATCAAAATATGCTAAATTATTAGCGTGATCATATATATATATTTCATTGAAAAAACCTCATGTTTTATTTGTTTTGAAGAAGTGACTGTTCTGATATAAGGTCGTCAAAATAGGAAGATTTTTTAAACAGAAGTTCAGGGTTACCCTTAATGGTTTTGGTAATGACTTTTATTTGTTTTTGTTTTATTATTTGATCTGTATTAATTAGCGTTATGATCAAATTTAAACGTTTTTGAATTATTTTATACTAAGTAGACTCGGTTATTAGTAGTAGTGGTAATGCAATCGGTTTAATCGCGATTTAGCCTAATTACAATATGTTTGAACTATTTCCGTCTTACCACAAAAGTTTTACGCACGCCTTAGACAATGTTTAATAGTACAACTTGTACGGTTAAACAGTGTTTAAGGCGTGATTGTTTTTAGCAGTGGGCTATGCAAAAATAACTGGCTAAGTGCGAGTCACACTCACGACGCGCACGAAGGGAACCCTTCGTGCGCAATATGGAAGCCCCCCTTAATAAATTTTATTTTATTAATTATTTTCGAAAGGAATATACCGCTTAATATTTCAAGCATCTTCCTGCTGCCGTTATTAATATCGATCAAAAAAATTACGTTACTTGTATGGGAGCCCCCCTTAAATATTTGTTTATCTATTTTGAAAGTGTATATTCAACTAAATATTCTGTAAATATATTAAGCATCTACCTTTCACCGTTATCACCGACTGAAAAACGTCTAAAAATTCAGGTTTGTTGTATAGCAGCCCCCCTTAAACTGTATAGCTATAACGGTTCATGAGATACAGTCTGGTGACAGACGAACAGACGGACAGACGGACGGACAGCGGAGTCTGAGTAATAGAGTCCCGTTTTTATCCTAAAAACTACCAATACAGTACAATACTATGCAATGTTGTATTCTAACTCGAAAATAATAAGTGAATCTTTTTTTTACGATTTGTGATAAAATAATATAGACTCTTCAAAACGAGGTTACGATGATCGATTAACAAGATTGCACGTTTCGATTTAGATTTATCATCGCACTCGTCTATTTGGACTCTACAACTTACTTAATTCAGAGACGATAGCATCGAATTACAATAGACAGATGTACAACTTTGATGCAATAAGTTGTTTAAAAAAAGTTATCAAAACTAATTCTTAGTTAAAAATTTGGTTATGATGTAAATGTCTAGTCCAAAAAAATTAAGTATGTTCAAGCTATTCAAAATATAGTTAACATTATTTTTTAAATAATGTAAATACATACATAGTACATAGTATAAAATAAAGTCGCTATTTTCGTTTGTTTGTTTGTTTATTTGTTTGTCTGTATGCTTAAATCTTTAAAACTACGCAACGGATTTTGATGCGGTTTTTTTAATGGATAGAGTGATTCGTTTATATCAATAAAAATTTCCGAAATTCCCACGGGAACGGGCACAACGCGGGTAAAACCGCGGGGCGCTGCTAGTATTTATTTAATAGTTCAAATTCAAATTCAAAAACATTTATTTCAGATATAAGCAATCCATAACATTATTAAGATTAACATAACAAATTGAAATTAAAATTACAGTAACTTAAATTGAAATTACACATGTCATTAAATTAAATATTGTATTTTTCGCAGTGACGCCACGGCAGCACATATGATATATAATGTAAACTATAATTTAAGCAGCTTAATTATATTTATAACAGTGAACTAAGGCATGCTAAGCTGTCCATGATATTTTTTCAGTAGTTTTATTTATGTATTAGATTGCCTTTGGCTTTTCATTTGTAATTTTTTAATCTAAAATTATATATAACTAGTATTTAGAGGGTAGTCAAAAAAGCAAGAAGTATACACAAGACAGAATTATTTAGCCGTTTAATAGTTATCCATCTCTAATATTTTAATCAGTACATCAGACAGTTAAACTGTGTAGTTACAGTAAATACAATAAGCAATCGTTACATAAAACTGAGGATATCATAATGTTCAGCAATTTTGTGGTGAGAAAACGATTATTATATCTCAGAAACATTTCGTAATGCTTATGTTATTTATTTGTTTGATACAAACTAACTACAACTTGACTATTGTTTTACGTTATTTATTGTTAAAAAATGTATACACAGTTAAATAATAACAATAATCTCAGGACTTACGGTATTGCTGAAATATTAAAAATGGATAGCCATGAGTATTCTTAAATATCAATTTTGAATTACTTACCTAAAGTTTACAGCTATATTTGAAAGTATTGATTTTAAAAAGCCAAAGAATTTTACTCCAAAAAATCAACAAAAAATTCAGCGTTATGAAGTTTATAGTAGTGAAATATAACAAAATAAAACATCGAAAATCAAGATTAATTAAACCCGTTTGTATTGTTTGCCTGCACTGAGCGGCATAAAAAGGTGTATACATGTTCATTTGTTCACTCTATATACACATTGCTCCACTTTCTACGGCAAACAGTTATTCATATTTTCTCATAAAGCTCTTTTTATACTTATTAATTTGTTTAAAAGCACTTAGCACATCATTACTGCTGCTTAATAAGGGAAAGAGACATGAGAAAAACAATAAAGTAAAATAAATTACTATTACGGATTTATCAAGCTCGAAGTTGATATATTTTTACTACAGTTTTAGCGATAATCATAATAAAAAGATAATTAAGAGAACTATCTAGGTTTATAAAGAGAGTTACAAATATTCCAGTGAGAAATTACAGTGTACAAAAGTTTTATCAAATCTTTATCTCTTTATAGTAGTAAATATTTTTAAGAATTGTCTGAATTTTAACACTTGGTGTTATTTACCGTTTTGAGAGCAATACCTAGTAGGTAGATGTTTTCTTACGCAAATCAAATATTTTTTTAAGATTTTTTCTGTTTTACGAAAGAAGAATGATACATGCTCGTATGAACGTTTATAAGTAATCAAACTCTCCTTGTTTGAAATGGTTCTGTATGCATATTGCATAACCAAAATATCCTGCTTCTAAGTACTGTTTTTTTTTCTTGATTATGTATAAATAATAGTGATTGATATACAGGTAGCGACACGTAAGTTTAGCGCTGAGGGTAGTGTGGAGGGGATGGCTGCGCATGGTGACCGCTATACTAAACCCATACGCAGTCATCCCCTCCACACTTCACTCAGCGCTACACTATGAGCCGCGATCTGTACCCTATGGATATTCAGTATGACCGGAAACAGTTCAATCCACCTCGTAGGTTGGCATCCGACACTGCGCTTGTCGGTAAGTGGTCTCCATCAGAGAACTTTATGGTCTATGTCAGACAATAGACGTCCTAGGGTTATTATAATGTAAAATGATGATGATGCTGATTAACTTGGCTACAAAATCTTCAAAAAGTTATCTAGACCAAGATTAATCCTCAAACTTCGTAGGTATCGACTTGGGGTATTATTAGCCAGTCCGACCAGCACATCCAAGCTATTTTCGTATTACTTAACAAGCAGCTCTGGAGTTCAGTTTTCAAACTGAGATTGGCTGGTGCTTTTTAATTTAGACGAGTTTTGGATAGAGCTACGAGTATTTATGTTCAAACTCTGCTAAAGCGAGGGGGAGCAGAGATTCGTGGATATGAACACATTGCTGTAGACCGTGAGCATACTTCATAGATGTCATAATATTCATCATTTCAGCCTCTGATGGAGATATTGTTCTAATTGAGTTTCAATAGTAATGATAAAATATGGACGAAAACATTTCGACTTGAGGCACTAAGGTACGAGTATCTCGGTCGAGAAGACGTTACGCAATGTTTAGTACATTGATCAGCCGAGTAGGGTACAAAAACAGAATTAATCTAGTGAAAAACCAAACACAATTGTGACTAAAAGGAGTTTTTTTTCTGTTTTTTACTAAGTAAATACTTATATGGCATTTCTGATATGGGATTACGGTCTACAACGCTCTGCTTAGTTCAGCACATCTACTCTCCGCTTTAGCGGAGTCTGGGTCTTATAGACATGTACCATCAATATAAAAAATGTATAAATCGGTAATAATAGGTAATTAATTTGTACGTATTGAATTAAAGTTTCACTTGTTTGATTGGTGTGATTATTAAAAAGAATAACCGGCTAGAAGATGATTTGATGATACGATAAGTATAATCCTTACATTGGAATAATTATGCACGATATGGTTGAAGCGCTATTAAAAAATCCAAAGGAACACGCAATGTAGTTAGCATGAACTACGAAGTTTAACAGTAGAAAGTTTGGCTCACGGTATGTTCTCAGTTTAACAAAAATTGTAGTACAATTTTGTTATTTATATTCTTCTCAGCAATAGGACCTCCACTGTTGGATTTCAGCCTCCACTATAGACCGTTAATAAGACCGCTTGAAAAGGGCTAGCAACCAGCGGCCTTAATGTGGTCATGGTCTTGTAGGTGGACGTCCATGCTGTGCTTGGCGATACGTCGTTTCCATCTGAGAAATGTATGATCCCATCGACCCAATATAGGTACTATATGGCATAATAAATGGCAAAATTATAACAAAAGAAATATTTCCCTGTTAGTTATTGCAACTTTTTATGGTAACAAAATAAAATGAATAATGTATAAACAATAAACATAACTTCAACAACATACATTAAAAAGAAACCATTTTAAACTTGCCGTTTACCTATTGGTAATATTTTCCTCAAATAAGTATTTTCGGGAAAATAAAACTGTAATGTAAACCATAAATTATTTGCGTTCTTGCAAAATAAACAAACATGAGTGTGGAACGATTATTAATTACAATTAGGTATAATGCTATTAATTTGTACGTCGCCAGCGTATACTTTAACCGAAATGATGTAAGATTGTATTATTCTGTTTAAATTAATTATCTAGTTTTGCTTTTAGTGTAGTTAGTTTATGACAGTTTTATGTTAGTATTACTAGGAACATTACTAATGTATACTAAGGTCACCTTCGATGATATCAGCAATGGTGTCCTTAAATATTAAAAGGGTATTAGCCATAGCTTATGTAATCACCAGGCACTTCTTCAACCCAAAACAGAGCTGTTATCTACATTATTTGTCATATAACTATCATTTATTATGTACACTTTTAAACTATAGGTGATTTTGGTATAGTATACGTATAAGATAATTTTGTCCACTGCTGTTTAGCGATGCTTACAATGTTATTCGTTGACTTTATTATCCATTTGGCTAAGAAACATTTCACTTGTCTCCTTATTTTTTGGCATTTTTGGCATCTCCTACATGGGATTAGAAACTTCCGTGAAATCAAATCCTCTTTCGTAGGAGAGTTAGCTCTACAGAATGTTTCTTAGATAATATTTTTTTTTTGCCAATCTATCAAACAAAAAAAAAAATCATAATCGGTACATACTTGGCGGAGTAATTGCGTAACAAACATACGAAAAAAGAAAACATACTGATCACAGATTAAAACCTACGAATTGAGAACTTTTTTTGAAGTCGGTCAAAATCGATGAGCATATCAAAACCCTGTATTACATACGTATTGCACTCTCTTTTAAACTCTTTTTTATTACTTTGAAGTTTTGAGAGACAATTTTTCTAAGCAATGGTTCACTTTTCATCCTCACGGAAATAACTTTACAAAAATACATTAAATGTATAGTCTAAACAACTTGGGTCAGTTATACTCTATTTAGGTTGCTAAACTGCAAACACTGGTATAACTTATGTGCTAAACATACGTTACACCAGTGTTAGTAGCTCGTAAAATCAAATTGTATTGCAGATTTGTTCTGTTTGTAGTATGTATTTACAAATTAGCCAGTAGCAGTCAACAATGGCTTGTAAACATGGGTACAAACACAACAAATCGTAAAGCGCGTACTCCGATACATAAATAGTGCCCCGCGAGTTTTAATGATCGTTTTTCATATAAAATAATGAATATGCATTTTTGTGGGTCAGTGACGCTAGCGAGCAAGTAAACATTGCCACAGTGAAATCAAATCAGTACATTAACTTAACGCTGCTTCCAAATTAAACCTAATTGTTGAATAGAGAGAATTAATATTATTTTGAAGTAGATATTTTAAAAATTAAATAATGAAAATAGACATTGCGGTGACAAGACACATTGAATAATTTTATTTTTTATTTGTTTTTGTATGTGTATGACAGAACATAAGTTACAAATTAACTATTTTCTTACATAATAATGTTTGGAACCGATAAAAAAATAATACCGATGATTTTATCAAATATTTGTACATATAAAACAAGTTTTCTTTTGTTTGCATTCTGAGTAATATTGAATCTGCCTATTTTCATCCTATTTAAATAGTAAAAGACGTAAGTAACACACGTAAAAATACTTACGAGAGTTAGAATATTTGATGGCGATATCATTACCAGTGGTACCATTAGAAAACAAAAACATGTTCGACGTGTAATTTTCTTAAGAATCACTTTACTGTAGGTACTTACGAGTATCATCACAACTTTTTACCTGTTCAAGTGTATTAAATGACCATAAAAGTCGCATTACTGCTATAAATCCGCTATAACCTAGTCTGGTGACTAAGAAACTCGTTCGGACTCCTTGATCTTGACATAGATTTTGCTGAGAATAAATCCTTTACCGTAGAACCTGTTGGTCTATGTAATGTATGTAACTCATAGGTAGTTGAAGATTGTTAGAATATTTTGCAAAACTTATTTAGCACGCGATTAGTACAAATGAATGGAAAGTTAAACATTTAAAATAAAATGAAAAGATCTAGCCCACACTAGACTCGGCGGATATGGCTATTTTGCCTTTCTTGAATAACACAAGTAAGTACCTTTACAATTTTCAATACTGGGTTATTAAAAAAAGGTACGGTACAGCTGAAGTACCAACATAAAAGTCACATAAAACAATTTCTAAATAACTTTAACGTTCATTCGTCAAAGTTTATTATTTTAATCAATAAGTAATTATTTTTCACAAAAAATGGCAAAACCGCCTTCCATCGTGTACAAAATTTGAATATTTCGCTCGAATTGTTTAAATTATTGTTGATGTTTCGAAAATTGGCTCAGCAGATTTCTTCAAATTTTAAATGGGACCACTTCGGAAATATGCCCTTTCGAATTAAAAAAATTATTTCGATTCAGCGAAATGATCGATGAACATACACAAAAAAAATAAAAAATACGTACAGACGAACACTGAACCTCCTCCTTTTTGGAAGTGAGTTAAAAATGGCCAAAATTAATAGAAAAGTTTTCATCACTACCATATTTTCAGATAACAAAGCGTAAGGACTATACTTAGTGAGAAGTGGAATTTTAAGAGTTTTATTGTCTAAATACCTACATGCTTCTTAACTCATTGTGATCTTCATAAGCGCCTCTAACAAATTGATTGTATTATCACAATTAAATATGCTTACAACAGTTTCATAATAATTAAGAATCACAATTTAGGAAAAGTAGTTACTAAACTGTCGTTAGATTTGGGACAAAGATAGCAATAAAATATAAACCAGGTCAAACTAAATATCACCATTAATTTCATAACTTCAGTTTGTAATTATAAATAAGAAGTGGGTTTTGTCTGAGCATGGTCGTAATATAGGCAGATACCTGGCTAATGAAGCAAATAACTACATTATGCACTTTTCAGCACGCGAAAAAAAAAATTCAGTGACTTTCTCACGAGTAAACGTCCTAGTCTTCATTTGCCAGCGTCCATGTCGTCTTCGATGTATAAGCTCTACTCGTATCGATTGGGCTTACTATTCTTAGTTTGGTTCTAAAGATAACTACATGTATTCAATGCCGGGCATAATCATTACCACCATCTACAGCCATCTTTGTCCCACAGCTGGGTAAAGGCCTCTCTCTTATGGTGTTATCTGTCTCGGTCTTGTACCAATATTTTTTTTCGAACCATGTTTTTTTTTAGTATCGTCAACCTATTAAATTCCGGGTTTAACCAAAGCTATTTGATAGCAACAATAAGATCTATAATATTATTGAAGGATGTAGACTTCGGATAGACTAGGATATTATAAATTATATAGTCGCCAAAAGTTACAAAACGGTTTTGAAACTAGACCTGTTACTGCTGTTAAAACTGTGCCGCTTGCATAAATTTTAAATAAGTAAGTAAGTAAAATGATAGCAGCCACTAAAACAAAACAGTAATCTTAATTTTAATCTAAATAACCTCAGACTTCAATGTTCTTTTGTCGTAATATTTTCTGTTTAAATCTGCACCTATCTATGGAATTACTTGTCCTTTGAATCAGAGGACAACACTTAAAGTTTAAAATTCTCATTATAAACTTCACATATGTAAATTGTTTTTGTGCAATATTGCTGCATGGGTATGGGTGTAGGTAAACATCATATAAAATTATGTATAATAAGTAAAGGTTTTTGTTACTTTAATTATTGGTTACAGTGCAACGTTTCGACATAAAACTTTTGTACCATTTTCTAAGTCTGTTTTGTCTAGATTGTATTACCAAATGTACTAATTAAGCAAAAAATAGTTTTCTATCAAAACATCTAAGAAGTAGTGTAAAATGTAGCTCATTAAATTTTTGTTTCGTTGCTTCATTTGTGAAGTTATTTTAGACCCCATGTTACGACTTCTCGGAACAGGAATCCAAGGGCTCCTTGTCTGACACCATCGATATCAAAGCCAAGCATGGAATGTAAAAAGCCTAAAAAATGCCTATACCTGTGTTTAAGACGAAAGGGTCTAAGAATTTATAAATTGGTTTGAATGAAGCTTTTAAATTCCCTTACGACTTATAAGACGATAGAAATACTGCAAAATGGAGCTTTGGTAACTATTTTACACATATTAAATGAATGTAATTTCTAATTGTAATTTTATTATTATTATTTATTGTTTAACTGGTGAAAGTAGCGAATTTAAACTCCAAACGGTCAATTGAGTCAGTAAAAGCTGAAAAACTTTTTATAAAGTGTTAAAATTAGTATGAAAATTATCTTCTTTAAACTTTTTTGGCAGCTAAATACAATAATGTCGATTACTATTGAAGATATTTATGTTTGGTCATGTTACAAGATTGAATGTCTAAGAAAGATAAATTAGAAAGAAAATACCAAAAACAAATGCCCCAAATTAAAAAAGCCATTTTATGTGGACATTCATAACATTATCAAATAACTTCTCTCAGATAAGCGAATAAAATTGGCAAACTAAGGGTCTCTATTTAATAAAAGACCATATCTAATGGAAATTCCAGAAAAACTTACATTGCCATCGTAAGATATTTTGTTTCATATCTGAGGCTCCTTTATTACCACACTATGACAGAGACAAAGCAAATTTTGTACAAAAAATGTATCCCTATCTTGACCCTAATAAATTGTGTTAGCTAATATTCCACCCAGGTCCTAGACATCCCCTACATATTTGTTCTCGCGATTAGTTGAGAATGACCTTTATATATGTATATATACTAGTAGAAGCGTATTGTTTACCTTTGCTAGTATTACGTATTTGCGTATAACTCTTTGGTATAAGCTTATGACGAGGTGATTTGAGTTCTCTAAGAAAAAAAACACGAAACTATAATCGTTAACAACAAATTAACAAATTACCATACCGTATGTACCTTGTGTAAAGTTTAACATGTATTTTGGTAAGAAAAATGTACAGATAATATTTAAGTACTCGTACTATTCGTTATACTATTGCCGCAACCTAAATCTAGGACATTTAACCTGGTATATAAGCCCGATTACAGAGGCGCCAGCGTAAATTTAATAGCAACGTAAAAAGCATTCTCGCTATCGAATGCCTAAAGTGAAAAAGAAACAGAACTATGCTATTTGGCTAATATAATTACGATGGCGCCTCTGTAATCGGGCTTTATGTCTAACTTAAATTATCACTCGGCATGCAATTTGGCATGCCATTTCATTTTAACCGACTTCCAAAAAGGAGGAGGTTCTATGTTCGTGTGTATGTATTTTTTTTGTGTATGTTCATCGATAATTTCGCCATTTGTAAACTGAATCGAAAAATTCCTTCTTAGTTCGAAAGGATATAGACTCCCCAGGTGGTCCCATTTAAGTTTTACAGAAATCGGCTGAGCCCTTTTTGATAAACCAACAATAATATAAACAATTCGAGCGAAATGTTCGAATTTTGTACACGATGGAAGGCGGTTTTCCATTTTTTGCGAAAAAATATTAAAAATAAGTGATGAGAATGAGCACAATGATTATACATTATAATGATTATACACGGAGGAATAAAATGGAGGAATGTTGAATGATGCACTCATCATTCAACACCTCCATTTTGAGGCATAATAGTAACGATTTTCTTTAAAAATAATACATAATTTGACTCAGATCTACGTCAATGATTTCATATTGGTAGATTTTGTACTTCGTACTTTAGATATAATAGTTCTATCAAAATTATTTTTGATTGATGAAGATGGAACAGAAAACGTGCTAAGGTTTTTGTGATTGACTTAGTATGATTTCGTCCAAGTTTTTGTCATAAATTCCAGTTAGAACACAGTTTTTGTACATAGGTAAGATGATGGATTGCCACAATGTTATGATCAAATATTCTACAGGGTTATCTGCTTGCCCTATACTAAACAAAAAAGGGATAATGAGAACAATCATTATGAACAACTTTTACTATAAGCCCAACCCGGAATTCGATGAAACATAATAATCAGCTGTTCCATACAAAATTGGAACTCGAAATGGACAACATGGACATAAAACAGTATTTGTTTTTCGAATTCGGGTTGGTCCTATAGTAAAAAAATGTTTATAATGATGGTCTGAATGACCTCCTTTCGCCTTAGTACACTAGTTCTGAATAATCTTGTATAATGTTGATGATGTAAATGAAAACACGGGAGCATTAACACGTGATCGTAATTGAGCTCCTAGACAAAAAGCATTGTAGAAAAACTCATTTGTTAAAAATACATTTTCTTAACAATTTTATGAATTTTTTTTACTCTTATTTTAGTCCTACTACTACTTTCATATTTTTTGACTACTTTTGACAAAAAGGATGACAGTAAAGTTCAAAATTTCATTAAGACTCAGAGACAACTGAACTTCTTCAGGAAAATCTCGGTCCTGTTTGAAGATTCAGTATTCTAGAAATCCAGCGTAATAGTTCAAGTGTAGGAGTGTATCGCAAGATCAAAGTTGACCGTAATCTAAGCAGGCCATCCCGACAATGGTTATGACAGAACACCGTTTCATTTTATTGCACTGCTCGGCTTCTTTACATCTATCTGCTTTATTACCATGTCAACATTGTCTAAAACTTTAGCCAAATAAAATCGTAACCAGTTTCACACACTTGCATTTCATTTGGATTTACTAAGAGATAAGAGTCGTGATTGTTCGTCGATTTATTTTTACCCCAAGAGACTAGGTACTTATATACAAAACCGGTAAAAGATTATGAGAAAACGTAGAACGCACTTTGTCAGAAGAACGAAGAAACTAAGTGATCAAATAGCTTAAAAGAAAATCAATACCAAAAAAATGTATCCTGTTGGGCAATCGCTTAAATCAACGGTTGTACAATGGGATATATGTTACAAATACACAGTGCACTCCTTATGATGATCTTATTTATAAAATTCTCGTGTCACAATGTTAGTTACCTCAATCCTCCGAAACGGCTTTACTGATTTTCACCAAATTTTATTTGCATATTCAGTAGGTCTGTGAATCGGCTACTATTTATTTTTCATACCCCTAAGTGATAAGGGTTGTTCACCCCCGGGCGAAGCCGGGACGGGTAGCTAGTGATCATTATAAGTTTGTATTACAAATAACAAACAAGTCAACACAATGACTCCAATTACAACGGTGTGTGTGTGTTTTTTGTATATTTTACAGTTTTAACATGACTAAGCGATAAGATTAATTAATTTAATGTTGAAACTTTTTGGACGTAAATAAAAAAAACGAAAACTTCTAAATAAACTGAAAAATATTTGGAATAAAAATCACTCGTTCATTGTTATAACGCCTGAGATTATCCTACCACTTAACCTTCAACAGAAACCTAAGGTACATTCAGTATTTCAAGCCCAAGGCTGAAAGGCTCAAAGGTGTCAACTTGTCACAATAATCATGGTTCATTTGCAAAAGGCATAATTTGCTTAGTCTTGGGGATCTCTTAGTAATAGTAGGTATACTGGGTATTTACTAGCTTGATTTATGTTTCGAGACGTTGTGTACTCATTATGAAGAATAATAATTACTGAAAATAATAAATCTGTTAAAAAGTTACAGAAACATTACTTACTAGTAGTTCTCCGAACAGTAGATCTCGCAAAACATCTCTATAACTGAATCTTCATTAGCCTATATCTCGACTCGCTCTTCACCGATTTAGTTCATACTCGCAAGTCTTGTTAGGATTTAAATACTTAACTATTTTGACGAATATTATCGAAATTGGCTGAATAGATCCTACTAATATTATTCAACTACTATTATTTTTACTAATATTATTAACAAATCCTACTAATATTATTTGCGAAAGTTTGTATGTATGGATGTTTGTTCCTCTTTCACGCAAAAACTACTGAATAGATATTGAGATGAAACTTTGCAATAGTAATATTTATACATCAAAATAACACATAGGCTATAATTTATAAACATATTGCTTGAAACGAAGTTCGCCTGGTCAGCTAATAAAAAATAGTCTTGAGTCATGATTTTATTTAAACGACGATGACGCAATGTCAAGATTTTTTTTTTGGTTATTTGATACCTATTGCATATCAAAATACATGGAGCATGAATTCGCAACTACATTTTTGACAGGTAGGTACCTTCTAGGCAAGCATTTTATATCATCACTAACCCGTACTAAAATGATAGTCTGCGTTAGATTAGGCTCGATTGGATACGACAATAGCGAACGTACTTCAAATAAATGACATCCTAAGAAATATTATTTAAATACTAACTGCGCCCCGCGTTGTTACCCGCATTAGCCCGAGAATAAAAGTAGCCTATGTGAACTCAAGCGGTTTTAATAACCTGCCAGAATAGCTCGCAGATGGTAGATTTTTTTCCTACTTACTTGACACTTATCGTCATATTTTAGACAATTCATACAATATCTTTATAAATTGTAGCCTATGTATTGTTCTGATGTATAAACTATATTCTTGTAAAGTTTCATTAAAATCCGTTCAACAGTTTTACGTGAAAGAGTAACAAACATCCATCCATCCATCCATACTTACAAACTTTCACGTTTATAATATTAGTAGGATGTCTAGATGTAAGCCTACCGTTATCATTAATTAGTTATTAACAGAGTCGGGAGTCATAAGCGACGCTGCAGGATGCATCAATATTTCTTTACAAACGGGTATCATCTAGCTAGTACGATCTATTAATTAATGCAGCTCAGTATTTAATAAACGCTTTTATGTTTAAGTTAAGGCCGTCCCATCCCGTTTGCCTTCTTTACTATAAAGAATGAGATTACAATCTACCGACCATAGTGTAAATACTTAGTACTTATAAGTAAGAATTGCATTCATATTAGTACCTTCAGCGTAATGATAATATATTATGTAAGTATTTAGCGAATGTGGAATGTCAAGATCATTTGAGGAACACATCACTCATTTACTTGACCGACTTTGAAGTTACCGTCCCCGTCCCCGTAAGTGATCACAATTATACGTAATTAGAGTTTGATGTACTTTGTTCTAATGTTAGGCTCTCTTTACTTAATGAGCACCTAGGTATAAAGAAGGAAAAATCGGTCAAGTACGAGTAGGACTCGCGCACGCAGGGTTCCGTACTGTATGGGAGCCCCCCTTAAATAATTATTTTAATTTAATTATTTAGCATTGAATTGTATATACAACTAAATATTCTGTGAAAATTTCAAGCATCTATCTGTTACCATTATTAATATCGAGCGAAAAACGGTAAAAAATCAGGTTTTTTGTAGCCCCCCTTGAATATTAATTGTATTCTACTTTTAGTATTTGTTGTTATAGCGGCAACCGAAATACATCATCTGTGAAAATTTCAGCTTTCTAGCTATAGCGGTTTATGAGATACAGCCTGGTGACAGGCAGACAGACGGACAGCGGAGTCTTAGTACTTAATAGGGTCCCGTTTTTACCCTAAAAAGGAGCATTTGATTAAGTTGTAGTTATCATTATACGAACTTACAACCAAGGCATACTTCTAAAACTACGTACCTACTAATAAAAATAAATACATTGGTTCATCCGTTTAGAAGATATGAGGTCACAAACTGACGCACAACTATTCGTATAATCCACGAGAAACACATTCAAGCTATAACACCCCCTCTGATTCATAAGTAAGGTAAAACATTGTAAAAAGCGTGACACTGGTATATAAGTAAAAAACTTTTTGTCGGGAGTAATTGAAATTTTACTGACATATTATTTTCAATTCACAAAAGGGAGTCTATGTTTCATCAATCGTCCACCACTAAATATGTTAATTTGATTGCTAAGATCAATTACGTGTATCATGTTATCCTATTAATATCGCTAGCAAGTTACCTGTTTTGTATGCATTTAACTAAATGACGTCAATACTAGTCCCATAAAAATTAAACAAGACGCAAGTTAAGGAAACTACAAGCTTGGTATGGTCATGGTTGAACTTGAGTGCTGATATCAAAGCTCGCTGTAATTTATCTCATTACTCTAGTTATTTATACAGATATGTATCACAAGAACGTGTGAAAAGTCTGTATCGAGAGTTCCGATGGAAACCCTTCCTTCGATACAAATATTATTACCTTTTTAGATTTCAGCGAGACTTATAAGACAAAGGAGGTTATAGTGGATTTTTATCAATGATTTACTGATTGATTGTGAAGAGCTTGGTGTTTTTTAAAACCATGAAATCGCAGCGCAAGTTTGATAAGAATTTATTGGACTTTATCTTTGTTGTTTTTGAAAGTAAAGGTAAAACAAGGATAACAGATAATTGTTATTAATACTCTTATCATTTTAGTAAACTAATCCAGCTATGCCTTATATGCTTTGCTGAATAAAAAACGAAAATTATAAGCGTGAAGGAAAAAAAGTAATAAAATATGTATTAACTAAACAGTACCATAAAATCAGAAAAAAGACACAAAAACCAAAGATAATCCAAAACTTAATATATTACTGGTTGAATTGTTTATTCGTTACTGCTAAAACTCTTTCCTTTTTCCTGTTAGCATGCCAAAAAATAACGGTACATGAGCATTTTAAGTATGTGCATAACATTTGAAACTTAGTCATTAAGATTTTCCCCTTTAATATATGCGCCAACTTTGGCATCTAGCCATTGAATAAAATGAATAGTAAGTTTGGACCCTTGGCAGCTAAGGGTAGCTATAATTTTTGCAAGGGAAGCTATGAAATATTCATGAAATTTCAGTAAATGTACCTAAATGGCCAAGTATTAATAATGCCTAGTAACTCTGCTAGATAAACTACTAAAGACACTTTCGTAATTAGACTGACCGTATATACCATAATATAATATCATCGTATGCATCACTACAAAAACTTAAACTTAATTATTACACTTTGGACTGAAAGTAAAGTACCAAGTAAACTTAAAATCTCAATATTAATATTCAAATATGACTTAGCTTACACTGACATATTTTTTTACTCAATACATCCAAACGAGCAAAATGGTCAAACAATCTTAGATGCATTGCAGTTAAATTCTATAGTGTACCTAAATTTTGTTGTTCCAAAATCATCCTTACAGTTTCAAAATAAAGATGTTTGTTGTATTTGTGTACTCATTCTCAAATTACCGCTGAAACAACACATAATTCCAAATTCTCCACGTAGCCCATCTCAGAAATTGCACAAGAGAAGCGAAAGACGAACTCAATTTCCCAAATGCTTGTGTAGTGAATTCTAAAAGTTCGGCAAAACCTCAACTGTCACATACACATTTACACGATATATAGGTATAAGTTTTAACATTGTACGTGGGTTGAATCTGGAGATAGGAGCACTGAACTTGGGCAAGTGCATTGACTCGGGCACCTTCGTAGCGATGCGATTATGTCAGCTTAAAAGGGTGCTTAAATTCAAAGTCGTATTTCTGCTGTTTGTCCTTTTTCGAAGTATTGTCACGTCGGTATTTTGATGCTGCGTTATGATTATGGGTTTTGTCAACCCACGAAATTCTATAATCTAAATATTTATAATACTTATTGCAGTCACCTTTGTAATAAACAACACGTAAGTTTGTTTGTTGAAGCCGTGGTGGCCTAGAGGTAGTAACACCCGCCTTATGATCGTGAGGTCGTGGGTTCAAATACCGATCCTGTACCAATGAGTTTACGTTCAGAATTTTACAACATGGCTTTTCGGTGAAGGAAAACATCGTGATGCAACCTGCATACGTCCTTTCGAAGGCGTATGTGAATCCACCAACCCACACTGGGCCAGCTTGGTGGATTTGGCCCAATCACCGTTCGTGGGTAGGCCTACGTCCTGCAGTGGACTACTAAAAAGGCTGATACAGTACAGTACAGTACAAGTTGTGAGTTGTTAGTCTAAAATAAAATTAACACTTAAATATTGAATATTCGGAAATTCAAGAAAGTAAATTGACATAGTCTGTAAATTCAATTATTTTAAGTAAGTCAGCTTTAAGTAATATAAAAATTAAGCTGCTCAAAGAGGTATTTATTTAAGACTTTGTATTTAGTTAAGTAAAACCAAATGTTTAAAGCATTTACCCACAACCCACAAGTTTGTGAGCACTTAACGTTGAATATCAAACATTAAAAATTAGTAGATTTTTTTTCGTCCTAACAAAAGCAGTCTTTACATATTCTTAAGGTTAAGTCTTTAGTAGTACCTCTATACTAGCTTTCATACGAAGACACAGTAAAACTTTCGCTTTTATAATAATAGCACAATCAAGAAATATCACTTGTGATATGAGTATGAACCACAGAACAGGAAATTCTCTTTTCTGTGGTGTGAACTGTAGTTACTTTACATCACACAATAAATTTAGTTAATTTCAAACTGCACCAAGAATATTAAGCGTCAAAATCGATTTAGCAACTTTACAGATGAATATTGAACAGCGATAAAGTAACTGAACGAGGTTAGTTCAAGCGTAACTTTGTGTAATATTTGCATACAGAATTTATTTCTTCGGTTAAATTGTTTCACCTTCCGGAACTTGCTCTATGTTATAACAAAAGATCAAAGCAACATTTGCATTACCTGTAACATACTTTACTCAGTGAGTAATCAACATAGAAGCATAATTATTTAGAGCAGACTTTTAACTTAGGTATTTACATAAAGGTACTTATATAATTTCAGCAAAGTATGATCAAACATTGTAAAAGTGCAAAAACTATAACACTGGTCACTAGCTGTTATACAGACGAGCAGCTGGAAAGCCGGCCGGTTTCGGAGTATTTAGTACTCCATCCTCAGGGAATACGCGCAGGGAAGTCGATGGGGTGCGCGTTTTCCCTGATACTCTAGGTATTTAGTTATTACGTGAGTTTAGCCGTATTTTCTTATAATTATAATGAATACTCACGCTAGTTTCAATAAAGCAAAACTGCAATATTTTGAATTAAAATTCAGAGGTCTTGCAATCCAAGTAATATTAAGTTTGATTGTTTACTAAGAAAAAGTTATGAGTAATCATACAAATATTTATGCTAGATATTGTTTTAAAAAAATAGTACCTATTTCATATACCATATATAGAATACTTCAAAACAAAAATATTGTTATTTTCGTCTCGTTAATTTTGCGTCGTTAATGTATTTTAATGGAATTGGTGAATTCGATATTAAAAAAATCTAAAAATGTGCGACCTTTACACTATGTTTTGTAGTGAATTAATCAAATTATAACTGTAAAATACCATTTTGGTTCAACAGTTACATTTTATAACTTTTAAAGACATTGGTTGCGTAGCATTTACTTTTTGTTTTTATGAAAACATTATTTTTAAAAGCAACCACAGTAGAGCACTTTTCATAATTATTCAAAATTTTTACCTTTTGACATAAGATTTTCGCAAATTATAAAATATTTTACCTAGCATATTTCATATGCCAAAATATACTAACTTAAATCTAGAGCAAACATAACAAGTTATTCTACCCATTAACGTCGACATCTTTTGAAATACTAAGTACGTGAATATGGTAATTAAGTTAAAATTAAGTACAATCTGTAACCATTTCGTCAATTTACGCACTGAGTCGTTTAAGATTAACGTATGTTGAATTAACATGTATTGCATTTAATGTAGCATTATGTTTTTCACCATAACTTAACCAAAGAAACGTTGCGACATATTTACATTGTAACTGTAATTTACATGTAACTGTAATTTACTGTTTACATTTGATTCAATACTTGATTTAAATTTGACTCTATTGAGAAAAAAGGTTAATGATGGGTTTTGAAATAAAATATTAATGTTTATTTGATTAGTAAAAAAATATGTAATATCTCATCGCAATGTTATGCGATACTTTATCTTATCATTTATTAACTCTATAATACCCCCGTTATAGAAATCAGAAGAGAAAAACACCTAAAGTGATGTCATTAGTAAAAATAATCTCTACGCGATTTATTATATGGTAACTGTAAGTAGAAATATATTTTTATAAATATTTATCATTGTATTTATTTAACAAAATCAACTAAAAGTGAATTGAGCTGCATTTTGTCTCCATTGATGCACGAAAACTTTGCTTCGTTCTAACAAACAATGCTCATAATTATTTTACACAGACGTTATACATTATAGTATACGTTACGTGTAGGTTCGTGTCGTTAGGATACTTCAAATCTACTAAGCGCATTCTAATATATCATCACTGTCTATAAAATATGTAGTAATGTATAGATCGTCGCGGCTTTTTAACTAAAACCGCCAGAAGGTAAAATTACACGGGTCAATAGCTGCTGCAAAGTCACTGTTGCAGCAAGCTATTGTTGTATTGGTCTCATGTCAATAGGTATTTTATAAGAAAGACTAGTGGCAAAAACTTTTCGCTATCACGACAATTTCTGTGCGGTAGTGACCTTTACATCAAAATTGCTGTGATAACAAATTAAGGATCAATCTCAGATTATATTAAAGGTTTCACATTGAATACAATAAGGTTTATAAATAAATTGTCATTTTGTTGCTCGGTAACTTTGTTGCTTAGAAATCATCAGTGTACAGTCATTGCTGGATATTTTTTTTTTAATGCGAATATGTCCGCGCTTGTCCACCAACTCTTCTGATGGTAAGCGACGTTGTGGTCTATTACCATCGAGTGATATCTATATAATTTTGCATTATTATATCAGGCAAAAGGTGTCTACTGTTGGACATAGGCACTCGAATATGGACCAACAGTTATAAATGAACACATATTATAGGACTTTTAAATAACCATTTTACTATATTTTTGTTCTAATACATTCTCAAGAGGACTTGCTATGGATACCAGTTTGCCAGTTTAAGCTATTTCTTGCATGCTACGTAGCTATTTATAAAAAAAAAAATTCTATTCAAAATTAAGTAACTTAGTGATGCGCTAGCCGCTAAGTACTTAAAGAATCGGTATTACGTCGGACTTTCGCTCCGCTCAGTCAATCGCTCCGTTCGATTTGGTTGTTGAAGCACACATAATATAATTAGTTGCGTCAGAAACCGCTATGTGGCGTGCTCTACCGGTCCCATAGTTATAGATGGATGTAGCGTGTGTGGAATATGTTATGCTGCTACTTTCACATACCATTCGTCGCGAATCTCATGCGTGACGATATGGACTTCTTTTATTTTTAGATTCGAATGTCTTCGCTTCCGATATACATATCTAAGGAGTTAGCATTATGTCTTACGACGAGTTTTTTTTTTTGGGTAAAATAAGTTAATACCTTTTCAGAAACATGTACAATAAAAAAACGGTATTAGAAGCGGGAAAGTTTATGTAGGTATGTTGTTTATGAAGTTATGTATATTTGAGTGCTCTACAACAGACATCTAACTAATTATGAATGAAGTTTAGATTTGTATGTAACTAGATAGGAAAATTACCAACATTGTTTTAAAAACATCGAATAACTTAAGTTTATAAAAAATGAAACTAAATCATACAAATTAGAAAAACATCTACTACTACAGTAGTAGTAGTAGTAGATATTTGAATCTAATTTATATTTTTAATTTTTGTACCTATTAAATGCCTTTAATTTTTTTATAATGCCCATAAAAAATCAAATAACTGTTTCTGAATAGATCTAAAAATTATTACTCTATATAGTTGTCTTAAAACGTTACAAAGCCTGTGTTATAGAAAAAACGACTACAGCTTAGAAGCTTTTGTTGACGACAATTTATGTAACAAGTTGGTAGATAATCTTACTTAAAAAACGCATTACAGTTATGACAATGCTCAGATGTTAATCTAAGTTTTTATTATGAGACTTACGTACTCGTCCACCGTTAGGTTGCGTATTATTTATTTTTATTCCAATGAGCGACCAAATATTATCGAAAATTAAATGAAACTAAACTACCATATAAACAAAATTCTATACCTATATTGTATGGCACAAAAACTTCTTATTAAATATCTAAGACTGATTGAATAAGGATTAATTTAATGATTCGACTAGCGGTAACAAAAAATACGTTGGTTTACAAAAGCTAGCCAAAACTAGTAGGTAAGTACGAATTGTTCTTGTCGCAAAATTTATCTCGAATTGTCCAAAATATTATTTCGTTTTCTAGTAAATATCCTGAAAATGCTCGTAGTATCAACCACATGAAGTGATTGTATAATCCAATTCTATTTCCGTAGAAGTAACACAAAATCATCGTCATTTACAACTAATTCTGCTCACTACTGCTATAAGCCTTTTTTGCATAGAGAAATCACGCACGAGTGACAATGAAAATTAAACACAGAACTTAATGAAAGGCGTTTTAGATCATGAGTCAAAACACATAAATATTCATACGCTACGATTACACGAAGTGCAATGTTTGCCGTTTCAGTCATAAAAAATAAAAATTGCACATTTTTTTTTTCATTTACATAAAAGGCAATTTGGAGCGTCAGTTCAAACAAATCAGTTTGCGCGTGGACCGTGTTAAGTGGATGATTTATGCACTTGTTAACCAGGTTTTTATTGCTTGTAAAGTTTACCATACCAAAGTGGTGATTGAGCGTAACACAGCGTTTTATAATTTTGAATTTTATTTAGTGCAATAACTTACATTTGTGCGAGTGATGTAATAATCTCAACCGGGTTCCTTATCCAAGAATAAAAAAATATCATTCCACAGCTCCTTGTTATTATTTGGCTACAGAATATGTAAACTTTTTTTTTTTTGGAAAAAAAAAGTATATTCCATGAATATTATTAGCATTGAAAATAGGTGTTTAAAAAGATTGACAAAAATAAATTTTGACATTTTTAATTTCTTAGGTTTAATAAATTTTGAAAATGAAAAACGTTGCGTACATATGTTGCGTAATATAAAAAAATGCCTTAAAGATTGATGAATCTACCGTAAATATAAGCTCAATGAAGAATTTGACGTCGTTAAAGAAATAAATAAAACGACATTTATATAAAATTATTTATTATTTACTTGTTTATAGGCGAGCAGTATAAACTGATGTGCCTATATCAAGCAGAGTCGAATAAAATTAGTATAATATATACATTAGTTAATTTTTAACAAAAAAAAATACGTTCTTGAAATTTTATTGTGTAATGGATAACCTAACTACCTACCTTAATAAACAAAGGAGATATTGCAAAAATATATAGAAATTGGGCCACCAAAGGGTACAGTATTTCATAATTTGCTTCGTTTCTTTCGGATAATTATTTTCCCGTTATTTTTTACAATAAAAGTGTCCATTAAAAGTAATTTCAATTTCATGTATGTATTCGGATTGAAAATTACTTTGACATTGTTTAAAAATAAGGCAGCCATACTCTTCTTCTTTTATATTTTGGTGTCGCATGGCATTTGCTAGTGTTACTTATGAGTATTGAACCTTTTTTTTGTATTTTATCAAAATAGTTACAGTCTAAGTCACGTCATAAGTAGTCCGAAAAAATTGGTTGCCTGTAAAGTCGGTATACGGGCGAAAGTTTTACGTGACAACGACTTTGAGACGAATGAGAGCGAGTGAGAGGCACTTACGTGCTCTCATTGTGAGCGCATAATGTGAGCGGAGCGTAACGCAGTTTCTTGAAGTGTCACCCGGCAAACCAATTTATAAGACGTTGTCACGTCAAAAGTCGCGGTCAAGTTAGACCTCAGTAAAGCATCGGCAAACTAATTATCACTGATAGAAACACATTTCACAAAATAATAAAATGCGGCGACATGATTTTTCCCCGTTGCCGCCAAAAACCACCCGGCCATCATACTCGACTTGAAACATTTATAAAATGTCACAAATAACAAAAATAGGCTAAAGGCCTGTTTAAAACCGATTTCTATATTATTTTGGATTCTTATAACAACGAAAAGAACATGTTTCATTGCAATTCGTTGGATGATTTTTTATTGTTAACTATTACAGGATTTAAACACCTCGTAGTCAAAATATTTTATTCAGCATTCTCCGATCTTAGAAATATATGGTTACAAACATTGTTTTATTCTTCGCTCCATTTTCACATCATTGATCCTCCTTAGTTTCTTTCCCGCCAAAAAGTAAGTATTCATCCTTCATTCTCCTTTTTTTTTAAATATATAGATCTAACTTGTCCCGTGAGTTTGATTACTAAAGAGGTTTCTTTCTATGTGCTACGTGATCTTCATACACCATTATAAGAATACAGCAATGTGAATGCGGGGCAAGTTATTTCGAAATAATTCACAGTTGTTTAGATCCATTTATACAGAAATAAGATAAAATATAATACTTATAAGAGAATATAAACAACATTACACTCATCACACTATTAATGATGGTTTTATAAAATAAATATAACGACAAAATGTTCTTGATTATTTACGATAAACAGGAAAATAAAAACAAACCTCTTACACGTTTGCCTTCGACTTTCTCGGTGACCCGCGACTTCACCAAGTAACAACTTAATCCTCCTCAGGGCCAGCGCAGTGGATTTGACTCGTAGGCCTAGCCTATGTTCAGCAGTAGGTATACTTTTAAAAATTACAGATACATGAAAGGTAGATACATACATATACCGTGTGTCTCTCAGAGATCTAATAATACTGAAACCACTTATATGTAGTACCTACCTACGTTATTATGAACAACTGAAGATTGCTGTTGGTCCCATAATAAAAAAATCAACGAAATAAATGAAACAAAAGAAACGTATAAAGTCTTGATCGTACCGTACGTATAAAGTACCTATAAACATATCAATTTGATGTATCATTAACGTCTGAGAAGTTTTGCTAACAAAACTAAACTCTTCAGTGCATTTTTTACATGTAGGCTATTAATTCTATGAAGGTTATATAAAAAAGGTTATATGTGACCAAAATGGCAGTAATTCTATAACTGAGCAAAAATCAAATTGGAAAATGTGAAATTACTCATAAATTAAGCATTTAATGCGGTTGTTTTACTCTGCGCATTTATTTATCATAGTTTGTCGGATTTTTTGAGCTACTGTACCTAGTCTTAGCCCTTTTTGCAATATCACCTTTGTCGAAACTAACGGTCACGGAAAAGCAATTAATTATGCAAACGAACCCATCCGTGATTAAGTTGATTGGTCGCGGTTGCATAACGCCGTCCCTTGTTTTGTCTATGAGAGACAGTGAGAGTATTTCTAAGTTTAGTGGGTCTCGATGATGTTCGGGCGTGGGATAATGGGGCCAAGAGAAATGTACTCGTAAGTATGCAACTATCTATCTTATGTTTATTACTGGCGCAGTAAGTCGAAATCGGTCAATCATTCAATTGTGCGATACCTACTAAGGCCCACTTAATACAACCGTCTCTTTAGTGACTAAGTTCATGGAGAGATAAAGTAGAAGACCGGTTGGCCAAGCATGCGACCACGAAAAGCCACGAAAAGAACTCTTTTTGACGTGTGAAAAAGTGATAGATAGGTATATACTTGGCCATAACTCTATCTCTTTCTGACACGTCGAAAGTAATGATTGGTGGGGCGCATCTACACGAAATGGGAGTGAAGGAATGAAGCTATGTTATCTGTTATTAAATTTTTACTATATATATTTATAAAAGTCTAATGATATCTACTAAAACTGCTATAAAATCATTGTGGAACATTTTGACTGTGACATCAAAACTTAAATCGAGAAAAAGTCAAGTGTTCCATACAAAAAGTTCATCGACTCTGGTCAAAATGTATGCAACAGCTGATTTTTTCGTGATGTTTCGTTGAGAGACAGCGAGAGTGTTTCTATGTTTAGTAGGTCGCGTTGATCTTCGAGCGTGGGATAATGAGGCCAAGAGAAATGTAGGTACGAGACTTGGTAACTTTTTTATTTTTGATCTACATTTAAAATATTAGATTGAATCCGTCGTCAAATATTTCTTAGAACATAATATTGACGGAGCAATGAAATTAATGAGTTAGAAATACAAGTCAGTAAGCATTTCAAATTCTTGTTGATTTATTTCAGGGCATGCTGTATAATTTATGTATACCTACATGTGAATAAATGCACACATGACATTACAATAATTAGACAGCGTAAGCATTTTTTACATTTACTCGTACCTCAATTTTTATCTTTCTTTCTTTCTTCTTATATTCTAAAGCTACAGTAGCTATAAAATATCTACTTAGTTATTTTTTCCGACACAATAAGCAATGCGGAAATTTGAAAGGGCTATTGAAATAAATTAAAATCGTATTTCACGTTGAGTACCTTCCAACCTAATTCCAAAAAGTTTTCTCCCAGCTACCGGCACATACCTACCTATATTTATACCGGCTGTAGTATCCACAAACCATCGGGATATTTTCGCTAATAGCGGTCGTGTTCTAATGGAAATTCGTAATTTCGCGAACTTGCTAATAGGATTTCGTCCGTTATGGCTCAACGATGTTACACGCTTCGCGCGAACCGTATCGGAGTTTCGAAATGGGGGTAGGCAAAAAAAGCCGGCCGCCAAATTGTTGAGCACATGCTAATTTTGACGAAAACCCCATTTCTATACTTCGTTAATGTTTGTTTTCTGTTATGCTGGTTTTTTAAATTTAGGAGCGACGCTTAACTTTTTATATACATTCCTGAATCCTAATATCGACTACATTTTTTTATTTATTTGAAATAAATACATTTTTTTTTTATTAATCGTCACAAAACAAATAATTAATTTTAATGTTGTTATAGGTACATACATTTTAATTGCCAACCTAAACAAATCGGATGGTACATAGGTTATCTCTGTATTTAAAAAAAAACTCATTAAATTACGCATAAATTATTCCAGTAAATCAAACTGATTGCTTACAAGACAAACTATCGTGTATCTAACAAATTGCCATAGCACAAAAAGTAAAAACACACAAATAAATTCTACTTTGCAATAAAACGAACATAAATTCAAACAGCCACCCATAAAACAAATTAAAATTACTAGATATCTCTGCGTAGACGATAAACAATTTCTCTAACTTTCTTTTACTTAAACATAACTTGCTTTTACATTTTTTGCGTCTACAGCATTTTGCCAATTAAATTTATTCGCTACAACTGACAGTTATTTTATAGCACGCTTTTTACAGAAATCATTAATCAAAACATCTATTTAAATCAAGTTTTGGGCATCTATTTATCAATCGATAAATATCCGTCTAATTTAAGAGATAGTGCTCAAAAACATGTTTCTAATAAAAGGTAAAATTACTTACAGCGTGAAATAAAAACCAACACTCACTACCACAAAAGTTCACAGTTCACAGGTCGCGTAAACGATCGATTACGAATGGTATCGAATCAAGTTTCTAAGTTCGTTCTCTTCAAGTGCCGTGGTCACACTGAGCGGGTCCAAACGGAAGAGCTGCGCGTGCTTACTGCGGCGAGCGTTCACCTAAAAGTAAAACCGAAACTGCGCTCGCGCCTTCTAGCACCCTACGGCAAAAATTAAGGTTAAGGATAGAAAAAGCAACAGTAGCAATATGCTTTTTCGTAAATCAATTCGATATATCGTGAGTACTATAGATCGATGCTAATTGTTAGCAATTGGAGCGTGAGAGTGTAGCGCTTAAATCATTTCATTAGTAGATGTGTGTTGAGGTTATGAAAGAAATGAGATTTCTAAATTATGTCATTGACGTTCAAGTGCTATTGTGTTGCTTTGAGATGAGCTTTACTAAATAAATGTAAACGGTTTAAGTATTTCTATACGACATTAAATACGAAAATTATAATAAACACAAGCGATATTAAATACTACAGAAATGTTTATAAATTATGACAATGTTTTTTTTTTTTTGCAAAATTTAGTATCTTCCTAAATAATGCTAAAGAAATTGATACCTCATTTTGTCAATGCAATTTTGAAATAATTTTCATTTGATCGCAATAATTGTAGTAGATTTTCTATTTCTCAAATACGAGTTAAGATTTGCCGCACCAAGTGGAGACGTCTGAGCGTCTTAGCAGAAACCATGTTATGATAATCACCCAGAGGCTGGTTTTCAACAGAATCGTGTACTTCACAACATTAAAGGTAGCTCCAACCTATATAAAATCTATAACAATACCATACCGCAAGAAGTTAGGCAATATACGTAATCAATTGCCCTAAAATGTTGTCACACTTTTTGTCAACGCACTTGCAATAGTCTGATCTAACTCATGTGTGATGAAATGTTATCTAGAGCGGTCTGTTTAACATTTTATTCGCAAATTCGGTTTGCAAAAACTACAATTGTTTCTAAACGTAATCGATTTGTTGCAGAATTGGTCAGTTCGAAATCGATTACTAATAGAAATGAAAGCGAATATGGTTTATTAATTTTTATGCGTTCGTTGAGTAAGTTTTGGAGCATGCGCTCTCTCGAATTTTAGAGTTCCATTTACAAAAGGTTGAGAATGTTACAGCTTACTTTGTTTTTTAATTATTTCAAGATAATATGGTTATGTTCTTTAATATACATTATCAGACTTACAACCGAGACAAGACCAACCAAGACCGACAAGTAAAGTCGTTTTTTTTTTGTAAATTTATAATAAATAACGAATTAAATATTCTTACTTACTTAAAACAGTATAGACTTTTAAAATATTGTGTTTGTGTTATAATTAATCAAACTAAGCTTGAATCGTATGTTCTTATTTTTCTTCCTTACTAATGTTATAAATCCGAAAGTGTATTTGTTATGACCCATAATGTTCGTATATTTGTTACTCTTTCACTCAGCAGCAGAGAGTATTTTAAAAGTAGAAGAGTGTTATACTCGTAGAATACTTTTCGTCCCGTAAAAATATCTAGCCCTGGTGTCAAAGTTTTTAAGCCGCCTGAAGGCCTCCGTCGCGGCTAAACGGTAGAAACAACCGGGACCTACGATTTGACGTGTCATTCCAGCCACGGTAGCGCTCAGTCATAAATGCCACTCATCACGGTCACACCATCCAAGGACTGACTTGCTGAACTTTGGTTAACTTTGGTGATCGCTGATAAAAATCTAGTCAAAGGTCGCCATGAGCGGCTACACTTATACTAGTAGTACGAGTACTTACTGTAATGTACCACCCTTTCTAAGAGTCCACTGCAGGACGTAGACCTAGGGGTTTGGTGGATTCACATACGCCATCGAATTTCTTCTGCTGACGTATGTAGGTTGCCTCACGATGTTTTCCTTCTCCGAAAAACCAGTGGTGTGAAATTCCGTCCATAAATTCCGAAGAATTCATTGGTACGGGACAGGGATTTGAACCCACGACCTCACGTTTGTAAGGCGGGTGTCACTATCTCTAGACCACCACGGCATCCGTACTTTTACACGGCTTTATTAGTAGTAATACAGAGGAATTCTCAGTACATAAGTTACAGTACACATTTTGCACTTGGCCAGTTTTTTATAAAAGGCGGAAAAATACAATTCCTCGTACCCAAACAAAACGTTTTGTGTTGGGCTTAGGGAGATAAAATAGGGAATATAAAATGTATGCCACTCGAATTAGATACACGGCTTATTTACATATTTTTATTCGACATTCAGTACAGGCATTTTAGCGGAAACTTCGTGGGATTTTCATTTTTGCGCATTGCTACTAAAAGATAAAATGAGATTTTTTCTAAGTGTTCAGTATGGGACAGGATAAAGTAGATCCTTATATGATCCGTTGTAAATGTGTATGTATAGGTATTTTACATTTACCTAGCTAAGTTTATAATTTTCAGTATTTAGCGGACAACTAAAACCATTTAGATCCGTCGTACTTTTGCGTAAGTAGTCACTTTATGTTGGGTCCATTTCTCGAGACGATATTCATATTCTTGCATATCATTATTGTACTCATCATTATAACAAAATCCCACTTCGGGGCCAATCCCAAAACTGCGAAAAAATTAGATATTCCCGACAAAAAGTTCATAAAATACGACCCCATATTCAAAGTTAGCCATCATGATAAATACATTTTGTATTGTAAATACATTTCGTATTTATATTGTTTATTAACGAAGCCCCTATACAGCGGATTTATAATTTTAATTTTTAGTCATTATTTAAAATTTACATTATTGCTTAGGTATGACCGTACAAGGTACAACACAGTCATATTACCCACTATTCTATGTGCGGTAGAACACTTGTGGGTAGACCGTAATATATTTTCATACCTACATTCAGAATATTGTCGCTTTCTGACTGAGACATTAGATTAGTTTTGGAACATAGTTTTTATTTCAATTTTTATTGATTGAATCATTATTATTTAATTATGGAATTGGTTTATTTAATTATGTTGTGATATTTTTGTTGGACGAGTCCATTAATAGGGACATTGATGAGCATTTCATTTTAGTTACTTGATTCTTTTCAATGTACTATTATGACAATAAATTATTTCATTTCATTCATTTCATTTCATTTCATTTCATTTCATTTCATTTCATTTCATTTCAATACATTGATATCCCAGAATATAAGATTATCTGCTTGCTCTGTACTAATCCGAAAGAGGGTAATGAAGGAATTTGGAAAACCCGAAATTCGAGAAACAAAATCAGCTGTTCCATACAAAATTATAAGTGAGAATCGAGAAAATGTTAGCAACTGAATTGAATTGAATTTTAAGTTGGCCCCACAGTAGCAGTTGTTCATAATGATGGTATGAGTCATCTTTATTCCGCTTAGTAAATTGGGCCTGGATAACTCTGTATATCCGCCGTCTATAGAAACACCTATACAGGGCTATCCAGAACTGGTGTACTAAGCCGAAAGGAGGTGATTTAGACCATCATTATGAACAAATTTTACTATGGGGCCAACCCGGAATTCATGAAAAAATTCTGTTGTTTCATACATTTTGTCGATTCCGATTTGCAGTTTTGTACGGAACAGCTGATTTTTAGGGTTCCGTACTCAAAGGGTAAAAAACGGGACCCTATTACTAAGACTTCGATGTCCGTCTGTCCGTCTGTCTGTCACCGGGCTGTATCTCATGAACCATGATAGCTAGGCAGCTGAAATTTTCACATATGATGGATTTCTGTTGCCGCTATAACAACAAATACTAAAAATATAATAAAATAAATATTTAAGGAGGGCTCCGATACAACAAACGTGATTTTTGGGAGATTTTTGCTCGCTCTTAATAACGGCAAGAGGAATGGGGCTCCCATACGGTACGGAACCTTTCGTGCGCGAGTCAGACTTGCACTTGGCCGATTTTATTTTCTCATATTTTGGATTGGCTCCATATTGAAAGTTGTTCATAGTGATGGTTTGAATATCTTCTTTGTAGCTTAGTATATAGGGTAAGCAGATAACCCTGTATAGTATACTAATATCTATTCCAGTGCTCAGACCAAAAGAAAAAAATCAAGACAGAATGTTGAGAAGCAACTAAGCCGTGGTGGTCTAGGGGTTGTAACGCTGGCCTGTCATTCTTCATGTCGTTGGTTCAATCCCGGTCTCGTACCAATGAGTTTCTTTGGAACTTATGTACGGAATTTGACACCACTGGCTTTTCGGTGAAGGAAAACATCGTAAGGCAACCTGCCTACGTCCGTAGAAGAAATTCGATGGCATGTGTGAATCCACTAACCCGCACTGGGCCAGCGTGGTGGAGATAGCCCAATCACCCTTCGTGGGTAGGCCTACGTCCTGCAGTGGACAATTAAAAAGGCTGATACAGGTACAGGTTGAGAAACAAGCAAATGAGGCCGGCAAAACGATGCCTATCTACAGACACAATTACACACACAAACACGTACAACAAAACTACGCCTTGGCTCATCACTCGAACTATGGCGGCGCAACATCGACGCACTCACCACATGTATAAAAACTGGCCTCACTTGTCTGTTCACGACGTTCTGTCTGGATTTTTTCATTTGGTTTGAATTCCAGTGATGTACATTATATGAGGAAATATGGCGGCACGAGAATGCTGTATCTCCCTTCGACGCCACTATTTGCGTGCACATAATTCTAAAATTTTCCACATTAGATGCACCATTCCCTCCTCCGATGGCCGTTGCACCGTGCAGACTCCGCCATCAAAATGAATTATGTCTCAACTACGCTTAAAATTGTCGAGCGGCTACGCGAAAAGGGACATGGTGCCTGAATTTACTTCCAACAAATTTGAAGTTCTACGAGGATGTTCGTCTGTATGTATTAAAAAAGTGGAGGTTCTATGTTCGTCTGTGTGCATTTTTTTGTGTTCATCGATTTTTTCCACAATCGTGAAGCGATTTAAAAAAACATTTCTTGGTTCGGTAGAATCAACACTCAAGACAATTTTTGTCGAAATCGGCTAAGTCTAAATTAACAATAATACAAAACATTTTAACTTCAATTCGAGTACACTTTTCGAATTTATTACACGATTGAAGTCGGTTGTGCCATTTTTGCGAAAACTAATTATTAAATTAATTAATTTTGGTCAATGTGCTTATCGATACGAGTACCTACGGAATTTGATTACTCGCCATAAAAAATCCTGGGATCGTTTTTTGAAATTCGAACGCCTCGGACGTACCTATAGGTCTATCTATATCTTTACGGATGACATTTTTTTTTTCAAAAATTTAAAATTATTCCTTTTATGCAAAACTTTAGAACAGGACATAGCAATTTTAAAAGAAACCATAGACTGCAAAGGGGGATGTCGTGAAATGAAACGTTAATTAAAAAAACTATCAAATATGGCGAATGGTTTTTGAACTGTCACTCTCAAAGTTCCGTATACGTTCCTAGCGCGTTCGAAGTTCAAAAAACACACTCCTGGTTATAGTAATGGATACCTGTTGTGTTAGAGAGTGTTGTTATTGAACAAAAAAATCGGCCAAGTGCGAGTCGTACTCGCGCACGAAGGGTTCCACACCGTATAGGAGCCCCATTCCTCTTGTCGTTATTAATGGCGAGAAAAAAACTCCTAAAAATCACGTTTGTTGTATGGGAGCCCCCCTAAAATATTTATTTCATTCTGTTTTTAGTATTTGTTGTTATAGCGGCAACAGAAATACATCATCTGTGAAAATTTCAGCTGCCTAGCTACCATGGTTTATGAGATACATCCCGGTGACAGACAGACAGACAGACAGACAGACGGACATCGAAGTCTTAGTAGTAGGGCCCCGTTTTTACCCTTTGGGTACGGAAACCTAAAAATGTAGTTTCAGAAAATTCTTAACGAACAATTTTGCTTACGGTCCTAAAGGTAGTTTTTTCTAAATTGAGCTCTCATGAACATGCAACAAGAATAAGAAAATGTAGCAACTGGTCTATCATTAATATACCATTTATTTTTTGTTATTGGGGGTGGTTATATTGGTGTACCCTTGTGGATTGCGCGTCTAAATGTGGATTTTGAGAGCAAGATAGAGTTTTTACATAATATATTTAAAAAAACAAACGTCTGATTTTGTATAACACAAAATAAAATCAATAGCGTTTTTTAACAACACTCTGAATGTGCCAAATATAAGTTTTTCATAGATTCGAAATTACCGAAACAAACGATACGTGATTCATCAAGGTCCCTTTTTGCGTTACCGCTCTTTTTGTGCATTTATTTGTCTCTGGGTAACCATTCCGTACATTTCAAAATTTTAATCTGCATTTAGCAGACGGATACTGGCAATTAAAAATATGCTATTATGGCGGTTAGAAAACGGAAGCTCTGCCATTTTGCCACTTTATAGCATTTAATGGGATGCATGCTCGTCAGGCTTTCTGTTTTATTCTTTTTACATCATGTTTTAAGCTATGCAATTAAGTTGTAAGTTGCTTCCTGTAACACTAGGAGGGAAATCGCCGTAACAGGGAAATAATTTGTTCTAATACTTTCGGTTACCTTTTTGTACTGAACTGTACCAGCTTTTATAATAGTCCACTGCTGGACGCATACCACGAAGGGTGATGGGGCCACATCCACGCTGGTTTAGTGCGGGTAGGTGGATTCTCATACGCTGGATGGACGTAGTACGTGGAAGTAGGTTGCCTCACGATGTTTTCCTTCACTGAACACCCAGTGAAATTCCGTACATAAATACCACGACACTCATTGATACGCGACCAGGATTCGAACCCACGACCTCACGATTGTAAGGCAGGTGTTACTACCACTAGACCACCACGGCTATCTTGTTATTACCAGTTATACATGGCAGACTGCACTATGCAACTTGTTGTTTTGTAATATTTAGACCCATTTTGACTATTTTAGAGCTGAAAAAGTTTAAACTAAGAGAACGTTTTCAAATTTACAAGTGACTCTTGGGTGAACAATCCTTACTAACATTATATATATTGTTATATACATATTAAGTGTTCATTTTTAGGGTTCCGTACCCAAAAAGTAAAAACAATACCCTATTAGGTACTAAGACTCCGCTGTCCGTCTGTCCTTCTCTCTGTCGGTCTCCAGGCTGTATCTCATGAACCGTTAAAGCTAGAAAGCTGAAATTTTCACAGATGATGTATATCTGTTGCCTTTATACCAAAAAATACTAAAAAGAGAATAAAATTAACATTTAAGGGGGGTTCCCATACAAGATACCTGAATTGTTTACAGTTTTTCGCTCGATATTAATAAAGGTAACAGGCAGATGCTTGAAATATTCACAGAATATTTTTAGGTAGTTGTATACCTATTCAATTTGATAATAAATAATTAAATCACCCCCCTACTACCACCCCCCCCCGGCGAAGCGTAGTTTTTTTTTAATTAATTTTTAAAATTTATGAAATTTTAACGGTTAAACTATAGCCGCCCGGTACCCGCGGGGAGGGGTGAAGGGGGAAAGGTTGGGGGGAGGGGGGAAGCCCCTCCCTGCAACTCCCCCCAGCCGCAGGCCCTTAGTTTTTGAGTAATATTTTTTTTAGTACTTAACCTCACTTTCGGCTATATCAGAATGTTTAACCTGTTTTTTGTTTCACACCTAATCTATCAAGGCAGTTTACTTCTGGCACTTCGCCGGCCGCTGCCGCGGCACGCTCGCTTCGCTCGCTCGGCTCGTGCGTTGTTTGTCATGTTCTAACCTAACCTAACCTATTTTTTGTTTCACACCTAATTTATCAAGGCAGTTTACTTCTGGCACTTCGCCGGCCGCTGCCGCGGCACGCTCGCTTCGCTCGCTCGGCTCGTGCGTTGTTTGTCATGTTCTAACCTAACCTAACCTATTTTTTGTTTCACACCTAATCTATCAAGGCAAACTCGAGAGCAACGAAATGAATCATCTAGCGAGCGACCAGATATCTGTCAATCAAATGACAGATTAGCTGTCAATGTCAATAAAATGACGTTTCATTTTGATAGACCCAACCATTGGGACGGTGTTTGAAATGACGTGGCATTATTGCTATGACTATAAGGTTCAAAATAAAAGCCCTACCTAGGAGACGTTTGAAGTTTGTCCACCATCTTTGTGAAATCAAATTTGACATTTGACCAGCAGTTCAAGTGTCATTTGTGTCTAGATTACATAGCAGTTTCTATAGATTTTCGACGCCATGTTTGTGGAATCATGCATCACAACTTTTTTACTTTATGTCACTTCTACTGTTTTTCCTTATTCTGAGGACCCAACTTAAAAATGTAAGAATTTTGCTAAATATACGTTCCGTTTTACGCGTTGAGTAGTATTTTGAAAGACCCAACATGAAAAGTGTAAGAATTTTGCTAAATATACGTTTCGTTTTACGGGTTGAGAAGTAATTAGCGAAGTGTTTTGTTAACCTCTAAATCGAATTTTTCAACATTTTGTAAAATTAACTAAATATACTTCGGCGCAACTCCGGCAGCCAGAATGCATAGGAACGATTGAAAAACACCCCCGTGACTCCCCCATAGTGTCGCAATCCTTAGGTTTGTGCTCCTCGTTTTAATACCCAACCCCGTGGCGCTTACAGAAGGTTTAATATTTTGTACTTGGCATATTATCACTTGTCAATGCACATACCTACTTACTGCCTTATTTCTTCTAGGGCCACAATTATTTCTTTCGAACATCAAAAAGCATACCAACACCGAACCGAAAACTTCTTACCAAACATTTTTAACCGACTTCCAAAAAGGAAGAGGTTCTACGTTCGTGTGTATGTACTTTTTTGTGTATGTTCATCGATAATTTCGCCAATTGTGAACCAAACTTAAAAAAAACTTTTTTAATTCGAAATAGTATACTCCCGAGGTGGCCCAATTTAAATTTTACAGAAATCAGCTGAGCCGTTTTTAAAAAAACCCAAAAATAATGTAAGCAATTCAAGCGAAATATCCGAATTTTGTACAAGATGAACATCGATAATTTCGCCAATTTTGAACCGAATCGAAAAGCGGGAGGGGAAGACCAAAAAAAGTGTGGTTGAATTGTGTGAAAGATGACATGCGAGAGAAAGGAGTTGATGATGAGATGACGAATGATAGAGTGAAGTGGCGAAAGGAAACGTGCTGTGCCGACCCCACCTAGTGGGATAAGGGCAAGATGATGATGATGAACCGAATCGAAATTTTTTTTTTGTTCGAAAGGGTATACTCCCAAAGTGGTCCCATTTAAATTTTACAGAAATCGGCTGAGGCGTTTTTGTTAAATCAACAATATTCGAATCTTGTACACGATGGAAGGCGGCTTAGGCATTTTTTGCAAAAAATAATTATTTAACCTTTTTTTTGTTAAATACCGACCTGCTTTCAATAACTATCAACTACCAAAAATAATTTCCTCTTTTCCATCATATTCGCACCACTTCCAGCCCCCAGCAACTAGCACAATATGATTTATCACTTCAAATTGATTTGATGATTTAGAGACAGCCTGTGGCTTCGGGAGTTGCCGAACTTTTATCCTAAGATAATGGATGAGGCAAGTTATGACAGTTGTGACGGATTCGTGACCACTGTTGTCGTTGGCACGTCAGCTTGTCATTGCTGAGCCTTGCAGAAAAGTAGACAAAAGGAATGTTTAGGTTCATTATTGTTAAAATTCAAGTCACTGTTTCCTGACAATTAAACTTTGGATATCTTCAAGTCAAGAGTGAATAGGTAACTTCTAGATCTCCATCTGTCGCGATAGACTTTGAATAAATACATAAATTCCCTCAAAAACTAACCTGCGCTGGCCTGTTGTGTGCCGGCTTGTTGCTCGATGAAAATGTTGAAAAATAGTTTGATTTATCACCAACTTTACTGTCTATAGATAGTTTGATAATGTTAATGTCACGTTTTAGTGTTTCAAAACAAGCGTTCGATGATTAGTTTTATTAATATCACAATTTTTGCGCACACCATTTTCAAAAGCGAAAACGAACGAACAGAACTTCCTCTTTTTGCCACCGCGGTCACAACGACGGGGCGCGGGGGCGCTTGCGTCGCAGGTGTGCGCGCGCAGGTCGGTGCCATTGGCGAGCACAATTGGCGGGAGATTTTATGCCACGGCCACACATTGGATGGTGACTTGCGTCCAAGCTTGGCTAGGATTTGAGAAGCCAATCACAGTCTACAATTATAGATCGTTTTGCGTCCAATATAAGTCCAAGATCGATCCACACATTAGAGTGTTGGAACCAAGACTACAGGTTTTAGCCAACATAGCCAATGTGTGGCCCCGGCTTTACAAACGAAGCCCTACAACAGGGATGCACATTGCACAGACTTATTGGGACCAGGGGCCACTCGGACATACTCGTACTAGGAGCTAAAGGTGAGCCGCAGAAAATAATAACAACTGAATAAAGTTTCAAAAAGATTTACGTTAGGTTACCTTATGAATTTAAGTATTCTGACTGGTAAATGCATGACATTGCATGGTGTTAACATTTCCTTTTATATTTGGTTCCAAATTGCTTGTCGCCACACGTAATATTTCCTCCAGGTTTTCGATTGCTAGCGGTTTCTATTTTTGTTTTGTTCAGGTTCATAAATCGAAAACGTTTGTTCGCACATATAGGTAGATCCGAAACAGCTTACGCATTTTAAAGCATTTGTTCGCAGTGATTTGTAGGTACGTGTTTTCTTCAATGCAGCGGTAAAAGTTAGGTAAGTTACCTTTATTAAATTTGTTGCGTATAATTTACGCCCTTATCACTTTGCATGTCAATCAATTCAAGCTGCATTGAATATGGTGCATGTTCTGAACTATAAACAAATCATCCATTCCCGATACTTTGTTGACTGAATGTTTATGTACTGTACTGTACCAGCCATTTTAATAGTCCACTGCAGGACATAGGCCAACTCACGAAGGGTGATAAATGCATGGTTATTCTGTATATCAAAACTAACAACTTGTGTTCTACGACTTTTATTAATTCTCAAAAAAAGTTGTTCCATATAAAAATTACGTTCACCCTCGACAAAATGTATGGAACAGCTGATTTTTTTTTGAGTTTTGACAAAAGTCGCTTGACAAAAGTTGTTAGTTTTGATGTACAGAAAAAGCCCTGTACATACGAGTCAATATATTTCTTTTATATGTATGAAAGATTGAAAGGGTAAGGTATTGAAAGAAGGAGCACGATTTTAGGGGGGCGGGGGGGCGCGAAGGGGGGTAGGTGGAGGGGGAGTCACCCCCCCACTACCACCCCCCCCCCCCCCGGTGAAGCGTATTTTTTTTTAATTAATTTTTAAAATTTATGAAATTTTAACGGTTAAACTATAGCCCCCCGGTAACCGCGGGGAGGGGTGAAGGGGGAAGGGTTGGGGGGAGGGGGGAAGCCCCTCCCTGCAACTCCCCCCAGCCGCAGGCCCTTAGTTTTTGAGTAATATTTTTTTTAGTACTTAACCTCACTTTCGGCTATATCAGAATTTTTAACCTGTTTTTTGTTTCACACCTAATCTATCAAGGCAGTTTACTTCTGGCACTTCGCCGGCCGCTGCCGCGGCACGCTCGCTTCGCTCGCTCGGCTCGTGCGTTGTTTGTCATGTTCTAACCTAACCTAACCAATTTTTTGTTTCACACCTAATCTATCAAGGCAGTTTACTTCTGGCACTTCGCCGGCCGCTGCCGCGGCACGCTCGCTTCGCTCGCTCGGCTCGTGCGTTGTTTGCCATGTTCTAACCTAACCTAACCTATTTTTTGTTTCACATCTAATCTATCAAGGCAGTTTACTTCTGGCACTTCGCCGGCCGCTGCCGCGGCACGCTCGCTTCGCTCGCTCGGCTCGTGCGTTGTTTGTCATGTTCTAACCTAACCTATTTTTTGTTTCACACCTAATCTATCAAGGCAGTTTACTTCTGGCACTTCGCCGGCCGCTGCCGCGGCACGCTCGCTTCGCTCGCTCGGCTCGTGCGTTGTTTGTCATATTCTAACCTAACCTAACCTATTTTTTGTTTCACACCTAATCTATCAAGGCAGTTTACTTCTGGCACTTCGCCGGCCGCTGCCGCGGCACGCTCGCTTCGCTCGCTCGGCTCGTGCGTTGTTTGTCATGTTCTAACCTAACCTAACCTATTTTTTGTTTCACACCTAATCTATCAAGGCAGTTTACTTCTGGCACTTCGCCGGCCGCTGCCGCGGCACGCTCGCTTCGCTCGCTCGGCTCGTGCGTTGTTTGTCATATTCTAACCTAACCTAACCTATTTTTTGTTTCACACCTAATCTATCAAGGCAGTTTACTTCTGGCACTTCGCCTGCCGCTGCCGCGGCACGCTCGCTTCGCTCGCTCGGCTCGTGCGTTGTTTGTCATGTTCTAACCTAACCTAACCTATTTTTTGTTTTTGTAAAATTAACTAAATATACTTCGGCGCAACTCCGGCAGCCAGAATGCATAGGAACGATTGAAACACACCCCCGTGACTCCCCCATAGTGTCGCATTCCTTAGGTTTGTGCTCCTCGTTTTAATACCCAACCCAAAATATCGATTAATATCCACAAAAAAAAACGTACAGACGAACATAGTACCTCCTCCATTTATGGAAGTCGGTAAAAACTGTTAACACAAGACTTCCTCGATTGACTCCGAAAGATGAACAATAATGTAAAACACACCGATATCCAAAATGGCAGACATCTTTTTTTTTTCTCAACCTATGCTGTCCCACTTCTGGGCAAAGGTCTCCCCCACATTCAAAAGCAAGGCAGACATCTAAAAACACAAAAAATATAATAATAAGACATTTGTATTTCAATTTGGGAATGTAATAAGTTGCTTATATTAAAACAAACAAATCGTCACCTTGACTAGTTTTAATCCAAATGCACTGATCAGTAAGTACATGTATAATGTATTGCTATCCAAAAATAAATATTTCAAACTTTGGCTTATAGTGATTAGCACAACTTTATGTTGTAGCCGTGCATCGAATAGGCTCCGAAACTACTGAACCGATTTGAAAAATTCTTTCACTGTAGGAAAGCAATCCCTGGTGAACGGCGATAAAGGCTATATTAAATAACTTGACCGTTACTGGAAGCTTTTATAATGAGAGAGCGTATCCCTTTCCGTCGAACAGCTAACGTTTTCAGTCCCTTTAAGCGTTGTAACCGGAAGCCTCCAGGTGGCGCCCCTGTAGCGACTGCGCGCCATTTTATTTTCTAGGAAAAATGGCGTGCCTTTTGGCCTCATTGGCGTTGAATTTTTCGTCGAAGCAACAGCTCCGGGCAGCTCTAGCTAGCTCCCGGCCTGTTGTACAGCTTATTTCTATAAAATCATTTTCTAAAACTAATACTCGTATGTAGATTAAACTCAGTGAATATGTGGTGGTGCTCAGCATCGAAATGAACACGTTGTTTCCAAGAAATAACGGAGCTAAGTTTAAGTACCTGCGCAGTAAGTTCCCACATATTATTACATCTATTTCTCTAAAAATAGATTTTTTAAAGAAATTTACTGTGCCCAAGGTTTGAAAACCAGGGTGGCATAGCAATTACTAAATAAATAAATTTTTAACGGTTTTTACCGTTCGTTTACAAAATTTTCAGCAGAGCCTAATTGGTTTTAACCAAGAGTGCTTCAAATAGGGCAATCGGTCGCCCTATACAATTGTTTTCATCCCTGTTTAATAAATTTCCTTTAAAAATAGATGAACGCGACTGCTTCAAGCGGTCAAGGTCGTGTGATGTCAGCTAAGCAGAGCTTCTTCGGCAGCGGGTAAGCGTGCTGAACGTTTCCAACCAGATGGAGAAATGTATCGATGAAAATTGGTGAGCGAAATTTGGATTCTTAGTAGAACTTCTTTAAGCTTATATTGCAGCAGAATTTTATTTATACGGCAGTTTAACACTGCAGTGTTCATATATTCGGCACCGTAAGATATACCTAGGTTTCCTAAACCTAGTACCAAGCAACCTGGGAAAAATATACGGCACCTTACGATAGCCGAGAAATAGCACCCACCTTACGATTTTTAATCTTATTTTACCAAAGAGTTTCTAAAATGGTCAGAACTTTATCTCAGTTGATAAAATTTTGTGCAAAGTTATATTTGATGCGTTTAGATTTCATTTTATTCGTTAGAAAATGAGCAAATACGTTCAGCTGTTTCTATTGAGCTTACTGAGTACCTAAGCGCCTATTTGCGAGCAATTTTTGTTCTTTCGACTCGAAATATACGTGATATTACAAATACGGCCGTTTTAGGGTAAATGTATTTTTCAGAAACTACCTTCTGATTATTTTTAGCAAATTGTTTGACAAAACCATGTATAACAGTATGGAAGAAGCAACGTTACCATGCTTCAATGCATGTGAACCACCCTCGTGGGGTCGGTATTTTTAATACCTTCTTATGAACGGATCAAGCTACCTGATATCAGTGGCGTGTGCTTGATATGAACATGTTGTTACCGATCATATAATGATAAAATCGATATAATTATAAACGAACAGGTTAGCGCACCTACCGGATTTATGCACATCATCAATAACTACCCTCATGGAGTCAGTGCTTTTTGTGAAATTCACTACTTGGAAAGTGAGTGATACAGTGTACAATGCACTTTTATATCATATTAATTAACTACCCTCATGGGGTCAGTGCTTATTGTGATACATGCCACTCTCGCGGAGTGAATTCTACACGATTTATGCAAATAATTTAAAAACTGAGTGTAAATGTACTTCCACAAATCATAACAAACATTTGGCTAGTTTAGTTTCGGCCACTACCTTGTACAGTATTCAATTATTTGCGTTATTTGTTTTGGAAAATGAAATTCCTATTATTTTCTTTCATAGAAAAGAATAAATTCTATTCAAATTAAGCATTCAATACGGTTGACCTTATTTTAATGGATGATTTGAGCTACTGTACATAGTCGGGTCTTTGCATACTATCGTTACAAGCTTGTAATAAATCACTGAAAAACGTAGTGATTTTCTTCCGACAGGGAGTATTCTCAAACCAAAGCAGTAAGTGATTTGTAGCATACCCAAAAATAATAAAATAAGTAAGGGTTTGTATAAAATGGGGCTTATATCATTAAAATACATTAATTAAATATACCATAAGAAAAATCAGACTGTTCTTTGTAGGAAGTCTGTAAATAGTAACAACATAATAATATTAAAGAAACATGTACACAGCTCGCATCTATTTAAATTCTATTACATCTCTTCAGATATTTTGTTTTATTTTATTTAAATCTCTTCACATTTTCGGGAAAGAAAACCATTCAATGTGCAATTTTGCAAGTACCCTGTTAAGGTGATAGCAAGACTTGCTTGAGCAGTACTATGTTGTGTATCTACTAAAATAGAAACTAATTGGAGAAAATTAGCATGTCTTATCCGCAAGGATAGCAATCGTGAACATGTGCTCTTACCGATATACGGAAAACATAAATTAATTGATAAACGTCACTATGAAAGTGAGTTACCCACATACTCTTTGTTTTTCGCATATAACAAAAACCGTGTAATACTAATAGATATTTAAACTGTCGTTGCGATATTTATTTTATACTTAATCCATACCCCCTATTTCTACTATGTTAGCAGTGTTTAAGTTCACTATTATAAAATGAAAGTCATTTTATATGATGTAGATATTATTTGAGTACATTATATATCGGCATACCAGAATGCAAAGCTACTAAAGGCCCAACAACATATCTACCTACCTACTTTATATTGTGTAATATAATGTTTTTCTATTTGAAAAAAATAGAGAATAAGGTGCATCCTACCAGTGCCTACCTAATAATTGTGTCTGCGACTACAAACGTGTTGTAAAGTTCGTATAGTGAAATAAAATGACAAACAGATGCGATACCATAATCGCATGACTAATCTGTCATATTTAGGTTTAGTTTATAGCCGCAGGATTTTTATATTTCATGTAATGGCGTTCTTAGTTGTAATTAAGGAGAAAACAGTGAAATTATGAAGAATATTAAATATAATCGTGAGTTGTATCCGGTTTTCATTTAAAATTTAGTAATGAATCCTCACGCTAGTTTCAATGAAGTGATTATATAGAATGTTGATGTCTTTGTGTTAATACATGCAGTAATGCATGTTGCATTTGTGGCAAGATAGATTGTGTGATCTTCCGTCGCACGGAAGAAAACGTGAAGACGAGTTTGTTTACCATCTTGGCTCAGGCTAATACCCCTTTTAATGTTGTATTTTGTATTAATGACCATTTATCATAATAATATTACATTATGAAACTTTTTAATTTACTTAAATACAAACAAAATAAGAATGTAGTGTTCGTAAAAATAGATTGAAACAAAAATGCGCGTCAGATAACCCTAGCTTTTATGGTGTGGAGGGTAGGTCAGGTCTTACTACCTTCTTTTTTCCACAAAACAGCACATTGTTGGATAGATCATCTCAAATATTAGCTAAAAGAGACTAAATTTAATCAACACAAAAGTTAATGTCTAAGTATTTATAAAAAATATTATAAATATTTCTGGCAAGTACATAGGTTACGGTGCACTTTACGGCGGCGGCGCCTACGCAATGTTTAAAATTAATGCGATTACTTAATTTTTGAGAATGTTGTAATCCAACATAATAATATCATTGTAAAAAGCAGCCTAACTAATTTGCTTTACATAAAACTAATCGTTAAGTACAGATTAATCCTACATTCGCAATTTGACGATCGAGCCGGGAGTTATTAAAAATTCAAGGGGCTATTTTTGCCAGTGGTGTTTTTTGTGAGTCATTTCTCAGTTTTTGTTTTCTTTTGCGAGTTATTAATCAAGTGAGTTTGTCAAAACTAGTATTGGAACGAACTTAGCTACCTATTTCTCACACATTGTTAGTCGCAGCTTAAACAACTCTTATTAAAAGTAGCGCTATTGCTTCGCATGACAATTTGAAATCTTCAGGCGCAACTCCAACTGATAGCTATAAGCTAGAGACCATTAAATCTATATTAAATCTATAAAGATTTACTAACATACACATGTATCCTGTACGTATAAGTACGAGACCAATAACTGTACCGTGACATTTAATTGCATAATTACTTTGATTTTATTTTAGCTGCCATTGTTTGACCATTGTTTTTAGTGGGTCAGTGACATTTTTTATTTTATATTTTTAATATATTCTTTCAATTTTATATTGACTGGATTGGCTTCTACATAACTACTATGAGGTCAAAATCTGAAGTAAATCAACTTTCGAGATTTATTGCCAAACTATCGACTCTTGTCGAACGGCAGTCTAAGCAAGCCACCTACCGCCCCTCGCGGGGGGGGAGAGGTACACTAAATGCAACAGTTCTATCGCGTGGAACTCCCTGCTTTAGTAATGTCGCAAAATATGAATGCATAACGCATCCTTGCAATAATGGCACAGGCTAAGTAAGCCATCCACCATCCATCACGAGGGAGAGGTACTTGAAAAGTAACAGTTCCATCGAGTGGGACTCCCTGCTTTAGCAATGATGCAAAATATGAATGCATAACGCATCCTTGCAATAATGGCACAGGCTAAGTAAGCCATCCACCGCCCATCACGAGGGAGAGGTACTTGAAAAGTAATAGTTCCATCGAGTGGGACTCCCTGCTTTAGCAATGATGCAAAATATGAATGCATAACGCATTCTTGCAATAATGGCACAGTCTAAGCTAGCCATCAATTGCTCCTCACGATGGAGAGGTACTCTAAAAGTAACAATTCTATTGCGTGGGACTCTCTGCTTAGTAATAACGCAAAATACGAATGCATATTGCATTCCTGCAATAATGTAATGTAAATATCATTACCGGACAAATCCTTCTCAATAGGATCTATTATACGATGTCAGATTCTTTCAGGTGGCTCAGAAACCCGGACACGTGGGTGGCTACCCAGCCTAACCGTAAGTACAGGTATGCATGTAGATATGCGATGAACACAACGAAAACGCGTTGTTATAAAATCCTCGTGGGTTTATGTACATATTAAAGCTTTACGTATGTTGTAAATTATTTATACGTTAACACTTTGTTGTTGTATATTGTTTTTATTTAATTTTGCAAATTAAAAGTACTCTTGCTAAATAGGTCATGTTTATTGAAGATAATGGCCTAAGTGACCGGAAGATTCTTGATGTCCATTTTCTTATGGGATTTAAGTTATATTTTATATTTTCTGGACATTATTCACTATAAAGTAACTTAATGTATTTGAAATCATTAGTAATTAAATTGTCACCCGAGCTATAGATCTCACATTGGCGTAATCACATTGGCGTACCTAATACATAATCATAAGTTATAATTAAAAGCCCCACTCCAGGTGACGCCACCAGGCGATAACAAACAGAATCTCATTATAAAAGCTTCCAGTAACGGTCAAGTTATTTAATAGCAGCGTTTTACCTGAAATAAAACGCATATTAAAATACTTACCTTACTGGAAGCTTTACTTTTAATTTCTGCCTGGTGGAAATTACAAAAATTAACGCAATGAGGCCAAAAGGCACGCCATTTTTCCTAGAAAATAAAATGGCGCGCAGTCGCTACAGGGGCGCCACCTGGAGGCTTCCGGTTACAACGCTTAAAGGGACTGAAAACGTTAGCTGTTCGACGGAAAGGGATACGCTCTCTCATTATAAAAGCTTCCAGTAAGGTAAGTATTTTAATATGCGTTTTATTTCAGGTAAAACGCTGCTATTATATTTTAAATAAAATCAGAGATCCTAACTATTTGTCTGCTTTAGCCAAACGTACCCGGGCAAAGCCTCGGGCAGCTAGTTGCCTATATTTGAGTTGTTATTTTGCACTTCATTACGAAAAACTTTCATTATGGGATTAAGTCCGAAATCTCAAAGAATCTTCTGTCCCCAACAAAACCTTCACCGACTTTCGACAAAATGTACCTACTTTTAGAACAGTTGTTATTTGTAATTACGGGGTTCATCCTATAGGGAAATTTCTTATACTTAGCTTTATAATGCTGCATAATTTTATTTTTCTCAACATTTTAATTTTGACTGTAATTTATTTTCTCAATGCTATTTTGATTTTTACAATGTTTTGCTCGATATTAATGCATGTTGTCTTCACCTATAATTATTGTGACATTTAGTTCCTATTTTTATGTATAATATATTCTTTTGACAATGTATTGATGTACACAATGTTGGTGAACTGAAATAAATAAATAAATAATAAGGATTGTCATATTATCCTTATAGTTTGCTCTCTGGATTCCTGTTCTCTGTATCTCGAAGGCATCATTAGACGTTTTCCTCCGAATGCCAATTAAAAGCATTTTGGTGCGATAGACACGGCTCACGCCTCTCCGGACGCTGACGTCACGATTTCCTCTATCTGTATCTGTAAGTGTCGGAAATAATTAATTACTATTTTGATAATAAGGTATTTTGCTATATTTTCTGATAAAACACTTGTTAGTAATATACAAAATTGTTTATTTACAGGGTTATTTCTAATCAATTAGTATCCTTTTAGGGCCTTATTATGTACAACAAAACTAACATCTTATTCTACGACTATTGTCAAAATTTAAAAAAAATGTTTTTCTCGACTCGTTTTATAAGTATCAATTATCAAATAAGTCATATAACCGTTACATTTATAAACTGTTACACATAAAACTAAAAACTGAGAAATTAGGCATTAATTGTTTCGTAAAATTATTCAAATTGCATGTCGCATTCCATGCGTGAATTTCACCTTCATAGCTTGGTCTCGTTGGGCTATTGGCTATTCAAACATATTTCTTTGCTACAATTTTTTAAAATTAATGTATTATTGTGGTAATTTTTATGTACCTATGTATATCATATACTTTACTAATATCATAAATCCAAGAGTGTGTTGTTGGTATGTTACTCTTTCACGCAGCATCAGAGCAACGGATCGACTTGATATTTGGTATGGAAATAGTTCAAAGGTTGAAAATGACATAGGCAATATCTTGCAAAATGCTTATACAATATCTTGCAAAAGTTACAGGTTCCTATGGGATGACATCAAACTAAAAAAATAACGCGGGTTATAGAAAAACGAGTAAGTAATGCATTAAAAAAATTCTAATTCAAACATTGTATTATTAGCAAACATGCTTTTTATGTACTAGTAGTAGTGTAGGTAGTTGTAGCATATAAAGTAGTATTTTATCCTGTTGCAGTTAATAAAGGCACTTTTGCCCATTAACAAACTTGTTAATAATACTATTTTTGAATTGGCATTTTTAACAAACTATTGTTAAAAATATTTGAATAACAATATTTGAATTGGAATTTTTTTAATGCATTATCTACTCGTTTTCTCAGTTTTTTTCATAGTCCGCGTTGTTTTTTTTTACTGATTGTACATAGTACTATTAACAAACTATTGTTGGTATTACTACGTACAATATTTCAATGCATTACCTACTCGTTTTCTCAGTTTTCTACTATAGCCTTTCTATAACATTGAGCCTTTTTGGTATAAAATAAAAATACTAGGGAAAATGTTTTATTTCATCGAGGTTAGTATTTGAGTAGGTACTTAATTGGTAACTGTAAATGCTTTTAGTTTTATGCTACTTATTCAAGAATTTATGCCAAACTTCAGTGTAACTAACTCATGGGTAAATCGTAAGTATTTTCGTCATTTCTTATACGAAAAATAACAGTAATTACAAATTCTACGCCTTGCTTTTATCATCGGTAATTTAGTTATAAAGGGTAACACTATCAAATTATTAAATTTTTTTCATCCCACGGGCAAAATAATATAAAATTTATTCGGTGTTTGCTAGTAGGTCTCAATACGTGACACTCTGTCCAACGTGAGATAATTGGTAGGTACTCGAGGGTCAAAGTTTGAATTCGTGAATCATTTGAACTTTGGCAACCTCTTATTTTTGTGTAATGCAGTTGCAACCGGTCGACTGTGATGAAGACAGATGTTATCGTTGTATTTTGTTTGCTCACCATAATATTGTTTTATTATTTTGAACTACGGTTATATTATAACTAATATAATTTATTTTCTAAAACGGACTTTAACTGGATCTGGCTTTTTACACATTTATTAATGAATTTCTCAAAATTTTTGCAACGAAATTCGTACCTATATAGTTTTATAAAATCTTACCACCGACATTAACTTTATTAGCTTACACTTTTTGATGATAAAGTAAGTTCGTGTAGGCCGGGCGGCTAACCCTGGTGACAGAGTTTTTAAGCCGCCTGAAGGTGCGTGATATGGCTTAACGTTTAAAGCATCAATAAAAAAATGCCAAGCCGGTGGGTTAAAACAGCCGGGGCCCACAATTTTACATAAGTACCATCGGAGACATGGTAGTACTATATCAGCTTTTTTATTAGTCCACTGCAGGACGTAGGCCTACCCACGAAGGGTGATTGGGCCATATCCAGTGCGGGTTGGTGGATTGACATACGCCATCGAATTTTTTCTACGGACATATGCAGGTTTTCTCACGACGTTTTTCTTCACCGAAAAGCCAGTGGTGGTAATTCCGAAGAACTCATTGGTGCGGGACCGGGGTTATCCATGAACTCACGATTGTAAGGCGGGTGTCACTACCACTAGACCACCATGGCCACCGTAGTGCTTAGCTGTAAATGTCACCCGTGGTCACCCATCCGAAGACTGACCGCGCTGAACGTTGCTTAACTCCGATGATCGCTAACGATAGTCAAACTATGCTAAGAGCCTTACATATTGATGATGATATGATATAAAACCGTTTAGCCATGTCTGAGAGGTTTTCAAGTAGCATCAAAATTCCGACACCAGGCCAAGTCACTCTGTAAAAGTCAACAAAAAATGACAACGATTCTGTTTAAATGACAAGTCTGTACGGATTTAGTTACATGTTATAATATAAGGACTAAAGTAATAGAAACCGCACTAAAATAGCAAGAGATATACATCATTTTGTCCCACTTTAAATATGAAATTTAAAAGGTGTTAGAACAAGATGCGAGTACACCCGAATTTCCGTAATTTCGAAGGGTTTCTAAAACTAGCATTGAGCTATCTCGGCTGTCCAAATTCAAAAAGCTAGAAAGTAGGAAGGTAAACCTATCAGAGATTTGAACCTTCTGCTGAAACTAGAGGGTCCAAATTTCCGATCATATAGCAAAAGACAAAGTGGAACTAAATTTTAACTAATTTGACATTCCAACTTGTGATTTTGACGTATGCCAACAGACAATGCGTTTTTTTTTATGTTTCACTCACTCTCGCGTATGCTGTATACCTAACCAGATATAAATAAACAGCTGTAACGTAGTTTTTATTTGAGTAAAATTAAGCAAGGTTTCTATTACTTGTCATTCTACTGAGGTTACATGTAAGAATTTAGTTACGTGCACATCTGTATTAGAAACTTGTTACTCTAAAAAAGAAGTCAGTTGAAAATTTTGCGTTTCCGGTACTAGAGTACATATAATAATACTTTGTTTGTTGTTTAAGATAAGGAAATTCAAATTAATATTTTAAGCATTTAAACAATACAGCTGGTAAAGTCACTAGCAGTTTCCGTCCTTTGAAGAGTTACTTCACCTTGTCATAATGGCTTTGTTCAGCAAACGGCCTTTCAGCGAAGAAGATGCTCAGTGATCGACTTTTAACAATCGCCTTATCGCTCTAATTACTAAATAGTATAGATAACCGCCAATGTCAATATAACGTTTTTTAAACATCACCCTGAGCACTATTTAAACATTTCTCACAGAAAATCCTTTCATAGACTATGTGGGATTGGAAAAATATGGCCGGACGTGTTTATTTTTTATTTCTATGTGCGCTTTTTATTTCTGGTACGTTTGGTTATGTTTACGGCTTATTTAGATAGAATATTTTGTAAGAGTATTTTAAAGCTGCTATTGGATTCTGTTGCATTTTAATCGACTACAAAAAGACGTTCTCAATTCTACTGAATGTTTTTGCGAATTATGTACACGGTTGAAGTAGCTGATGCCATTTTTGGCGAAAAATATGTATTAAAATCAGTCAATGTCATACTCGTAAATTAAGCTGCAATCCTACATAAAGTCGGGTACCACCGTCAATTAATTCTTTTTGATCTTTGAATTAGATTGGATCTAATCAAAACTACGACTACCTCTTCAAAGAGAAAAGCTTTTTACCAAAATAGTAGTTCAGTTTAGCACTTACTGCTTGCTAAATAAATTCAGTGACAATACAGTAACACTTATTCCCACTGACCGTTCTAAAATTCATCGTCCGTAGGTATCTTCAGTAATGTTATATCCAAAAGTATGTTTATTCGTTTGTTACTTTTTCAAGCAACAATAGAACAATGGATAGACTTAATTTTCGGCAATAATGTAGTATTAATTCAAAGTTTACACAGTGACACCAGCTACTTATTATTTCGAAAAAAAAAAGATTCTCATGGGATAGCATAAAATTAATATACACCACAGGCCACAGGAACTAGCTAGTTTAATTACGTTTTTGATGCAATTTTATTTATTTCAGTCGTGTGGTCAAAAAAACATGTTCACACAAAGAACGATTCAGGTGGGAAAATCGTGGGAGGGTACAACACCACGATCAACGAATATCCACACCAGGCGTACTTGCTCTTACTTAAGGGAATTCAGTATTACCAATGTGGAGGGTCCATCATAAGTACTAGATATATTTTAACAGCGGCGCATTGTGTTGTTGGGTAAGTAATTTTTGACCGACGAAACGGAGGAGGTACTCAATTCGACGCGTATATATATTTTTTATGTATAACCACGTATAACTTTTTAGGTAGGTTTGGTAAGAAGTTTTAGTTTGGAAAGATTATACTTCGAAATTAGTCCCATTTAAATTTTATCGAAATCGGCTGAGCCATTTTCGATAAATCAACAATAATGTGATAAATGTTACATCGATCCGAGCTAAATCTTCGCGAATTCTGTGCACGATTGAAGTTCGTCATGCTATTTTTTGCGAAAAATAATTATCTTTTCAGTCATAGAACGTAACTGCTGGGTATAAACGTCCCGTATATACTCGTATCTCCTATAAGAGCGGTTTAGAAGCGGATTGCATCTATCCACATTATGTCCCACGTGTTTTGACTGTGCCATGCCCACTGCGATTTCAACTTGCTCATCCGCTGGGCTATGTCAGTAACATTGGTTACTCTACAGATTTTTCATTCCTGATTTGATCTCGCAGAGATACTTCGTTCGTAAAACGATTGAATTTTTTTTAGGTAAAAATCTTGACCATGAAACCCACGTCCCATGTTTTTATATAAACTTTTTTTATAGTTTAAATATAACTGTTATAGATTAATAAAAAAAAAAAAATCTCATCGTAATTGATTCATAATATTTTATTCTCTGTAATTTACAGTGTCACAAGTGCCCGCATAAGAATTGGCAGCACGAACTCAGACAGCGGAGGGAAGCAATACCGATCTTCCATAATGACAACACATCCGAAGTACAACGCTCAGACGAGCGATTATGACGTTGCACTCATCAGAGTTCTGAATGCTATGAGCTTGGATGGACAGACAGCAAAAACAATCGCCTTACCAGAACAAAATGCTGTTATACCTTCAGGGTCTAACGTCACTGTAACTGGCTGGGGGACGACAACTGTGAGTCCAGGAGCTCAATAATTAAATCACACAACAGCAGAACGGATGCGTAAATTGTGACAAGATCGAGTAAGAGTAGGAGGGAGATGATTTTTATTTTATAGTGCATCCCACACTAGGTTTATCTCGTCAATATTCAGAAGTTCTTATAACTTCAATTGAGTGATAACCTGTCTAATACGGGTGGCGCCGCCAACGCTATAAGTTGGTTAAAATAATAAACACTTCACAAATTCGACGCAAAGTCAGGACTGCGAATAAGCTCAGTTGGGAGAGCGTTGGTTTAGTGATCCGAAGACGCAGGTTCGAGTCCTGAATTCCCGACGAATTTTTGAAAATAACTCTTTGAGTAGGAGGGATCACTATAAATCTTTGGTTGTGCGGACGGGAGTGTATAGCATGCGATCCTCTGCGAAGAATAGAAATTATGATTCTAATGATTTAATAATCGGCCAAGTACGAGTAGGACTGTATGGGAGCCCTTAAATATTTATTTTATTTTAATTTAATTATTTATTATTGAATTGTATATAAAAGTTAATATTCTGTGAATATTTGAAGCATCTACCTGTTACCATTATTAATATCGAGCGAAAAACGGATAAAAAATCAGGTTTCTTGTGTGGGAGCCCCCCTTAAATATTAATTTTATTCTGCTTCTAGTATAGCATCAACAGAAATATATCATCTGTGAAAATTTCAGCTTTCTAGCTATAACGGTTTATGAGACATATAAGACAGACAGACAGACGGACAGCGGAGTGTTACTAATAGGGTTTTTACCCTTTTGGTACGGAACCCTAAAAATGGGCTCCTGAGTACAACATCTGCACGAATGGTGGCGCCACGTACGTGTTGCTAGCACATTGAATGCCCCGGCAGCGTTTAGTTAGTTCCCAATTTTGACCACGCGCAGAGTTGTCTTGCGAGTACGCACTGTATTGAGCGATTCTAGTACTCTAACATTAACCAGGTCAGGATAAGGACGGGTCAATATGACACTGTTTATTTTGTATCGTGCACAGTTTTTTATTCTGTGGTCCAATGTTGCTGAAAAACATAGTAGCTGTAGTTAATGAATCCGTGTTCATCTTAGAAAACAACATTTGATAGTATGTTTTCTGGTTAGGGAGATAGGCGAGTACAACCGCCGTACAGGGTCATTATTAATATTTATTATTTATTTATTTTGGCTGGTTATTATTATAAATGTAGTTAAACATCATCTGTCGAGAGTATTATGCAGTTGGGTAGTAGATCAAAATAAAAGTAGCGAAAATAAAAATTATTTAAGAAATTATCTGAGCGTAGTGAATAAATAAATTACAAAATGTATTAAATTCTTTATTGTGTTAAATAAATGGTTATATAAGCCTGGACCGAAAAACAAAATAGGAATAAATTGTAAAAAAATATGTATGAGTAAATTTTAACTGAATTTTGTGTCGAAAGATTGAGATGAATAGAAGAGGTGGGTCGACCGACAATTTTTTAACGTAAGTTTACAATAATTTTTTTTTCAGGAAGGAGGACAAACCAGCGAGACATTGATGGCAGTGACTGTCCCCGTCATCTCCAATGAAGAATGCAACAAGATGATGAGCGGTGTAACCAATCGGATGTTTTGTGCTGGTTTTCCTGAAGGTGGCAAAGATTCTTGCCAGGTTAGTTTGTGAAATATCATGAATAGGTTTATTGAAATGAACGCTGATGTGTCGCGGTCTCAGATTTAAATCTATACCCCAGTCGCGGAGACTATTTATATTTACGCGGGAGTGACAGAGACAGGTAATAACAGGTCATTGTACGAAATTATTTCTGCTCCGCGACTGGGGTATAGCAAATCTATAGTTAGCCTAATCAAAATCCTATCCAAAACCATTTTTCAATTTTCTAAGAAAATATAGGTATTTTGTATTTGCATCTCGTTCACGCATTCTTAAAACACATAAGTAAAATTACAAAATCAATTTTGACGAACGTCGCAATTTTTAGGGTTCCGTACCTACCCAAAGGGTAAAAACGGGACCCTATTACTAAGACTTCGATGTCCGTCTGTCTGTCCGTCTGTCACCGTGCTGTATCTCATGAACCATGATAGCTAGGCAGCTGAAATTTTCACAGATGATGTATTTCTGTTGCCGCTATAACAACAAATACTTAAAAGAAAATAAAATAAATATTTGAGGGAAGCTCCCATACAACAAACCTGATTTTTTGGACGTTTTTCGCTCTATTTTAAAAATGATAACAGATAGATGCTTGAAATTTTCACAGAATATTTAGTTTTATATTCACTTCAAAAATAAATAATAAAATTAAAATAAATATATTTTTTTCCCATACAGTACGGAACCCTCCTTGCGCGAGTCCGACTCGTACTTGGCCGATTTTTTAATATTTGATTGGCCATTAAATCGAGTAGTAATAACAAAAATATAAGATATTTCCCTATGTCATTTTTTTTATGAAAATAAATCATAGTTCATTAATTAAAAAGTAAGAAATGGAGAGTCTTTTTCACATTTTGTCGTACAGTAAACTAACGACCTTAATATTTATAAACGAAGAGTTACTTTGGTTAATCTTTCACAGAAGAATTAAAATTGTCACAAAAGAAAAAGACAACATGAAAAACTTATCTTTCCATCATCATCCATCAGCCGTAGGACGTCCACTGCTGGACATAGGTTCTCTATGGATCTCTATGCTCTTCTACGGAAGGCCGGTTGGAATCAACCTGAGCCTAGCGCGTTCCTGCGATCATTATATCGTCAGTCCACATAGACCAGCTAGTCCAGCATGCGATCACGAAAAGCCACGAAAAGAACTCTTTACGACGTGTGAAAAAGTGACAGATATATACTTTGCCATAACGCTGTCTCGTTCTGACACGTGGAAAGAAATATTCCTAGCCCGGCAGGTGGACGTGCTACGCTGCGCTTGCTGATCCGACTAAGCACAACAAAGTAACTCTGCGTTTATTAGACCGACCGTAAATGTGTACTTTAAATTGAGGATTAATTTATTTGTACAATTTCTAGGGTGATTCCGGCGGTCCAGCAATAACCGAGGACAAAATTCTGCGAGGTGTTGTGTCCTTCGGTATGGGGTGCGCACAACCGGGCTATCCAGGCGTCTACGCTAATGTATCCTTGGTCAGAAATTGGATAAAATCGATATCGGGAGTTTAAATTAGGAATCGTTGTAAAAAGTATTGTGGTACACCTTGATTTGGATTTTTAGTTGCGATTATTATCTACCTATTGAGTATATATTTTGTTTTAAAACCTGGCAATTCTAACCTAAAATTTCATAATACCACTTTTAAGCATTTGAGTCGTAATGTTTACGATTTTTGACATAGTTTCTTAAGTATCTATTTCTTGTAAAAAATAATCACAATATAAAAGTGAAAAAACTACGTACTGATTCTTCATTGGTTTTGTATGACAAAATACTTATTTTACATTTACGAGTAGTTTTTCGACTATTTTTGTCATATGAATATTGAGTGTGACTTTGAAAAGTAAATATAAATAAATAAATAAAAACAAATATTAGGGGACATCTTAAATAATCAGTTGTGTTACTTAAAAACACTCGATTTAACGTCATGTATACATTTCCTAGAGCGCAATGGAAAAGATATGTCATTAATTTTTAGGGACTTTACAGAAATTGCAATACTTTTAAACATATTTGCATACTGCTATATGATATTAATAAACATGATTATAGTATAGTATTGAAATGTAAGCTTTGAAACTATTCATAAGAGTATATATTTATATGTTTTGTAAGCTCTAAAGTTAACAATTTGCAAAATTATTAGAAGCAATTTAAACTGTAAGATAATTCAACTATTCATAAGAGTATATATTTATATGTTTTGTAAGCTCTAAAGTTAACAATTTGCAAAATTATTAGAAGCAATTTAAACTGTAAGATAATTCAACTTCGATTTGTTTCGAAATTGCTTTCAGCGATATCATAATATTACACTTTAGAACAACTTGTTTGTACGAAACTTTCGATTTGCTGTGTACCACAATATGCTGCTGTTGCTTCAAAATTCACGACTTTTGATGTTTCGAATTATTGTTATAATAAAGGCACTGTTTACTAAATAAACTTGTTTCTTTGTTTAACTTCAAGTTGTTTTCTTAACGTCGAAGCTTAATATTGGGTAAGCTAAATCTATCTCAAATTTTAATCAATAAGTTAAGTTGGTAAAATTTATTTCTAACTAGCTGACCCGGTGAACTTCATCTCACCATCTGTCAACTGTCAATGACAACTTTTACATGCAGGAACATTTTGTGTGGGAAAATTAAATTCACGTTTTTTATTTTTTACTTACTACATTTTTACATTTTCACACCGTTTAAACCTTCCCTTAGGTTCCTCAGTAATTTCAAGACCATAATTAGCCAAATCGGTTCAGCTGTACGGTACGGTAAATTTTACTGCAATGAATTGTGCTAAAAGTATTGTAAAACCGCAAAAAATAGTGGCCATAGGGTGCCCAATATACAAGCGTTGCCTAATTTGAGCGCGCTAGTAGGTACATTATCTGCAATTTTACATTTTAAGCAAAATAACTAAATTCTAGCTAAAGTTTATTAAAGGACACATAAACAAAAATACAAAATAGAAACAACTGAATTTCTTACATCTTATGGGATGCTAATACGGTATACGGCTAAAACAATTTGGCTATATTCACCACGCCGGCCCAGTGTTGGTTGGTGGATTAGCGCAAAATCCTACCCATATCAACAATACGACTCTGATGATCATGAATGGATAAGATGTATGCTAAAAAGAGATCAAGAAAAAAGTTGAAACAAATAAGATATTAGATAGATATATAACACTTTATTGTACACAATTACAATAAATAAAGCGAACAGTCACAGAGATACCAGATGGCTAAGTTGGAGTTTCTTGCTCAAACTCGATCGCTTTAACGTTTGTTGCGATTTCTATGAAAATGGCACAGCGCCATCTTGTGTCACGTCAGAAAACTGACTAGCTGTGAGAATTTTTTACGGAAATGTAACGAGCGCCAAACCGATCCAACACAAGCGCGGCAACGTCAGTGATTGGCTAACTCAAGCGTGTGCAATTTGCAAAACTCAACTCAGCCTTCTAAAGGATAATATGGTCGATCGAGAAAATAAAGAAAGAGATGCAATGATTTAATATGGCACGAGTTAGAGAGAGGCATGAAAAATATCTCGATTCAGTAGCTAGTTTTTCTCTCAGTAGTGTCAAATTCCTATTTTTTGACAGTTTTGACAACTCTGGGCATGATATTCTATACATTTTTGTCGTTGAGAATTGCCTTAAGCGACAACAGCGCATTCTCTCTAGAGTAATACAAAAAACAAAAATGATATTGACTGTCGATCGCCAATGCTCTGAACAGCGAGATAATGCGATTCTGAAGTCTGATTATTGGCCGTGACTAGATGATGGGAAATAAATTAATAATAATAAATGAACGAAGCAAATAAGATAATAAATAATCGGCCAAGTACGAGTAGGACTCGCTCCGTACTGTATGGGAGCCCCCCTTAAATGTTTATTTAATTTTTAATTAGCTATTTATTATTGAATTGAATATACCTACAACTAAACATTCTGTGAATATTTCAAGCATCTGCCTGTTATCATTATTAATATAGAGTGTAATCGGCTAAAAATTCAGGTTTGCTGTATGAGAGCCCTTAAATGTTAATTTTATTCTTTTTCAGTATTTTTTCGTTGTAGGTAAAAATTGGTCACAATGAGTATAATGATAACCCTGAATATGCCAAATGCCCATGGTTGAATAATGAGATAATGCATGTGGATGAAAGAAATCGATCAAGAACGAGTCGAGATAAATTCAGATCAACATCTGTTTAACTCTTTAACTTTAAAGTTTTAATCTGTTTAACTTAATAGAACTACTATTTGGAGAATTGAGTATACTCAGGATTATTATCTATTGGCAGATCTAAAAACTTTGTCGAAAGTCAATAAAATTTTTGTATGAACAAGGCGATTTTTTATATTATTTCAGGATTGGTCCCATAGTAAATAAATAATAATAATAAATAAATCTTTATAACTCTATAGCTTACAAACTATACATTTAATTGTTAATACGTTCTAGCGTAATATAATATACAAAATAGACTGTTGCCGAACTAAGTTGTACCTACGCCGAAACACAGGCAGTTTCGGCGTACAGCGACCTCGAAACTTGGTACACTTGGATCACATAATTTTCTTTATCTTTGTTATCAGCGATTTTTGATTCTGTACCAGCCTTTTTAATAGTCCACTGCAGGACCTAGGCCTACCCACGAAGGGTAATTTGGCGATATCCACCACGCTGGCCCAGTGCGGGTTGGTGGATTCACATACGCCATCGAATTTCTTCTACGGTCGTATGCAGGTTGCCTCACGATGTTTTTCTTCACCGAAAAGCCATTGGTGTGAAATTTCGTACATAGATTCTAAGGAATTTATTGATTCGGGACCGGGTTATGAACCCTCATGGGTTCATAACCCGGTCCCGAATCAATAACGATTGTAAGGCGAGTGTCATAACCACAAGACCACCATGTCTTCTTTTTGATTTTTGATTGGTATATTTCCCGATTCTCAATTTTCCAAACCTTCCCAATTTCCTCGAAGTATTTTCCCTCAAAATCGCTATTTGTTAAGCTTTTTTGATAATATTTAGCGATATTATTAAATACTTATCTAAATCTTAACAAGATTAAAGAGTATGTATAAAATCGGTCAAGAGCGAGTCGAGATATAAGCTAAGAAGATTCAGTTGAACAGATGCGAGGTCTACTAATGGGAGAACTACTAGTTATATACCGCTGAAGAATTCGGCACTTTGCAAAGTGTCGATATTTTCAGGTTTGGTTATATAATATGGTTTATAACCAAACTACTTAAGCTACTAGCCGCCTTACAACAAAAGATTTATACACGTTTTAAACACTGTTCAACCGTGCAATTAGTACTGTTAAACATTGTCTATAGGGTGCGCAAAACTTTTGTGTTACCAAATCAAACAAATTACCAAAATCTATTACTGATCTACCCAATTCTGATTATGAAAGAATAATCGGCCAAGTGCGAGTCGGACTCTCGCGCGAAGGGTCCCGCACCGTATGGAAGCCCCCTTCATATATTTTATTTTAATTTAATTATTTATTTTTGAAGGAAATATACTACAACTTAATATTCTGTGAATATTTCAAGCATCTTCCTGTTGCCGTCATTAATATCGAGCAAAAAAGTCACATTTATTGTATGGGAGCCCCCCTTAAATATTTATTTTATTTTAATTTAACTAATTATTTTCAAAGAAAATATTTATTTAAATATTCTGTGAATAATTCAAGCATCTATTAATATCATAGTTAGAAAAACGGCAAAAAAAATCATGTTTGTTGTATGGGAGCTCGCCTTAAATATTAATATTTTTCTGTTTTTAGTATTTTTTGTTATAACGGCAACAGAAATACATCATCTGTGAAAATTTCAACGTTCTAGCTATCACCGTTCATGAGATACAGCCCGGTGACAAACAGACAGACAGACAGACGGACAGACGGACTGCGGAGTCTTAGTAATAGGGTCCCGTTTTTACCCTAAGATGTGAATGTGTTTTATAAATAAGTTTTTAACGATGAAATTAAATGATAATTATTTTGTTGATTTATACAATAATAATTGACTTTGATTCTATTGGATGCAACTCTATACATTTAGAAAGGTTCCACTACAAAACATATTTTATGACTATACGGTAATTGAATTATTATGATTTCCTTTGTCGTATTGCTGATGTATAATTTGACTTTTTGTTAGTATTTAATTTTATTATCACATATTTATTTAATTTCCTAAGTTTTTTTTTACAATAGGTATCTGTGTAAAAATAAAATACTCTGAAAAAATCTGAATGCCGCCGGCATCGGGGCAGGGCCCAATCTACCGGTGGCTGGGGCTACAGACTGAGGAACCTACCGACCTTAGAGTATATATAAGTAACCATAGTTATTTATTCTCTAAGCTCCCGACTATGCGCGCCCCGTCCAGGATCACTGCTTTCTGAATCTGGCCCTTGACCCAACCGTCTAGCGAGAGCCTCTCGAGGTGTTGGGCGAGGCTCTTCGCTATTAAACCGTTCACCGTTATTTTTAACCCCCGACGAAAAAGAGGGGATAAGTTTGACGTGTCTGTTTGTCTGTGTGTCTGTCTGTCTGTCTGTCTGTCTGTCTGTCTGTGGCATCATAGCGCCCGAACCACTGAACCGATTTCAGTTTAGTTTTTTTGGATGAAAGGAGACTTAATCGAGAGTGTTCTTAACTATGTTTTATAAAAATCGATTGAGCCGTTTAAGAGTTATGGTGGGTTAAAGTGGGGATGGAAGAACCAAAATTCTACAAATGTGCCCAAAATGGTTGTCAATTGAAAGTTTGTTGTCAAATATTTTTGTGTCGGGGGTTTTTTAATTAGGTAGGTATATTATTAATATTATATTATGGATTTTATTGATGACTAAATTTTTTTAACTAATATAGTTACCATATTGCCTTGTATGACTGACATGTTATAAATGACCAATAAATAATCTGAATCTGAAGTAAAAAAAGCTGCGAGAGCTAATACCTTTTCCAATCAATTATAATTATTTTTTTGTTAAACAAGACAAAAAACAAGTTGTTGGCAAGAAGTTGCGATGGATCGTGACTCCTAGAAGGAAAAGGGTGAGACCTTTGCCCAGGAGTGGGACAGTATAGGTTAAACAAAAAAAAACAAACAGGATAAGTGTACTGATCTCAAACAATTCAGGATATGAAAAGTACTTGGAGAGCGATTGTGAAATGATGAACATAATATTATAATGCAACTAGTGATTTGCTGGTGACATCTGTTTTTGGACAGGAGACAAGTGAGTATGATACACATATTTAAATAAAATAATAGCACTTTCAGACGTACAATCAAATGTGTTTCCAATGATGCTATCATCACTTTTAATAAATAATAGTTGGATTCATGAAATATAAAGAATGATATTATAAAAAAAATCTGTTACTTCATCAAATCTGAAGTTGAAAATAATATTTGCTCATACATGTTGTATACTTAGGTCGGCTAAGGTGCACATTAATCCCAATTACAGAGGCGCCAGCGTAATTATATTAGCTAAATAGCATAGTTCTGTTTCTTTTTCACTTTAGGCGTTCGATAGAGAGAACGTTTTTTACGTTGCTATTTAATTTACGCTGGCGCCTCTGTAATCGGGCTTATAGACCCAACATATTGTCGCTGTACAACCGAGTTGTATGCTCTATGCTCTCTCTCTCTACAATTCTGCAAAATTAGAAACAATTTTAAATATTTTTAAAAATATAAAAAGGCAATTGAAAAATGTTAACAACACAAACTTAGACTAATTACATGTTATTGTGAAAATAATTGATTATTAGAGAAGAGTAAAATGCCTTTTTATCTAGCTCCACCACTTATTTAGATAGCAAAAAGTGCGATAGTTAAAATATGTAATTTTTTTAGTTCTATTTAAACTCTGAAATGCTTAGCATTAGACGCACTCTAGTGTTGGTAGTAAAAATGAAGTATATTCTCGTTGGATTGCTTTTTTGTTTTGCGTTTAGTAAAGGTAAATTGTATCGTTGCTTATTGTTCTTTTTTTTTTTTTATTATTTATTTTAAGTTTGACTACGTACTGCCGAATACTGCCTGATGTTAAGCCATCAATATGTTTAAAACAGAAAAAATGCCAACTCTATGTGTGCAGATATGCGGTCTAGGCTGTAGCACGCTTACCTAGAAGATACATATTTGCTCGGGATTTGAAGACGCCTACGTTGTACATCAGCGGGAAGACAGACTCAGGCAAAGCGTCCCACATTCTGGCTGTTCGTATAAGGAATGTGGATTCAAAACCCTTGATTCTCACGTGCCAAATGTCAACCATAAAAGGAGGGCGCTTTGGTCGCGTCTGTCTAGCCGTACGAAAGAAGAAAAGGGCTGGTGGGCCCAGATTGTGCAACTCCTGTGGGCACTCTTCGAAGTGTATCCGATAGAAGGCTGATAGACATGTCACCTTACGCCGATGCTCGAGACTTTACAGCTGCGACTTAGTCAAGGTTTCGTTGTGTATTAGCATCCTGGCTCACTTCTCAATCGACTCTAGAGCCTCCAGTTGGTATTGGACAGAGCCATTCCAAAGGTGAAAGCAGTATTCCATGCAAGTCCTTACTTGTGCTGTATGTGCTTTATGGAGACTAAGCATCTGCTCAGATGTGAAATACCGTCCCACCTTAGAGAGAATACCAAGTTTTTGAGGCTAACTGAGCTTTTAAGTCTATATAAGAACCAAAGTTAAGAGTCGGTGAGAGTGTAACGCCAAAAAATTCCAGGCTGTCAGTTACAGGAATGGAGACACCACGGAATGCAGGAGACAATTGGAAGGGTTTGTGTAGTATGCTTAGTTCAGAGACTAATATATTTTTCGGTATATTTAAATCAGGACTGAGAAGATCCGCAGAAGAACCAAAGTTACCAACATAGCTCAGCAGATTGGCAGTAGGCAGGGCACTTAGCACGGAGGACTGATGATCGATGGGGTCGTAAAGTTTTTGAGTGGAGACCACGTACCGGCAAGCGCAGCGTAGGACGTCCACCTACAAGGTGGACGGATGACCTCATCAAGGCCGCAAGATCGCGCTGGATGCAAGCCGCTACCAACCAGTCTTATTGGAGATCGTTAGGGGAGGCCTATGTTCAGCAGTGGACATCCTGTAGCTGAAAAGAAGAAGAAAAAGAAGACGTGTATTCACTATAACGCACCAAACCTTGACCTTGACTAGGAACTTGTCAGGCAAAAAAAGTAATCTTTGTAATAAAAAGTAGGACTTAAAAAGTAGGAGTTTCTACTAGACTAACTAGACCGTTCCGTCACCAACCAGCAAGAGTGTATTAGCAGCAGCGCAATATTCTCGTCGACTACGTTGTTGTGGACGTAGCAGAAGGTGTCGTGTGGTTTTCCGTAGGTACCTGGTAAGTTTCTAGCACGATCCTTATAATATGGTACGTTATAGTATGTAGACACTTTTTTATGAGTCAACAATATTTACCTACTTATATTATAAATCCGAAAATGTGTTTATTACTCTTTCACGCAGCAATAGAGCAACGGATTAACTTGATTTTTTGCATGACATGACATGACCACCGCAAAATGGCATTGAAAATACTTAAAAATTAATTTTGTATAAACAAGAGAAACTTCCTTTGGGACAGCAAGCCGGTAAAAGCTGCATAGAATATCATACTTTAATTTTGTTTTAGATGCGATGGCGAAGAAACATCATAAAACGCACCATTCTAAACCAGGTGGCAGCAAAATAGTTGGTGGACATGACGCAGATATTAAAGACTATCCTTATCAGGCCTTTTTACTCCTTACATCGGCAGATCCAGATGACCATTATCAATGTGGAGGGAGTATTGTGACCACTCGGTTTATTTTAACTGCTGCGCATTGTTTTATAGAGTAAGTTTTGTGTTTTTGGGCAAGTGCTTTCATTAACTACAACAAAATGCAACTACCCACTTCTTTCTAACAATAACAACTTTTATTAGGGTTCAGTACCCAAAGTGTAAAAACGGGACCCTATTACGACTCCGCTGTTCGTCCGTCTGTCTGTCTGCCACCAGGCTGTATCTCATGAATCGTGATAGCTAGAAATCTGTTTTTTTTTTACAAATGATGTATTTCTGTTGCCCCTATAACAACCAATACAATAAAAACATAATAAAATAAATATTTAAGGGGAGCTCCCATACAACAAAAAATCAAATATATTAAGGGGGCTCTCATTCACACTACGGAACCCGTCGTGCGCAAGTCTGACTCGCATTTTGCCGATTATTTATTTATTCCACTGCTGAAAACATGCCTGCCCGCGAAGGAAGATTGATTCTCTACACTAATACAATGTTTTTATGTCAGTGGATTCTGACTGTTTATAAATAAAAAAAATAATAATAGTAAACCCGAAAAGACCCGAAATACATCATCTGTGAAAACTTCAGTTTTCTAGCTATAGCGGTTCATGAGATACAGCCTGGTGACAGACAGACGGACAGCGGAGTCTTAGTAATAGGATCCCGTTTTACCTTTTGAGTATAGAACCCTAAAAACTGAAAGGAAAAACACAAGCTCTTAGATGTTCGGTGGTCTAAAATTCTATAATATATATATATGGATATTAAAGGAATACTATTGAAGAAAATAAAATATATTCTAATAATGAAACATGACCTTTCATGACCCTTCATGGCTAGGCCTACGTCCTGCAGTGGACTATTAAAAGGCTGATACAGTACAGTACAGTAATGGAACATAACAACTGAACAGTCCGGATCCATTGAAAAATTAGATTGACTGTCGATTAATGGGTTCCGACTGTTCAGTTGTAAAATAACAGTTTTCCAAGCAATATTTTGCATAGTAGACGTTGATTGTAATACAATATTATGGAATATATTTTTCGCTTAGAACAACACAGTGCGTTTAGGTCGAATCACACTTAATGCCATCTATCAAGTTAGCTATATACAAGCTGCGCACATCGCCACTTCTCGTGCAGATAAAATAACGAACTTGCTTGACTATACTAAGCGCCACACAAATCAGCGGATGGGAAGCTATGCGCAGAACGCTGCGCAAAAGTCGAAATATAGGTATGCGTGGGAGCCAGAGAGAAGATACGCCGGGGCACACCCGCTCACCAACCTCAGGCCTCCCGCGCGCTCCCTACGCAATGTGCACACATGCGCAATAATTAGGGAATCACAGCGAAGTGTCATCTGCGGCTAACTTCTCATCCGCCGAATTGTGTGGCGCTTAGTATACTGCACGTTGATTCTCCTCGTGTTTACAGAAGCCATTAAGTTGGCTTTGGCCTATATTAAGCCTTATTTTGATGATTTCAGTAAAGGTATAAAAACAGTGCAGGCCAGAGTCGGAGCTACCGATAAATTCTTTGATGGAGTGCAATATAATGCCACTTTCTACGTTCATGAAAATTATAATCAAAGGTCTAAAGACTATGATATTGCTTACGTTAAAACTGATGAAGAAATGACCTTAGATGGAGTGAATGCTAAAGCTATTAGTTTGATAGAAGAAGGAACAGTAATTCCTTCTGGGTCGATGCTGAAACTGAGCGGTTGGGGAGCCACTGGCGTGAGTACTGAGTAGTTATTATATTTACTAACTAGCGACCCGCCCCGGCTTCGCACAGGTGTATTATACATATAAACATTTCTCTTGAATCACTCTATCTATTAAAAAAAACCGCATCAAAATCCGTTGCGTAGTTCTAAAGATAAAGCATACATGGGGACATCCAGCGGGAAGCGATTTTGTGATAAACTATGTGGTGATGATGATAGTGATAAATAACTTAGTATTTTGGTGTCTTTTCAACCGGCCATAGATGTCTCACTCGAAAATTTACAAGTTTTAATACATACGCATTTTCATGCTTATATATATAAAAAAAACCGCATCAAAATCCGTTGCTTAGTTTTAAAGATATAAACAGCGGGAAGCGACTTTGTTTTATACCATGTAGGTATGTAGTGATAGTGATGAATAATTCAGTATTTTGGTGTCTTTTCAACCGACCATAGATGTCTCACTCGAAAATTTACAAGTTTTACACAAATCATGCGAAATGAGATATGTCTCGATCTAGATAGCACCCAGTTTTTTAACCGACTACCAAAAAGGAGGAGGTTCTATGTTCGTCTGTATGTAATTTATTATTTGTGTGTATGTTTATTGATAATTCCGCCAATTGTAAACCGAATCGAAAAAATCTTTTTTAGTTCGAAAGGGTATACTCCCGAGGTACATTTAAATTTTACAGAAATCGGATGAACTGTTTTTGAAAAATCAACAATTTTGAAAGAAAAGCGCTTTTGCTATTTTTGCGAAAAGTAACTATTATGAAACTAGTACCGTAAATGGGGTAATGGGGTATGTACCAGTAATAGTGTGCCGTATTTTTGAAACTATAATTATACATACTGAAGTTTTTTTTGTTTTATTTTGAAGAAAGAAAAGGTCAGGCCGAGGCATGTGAGATGTTTCATATACCTATCTTAATTTGTTGAAAAGACAATTTTTGCCATTGTAAGAAATCTATTTAGTCTAGGTATGAATCATACATTTTTTTCATCTTGTGGTTTTTTTAAAGTTGTTGATTAATAATTTCCTTTTTATTGCGTTTAAGGAAGGTGAAGATGCAACACAACATTTGATGGCTGTGGATGTCCCATCATGGTCTAACGAAGATTGTAATGAGAGGGAGAAGGTGACTACACGACAGTTCTGCGGCGGTTATAAAGAAGGAGGCAAAGACACCTGTCAGGTAATTTTTTCTCAAACATGCTTGGAAATTTCATCATTTTTGACCACCTTCTTCGAGATACGTAAATCAACATTACAGTAGTGGCCAAATACATGCGAGCAGCGGCCAGCAAAACAGAAAATTGATTTTTGTAAACAAGTATTTAAAACATACATACATACATCATGCCAAAGGCGTGCTGGAGGGCTTATCAACGTTGTCCGTCCAATTATATGGACAAACAAGCACAACATCACAGGTTTGTCAAAGATAGTTTGTAACTCCAAGCGACGCGCGACGTAACACATGTGATAGGTAACAAGTATTATATTAAAAACATAATTTTTAAATTTGTGTTTTTTTGTGGACTGTGAATAGGAAAACAGTGTTATCATGAACAAAATGATGCAAAATGTGCTAATAAAGCGATGGTAGCACTCTCACATATTTTCAACTCTTTTATCTATACTTAAATGTTTATTTCATTAATAACTCAAACTCAAATGTAAAAAAATCAAACCTTATAGCCAGGTAGTCACTTAACATTATGGTATTTTAAAAAAAAAATTAGGTGATATCTTACGCACGGTCTCTGACCCCAAACTAAGCATAGATATAGCTGCCAGAGACTGATATACTAATATACATATTTTAAATACATACTTATTTGGATAGTATCTAAATAACACCCAGACACAGAGCAAACACCTATGTTCATCACACAAATGTTTGCCCTGGGTGGGGATCGAACCCACGCCTCTTTGACCCAGAAGTCAGGGTCACTAACCACTGAGCCACCGAGGCAGTCGATATGATTAAAGATTAGTACAAAATAATGTCGCACTGTACGTTTATTTCAGGGTGACTCCGGCGGCCCTTGTGTTTTATCTGACACTGGAGTGTTAGCGGGGATCGTTTCTGCTGGCTACGGGTGCGCCAGACCTAATCAGCCTGGTATATACACCAACCTCTCAGACCCAACCATCCGATCCTGGCTATCAAAGCATACTGGGTTGTAGTACAGTTTTGGAAAACAAAGCCTTCGGATTTTAATTAAGGTCTAAATTTTAAGGTGGCTCTTAAGGAATTTATTTAATCTTCTTCTATCTTTTAATAAAATTCTCGTATCCCAGTAACAAAACTGTTTACCGATACCGTTTTCGAAAATATCTGCACTTACTTTTTCTGTTTATTCAGAAAGTTTGAAAATATTTTGATATTTATAAGTGATAGGGGGCCCAACGTAATATTTTGTTTACATGGCAAACAACGTTTGCTGGGTCAGTTAGTTATAATTATATAAGTTTAACACCTAAAAACTTATAGATTTTTGTTTATTTAAAATATACTATAATATATTTATAACTTTTGGACAAGCGGTTTGCGTCCGAGTCAATGTAATTTAACTTTACATTTAAAATCCTTATTGAAAACCCAAAGGTTCTTAAAATAAATGTTATTTGCGAGGTACACGGAATATGATTGTTATTTGATGAAGCATCATAAATAAAGGCACTGTTTGCAATGTGGTTGTTATTATTTACGGATTTATAGACTAATTGTGCTATAAAAATCACAGAAGAATTATATTTTATTCTAACAATTACTTATACTCGTACAGTCAGAATACAGAACGGATCGAAATTTATATGAGAGTATAACTAGTAGTTCTCGGAACAGTAGACCTCGCATCTCTTTAACTGAATCTTCATAAGCTTATATCTCGACTCACTGTTGACCTATTTGATTCAAACTTGTTAGGATTTAAACATTAAATGATTTTACCAAATATTCTCAAAATCGGCTGATAAATAGCACAACCGCAGATTTCTCTCTTTTTTGAGGGAAAATCCATTTTCTCAATTTTCGTTGAGAATTATGCGACATGTAGGGGAGAACCAAGATCCGAACAGATAAAAGCAAAATCGTCAAGTCTAAACTGAGACTTCGCTCATTCGCTTCGTTCGCTCCGTCAAATAGATTTATGCAGCGTACCTAAGTACTGGTCGTTAGATGACATCGACCCATCGCATTATCGGTCTGCCTGGATAACCCCGTTCTTCCCTGGGCCACTACTTGGCCGTGGCACCACTTACCGTCACCACGTCTCGCCACATGTCTTGCCCAACTCTATTTCAGGGCCGTCACTCGATCCACGACATCGACCACATTAGTATGACGTCGTATTTCGGTATTTGCGATACAATCTTGTATTATAATGGCAAGCATCGTACGGTGCTGTCGTGCGTCGTACGTATAGCAGTCGTAATATTACTGATTATACGTTTTTTTCCGTACCAAAGGGTAAAAACGGGACCCTATTACTAAGACTCCGCTGTCCGTCTGTCCGTCTGTGTCCAGGCTGTATCTCATTAACCGTTATAGGTAGAAAGCTAAAATTTTCACAAATAATGTATTTCTGTTGCCGCTATAACAGCAAATCACAATCTAAAAACAGAATAAAATTAATAATTAAGGGGGGCTCCCATACAACAAACCTGATTTTTAGACGTTTTTCGCTCTGTATCAAAAATTGTAACAGTTTGATGCTTGAAATTTTCACAGAATATTAAGTTATATGATCACTTCAATAATAAATAATGAAATTAAAATAAAACAAATATTAAAGGGGAGCCACCATACAGTACGGAACCCTCCGTAAGCGAGTCCGACTCGTACTCGGCCGATTATTTCACTTTACAGCCATTTACCGTTCTCTAGGAAACCATGCCATTTTGTTTGCATAGACAACGTTCTAGCGAAGTCATTCGCCGCTGTATTACAGCCGCTATATGACGAATACCGCTATCCCAGGACAACAGAGCTTTAGAGTCGTCGCAGACTACAGATTTTCTATCTGCCGACAGTATAGTCGAGTTGGGCTGTTCGTCCGCTCACTGGGCCAACAAAACAGTTGGACACACCAGCCAACCATTCGCTAGAGTAGGTGAGGAGATCAGTCGCGTGGAATGTTCCCCAGAAATATTATTATTGCTTTATGCTTGATACAAAGGAGACGAAGGAGGAATAAGAAAAGAAATCGAGAGAATTGGGTACATCCCATACACAGTAATAGATTACTGCAAGGCGAGACGTTAACTCAAGTTATTAACCAGATCCATATATGATACTCTGATTAGCGCCACATCATTTTCGTAGTTTTATTTGGTACGTACAAAGGAAGAATAATTTACTCACCTTATAACAGTTTGTTATACTGGGCAAGTCATGTTACATTTTAACTGTCCAGAGAGAGAGTTGTAAACCGTACCGGCACTATTTATTACATCGGTTCCTATTTTCACATCTATCCCAAAAGTCCGTTTTCACTTTTTGTTAGATACGTCTTTTTCATTACCGGGGGCAGACATACCTTCGTAAGTTCTCAAGAGCGTGTCTAGACACGCGTATGATAGGGTTCCGTAGACGATGATGACGATTATTATGATTGGATGATGATTACTTGACGTCAGCGAACTAGACTGATCTAAGTGACATTTATTTTTTCAACATTAAAGCATATTTTGAAATAGATACACGAAACACAAACGCAATTGCGCACTAGATAGGTGTGACTAGCTATCGTCAGTTCAATTAAAAAAAAAAACATATATCACGCTAGCGGCATGAGAATATTTCAGTTGTTTTGGTTCTTTAATAATTAATGTAAATAATTCTAACGTCGTTAGAGCAAGATTCCATAACCATAATTTTAACCATTATACAACTAAAACTATACGTTATATTAACTATGTACTTTATGAATTTTCGAGGCGCTAACATATCCTTAAGTGAATCGCAGAATGCAGTATTTTCTAAGTGCATAAGAATAAGTGATTTCTTGTGCTCTGTGGGTATAAATTGAGTAATCATTGGCGTAAACGTAACTGCACAGAGAGTCGTACGAAAATAGGTTCCTGCTAGATCTAGACATGTTCCCTCTCTTTAGATCTGAAATTGATACATTTCTGACCCACATGGCCAGGGAATGAAACAGCCTGCCGGCGATCTTGATTCCGAGGAGATAATAATATAATTTGAAACTTAGAAGTCTTTTTATCAGAAGCCTTCAGGTGGCCTAAAAACTCTGACACCAGGGCTAGCCACCCGGCCTATACGAACTTACTTACTTATTTGAAACTTTTTTACTAACGACTTCCAAAAAGGAGGAGGTATTATGTTCGTATGTATCTTTTTAATGTATGTTCATCGATATTTTTTCCAATTTAATAAATATCTTTTTAGTTCAAAACAATATACTTCCGAGGTGGTCCCATTAAAGTTTTATCGAAATCGGCTGAGCCGTTTTCGATAAATAAGCAAAGATGTACATAAATATCTCATCGATTCGTGCAAATTATTCGAATTCTGTATACGGTTTTTTTTGCGAAAAATAATTATGTCAGAGTAAATAGGTTAGTATAAGTAGCTCGTCAAGCGTAGTAGTTGGTCAAGCGCGGACTTATCCTTAAAAATATTATAAATTAAAAAAAAAACAAAAATCTTGAAAAAAAAGTTTTCGTTGATTTATTGGCTTATTTGTTTGTTACTTACTCTTTTCCGCAACAACAGATGTAGCGTTCGACTTGATTTTTTGCATGGATATAGGGAGTTAAAGGTCAAATTATATGTTAATAATAAATTCTAATTATAGAGTACTTCTTATCCCGAAATACTAAAAGGTTTCTGCCTTCTGGGTTATGCCAGCGGCCCAGAGCTACGCTCCGTTATTTTAAGGAGCTGGGCTGGCTCGGGTAGACGCTGGAGGGGGTAATGCACAAAACACCCCATGCGGGACGTCAGTGCAGGACTTATCGACCCTCTTCGAATTAGAATTAGGTTTCTGCCTTGGGATAGCACTAAAATCGAAATATTGCGCATTCGAAGCTACAAGCAAAAGCTAGTTAACGACATAAAAGTGTTAGGTATGTCTTTTCTAATTTACTAACCTTGATTATATTTGTAACCTTGAAAAAATATTTTTAGGGTTTTCAAGATTACACCTTTTATGTCACTATTCAGCTATTCTGTTTGACTAGATTAAAATATTATTTGAAATGCTCTTGTTATCATTAAACACATATTAAGAATGCTTACCAACATTGTAATAGCGGCGCGACAGATAAATTACTCGTGTGATTTTTTCAAACCTAGTTTTGTCTTGCGGCTTGATTTTTTTAATTCATGTAATAATAATTGTGATTCACAATTATTGTGTTCAGAAAAGATGTCTGTATGTAAGTTTTAGTTAACTTCCAACATAGAAGAAGTGTCCATTCTAACAATTTTTACTGCTTTACAATATCTCCTCTAACTGGAAACAACCAGCGTGCATGTGTATATAATTTTCAATATAAGTAAATTAATATTATACAAATCTAATTATAATTTAAAAAGACAGTAAGATGGCACCGAGCACACATTTTACAACGAAATGTTCTGAAATGGCAAAGAAAATTTCACACTTTACCTATAATCCGACCGCTTAACTCAGTCATCGGTACAGGGGTGCGGGGGTAGACGACAAAGGGGACAGAAACAGGTACGGGCGGTAGGGACCCGCCGCCCGCACCTGTCTCAGTCCCCTTAGGCAAGCCAGAAGGCTTAGGATAGGCAACGAAACCTTGACTAAGTCGAAGCTGTAAAGTCTCGAGCATCGACGTTGGGTGACGTGTCTATCAGCCTTCTATCGGATACACTTCGGTGAGCTCCCCCAGGAGTTGCACAATCTGGACATACCTGCCACTTTCTTCTATCGAATTTTAACTTTTAAGAAACAATTTTATAAGCATATCATTAAAAACGTTGTTATCGGACGTTTTCAAGAACATGTAAGTAATGTGTCTACGAAATAAAGAGAATTTGACTTTGACTTTGAAGTAGACCCAAAAAGTCAACCTTTAACATTTATTGATGAACCTAACCTGTCTTATTGGAGATCCATAAGATAGACCTATGTCCGGCAGTTGACGTCCTTAGGGTAATGCATTACATTTCCTATTAAAAAAAAAAAAAAAAAAACTGAACAAACTCTGACATAAAGATTTATCATATTGAACAAACATTAGTTGTATCCATTTCCATAATCTACGCGTCACTTACTTACTAATAATAACAAAACCTTTACCTAATTACCAACAACTGAGATAAAAATTTGTCCATGGTACGATTAAAAAAACCAACATGAGATGATATTTAAAGTTCTACATTTGTAGCCATCTTTACATTTCTCAATAAGCAATATGGGTTACCTGACTTACTTTGCTTTGTTCATCTGCATAGCTTTGAGCTATGGTAAGTTTGTAGTTTATTTTTATTTTCTACTTATTATACATTATAGTTCGGCCGTTCAGAGAATGCGTTCCTGACACGTCATCTTGAAAAAATGTTTTTGGCCGATATCTCGGAAACTATGTACTTATAGGCAAAAAACATAAAGATCATTATTGTAGAAAATAAAATTTCGCATCTTTTGTTGCCAGTAAACTTTTTTGTAAAACTTACCGTTTACGATTTATGGCCGATATAATATATGTCAGGAATGCATTCTCTGAACGACCGAACTATAGTTGTAAATCTTGTTATACAGGGTTATCTGCTTGCCTTGTACTAAGTCGAAAAGGGGTGAATAAGACCATCACTTTTACTATGGACCAACCTAGAATTCAAAAATAATAAAACTGCAGTGCTGTTCCATTTAAAATTTTTGAATTCTGGATTGACGCCGTAGTAAAGTTCATAATGATCGTCTGGATCACCTCCTTATGGCTCTGTACACCAGTTTTGGATAACCTTGTATACGAGTGCTAAGAAATATGAAAGCAATTATTATTATTTTCAGTTGAGTTTTCAATGACCAAATTAGTAATATTCTATTATTCCTAGCAGTGGAAAATTCATTTAGTTTTTTTAGCCGACTTCCAAAAAGAAGGAGGTTCTATGTTCGTCTGTATGTATTTTTTTGTGTAATGTTATCGATAATTCTGCCAATTGTGAACCGAATCGATTTCTTTTTAGTTTGAAAGGGTAGTTATACTCCCGAGATGGTCCCATTTAAATTTTACAGAAATTGGCTGAGCCGATTTTGAAAAATCAACAATAATGTAAACAATTCGTTGCAAATATTTTTTTCGAAAAATAATTATTAGGTACTTTTCAGATACCATATCAGCTCGTAGACTGCTGAAAGATGATGAAAATGGAAGGATAGTAGGTGGAATGGAGGTTGATATCGCCGATTATCCCTATCAGGCTTACGTGCTGCTATTTGATGGAAGTGACTACTACCAGTGTGGAGGGTCTATCATCAGCAGGCGGTACATATTGACAGCAGCCCACTGCTTAGAAGGGTACGTTTTAAGATTGTGTAGAGTTTTTCAGAATTGTTTACTATAAGAGCACAAAACTCTGCGTGGCGTAGCATTTCAGTCATCACTCTGACTTTAAGATCTTGTATCTCATACTGGGCTGAAATTTTGCTGGCAATTTTGTCTGTCAATTTCTCCGTCCATTTTTATTTCTAGTACATAGTGTAGTTACCTATTACAAGGTTATCTGCTTGCCCTATGCTAAGCTGAAAGGAGGTAATTAAGACTATCATTATGAATAATTTCTACTATGAGGGTAACACGGAATTCGAAAAAAAAACAGCTGTTCAAAAATTGTGTCAATTCCAAGTTGCGATTTTGTATGGAACAGCTGTTTTTTTTCTCTCGAATTCCGGAATGGTCTCATAGTAAAAAATGTTCATAATGAAGGTGTTATTCATCCCCTTTCGGCTCAGTACATCAGTTGTGGATAAACCATTATAGACATGATATTATACCACTTTTTTTTTTTTTTTTTTTAAAATTTGAAAATCAATTATCCCCAACGTAATTAGGGAACTTATTTAACATATTTTGCTTATCAACTAACTTTTAAATGTAATTTTAACAATTTATTGTTAGAGTTTCATTCCGCGATAACATAATACTAATCGATTTGTACGAAAATTATATGTATTTGTCAGTAAAAAATTGAACATCCCGAAAAAACAGAACATACTTATGGGTCGAAAGACCCATACGTTGTTCATATTTTAATTTGTAATATGTTTATATGTTTGTATAATATGTTTGTTATACCACTTGGCATATTAATCAGACTTGTGAGAGTTGTGAGATAGTCAAAAGACCGGTGACATAAGTGTTTACTCCTCTTTGAATTTATGAGATACAGATAGAGCTGTATAAATCCTAATTTTTCACTTTTTTTACAGAATAGTAAATGCAACCGTAAGAATAGGAAGTTCTATGGCTTTTAGCGGAGGCAGGGTATACAATTCTGTCTGGTTGAGGTCTCACCCCATGTACAACAGTAGAAACTACGACTATGATGTTGGTCTTATTCGAGTACAACGAATGGACCTAGCCCGTAACAATGCTGCTGCCATAACCTTGATTCAGAGAGGAAGAATGATCCCTGAAGACACTCCAGTCAACATAACTGGATGGGGAGCTACAAGCGTAAGTAACATTGAAAATCACATGAAATACTACGAGTATTTCATGCAACCGTAAGAATAGGAAGAAATAGTAAATGCAACCGTAAGAATAGGAAGTTCTATGGCTTTTAGCGGAGGCAGGGTATACAATTCTGTCTGGTTGAGGTCTCACCCCATGTACAACAGTAGAAACTACGACTATGATGTTGGTCTTATTCGAGTACAACGAATGGACCTAGCCCGTAACAATGCTGCTGCCATAACCTTGATTCAGAGAGGAAGAATGATCCCTGAAGACACTCCAGTCAACATAACTGGATGGGGAGCTACAAGCGTAAGTAACATTGAAAATCACATGAAATACTCGTAGTCGTAATTACCTGCTGTCGATGAACACTAATTTGTCTGTACTATTTGTCCTGTAAGGAAGATGGCGAAAGCTTTGTTTTTAGGCACCGAGTGCCTCAGATCGCTTTCTGTAGGTATAAAACCAGCGTGATGGGTTGATGACATCAATTGCACGGTAACATTACCGTGTCAATTGAATCGCGGGTCATACGTGTGTGATGAAATTATACGGTGACAAGAAACAATGGTGGAAAAAAATGAGTCTTATATCTATAAATGGGTCGATACAGGCTTATTATTAAAACACACACTCTTTATAAAATAAATAGATTATGATAATCATGAATTGAAATATTCCGAATTTCGAATGCTCTTTTAACTATTTGATGGACATGATGATTTTTAGGGCTCCGTACCTCAAAAGGAAATAAAAAACGGCCAAGTGCGAATCGGACTCGCGCACGAAGGGTTCCGTACCGCATGGAAGTCCCATTCCTCTTGCTGTGCTGTATCACGTGCGGTATCATATGAAAGAGCTTCATTAACACAAGCTAATGTGTTTATTTTTCGATGTATGACGAGAAAAGTAAAAAAAAAGCCTTTAATCGCTAAGTATATCTATATCTACGCCCAGAGGTTTTCACGACTAAGTTTCAAATTTTGTGCAATTTTCAGGATTTGTACGGAACCCTCGGTGTGCGAGCCTAACTCACACTTGTCCGGTTTTATTTACAGTAGTAACGTATTTTTCTATTTTTAGGAAGGTGGCCCAACAACTATGACTCTAATGGGTACAACAGTTTCAACTTATACCAATGCAGAATGTGAAGAACTGCTCGGTGATGGCTCCATCACTGAAAGACTACTTTGCGCAGGTGAAGATGAGGGTGGAAAGGATGCGTGCCAGGTACGATGATAAAATACATTTCATTGTCTAAATAATTTTTAAAAAGTAACGATAAATTGGAGTTTGTAGGTATGTACATAGCTTGTTATTTAATTTCGGTATTTTAAGTCCAACCAGACGCAGTCAAAAGAAATTGCAAAAGCTCCACAATTTCGTGACACTGTTAAATTTATGCATCCACTGCATACTTGCTAATTTACTAAGTGATCAGGCAAACTTATTACAACCACAAAATTAGTAAAAAAAAGTACAAGATAATATTTTCTGACAATTTAATTTTCGAAAATTTTCCGATGTTGTAATATTATGATGATTTTCTACTCGAAGTAGAAAACAAGACGCAGAACATTTAAGAAATTGGCCCAATAGATGAAAAGATGAATAGATAATGATGTCAATCGTCTAGAAAAATACTGTAAAAGTAGTAGAAAAATATTACTAAGTTACAACTTACTAAAAGTTCAGTAGGTAGTAGGTAAATAATGTACGGAGAATGAACCGAAAAGTATTTTCTATCTAAAAATAGGTATATAAAATCGTTAATCACTGATCATCACGTAATCTCAAAAACTAAGATGTTAAATTAATTGCTATTAAGACATTCGCGAGCTGCGTGGGTGAAACCGCGGGGCTTAGCTAGTTGTATATTTTTCACGATTATGTGGTTAATAAGCCCGATTACAGTGGCGCCAGCGTAAATTTAATAGCAACGTAAAAAGCGTTTCCCTATCGAATGCCTAAAGTAAAAAAGAAACAGAACTATGCTATTTAGCTAACATAATTACGATGGCGCCTCTGTAATCGGGCTTAATATCGTAGTAAAAGCTGTTGATCTTGGTGTACTTAAGCTGTGTATAAGCTACTAGTAAATACTTCTGTATAATTCCACATTAACTAATATGAATTATTTTGACCAGGGTGACTCCGGCGGTCCGGCCGTTTCAGAAGGGAGGCAAATAGGAATCGTGTCCAGCGGTTTCGGGTGCGCCCGCCCCGAGACACCTGGGCTCTACACCAACGTTACCAACTCCGCCATCAGGAGGTGGATCACTCTGAACAGCGGTGTTTAAGTTTACTTCAACTAACGGTTATTGTATCAAACATCTTTGAAACTATGAACATAGGTATAATATGCAAACAAATCTCTAAAACCAGGCGTCTGGTCTGTATAGTGCTTCAAAGGAACATACATATAGGTACATAGGCTGAAAAATACATCCTTTCTAGTTTTCTCATTTTTTCCACTCCTTTGCGTCAAGCAGTCACTAAAAAGCGTTCTAAACGCCGATTACCCGTTTTATAAAATATTTTTTTAAGATCATAAGACCATGCTGCATGCAAATCTGTCTTAATTAAGAAGGATAAATATTATATACATGTCAATAAAATGTGCCCTCATGTGTGGTTGTTAACCGCAGTACGTCCACTCTACGGCTGACAATGAAAGTGATGACGATAAATTTTATTGAAATGTAGATAAAACTATCTACTTATATTATTTTGGAAACTAACGTGTTTTTGACTCATTTTAATACTTTATAAAACGGGTATGCTCTCACAAATGTAGTAGTCATCAGACACGACTATAGTTTCAACCCTCTGTGTTTCGACCGCATTCGGCGATCTTTCTCAAGTTGAGACTTGCCACCTTGCTAGCGCGCGGAGCAGTCTCGCAATGAACACAAACTATAGTCGGGTCTAAACCATTGAAATCTTTTTATTCGGCAACATGCAGTTTTTTAAGATTTTTGGCTTTATCAATCTGCACTTAATTTGCTATTTATTAAAGTTTTTTTAAAATAAGTTAGATAAGAATTAAAAAAATGCAAAAGTTTATAAAATTGGAAAACATTTAAGAAAGTGCCTAGTTTCAACTGGTGATTTTCTTGCAAAAATCAGAATAGATAAATAGGTACATTCGTACCGAAATCTAATTTCTTAACGCAGAACACGTCTCTTAGTATATTATAAAATGTATAAGAGGAAACTCTGAACGGATCTTAATTTACAGAATAATTAACGAACACTGTTATAATTATGAGCACTCGTACTTCGCAACAATTTTCTGGAAAATCTTCATTGTACGCCTGATGAAAAGCATAAATAATTAATCTGAATGAGAAAGGCTTCTACGAAAAGTGTATTAATTATAATAATATTAATCAGAATGGTTCATTAAGGCTGTACAAAAATGGTGTTACTTTACGCGGTTTATCCATTTCAAAATTATTTTCCATATGACAAATTATTAAAAAGATTTCCGAAAAATAGTAATGACCACCATTTATTACATGTTATTGAGCAAAATAAAGATATATGACCATTGATTGTTTTTTTTTTATTTCAAAAGAAAACTAGGTACTGAGTTGCTGCCGTAGTAAAGTATTTAGGTACTATACACGCATTTTTGTTCAGCGCTTTTGGTGGAAGCCAATAAAAAATGAATAAATATAAGGGGACATCTTACACACGGTCTCTGACCCATTTACTAAGAAAAGTGAACGGAGCCACACAAAAACGATAATAGGTTATTTTTTACTATACAAACTCATTTTTAAGCCTCAGCCCCGATTACTAAATAATAGGTAAATAAGAAAGAGTTTCTTTCAATTCATTTGATTTAATTTATTTATTAAATACCTATTCAAACAATTATAGTTTACACCAAAACGTGTCTGAATCACTAAAAAATTCACAATTGCAATTTCTTAAATCTACTTATACATTTAACTAAATTACAACTAACATAATGAAAACAAAGTTCGATTTAGAATCCTCTAAATAGAGCAAATCAATGTTAAGCATCTGATAAAACTCTTAAAATAGGTGCCGAAGTAAAATTTAATAATCATTTTTCGCAAAAAATAGCATGACCGACTTCAACCGTGTACAGAATACGCGATTTCGCACGGATCGATGTAGCATTTTTCACATTATTGTTGATTTATCAAAAATGGCTCAGCCAATTTCAATTAAATTTAAATGGGACCAATTTCAAAGTATATTCTTTCCAATAAAAAAATGATCAAAATCGGACCACTATGTAAAAAGTTATGCGTGGTTATAAATAAAAAAAAATATACGCGTCGAATTGAGTACTTCCTCCGTTTCGTCGGTCAAAAAATAAACAATTTAAGGTCAGTTTTAGAAACAATTATGTACAGGGCGTGCAAAGTTCAAACTTTAAAGTAAATTCTCTAACAGCATTAGGTACGCATTAGCTGACGTAAAAATAAAATATACAAAAGGCGAAACCTGCGAATGTTGCGAATGAAAACAGGTAGAAACAAAAACTTCTTCTCTGAATGACAAAACTCACAATGAATACTAACGCGGAATACCTTAGCATTTAAATGAACGGGTCCAGCAAACTCCTTGTGTAGCTGAAACTTTTTTAATTTCGTCGAAAGCGGCCAGGTGCTGAGCTCACGTCAGTTACAATTTTAATAGAGGTGGGCTGGTGTTTTTAAGCCGGAGTCTTAGAAGTGGTTTATTACCAGTGTTACTACCAATCTTACTACCAGTAGTAAGAACGGTAAATGAATTACCGTTGATACTACTGCAGTTGAAAGTTGTAAGAACATCAATAAAGTTGTCGAATATTTCCAATAGACATGATGACTGGGTAAGAAAAATCATAATTATAATTAGTTCGTGAGTTATAGATTATGTTATCTAAAAATATTGAGTGGACAGAAAAGTAAAGAAGTGTGCGAGGTAGTGTAGTTATAAGTTAGTGTACTTAACTCTGTTTTCGATACAGAAAATCCCGGGTTTGATTCCTGACTAGCCAAATACTCGGTGATGAATTTATATAACGGTTGTGGATCTAGGTTTTAATTAGCTGTTAGTTTTGTACGTGTTCCATTTTACTCCCGAATTCCAACACAGAAAATCCTTAGTACCTCCTTAAATATCAAATTTAAAAACAAATTTAATACAATTTATTCGTTATCTAAAACGGCACAGTAGGTACCTCATACATTAGTTATGAGCTCCTTCCGAGCTTAGACGATGTTGTAAAGCGGACTTTAGTATCGTATTTGAATATTGATATTATTGAAAGGGCTTGGCTGCAAGTCTAGGAGTCCACCAAATTTCAGGCCTTGCTTACCAGCTTTCTTGTCCTCCATTAGTATTACTCATAAATTGGTTGAAAAAAATCTCGCACCTTCTTTAGATCATTATGGCGTAGATATAGCTCATTTGAATAAGGCAACAAATGCTTGGAGTTGGTGGTGAGATCGGCTGATCTGCGAACTAGTACGGATATAATATCATCAAGATACATATCCTTGGGACTCAAGAATTCTCCTACAAAGACCGCATACCCTTGCGGTCTCTGAAGGAGAGTCCGGTCTTCGCCCTCTTTCAATACTGGTAACCTTTTGGACCCAACTGTGTGTCGTCTAGCTGTCAGTTAACGCCTGGGTGCAAAGTATTGTGAAGCTCATCGCTGTCAGTGTAGTACTGCAGTTGGTCCGGCTCAGCCCCATGGTCTCTCTTGCTCAAGAAGCGCTGGCCGGACCGGTCGCCACGTCAGTCTGAATGATGTCATACGCAGGGTTTTTGCCCCAATATCGCAGTACTCAAACCGAGCTCACTTGTGGGGATAGCAAAAGGCCGGACGGTATGACGCTGGTAATGTGTAAATGTGGACGGCCCTTAGTATGGGACGCGACTTCCGTCGATACTTTGGTGTCGTCATATTTTTCTGAGACTCAAGAATAGGATTGGAGCAGCGGTCAATTTGGCGAAGCAGCACAAGCGGCGCAAAAATACTAACCTACATGGTTACATATTTGAGCCGTTTGGGGTTGAGACATTGGATGTGTTGAGGCCGGGGCTCATCTTGTTTTCAAAAATCTTTCTGAGCGTCTATCGAACGCGACGCGTGACCAAAATCCTGGTGTTTAGTTGGCTCAACGGGTAATTATTGCCACTCAGCATGGCAATTTGCTGCCAGCATGCTGGGCACGCTCTCAATTGGCAGTGGGCAGTAATATAAATGCTCAAAATTTAGATTACTTTTTTTTAAGACCATAAAGGGTATGTGGATGATCTAATAGCTGTTTATGTAAGAAGTAGTTTAATATGCAGTTTAAGATATTGAGATTTAGTTGTAGTTGATAAATTCACTTGTCCTAGTAAAAAAAAGTTTTTATTTTTACTAATAAAATTATGAGAGTGAACATACATTAATTTGTGCCTATTCGTAATCTACTCGTCACAAATTACTTATCAAAACCTTCACTTTTAATTTGTTGCACTTCAATTAATTTAGTTAATTAACAAAAAAATATACGATATTTAATTAACTTAACAGCTAACCTAATTACTAATCAACTGAAAATACTCGTAGAATGTACCCACGGCAAAAAGAAAAAGGGTTGGCACTAATATTTCATGAAATTATTTGTCCTAGTTTACTCCGTATCTCACTAGATACGGAGTAAACTAGGCATCTGGCAATATATAGTGAATCTGGCAAGCTGGTGTTGAAATAACTATCGTCCATCCATCCATCAGCCTTAGTAGGACAACTGCTGGACATAGGCCTCCCTTATGGATTTCTAATAAGGCAGGTTGGAAGGGGCCTGCATACAGCGCATTTCTGCGATCTTTATTATATCGTCATTTCACCTAGTCAGTGGACGTCCTACACTGCGCTTGCAGGTCTGTGGTCTAAATTCGAGAACTTTATAGCCCCATCGGCCATCCGTTCTTCGAACTATGTGCCTTTTCCACTGCCACTTTAATTTGCTAATCTGCTGGGCTATGTAGGTAACTTTCACTAGCCACACACAACTAACGAAAAATGGCACTGAAGTATATTGGATGAAAAGACGTCACGCAATTTTCCCTGCCTAGTCGAGTTGGATTCGGCGATTGACCTCTTTCTTGAAGTTGGACTTACCTAGCTGGAATAGTTGTCCTAGGTAGACGTACGATTCAACAATATCATTAACCAAGTTCTCAACAGATTTCAGAGTTGGTACAACATGAGCATTACACATGGTTTTCGTTTTATCTATGCTCATTTTATGACCCACTTATTGAGAAACTCGATAAAAGCCTTCGAACATCGTGCTGAGCTCTTCCATTGATTTTACCATGACCACGATATCGTCGGCAAACCGAAGGTAAGTGATGTATTCCTGATTGAAGTTATCGTTAGTAATTTAAGTAAGTTGTTATAAGTAAGTTGGTATCGCTGGAGAGACTCGAGCACAACCCCTGTTTTACCGAATGTGCAACAGTTTTTCTAGGTTTTACAATCTTCTATATAAATGTTTGTATGTCCTTTATAGAATCGTAAACTATGCATTTGATCATGTGTTAATCTTGAGCAAAGTTGTTGTGCATGATCCAAAGAAGGTTTCCGAGTGTCATTGACAGGTATGTTATTTAAGACACCGAAATAAGTGAGGAAGAATATTAAATTTGCCGATATGTTGTGGCAGCGGCAGGCTGCTATGAATCAAAATACATTTTTTTTTTTTAAAAGAGCTTGCAAAATTGCACGAGCCTTAGCACTTAAGAACAGAAATATTTCACCTCATATTTATAACGTATTAGAGTTTGTGCAAACGGAGAAGCGTCGTAGGTGAGGTCGCCCGTGTGCCATTTTACTAATTTTGTTACGTTGACAACACTGCTCTCTCATTGTTAGTACAACTAAAAGTGTTTGATCCTTATAGTAGACACCAATTCGGTTTTCATCAGTACTTGCGTCTCCCAAGTATAGTCGGTACCTTATCTGCTGATTAAAATCTTTTTGTTAGTTCACCGTGACGCCACGACGGTTCTCTTTTTGCACAAACTCTAGTAGGGTTGTCAAAATTAATTTTAATTATTCGCGAATGATTTGCAAAATTATAATACTTAACGTATGTTTTTTTTTTTATAAAATCTTAACCTAAACGAAACTATTTTATGATGATGAAATACTCTAATCTAAAAGCCTATGTACTGCCCTTGCCGCATGTCATTTTTTTGTCGGTATACGATTTTTACATAATTCTATCAAACATTTTGCGCGGCTATTATTATGTTATTACAATTACAGTGTTGAGAGATAAAAAAAAAGTGTAACTAATGTTATATTTAATCATTATTAATTAAAACGTAAGTATACAAAAGTACCTATATTACGATACGACATTTTATGCCAAATGAGTCAACCTGAACAAAGATAATGAAATAATCTTTAATTTTATGTAAACCGATTAAAAATAACCTACATCATGTTGTATTTAAAGAACTTCATTTGCACCAAAGTCTGCTTTTTACGAAGGACACTATGGTTTACCTGACTTGTTTTGCATTTTTCACCTGCATAGCTCTGGGCTATGGTAAGTTTTTAATTGATTACAATATAAAATGGGGTTAAAATATGTCACTGCAATATTAGTAGGTAGATGGGATTTCTTGCCCGGTGGGCCACGGGCAACAAACGATATTTTTACTCGTATCATGTACAGGACCGTGGTATTGAGAGACCTATTGAGTTACAAGCTTTAGATATGGATTCTAACCCGGTTAGGAACTGTGAAAAATAAATAAATATTAGGGGACATCTTAACACGCGGTCTCTGACCCCAAACTAAGCATAGATATGGCTGCCAGAGACTGATATACCACATATACATTTTTGAATACATACTTAAATAGATAATACCTAAATAACGTCCAGACACAGAGCAAACTAAAATAAATTATAAGTACAATGTGGGCGTCTTCAAATCCCGAGTAAATAGGTATCTTCTAGTAGTCGTAGATGGGGTCAAAAAGTTCTCGAGTAGACCACGTACCGGCAAGCGTAGCGTAGGAAGTCCACCTACATTACCTACAAGGTGGACGGATAACCTCATCGAGACCGCAGGTTTGCGCTGGATACGAGCCGCTTCCAACCGGTCTTATTGTAGAACTATAGAAGAGGCCTATATCCAACAGTGGATGTCCAATGGTTAAAACGACAATGACCTATTCATAAGTTTCTGCACATTCATATGTTTTGCCTTTCAGATACTATATCAGCTCAAAGTGATGCTTCTAATAGGATAGTTGGTGGGGTAGAGACTAATATATCCGATGTACCCTACCTAGTATTTTTGACGCTGTTCAGTGGAAGAAGACAGGTCTTCTGTGGTGGCTCCATCATCAGCAGTAGATATATTTTGACAGCAGCTCACTGCGTAGACGGGTACGTTTTAGAACTTTTAAAAGGACACGTACCTAATAACTAGGTAAGTGACCTTATTAAATAGTTGGCCAAATGCGAGCCGGACTCGCGCACGAAGGGTTCCGTACCATATGGAAGCCCTCCTTAATATATTTTATTTTAATTTAACTATTTATTTTTGAAGGGAACATACAACATAATATTCTGTGATATGATTTTTATTTAGAGTACTTTCCACACTAGATTTTATCTCAAAGAGTTATTTTTGTGATAAGCATTTCAAAATTCTGAAGCGAACGCAGGATTTGAACCTGCCCCTTCGGATCACTAGCCCGACGCTCTAACCAACTGAGCTAGCCCGCCTCCTACGCAATAATATTATGTGAATATTTCAAGCATCTTCCTGTTGCCGTTATTAATATTGAGCGAAAAAATCATGTTTCTTGCATGGGAGACCCCATCAAAATATGTATTTTAATGTAATTATTTATTTCAAAGTGAATATTTGACTAATTATTCTGTGAATATTTCAAGCATCTACCTGTCACCGTTATCAATATCGAGCGAAAAACGGCGAAAAATCAGGTTTGCTGTATGGGAGACCCCTTAATTTTTTTTGTTTTTAGTTTTGTTGTTATAGTTGCAACAGAAATACGTCACCTGTGAAAATTTCAACGTTCTAGCTATCATGGTGCCTGAGATACAGCCTGGTGACATACATACAGACAGACAGACGGACATCGGAGTCTAAGTAATAGGGTCCCGTTTTTACCCTTTGGGTACGGAACCCTAAAAAGCCATAGTTACCCCTTACCAACTTAATTTCTTAATAAATAGGCTCTAAACTACTGAGTGAATTCCAAAAATCATACCACTTAAAAGAATAGCCATATAAATTGTAAGTAACATGGGTGATATTAGTGTTATTATTATATTTTAGTGTTAGTGCTAGATAAATAGCTGTACAGTCACATCTTTTACTAATAGGTATTTTTCAGGATGTCGAGAGCATCAGTGAGAATAGGAAGTACCTTGGCTATGAGTGGCGGCAGCGTATACCAATCTCTTTGGATGATACGACACCCCTTGTTCGGTGTTGAGAGTTCCGATTATGACGTAGGGTTAATCAGAGTACCACGAATGGACCTAGAAAACAACAATGCATCTATTGTGCCCCTGATTGAGGGAGGAACCGCGATCCCTGCAGATACTCCAGTCAACATCTCAGGATGGGGAGCTACTACAGTAAGTAACACTGAAATTCTTATGAAATCCTTCTTACTTACGAGCCATATTGAGCTTTCTTTTGACTAAATCTTTTCAGCTTTCAGCTGATTTCACTAATATTTTTGTTGCACTCCTTAATATCATAATCCTTCGATATATTTCATAATAATAATTTAATAGAAAAAAAATTGGTATTAAAATTAAAGTCGGATAACGGACTATAATTTTACGTGATAACGTCATAAGAATCAGCAACTGAAATAAACCGAACGTAGGCCGGTCGTGCCTCTCTATCCGCGCTCTCGCCTGAGCCTACGACGTTTGGCTCAGGCGGAACGTGACATTTATTCGCGCGTGCAGCCGGCTAAGACGTCAATAAGTAAGAGAGATAACGCGCACTAAAATTTTATAAGTACTTATTTTGAACAACTTTTACTATCGGTTCTGTATTTATTTATTTAAGTATACATTGCCAGTATATATTTTTTGACCGACGAACCAAACCGGAGGAGGTACTCAATTCGACGCGTTTTTTTTTCTTATTATGTGTAACCACGCATAACTTTTTTCGTAGTTGTCCGATTTCAATACCTACTCCTTTTTATATTGGAAAGTGTATACTTCGAAATCGGTCCCATTAAAATTTTATTGAAATCGGCTTAGCCATTTTTGATAAATCAACAATAATGTGAAAAATTTAACAACGATCCGTGCGAAATATTTGCGAATTCTGTACATGGGTGAAGTCGGTCATGCTATTTTTTGCGAAAAATAATTATTCTTTCCAATACTTAGGAGGGTGGTGTGGCACCTACAACTCTAATGAAGACAACAGTACACACTTACTACAATGAAGAATGTAGAAGACTGCTTGAAAACGTTACCATCGTTACAGACTTAGTGTTTTGTGCTGGTGAAGACGAAGGTGGCAAGGATTCGTGCCAGGTACCATCATCAATTTTTGTTTATTTGGCAAAAGAAAAATACGTGTCTAATATTGTTTGATAAGCTTACGGAAGAATTATATTTTTAGTCATCTTGCATATTTACTTACTCTGTTTATTATAAACAGGGTTATTTCTAATCAATTAGCATCTTTTTAGTGGCTTATTCTGTACATCAAATCTAAGAAATTTTGTTCTGCAACTTTTGTCAAAACTAAAAAAAAAATCTGCGGTTCCATACATGTTGTCTCGGGTCAACGATAGTTTTCTATGGAAAATCATTTTTTTTTTGAGTTTTGACAAAAGTCGTAGAACAAAAGTTGTTAGTTTTGATGTACAGAATAAGCCCCTAAGAGGATGCTAATTGATTAGAAATAACCCTGTTGTTTGTTTGAAAATATTGTTATTTAAATTTAAGGATTATTATTTTTTATTTATCGTCAAGAAAAACTCCCGGTAAAGTGTTAATTATAATAATTAATAGTTTGTTACCTAGTTAATCAATTTGAGGGTTTCTTCACCACGGGAGCATTCGCCTGTAATGTAACGTTAGTAACCCGAATATTTCTCCCCCTTAGTAAGGGAGGAGAATCGAGCATTACATATGTAACGCAATGCCTAAATTCGAATATGAATCGTCAAATTGGAAGCAAATGCTCATTTTTTTTAAATTTATTTTATTAAATTTCAACAATCAAAAACTTACATTCAAAACCAAAACGTTATTGAGCTTAAAAATAAACAATATTTATCATCCAGAGAAGCACTATTGTAACGTAATGCTCAAAGCACTTACAAAGATATTAGATTATTATGCATTCATCTATAATGTACCTACATTACAAATGAATGCTACTGGTGAGCTGGCTGATGTTGATGATGGCGGTGACCTGTACGAGTATAACATTATTTATGTTTTAAACAGGGTGATTCCGGCGGCCCTGCAGTATCCGAGGGGAGACAGATAGGAATCGTGTCTGCTGGTTTAGGGTGCGGTCGCCCTCGCTTACCTGGCGTATACACTAATATTACTAACTCCTCTATCAGAACGTGGATTCAATTGAACAGCATTTTTTAAGGGATTTTATATTCCTCACATCTACGCTCCTGCAATTTTACATTAATAAAGACAAAGAAAATCACAACATGACGTGAATTTTCAAAATGTTTTGTAGTATTTGTTTAACATAAAATTACTCACGTTTTTAGTAGTTTTACTATTATTGGAAATATGTGTACCTATAATTGGTAAATTTCGAGCAAGTGGTCTGAAAACGAATTTTTAATACATGTTTCAATGTGCCTCTAATATTTAAAAATCGGAGGCGTTAGGCTGGCTGTTAGCACGATAAATCCACCGAACACAAAATCGCTAAATATGAATTGTTTAATTGTTTGTGTCAAATTTTTAAGTGCTTTGTATTTCTGGTTAGTAAATAAATTTTAAACAATAAAATCAAAAATCTGTTTTAACTGCACCAAAAGAATAGTCACTAATTTATTAATAATTAATGCAACAATAATAAGTGACAAACGATGCAAATATGCTAACCTCGGTATTGGTTACATATTTGAGCCATTTCGAGTTGAGACATTGGGCCCGTGGGGGCTGGGAGCTCATCTTATTTTCAAAAGTCTTTCTGAGCGTCTGGTAGACGCGACGCGTGACCAAAATGCTGGTATTTATTTGGCTCAACGCATAAGCATTGCCATTTAGCGTGGCAATGCAGCCAGCATGCTGGGCACGCTGCCAACTGGCAGTGGGCTTAAGCATTTGGATTATCTTTAGACCTTCAAGGGTCTATAGATGATCCAATGCTTTTTATGTAGAAGTAGTGTAAGTAGTTTTAGCATGTAAGGTAGTACCTATTGTACTTTGTTGTAGTTAATAAAGGCACTTTTGCCCGTTGAAAAAAAAAATAAGGGACCATATCCAAAAATGTGACTATTCGGCAAAAATATAGACCATAATATCCGGCAATGCTTTACCTCATCCCTATTCACGTCAAGTTCAATTCGACAGACGATCCCCACCTTCCTGAGTTCCAGAGATAAGGAACACTCATTTCGCGAAGAAATGTAATCGTTTACTTTTTAATTGAGATTCCGTTGATTAGGTCCATTCGAACTTGTCGAAACCATCTGCGAAATTAGTTTTTGAATTTAAATTTGATGACACGTACTTTTTGTGACATTTGATTTCTTTGAGTTCGGGATATTTTTTATGACGTGCTTTTATCGAAATAAAAAATATTGTTGCATTGAACGTTACTTTTTAAGGTAATACCATTTTAAACATGTTCATAACAACCTTGTTCTGTCTGGACTGAGATAATTTCTCTTCAAACTCAAATATATTAGATAGGCAAAATCTGGTATTTCGGATTTGTCTTGGGCACTTAGTTGCACCAATCGCCCATAGTCGATGCTTCGATAGGCCTATGTTGAAGGGATTTCTATTGAAAACAGTGCGCAGGCGTAGCTTGATTATGTGTTTCTTTGCTGTCATCAAATTTAAACAGCGCCAGTTAAATGGGTGACCGCTGCTGGCATTTACAACTGAGCGATACTGAGGGCCGAGTAACAGGTTAGATTGCTATTTCCTAGTTGTTTTAACCATTTAGAAATATCAGAGGCCTTTAGGTGGTTAAAAATTCTGACACCAGGGCTAGCCATGCTGCCAAACATTCTATAAATACTCTATCGGTAAACTAGCTAGTTTACCAATAGAGTATTTAAGGGTTTGACTACGTAGTCAGACCCTTTTCAGTCATAAGTGGACACTGGGCATACCGGTTGATAGTGTGTGATGAATACTGCCCAATATCTGGTCCCAATTAAACGGAAATACGTGTATTAGTACGTAGCCATAATTAAGTATCTTAAAAATACCTTATATTAATAATACTAGTAAAGGGTATAATTCCCAGTGAAACGTCAGTTGTCTCAAGCAGATGTTTTTTTATTAAAGTTCTATTACAAAGCTGTCCTAGTTCCGACACCTTATTATAAGAAGGGAGTGAATTAAGCTGTTATTTAACTAGGTATAGGCCGCATCGAGTCCGCCTCTGCGCAGACTGGACGGATGAAGAGAAAAGATAAATGAAAACGTAATTAAGCACAAGGAAAACTTTTAAGAGAGCGTTAAAAAGTTTCTTAGCGCCAGCTACATTATTTATTTCTCTCTGAGGGGTAATCTTATTATTTGTTTGTCTGTTTTCAAATTATATTTTTTTAATCTAATGCATATTTATGGGCATAGTAATTTAAGCTGAAGTTTTGCTAACTAAGGATGAAAAAGTTTGGATTGGACAGACAAAAATAGAGAATTGTTATTAAAGAGTGAGAAAAGTGAAAAGAAAACAAACCTTAACTTGTTGAAGATATACTGGTTAAAAACAAAAATGATAGCAACATATTTCTTAACGTAAGCCGCAAAATTCAGAGAAGCAAGCCCGAGATGTGATATCCCAATATTTCTATTCTATTTTTCTTTTTCCGGCATTTAAATAAAGATATCGGGTTTCTGCATCCATTTGCGAAAGGGAAAGTAATTCAAGCGGAACAAGAAAAAGGTGGGTCTTAATTGCGAAACAAAATTACGACGATACTGGAAAACCGAGCGATAGAGGAAAATAAACCGCCGGTGTCTGCTCACCCTTTTTTATACGTTTACCTTTCGTAACATTTAGACACAATGTGTTATTTACAGAGTAACATAACAGTGATTGTTTTTTAAGCGATGAAATTCTTAAGCGTTGATTATACATAGTAAACGATATGTGGACAAGATTTGATAGTAACATTTTATAGTGACAGACTTTTAGGAACGTTTTTTCACATCAACGACTTAGCATTTTTTTTTATTGGAATGCTTCACATGATAGAGAATTTCATAACCAGCAATGTAGCGTCAAGACAACGCTTTATTTTAAGGAGTTTTACTTTTTAACCGTCTTCGAAAAAACTTTCCGGTTCTATGTTCGTCTGTATGTATTTTTTTGTGTATGTTGAACGATAATTTCGCCAATAATAATTGTGAACCGAATAAAAAAATATTTTTTAGTTCAAAAGGGTATACTTCTGAGGTGGTCCCATTTAAATTTTACAGAAACCAGTTGAGCCGTTTTTGAATAATCAACAATAATGTAAACAATTAAAGCGAAACAGTTTGGACACGATGGAATAAGGCGGGTTTGTCACTTTTTGCGAAAAATAATTATACTTACTCGTATTATGTGATAAACCCTTTTGGGTTTGTAAATTTCAATGAGATCGTAAGGTCGCGCTGGATGCAAGCCGCTCATTGGTGATCCATGTAAGGGAGATCTATGCCCGGTGATCAGCCTATGGATGATGGATGGATCTGTAGGTATATTGCGGTGTGCATTTTGTGAGATTGCTCAAGTAAACAATTGAATTTCACGATGAGGCACTCTAAGTTGCATGTATACACCGAATGTTTAGTTGATGCTATGGTAAACGATTATATTGTATACTGTATTGTACCGGCCTTTTAATAGTCTACTGCTGAACATAGTTGACCCAATGCGGGTTGGTGCATTCAGATAACGTATGCAGGTTGCCTCATAATGATTTCATTTATCAAAACGCTACCGGTGTGTAAATCTTTGGAGTTTATGACAACTGGCTGGTACGGGACCGGCTTCGACTCACGCCTCACACTTGTAAGGTGAGTGTTCTCCCACTAAGCCACGCCACGGTTTAGTTTAGACCAACGTTTGTGTAATCTGTAAATTAATATCTATGTCTGTATATACCTAGCTATAAACTAACATCTTCATGTCCCGCCGTCTACTAAAATACTCCTTTGTTTTGCGTTTCTTTTGTCTATAATATTTGTGAAATATCTAAGAGATTGAAAGTAAGTGTTCAAAACAGCCTACAATTGCTGTCTTATCCTGGCAATCGACAATTGTCTGTTAAATAAAGCCCTACAGCTCTCTTATTACTCCGACAAATGGCTTAGATGACCTATACTTATTGTTCAAGTTGGCATGCCTTTGAAGGGTTTACCTTTTCACGTTTTAGTGCTATTACTTAAGTTAGTTGAGAATATTATTAATATCGTCTCTAGACTGCAATGTATGGATTCTGAATTTTAAGCCAAGACGGTTTTGATAATTTTGTCAGTGTTTTTGTACTTTTGCCAGATATTTAACAATGGACAAGTTTTTAGCTAACCTACCTACCTTATTTTCATTCCGATAATCCTATTGATGGCTCACCCTTCGTTGGTATACCTATATTTTTGTGGACTATGAAAAGGCCGATACGTGGACGAAGGTTACACAGTAAAGTGCTTTTCCACTAATTTAAGGTACGCTATTACCATAGCACAGTATGGTTTAGCTTTATCTCTCTGCTGCTAAGCTGCGCTATGAAAATAAAAGATCCTTATAGGTTAATACACATTACACATCCTTATACACACCTATACATGCCAAGAGAAAAAAATACATTAAAAATCGGCCAAGTGCTAGTCGGACTCGCCCACGAAGGGTTCCGTAACGTATGGGAGCCCCCATTCCTCTTGTCGTTATTAATAGCGAGCAAAAATACTTTTAAAAATAACGTTTGTTGTATGGGAGAATCAAATACTTATTTTATTTTTATTTTAGCATTTGTTGTTATAGCGGCAACAGAAATAAACCATCTGTGAAAATTTCAGCTGCCTAGCCATCACGGTTCATGATACAGTCCGGTGACAGACAGACATACGGACAGCGGAGTCTTAGTAATAGTGTCCTGCTTTTACCCTTTGGGTACGGAACCCTAAAAACGCTACGCTTTATAAACGTTTTTAGGGTTCCCGTTCCGTACCCAAGGGTAAAAACGGGACCCTATTACTAAGACTTCGCTGTCCGTTTGTCCGTCATCCTGTCTGCCACCAGGCTGTATCTCAGGAACGGTTATAGCTAGAAAGCTGAAATTTTCACAGATGATGTATTTCAGTTGCCGCTAAATACTAAAAACAGAATAAAAATAGTATTTAGGGGGAGCTCCCATACTGTACTGTACTGTACTGTATCAGCCTTTTAATAGTCCACTGCAGGACGTAGGCCTACCCACGAAAGGTGATTGGGCCATATCCACCACGCTGGCCCAGTGCGGGTTGATGGATTCACATACGCCATCGAATTTCTTCTACGGACGTATGCAGGTTGCCTCACGATGTTTTCCTTCACCGAAAAGCCAATGGTGTTAAATTCCGTACGTAAATTCCGAAGAACTCATTGGTACGGGACCGGGTTTTTTGAACCTACGACCTCATGATTGTAAGGCGGGGGTCACAACCACTAGACCACCACGGCTATATCCTAGCTAGCTCCCATACAACAAACCTTAATATTTAACCGTTTTTCGCTCAATATTAATATTAGTAACAGGTGAAATATTCACCGAATGTTCAGTTGTATATACAATTCAATAATAAATGATTGAATCAAATAAAATAAATATTTAAGGGGGCTCCCATACAGTACGGAACTCTGCGTACGCGAGTCCTACTCGTACTTAGCCGATTATTATTGTTGTTTAACCATTTAGCCATGTCAGATGTCTTCAGACGGCTTAAAAAGTCTGACACCAGGGGCTACACGGTCCATATGGGCGTTTAATGAATTAGTTTGATTTATATTAATTAACATAGTATAAAACAAAGTCGCTTCCCGTTGTCTGTCTGTCCCTATGTATGCTTATATCTTTAAAAAAAACTACGCAACGAATTTTGATGCGGTTTTTTTTTAATAATATTAATAGTGATCCAAGAGGAAAGTTCATAATTATGTATTATATGTGCGAAGCTAAGGCAGGTCGCTAGTATTAATTAATAAGATTTTAATGCAGAAACATAAACTAAAATAAGCCGAGTGCCATTCTAATTCAAAGGCAGCTCAAAGACTTTCTAAAATTAACACAATTTTGAGGGTATGAAAAAGTGCAAGCGTCACACTTGAAAATGGAAGGTAAAATTAAATTCCACCTTCAAAGAAATACCTGCACGCTCTGCAAAGAGGCTAATTACGACGTGGTTCAGTTTAGAAAAGAAATATTCGCGGCAATTATCTAAGGCAATTATACTCCACTTTCTTTGAAATACCTACTTCTTCTGTGACGTTGCGGTGTAAGGCAATTTTGTGTCACTACTAGTATAGCAAAAAAGATTGTTTCTTTTAAACACGACACATCTCAGCGACTTCGTGCTAATTTAGCACAATTATTACGAAAGATTTTTATTTCGTTTATGAGAAATATAATACCTAACATTTTTTGTATTTTTAGCTGCTACCATAATTATGAAAACAGTACTTTTAAATGTAGTTAGAACATTTTTATCATACTAGATAAAAAAAATGTTTTGAGCAAAACGAAATTTATACCTAAGTATATTTTTTTAACTTTTATCTTTTACATGAAATCTTATACCTACAAGTTTACATAGTTGCAAGTTAGGTAAAAGAGACAATAACTTATAGCTATCTCAAAAATCACTACATAGTATAAAACAAAGCCGCTTCCCGCTCTATCTGTCTCTATGTATGCTTATACGAGTAAATTATTTTTATTTATGTAATACTTAAAGTGTGTCTTGAGCCTGTACCAGTCCAATAACTATATTTTTAATTTTAAAAAAGTATTAGAGTATATAGAGTTATTATTATTTTGAATTTATTTTGGTTCGTCTGCGTATCTCCTCATTTTTGATTCGATCTCGCAGAGACACCGGATATAGCTCTCTCTGTAGCATGTTAGGCATAGCTCAGCGGATTAGCAAATTAAAGAGGCAGTAGGCAAGGCACATAGTTCGAAGAACGGATAGCCGATGGGGCTGTAAGGTTCTTATATGGAGATCACGGACCAGCAAGTGCAGCGTAAGACGTCCACCGACTAGGTGGACTGACGATAATTTATTAAAGGTCGCAGGAACGCGCTGGATGATAGCCGCTTCTAACCGGCCTTATTGGAAATCTGGAAGACCTATGTCCAGCAGTGGACATCTTACGGCTTATGGATTTAGATTTAGAGTAGATAATGAGCGCTTTGCGTTTTGTAGAATATTAAATTTTGTTTGCTCCTCGCTCATACTTTGAAACATTAAAGCTCACAAGCCCGATACCAAAGATATCTTAAGTATTGCAATTTTGCCGTCGCCTCGAAACGAGACTGTCAAAAAACCTATCATGCAAACAGGTAACGCTTTATTTCTACGATAAGAGATTTAATTTCCTTTCGAGCTAGACAGATGACGCAGAAAATGCTATGTTTTTGTAGGGATCTCTTCTGCATTACTTTGAAAAAGAAACCTTGCTTTTTAACTGCTACTCAAAAATACGATGTGTTTTAAGTTTGCCATGTTTTTGGGCATATTTCATTGTTTCTATGTATTGTACTACACCAGCCTTTTGATAGTCTGCTGTTTACTACAAAAAATCAATGAATTGATTCTCACTTTACAGCTACTCAAAAATACTTTGTGTTTTAAGTTTGCCATGTTTCTGAGCATATATGTGTCATTGTTTCTATGTATTGTACTACACCAGCCTTTTTATAGACTACTGTTTACTACAAAGAAAAATTAGGACATGTGATACTCACATTTTGAAGGCAGGCCTATGAATGTGCCTACTTTCTGAGGGTGAGTATCACATCTGAACGAGAGAACCCATTAAAGTGCTTGTTTTTGCCTGAAACCTTATGACTACGACAGGTATTAGTACTTATTTAAGGAAAATCTATGACTAGAAGTTCTTTTCTTTTTCAAGTCATTGACAGATCAAAATCGTCGATAGCTGATATATAGGCTTCTTGTAAGCCACTCCTCTAATTTTCCACTTATGGGGATACTGAGTAGTTAGATAACTTTTTAAATGATGAAATTCAATAAGCAACCTAAAATACAAATAGTTTGAGTGCAGCAACAAGTGGCGGCCTTATCGCTAAGAGTAATCAAACGAGTAATGCCGATGCAAACTGTCGCTAATTGGACGGATTTCAGAAACAGTTTTAAGGCAGCAGCATCCGGACAGAGAATAATAATTAATAATTCACTGTCCCTCTCGGTATTTTAGCAAAGGCTTAATTAATGAGCCTAAAATATGAGCTATGACTGGCTAATTGTTTTTTGCCAATTGCGAAAGTTGTAAATTACAACAAAAAAAAAAAAACTTTGAAATGTTAGTAATAATTTGAACCTTTGCCACCCAAAACCACAGTCGCTTTACAAACTTATCACATCCAATGAAAAGAAAATCAAGTCGCAATTTCACTCAATATAGACCTGAAACGGGCTGGAACTGAAAGGTGTAGGTATTATAAAAGCACTTTTAGGCTTCATCATAAAAACATCAAAGAGGTTTGCCAATAATAATGTTTTTCGATAACGATTTCGATTTTTAGGCTAAAAGCGTCCCTCTTTATCGAAAGGGAGCTGAGAACATGAAATCTTAAAAAATGGAATCAACCTAGGATATTATAAATACGAGTAGATTAATTATAGTGCCTAAGTTATATTTGGAACTTACACAATTTTGTAAATTGCATGACTTTTGCGTATTTCTATTATGTGTCGGCTTTTGTACCTACTCACGTATGCTCTATCGAAAATAACAGTTTTGTTTAAAGATTTTGAATTGCTAGTACTAGTGTAAGACTCAATTTGCTTAAACACTGACTAGCCAAGAACTTTAAAACCTATAATTCAAAAAGTCAGTCTTTTTTGAGACCATGTGGGTAGTAAGTATATTTTGAGGTAAGTATGTAGTTTAATTATCTGAGCTTCAAATTTCGAAAATGATTAATTGCAAAATCTAATCTTAGATTTATTTCGTATGAAGGATATACCTACTTTAAGTTAAAATTCAGTTACTTTTGAAAATTCTATACCTACTCAAACCAATTTAGGTAATTTTACTGATGATTTATTTTAGTTTCCGCTTTCTTAAGAATTTGGTCACTCACAAAGTAGTTTTTCCAAATTGCGGCGACGCTGAAAATAATTAAATCCCACTTAGACCCGTAAATTACCAATCAAAGTTTGGTTCAATCGTCGTTCAAGCACAATAACCATTAGACACGGCAAGTCTGAAAGAATTCTGTAAAAAGGTCCAGCTTAGCGCACTTTCATTCATAAAGAAATGCAATTTGCATCATAATAAAAAACATTGAAAGCATTCACAGCAGAAATATTTGAAAGAGAAATCAAATTTTATGCTCGCATAGTATTTAAAAATGTAGAAAGAAAGATTTCCTTTACAAACTTATTGAAACTTTTGAAATGGGACGGTCGACCATCCCTGAAAACATGAAAAAAATCCTGCTGCTCTATATATTTCGACGAAAATCGATTGATGAACTTTTTGTTTAGAACATATTTGTTTTTTTTTGCGATTTCGGGGTAGATTCCGTGTAAAAGTTGTTCGTAAATACACGTATGGCTGTTGTCTAGAGATACACCCTGTATAGGTAAGAACCGTTTCGATCTGAATAAATACACGTAAATTGTAACAAAATGAAGGCTTGTCCTCTTTTAAAATTTGTATTGCCTAAATTTATAGTTTTGTCTATCGGCTCTTGTGTCTATGTTCTGGCAGTTATGAATGACCAACTCGAAGCGTTGCCTAAAAGTCACATTACGAATGAAAAACCGCAGGATTGGCGTAATTGAAAATTCCCCGTATAATATACGACTTGCAATTTCAGAGAGGAGCGTTCGAGCCCGGCCCTGAAGGGCGTTCCCATTTTTCTCCATTCTTAACGATATTATTTAACACCACAAATTTCACCATTAGGGTTCTGCAAAAGTAGTTCAATTGGAAACAGTTATACTGAGATTTTCATGTATCATATCTGTGATTTTTTTCTCGGAAACTGTGAATAATATTAAAATCGTAACATTTTTGTCAATATTGAAAATTAAGTGAAAATGCACTTGCGTAATATTTGACATGAAGTACGAAGGTAACGTAACAGCTTCATGTTATTTTCACCCTCATTCCTTTTTGCAAGGGTCAGTATAGGAAATCACAAATAAATAATTTAAATAGGTAGATTACTACGCTAAATGGGGAAAAAACATTGCATCACAATCTATTTGATGTAGAACTTCTACGATGTTTCGCAATATTAGTATTGAAATTATTCTAATTTCTGTTAAAAAAAAAAAAAGTAGTAAGGAACCCTTACCAAACGCGTCTGACCCGTGTTTGGCAAATTTTTCTCATAGTCTACGATGCCGCGCAATTTCATTATGATAATCGCACATTACCTGCGCTGTTTTATGCAATAACTGTTCGCTTTTGAATAGAAATTTTCATTAAAAGACTTTGTTGTATTAATAAATTTTAAGGGCGAATAATCTACCAAGAATTTTGGAAGACAGAAAACATTATAAAATAACTTACCCGGAATGGTAACATTAATGGAGCTTCCCTTGAAAGAGTTGTTCTTGGAGAGTAAATAGAAATGAACCTTATATTAACTATGAAATTGTTGCGGAATGCGAACGGAGAGGAAAAACGAATCGCACAATGTAAATTTAATTTTGATTTTTTAACATTGGTGGTGGCGGGTTCTTTCACATCTATTTTCAAAAACTCGGTGATAAGCGGCTTCACTATTAAGTATTTATGAGGCTTTGACTATAGCCCCCTGATTCTACAATTCTACATAATATCAACACGTGTTACACTAATTTGGAATTTTTAGGCAAGACAATCTTAGAACTTTGTTTAACGTTAGGTAGGATGCGGTTAAACACAAACATATCGTTAGTAAAACTAAGATCAAAACTTAATACATACCATAGGCTTGCCACTGCGTAGACATTTAAAAACTTTGTGAACTACCGATAATAAATTCCGTAAACTTTATTTTCCCAATTATAGTTGTTAAACCAAACAAACCAAGACATCAAAGTTAAAGACTTTAAAGTTCAAAAGCTTTGTATAGGGACTGTCTATTGGAAATAGGAATTCATTACTCACAAGCACGCACCACCTTTTCCTTGTATTTTCCAAATCAGTAGGTATATTAGAAGGTATTCCTACCCCTTTGAAAACTTGGTAAATACAGAAGTTGGCGAAACTGAGTCACCTTTATTGAAATTCAGTTTTGAGGGCAATCTCTCTTGAGTCTCTTTATTACTTTTTTATAGGGAATTGAACAATCTGAACTGGATAAGACGCAGATAAGGAAATGTGACTCTGTCAGGTTTCGATGAAGTTTGTTTTATTCGTGAAGTTAAAATGGTAGGTATGGCAATGATATTTTATGTTCAGTCTGTTATGTCTGAGATTTAGTATAATACTAAAAAATCTTACACATTTACGTTTTACCATTATAACTACTATAATTACCGACAAGGTTTGGAGGTAAAATAATAAATAAATTTGGAATGATGGCAAAATACCTTACAGCTATTTGTATTAAGATTTTAACTGTAATTGCACGTTAAATTGTAGGTCCCGGTTGTTTTAACCGTTTAGCCAAGTCTTAGAATTTAGAAGCCTTAAGTCGGCCTCTGAATTCTGACACCAGCGCTAGCCACCCGGCCTGTAGGTACGAACTTACTTTTTTTTCTCAACTGTAATTGCAGCTATTCTTAGACCACACAAATATCGTTAAACGTATTGCGCCTTTTTATCGGGTAGCTAAAAATAGTATTCAATTAGACAAGTTACGTCTTTTAATCAAATCATTTGAATTTCAAATCTTTTTTTTATTTGATTGGTATATAGAAACAAAAACTTGTTTTTATCCTAACTGTTCAACCAAAGTTAGTAGAAGTTATGACTATAATCTTATTTCTATTATATTATTAACTAACGACCCGCCCCGGCTTCGCACAAGTCTATTATACATATAAACCTTTCTCTTGAATCACTCTATCTGCTAAAAAACCGCATCAAAATCCGTTGCTTAGTTTTAAAGAAATAAGCATACATGGGGACAGACAGCGGGAAGCGACTTTGTATTATACTAAAATGTATTTTAACTCAATGATATTAACAACACAATTTTTGGCGTTCACATTAATATATCAATTTCCTATTTCAGAAATATTTATCTAGGTAAATACCAAATTACAAAAGTATGAGATATCAATTTGCAGTGTTTAGTGTAGCTCTATTTAGCTGTAATTACCACTAAGTGAAATAGAATGGTCACAATTTTAAGGTTGTAAATCTTAGCTGTCAATTATGAGTAAAATAGCTAGGCTGGCCAGTTAAATGGTTTCGCTGTAGTTCGGTAAATGCAGTTATCTAAACCAAGTGTTTATCTGATAACAGTGCTTTTATATAATGGTGCAAAAGTTGAATTGCCTATTTACTAATAGTTCTCCGAGTAAATGTGTACTCCAAAATGTGTAATCTGTACAAGGAACAATATTTTTAATCACGGTGGTCGTGAGGTTGAATTTTGCAGCATACCTCTTTATCTGAATCTTCTTATGTCTATATATCGATTTGCTCGTGGTTTATATTCCGAAATTTTACCAGGACTTAGAATAGACAATCTTGCTAAATACGAGTATTATCAAAATCGGTTGATAAATAAGATAGTAAGGTCAAAAAATACTATTTGAAATAAAAATTTGTAAAGGGGTCCCTGAAACAAGTACACAAGGTCAGAAGTCAATATGTGATTTGCTCTACATGGCTATAGTCTTTATAAAGACTGTTCTTATGTCTATAAGGACTTGATTTTTTTTATTAGTCTTCGAATATCCCAGCGTGTTTGCAAATCGGGGTACCGATGCCAATATTGGAAAACATGCAACAAAATATGAATAGAATAAACGCAAAAGATGTAATTGTCGAAAAAGCTTGCTCTTTCACTTCTTTCACACTTTTACCATTTTAGATTTAGTATACCTACATTGAATTTTTTTTGTAACATTTAAAAATATTTTTAGCAACTTAGTTTAACTTACAACTTGTACTGTAATACTGTAAGAATATAATTATTGAAGTGAAACTTCTAATGCGACTTCCAACAAAGCGTTTAACGCTACCATGAGGGGGTATGAAAGCACTGTTGCGTCATAGTTTCACTTTTTGCATTCCACCTGCATTATTATAAAGATGTATTTTTGTAAATAAACAAAGTAAAAAGGAAGTAAAACAAAATACACTACCAAAAATATAGGCATCATCATAACATAAATTTTATCTTTATGCTCGTACTGACATAACTGACCGAAAAATGTTAACACCTATCAAAGTTCAGCTGCAATGAACCCTCAACATAGATACAGTAAATCATCAATCATCGGAATCAATAAACTACCATTTGGTACTCGTATAATAAACGCAATCTAATGAGTTAATGTAGCAGAATGGTCGTAAAATTAAAGCGTAGCCTTCAAGTCAGAGGTCAATATTTTGTTATTGGTCCAAACACAGGTCACCTAATGCATTCTTTGTACTTACTCGTAGTCTAAAATTTGTTTCTAAACTGTTTTTATAGGAGTTTTAGATTGTAATAGGCATATTTAAGTACGTTCTTTTCAAGTGATTTAGCGTAATATGCAGTGCAATTTAAATCTTAGTATGGAAGTGCAAGAAGTTTGTAAAAGCACACGAATTTGGACTTGGCTAAGATTTTAAATTGTTATGATTTGATTGTTCTGTACAAATGTGGCAAACTACAACTTTTTAACCAACTTCCGAAACGAAAGAGGTTGTATGTTTTTCTGTGTGTATGTTCAGCGATATTTTCGCAATAATTGTGAACCTGTTAAATGAAATATGTTGTAGTTTGAAAGGGTATAAGTACTATCGAGGTAGTCCCATTTAAACTTTATAGTAATCTGCTGAGTCGTTTTTTTTTGGAAAATCAACAATAATGTAAAAATTATTGCATCCATGAATCCATGATACATTGATTCGTGCCATCTATTCGAATTCTGTACACGGTTGAAGTCGGTTATGCCATTTTTGGGCGAAAAATAATTATTATAGATCGACCTGTTCCACGATCATGCTAGCGTAAACTATAAACTATTTGCGAAAAAATAGAAAAGTACAAAATACTTTCTTGTTGATGTTAAAAGTCTGCTTAAAGAGATTTATATTTTGTTATTATATTACCCAGAGAAAAAGAAACAAATGGAAGTCATATATGACTTCCATTTGTTTGACTTATTATTATTATATATCTGACTACGACTCAATTTATTCAGAAAGTTAACTAGATCCCAACCTATTTCACTATTTGCAGACATCGATCTTCTTATAGCAGACATAGTAATCTACTCACAAGTATTTTTACACCAGCCAAAGGCCTACATAGCATATTTTAGGACTAACCAGACATCTATCTATCATTGACGGTAGGTAGGTGGTAAGTATTGACCATAGACATCACGGAAGAGAAAAAAAACCGGTGGAAATGCGAAATGTTATAATCAATTCGAATAAATAATGAACCCCGCAGGAATGCGCTGGATGCAAGCCGCTTCCAACCGGGCTTATTAGGAATCCATAGTGGAGGCAAACGTCCAATAATTGATGTTCTACGGATATGGATAGATAGATGGATGCTTATTGATGGCACGTGGGCTACGCCGACTTCCATATTTTTCATATTCCGTAATAGACATAGACAAGCCGATCAGCTGTACTAATTCTTTATACATAATAAGCTTCGCTTTGAAATTTGTCCATCATATTGAGGAATCAGCGAGTTTGACAATTCTATAGTTGTTCAAATAAACACATAAAAGTAATTGATAAAAATGACGTTTTAGCAAAAGTTCTAATAAATAGTGTAGTAGAAGTCGAGTCAAGATATTTAATAGCAGTAACAAGGCGTTTTGAACGCCATTTTGGAGTGAAGGTGATCATAACTTCACAGAGCTCTTCCTTCTTCTTTCTTTCTTCCATGGTATTGACGTGTATTGATTGATTACGAGTATACCTAATGTTCAGCTAATGCACATTCCGTGTAATCAATGACAATTGTGGCTAATTCACGGTGAAGGCGAGCTCCGAGGTGATTCGTAACTTTCGATTATGTGTTCTGTTGTCATCGTGATTGTTTTTTTTTGTCCATGATATGTGTGTTCTATGCTGTGATTACATATTTCTTTAACCATATTGATTGTGAATAGAAAATATATCGTAAGTCGTTATTCTCCTCCTCAGGTCGTTTGTTCACTGCTGAGCGTCGTGACAGCCTCTGTAGTACTTCATGGCTTAAAATTGTGTTTCCATATCTGACGGTTTTCCGCTTGGTAAATAGCGTCAGATATGGTTATGCCCAGTTTTTTGTCCACATGGTCGGACCACCTTTTTGGGCTACGACCCTTGGGTCTTTTCTCTTCTACCTTTCCGGTTACCATGAGTGTCTCCAGGTTTTCGGAGGAGTTACGCGTGATGTGTCCGAAGTAGTAAAAGACGATGGTTAGCCAATGAAAATTACAATACCTATTATCCTAAAATTTGTCCATCGCATAGATCGGAGAACAAGATTTGTTTTGCTATATGACCTGTGGTCCATCGTATACGGGCCTCTAATGTCAAATCTAAACTAAATATGATACAAATGTTAGTAGATACTAGTACTCGTAGTAGTCAGTGTGCTATTAGTATTTAAGGTGAAGCGCTAGAAGCAGCGCGAAATTGTATTATTGCTGAACTTCTCACCTTAAATTTACGAAAACTATTTTTCCGACAATGAGTTGCTTCTATTTAATTATTACGGCCTCAATTACATTGACATTTATTTAAATTGATTTATTTTAGCGAATCTGTCAATTGTTCGAATTTTATCATAATTATGGTTAAATCTACTTTTTTGACATAGATTGACTATTATATTGCTTTTTTGGTGTGTTTCACATATTAACAAAGCACTTGATGTGCTTTCGTAAATAAATACTTTTGAATTTTGTTTTTTTTTTGAATTAACAGGACTTATTTATTGCCGCAAAATCAGTTTTTTTGTAAATACAAAAAACTTGACAAAGTATGAATTTCGCGCTGGCACGCTGCCTCTAGCGTTTCACCTTAAGCTCAAAGTAAAGTATTTTAAAAGTGAAAACAATCACGCCCAACGTGATATAATTTAGCCATTTAACATAGAATACAAAAGACAGGTGTTTTTTAACTTTCTTAATCAATTGAAAACTACACACCTAAACAAAATAGTTTCAATATTTAAATTCTAATATACAAGATCACAGCCCGAGGAAATTATTTACCTGTTTGAATAGAAAAGCTCTATAAATAGAATTTTAAGCCCTATTTATTTACATTTCAGCATCACACAAACAAAGGATGTTACTAGACGAATGACGTTTAAGGCTCTTATTTTCGTGTTACACAATAACGTAGGTGATATTTTTATTCAGAAGTAAGTAACACTCGTATAATACTTATTTTGATTTCTTTTGATTATAAACAAAAATGCTAAAATTGTTGAGCAAATAAACGTATAAGCAAAAGATGACATTTATTATCTCTCAAAAAGACCGAAATTTTAATGGAACCATTTGTGTTACAATTTAATGTCAGACTAAATAGGTACCTATTGAGACGTTGAAACTACAGTAACCAGTGTCTTCTTTTGTAAGCTATCTAAACATTTTGTTTCAATCTAGTGCTAAAAAATATGTAATAAACAGATAAAGTAGCTAAAAAGTAACAGGAAAGAAAATTGGAGACAATTTTAGCTATAATTCGCATTCACAATAATCCGGCAGACGTAGCGCATGCCGATAATGACATGACATGCATTTTTTTCATCTAAACCCGCTTCACTATCCAAGTAAAACAAAGAATAATTTATTATAGATGTAAAATTTTGAGAAGTGAAACTAATTAAAAGTTAGATAAATAAAATATGTAGCTTCGGTAAAGCTTCAGAATAAGGTCCGCGAGCTCAACATTGTAGTTTGGTAAAGCAGCGCGCGCGACAGGTATAATCCCCGTGGCACTACATAACATATTCAAACAACCACAAAACTTATATTATTTTCTCGGCATCTACTTGAGTGGTTTATCCAAAGTTTTGAGTGCAAATATAACAAGAGTCCCGACATTTTGAATAATGCAAATATCTCATAGTAAGGCGCTAGAGGTGAAGTTTGTGCAGTATACAAGCTTAGTTTGTAATTTAATGCATAAGGATTACGATGTGTAGAATACTTTAGGTTTTCTTGGAAAACTCTGCGTGTGAGAGCTTAATTAGTTGGTTTTTATGTAAATTGAAAGTTAAGATTGTTATCTACGTACAGGATTTGGTTAATTAAGATATTTTATGGTTATATGAAATGAAATGAAATTGAAATCATTAGGTTTCAATAATTTAAAGTCGTTGGTAACTACTATTGATATGCTATTTTGCTTATATCCTATTTTGATTTCAGTCTTTCATCACTTGTGGCTTGGTGAACCTTACGATGATATACTCGTATTTCACAAAAAAACAGTGCGGCGAATGTCATATTCACACTTCGAGAGTAGCTCTATGTTGAGCAGTAGACTCTCTATTTATATAGAATGACTTTTAGTTAGTTAATACCTTAATTATCGTATTATTAAATAACCTTACAAACCCATAACAATATAAATTAGGTCGAGGTAGTTACCTGGAAATTTCCACACAAGGACCTTTCCTTATATTACATTTTACTGACACGTGTAAAAACAATCAGAATCATAATTAACACGGCAATTCGTACATGTATTATTCTGATTGATAACGCTGATAACTAGTCACATTACTTATTCACACTTTAAACAACATCATTAATGATACTTGATAGACGTTTAATAATACATAAACGAGTTTTTGTCCCTAATTAAACGCCAATATAATGAAGTGATATAATTGATTCATTTGAATTTAATAAGATATGATAGGTGATAGATTATGTAAGTTTTAAGCTGATTAGTATGTAAATATGCTTCCTTAGTAACTATTCAGAGAACAGATAGAGTGACAAATAAATGGTTGCAGAAGGCCGGTTCTACGTAAAAAGTAACACGTGTGTGCGCACATAGTAGAAACGAATGTATGAGAACCTAAAATCTAGTAAAATATTGTTGTTCTAGTCTTGATGTGTTGATTATTTAACTTGAAGTTTGCTTCAGTTTCTAACTTCAAGTTCAATAAGTATAAACAATGTGAAATTCAGCTTGCCGATTGGTCACTTATCGCTAGTAGGCTTTTGATCAGAGCCGTGTATATAGGCCATTTGACGCATATTTTATTCCATACATGATCGGAACATTTCTTTTTTACAATTCTACAAAAAAAATACAACTCTCTCAAATAATTCGTGTTTTTATTTTAAAATGAAAAAGTGCACTCTCACTGAGACACCCTTTATTTTTGACTCCCCAACTTGGGAAAAGTCTGGATCCCCATAGTGTCGAATCCAATGCGCTATGTCTGTATAAGGCTAAGTACGAGTATTTAGTAAGTAAACACCATTTTGATTTTTTTTTAGTAGACTAGATGTATTTCACATTTCATTAGATATTGATTAGGCACAAATTTATTATTATTACAAAAAATAATTAGGTAGGTACTTGGTTATCATAATCCGAGTTCTTAAAAAAAATTGGAATCAAAGTTTTATTTGTTTATCACAATTTATTGTTATGATGAACTTAAAAATCACCCAACTGAAGATTTAGTTCGAATTCGAACCAGGTTTTAAATAACATCCTGCAGGCTGCAAGTCCATGAAAGCGTTGGATGCGAATTGGTTTTTATGGACACGCATAAAATAGACTGTCGATAAAAAAAAAAATAGTCTAGTATATTTTAGTTTACGGCACGATTCAGTGGTCTCTTATTGGGAATATAAACATTTTCTTACAACAAAATAATCGATGTGACGTTTTTTATAGCCATTTTGTTATTCTGCCCTTATTTGACTTGGTAGAATTGGTACAGCACGTTTCCTTTCGCTTCTTCACCCTATCATACATTATACAGGGTAATTAATTTTAGGCCTTCCAGGAGGCTTAATAACTCTGACACCAGGGCTAGCCACCTGGCATATATATACGAACTTACTTTATTAATAATTTATGCACAACCTCTTAAGCGCGTTTTTAGTACATTAAAAAGAACAACATTTACCATCGGACTAACCCTGAAACGTCAATTTATTTAGATTATCAATGGGCTATTTCTATGGAATACCTGAGTTGAATTAAAAACTGACGCTTAAAGCAGCTTTCAGGCCTCTATCTTGCAGAAAACCTCTCATGGCCGATGTGATGATGTTATTTATATTTCTAAAAACATAACATTTAAAAACATTTTCCTGGTCTAGTAAAATAGTTCCTCTGAAAAGTGCGGTAATAAAAGCTGCAATAAACATCTAGCAGGATAATACTCGATAGGTAGAGTTTATTCCGCTTCCTATAAATAAGACTTCAATATACGATTTGGAACTAAAGCCCGTTTTCACAGACCACTACTGCCCTAACAAGCTTTGAGGAGCCAATTTGCATACTCCGAGCAAGTCCGTCAGCAAGTTTAGATATACAGTGGACAACTGAACAGCGCTGGCTCCAGCATAAATATGTAGTACTGAGACAGTTTTAGAGTTTAGTTTCAGTTTTATTTTGAATTGTTGTACACACTGTGTTCCATTGATGTAAAACATATTATGCTGGAATCAAGCGGCTTCTAATTAGTCTTATTGGAATCTGTATGCCTTTGTCTTGCTATGAAATTATTATAGCTGATGTAAAAGTGATGACGATATTATTGTCGTCGTAGTCGTTTCAGACATAGGACTTCCACTGCTGGATATAGGGCTCCCACATAGATCTCCGATAAAGCCGTTTGGTAGCGGCTAGCATCCAGCGTAATCCTGCCGTGTTAATGACGACATCCGTCCACCTTGTGGGTGGACGTCCTACGCTGCGCTTGCTTTTATTTGGCACAACGTATAAATAAGTATTGCTATTCAGTCTGGTATTAATGCCAGCATATTAGGCACGCTGCCAACTGTCAGACGGCTTGAGCATTAGGATTACATATCTTTAGACCTTCAAAGGTGACTACTATATAAAACGCAATTGATCATCCATGTTTGTAGTTTTATTTTATTTTGTTAAAGTTAATTAAGACCTATTTACAATGTACCTAATATGTTTTTTCACAAAGAGTTTTGGAAATGATAATGAACAGAAAAAAGTCGACGATTAAAACATAAAATTTGCTTCAAGACAGCGCTATTTATTCTGGTTATTTATATTAGTTATTCTGGTGTTTTCTCGCTATACTGCATTTGGGACGATAAAATTGAACAAAAAGGTTTCCTATTATTCCATTCAATAAGCAATTGAATAGAAACTCCTGGTATTGTATGGGAACAAAATACGAATGTTAAAGTTGGGTAGATACCTATTGTTCGTTATTTTTCTCGAGTATTTCAAACAATAGCGATTGTCCCCAAATGTACAAGGTACTTATAATAATTTCAAGTAAATCCGTTAACAATTTATTAATGTAAAATAAGTTCGAATAGGTCACCCGGCCACGCACGACTAGCCACCTGGCTAGCCCTGGTGTGAGGTCTGGTGTTTTAGCTGCCCTAAGGCCTCTGACATACCTAAACAGATAAAACAAATCACAAACAAACACACAAAAACTGACAAATCCGAAAACTGACCCTCCCAACGCTTTTAACTTAATAATCGCTGACAAACACCTGGTGACTACGTTTTAAGCGCTACAATTAATTAAGTTCGTGCCGGATGGCTAGCCCTGGTGTCAGAGTTTTTAGGCCGCCTAAAGGCGTCTGATATGGCTAAACGGTCAAAAGTCACGGTTGCGCTCAGTTGGAAAATGCCACCCGCGGTCACCCATCCAAATACTGACCCTTGCGGAACGTTGCTTAATTTCGGTGATCGCTGACGAGCACCCAGTCAAACTACGCTACGACCGCTAAAATTTATTACCTACTAATATGAAGCTTTGGTTAGAGTATTAGAACAAAAACAGTTTACATTTTGAGCTAGGTGGGAGAGTTTAATCAGAGATGGATGTAGGTACTTGTACATAAATATAGACCGAGTATTGTACTTTGTCCGTAAGTGCGTTACAGTAATGCCATATTTGCCTAGCGATAAACATAACAACTCAACTTCGCTCACGATAGTGTTTTGTTTCTAGCTTAAAAACAAGATCTTGCAAAATGGGAAGACTGAGTGCAGCAGCTCAAAAAAACCATTAAAAGTACGGTAAATAAATGCGCAGAGTCAAACAACCGAATTTAATGCTTCATTTGAATGGAATTTCATATTTCCTAATTTGATTTCTCTTCAAAGCCGCCATCACGCTGCCATATTTTACAAACAATGTTAAAAGATAATAAGATCCGCAAATATAAAATTCCTTTAAATGAAGACTATTACTGAAAATAATAATATTAGGAAAATCATTTTTCAATGCAAATAATTGAATACTGTACTAGGTGATGGCCTAAGCTCGACATATTTTTTCAGTATCTCTTTTATCAGCTAGGTATGTGTTGAACTTAGGGCCTGCAACGCTTCACCTGGCTTCGCTTCGCTCCAATTAGGCACATTCTGGACCTATGTGTCAGCGATGGTTACCAATCGGAAGACTGACTGTATCACTTGCTACGATCAGCTTACTTGGAGGTCCTAGTTAGGCTATGTTACATGCTGGTCAAAAACAAATACTTGCGCAAGCCATCAAACAGCACTGCGCTATATTCATAGACAATAAGAAAAAAGAGTGGACTCGGCATTAAAATAGGTACTTATAAATATATCGGCGTCTCTTTTTAACTCAAAGAGTGTAACCGTACGTAAAAAAAACAATAGTAGTTTTATCTTTGCCTAAAATTACAACAATGCGGCCAGGCGCCATATTTTGTCACGGCCAACAACATTTGACATTTGATCAGCAGTCCAAGTGTCATTCGTGTCTAGATTACATAGCAGTTTCTATAGATTTTCGACGCCATGTTTGTGGAATCATGCACCACAACTTTTTTACTTTATGTCACTTCTACTGTTTTTCCTTATTCTGAGGCTATATTGCATACCTGAGCCATGCGCTTTGTCATGATAGATAGGTATAGATGCTGCAAATAATTAAAACGGGAAAAGTTCCTGGAATAAAAGAAACCAGCTGCAGAAGAAAGTCTTGGTGGCAGAATATCTGAAAATGGACGGAAAAAAGAGAGCCACTAATTCGCCTAGACTACGTACTAGAGAAAGCCAAACATACCGAACTGAATAGCAACATTTTCTAGTAGGAGAGTCACCAAGATTGTCGATCAAGCATCTTCCACGTCTCACGATCCTCGCCTAGTGACTTTACTATAGTTAGTAATATGGTATCAAAACTTAGATTGTGATAGAGAAAGCACAAATTGTCCATATTGTTCTACGATGATGATGATGATGATTAGTAGTTTATGCAACTGTCATACACTCGTAACTCACACTCGTGTTTTAATACCCGTGTTATATGCAGTTGCATACACTACTTTATCTTCACTAATAAAAATAAAAAAAAACATATTGCGAAACATTAAATTCACGCGTACGTGTATTGTCACAGTGAACTTGGCGCCATTAAAATCTAACCAATGAGATCGCAGCTGCGCGAGCAGGGCCAATCAGGAGCGAGCGCGCGATGTTATAATGAGATTTTACGATATCGATGTGGATATTATAACATCATGTGAAATTGCTTAAATTGAGTGTTTTGTTGTCTGCGCTATAACAGTAGTCATTATAAGTCAAGTATTGGAAACATAAGTAGAATGTTACAACATTAGTGTAGATAAAAGCTATTATACAGAGATGTGACGCAATTCCACGCAAAAGGCTAAGAAACAATAGACACCTGCGACCTCCCGGTATGATCGATGGCGACAAATACGAACACGTACGGGGAACATTTCCCCACGTGATTGGAGATTTTATATTTAGATAAGAGAGAAATAAATTATATACGCGGCTAGGGCTACCAGATGTGAAAGTCAAAATGCCGAAGTAAGCTTTTTATTCTTGATTGACTTAATTTTTTTCGCAATTTTGAGTTTGGTCTCATAACAAAAGTAGTTCATTTCGATGTACTAAACTCGCCATGAAAAGGTTGTTACTAATTACCATTAACAGACATACAAATCTATGGAAAAAAAACAGAACTATCGATAATTTGCTTGCTAATGTTATATCGCGTGGGATTTTTCCTCGTGGTACTTATATGATGAAGTATAGTTCTATGAAACTCATAGAAAAATTACAATATGAAACTCAATCAATTATAGCTTCTTACTACTGAAGCTTAAACAAACAATCTTAAGTTACGATTTCCAGTCAAAATCTTCAGCATACTGTAAGTAAATCTAAAATTCCATCATTCAGCTTTATTTCTAAGAAGATTCAATAATCCATATGAAACTCAATCAATTGTAGCTTCTTACTACTGAAGCTTAAACAAACAATCTTAAGTTACGATTTCCAGTCAAAATCTTCAGCATCTTGTAAGTAAATCTAAAATTCCATATTTCAGCCTTATTTCTAAGAAGAATCAAAAATCCTTAGTTTTTAGGATTAATCATAAATATGGTAACCCTGTTTACTGCAAATGAATTGTAGTGAAGTGTGGAGGCGGCACTATATAAACGCCTACGCTTACACCATTATGATATATTTACGACCACGTTTCAAAAAAATATTTCCTATAGAACTGCAAATACGGCGCCGTAAGTGGAACTGGGTTGGCCATACTTTGCGCAGGGGGCTGGACCACATTCCTAGGCAAGCCATGGATTGGAATCCACAAGGCCGACGCAAACCTGGCCGCCCCAAACAGACATGGCGGCGTTCCATCACTGCTGAGGCCAAAAGCATCGGACTGACTTGGAGCGAAGTGAAACCGCAAGGCACAGGACAGAGAGGAATGGCGTAACACTGTATCAGCCCTCTGCCCCGACGTGGGGACTTAGGATACGAAGAAGAAGAAGAATTAGAAATATCCTTAGTTTAATTTATATTTTCTTTCATAACATGATAAGTGATTTCAGCTACGTAACATTAGCTAACTCAATTCTTTAGGAAGAGAGTATGGATGAATATATATAAACACTTTATTGTCGTTGATATTAAAAGATTCCTTTGAAAAAGTGTAATAATAAAGGAATATTCATGTCTTACTAGATAAGTATAATAATAAAGAAACCTAAATTTTATTTTAGCCATAGGATTATGGCTTAAATAAAATGATGGTGATTGCCTGCTCTTCTAAAAAAATACGAAAAATAATACATTTCAGTTCTATTTTGATTTTGTATTTAAAAATAGTAGTTAGTAATTTGTCGTAAAAACATTATGTTGAAAATGTTGGTTTCTAGTAAAATTCCACATTGCAACACGGCTTTAGGTATAGTAGGTGTACCGGTTGTGGCCACTGGCCCGTTTGTGGCCATTTGGTTTCAAAGTTATTGCATACATGATAATTATAAACAATGTAATACCATAAATGTTGTTTGTGTGAATCTAAATGTTTCATAATTTCTTTAAAAATATTACCTTACTATAAAATTGTCTTATTATTCCTTAAAATTCAAAGTGGCCACAAATGATACTAAGCTGGCCACAATCGGTGCATTTAACCTAATATGTTAAAACTGCAAGAATGTCCTCAAGGCCTTAAGATGCATTAAGGTGCACTCGACTTATGATTTACGTACTCTCGGTATTCTTGCAATATCGTGATAAAACGTGTGAATGGCATCACGAATGATGTACAACTAAATATTTATTATTCACAAAAATTTTAGCACAAATGTTGTGGAAACTTGAAATATATTCGAGTGGTTGTTCCGTTTAAATGTTTAGAATTACATACCTACTAAACAGAGCAAGATTACTAACCAGGCAATCATTCTCCACTATACTTACTATCTTCACACTCTACTTTATACCTACTGTGTGTGTATGTACCTATTTACACTTCAGTAGATATAGGTTACAAATCAGATGCACTAAATGATATTTCTTAACTTTGGAGACATGAAAATTAGATTGACAGTTCATCTGTACTAACTGTTCATCTGTACTGCATCAATATGAAATGTAAGAGAAAAAAAACCTAGTCAATGCGCTACAGCAAAGACAAAACAAGGGAAAAGCAACAGATGTTACATAAATATTTGTAAGAGAAAAATAACTTTTTGTTGTTTCAAAAATTGAAATATGTATCGTATAAATAGTAGTTTATGTAAATCAGTTTCAGAAACAAGTGACATTAATTTTTTCCCGTATAGTCTTCATTTTGCATTATATGCATTTTTTGTGGAAACGGAATTAACTAAAATTCTAATTTATACAAACACCTTAACTTAAATATTATTATGTAAACATGAAATATTAAAATTAACCTAGAAATAAAGTACACAACACAACAATGTTTATTAATAGTAATACTAACCTAAAGTGGTAAAGATAAAAGCGGAATCTCACTTCGCGCCACTGACTATTTCTCTTTGATCTGAACTACGAATAGTTAAGTAGGCAAAGTTGTGGAATTACCAAAATACTCCACAGGTTATCAGTATTTTGGCAAAATATCGACGGCGGAAGTTTAACGGGTTAGTAAGTTGCACACTGCACAGAACAACGCAGGAGAACAGCTAACGTTTCTTGAAATTAATGTTTAAAGTCATCACATCAGCCGTAGGAAATCCTTTGCACATAAGCTTTTCCTATAATTTTTTCTACGATCTGTAGGAAGCGGCCGACATCCATCGTATTTTTGTGGGGGCTCTCTACGGCTGACACAATAATGCTACCTTATTAAATAAAATAAAATTATTTCAGGCATTAATGTTTCTTATCTAGAACCGTGAAAATATTTTTCACAGTTGCGTTACAATTAAAACAAAAATATAGTAGAGTAGGTTTGAATAAACATATTTCTACCAATTGCATTTTAACTTAACATTTTTACATATAGTTACAATAGTATCTGCATTTTTAAGAGTTATTAAGTAGGTAATGATCAATATGTGTTACTAATGTTACGTCGAAATAAACAAAAATATCTCAAATTACAGGTTAGAATCCAGCTTCGAGTTTATTTTTCCGTTCGAATTAGTTTTAGCGTTGCGTTTGTTTTTATTACTAATTTTATGTAACAAAATGTACTAAATAGGTCTTTGCAAGTGGCCCCTGAACACTCACAACTGATTTCAAAGAGTAGAGTTATTGGGTTTGATGAATGTCTAAGGAAAGTAAAAAAAATCTGAGTGGGTGTCGGTGTATACTAAGAGCTTGTCTTTCGATGAAGCTCTCATTAAAATAAATGAAGTCTTAATAAGTAAACTTTAAAAACAAATAAAAGTTAAATATAGGCAGAATAACTTAGATTTGTTTCAATTCTGGTATAAACCGCCTTTTTGAAACTAGTTTCACATTCAAACACATTCATAGAAAAAGAATGAAAATCCTATTCAAGCATTCCTATCTACCATACAAGTCGTGTATTTATTATGACTCGTTAAATAAATTACCCGTAATTGCTCGAAATTGCGTTTAACTTGAAATATGGAGATTACGTAAACGTGTCAGCGTGAGGTTACTTTCAAACCACATCCTTAGATACAAAGGCCTGATAGTTTCGCCCTTTGAACTTTATCCCAGAGCTTGAGAACTAAAACCCTTACTATGGAAACTACCCGATCATTTTCAAATATTAAGTATATTTATAACTGCACAAATTGTAGGCCCCGGTTGTTTCAAGCATTTAGCCATGTCAGAGGCCCTCAGGCGGCCTAAAAACTCTGACACCAGGGTAAGCCACCCGGCCAATGCGAACTTACTTACTGCACAAATGTTGTTCTTTTAGAAATTGCACATAAGTTATATTATCTCAGGTTCACTTTTAGTAGAAGTAGGCGTTGAAATTAATACACACCAAGAGGCTATTTACACATATGTATTAAAATTCACCATATATTTAAGTTAAAATAAATGCTCAAACGAAAGAGCCAATTCAGCCGCAAGATAAAAAATTTAATTTTATTGTGAAAACAAAAGAAGATCGCATTCTTAATTTGAAAAACGCGCGCGCGGTCCGGGAAGGGCAGTCGCGTCGCGCGGAGGTCAGTAGCGCTGGCGACCGCAAAGGCTGTTTTTCTAAAACTTTTTTGTACTTATTATTATGGCCAATATTCTTTATTTGCCGTTTCAGGCGCTCAAATCACAAAAAAACGGCTGTTCAATATAAATATTTTTAATGACAATGAACTTCTTTGAAGATTCGCGATTTTAGGGTTAGTCTCATAAAAAGGTTGTCACTTGTCAGAACTTACAGTTTTCTGGAGAAAAACGTTTTTTATTAGCACCCCTTTTAATGAAAACTAAATAAAAATAAGCAGAAATTATTAAAATTCACATTAAAACTGACAAAGTGATTTTCATCAAAGTTATTAAATCGTCTATACCTACTACAATACTAAATATAATAAAATACTGTGAACCAATGTGCTCAACTTCATTTTAATCCATAACTGCGTACGACTCGCACAATGATATAACTTCAAAAAATCATCACGACACTAAAATATAATAATAAAATTGACTCAAAAGGCTTTCGTGACATACCCATGGTACAATTTATGTTATGTTCATTGATCTGTCATGTGACCTTCACCACATATCAAGGGTATTCTATACAAACCTAATAGCCATAGTTCTCCGCACTAATCTGATGTGACATATTCATCACGCATGAAGGTTATATTATGTTGGTACTGGTGGTACGTTCTCATGGAAAAAGAATGGACTTATCATTTTTCATAAACTAGAATGTAAAAATGTGAGAAATGTAAATACAACGTGCTAATCTCTTCGTAACAAGGTGGACGGATGACCTCAATAAGATCCCAGGATCGCGCTGGATGCAAGTCTCTACCAACCGGTCTTATTAGAAATCTTTAGAGAAAGCCTATGTTCAGCAGTGGACGTCCTATCGCTGATGAATGGATGGATGAAATATCTTCTTTGGTCCTTAGTCCTTTGGTCCCATTTTTTTTTATGGCAAAGATAAACTAAAGTGTCTTGGATGCTATGGATGTCATTAGGTTAATTGAGCAAAAAATTATATGAAACAGTAGAAAAATATTCAAGAACAAGTTATTGCATGTGAGATCACTAATAGAGATCATTATAATACAATTTCATAGAAGTGAAATGTTTGAGAATAGCAATTGCACGGTATATTTTTTTACACATATGTAGAAGTTTTATAAGTCCATATTTTTTGCTATCGGATGTAAATTCTGTCGTATGAAGTACATTTTACATCAATGACAGAACCATGGTACGGGTAAACATCGTGACGCGCAGACAATCGGTTTTCGAACTTCCTTACCATAGCCTGAGTAAATCACTGTCTATTAGGAGTAAAGGCAAAAATCCACCAAAGTGAAGCGAAGATGTGTAGAAATAAGCAGCAGTGCGTTGTAGTCTGAAAATTAATTAAATAAATACAATAATTTTCTGAATAATACTTATTTTTCGCAAAAAACGGAAACACCGACTACCACAGTGTACTAAATTCGAATTTTTTGCACAAATCGATGTGACATCCATGTACCTATAGTATTGTTGGTTTATCAAGAACGGCTCAGCCGATTTCGATAAAAATTTGAATGATTATAATTTTTCGATATAAAAAATATACATACAGACGAACATAGTATCTCCTCCTTTTTGGAAGTCGGAAAGCTGAGTCTTTCTTTCGTTTTTCGTGAAATAAATACTTATAGCAAGCATAATACCTACTTTACATTGTAGATCCGAAAGCGACTTTGTTGCTTTATTGGTTTGCTTGTTACTTGTTCACGCAGTAACAGCGCAGCGGATTGACATGATTTTTGGCATGGATAGTTTAAAAGTCGGTGAGTGTTATAGGCTACTATCGGTCCAGAAAAATATCCAGCGGCAAGTCGCCGGACTCGCTGGTAAAGCGTATAGTCTATAAAGCTCTGCTCAACTCCGCGCGTCTTCGCTTCGCTTTAGTGGAGTCGGGTCTTAACTTACGCTCTATGTTATACCCACATTCAGATAATGCTAGTGGTTAGGGGTTGCGTTGGTAGATGGCTGCCGGCAATACCTAATCTGCAGCTTCGGCAGAAGGAAAACTAGTATTAATTACTTAAGTGAATTTCAGAAATAATAATCCAGAGAAACTTAGTATCTAGGTAAACGCAAATTACTTTTTTATTGGGTCAGACAGTTAAAAAGTAAATAACAGTGTTATTTGTTTCCATCACTAGTCATGGCCAATTGACAGTCTTCAGTATTGCATTCTCTTGCTGTTCAGATTCTAATATTATAAATCCAAAAGCGTGTTTATTAGTATAATATATGTTTGTTTGTTAGTCACTCTTTTACGCAACACCATAGCAGAGAATTGACTTGATTTTTGGTTTAAAAGTCAGTGCGTGTCATAGGCCATAGGCTACTTTTTATCCAAAAAAAGGAGCCTTAGAGCAGCAGCGCGTAAAGCTATGTTAGCTTATTGTTTACAAAACTCTGCTCAGCTGGAGTGGAGAGTTTTTACCCGTGGTCCCGGTGGGCGAATCTAGGTCTAACTTACGCTCTGTGTTATACCTACCTACATTCAGATAATGCTAGTGGTTAGGGGTTACCTTGGTAGATGGCTGCCGGCAGTAAGTAATCTACAGCTTCGGAAGAAGCAAAACCGTGTTAGGACTTTCAGAGCTTCTTCGTCAAAATAAAAATACTGCTCGACGTTGCGCGTAGGTGTAAAAGGAAATATCTATATCTATCTGACATTATAGGGTATAGTGACAACATGATTTTTTGAAAAAGATTTTTAGTAGAATAAAATTTGTGCCTGCGTTTTCATACCGAACGCTTTCTTTGAGTGATTCATGTAATTAAAATTATATTGAGAGTTTTAATTATATTATAGGGATTGAGAGAATAAGATCAAAGAGATTATTATCAATACTATCATGGTTTTATAAAATTTAAATTCTCTTTCAATAACTTATCATGTAGTAAAAATCTAAAATAAAAAAACTTTTTATAAGCGATTGGTATTAAATTTACATTATAAATAAAAAACTGCTTTTAGGTCACTGTCCGCTGGCAAAGTACCTAAGGGGCTGGTGACATTACCCCGTTATTTAATTATTATTCGAAAAAAATCGCAACACTGACTTTCACTGTTTACAGAATTTGAATAATTTGCACGAATCGATGTGACATTCATGTAAGTACATTATTGTTGATATGTATATCAAAAACGGCTCCGCTGATTTCGATGAAATTTAAATTGGACAACTTCGGAAGTATACTCTTTCAAACTATATAAAGAAAATTAAATCGTTTCACATTGGCGAAATTATCTATGAGCATACACAAAAAATACATGTAGACGAACATAGTACGTCCTCTTTTTTGGAAGTCGGTAAACAGACAAAATTATGTTTTGCGAAATGGAAGAATTCTGACAACTACCTACCTACATATTTATGTCTATTGTAGAGCCTTATTAATTATGCAGTATGTTAATAATCGTATAAACTACATTTCAAGATGTAGGTAAAGTAGGTTTTTATAAACGGTTAAAATACTTAAAATATTTAGCAAATAAAAATTATTGTTCATAGGTATTACTGACACTTATTTTTTGGGTATAAACAAATTTGAATGATTTTTGTGTTTATAGAGTCACGGGTGCGGTGCGTTACCGGAGTCACGCACATTTTTTTAAGGGAGGCTTTAATAACTAAGGGATCGACCGCGAAATAAATAAAATAGCTGCTCTTTACTGAATTTCTGCAAGCATTTTGTATGGAACAAAGGGTTGATCCTAAAGTAAAAATTGTTTATTTTGATGTTTTAGTACATCAAGTGATTGTGCGTAAGTTACCAGTAACCGGGTGTTATCATTACATAGTATAAAACAAAGTCGCTTTCCGCTGTTTGTCCCTATGTATGCTTACCTATGTCTTTAAAACTACGCAACGGATTTTGATGCTGTTTTTACTATCTGTAAATTAGCCCAAAACTTCCACCAACTCCAACCTGAATTCAGGACTTTCCATTGTAGGGGCTATAATTCACACAAACTTATATCTAACTACCCTCAAAGCTATCAAACTCCGTCCCATAGACAATCCAATCGTGAAGTTAGTTTAATGCTTAGAATAATGAAAGACAGTAGAGACGCCCTATCTAAGAATCAATATTTTTTCAAAAAGTCCATTAGTTGGGCTTTCTCACAGGGTGTGCAAAAACGAGAGTATGACAAACTAGTATGACCACGAGGAAACACCCGAAAATATGTTGTTACACACGATCACAGCAAGATGGCGTCAAAATGACATAGAAACTGTAATACCTAATTAGCAACATAACTTGACACAAGTACAGTGCCACAAACTTAGCTGTTCAGGTGGGCAAAATTAGAAGTACATGTGCGTCAACCGCCATTTTGAATTAATCTTTGAATTTGCGCCATTAGCAAAGCCGTCAACTGAACAGCTAGTTGGTGGCACTGCAACACTTGAACTACTGATTAAATGTCACATTGATATGACAGCAATAAGGCGGACAAACTTCAATGGCGTCCTAGGCTGACCCAGCGAACAAAGTGAGAGAGTCTCAGTTTTGACTCAACAATTTTGCTTTTGTCTGTCCGCATGTTGACTTTCTTCTACAAGTCACATTTTTAATGAACCTTGACGAAACATGGTACACGGGTTCCATATTGTTGGGCTTTGGGCTAAAATTGCACATTTTAAGTAATGTGTGGTTTTTGAACGGACACAACAGTTCGAAGGCGGTAGTCAACCACAGACTTTTCAATAAGTAGGAAAATGCAGCAGGAAAAGAACTATGGCTGGCTATTACAGAGGAAATCGTGAGGCATTCAAAGTAAAAAATAATCTGCCAAGTGCAAGTTCCCACTCGCACTTGGCAGATTATTTAAAATTCGCACTCGCACAAAACAAGGGTTCCGTACTGTATGGGAGCCCCCCTTAAATATTTTTTTAATTTAATTAATTATTATTAAAATAAGCATGCAGATAAATATTATGTGAATATTTCAAGCATCTACCTGTTACCATTTTTAATATCGAGCGAAAATAGGCTAAAAAATCAGGTTTGCTTTATGGGAGCCCCTCATACATATGTATTTTTTTTTATTCCTTTTTTTAGTATTTGTTGTTATAGTGGCTACAGAAATACAACATTTGTGAAAATTTCAGCTTTCTAGCTATAACGGTTCATGAGATACAGCCTGGAGACAGACAGACAGACAGCTTAGTGATAGGGTCCCGTTTTTACCCTTTGGGTACGGAACCATAAAAAGACGTCATGGTTAGAAACTAGCACTGTTTTTAAGATCATTCTGGTCGGGCCGTCCGAGTGAAGAACAAGTCAAGTTAATTTTAACAACAACAAGAGTTATTGTTAAAATTAAATAACACTGTCAATTCAGAAATAAACTCAAAAGTTGTAATATTGGTGTTTCTGCTGCATCGAGTCCTCGATTTTCCTCACAATATAATAATATTATTACCCTTAGCGATTTTTGATTAGGAGGGTATTTTTCTCAAAAGGGGATAAATATTATGTAAAGCTGGTTTATCAACTAATTATGATAATGCTTACCAATAATAAGTTATTCGGTTTTCCTAATAAACTTATTCTATAAAGATTTGGGAGTAAGTACAAACAAAATCGATCAAGAGAAAATTGAGATAAAAGGCTTATAAAGTTCCAGTTAAACAGATGCAAGATCTACTATTCGGAGAACTACTAGTATTGTTACCATCTCATATCTAACACTGGCTCCACTCTTTAGTACGTTTATGATTTAAAGGCGACTTTTGCGTGCAAACTTTGTCCGCAGATTGTTCGTGCAATGTCAAACTGATCCAGACAATTGGAGCAATTAATTGGTTCTCGTAGTTTGATTTACGCCTTGATTATTATCGGAGTTTAACCGTTGGTTAAGCTTAACGCCTAAGGCATTATTTAAATGCAAGTTTGAGACACGTGCTCCAAATTGGTTTACGGTATTCTTATGGGTAACCAGTTCAAGGTTCTTGATGGTAGTCCATGTAAGATAATAAACATTTTGATTATAGGAAGATCTTTCCACGAGATTATCTGAAAAACGGGTGACAGGTAATATTCTACGCTAGTTGAGAGTGATTGTGATTACATTTAGTTTTTATCAAAAAAACCCATTTTTTTTTTTTTTTTTTTATTGGCATAATATTTATATTTCTGCATGCGTAATCTGAGGGATAAATGTGAGAATACAAGTAAGCGGAAACAGTAGTTGCCGTGTAACTCCAATCTTCGTACAATTTTGAATCAAAAATGCATGGAGCGACTTAAATACGACAAAAGTTTTCATTTACTATGCAAACTCATACTATGATATAGTAAATATGACTTTTCGATTGAAATTACGAAAAGTCTGGAGCTTGATTTATATGACAAACTATAGAAATTCTGATATCCGTAACACTGTCTTGAAGTGATAACCCTACCTGCTGTCAGTGGTTGCTAGGCAACGCTTTGTTGGTAAACATTTCACATCGAATTTGGCGGAAGTATAAGTCCTCAAGAGCTTCACATTTAAAGAATGCATCCAGACAATTTTGAAATGTGTTAGGAGATAATGCAAAAAGGGCTCACACTAGGTACAGTAGCTCAACAAAAACCGATAAACTATGATAAATAAATGCGCAGAGTAAAACAACCGCATTAAATGCTTAATTTATGAGTAATTTCACATTTTCCTATTTGGTTTTTGCTCAGTTATTGAATTACTGCCATTTTGGTCACATATAACCTTTTTTAAATAACCTACATAGAATGGACAACATTTAATTTTTTTACTATCTAGTTTTATTGGTTTAATTGATATTGATAGATTACTAAAAAAAATTGAACACGTATTTTTTAGTTTTCTTTTGTATTATAAGCACTATTTATTTTTAAAATAAGTTTTAATCTTTATATAAATCATAGGCTTTATAGCTGTTCATACCATAGCCAGACGAATATAAAAAAAGTTTACACGTAATTCGACATTGACATTTGTCTTGACACTTGTGTAAAATTTCAAATTTGTCAACATCAAAATAAACAACATGTACCTACCGGGATGCCAGCACTCAAATTAGATTTTCCATTTATTTATATGTTTTTTAACGATGAAGTAATAAACCGTAAGTATTTTATACAAATTAACAGTCTAATCCTTCCACAAATTGATGTTTTTTAATCGCCTTGGCTTATTAATATTTCATAAGTAGATAGAACACGACGTTATGCCATTAACGACTATTATTAATTTTAAATGTTTGAACAAATGCGGGGTTTTATCATACTACTATACGGGACTTATCGCGCAATGAAACTTGAGATATGAGCTAATTAAGTACCTCGTTTTCTCCCGACGTTTCGAACAAGTTGCATTGGTCGTGGTCACGGGCAGTCACGTATAGTAGTATGATAATGTGTTCAAATCGCGATAGTTTAAAAATAACAAATGCGGGGTAACCGAAATATATTATGTCAAGATAGATATGTTTTTTTTTATTCGGCAAATTTTGGCAAATGAATATTTCCCCGTTTGTCCTATTATTCCATAATTTTATTTATTTTTCAAATAACTTGAAAAATAGTGGATAGTTTTTTTTTATAAATTTATTATAGGGTTTAATTATTAAAGGGTATTTTAGACTCTTTGCAAAAATGAAATGTTGTCCATTAATTAGCCTACATGTACATGGGAAAAATGCACTAAAGAGTTTAGTTTTGTTAGCAGAACTTTTCAGATGTTAATGATACATCAAAATGACACGTTTATAGCACAGACTTCCCAATACAGAAGGGTTATATGTACTTTATACTTCGATCAAGACTTTATACATTTCTTTCTCTTTTCTTGTTTCATTTTGGCGTGGTTTTTAAGGTCTAATGAAGTTTATGTGTGATATTTCAATGTTTCAGGCTTGAACATTTTTTATTTTTTAAACTTCCTAGGGGCGTTCTGGAAAAATCATGTCGCTGCATTGTATTATTTTGTTCAACCTGTGTATTTATCAGTGATCATTAGTGATAAATTGTGGTATATCGTTAATTATAAGCTAAATTACGTGCCTGAGTATGGACAAGTGCTTTATTGTGGTTTATTGTGTGGTTCCGTAGTGTTACCAAAACTCCATAGATGCTTCTTGTAAGAGAGTAGAGACGTCTCCAAAGCTATTATGAGGTATGACTTTGACTTGACCGTGACTTTTTTGGGTTATGACTACGACTATGTGACTATTTTGATAATTCAATTCAATTCTTGATTTGTGGCTTCTGCGAAGGTGTTTCACCTATTTTGATAAAATATCTATTCAATTTCTTTTTCATTTTCAATTCTAGTCTGTGGACTCTGTCAAGGTGTTTCACAATTTCATCAATGTCTTGAAAAATATGAAAAGCTTCAAGTATAAGGTTTTCATATTTATTCACTAGCAAATGCATAAACCATGTGACGCCAACATATAAAAGAAGAAGAATTTCATCTTGGTCGTACTAAAAAAGGATCTAAAGGATCAGATGTTGCTCACAAAGATAGACAGCCTTCTTTTTGGGCAGGAACTGGCAGAAACGCTAAAAACGACTAAGGCAATCAATAAGTCAGGCGCTGATCTCAAGACCCCCACATCAAACAAAAATACGACGACAAAACCGAAGGCTCAACCTTTTAACAAAAGCAGCCGGGGCCCTCGAAGACGAAGGATTCTGCGCCTCCGAGACAACAGCACGCGCCATCATCGAGAACATCGCGACAGAACTCAGGTCGCGGACGCCGCTAGACAATACGGTAAATTACGCCGACAGGCTTTTTGATTCTTACGACCAGTCGCAAATAACCGCAGATAAAACAATTTTATCGTGGACACGTGGTTACGAAATCCCGTTTTCTGAAACGCCGTCCAAATGTACCACAACCCACAACCCCAAAATTATTATCTCTCAGAAATAAGTAATTTTGAATAAGCTATAAATAGCCTTATATCAATAGGTGTTATATCACAATGCCAGCCATGTGATGGGCAGTTTATATATAGTATACTAGATTTTGCCCGCGGCTTCGCCCGCATGATATTTCGAGGCCCTACCTTACCATCCTTAATAAAGGAGGTTGAAAATAAAAAAACAAAAAATTTCGATTTGACATTTGTTCGATTCGACAGTTCTTTTTTGACAGTTCTTGGAGCGCACGCTAGAATGGCACGCAGATGGCAGAATTTTTCCTACTTACTTAACACGTATTGTTATAATATGGAAAATTTACGCAGAATAATTATAATTTATAGCCTATGTGTTATTATGATATATTAGCTATATAATTGCAAAGTTTTATCTCAATCCGTTCAGTCGTTTTTGCGTGAAAGAGTAACAAACATACATCCATCCATCCTTACAAACTTTCACGTTTATAATAATAATAGTAGGATTCTTAATACCGAAACCAAACGGCAAAACACGCTTTGTTCTAAACTTAAAAAAATTAAATAAGATCATTGATACTGTTTATTTTTCTCATAGTAAAATTAATGATTAGACGAACTATTACTTACCAGTAAGTGAAGTTCTATCATACTTCACATAATTATGATAAAAACTTTACTTACTGTCTAAAGCTTGTCCTGATCTATTAAGTCAATTTAGCCGTAATGGACTTATTTTAAACTGATTATTGAATAAAACTCCAAACCATTTCCTTTCTGAGTCAGTTTAAATAACAACAGCAAAAAACAGCAACAAGAACAAGTCCATTTAATTGTGAAATTGATCTAATTGCTGATATTTTATGTGGTTGTCAAATAAGTGACATTTTCATCGTACTGACCACTATTAATTCTCTAGTTGAATTACTTGATTACATAGTTATTACGATTTTCTATGTTTCGTGCAAAGATTTTAAGTGCAGAACGAATATTGCACAGAGATTGGATGAATTATGCCAGGTCGTGTCTGACCAAACAGTTTGTCCAACACTCGCTACGAGTACACAAATATATATAGATACAATACAATACAACAAAATTTCAATAACACCACAAAAAAGAACAAAACTATCAGAAGAAACAAAGACAGAAGAAAGTCACAGAAGGTGGATAGGGTCAGATAGTGTTGATTGATTGTACACCTGTACACCTATTATTGACTGCCTCGGTGGCTCAGTAGTTAGTGACCCTAGCTTCTGGATCAAAGAGGCGTGGGTTCGATCCCCACCCAGGGCAAATATTTATGTGATGAAAATACGAGTAAGTGTTTGCTCTGTGTCTGGGTGTTATTTAGTTACTATCTATATAAGTATGTCTCTGGCAGCCATATCACAAGCTTTGCTTAGTTTGGGGTCAGAGACCGTGTGTAAGATGTCTTCTAATATTTATTACTATTTATTACCAATTCTCATAATTTGATGTACTTGTACACGTCAAGCGCTTGTCTATTAGTTAGGTATCGAGTGTTTTTCTTTATTTTTTTACAATATTATATTACATTTCTAGGGTTCCGTACCCAAAGGGTAAAAACGGGACCCTATTATTAAGACTCCGATGTCCGTCTGTCCGTCTGTCTGTCACCAGGCTGTATCTCATTAACCGTGATAGCTATAAAGCTGAAATTTTCAAAGGTGATGTATTTCTATAACAACAAATACTAAAAACTGAAAAAATGTAAATTTTAGGGGGGCTCCCATACAACAAACGTGATTTTTTAGGGAGTTTTTTTGCTTATATCAATAACGGCAAGAGGAATGGGCTAAATGGGGCTCCAACACTGTACGGAACCCTTCGTGCGCGAGTCTGACTCGCACTTGGCCGATTTTTTTAATATCCGTGTGTTTAAATATGTTGTTATACTTATAATATGGAGGTATTCATTCACAATTTAAGAGCGCGGCTCTTGTCGGTGGAGCAACTCCCTTGTCTCGCGGTTTCACGCCAGTGTCATCACCTCCCTTTACGACATGACATCTACCTTCTCTTTGATCTGATCTAAAAATGCCCTCCGTGGTCTTCCCCTTCCTCTTCTTTCTTCTATTATCTTTCTATTATGATTTTCATTCGATTGTCATGTCGTAAAAGGTGGCCGTATCTCTTTTCCCTCCGATTTTGGAGATAGATAAAATTTGATATTGTTAGGTGGTCTACACAAATGTCGAGCCACAATTCTGGAATACACTATTGTCTAATGCCGAACGCAGTGCTTGTCTATGCATAAACTAAGAGCAAGCTGACAATATAGTTTATATTTGAATATAACAAGTATACACAAGTTTTGATGTTATTTCCATTTCGAAACAAAACTTATCTACAAGCGCGGTATATTTCGATAGCCAAAAATAGTTTATTGCTTCCAACAAAACAAACACTTTTTCCCCAAGTTCAAGTTCGACAAGATAAGCTTCTTTAACAAGGCTAGACGAGAAAATCTCTCCACGTCAATACTCTGCACAGACAAATCCACTCAATACGTGAGCTTAACAGATCAGCTTTTCAGTACTTCTGTTTTTCTGACTTTCAGTACCCAACTTCAGGATCCGACTCCACAAAAAAGTAGAAAAACCAAGCAAACCTCGCTAGCTGAGAGAACGGTGGAGTGTAAACTCATTACAAAAAGGCAATATTTGGTTGTCAAGAAAAGAAATATTATCATAAGTGGGTAAGTAGTTCTATATTGATCTTTCCTAAGAAAATTTGGCATTCATGTTCACGATGACGCTAGCATAGCTAGTCAGTGTGTCTGTAGAGACTTTTAATGCTCAACTAAAACCGCATTTACACATGCGTGCTCTTGACTTGCCGCAGCACTAGACGTAACATTCGTGTGGTTTGCGGTTGTTACTCGTATACTAAGCAAAGCGTAGGTATTTGGTTAGGTAGAATTTTTTGAACTCTCTTGGCATATAAAATCAATTCTGTGGTAATGTGCTGTTAAGTATTTTAAATACAGGGTTGCGGGCTAAAACAGTAGGCAGTGAACATAGTTCGCAGAAAGAATAGCCAATGGGACCGTGAACCGCAGTGTAAGACATCTACCGACAAGGCGGGTTGACAATCTGATCAAGATTGCCAGAACATGCTGAATGCAAGACGCTTCTATTAATTTTTTTTGGAAAACCATAAAAGTCTGATGCTTAGTCTATCTAAGTGCTATACTTATTTACAGGTAGCGGCACGTAAGTTTAGCGCTGAGGGTAGTGTGGAGGAGATGGCTGCGCATATTGACCGCCATACTAAACCCATGCGCAGTCATCCCCTCCACACTTCGCTCAGCGCTAGACTTGCGTGCCGCGACCTGTAGACATATTCTACTTATTTAGAATAGCTTAGATTTCTCAAGGACCAATTTAGAAAACCATTTCATAAGCAATGAAATGTGTTTCTTAAAACAGGCAAGTAAAATAATCAAAGTTGTTCCTTACTCTTCACAGCTTATTTTAACGTCTCTATTTACGAGCGTGTGTAAAGACGCTATTAGACGTTTAAGAAAAGCCACATAGCTAAGCCCTTTATTCCGCTGTGTAGAACCGGTGCCTACTTTAACTGGCGTCCCGGGAACAAGTAACACCCACTTACGCTACAATTTCATTTTACTGCTACTATTACGTTCCAGCTATAACTCGCCACACCAGTTAACAGTTGTCACTCAAAAATAACAGTATCCTTTGAACCGTTACGAAGAGATGAGTCTTTGAATGGAGTGCAGACAAGCACGTACCCAGAATTTTTTGTCGGGGGGGGGTCCAGGTCCAGGCAAATGATTAAGGTATCGCGTAAATGGATACTTAAAATTAAAAGAAAATTGTTTTCACAAATTATTTAATGCATATCTCGGTAATATAAGACAGTATTATAACGTTAAATTTAAACGTCTTGGTCTTAAGGACATTTGGTGTAAAACGTCGTCTACTGAAAGAATCTGAGTTGAATGGGCTGACATCAATACCAAACCAGTTAGACGATCATTGCCCATTTTAGTGCGTAAATAGGTTTTAACCCTTTTTAAAGTTGAAAACGATCTTTCGACGCTTGCAGTAGATACAGGGAGAGACACTAACAGTTTTAATAGTGTGTGTATATGTGGATAAAATACAGCATCACACTTAGCCAATACTTCTATTGCTTCTCTCTCATCAGCAACAGGTAGAGTCGTACTGTCTAGATTGACGATTTTTGATAATGTTGATGGTCCACTCGTTCCGGGTTGATTCTGTGGTAAAGTTAAATCATCAGCAGCAGCTAGAGACGTTTTGTCTAGGTTGGCGATTTTCGATAACGATTTATCAGATCTTTTAAAATTTCCTTTGTCCATATCTTCCTCGCTATGTTTGGCTATTTTAGGCCGGAAAAAGTAGCTTATTTTAGAATTACGCTTCATTGTCGTGGTGATAAGCAGGACTTCGTCTTCATCACATAAGTCAAATTGTAGATAGTCTCAGTCCTTTTTTTTGTCGTTTTTCGTTGATTGAATGACTCGTTCAGCCCTGTAAACGTACAATAAAAATGTAGTAACTACTCAATGAAGAACTAGCGGTGCCCGCGACTTCATCCGCGTGGACTAACAGTTTTAAGTGAACAACAGCGCCATCAGTTGCCTTTTCAATAAACTACACCATTCCTAGATTTTAAATTATATTATATTATTATATTATATTATATTATTATATCTTCTCTTCCGGTGAACCGATTTGGATGAAATAAAGCCTACACTTTTTTTTATACGGGCTTACTCTTGGCTTCGGGGGCGAAGGTGAAGCCTAAGATGGAAGCGAGTTTGCCCGGAAGCCCACAAGAGGGCACTGGTTACCCCGCGCCCGCACACTGACGGAACGCAGCATTTGCTACTTGGCGCCAGACTTCGACGGGAGGGTGGTAGCAAGCCATTAATTACAAATTCCTCGGTACCTACAAAACAGTACCTGACTGACTGACTTACTGACATACAACACGCAAAGCGTAAACTGCTAGGTACTACATTTATATTTATTTTTTGTGATTTTAAATTATTCTTGTCATATTTGTCTTTTTGATATCTTTTTTGTATAGATAAACGTTGCCGAATTGGAATATGAATAAAAAATTATCATAGAGTATATAACGAAACCGGCAAAACCCAGTCCAGATAGTTACCAAAGTACAAAATTGAATTCCCAACGGCCCGTTTACGAAATGACAATTACTTTTTATGCACAATTATCTAGCCCAGGTAAAACAAACAAATATAACAATATTTTAGTTTATTCTTTTTTCACTCACCTGTAGCTTGATTGAACTAAATCTACTACACAACCGAGCGTCGGCGCGTGGTGGATTAACAAATGCAATCATAAAGCGTGCGCACGAACAGAATCCGTCGAGCGAACTGAACCGACCGATTCGGTGTCTGCGGGGGCGGTGAGGTGGGGCGGCCCGGTCACCGTGGCCGGCCGAGGCGGAAGTTATTAATACTTGCTCCAATGACCGTTGAGGTGCCCCGCCACCACCCGCCCGCCCCGCAGATCAAAACTGAGAGTCATATTTGGCACTGTACTTACTACTGAGGGATTTATTTTATGGGTTGCATCTATTTTCGGGAGGGGTCCGGACCCCTTGGACCCCCCCCCCCCCCCTGGGTACGTCCTTGAGTGCAGACATTGTTATGGTGTCATGTGTTGTGTGGTTTTTAATCGTTGACTCCAAAAAGGAGGTTCTATATTCGTCTGCATGTTTTTTTTTTGTGTATGTTCATCGTTAATTTCGCCAATTGTGAACTGAATCGAAAAAATATTTATTAGTTCGAAAGGGTATGCTCCCGAGGTGGTCCCATATAAATTTTAAAGAAGTGGCTGAGCCGTTTTTAATATCAACAATAATGTAAACACTTCGGGCGAAATATTCGAATTTTGTGCAAGATGGAAGGCGGTTTTGCCATTTTTTACTAAAAATAATTGTTGAATGTGTATTGGTCTAAAATAAATTTGACTCAATAAAATTTAAACATTGTAAAAATAATCAAAACTTAGTTCATCATCATCATCATATTCGCCATAAGACGTACATTGCTGGGCATAGACCTACTCCAGGCTCTTATACATCTTTGATAACGCCGGTTGAAAGCGGCTTACGTACACTCAGTGTGATGTTGCACACTTACTTAGTGAATTAATGTTTTACGCTTGTCGGCAAGTGGTCGTGAAATTTTTGAACTCAAAATAGCACGGCACATGTGGCATGCAATGAAGCATGGCATGCAGCCTGCGTTTGCGCGCAGGAAACTATTAGCCAAATTTCCAATGACTTTTTTTTTCTAGTGGATTTCGAAATCAATGATCAATTAAATTCTTAAAAACAGTAAAGACAGATTTTTTTAAGGATCCTCTTATTCCATTCCAATATTACCCGAGCGGGGTTAAATCCAATATTCACACGATGTTGAAAGTGTAGACCGCTCAGTAGCAGTGGGCAGGGCACATAGCTTGGAGAACTGATGACTGATGGGGCCGAAAAGGTCTCGAGTAGAAACTACGTACCGGCAAGCGCAGCGTAGGACGTCCGCCTAAGAGGTTTACAGATGTTCTCATTGACACCGCTAGGTCACGCTGCAAGCCGCTTCCAACCGATCTTATTGGAGATTCATGGGAGAGGCCTATGTCGAGCACTGAATATCATATGCCTGATGGATGGATCGATGAAAAGTGTAGAACGTGGTTAATTGTTAGGTACCTATGATCAGTGTCAAATTTGTCGACGCGTCTCTCTGTGATATATCATAGGCAGTAAATATCATAAACCGTATAACAATGTAGCGGTTTACAAAGTGAGACATAATTCAGAACACTGTGCTTTATTTGTCGCCATAAAGTTAAGATGACGGTATGGGATATGTAAGGCGACATTGTTTAAAATTTCACTGACGTGTCGAGTTAAAGATTTTAGTGTAGAAGTACATTTGTGAGTTCGCTGTCCTATCCAATCTAAAACATTTTATAAAAAATCAATATCTTGTTTGGTTTTATGTAGTCGAAGGAAAATAAAGTTCTGTGCCGGAACCTTTCAACGCATTCGCAAACGCATCAATAACATCATTTTACAGAAATGCACACGACTTCTTCAAAAGTTTGATGACTGCGTAGGTATCGTAAGGCGCATAAATCAAGAATAGGTAACTACAAACTTACTCCGCTTGGCAATTAGACCATATTATAAGCAGAACAGTGCCAACTAAAAAGAATAAGGATTAACAAGGAAGTTTGCAATATTTTTGAATTCGATAAATTTAATGGATTTTCATACTGAAAAGTGAAGTAATCTTGCAATCCAGAATCCAGAAGATTTCCAGAAAAAAAATTAAGAGCATAAATTAATCCACTAACCCGCAACTAGCACGTTAGTAAGCAATCTGGCTTAGCCTAATCTTATTACCCTACTTAAAGGATTTCATTAATGAATAGTAGACAATGTATTTTAATAAATCACTGATAGGTACTGTACAATACGATTAGTACAGTACATGTATGTGATATTTTTTAGTTATTTTAAATGGTTATTTTTGACGATGCTATTGCAGAAATTTCAATTCCAGTATTTTTCACATCTTAATTTTTTAATATTGTATTTTTAATTTTATGTTGTGTACCGAATTTAATTAATTTATTGTAAAATTATGCCTAATATTTCTGCTGAGTACATAATTAATAATTGTTATTTTGACGATTCGTAAGGTGTTGCTCATAGTATATTTTGTCTACCAATGTATGTTACAGGTATTATCTTTACTGAAAATAAATGACTGTCTATCTATCTATCATACCAAGTACAAAACGTACCGATACATCTATCTATATCTACTTAATATGAAGTTCGATATCCCAATTCAATTACATGTAGTTGATTAACATAAATGTTTAGGTACTGGGGACGTTAATTAGATCATGTAATCAAACAGCTATGGAGTTACAATTATCAATCAAAATAAGCATGATAAATGACGGAAATCGGTAATGAAATCTATTTGTGGAATTTCATTCTTATGGGAATTAATGTACGTTATGATATAATGAGCAATTCCTACCTATATTTTTACGTGTATTGTTGCTAACTAAAGTAATATGAACGCTGCCTATAAACTTCTGGATAAAAAAAAAATTGATGTTATTAACTGTTAAATGTTCGAGCTAGATGCTTGTAGCGAGAAAAATAGCCAGGTTAAAGCAGTTAACTTGGCAAGTAATACAATTTTTTATTTAATTACTTGCCCACCTTGACAGCCTTCCTAAAATGTAGATTATAATATAAAACAACGCAACAGACTGTTTTCTATTATTTATTTATATAGGTAACATAAAAAACCTTTGCCAATTGGCCAATACTAAAAAAAACTTTTTCATAGAATACTGTTCAACTTTTATAAAATATACCTCTGGAAAAGCTATTTAGGATATCATTTTTACATACTTTTTTATGATCTTAATTCGTAATTTAATATTTGGTTCTCAATCAATCAACCAATGTACCAGTAGTATAGCTAATACATATGTATCTAGTTTAAGATATTTATTTTCTCAAAGAATTACAAAAAATTCACTTAATTAAGAAACATGCTACGTACACACGCTAGTGCAATGAAACATGCTACGTGCTACAGATACATGTTAGGTTGGTGCTAGATTAAATAACAAGTTTAGAAGCACAACTAATTTTTATATATGCTGAACTTTAACCGACTTCAAAAAAGGAGGAGGTTCTATGTTCGTGTGTATGTATTTTTTCGTGTATCATGTTCATCGATAATTTCGCCAATTGTGTACCGAATTGAAAAAATATTTTTTAGTTCTAAATGGTATACTCCCGAGGTGGTTCCATTTAAATTTTACAGAAATCGGCTGAGATGTTTTTAAAATAATGTATAACAATAATGTAAACAACTCGAGTGAAATATTCGAATTTTGTACACGAGGGAAGGTGGTTTTGCCATTTTTTTTGCAAAAAATAATTATTTTTACAAAGTACGAAACATTAAAAAACGTTAAAGTAACGACTTAACAATAATATTTTATACAGGCATGTGTAGAGACTTAAAAGCAATTAATATAGCTGAAGTAGGTAGTTAACTTCCTGGAGCGCGTGAGGATGTTTTTAAAAACTAGAAATTAAACAAACGTGTTGCCGATGCAAAGGCACTATAATTAATGAATTAAAATACATTGAGATATCTTACAAGCTAACTTAGGCATCTAGGTGGTCTTATTCGCAGACGTCAGAGTCAGCTCTACTGATAAGACCACTGCTCGGTTTTGTTACTGGGAACCGACCGCTTATCTATAGTATTAAATTACGTGGGAACATATTGCCTAGGGTACTAGAGGCGGTTGTGTACGCTGCAAGTACATAACTCCTCCCTCCCTAAGCGAAAAATTATCGGAGCGCTCGATTTGAGAGGGATTCCGATAATTTTGTATAAAAGGGATAATTTTAGTGTAAGAAACATATGAAATAATCGAAACTATACTTAAGACTACTAATCCTAACGCTATGACACTAATTGTAGAGTCATTTTCTCTGTTATAGGTTTCAATAAAAACTTCACTGTTCTTCAAAGCAAAGGCCATGTATTTAACTTCGTCCAGTGCAATCTCTCGCATGTTGAGTGCATGTGCACTGGATAGGTTCTCGGTTGCGCGTAATTTCGGAAGGTTGATGATGGGTAGTGGGGTCCCTGGGTCCGCTTCGGTGTAAAGACGGTGGTACCGGATGGTCGTCCCGTTGACAGTGACATCACAGGGTCTGTTCAGGGTCACAACGTGTGTCCCGCATATCTGCTGCTTCGAAGCCTCTTCGCCGCAGGTCTCTGTGAGGGTTGTTTCCGATCTGGTGTATAGTATCCAGTTGTTTTTATCTATTTTCTGCAGCTTCACGTCCTCGACGTGAATGGGGTGTTGCTTGCAGATGCCAGTGACGTCCTCGTACCTCATTAGTTTTTCCTCGCATGAGGGTCCGCTGTATGGGGCGCGGTTGTCATCGTCGCAGAGAAACTCGTCTCCAGCAGCGAGTGAGCGGCACGGCTTTACGATCGGCTGATACTTCAGCCCTTTCGCCAATAGGAATGGGTATTTAGGAAATATGGCAACGGTTAGGTTTTCAGGTTTGAGGAGGATGGGTAATGTGTACAATTTAAAATAGTTATACGTAACATTATCGGTCAGAGGGATTTCCAATATAAAGGTAATTTGGTCCTTTTTGATAAAAGATTTAACATCAATAGTTTCCTCAATTTTAATTAAATTAAATTCATTGGGTACATATACCAGGTTTCTAGATTCTGCTATCAAGTTCAAATGGTATAGCAGTTCGGTGGAATTAATTATAGACTGGTGTAGTATGGAGCTCTTGCTTAGAGCTAGAGCGGTTTCGATTTCACTAAATCTAATGAATATAGTCCTAAAACTACTTATGAATAGATTATATAGTCCTAACGCGTAAGATGATATACTTAAATTATTATTTAAGTATTAGTTTAGTATTAAGATTACAGTCTCTTTAAGGGTAGTTTCAACCCTTCTTAGACGGGAATCCATCGTTAGTGAGTTTTGCTGAATTAACTCTGTGGCGTTTACTAGGCTGTCTAGCATTTTAGTAACAATCGTGATTTTCTTTGACAAAATAACTTGGTTATGACTCGATTCTGAGGTCAACCGATCATATTTAAGGGCGTCCTCGTGGTCTAGGTTGCCTGTTACAATCTTAATAATGGATCCTAATGGGTTAAGTATCCCACGCTTGAATCGTTGAGGAATTAGTTGGTGATACTTGTCCATGGTTATGTCGCGCATATATTCTGCGTGCATAAACATTCCTATGAATTCGTGCGGAAATGTTTTATTAGATGAAATTAATTGCTGAAATTCTGCTAATTTTGAAATGACTAAGTTGAGATCGGTCCAAATATTGTCTAACTTAATAGTTTTTAGAATTGTCCAACTGTCGGTTTGCATGTGAGCTTGGCCTTTCTTTACTGGCAGAAGTCCCGGATTTCCATCAAGATTTTGCAGATGAAGGGCGACTGCTGCTGTTGCTAGCATCGCGCTGCACCACCTGTGGAGGTCGTTTTATATTTTTAATGGGTGCTTTACTATTTTTTCTTTCGGTTTCTACCTTGACAGGGACAACGTTTTTCTCAACAGGGCCTATTACTTTGGCCTTTTTATAACGGGGTTTTTCTTTACTTTTCCTCTTATTTATGTCCTTTACGAACACTACTTCTGGGAGTTCCACGTCGGTTTCCCCACCTCGTTTCGACCTAACTTTTTCCTTTTCCGCCTTAAGTTTTTCTGATATGTGTGTGTACAGGTGTTTTGTTCGTTTACTGTGGTCTTTTACTAACTGCTGTGTATAAGTTTTTTCGAATTCTAAGTTAAACGGGTTGTCTGTGTCGGTATGCCCAAAGACAACTTCGAAGGGCGTTAGGCCCGTTGCAGTATGTATGGTATGGTTGTAAGCCATGATGGAATAAGTCATGACAGACGCGGCGTCTGTGCATTTCTGTTCGTACTTGGCCAACCTATAAATTTCTATTAAGGTAGAGTGGAACCGTTCTACAAGTCCCATGGAGTTGGGGTTGTTGACAGTCCCTATGTGTCTCTGTATTTTGTGTAGGCTGAGGAATTCTTTCATGAGCTCGTTGTTGAACTCCGTACCGGGGTCTGAACTGATTTTCTTTGGTATCCCGTAGAATGAAAAGTATTTCATTAGGGCTCTTACAACTTCAGGTGTGGATTTGTTTGGGATTTCGAATGCTTGGCCTAGCATACTGAATGCATCTACGAGGGTGAGGTAATACTTTCCCTCGATGCTGAAAAGGTCGATGAAAATTTCCTGAAAGGGTGCATCTTGGGTCTGAGTAAGCTGCAATACGGGTTTTATCGGTTTTCGATCATATTTGGTCTTTCTACATGCGTCACAATTATTTATCACGGCTGAAACTGTTTCCTGCATTTTGTCCCAGTAGTAAGTCCTACGAAGCCTAACTAACGTTTCTTTAATACCACGGTGGCAGGTCTTTCCTTCATGATATTTTATTATTATTGCCTTCTGTTCATTCTCGTCGTCTACGTAAACTACTCGCTCTGTACACTCGACTAGATTTATTGTCCCTTTTCTAAAGATTTCTATAACGGTTGTACTAAATTGTTTGCGGTGTTCTGCGTTCTCGAAATAGATGAAGAGTTTTGCTTTTGGTTTAGCGTATTCCTTCAGAAAGTTTTTGATTAATTCGGGGTTGTTAATGGGCAAGAAAACTTCCAAAATTTTGTGTTTCCCTATGGAAATGTCTTTGACATGAAGTTCGTTTTTTAGCCATGAGTATACCAGGATTTGATTGGGTTTGGTATCAATGGCCTCGTGAAGGATTGGTATCCCGGTGGAGTCCATATCTTCAGCAGAGTGCACTGTGAGCGTCCTACTACTTGCTGATGGGGACGGATTAACCGGCCTCTCTATCTCTAGCTCGGGTAGCGATATGGTGGATTCGTCAGAGTCTGAGAGGGTCACAATGGAAATTGCGTCACTTTCTTCAGATAATTCCACGGTTGTCGGATTTTGTCGTGTCTGCCTACTCGTCTGTGGTTTAGGTTCTTGGTCACCTATGTTCACTACCATTGAGTCATCGTCGGTCAAGGCGTTAACTTTAACTCTGCTTAGGGCGTCAGCGTTTGTGTTTTGTTTTCCCTTTTTGTAAATTATTTCAAAGTCAAAGTCCTGGAGGCGTAACCTCCATCGTGTCAATTTACTATTGGGGTCTTTCAGGGAGTTTAACCAAGCTAAGGGTCGATGGTCTGTATAGATGAAGAATTTTCGTCCATACAGGTAGGGGCGAAAATGTTTTTTCGCCCAGATAATAGCGAGCAACTCTCGCTTTATGGTGCTGTAACGAGATTCTGTGTCGCTTAAGGTACGGCTCGCGTACGCAACAGGTTTATCACTGCCTACTTGTCCTTGGGAGAGAACTGCCCCCAGGGCTACGTTCGAAGCATCTGTTGTTAAGATGAAAGGTTTGTCATAGTCGGGGTACTGTAAGAGGGGTGCATGTGTCAAGAGTTCTTTGCATTTATTAAACGCGTCGATGTAATTTTGGTCTACTATAACCTTGTTGCGTTTTTTTAAGCACGAAGTCAGTGGTTGGGTAATTTTCGCAAAGTTGGGGATGAAGCGTCTGTAGTAACCTACAAGTCCGAGGAAACTTTTGATTTCCGTCGTAGTCCGTGGGATTGGAAAGTTCATTGCAGCTTTAATTTTGTCGTCATTTGGTTTTAGGCCATCCTTGGTGATGATATGTCCCAGGTATAGCACTTCCCTACGCAGAAATTCAGACTTCCCTAACCTTTACATTGCACCTTTAAATTGGTTTCCCTAAGTCGGTCAAAAACTAGTAGTTTTTGGATATGCTCTTCTAGGCTAGACGAAAAGATGATTACGTCATCAAGGTACACCATACAGTGTAGTCCTTGCAGTCCTCGAAGGATATGGTCCATTGTACGCTGGAAGGTCGCGGGGGCTGTTTTCAGCCCGAACGGCATTCTTAAAAACTCAAAATGGCCGTTTTGCGTACTGAAAGCTGTTTTCTGTCTATCTCGCTCTTCTACCTCGACCTGGTGGAATCCACTAGCTAAATCTATCGTACTAAAGTACGTGCTTTTACCCAATTTGTCAAAAAGATCGCTGATGTTCGGTAATGGATATTTGTCGTCTATTGTTATCTCATTTAGGCGCCTAAAGTCGATTACTAGTCGCCATTTTTGTTCCCCGGACGCGTCCCTCTTTTTCGGCACTAAATGCACTGGGGCGTTCCAGGGGGAGTGTGACTCCTGGACTATGTTGTCCTGTAGCATTTTATTTACTTGATGATTTATTTCTTGAGCTTGAGCGGGTGCCTGCCTGTAGGGTTTTACATAAATTGGGTCTTCATTCTTTGTCCTAATCTTATGTTTTACTGCGTTGGAAAAGGTCAGGGGCAATTCGTCGCAATGAAAGATGTCTTTGTACTCATTGCAAAGCCTATAAATTTTCTCATGTTCTTCGGGGTTAGTGTGTTCTAGTTTTAACTTGTCTAAATTTTCAGTCAGTATTCTGTCTGTTTGCGGGTCTGTAGTAGTCACATTAGTCGCATTGAGGTCGCATTTGGTGGTCTCATATTTCGTCACTTGTAAGGGTCGTTTTACTGTAAGAGTCACTATTTCCTCTGATGTGTTTTGTATTACGGTGGTTGCGTATCCGTTAATGCAGTTTACTAGGGCACTGGGCATTCGTACACCAGGACCAAAATTTCGGTAGTCTAATATAGCCTCACCGGAGTTTTGGTCTATTGGTATTCTGACACGTTGTTCCGAACGGGGTTGCAACTCTATTTCATAGTCCAAATTTGTATTGATAATTGGAATATGGGTCGTTTTTGTTCTAAGCACGGAATGCTTTAAGTCTATTATGGCACCAAGTTGTCTTAGTAAGTCATTTCCTATCAGTCCGTCATATCTTGAGTCAACATTATACAAGTAAAACTTGTGGCTGTCGTCTGTTCGGAATGTGGGCAGAAGCGGAATCTCGACTACTTCGCTATGTCTGCTAGATGCGTGCGTACTAACTACCTCGAAAGGTTCGTTCCTAACGCTTTCGTAGAAGAATTCGTATGCTTTCTGGGGTTTTAAAAATGATCTAGTACTACCCGTATCTATCATTAATTTCGCGTCTATTTCAGGGATGTAAATGTGGGGTAGTTTTAGTGTGGGGTCACAGTTTAGCTCTATCACTTCTTGTCCTCTATAGAGGCCTGTGCTGTAAAATTTTCAGCCAGCTGTTCCTGAGCTGAATCTGTCAGTGGGGTCTCGTATGTCAAGTCGTTGTTGTATACGTCGTATTCAAAGTCGTTTGTAGGGTCACATTCATATTGTCCGTACATGTCGTTTTCGTGGTCGTAGGGATAAGCATCGTCATGGTAATAATTTTGTTCGTCGTCGTGACCGGTTATCTCGTTGAGCTTGAATCCAGTGGGACGGGCGGTCCTCATGGATACGTCGCCAGATTGCAAGTGCGGCGGGTTAATTTGTTGAGGTGGTTGATAGGGTGGCTTGTAGCCAAATTGAGGAGGCTTATACCCAAATTGGGGTGGCTTGTACCCGAATTGGGGTGGTTTATACCCGAATTGGGGTGGCCTATAACCTAGCTGAGGGGTCGTCCCTAACTGGGGTCTGAACCCTAGCTGCGGTGTTGATTGTTGGCCTAATTGCGGGCGATAACCGAACTGAGGCGCGGAGCCTAGCTGAGGGCGGTAGCCAAATTGGGGCGCGGAGCCTAGCTGCGGGCGGTAGCCAAATTGAGGCTGTCCGAACCTTGGAACCGGTGGTCGATTTAAATTTTGGTTCCCAGGTATACCGAACTGGAATTGAGGCGCGGGAATCGCGGGTCTCATAGTATTCTGGCTACTAGGCATCGAAAACTGGGATCTAAGCAATTTCGACTTCATGTTATATTGTTCCTGGAAGTTTACTTCTTCCAGTACAATTTTTAGAGCGTCTTCCAGTGAGGTTGGGTTTTTCAACCTAACCAACCGAACCATTTGCTCGGGCAAATTATAAAGGAAGACGTTTAATGCGGTATGATCATAGATGATCTTCTTCGCGACTCTCATTTCTTCTGAATTTGACTGAAAAACTTTGGATATTAGAATGGCCTTAACATCTTGTATTCTGCTGCAGAAGTCTAAATATGATTCGTGATTTTTCATTTTTAGGGTTTCTAACTCTATAGCAACGCACTCCTCACTCCGAGGGTCACCAAAATGTTGCACTAGGACCTCTTTTAACTCGTTGTAAGTAGTGAAGTCGCTTCGCTCACTAATAACGGCGGCGGCCTTCCCGGTTAACTTGCTCGTGATGCATTGCATAAGAAATTCGTTTCGTGTGGGCGTGCCCTGTAGTTGTCGGAGGACATATTCACACTTTCTCATGAACAAATTTAGTAATTTAGTTTCCCCATTGAAGACAGGAATTAACCCTAGCATTTCCTTTGGAATTTCCGTTTGCGCAAGAGCGCCAACTCTATGTTCTTGCGCCATTTTAATTAATTTTAATTTAACACAACTATACTAAAATTATTCACTCCTAAATTAAAGTCTGGGTAGAGTTAATACCAATCCTATTACTTACTTTTAATTATTCTTAATTAACACAATTTAATTGATTTAAGACTAAATTTCCCGATACTATTACTAAATATCCTTAATTAACACAATTCAATCGATTTAAGACCAAATTTTCCAAAATTACTATTAACACAAGCAAATCTGACCGATAACCAAGGTCTAAATTTACAATATTCGAGGAAGATGGGGTGGAAGGTCAAGGATGGCGAAAAAGGCTTACTCACCAACCGACCTGCATCTTCTGCGCCCGTAGAAAACTTATTTGTTTGGTTCGTGTGGATAGCCGGAACGGATATCACTGAATTCAGTATTAACACCGTTTTCTTAATGCTGCACAACGCGGGGGAAATTCACCGAATTTTAAGAGCGAACTTTTCGCGCTGACAGCAGCCGACTATCCTACCGGCTGCGCCAGTTAACTTCCTGGAGCGCGTGAGGATGTTTTTAAAAACTAGAAATTAAACAAACGTGTTGCCGATGCAAAGGCACTATAATTAATGAATTAAAATACATTGAGATATCTTACCAGCTAACTTAGGCATCTAGGTGGTCTTATTCGCAGACGTCAGAGTCAGCTCTACTGATAAGACCACTGCTCGGTTTTGTTACTGGGAACCGACCGCTTATCTATAGTATTAAATTACGTGGGAACATATTGCCTAGGGTACTAGAGGCGGTTGTGTACGCTGCAAGTACATAACTAGGTATATATACTAAGGTAGGTAAATAAACTTCCACGTGTAGTGTATAGGTACTACGACAGTGAACAGATACTTTGTGTATTAGGTAAGATCCCGTATATTGAAAACATTCTTCATAAAAGCTACCACTTTGGGTCCCATAACCCACCAGCATGATTATACCGAACTAGCAAAAGAAAAACGCTGTAAGAAATCTCTCAAAGGACGGCGGTAAAGCGAATATGAAATGAGAAAAACGGAAAACACAAGACACAATACTCGAGCCCCGGGAACTTGATGAAAGAGGCGACATGATGCTAGGGAATGAGTAGGGAAACTTTTTTTATAGAGTTGAAAAAAGTAGGTACCTATAAAAAACGGTATTTGTCAGCGAATATCGAAGTTATGCACTGTTCAGCACGGTCAGTCTTCGGAAGGGTGGCCGCGGTGGCATTTACAACTGAGCACTACTGTGGCTCAGATGACATGTTAAATTATAGGTCCCGGTTATAATGGTTTTACAACTGCACTAATATTGTTCTTTTAGTAATTGCACTGAAATTATTTTATCTCAGGTTCACTTTTGGTAGAGGTACTCGTAGGCGTTGAAATTAATAAATATCAACAGGCTATTTACAAATATGTATTATTATTTTTTTGCTGAAAGATAATAGGTGAGGCAATCTGGGTGATGGGACTAGAAGAAATTTGGTGGCGTATCCACCTAGTTGGTGGACGTCCTACTTTGCGCTTGCTGGTTCGTGGTCTCCCCTCGAGAACCCATCGGCTATCAGTGCTCCATGTTATGTGCCCTGCTCATTGCCATTTCAAATGACCAATTGAATAAGCGGCAATAACCTTTCCAGAATTGCAACAATGTAGGAACTGAGTAATATTACGTATTGATTTACTTCAGACACGCTGTCTAGAACGACTGGTATCTTTGAAATCTAGTGTAATTACTTAGAAGTAATTGAATTGATTTATTTACTTAATGACTGTGAGCGTTGAACATTGAATGAGAAGAGTGAGAAAAAATAAGGTTTTGTTACATTATTAATTTAATTCCTAAGAACCTGGTTAAGTTTTAGATTTACGCCAAAATATACTGCATGTTTAAATATAAGTAATCGCTTGTTGCGACAGCAACCTAGAAACTAATCAGGATAATGCAGATAAATATGTAACTCTCTAAGTAGGTATGCTAATTACCGAATTTCACTATCCGTACAGAAAAATAGATATATTAGAAAAGATACAAGTCGTACTAAATCTTTGATTTTAAGGACAAAGGATAACACGTTATATGTAGAAAATATGTTTTAGTATTGTACGTACAGATGTCTAATTTTGTCCCGAATAGCTACTTAAAACTAAATGTATCTACTTACGTATCTAAACAATATACTTTTACATATATAGGTGAAAATAATATTATAATTAAATACCAGCATTGTCTGTTACTGTTAGTTACCGTAAGACACAATTATCGGTCGTGGAAATTTTTTCTCAAAATTTTCAAAATAAGTAAACTCTCTTGTACTATTATTTATTTCATCAATCACATTCTATTATTTATTGTTCTATTACTTAATTACTTTATCAGTTTAATTCTTAGAACCCATTTTATCAATCCTTCGCGTAGGACACAAAAAAAAATACAAAGTAATGTCGCTTGGCGTTATTATAAAAACAAATTAAAAGCTCAATGAAATTAATGCTGCTTATTGAAATCCTTAACCGCACAGCTCGTTAATTTATTGGTACAAATTTAACACTTCAAATTTTTTGATCAACTAACAGATAAATTGGCCATTGCTATGCGAAATATTTAACGCGAATTATTTATCAAATGCTATTGTACCAAGCCCTTAGGACAAAACAGGGTCACACATGGTCTGTAAAAATAGTAATTTATTTATTTACCTGTGCGTTGTCTTGAGCTAAGGAACGTGTAATTTTTTTGTTAAAATTTAATTTAGAACGTGCACTTATTAGATTGAATTTATAACATTTGGTGTGTTAAATTATTGAATCATTCAAAAACACATGTGTGTTTCGGGTTTAGTATTAAAGTTGTATGATTGAATAATGTATTAAGGACATTAAGACCTTTAAAGTGTCCGATAATGTATTGTATTTGTTTCTAGTTGTATTTTGGCCTAAAAATGGGTACTGAGAACGAACACATGGGCGCAAAAAATTACATTCGAGAACAGTTTGTGTGTTCAATTTAAGATTTACTAGATCATTTCAAAAGCAAAATCAACTGGTTTGAAGCAGTATTACAATAACTATTTGGCTGGTGTAATAAATATCACTATCAGTAAGCGATTTGAAAATAATAGTCGACGGAAAAGTATGGTCGGTAGAAGTTTTACTTGCAATATTAATGTTAAGTTAAGCCAGTACTTATTTGGTTAAAATTTCGAGTACAACACTGTTCTTAATCAATTCGGAAATTAATAAACCAGAAAACTATTTCATCTGCAGAGGTATTTGTCTTTCCCGCGTCGAGTATCTTTAAATTAGAGCAACCAAAATAAAAATTAATTTAAAAATTCTTCTAGTTATGCATTTTAACATAGATTTGGCAAAATTGTAAACTGTTTTAAAGGTGTTATAATTAGCACCTACACTAATTAATAATCAAACACTAATGTGCTTAATTAATAAATTAATTATATAGAAGTACAAAATTCCCATTTTACAAAACAAAATTTTAAGAGTAACGTGGTAAACGTTAAGCTTTTATAAGGCTAAAAGACAAGCATAGCCACAGTCACATTAACCTTTCGCATTGTTATACCAACTCAACTATTAGCTAAGCTGGATGCGCTAACTGCAGACTAACTTTCACACAGGGCTGTTTCAGCGAATATGATTATTTGGTTAATTTATCAAATAATCGCAGGGCTCTTTTATGTAGACGCGTTGCTCACAAGTTACCCTGTGCAATGTTCGGGAGCTACTCATCCTGTTGCTATGTTTATGAGCTGTGCGTTGCTCGGACGATATATTAGTGCATTGCTCGTTGCTTGGTACATTGCTCAGTGCGTTACTCGAGTGTTACAAAGAGAGGAACCAAACCAAAGCCAAATAGTCTTCACTAATATTTTTATAAACCCTACTTCTTGTGTAGAAATGTACTCGCGGGTGCCTATGTGAAAGCAAATGTTGTGATCGTAATACATAATTATAACCGAGTATTCCTGCACGCAGCCTACCTGCTACTTGAATAAATGCTTGTGTCTACCTGCTAGTTGTGTTTAAAGATGTAAAATGTATTTTTGTTGTTTATATAGTAACTTTGGTACCTAATAAATGTTATTTAGTGTAGGAAAAATTTGCATGCTTACTCGTACATAATAGTTTTGATAATGATATATTTGAATCAATTTATATTTGAATTAATATATAAAAGCACGATCTATATTTCATTTGTAATTTAAATTCAATATCATTTTTTTATGCTAGAAGTAAATACAATAAAGGAGGGCGCTGTAAGCCGAAACCTGTGTTTCGGCTTACAGCGCCACTGGCCTAGTTCGGCAACTGATAAATAAATTATTTTTATCCTATTCTAGCTAATTACTTAGTTGATGGAAATGTTATTCATTGAAATGTTTTTGAAATAAAGAATTATTACTACATTATTATTATTAATAAGTTCAATGATCCGGCGTTGTTCAGTACCCATGTTGCTCAGGCAATGCTCACTTATCGTATTTCTTATGATGCAATGTTTGGGTAAAGGTGGTGTGCTTGAATTAATGAACTGTAATGAAGCTCTATTATTGTAATTTTGAAATCTCCTCAAATTATAATCTCAAACTTTATAACTTAGCATAATCTTTGAAAACTTGTTTAAATCATTGACAAAAAATACGTAAATCTTTGAAAACTTGTTTAAATCATTGACAAAAAATACGTACCAGTCTTTTGCTAACAAAACCGCGCTTGTCCAAAACTAGAACTTTGAACTTAAATATTATGAATGTTTTGCGTTTATAGCATTCTAACAGTTAGATGCTTATATGAATGTCTAACAAATCTGTCTGTAAATAATTGGTTCATTGAATAACTTCTTATTTTTGATTCGATCCCGAACGGAACCAAAGAGCGCTAAGCTCAGGACTATAACAGCTCTATCCAAGGCTATTAACTATTCCAAGCTTACCAAATAAAACGTTTTTAAGCCTCTCTCTCTCTCTCTCTCTCTCTCTAAGCTCTATTCATCACTCGAGTCGTACATTTACTGTACTTAGAGTTAAGCGTAAGTACCAAAACAGAACATTAATTCTAGGCACTTAATATGATTACTTCTGTGCAACAATCTGCTATTTTAACCGACTTCAAAAAAGTATGTTACCCACTTATTCCCGCCAAGCCAATTATGCACAGATTTTGATTATTCTATTTTTGTTTGATAGATCATACCTACTGCAGAAATCACATTTAAATTTTATGGAGTGGTTAACTTATTTTTGGAAAATCGACAATAATATAAATCGGCATACCTACTTCGATTCGAGCGAACTATTCGAATTTTGTACTTAGATTGCTACAACTGAAGTCGGTTGTGCCATTTTTGGCGATAAATAATCATAAATAAATTATTCATCAGACCGTTCATTAATGTATATTTAACTGTCTCAGTGGCCCAGCGGTTAGTGACCCTGACTCCTGGACCACAGAGGCGTGGGTTCGAATCTAGGCAAGCATTTATGTGATGAACATTGTTTGCTCTGTGTCTGGATTTTATTTTATTAACCGACTTCCAAAAAGGAGGAGGTTCTATGTTCGTCTGTGTGTACCTATCTTTTTTGTGTATGCTCATCGATAATTCCGCCAATTGCGAACCGAATTGAATTTTTTTTTTTTAGTTCGAAATGGTATACTCCCGAGGTGGTCTCATTAAATTTTACAGAAATCGACTGAGCCGTTTTTGGAAAAATCAACAAGAATGTAAACATTCCGAGCGAAACATTTGAATTTTGTACACGATGGAAGGCGGTTTTGCTATTTTTTGCAAAAAATAACTATTTATATTCGCTCAAATAATAACAACTTCTGGCAGATGGAAGCCCTACGCAAACGTAATTAGCTCTCTGCAATTCCATGCAAATGCTATCAGGCCCTGATTACCTCAAGCGTTGTGTTGTTGTGTAACGATGTTAGGGTGTCGGAGTCTGCATAGTATCGGTAGCTAGGAGAAATTTCCATAATTACCATCTTTTATTCACACTGTTACGGTGCTATGATTTTCAGAAAGAACAAGATTATGAGCGCAGGAAACCAAATGAAAATACCTACGTATTTTATTCATAGACTTACGATTACAATTTGATAGTAAATAACTACTGGATTTTCAGATGGAATGTGGTTAGATATGATGATGGAATTAGTGCTTTTTAGGGTTCCGTACCCAAAGGGTAAAAATGGGACCCTATTACTAAGACTCCGCTGTCCGTCTGTCTGTCTCCAGGTTGTGTCTCATGAACCATTATAGCAAGAAAACTGAAATTTTCATCGATTATGTATTTCTGTTGCCGCTATACCAACAAATACTAAAAACATAATAAAATTGACATTTAGGGGGGCTCCCATACAGCAAACCTGAATTTTTAACAGATTTTCGCTTGATTTTAATAATGCTAACAGGTAATATCCACAGTTGAATATACTAAATATTCACAGAATATTTAGTTGTATATTCAATTCAATAAAAATTAATTAAATTAAAATAAATATTTAAGGAGGGCTCCCATACAGTACGGAACCCTTCGTGCGTGAGTCCTACTCGTACGTGGCCGATTATTTTATTTTCTTTCCTGAGTAGATAATATATCTCAGAAGAATGACAAAGCTATAATGATATTATTATGACATTCAACCAATGAACACTGCGGAAACTGCCGCATTGTTTGCAAAGTACACAAAGTTTTCAATGGTCAAGAGGTTTCAAAGTTTGGACTCTATCGTAAAACGAACAAACGGTAAAACAATAAATTAAATCAAACGAGGTGTTATTTCAGCACACGATTGATTGACGCGCTGCCAATGTTAATGAAGCAAAATGTTAGAAATAAAATTAAAATACCGATTTTATAGAATTTTTTTAAGCGTCAAGATTAAAAAAGTTAGATTACATCAAGTAAAATGCGGGCAACCCGTAAACTCAGTTGTTAGATCTTCAATCCAATACCTAGTACAGGCGTTCGAAATCGAGATAGTTCTACATGAAATCCGTACCGTGGGGATCGCCAAAAGTTTGATTGTTTCTTGTTTGCGCTACCGAACACGAGTGCGGTTGTCGACAAAGGGCTATGCGGGTTGAAATATCCAGATTTGCATGGTTTTGCGCCCTAATTTTATCTTATTTGAAGACTTACAATACTACTGCGCTAGCGCTATTATAGCCCCGAAGTGGTTTCGAATATAAGAGTCAGGTCTTTGTTTCTGGAGGTGGCGTTTGACACTAAAATTGCATTTTTTATTTGAAGACATTGTTCTTTTCTTTTCCCAAGGTTTTTAGGGTTCCGTACCCAAAGGGTAAAAACGGGACCCTATTACTAAGACTTCGATTTCCGTCTGTCCGTCTGTCTGCTACCGGGCTGTATCTCATAAACCATGATAGCTAGGCAGCTGAAATTTTCACAGATGATGTATTTCCGTTGCCGCTATAACAACAAATATTAAGAACTGAATAAAATAAATATTTAAGGGGGTTGTATGGGACAACAAACGTGATTTTTAGGAGTTTTTTGCTCGATATTAATAACCGCAAGAGTAAATGGGCTCCCATACAGTACGGAACACTTCGTGCGCGAGTAGAACTCGCACTAGGCCGATTTTATTCTTTATAAATTACGTTTCAACGCGAAAACAAAACTTCTTGTTAGGTATTCATTATCATTTTTTTTTTAATCAAATTGAATAATCATTTTTGCCTATAGCATATGACGCATCTTTGCAATTTTGTATACTCACATACTCTTTATTTATAAGTACTAGTTACAAGTCATTGGCATAAAAAAGTTTATTGCTCAAGAAAAACATGAACAAAACTTCGTAAAATTTTAGAGTAAGTATGCAGTTATCAATTGTTATACCTAAAATAGTATTCAGGAAAAGTGTACTAAGTTGCAACGGAATGATTCAAACTATCATTACAGACAACGCTTATTATGGGGCTAATCCAAAATTCGAGCTATAAGAGCTATGGCGCAAATCTCACATTTATGTTAACTATTATGTAGAAGATGTTTGATGTATCCAATTAGAGCGACTTCTATAACGGGGCTCTGTCCTCCGATTTGCATCCCGAATGAAGTCTAAAATCAAAGTAAATCATGTCACGTGATTAAATGATTATGAAACTATTCATAATTCAGATTAAATGATTATGAAACTATTCATAATCATTTAATCACGTGACACTATTTCATGTCATCATATTTAGTGATTATTAATATAGCGCATTTCAAGCTTAACCAGGAACATGTTAAAGTCTGTTGGCATTTGGTAGCTATGAAATTTAAATAAATTTCCACAGCAATTTCAAAGTTAATCAATCGTTATCTATTTGGTCGAATAGCTGCTCAGTAAGTTTAACGTGTCACGCTTTGTGATTAAACAGCTGATAGATAAATTTTGTAGTGAGTGATTTATCGCAAATAATTGTTAACTGTTGCATTTTAGCACTCGTAGTATATTCATACTGTACAAGTGTATATGCCTTTTTAACAGTCCACTACTGAACATTATGCTGCCCACGAAGGAGAACATTTTCACCACGCAGGCACAGTACGTGACGGTAGAATTACATACCTACGCCATTAAAGTTATATTTATCAAGCAGATTCCCTCGCGACGGCATCTTTCCCCGTAAAGCTAGAGTTCCAAAGAACTCTTTGATAGGAAACCGGGATTTGAATCCAAGATCTCACTATTGTAAACCGCAACTAGCTATGTTACTATACCCATGGTTCCTCGTCTTACGCGTCGTAAATGTAACATTTTTTATCATCATCATCATCATCCGGTGTCGACCCAATACTGGGTAAAGACCTCAATTTTTTTAATACCTAATACTAAACAATTATAATCCACGCTCTGGCAAGCGCGATTTAAAACGATCACTGACTAGGTGGAAAGACCGATTTGCTCTGGATCGCAAGGACGTGCTGGTTACAAACGTCGTGGTGAGCTAGTAGTAGTAAAAAGTTACTAGGTTCTCGTAGTAGCTTTCCTCGAATTGCTCAAGCTGGTCCATGAACACTAAGTAGCATAATTCATACTATAAATAGATAAGTATGTTATTTTTTTCTGAATTTCAATAATTTCTCCTTGGCGACGATTTTTTTTAATTGCACGATCGGTAGGAATAACTGATTTATTTTAACCATTCTTGTCTGTCGTTATCCATTTTACAAGTAGGTAACATTAAATTAAAATTGCCTACATAACTTTTTTAATGATATACATAGAATATTATCTTTTTAAATAGTTAAGTGAAGTATAAGTTAATTAGTGAGTACTTAATTTTAAGTCTGACTTGTGATTGTATTATTATATATTATATTATCTTTGACATAACAAATGATTGAAATAAACTGTAACATATAAAACTTTAACAGTGAAGTATTTTATATATGTTGTTTAAATTTCAACATAAAATTAGTGTGATCGTTGGGTTTAATTTAATAATAACTTAAAATTCAAGTGTCTTCCTAATTAAAGTTGTACAAATGTAAATATAATACGCAAGGTTAACTTTATCATAATGACAAATAAAAGTTAGGTTACCCGCTGTCCACTTTTGCGCTAATCCAGGATATAAAAGTATTCCTGCTAGACCCTACTTAGTATAGTTATCTTTTAGTGGCCATTAGCATTAAAACTGGCGACTTTTATGAAGGTTAACAGCTGGATGGTTATTTGTCCACTTACTCTAAACTAGCCCCCAGACTAAATGGACTTCTGCGTAAATTCGTAGGAATATATTTGTTTTTATTTTATTTTGTGAAAAGTTATTGGTGTAAAAACTATGAGACTGAAAGCAAAATGTAACCTATTTTTATATAGTTCTCATTACCTATAGTTTATAACAGCCTTCGATGTAACAATATTTTAAACTTAAACTAAAATTTTGTTACATATACACGTAATGATTTTCATGAATGTCATAAAATCCTACCTACCTAGATGTCATGTCACACAGGGAGATAAAGACAGTGGCGAAAGACCGCGAGACGTGGAAGTTGCTCCAACGACAAGAGCCGCGGTCTTAAATTCTGAATAATTACATATTAAGAATGTACGTAAGTTCGTTTAGGCCGGGTAGCTAGCCCTGGTGTCAAAGTTTTTAGGCCGCCCGAAGACCTCTGACTTGGCTAAATGGTTAAAACAACCGGGACTTACAATTATAAATTTGTGATCATCAAATTGAAATACCCACTCTAAAAATGAGCTCTGCGCAGCCATGTCATCCTCAGTATATTATTATTCATTCCCCAATGTCATTAACACAACCTATAATATCTAAACCACAAAGCCAATTATATGTTAATACTTCCATCATGTAATGTCCCAACCTAGAGCAAGTTTATCCAATCTAACAGTAACACATTTGATCGAAACAAATACAATTAAACCACAACAGCTAAAAAAAATAGTTGACCGAAGCGAAAGCAAAGTTCTCCGTTTTACACGGTTTTTTTGCTTTCATCAGTCCAGATGTTCGTTTTCTTCTACAAGATGCATTTATCAATGAATCTCGACGCAACTTGGTACAAAGGTTCTTTTTGTTAGTGACAAGACAAGACAAGACAAAAACTCTTCATTTACAACCACAATTTAAAAATAAAAATTATTTTCACGTTTTTTCACGACAAACAAAAAACAAATATGATTATAAATTGGCGGCCATATCACCCATGGCGATTTCTTCATAGTGATTTTTGATGGCAGGGTATTTCCCTAAAAAAAGAAAGTTTGCTGTCGCGCTATTTATCAACCAATTTAAATAATTTCAATAATAAAAGCTAAGATTGCTAGAGTAGTGTACACCTACCTCCTTACCACAAAATATTTAAATACACTTTAAACACAGTTTAACCGTGCTATTTGTACTGCTAAACAATGTCTAAAGCATGCGGAAAACTTTTGTGTTAAGACGGTTAGGCCCTTCGCACACGTAGGCGTAGCGTAGTCGTATCGTAATACGCGTCTACATGTGAGAAAAGGGTAAATGACTCCTTTTTTTTTTACGAGGGGGAAATCTTTTGAAGATGCCCTAACTGCATTGGGGTGCAGCAGGGTTATGTGGTATTGTACCCACTAAAACCCCCTCGGTGGCCAGCCTTTGTGCCTTCTTGGGAGCTCCGGGATATCCAAAAGGAACGCACCGGTGCTCCCAGCACTTTGTGTGCCTGCTCGCCTGGCAGTAGGGTCAGGCTTGTGCGGTCCTCTACGACAGCGTTGCCACACACGCTGTCGTCCTCCTCGGGCCCGTTTGAGTGGATGGCCAGAGCCCCAACTCTGACCACCCACGAGCCCAGGGGTCCCCTTTAAGTAGGCTCTTACTACAGGCAGGGGATATCGATGCCGTATTCTCGTGCCCCGGCATCAGGGCAAGGGGTAAATGACTCCTACGATGCGCTGCAACACCGCTCCGTGTGCGGACTTTTAGGATACGCTTACGATACTACTACGCTACGCCTCGTGTGCGTAAGTGTTTAAATTTTAATCGTTTTTACGAGTATGAACCAAATCGGTCAAGAACGACTAAAGATAGATACCGTAGGCGTATGAAGATTCAGTTAAGATATGTGCCGCGAGGTCTATTACTGTTTGGAGAACTACTAGTGTTAATATCTTTATGTTTTTAGCCTATGATACGAGTATAAGCTCGATACAATAGAGAATAGACCTACATACCATGACAGAGCCCAAGTTAAGTAATAGGTTAGCAGAACGGCCCAGTCAAAACTTGTCCGATTAAAGGCTAACAGCTCCAAAAGCTCAAACCTTTGGGTGCGGGCGTCCTGCCTCTAACCTCGACGGATACTCCTACAGTTTGCTACCGTGGTATACAGTTACTCAACTTAGAACCAAACATAGATATCTTCGGCTGGTACACTTATACTTATGAAGCTATCCCCTCTGGTAGGGCTAAGTACTTTTTTCGTAGATTTAGTTCTACCAGTAGGGATAAGTGCACTAAACAAATGGTCAGTGTACTTATCCCTACTGGTAGAACTAAATCTACGAAGCTTTCTCTGGTAGGGATAGGCGCATTGCCCATTTCTACTAATTTCTACCATTCATATATGCTACTCGTATTACAAATCGAATACAATACAAGGGAACGTTAGTTTTATTAGTTTTATAGAAATTTGCTGAAATGAATTTTCATTACACAACATTTTTTTCCATGACATCATTTTATTTATTAATTAATGACAGATGTCAAAGTGACAACTACCATCAAGAGTTCAACCACCGCCACCAACGTTGTTGTAAGTTGGTTAAGATAAACCATTTACTAATTTGGCGCTAGCGTCCGTAGTGTGTAGATCTTACGTGGTATGACATAGAAACGGAATTACAAACTTTGAATCAGTTAAACATATTCAAATCCTGTAGTTACAACAAATTTTTGAACTCCTCATGCCAAATGAAACACCCGAAAAAAAAACGTTAAAAATCGAGCCTTAAGTTCTACAAAAAGTCTCCGGAATTTCACGCTACTCTACATCAGATCTATTTAATGTTTTTTTTTTTTTAATTCATAAGTGTGCATTATTCAATACAAACCTACGTGAGAATAAATAATCTGAACTACTGTTGGCGTTAAGGTGTAGCTGAAAGCTTTAGTGTCAGAATATTTAAAAACAAAAACTATGGAGCCTAATTTTCTTGTGGCTTCATACATTTTTGTAAAGCGGCTCTAACAAAAATGAGAAATACTAAAGAAATGTAATAGATGATTAAGAAATACTTTTCGTTTACTGCATAATTTCTGTTCGATTTCGATCCCACGCAAATTTACGTACTGCCTACATAATTATACTTCAACTCGGTCCACATTTCGCAACATTTTCAATACAGCAATTTGGAAAGGCGGTTAATTCAAGTTCTAAGATTTCCTATTATCCTATTTAAATATTATCCGGTCAGTTAGATCGGAAACGGTTTAAAGCGATAGGAAACAGCACGCCCTCGAAATTGACAATTATTTGGTGTAACGAGTGTCCTTTGAGAAACTCGGACGTATGCTATGGAACATTTAAATCAGTGGTTAAAGATATCGCTCGTTTTAAGATACAAAACTTTGACTAGCTTATAGTGGCAGCACAGATTTCTTCAGATGGGACTTTTTGTCTAGATCTAGTGAGGACATCATTTTGATTTTTGCTTAATATCGCGACTATGCGTAAAGCTTAAATACACAATAAGCCCGATTACAGAGACGCCATCGTAATTATATTAGCTAAATAGCATAGTTCTGCTTCTTTTTCACTTTAGGCATTCGATAGAGAGAACACTTTTTACGTTGCCATTAAATTTACGCTGGCGCCCCTGTAATCGGGCTTAATTACCTATTACTTACAGAGCACAACAAATCACTATTCGTGTGCACACACAACTCCGTATTTTGTAATGTTTGTTTTTTTCTTCTTTTTTAACGCGAATAAGTCCGCGCTTGACCACCAACTCACCTGGTCGTAAGCGATGTTGTAGTCGAAGATGAAACACGCAGACTTTTTTTTGTCGACAGGGCGGAAATCTTTAACAGATACTCAGTTGTGTTGGGGTGTAACCGGACTATGCAGAGTTTTCCACTAAAACACCCTTAGTGGCCTCACTCAGTGCATGTCAGAGGGAACTAGAATTTCCGTAGGAACGCGCCAGTGCCCTTCAGTATGGATCTTGATACTCCGTAAGCTTCTAATAACAGCTTCCCTGTGTACAGCAGTGCTGGTCACACAGCACCGTTGTCTTCCCAGAGCTCGTTGGGATGAATGGTTTGATCCCCAAATACAACCATCGCTGAGCTCCGAGGGCCCCTTTTAGTCTGCTCTTACGACAGGCAGGGGATACTGAAACCGTATTCTAAGACCCACGCAGACTTAGAAGATACCTATTCACTCTGATCTTGAAAAGCTTTAGATTATATCTCTTATGAAACAGGAAAGCATGAAGACTTCAGAAGTTCCATTTTCTGGTGATAGGAATCAGAAATGTTGAGTCGAACCGCTTTGTACGTATCGAAGAAAAATCGGCAGTGGTAGTGAGGTGTCAATCTACTTGTCCTGTAGTAAAAAGGGGATGGGGGATGGGGATGTTTCGTAAAGGCTGTATTAATCTTCTTGGCGGTTGTGAAGTTAACTCAAATTTCGAAAATCCTGACTGAAGCTGTAGCACCTGCACGAGTATTGGGTTTGGCGCAGCTAACTTCACAGCCAAAAGAAGTTTAATTCGGCCCATACGAAACATACATTACAAAATACGGTCTTGTGTCAGTGAGTGCACACTAACTATATGTTTCGCGGTAGTTATATGTTTTGCGGTGGTTGCCTATTTGCTACATATATTTTTTTAGTATCTCGGGCGCCGGGTAAAGGGAAATCTACTCGCTAGATCTCTACGAGTGGCACGCAATGCACGCATATCTAAAACGATAATGTTACGTTTTATTAATTGTCGGCACCCAATTGATTATAAATGGACGGGATAATGGGCAACGTGTCGGGCGAAATCGTTTCGCAAAAACAATCACGGAACGGCATTGGAGTTATTTGCAGCTGTGAAGTATTTTAATAAAGTAATTTTGTCGAAGCATTTGAGTGTATATTTCGTGCATTCCCGCGGGCACCTGCCTCGGCTGCGCTGTTTGCGCAAGAGTTGCAAACCACGTGCTATTCAAATTGAACGATTCGATTTTAATTTCAAATTCCGACCTGCGATTTAAATGAATGACAATGATTCACGGTTTACTGTGGTTGGTTAATTTGGATTACTTCAATGTGTTGTGATGGGTATCGTTGGAACACTCTTTTAATTGATATCACTGTAAAAACTGTAAAAACTGTACACTTTCAAAAATGTAGGTAGGTATAAAAGTGGAAAAAAAAATACGCTACGCTCACAACATAAGTGGTACAATATATTCACACCCAAATAGCAAAGAGCTATACATTTCTGCAAATCACACTATATGCATTTTCTATTCAATCATTATCAAACAAAAATATATTTAAATCGATACATCTGTTTTTTTTTATATATATTTTTTTAATTCCATTTAATTTTTTTTATCTATGGTGTCATAGATTCACAAATAACCACAAATACATTTTTTTTTTAAACACTCCATATTATAAAATTTATGTTATAAATGATTCAGCATTAAATATTTTAAGGAATAACATTCATATGCATCGAATATTGAAATTTTTGTCACTTAAAAATAAAATTGAAAACAAGGCAATGAATTTAATAATTTTAAGACATTAAAGAGTTAACGAAATTACCAGAATTTGTAATGTAAAGTTATATTATATACAACTTATTTTGACAAAGGTAATTTTAATATTGTATATTTGACATTGAGTATTTTTCAATTATAGTAACGATAAGTACATGATTACTTTAAATTTTAAATGCTAATACATTCTTAGGTTATATTTTACAACTACAAGTATGATATTTATTGTTTGAAGTGAATAACAGCTATCAATAAAATATTGTATTGTATTGCGAAATAAAGGTGGTCAGAATCCTATAGGATTCTTATTGAGTACAGTGATTGTCAAGTTACCAACTTTAGTTGAAAATTGTAAGCTGTTTCTAATCCAAAACACATTCGGTCCGATGATAAGCAAAAAATTAGTTACAGTTATTAAATAATTACTTAGAATATAGAGCTATAAAACTCAAACAGACCTTTTAATTCAGTTTACAATTCCAGCACGTGTGTTCAAACACCTTCAAACAGTTCAAACACCCAAACGCAACCAGGTGTTAATTGTAATACCTTATTTATCACCAAACTTCAACATTCTACCGATTAAATAATACCCAGTCAGTGACCAGTTCAGGGTGAAATTCCTCCGGAGCCAGTATTATTAGACCGAATATTATGACAGTAAAACAAGCCCTAAATAATTTGTACTTTGACTTTAGACGAGAAAACTGGATCTAGTTGTTGCAACAGCGCTATTAGGGTAGAGCCTATTCAACCTTGAAGTGCCTGTTACTTAATTATTATGCCAGCCAAATTTAATGCAATCTAGTGTACAGAGATACCTATTTTTGTGGCCAAGTTAGAGTTTATGTAACGAAATAAAGGCCATTAGCATTCATATTGGTTCAAGTGCTAGATAGGTGCTTATTTAGAGATGTGCCATTAAGCTTTGCACTGGATTTTACAAAACTGTGTTCCCTAAGTATTATTGTTGTGTTTGCAAATCTACTTACCACGTGTTTAATTTTAGTTATATTTCCTACAAAATGTTCAAAAACTTTGACTAACTGCATTTCAGACATTACATTCTGAGACAAACAATTTGGGATTTTCAAGAGTTTATTATACTATGTATTTAGTAATTACGCATCACGTGACAATATTCTTTATTGAGGTACATAAAGTAATTAGTATTTTAGGTTTTATGTTATGATATGACTTATGATGTGTAATTTCATTTCATTTCAGATAATTTGGGCCATACATACCTGAAGTAGATTAATTTTATTTTATTTATTTATAACCATGCGTTACTAAATTAGTTTTTTTTTTTTTTTTAATTTAAGCCATACGGTACATAGCCAGAACGGTATGTTCTTGTTTCATAACGCACGCAGTTTTACTTTTTCCTGTGGATGTCACATCTTTAAATATTTGGTCTATAGTTCAAATTATGATTATCCCTTTTGAATTTAAATGCAGTTTTAATTTATACGAAAATGTCAGCGATTACTAAGTGAGTTGTTTACCTGCAGACAAAGTTATTTTCCTTGCGACAAATTGGAGGGCAAAGCACGTGTGAAAATCTATTCGTTTATAAATCACCATCGAGTGTTAGATAAGTATCACACCGTGTTTTATCACAGTAATTTGCATCTAGCAATGTGAGAATAGCGGTAGCTTTATCAATCAACCTCAACATTAACACAAGCGCAAATAATACAGAAAATTTCTAAGAAATAAATAAACTAGAACGACTGAAAGTAATTCAGTACAGACATATTTAATTAGCCTGCCAATACCCAGACATAGAGTCGAAAATACACAATTAACTTATCCCATTACCTTATCTATTGGCAGATAAGGATTTTATTGCTAACAGTAATAGCACAGTTACCGCATAAATTGTGACCTAATTGCAGCCTGTCAAATTCATGCAAAAAGCTTTCATAGCACGTGGTCGTTTGATCAATCATTTCGAACCGAATGTCAGAGCTAATTTAACAATACACTGTGGTTTTGCACAAATGTGTTGGATATCAGCGTAAGGTCACTTGTCTGTTGGCTTTATATCTGATATATGTAACTTGAGATCGTATCCAAAGTGAGGACAGAACTCTAAAGCTACCAAGAAAGACCACGGAATCACATGTAGACAAAGTAGCGGACAGGGCACATAGCTAGAGATGACCGTTGGAGTTGAATAGTTCTCGAGCAGAGACTACGTACTGGGACGCCGCGTCCAGCACAAAGTGGGTCGAAGATCGCGCTGGATATACTATCTATCTTTGTTGGAACAGCGACCCAAAGTGGGTCTTGGCCTCCGATACCAAGGTCCGCCATCTGTCCTTATTCTGCGCGAGTACGTGCCAGTCTTGCACCCCAATCTCCAGCAGGTCTTCGGCCACTTTATCTTTCCATCTATACTTGGGACGTCCAACAAGTCTCCACCCTTCCGGCATGCCCAAATAAACCAGTCACATTGAAGATCTATAGATGAGCCCTATGTCTAGCAGTGGATATTCTGTAGCTGAAATGTTGATGATGTGGTTTATTTAGAGAGTGTGCTCAAACTGCTGAAAAATTATCCTGTTACTTATCCCATACTTACATTTTTTTATCTTCAGCCCGGGTAGCACGGCAAGGGGAGAAAACCATTTTATCCACTCTTAATGTCAGATGTCATTGTCAATATATACTTTATTTCCTCTTCGAGGGGATATAATGGTGGAAAGACTATTAGTCCCTTTGCCATGCTTCCCGTGCAATCTGTACTAGTAGTCTGCCCTCGACTTTGACCTCGCGCTATACTTATTTTGAATCATAAATAATGTGATTTCAAAAAAATTAAAATTCGCATGAAAGTTGGTCGATTTTTTTTAAACAAATGTTAAATGAAATACTTTAATACATAAAAACAGCTACTTCTATACTCATATCGATGATATATAAAACGCATGATTGATATACGTACAAATCAATAACGCATTAATTAATTATTTATTTAAGCAGCAAATAACTGAAAGGTGAGAAAATTTATCGGCACTGAAACTAAATAAGAAAACTAAAACAATACGATGAAGCGAGATGACCTGGGTCTACTTTTAAGAAGTAATCTATATCGTAGGTACATATTATACTTCCAAATTCAAAGTAAGTACTTGAAAAAAAAAAAACATTTACGAAAACAAACACATTCATCAGATTAATGCTCTAAAAGTGCATCAACGACGCAAAATTGCTTTACAAAAGAAACTTGATAATGATTTCCTGAGGAACGTTAGCGTAATCTTAAGGAATCTTAAGGAATCTTAACGTAATCTTTAAATTTCCTTGCAACTAACCTAAAAATAAAATCTTAAATTTATCTTCAACCTTAAACTCTACTCTTCAGTGTCATTGAATATGCAGATCTCGCTAGAGAGTAGGTTCCAAAATGTACGGAACCGTTCCTTGTAAATATTTTGGTAACCAAATGCAACGGCACGAAGCGTATTCCTTTGAGGGATCGCGACGGGTCTCAATTTTGGTCGGCTTAACTTGCATGGATGCATTAGATTCCGTTTAGACTAGAAGGTATAACTAAATTCATGGTAAATAGAGTTTTGATACAGGATGACTTAAAAGTAATATTTCTTTATGCAGTGGAACTATTTCTAAAGGACATGTTCTTTTTTGTATGGGACTTTGGCTCAATGACGGGCTCTAAACTATAATAAGGAGAAAAATCAACTTAATTCGATGAGGCATAGTGTTTTTTAATCGAACAGGCGATTAAAAAGCAAACAATTTTTTTTGCTTTGCGTTATTGCCATATTAACCGCTATTAAAGTCATCCACCATGTTGTGGATCATGGATGTAAGAAAGGAGTCAATCGGCAACAAGATTCAAAATCTGCAGATTTAAATGTCACGATTGTCCAAAAAAGTAATCGCCAGATCTGTCAGGTTTGTAATACATCGAAGTCCATTATCGTAACCATGTCGTAATTAATAAGAATTGAATTGTCGTAAAGGCAAAGATATCACAATGCATTCGTACATTTAAAGCCGAATGAGATAAAACAATAGCAAACCGTAAACAGTATTACTAGTTTCTATTTTCTTAGTTCCCAGAAAAATGAGGCGAAATTCCAATAACAAATATAATGCATGTAGTAGGATGATTTGATACCTTCATTGTATTTTCGCAATCACTAAGATTGAAAAATGTCGTAGATCATCTCAAAACAATTATGCGTGTTTTCGCGAAATTCCTTAGATATTTGCGACAAAACTATTTTAAATCATACTACGACACTCATATTTAGCATAAAGATCCTTTATCATTTTAAAATAATAATGCCTCATGGCCCATAAAATAATATAAAAAAATCCCTGCGTTTAAATTCAATTACCAATCGAGTTAAAATTCCCCGTGATTCGGGTGATTTCCCACAAAGCGGCAACGCTGAAATTAACTTTTACATTCTTTAGGTACACTAGATGGCGGAAAATTCAAATCATGGGTTGCTAGGCCTGCGATAATGATAAATGTTTTGCTTTTTTTCTAAAGCGTTTGGATTTTTTTCAGTATTTTTTCGTGATTAGTCATATTTTTGTCTATAAGATAAAAGCAAGCCAGGTATGGGCCAGGTTTGAGAACATCACCTTTACTTTACTTTTTGTTTTTATAACTTTTTATTGCTACAGATTGTATAACAGAGTCGATGGACAAATGAATATGGATAAAAGTGTTTTAGGGCAAATAAAGTTATTTATTAGTTATTCTGATTTTGCATAACATCGAAGTTTGTGAAATTTTTGACCGACGAAACGGAAGAGGTACTCAATTCGAAAAGTATATTTTATTTTTATTTTTTATGTATAACCACGCATAACTTTGAGTTCTTTCAATAGCTTAAATGTAATTAGTAACCACTGATATTTCAATTGCATATTTTTTTATTGTTGTAATTGACGTATTCATGTTTATACAAATAAATGAGTATGAGTACGAGTATGCTAGGATATTATTGTACTTGTAATAAACTGTAACTACCTTTTACCATAGGACTAACTCTGCATCTGAATTGAATCAGGGAAAGCAAGTTGTTGGGTCTATACCCAGCAGTGGGACAAGGAATGCTTTGGATATTTATGAGGTGAGTTTCTAAGCTGTTTAACTTCTTAAGGCATTTTTGACACTGCAGTACAAAACCATCGAAACTAAATTCGAGAACCCTTTGTCTAGCAGTTAGAGTCAATGTGCTAAAACTAGGTAACTAACAGTTTTTGACATGGCTAAATAATTTTATTTACATAGTCTTACAATCTAACGTATCACTAGAGCCATGATAGCGCACAGTTGAATTCAATTCCAACCTGTAATCGATAAGAAACACGCGACCAAAGCTACGAGATAATTATAACATTAAACCAAATCCATTCTGAAACCGAGCACGCGTTGCACTCGAGCGATATGGTGCCTCGCTGACAGGCGTCATTTTACGCCGTACAAAGGCTTCTCATGAATATTTGAGCGCTCATCAATGTTCAGCTTGAGATATCGGATTTTCCGCTCGAGTAGTGATATTAAGACTATACCCAGTGGCAGCGCAAGACCAAAATTTCTTGTGGCAAGTTACTTTTTGCGATGCCCTATTTTGGTGAACACAGGCTATACTGCGGGACCCCACTGTCTTCGAGGTGCGAGGCCCCTAGGGCGCGAGGCTGTGGACGGTGGCCCACGTAGCCCACGCCTTCCGCCGCCTCTGACTCTACGAAAAGGACGCGGAGTAGAGGTGTGTGGAGCTATGTTGTAGTCTGTATGTCACGGTGCGCAGCGCGTACTAGAGAACCTTGGTGTCCCATCGGTAATACTCCAGCACTCTGAACTCACTATATCTCCAACAGACCCACAGTCAAGTACTCTTTTTAAATACATCTCGTTATTCAAAGTATAAAAATGCCTATTTGATTATCGCAGAACAAAACAAAAACTCTGCGCACGATGGTGTTTTTCGCGCGATTTGTTTCTCGTTGAGAAAATATAGCGGTTTTGCAGTGGACTCAAGGACTACAACGCTTTACCGATTTTCGTTTAGATTCGTTTCGCAGCGCTTTGGTAGAGTCTGGGTCTCAGGCCGATAGGCAGACACATTGAAAGGTGTGAGAAAAGTAACTAAAATGAACCGAGTGAACTGCAACTGATGAAAACTTTAGCGGTGTTGCACTGCAACTAAAACACCGACTTTGTATATTACCAAGGGCGATTTCGAAGTCACTTTTGTGTTGAATAATAATGTATTTTCAAGAGAGTTTACAGTATGTTTTACTTGATTTTAAATGTAATTGCTCTCCATTTCTAAAATAGTAAAAAATAGTAAAATGTAAGTCAGCTGAGTTGACTAATCATCTTATGCGATAGTTATTTTTACTATAGTACCACCGAAATTGCAAAACATTTATGGACCAAAATGATCATGTGGAATCATTTACTTACTATTTTTATAGTTAAAATTAAAAAGAGCTTCAAGCAAAATTAGGTGTCATCCTAGCAAAAAACTCAATAAAAATAGAAAAAAAAAATTTGCTCAACAGTTTTCTTTGTTTTTAAACTTAGTTATGCGAACAACTGAAAGTTTTAATGAGTTTCATATTTATTACGACACGTCTACTATCATTCTTTTGTTAAAGGCATTCAGCGAAACAGTAATATAAAAATATTTTTCCAGTGGACGCTCTAGATTTTGTTACTTGTTAGTTTTGGGATAGAAGGTAGGGAATATACTTAATATTTTAAGTTGACATCACACGCTAAGAACAGTAAGTCATCTTCATAAAAATTACCAAGCACTGCCTTTAAATAAATAGATAAGTAGATTTATTGGTAATTTGCTTTAAAAAATCACATGTCATATGATATCATATTAAGTCTTGTTATGAAATCTTAATTCAAATTAGATAATGAAATAAATGGTTCTCAATATAAAAGTACTAAAAAACAATGGGTTGCACTCCGGGAGTGCCGGCAGAAGAGAAAACTTTAACATATAAAGTACTATCATTTATGTGGTAAAATACAATCTCACACACGCACACTCACGCTGTTTTACGAATTTTCGATCTGGAGACCGTTTTTTGAAATTCAACGCCTAGGAACGTATACGTAAATTTGACAGATTGTATGGAGAATCTATATGTTGTCTATGAAAGTTGTGAGTGCTCCATACAAGTTCCGTATAAGACCGAACCGTGCAAAGCTAAATAAAATCGGTCAAGTGCAAGTCGGACTCGCGCACGAAGGGTTCCGTACCGTATGGGAGCCCCAATCCTCTTGCCATTACTAATATCGAGCAAAAAACTGCTAAAAATCACGTTTGTTGTATGGGAGCCCCCCTTAAATATAAATTTTATTCTATTTTTATTTGTTGTTATAGCGGCAACAGAAATACATCATCCGTGAAAATTTCACGGTTCATGAGATACAGCCCGGTGACAGACAGACAGACGGACATCGAAATCTTAGTAATAGGGTTCCGTTTTTCCCTTTGGGTACGGAACCCTAAAAACGCTCCTCAGGTCGCGTTGAGAATTTAAAAATGTTTACCAAGAATTGCACAACACCGCTAAAAAACAACGGTTTGCACTCCGGGAATGCCAGCATAAGTGAAAACTTGCTCCTTCCGTCTTACGAAATTTCGATCAGGTTACGTCATGTCTTGACGCGATTTTAATATTTTTAACCTTTCCAAAAAAGTGCACAACGCTGCTAAAGACGTTTTCACTTCAAATATTATTGGATAACAATCGGAGTTACAAAATTAATTCAATGTCCTGCCCAACTCTTTACAATGTACATTATCTTCCGCGTCACTATGGTGGAATTTGCGCTTAAATAAAATTAAATACAAAATACTGATAAGCCATAATCTTTAAAGAAGGAATAATCAGGCTTAATCATAGGGACTGAATAGAACATTAGGTACTACAGGAAAGAATACCCAAGACAGTTCTAACACGGGGTCAAAATTACAGGAGAGCAGATGCAAATTAGCAAGAATTCTAAAGGTAAAGAGGTGACCGTAACAGTTTGAAAGTATCCTAGTGGCGTCGCATAGTCTCATGCATAATTTAGAGGGAATATCGACCTCAACGCGGGTGCCATCGCACTAATAAATGAAACTTGTGACGTGAAAAGTGACGTCACTAGACACTTCTACGCAACATGATATCCTACTAATATTATAAACGTGAAAGTTTGTGTGGATGGATAGATGGATGGATGGATGTATGGATGTTTGATACTCTTTCACGCAAAAACTACCAAACGGATAGCGATGAAACTTTGCAATTATATAGCTTATACATCAGAATAACACATAGGCTATAAATTATAATGATATTGCTTATATGTATATATAAATTATATGCAATAAGTGTTAAGTTAGTAGGAAAAATTCTGCCACCTGCGACCTATACTAGCGTGCGCTCCAAGAAATTGCAAAAAAGAACTGTCAAATCGAACAAATCTCAAATCGAATTTTTATGTTTTTTATTTTCCTTATCCTTTATTAAGGGTGGTAAGGTAGGGCCTAGAAATATCATGCTGGCGAAGCCGCGGGTAAACTCTAGTGTTAACTAAAGTTGGAAAGGCTAACAAGGGTTATCGTTGTGCCCGTACTTCATGAGGTAGGGTCAACACAGTACGTGTCAATTATTAAATACTAGCGACCTGCCCCGGCTTTGCACAGGTAAATTATACATGTAAACCTTTCTCTTGAATCACTCTATTTAAAAAAAACCGCATCAAAATCCGTTTCCTAGTTTTAAAGATATACTACCTCTAAAAACCCGCCTCGGCTTCGCACTGGTGTATTATTATACATATTATAAACCTTCCTCTTGAATCACTCTATCTATTAAAAAACCGCATCAAAATCTGTTGCGTAGTTTTGAAGATATAAGCAAACATAGGGACAGACAGCGATGTAACAAACCTAGCCTAGCCTAGCCGAAATGTAACATTCCCTAGCCTAGCCTGCCTAATTAACCTCATTTATAAACCTAAGAAGAGTAGAACCTATTTTAAGAAACCTGTCTAAAATAATATGTCAGAGAAAATGATTATAGAAACTCGATTTGCTTTCAATTAATCCTAGCTTTATGTCAAACTAGCTATGCGTCCTGATTCCACTTGATTGTGAACAAATTATAAATTGAACCTCATTAAAGAAATATTCTAAAATACTAAGTATGCATTACATATTGATACAGATATTCAATAAGATCTCAGTTTACTAATTGTATTTATAAATAATAAGAAATATGAAATTGAATGCTAATATTTTTGAACTTCTGAAGTTCACAACGTAATAATTCTCACCTAGCGCCATCTGCTTTATTAATTATCTGCTGTGAGATTCTTATCCTAATCAACTAGTTTATTTACCTACTTGTACGTTAGTTTGGCCAGTGGTCGTTTAGTAGTGGATCCTGCGTTATAGACCGCATAAACCCTAGGTAAAGGTGATTCAAAATTCCTACCTGTCTAATAGATTACCTAAGTTCAGAACGAAAATCCTATGTTTTACCTATTTTGAGCTTCTATGAACCTGAAAGTATATTACTAATCTCAGAGTGAAAGGAGTATCTAACTAATGTCTCAAGAGCTATTTAAAAATAATGATTCTAGAGCTTCTCTGTTTTACAAGGAGTTATTTAGAATATTTTTGAATTAAATAAATAAGCTTTAATAAAGCTAGGTATAAAATATTGTTCAAGTTACATAAGAAAATATTAGACATGAGATGAGAAGGAAATTCCATTAAACTAGTACTTTAGAACAAAGAAACTCTATTGTTGAACTAATATTATTATCAAACTACGAATATAATAAAAGATATGAATGCCAGAAAGAATAGTATTAATTTATTTCTGACAATTAATTTTAATATTTTAAATTTATTCAATTTTATTTAGGTATCAGAGATTTATTTTATTGTATGTTTATCTCTGATTATTTAGTCATGGCGCTCGAGAGAGCTGAAAACCATGAAAATGACTCTACTCTGCTTTCGTAAATCTAACGCCATCCTGGAAAAAGAAAGCAGGAAAGAAAACCAGGAGTCGCGAGTGTGTCAGTAGTCATCTTATCTACATCCCTTCATAAAGTCAGAAAATTATAAAACTTGCATGAAATTCAGAGTGTTCTCAAGAAAAGCTCCAGATTACTATAGAAAAAGGTTCGAGAATCGACTTTGCCTTATAAAATAATATTAAAATCAATAAGCTATCAATAGCTTTATTTCAAAGTGATCAGAATTTACACTCTTAATACGGACACGGGATATCCCTCCATTACGGAAATGAGAATCACTGGCCCAAGCTCTATCTGGCTTCAAGAGTTCTGCACACTAATGAAAATACAGCATTGATCGAGTAGCACTTACGGCTAGCATTTAAATAATGTGATGTAGCAATTATGTGGTATAGCAACAGCCGACTCTGCGATCTTCATAACATATCTAAATAAATTACAATAAACATATACGAACACCCTGTCCTTCGCAAATTGTAAGTATAGCTCGTTATGTCTCGTTGTATTCTGTAATTATATTCTTAATCCGCATAGTATATAATATCATAAGATTTCATGTTCACATATAGTCGAAGCTGAAAAAGACAAATAATTAAAACATTTGTAATTCATACATAGAAATAATAAAGAGCGAGTGTTAGAAACTTCTATCTTCTACTCGTGAGTAAATGCTCAATGAAGGATAGTTTCGTCAGTAACATACTTCTATAGAGTAGGAAACATCGTAAGTCAACTTATGCAAGACCGCCATAGGAACCTGAAAATGTATGCGTATTTATCAACCCGCAACAGGTCAGAGTAGATAATATTGCCTTGTTTCTGTGATGTAGCGTAGCGTCGTAAGCAACTCGTTCATACTCATAAAAGAATAGATACGTGTGAGAATCCTCCATACCGCATCGTTTCAGTAAGGCGGATATAGGCCAATCTCCATATGATAGACCTCCTCTTTTCATCTGATGTCCATTTGTACATTAATACAACAGTAAATCATCCAAAAGTCCAATGCAGTACTGATCTGGCCGACTCGCAGGAACATCATCTGCTGAACAATTCTATACCTACTATGACATATCTATTTAAAAAGTGATACGATTATACGAAACCAAATCCTCTAGGAACATCCTCGTCCTTCGATCGAAAACAACTTTCTTCCATCTTCCACTTTTTAGACCAGGAACAAAATTCTCCTAGTTAGTAAACTCTTCTCTGCTTTTCCTTTCTCTGAATCTTGCGGAACAAAACTAAATATACCTATTAAAAATGAAATATTCCAACATTTTTCTATAATTTTTCTCCAAGTGAAGTCCCTCCTGTCAGTCCCGTCAAATTCTCTGTTCTTTTTTTTTTCTCTTAATTTAAATTCTCAAGTTCTGCAAAGAGTTTTCATACCTAGATTGAAGTTCTGTTGCTTTTCTAAAATGTATTTATTTACCTGCTTGTTTGTAAATCATTTGAATGGAAAGTTTCTTTAGATAATATTAGAAAGAATTATATCCTAATGTGAGAGACTCCTGACCTACAAGAATGCCTTCTACCTATGTCTAGTTACTCAGATGTGGACGATCAAACCATCTGAGGTTTGTTACAGCGAGAAGCGACTTTGTTTTATACTCGTAGTTCAGTGAAGTGATAGATAATTTTGTTCATGTATCAACTCAGCTTTCACATATGATATTTTACAATATTTAGTGTTTAATCAAGACCGCGGGAACACGCTAGATACAAACTTTTTTCAACCAGTCTTGAGAATCTATAAAGGGGGCCTATATCCAGCAGTGGCTACGGCTGGCTGGCTTCTATGGCTGATAATGTTGATGAATATATATTGTTTAAATACTTCTGCTGCCATCGCGCGTAATTTTATTTATAAAAAGATTGTTCTGTCGTAGAATACTTTCGTTGGGATGATCCCGTTAGAACATAAGATCCTCTGGCATATTTTTAAAATGACAGACCGGTATGGTAAAAGCAAAAAGGAAAAGGAAATCCCTTTAAAATTATTTTTGAAAACAAATGGTATCATGATTGACGTAATTTATTAAATAGGTAATTACTTATTTTTCCTCGGTTCAATGTTTCAAAAGACATTTTTTGATACTTACTAACAACGCTACTATTGCTCCGTAGTAGTTGCCTTAAATTTCTATAAGTTAAGGTATAAATCCAAAGTCTAAAGTAAAATATAAAGACAGTGGATGTGAAGCTACAAGCTGCGCTATATTCAATCCTGACCGAAGCTAACATATGTGGAGCTGCACGTTGATTGGGTTTTGCGCAGCTTGTAACTAACTTCACATCCGTCGACATGTATGATTCGGCTTCAAAATTGATTAGTAAACAAACTGCGGCAGAAACATAATTCATAGCTAATTAACGTGCACCAAAAATTGATATCGACGGTTCTAACTGCAGCTGTCACATAAACAACACAACAATGATGATAAAGCATTCCGACGTGCACAGCTTGTTTAGTTCAGTATGCCAACCGCACTAAATTGCTCTGCATAATGCCAGTACTTAGCCAGTAATTTGGTAATCTGTGTTCAGCCGGCAACGGTAATTAAATGTTGGCGGGAGAAATCACTTGCGAGCCCAACTTTATCACGTAATTACGAGTTTGTAGGCACATTACGATTTTGCAAGGAATCGTGTCAATCTTGATGACGACGTGTTTTTTGTTAGGACTGAAACCTTTAATTTTTAACTTTGGGACTTTTTTTGAAGTGATAACGTCTTATAAATCGATAGACGCCGGCTGCACGCACGAAAAAGTGTAAAGTTCCGCTAAACCCGAGCGTGCAATCGAGAGCGCGGAACAGGCGATAGAGAGACACGATCGGCCTAGGCGTTAGACTTGTTTCAGTTCTTTTGTTGATTCAACAATGTTTTCTTATGGCGTTATTACGTAAAATTATATCTTCTACTATTTAAAAATAAGTCGGGTTTTCCTTCCTGACGCTATAACTCCAGAACGCACGAACCGATTTCCACGGGTTTGCATTCGTTGGAAAGGTCTCGGGCTCCTTAAGGTTTATAGCAAAAAAATTTCGACAGAAAAGCGGGAAAATCAATTTTCACATACAGCGCCATCTCTGATACATAGCATGTACTACAAACCAATATTGCCCGCTGCATAATGGAAGATAAAGGTCAAACTATCGAAGTTAAAGTTCAAAATCAAGAGATTGAGATCGGAAATGAATTCATTGTACCATATTGCCCGCTGCTATCACTAATTTGAGTTGAGAGTTGTCATTCGGCCAAATCAATCAAATATTTGTGCAAGTACGTCACAAAAGGCAGCGACATGGCTGTGTTTGGTATTGCGTCGGAAAATGCGAATGACGAAATCAGCAACTTCCAAATGGGATACGTCAGTACTAATGAAGCATTGTGGCGATTATTGTCATTTCAAATTCATGAAAGATATCCCACAGTTGTATATTTAGCAGTGCATTTGGAAAATGGCCAAAGAGTTTACTTCACTGAGGCTAATGCGGCACAACGAGCTGAGAGACCACCATCGACAACATTGACTAGCTTCTTTGCAATGTGTGAAGCAGATCCATTCGCAGCGACGCTGATGTACGTTGAAATGCCCAAGTATTACACTTGGAATCAATCAACAAAGAAATTCCAACGTCGCCAACAAGGAACCCCAGTTCCAGATTGGCCACAGGTGTTTTCCACTGATGCACTAGGTCGCATGTATACTGTTCATCCTAGAAATGATGAATGTTTTTATTTGCGACTGCTGTTGGTAAATGTACGTGGACCAAAATCATTTGCGGATTTGAAAACTGTGAATGGCCACCAATGCCAAACATATCGAGAAGCATGTCAACTATAGGGTTTGCTGGAGAACGATTCTCATTGGGATTTAACACTTGCGGATTCAGTTGTTTCATCAAATGCGTACCAAATACGAACGCTGTTCGCAATTATCATCACCACATGTTTTCCTTTACAACCAATTCAGTTATGGAACAAATACAAAGACGACATATGTGAAGATATCTTGCATCGCTTGCGCTTTCAAACGAATAATCCTGACAACGTTCCGCACGGTCAGTACTTGGATGGGTGACCGCGGGTGGCATTTTCCAACTGAGCGCTACCGTGACTCGGATGACACGTTAAATTGTAGGCCCTGGTTGTTTTAACCGTTTAGCCATGTCAGAGGCCTTCAGGCGGCCTAAAAACTCTGACACCAGGGCTAGCCACCCGGCCTATACGAACTTACTTTTTTTATCCTGACATCCAAATAACCGATGAAATCTACAATGAAGGATTGATTCTGATTGAGGATCAATGCTTGACTATTGCAATCAAGCTACTGATTGAAGTAGGAATGATTGCGCCAAATCGATCGATGCACGATGCATTCAACCAAGAATTAAATCGAGAGCTGCAATACAATGTTGATACATTGCAGGAATTCGATCGAAATAATGTGCCGTTGCTGAATGAACAGCAAAAACAAGTATACGAAACATTAATGCCAGCGGTGGAAAATAATACTGGTGGTCTATTCTTCCTGGACGCACCTGGAGGAACAGGGAAAACATTTGTCATTTCATTGATTTTGGCCACTATTTGATCAAGATGTGACATAGCTTTGGCGTTAGCATCATCTGGAATTGCGGCGACTCTTCTAGATGGCGGTCGTACTGCACATTCTGCGCTTAAGTTGCCACTCAATTTAAACACAATTGATATTCCAACATGCAATATTTCCCGATCCAGTGCAATGGGAAAATTGTTGATGCAATGCAAGCTCATTGTTTGGGATGAGTGCACAATGGCACATAAGAAATCACTTGAAGCACTTAACTTCACACTGAAGGATCTTCGGCGAAATAACAACATCATTGGCGGCTTGATGATATTGTTGGCAGGCGATTTCAGGCAGTCGTTGCCAGTAATTCCCCGTGGAATTCATTCAATTAATCATATTCCTTTATGGAATAACGTAAAAACATTATCGCTAACCACTAATATGAGAGTTCAACTTCAAAGCTCTTATTGAAAATGTTTTCCCAAACATTAGTGAGAATTATCAGAATTAGGCTTGGTTAAGTCAACGAGCAATTCTTGCCGCAAAGAATAATGATATACACGCACTGAATTTCACCATTCAATCAAAAATTGCTGGCGATTAGGTGACATACAAATCCGTTGACTCCATAACAAATCCCGATGATGTAGTTAATTATTTAACGGAGTTTTTGAACTCCGGAGTTACCAGGCTTTCCACCACATAACTTGCAACTCAAAGTTGGTACAGTTATTATGATATTGCGTAATTTGAATCCACCGCGACTTTGGAACGGTACTCGGTAAAAAGACTTATGCCGAATTTGATTGAGGCAACCATTATTAACGGAAAGTACGCAGGTGAAAATGTACGTATTCCTCGAATACCAATGATTCCGACTGATCTTCCGTTTGACTTCAAACGATTGCAATTTCCAGTTCGCCTTGCGTTCGCAATGACAATTAATAAGTCGCAAGGCCAATGGCTTAGTGTTTGCGGGATAAATTTAGAAAATCACTGTTTTTCACATGGGCAGTTATACGTTGCGTGTTCACGAGTTGGGAAACCATCCGCTTTGTTTGTGTTAACGTCAGAACAAAAAAAAATGTAGTTTACCAAAGAGCACTTCAATGAAACGGATAATTTGCGGACACGTATAACGCTTCGATTCAGTATTTACTTTGGATTCACTTTCATTTACTTAGAGAAGTTCAACTAAATAACACTTCATTTTTGCAATCGAAATGAATTCATTACTGTTGTGAAATGAAAAAATTTTTTCCTTTTCAAATAAAACAAACTTAAAAATTAATAAAACAAACAAAAAAAATTCTTCTTTTAATCACCAAACGAAATGTTATATAAAACGAAGCCATCTGGTGGCGAAACGGAGTTCGCCGGGTTTGCTAGTCTTATTATAATTATATTATATTTATTCGCCCGTGAACTGACTTTACAGAAAACTAATTATGTTTTCAAAATTTTTACAATGGGTTCCACAGAACAGATAAAAAAATGTTTAAGATTTCAATAAAATATGTGTATAACCTTTATTTACAAGTCTTAATATTTGTAAATAATTCGTATTGCAGATGTGATAGTACTAAATTTGACAGCATAGGTACAGCTCAGTACACACTTCTTTGATATTTTAAAATTAACTCTAACTATGACTCAAAACCCCTGTGTATGAAAAACAAAACGTCTAGAAACATTGCCATTAAATCAGGAATAGAATTGTTAATACAAATTAGCATTTGTACAATAGGAATAGTACATTGTTCACCGAGAGGAGAATCGGGAATCGCACTTTCTCTCGAGTGATACATAGTGCTTTATACTACACCTACGAGGAAAATAAAAAACTAAATCTTTACTAATTGAAATTTATATTGAAATTGTTGCAGTTAGTGAAGCTTAATGTAACACTTGAAAATGGCGCCAATGGCGTCTGCAATTTTCACATGTTCTTTTTTCAAATTGTTTGACACCATCCAACACACAGCTAGTGTCCAGTGTCATTTTGCGAACTTGGAGATAAAAACTCACTGTAAAAACTTTTTGGCTTTTGATATTTAGGTTACCAGCGCATAGTCTTACCCAAAATTAAAAAAGAAAAACCACGTAAGAAATGGATTTTCATACACTTTTCTCTCCCGCTCAGATGCGTTTTCTCCCCGTATATTTGTTCGATATGCAATGACGTACTTTCTATCGTAAATTTGTTAAAGTATCAAGGTACTTTCCGAGCAGGTGTAGTATAAAAATAATTGCTAGCTGCCCCGCAAAACCTAAGAGCTAAACCTAGTCTTATTTTGACAGTAATAGACAGTAGACACGTATTAAAACTGATGCAAATCCAAGATTATATGGCCCGAACACCTAGGGTTCATTTTCCAATATCTCCCATAACAGTAGCAAAATAGCTGAAAATATTCCTACTAAAATGCGCTCCAAATCCTCAAGATATACGCTAATAGAGTTTCTTCCAACTAGCATAATGGCGGCGATAATCAACTGACAATAATTAAGAGCAGTCAAACTTTCCCGGCCATTTTCTTCCGTGTCAGTGGTAAAGTTTAAAATTGCTTTACCTTGGTTAACGCCGGGTTCAGTTAACGGAGAAAAGATTCAAAGTGCGCTTCATTAAAACAGAGTTGGGCCGACAATAGGTGGATCGCAGGCCTCGGAAGCAATTAGTGGGGAAAGAAACCAGCGGCGCAATCTGCCGTACCTGCCTTTCATACGGCACAACGCAGCGGTGAATGCAGTGAGATAGCCCTGCTCATTCATTCGTCCTCGCCGCATTTGTGGGTTAAAAATTTTAGTTTTATTTCGCTTTTTCCTGGATGTGACTGGAGACGACAATAGGCTCACAAACAATGTATAGCCCGGGATGTAAGCGCAAAAAAATGCAAAGAACTACTTTCTAAAAGCTGATTATTTGGTATTCCGTTGTCATGGTGGTGTACAACAATACCCTGGATTCAGGCAGCTGGAATGTTTAGCGTTTGGTGGGGATACCCGTTTGATTTTTTTTAAATAATGCGTTTCTTGCAACTAATTTTAAAAGCTGAAAATTAGTGTACGGGTAGAAAAATAACTAAAAAAATTAACCACAGAATATGACCTGAAACAAGTAACAAGGCCTGTCAGTCAGACTTTCAAAAAGCGCCGCTTTAAAGCCTGACTGAACAGACTCCGTTACATGTTTTGGGTGATTGGCTGTGGTTAAACTATTTTTTAGTTATTTTTCTACCCGTACACAAATTTTCAGCTTTTAGAAGTAGTTACAAGAGACTACTTACTTTTAAATTCAAACGTATATTTCCACCAATCGCTAAGAATCCCAACTGACTAAATCTGGGGTATTGTTGTACACCACCATGACAACGTAATACCAAACGATCAGCTTTTAGAAAGTAGTTGCAATTTTATGCGCTTACCTCCCGGGCTATAGAGGGATCACACCTACAAAAACGGATTAACCTATGCTGTGTTATGATTATGTAGGTACGCGTCACGTATATTTGTGTAACACGAGTTATGGTCTCTATGAAGTTTGGTTTTAGAGTTTCAAATTCTACGGAGTAAAATAGAAACTTGTAACACGTCATCCCAAGTCTGCCTATGAGTTTATTCCATAATATACAACAGACTATGTTTTCGAAATTATATGAAAATTAGTATTTTTAGAATGACTGTGTAATTACTTTTCAAAAATGCATTGTTGATAAAATGTATGTACAACATTCTTGCGCTAATGCTCATAACATAAGTTTAGTTTATAACTTACAAATTATCAAGAACGTAAATAATGAAAATGCTATGTGTAAACTAGATCAAAAAAAATAAACCACTTCATTTATTGTATTGTCTCATTTTGTTCGAAATACGCCCTTAAATCTTGGTAAATCGAATCAAGAAAATAAATTACTAGCCGACAATACAGCTGATTGACTCAATTTTATACAAATTTCGCAACTGCTTAGAAATTAGCCTGTCGAATACATTCATAATGTAAATCCGTTTCCAATTGCTTCAATAACAGCTCGTTTGGTATACAAATACCGTGAAAACTCTTTACAAATACAAACATCCAGATTTTTCTTTGTGGTATTGAGAGAAGTATTGTAGAGAAAATTGTGGTTATATGGCGTGGAAAACATTTTTGTCGACACACACTACGCTTTTTCATTGGATGTTTAATTTTAAGTAATAGTTTTAAAGTAGATTTACAATTGACTACTGCTTTAGATGTGATGCCTAACTAACATACGTTTAATCCAAACAAGTCAACATTGCCGTGGTCGTCGTTTCAGCCTTAGAACATCTACTACTGGACATAGGTCTCCCTATATTCCAAGCGTATGCATCTAGCGCGATTGCGGTTTGATGAGGTGAACCTTCACCTTCGTTATATAAAGTTAATACCGTAAACAAAGTTGGTTCTACAAATCCGATGATTGTTGTACGGCTTATAGGCACTGGTTTTAATGATCGTTCAGCGTCGATCGGTCGAATCATTTTGTATTTAAGTAGTTTTCGGTTGATACAGATTTTCAGATAACGAGTGTATGATTAATATTGAAAGCACCGACTGTGCCGTGATTAACGTAGACCAATCAACTGCTGGCTGTATTACCCATTTATTCTGTGCGGATTTTTCGTAGGCTTTAATTAAATTTGTTGAGAGCGATGCTTTTTTTTACAGATAGCAAGTAATCGACCTATCGATGGTTTTAATAATTCTATGTGCTGGTAGGTATGAATGTTTTTTTTTTTTTTTTCAAAAACCCGACTTTTATACCCCTGTCAGTAGATATAGACTCAACAAGCTTTACAAACCAGTATTTAGTAACCACTACTGACACCATTGTTTTTTTGGTGAAGGGAATCATCACGAGGCAAGCTGCAAGTGCATACGTCTGTCGAAGAAATTCTATGGCACAGGCGAATCCATCAACTCGCACCGTGCCAGTCTGATGGTCGGTATGAATGAATGAATGATTTATTTGTCTGTAAAACTAGGTGAAATTATACAAAGGTCTTAAGTTATTATGCTCTCTGTATTCTACCTAGAATAGGTTTACAGATGTTTACAGGGTACGAGTATTACATTAAACAATGACCAGGGTAAATCTTACATAATATAGATGAACTTTCGTACCGGAGGCAATTCTCATAGTCATATCAACATTAAATATTAATTAGTCTCATCTACTAATAAATTCACGGCATCGTAATCATCATCATCATTTCAGCTGGATAATGTCTACTGCAAGTCTTGGTCCTGTCATTCTGTTCATTTTGTGAAAAGATTACCTTACGCTGTACTTACTGGTATTCATATTCATTTTCATTCATATTCATATTACGTTTTTTTATTTTTTCAAAAGTTTTTTAATTTTTAATTTTAAAAAGTTTTTTATTTAGTACGTGGTCTCCGTTCCAGGAAACAGTGACCCTTTTGCGAATTGCTCTATGGCAATGATGATTCCAACATGACACTTCTAGAGTAAAAAAAAAGATAAACGCTTCAAAACATTCGATCTTTAATTGGAATCGTCCATCCAAACCGATGATCACCTTAAAATAAAGCTCATCCAAATATTCCATCCGGGAATAGCAAAACAAGCGCTCAAGCGCCCAGCCTGGGTAAATCCAATTTTATTACGCTAATAAAAGGCAATCCAATTAGAGCTGGAGATTTTTTACAGCGCGAGCCTGCAGGCTCTCGAGTGAAGGGCTGTGGCTACAGGTTTCAAATATAACTGTTGTACAAGCAAGGAAATGTAAAGATGAAATAAACCACTTAGTACACTTCTGGCCACATTACCCTAAACCCTTAATTACGAGTATCAACCTCAATTAGAACGAAACCGAAAAATAAAGTTATCATGTACTTTACACCGGTTCGAAAATTAACCGGATTTTCAAGCCTTGGGTAACGCAACAAGAATAAAGCATTGGATTTTCTAACCATTATCTGTTTGTGTTTTCCAGCCGCCATATGCCGAAGCGGCGTTAAGCCTGTGCGTGAGAAAGACGTTCGATTTCTCCGCGCCCTACCCGTTCTTACTCGTAAATATCGGTAGCGGCTTCTCGCTCTTGGTCGTGAATGCGCCGGATAACTACTACCGAGTTAGTGGAACCAGGTGAGAAAACTTTTTTTTAATTTGGTTAACAAAATTTGGGGGAAATTGTGGCGCTATGTTGGGTCACTTTTGGGGCAATTTAGGGTTTAGTTAGGACAAAATCTGCCGAGGGACTTTTAGACTAGGTTTTATTTTACTCTGTGTTTTTTTTTGTTTACGTTTTAGGATTAGTTTTCTTTTCCTTTTTTAAGGTTATTTAATTTTCGTCATAGTGGAAAGTGTTATTTAATGATTTTTTTGTTTTTCTGTGTAAATAAAATTGTATTAAATTAGTGCAACGCGAATTTGGCTAGGTAAAAGAGTGCTGTTGCTTTATTAACTCCTTAAGAAACTTTTTTTTTTCTTGTATTCACCCATTGTTTTGAAATTGCCTTGTTATGTCGTATACGTATCATTACATTTCATAATTTCAAAATTAAATAATTAAGTATGTTAATAAATACCTAGTAATAATGAACTAACTGTTATAATACGAAATTATGGTACCGTACGAGCTGGTACCTAAATAGACGGTGAAAAGTTATCTCGTGTACATGGTGATCCCTTTACATGAAATGTGCTGAATGTTAACGGTATTTGAGAAAGATCGAACATCGGGCGTAAGAGCCTTCAGATTAATTCCATCTCAAAACTGTCTATCATCTTAGGAAAATGCTTTTCTGACTGTTTTGACTGTGTATTTAGGATGTATACTTTATACGAGTACCTATATGTCAGCTCTGTTCAATAGCTATGTAAAATTAAACCAAATAAGCCATCCGCTACATCAAAATTAAAGTTACGAGTATGTTTGCCAGATTAGTTCCACTTAGTTTTAATAACATCCAACTATACTGTTGAAGACGCTTCTAAACCACGTGGAATAAAGACAGGGAAGTGAATCGCATATTCTCAACCACATCGTGATCTAAACCGCATAACAAATCTACTGGACCAGTATTGCACTAGTTTTTGTACCATTATGTGAAGTTATATGCCGGAAAAAGGTATTAACCTTTATTAACCTTATTAACCTTAGACATGGTAAAGGTACGCTTATGGTCGGCTTCGAGGTCGTTTCGAATGTGCTCATGTGATTATTTTAATTGTATGTTTATGGTTTTAGGACAATGTATGTTATTAGATAGATTAACTATCTATTGTTATCGCGGAATTATTGTAATCAGGCATGTAAATAGACTTGAGAAGTAGAGCAACGATTGTTGACTTTATTATTTCTTATCTCTTCCAGGCATCCCGGGCTAGTATGCGTGCCACGAATTATTTCGTTCGTAGTGTCAGAACGAGACAGCATTATGGCAAAGTATTTATCTGTCACTTTTTCACACGTCGAAATGAGTTCTTTTCGTGGCTATTCGTGGTCGCATGCTTGACTAGCTTGGGATGGAGAGTATTAATGGAGTAGGTAGGTATTTGATTTCATTCATTGATTCAATTTTCTGATTGAGAAGATTATTTTAGGATATAAGTTCAAATAATATTACTATTTAATTATAGATGAAATTATATGTAACGATGTATCTGTTTTAAAATAAACAGAGAGGGTGAGAGCCTTGGTGATTGTTCACCGATGATTGTATGCTAAGTACGTACCAACTAACTCGTACTCGTAATTATTACTATCTATTTATCTATCTGTCAGCCGTAGGACGTCCACTGCTGGACATAGGCCTCCCCGTGGATTTCCAAAAAGGTTGGAAGCGGCCTGCATCCAGCGCGTTCCTGCGATCGTTATTATATCGTCAGTCTACCCAGTCCACCTAGTCGGTCGACGTCCTACGCTGCACTTGCTGGTCCGTGGTCTCCATTCAAGAACTTTACGGCCCCAGCGGCCATCCGTTTTTAGGTTTCCGTACCCAAAGGGTAAAAACGGGACCCTATTACTAAGACTCCGCTGTCCGTCAGTCTGGCTGTCTCCAGGCTGTATCTCATGAACCGCTATAGCTAGAAAGCTGAGATTTTTACAGATGATTTATTTCTGTTGCCGCTATAACAGCAAGTACTAAAAACAAAATAAAATTAATAATTAAGGGGGCTCCGATACAACAAACCTGATTTTTAAGCCGTTTTTCGCTCTATATCAATAAAATGGTAACAAGTGGATGCTTGAAATTTTCACAGAATATTTAGTTATATTTTCAGTTCAATAATAAATTTTAAAATAAAATAAATATTTAAGGGCTCCCATAAAGTTCGGAACCCTCCGTGCGCGAGTCCGACTCGTACTTGGCAGATTATTCGAACTATGTGCCCTGCCTACTGCCACTTTAATTTTATAATCTGGCTGGGCTATGTCGTAATTATCGCTACTACGTACAAACTCTCTATTGCGAATTTGTCATAAAAGTAAAACTTACATTCAATTTAGTATACCTAATGTAGTACAATTCTCTCCCATTTTTACAAAGCAATCGTTTAGACGCCCAAAGCTTAGAGCTGCAATATATAAACCAACTTACATACGTCTATCACACAGGTGGTCATTTACATTACATCATTAATTGGCAAAAAAACATAAGCAACAATTCCCAATAGCTGACAGATTGTTAACAGTTACTTGTTCCCAAAAAAATGACACGCAGCTAGTCACTACCGCTGAAACAAGTACGAATTGTTGCCCATAAAATATCGGATAAAATCAGCGGAGCGACAGGTCATTCGAAATATACACTACCATGTTCGAATCCAATGTGTCTATTTGGCAAAAAAATATAATTGGGACGGTCCCTGACGAGATAAATTGGGGACTCGCAACACCACGCGGCCTTTTATTGCTTCACTAAAATATGGTTTGAATAGAAATGGAAACGTTTAAATGGATTTTGTATTAAATGTTTGTTGCGAGTTTCCAGCTGTTTGTTAACTAGCTTCATTGTAAAATCTTCTATGTATTTTGGCTGTAACAACTTCAATATAATTGGTTTTTGATTTGTGAAAAAACTTGCCTGTTTTCTAGTTATTCTTTATTATGTTGCTTTGAGTATGATAGCTGTCGATCGATAAATCTGACAAGAAAAAATGGGTTTTGTTGAAAGATGTCTGGTATGACATTTTTTAATCCCAATTTTTTAATAGCAATAATTCCATTTTTTTATAAATGAAACCAGCTACATTAATATGTGAAGAAAATTTCAAAATCTGGATATCAGTAGTTGATTTATCCTAATTTACGAGGCGATTTCGCTACGATATTTTTAAACTTTTAAGATTTGAGCTATTTATTCTTTTAATACGGAACTAATGGGCACTGACAATACTCGTATGACATAATGATGGTGAGTCTACCCCGTAAGGTAGACTCATCATCGACACGATCGATGCAACTCGGTCAAAACGTCGGGATAATTATATCATTATTTCAGTGGTTGATTATATCCAATTCTTAAGTATATTACGGTACTATAGTATACGGGACTATAGTACCGTAATATACTTAAGAATAATGCGATATATAAATATTGAATAGCGATTAAATATTTACAAATTCATCAATAATTATGTTTGTTCGATAAAGAAGCAAATGAGTAAATGTTGATTCACTCATATCAGTGAAGCCAGTGTCAGATCTCTGATAAGATAAGTAGAGATGCATTCATGGAGAATGAATGAAATTATGTTTTTGACTCTGACGGTACTGTGGGTTCAGTGATTTGTGGGAAACAGCCTTTATTCATTTGCTTCTTAAAACATAAACCAAAACAAATCTTTCCGTCATATTTCTTCTTCGATAACACATATCCTGTCGTCAGCGCGACATTGTCATCACTCCGCTCAACACCAACACATTACGCGAAACTGGCTCTAAGCTCTAAGCATTCCTTCCCGTATTTTCTACGAATCTCGATATAACGCTGTTGTTTTTCTATAGGAAGTCTCAGGAACATTATCTTTAGAAGAGCTCCCACAAGATTAATGGTAATGGGTTCACAAGCTGAGGTGACGCTCAGCCGTACTGACGTCGAGAAAAATGAAAATATTTATGTTTGGGAACGTCGAGGGGAGTTTACTTGGCACTTTACAATATTGTGCTGTGCTTTGGTGTGGGAATGGGGCTGATGAGTGCGGAATGCATGTTTGATTGACTCAGCTTGGTGTCTATTTCCTTTTTTTGTATCCTTATTAATATTATAAATCCGTAAGTGTGTTTGTTGATCTGTTAAAATTTTTGGCTGCGTGAAAAACGCAGCAACTGAGCAAAAAAAAAACATGATTTGGGGCACGGATATGGTTCAAAAGTTGAACAGTATTTAGCATAGTTTTAAAAACTAGTCTATGTTGGGTTCATTTTTTAAACTATGCTAACTCAAAATATGCGCAAAGCTGCGCGACAAATTCAAGACGAATTTTCGTACTTGATCACAAACACAAACTCAAGTGAAAAAGACAGTGAGTGACATTATACCTCGTAGAACTGATAGCAGAGGCTGTAAAGTTATAGATTTAGAACACTTGGCGTAGAACATCTACCTAAAATATGGACAGACAACCTGATTAAAACCACAAAAATAATGTGGATGTTGTGATGCTTGAGACTAATCTTATAAAAAAATTAGAAGCAAAACCTACTCTAGACTCAGGCAAACAGATCTGCAGATTTTCCGATCATGTATAGAATTCAGAATCATGATTCATTTTTGTGTTTCTATAATATACCTAAACTTCAGTAAATTTTACTTCCCCATTCTCTCATACACTTACACTTCTATGATTAAAATGTTAGAGCAACAATTCCGTTAATAATAATCACTAAACATCCTTGCATCAACTAGTTCTAATGCGGAAAATGTAACAAATAGTGAAAGAAAAAGCGTTGTAAGGTCAACAGGATGCCTCGTGAGGACAGCCGATGTGCGGTGTTTGCGTAAACAGTAACATACTAACAGGTTTCTTGGTAATTGCATACCTAATCGCTTTATCATTTGTCACGAACGTGCTTGCGCTTAGATTGTGCTCGAATTGAGAAAGAATCGTGCATTGCAAATTTTAATGTATAATAGAGTACTGGACCCCACCGCCTTTTCAGTGTATTAAAAATAGTTATGTTTCTACATAGGTCATGAGGAACAAAGACAAGACAACGGTCTTAGCTACCACTTACCCACTTACCTATGTAGGTACTTACTGTAATAGCATGCTAATCAATTCTTATATTGTAAACTAGCGACCCGCCCCTGCTTCGCACAAGTTTAGTATACATATTAGCATTCCTAATAAATCACTCTAACTATTAAAAAAACCGCATCAAAAACAGTTCCGTAGTTTTAAATACATAAGTATACATGGGGACAGACAGCGGGAAACGACTTTCTTCTATACTATGTAGTGAAAAAGCGCTCATTTTGCAAGTAAGTTTGTACAAATTCTTTTGTTGGCAAATGTAGGTGAAGTACTTTCAGAGGTGTATAATTATGTACATCATATTTTTTTACTATGGACATTTTTATTTCACAATTCCAGGTTGGTCCAGTAACTTGCAAAATTTAAAGTGCATTTGTTAGTTTTAAATGTTGTTCTTTTGTGCAAAGGAGCGACAGATAGATTTTTTTTTTTTGTAGAGTAGTATCACAAGCAATTAATAACATTATGTAAACCCACGGGTTGGAACTGAAGTGTTATAAGTACAAAAATAACAACAAAACAGCACAAGGTGAAACGAACAGAAACATCGTAGCTAAGCCACGGGAGCAAAATAACTTACAATCTTCAACAAACTTGTAAGTCAATGAATGTAGTTTAATTAACAGCTAGGCTCTATAAATGGATTTAAATTATTGGACTGCATGTTGCTGGACTAAATTTTAATTAACTTATACCAAATATACGGTATTGCAACAGGAAACAGAAGCTAGCAGTATTTGCATATGTTAATAAATTTATCTATAAATTATATGTATTTGGCTATAAGCTTTCTGTAACTATTCATTGATCTAACTGACTATAACTACAGAGTAGGTATTTTTATTTTGGTACCCCCTAAAACGTCAAGTAGATGGATGTACCAACGTAAACAAATAAATATTATCTGGGATATAATTTTAATCACCATTATAAAACAATTGTAAGGTAAATTAGGGTCTGACCTGTACCACGACGTCCTAACATAACACGAGTGACTTAGGCTTCTTTCTATAAAGGAAATAAACGTGAGACAAATATGAACAAAATTCAATACAGGCATGCACTAAGAACTGGCCATGCAAATTACCGAAACGTTTATTGTAAATTCTATTGTACAATTGTTTTATCTTTAATTTATTCTTTACTAAAGATAAAACAATTGTACAATAGAATTTACAATAAACGTTAGGCATGCACTAAGAACTGGCCATGCAAATTACCGAAACGTTTATTGTAAATTCTATTGTACAATTGTAAGGTCTTTTCGTAGCTAAAAATTTACTTGGCAACAATGTATAAATCGTGTATTCAATGCGATTCCAAACATGAATAAATATATCCTGGAACGGCGTAACAACATCGACTTTAATATTGTCACCACAGTTTTAATATTATTTCCAAAAAAAATTGGCGGCCAGCTGAGGTAGGTCATTTAAAGGAATTTATACCGCACGCGCCATTAAACTGCTTTTTAAACGTATTTTTATGTAAACATTGTATCTGTTATCTTTATGACAAAAAGGCTAAAACACTTCCTTAGTAGTTGACATAAAATTCTTCCAACAACATAAAAATGCTCTACAACTTGCAACTTTGTTGTAAAACCTAGAAATTAGCCGAAAAGCTTTGTTGAGTACTTATAGTTTGACTGCGTTGAAATATATGGTTTACTGAACTAGCTTTTGCCCATGGCATCGCCCGCGTGATATTCTGACTTTTGTGCTATCCTACAGGCAGCTTTAACTGGGATAAAAAGTAACCTGTCATTTTTCGACTTTTTACTAAATCCATATCTAAAAAAAAGTCAATCCGTTGCTCTATTGCTGCATTAAAGAGTATAAACAAACAAACAAACACTCGGATTTAAAAGAATTAGATTAGGAGAGATACAAAGACTCATTTTTAGGGTTTCGTACCCAATGGGCAAAACCGGGATCCTATAACTAAGACTCCGCCGTCCGTCTGTCCATCTGTCTGTCACCAGGCTGTATCTCATGAACCTTAATAGCTAGACAATTGAAATTTTCTCAGAAGGTTTATTTCTGTTGTCGCTATAACAACAAATACTAAAAACAAAATAAAATCAATATTTAAGGGGAGCTACCATACAACAAACCTTTGTAGCCGTTTTTCGCTCAATATTGATAACGGTAACAGGTAGACTCTTGAAATATTCACAGATTATTACATTGTATATTTACTTCAACAGTTAATAATTACATTAAAATAAAATAAATATTCAAGGGTTCCCATACAAGAAACGTGATTTTCTGGTGCGATATTACTATGGGCAACAGGATTGGGTATCACTCACAGAATAGGTATCTATTAGTAAATTCAGTTAAAAAGAAATAATTAAATTAAAATAAAATAAATTACGGGAGGCTTCCTATGCAGTACGGAACCTTTCGAGCGCTAGTTCGACTCGTAGTTGGCTGATTATTGTTTTCAGCCAAATCCTAAAATGAGGAAGTTTTCAATTCGTCTGCAAGTTTAATTCCCATTTCCCCCAATTATTTCACTTTGATTATAAACATTCTATCAAAAAACTTCTATAAAATATCTTAATAATGTACATTTATTCTTTAATATGGTATTTTTAAATAAATTGTAAATATTAAATATTTACTATGGAGCAACTATTTAGACAGATACTAAGGGATAGCTGAATTTTGAATTCTGAATGAAATTGTCATCATGAGAACGTTATACGACTTTTAATTTTGACGTGACAACGTCTTATAAATTGGTTTCCCGGGTGACACTTCAAGAAACTGCGTTACGCTCCGCTCACACTTCATGCGCTCTCATTCGTCTCAAAGTCGTTGTCACGTAAAACTTTCGCCCGTATACCGACTTTACAGGCAACCAATTTTTTTAAATCATATTAAAGTGCGCAATAAGCTCTAAACTCAACGTGGTCACACTATTCCAAAGCTCGCGGCGACTGCGATTTGTCTTCATTAATTTTATTTGGGTATGTAGCGCCAACGAAATACGTTCACTTATAATGATTTAATTTACAATGTTATTTCTCGCAGCTGCAAATATTTGACCGCTGATTTGTTCACTTGCAATTAACCAATTTGCTTTTGAATAATATTTTAATCGAATTGCAAACAATTCATTTTATATAGGTGAATACTATAAATACGAACAAGACATAGGACATGACTATTAAACTTTGGGTATATATTTATTAAAAGTTTTTTTTTTTATTTCGTATGGTTTTGTGTTTGACTACATACTGACTGATGTTGAACACATATGCGGCCTAGGGTACGTATTATTTATAACTGTATTGTTGTAAAATACAAAGATTGCTTGCAATAAATGTTTAATTGATATTTAACACGTTGGAAGCGGATTTCATCAAGTTCACATCACGGTCTGTATGATTGTCGTGGGCGTCTATCCATTTTATAGATGAACCTTCTAGGCTGCGTTTGCCGATTGAATGGTCTAATAATAAATAATAAATATTGGGGGACATCTTACACACTTACCAGAGATTGATATACTACACATGGATATTTTAAATACATACTTATATAGATAATATCTAAATAACACACAGAGCAAATACCTATGGTCGTCACATAAATGCTTGTCCAGGGTGGGGATCGAACCCACGCCTCTGTGACCCAGAAGTCAGGTTCACTACCCACTAAGCCACCGAGGCAGTCTAACAGTCTCCACTCGAGAACTTTTCGTCCCATCCCCCACCTAGAGTTGTGGATCCACTGGGCAATATCGGTATATTTTGGTTCTTTTACGGATCTCTTAATTACAATTTTGAACGCAGAAACACCGAGCATATAAAAGGCCTTTCTATACGTCGTTGTCTACTTAGAGGAGATTAGAAAGGTTCATTGTGACCAAGTTTCAGAGCCGTGATTTTTTTTTATCTGTCCCAGCGCATGGGATGTTTCCGCGAGCTAACCCTATTTTTGAATAGGGTTAGCTCTCGGGCAGCTCGAATAGGGTTAGTTTGCAGGTTTTTTTTTTCTTTTATTATGATTCCAAAATATTTTTTTCAGAGGTTTTTTAATTTTATTATTCTATTTTTTAGAGCCGTGAGTTATCACTGGCAAAACACGCTGAACTTTCGACGGGAGTAAGAAATAGGTACTGTGAGGATTATGAAGCGCTTCTTGTAGGTAAGTTAAATAATAGTGCACTGGGTTAAAATACGTAGTAATAGAGTTTGTGCAAAAAGAGAACCGTCGTGGCGTTATGGTGAACTAACAATAAGATTTTAATCAGCAGCCAAGGTACCGACAACTTGGTAGACGCGAGTGTACTGATGAAAACCGAATTGGTGTCTGCAATGACAGATCAATATTGCCAACGTAACAAAATTAGGAAAAATGGCACACGGGCGACCTCATCTACAAAGCTTCTGTTTTTGCTTTATGAATAAAATAATTAAAACTTTATATTTTTTAACGCAAATAAGTCCGCGTTTGACCACCAACTTGCCTGATGGTAAGCGACGTTGTGGTCGAAGATGAAGCACGCAGACCTAGAAGTTACCTATTCACTCTGACCTTGAAAAGCTTTAGATTATAACTCTACCTGAAGTACGCGGAACTGATCCCAGTACCCTTGATTTTGATCCGATGCAAGTAATAAATCGGCCTCATGTTGGTAGTTCGCATGTTCGAATCGTCAGTTCCGATAAATAAATGAAAATAATTTATCGACGAGCCTCGTTAAATTATTGGGTCATCATAAATGAAAAATTGTTGAATTTCGGTCGTAATTTTTAATCGAATTGACTGAAAATAAGGGTGATTATTTATCGCTTTGCTTTACAAGTTATCAGGAAATCAGATGATGTATTGGCGTGTTCTTCCATCATTTTGATATCAAAAGTTGTAAGGTAATTGTGTATTGTAAGCTATTTTTTATCACTATGAGATGAGTAAAATGTTTTTTTTTTATCGTGCCATGTTCGTTCCGTTCTAACCCGTAGGACATTTTCTGCTGAACATAGGTTTCCCTTATGAGATAGGCTTGCAGCTTTCATCCAGCGTGTTTTTGCGGTCTTGACATCGTCGGTATACACCTCGTCGATGGCTGGTACTTGGTGTACATTTTAGAGCATTACTGCCCCATTAGCTGTCTACTCCACAAACAATGCCCATAGATACATCAACTTATTAATCCGCTGGGCTATGTTGATACATTTCTTTCTTCTAGAAAACTCTTCATTCTTTAATCACAAATTTTTAAAAACGATAGAAATTACTTCCAGAATCGCACACTAAGCTATCCCGCTTGCAACTTACATTTTTAGTTTTCGTTACTCTCACTCGGTCTCTTATCTTATTTACGTACTTTCAAAGTGTATATAAGGCTCAAGTTATATACTTAGCTTTTTAATAGCTCTATAAAAAGAAAGATAATAAGCTACAAAACTAAGTTGCTATAAAATCTATAGTTTGATCGTTTAAATTGAGCCCAGTGAATCTATATTACGAAGATTCTATATTTATGACAACAACATAAAAATACTATAGCAAGCTTTAAGTAAACTCTTTGAGTACGAATTTAACTTTCAACAAACTAATCATGGTAAGCTCTAAGCCGGATTAAAACTAACCGAATTTCATGAAAAAATAACCCGGAACGTGCAAATGTGAGATTCAAAGTGGGATGTACGCTCACTCAAAAGGCTTTCCTCTGCGCTAATGAGGAAGCGAGAGTGAAACCACAGATATAGAATATGTAGAACGCAATATATATGATATATATGATATTTTTGTTTGCTAGGATGATTTTGTAAGCGATGTAAGCGATATAAGCAATAAATCGGCTTTTTTTTGTAACTAAGAATTTTAATTACAAAAAAAAAACTACATAATTATGTTGTTTTTTTTTCTCTAAAATCTTTATTAATGTAATATCTGTTTTGTATGCTATTCGATGCAGAATTCAGTTCAATGATTTTGTCGTCAAAATAAATAGTGGTTATCCTAACCCATATTGTACTAAATCATACAAAGAAAAATGTGTTTGTTGCTTGGTTTGCTACTGTTTCCCGCAGCAACAGATAGAAGGTTCGACTCAATTTTCAGCATGAATATAGTGTAAAAGTTGGAGAATGTCATAGGCTTTTTATCCCAGATAAATAAGAGGTTCTTAAAGAATATCACAAAAACTCGAATATCACGCAAACAAAGCCGCGAGCAGGTGTTTGCAAGTATTTCGAGTACCTCTTCACATTACAAGATATATCTTAGCAATATTATGCACATTTTAAAGGGTTATTCATTTTTGATAAAGCCTTATCTAATTTTGATGTCTGTGTTGAAAATTCTCCCTCTCAAAAAGGAATTTTCAGTGCAACTATCTCTCGCTAAGAGCGCCACATTTTAAATGCGGTCACACCGATTTTTTAAAGCAGTAATGGATGTTTTACTTTATCGTTAAGCTTGATTTACATTCAACTGTGCTCTGACTGGGCTTATGACAGTTATGTACATTGTACAATACTTACCATTAGATAAGTAATTTTTTTGCTACTAGGTATTGTTTCTTTAGGAAACATTTTAATGATAAATTAAATAGCTATCATGATACCGTTACAGTAATGTTATCTACTAGTATACGTTGTGAGATTACGATTTACATGAGTTACAATATAGCGTAACAATTTTGGTCCAATGTGTGGATGAATGTGATGTGAATTTAGCTTTATTTGTATATTTAATGTTTTTGCACAGGAACGGTGGCTTGGCAGGCGTGAATACGGTTACAGGTGAACTTTTATTTTTGGTTTAACATACCGCAAAATGTTTCAAAATTAACAAAACGTCAATTAAGTAGTTTAAAGGTTTCGTAAGCGAAGACTAAAACTGATCCCTTTTGAGTATTCTACTTCTGTGTGATCGTACCTAATTATACATAAGGCCCAATTTTAAAAGTATCGTAATTGTAATAGCAATTTAAAATGTTCCTGTTTCTTTTTCACCGTACGCATTGGAAAGAGAGAACAATAATGTAAATTGCTATTCAAATTACGCCTTTAAAATTGGACCTATATATTTTCCAGACGACAGATAAAATTCTAATCTAGGATATCAGTGTAGTCATCACTGTGACAAATTTTTACGATAACTCCGTTATCGCGAAAAAAATCAGTTGCTCCAAACATTTTATATGCAGTCAATAAACTTATTGTATTTATTTTTCGCGATTTCAGAATTGGTAAGTAAAATTGGTCATTACGATGAGTACCTACCTACACAAAAATCCTAAAATATGTAATCCGTTTTCCACCAATGGAATCTTAAAACTGATTTAAATTTTGATAAGTAGGTAGATGGTAGATACCTAGTAATCTGCATGTTTTTTCTAATCTCACATGCATGTAAATCCTAATTTTTTATACTAAAATACCAAGCTTACATGCTTATTGAAGAAGATTTATACTACGTAAGTAAATAAATTAAGACAGAACTTTTGTAATCTAATTTATGCCAAGGATTTGAGATTTTACACGTTCTCATCAATTAGGAGAAGGAACTTAATACAGAAATTTCAGTTATGAAACAATTTGTAAGGAATTTATTCATAATTGAATTATTCCTTAGGTAGAACTTGGTTATAAGCAGGCTGTTTTCGAGACTGCCTTTTATGCCTTAGGTATAATGCGCTTAAAACTAAAGTTTGTGAATTATATCTTCCTATTTCGTTGAGACAAAGGTAAGAAAATAATTGGTAATGAAAAGTACCCGAAAAAAGTTAGTCATGTAATATAATTTGGGATTAATAATATTTCAGTATTTCTTTCATTAGATTTACATCTCTTTTATAAGGACACAACTAAATAATATATAGTTATAAATAAAAGTCTGGCATCGCAGGGGGAAAAATATGATACCTATTTACTTAGTGCCTATTTAAATAAGCTTGACGTCACGTGACAAATGTTCCCGTCTTAGCTTTCTTTTTTTATCAACATACATATAAATAAAATTTGAGTATCTGTTTGTAATATGGAAATAACCGTTTTTACTACATTTCTGTATATTATTATGAATCTATATACGGTACATACACCAAAATAACAATTTTTCTCTGTCTGTCTGTTTGTTCCGGCTAATCACTGAAATTGCTGGACCGATTTTGACGAGACTTTTATTGGCTGGTAGCTGATGTAATAAGGAGTAACTTAGGCTACGTTTATTTTAGAAAAAAATCTTTTTATCTCGGGCTGACGCGGGTACCTAACACAGCGGGGCGCAGCTAGTATCCTAATATAACTATACCTACTGTCTAAAAACCACTATTGTACTTAGCAAATAAAGATGCAAAATTAAAAAGCTGATGACATGCCATCAACCAAGACTCACTCACTCAAAAAGTATAAGTGTCAATAAATTTCAACTATCCATGACGATATCAGATCCAAACTTGAATTTTACAGCCGTGCTAAAGAATATCGTTGAAAGCAACAAAGCTAGTTTAAGACATGTCGTAACCCGTATATGCCTTGATCGCTATATTGTGGGCTAGATAGAGACGTCGCTTGCGATTTCGTTGATAGTAGCGCCGTCTGCTGTTAAAATTAATCAACTTTTCATTTCTAAGTATAACTATATCTATATGAAACATTCAATTTAGCTAGCTATAATGTAGCTAGGTATCTACATATATCTACCTATATGCCTATGTATCGTAGGTTGTTTCAACTTATTTTTTGTATATTTCAGTTATAAAAATGAAACTACATCTTCGCATTAACTTTTTATTTCTTTATTGTACATTTATAAACACTTGTAGCAGAGATTTTATTAAGATCACTTTTTCCGTCCAACATTTTGTTTGTCTTTACTCGGTGTCGGTGTCCTTATAGTCGCAAGTCAGGTCAAACGGGTGAGATGAGAGATGATCAGTGTCCTTATTCAAAATCAAAGTTGTATTATATTCACAATTTATCACTTCCACACACATTGAAACCGAAGAAAATTAAATCAAACAGTATCTCCACAGAAAAGAACAACTTTTTTTTCAGCCAAAGTAATGTTACCAGGTATAGTTTTCAAAGAGCCGTAGGCCGGTATTCTTAGACATCACATTAGGGAAGACTTTCATGTCATAATTTTGCTCTTCAAATGAGAAGTCACGTATATAGTAACTTACAAACAACTTCAAGAATAATGAATAACTTTTATTATGGGACCAACCTCGAATTCACAAAAAAACGGTTGTTACAAATTACAAACATTTTGTCGAAACTCAATGAACTTTTAGTATGGAATAGCTGATTTTTTTCGCGCTTTCGAGAATAGTCCTATAGTAAAAGTTGTTCATCTTGCTGTACAATAGTCATCTTTTTGAGGTTGTGCATGAAGTACCAGTAACCTTGTATAAATCGACTAGCTATAAAAAATATTTTATTTCCGGGTAGTTATCGCTATATTTCAGTGATAATAATTTCCGCTAATTTACTCTAGAAGTGGGACATATTCTAGGATATTGTTGCACTCGTCATTATATCCAACTTTTACTATGAGGCCAATCTCGAAATTACATCAAAAATAGATTATCTGCATAGTCGGCTCACGGACGATATTTTTATGTGATAACGTCATGTGCGTCACAAGCCGAACGCTTAAGTAGATCGTGCCCCTCTATCGCTTGTTTCACGCTCTCACCTGCACGCTCGGCTCAGGCACAACGTGACATTTTTTTGGTGCGTGTAGCCGGCTTCTATCGATTTATAAGACACTAGACGACCCGCCCCGGCTTCGCACAGGTGTATTACACATATAAACCTTCCTCTTGAATCACTCTATCCATTAAAAAAAACCGCATCAAAATCCGTTGCGTAGTTTTAAAGATTTAAGCATACAGACAAACAAACAGACAAAAATAGCGACTTTATTGTAAGGATTATCACGTCAAAAAATCATCTTCGCACGTTTTAATTTTCCGTACATTGAAATCGAAAATATTATATTTTATACTGAGTTGTGAAAGGGCTCCAATTTAATTTTAATTACGCATCACGTAACGAAAAAGGCTGAAAAGCACTGTTCTAGATGTGTTCTAGATCAATGACAAAATAGGTACGAATGTCTGAATTCCGTAGATAAATGGTGTAGCATGCTGATGCTGGTAGCAATTAGCTGAATCAGTGTTGACATCCTATATTACCAAAAAATGCTTAAAACTTAGGTGCCACCACAGAAATAACTTTGATAACGTTATTTATTGGCACCTAGCAATGTCATAATAATATGAATAAAACTAATGAATGAATGAAAGTAAGAGACTAATTTCAGATACATGTTAACCTGATTAAAAGTAGTAAATACAATAATTAATTGTTCTCATATAATTTCGTTTTAGTTCATTATTATTATATGGTTTGCGTGTATTTTACTACGCACTCAACTTTTATTGCAATAATGCATGGAATTAAGAAACATTTAACCACAGTTCAGTTTTTTACCACAAATTAAGGAAAACCATTTCTTGCTGAAAACACTGTTGTTACAGTACCAGTTACGTTCTGATCCACGAAGAATAGTATCTTAAGAAAAATACATTTAGGAGTTTCCTAATTTTTAAGTTTTTAAAAATATATTTTGATCGATAACTATTAGATATTTTTTTTATCTTATAATATTGTGATTAGATCGATTTTGGTAGAATCAAGATGTGATAGAATACCATCTAACGATGAATGCAAACAACTTCCGACGTATAATTCGACTAAATTATATATTGTTCAAATCACTCCGTTAGCTCCTAATGAAGTAACGTTCTTAATCTAGTCGACTTATACAAGGTACATTTTGTTCTAAGCTTTACGACCATGCTCAGTTGGTCTTAGGCACGTCAAAGTCGTAAAACTGGAGTCGGGCTTAAATGATAAATTTCCGCTCTGGAGGATCCTAACTACAGAATTACTGAGCGATTACTAAAGCGTAGCCTCTCTTTACTGGGGGTGTGCGTCTACAAATTGAAGATTCAATATGGACAGTACGAGTAAGCATAGATATTTAGTGAGAGACGCGCAATTAGATCTGCGCCAATTGTCTCTACTAAAACTTCTTCGAAAAATACATACCTAAGGTACTTAGAGTACTAAGGTACTAAGGAGCAAAGTATGGATCACCGTCTTACGTGCCCACAGTGTTCGAGCCCCTGTACGATGAAAGATCTATACAAGGCTACACCCTGCGGGGTGTAGCCTTGTATAGATGGGGTGGCAAAATACTGGGAGAAAATTATATAAATAATCATTTTTGAACCATTGACTCGACAAAGAAGACCTAAGGTATTGTATTACAATTGCATGATTTGGATTGTTTAGCTTTGGGATCCAAGTATAGTTATTTTTTTTTTAGAAAACGCAGCTATTTAGTTGCAATGTATAATGATGAATGTTTCGGAATTAAGGCCAAAGAATCAATCGAAAATGATCTCTGTAAAATGGCGAATGTCGTTTAAAATTATTTCCGTACTAAGGAACTTTTTAGAACATCACGGTTAGAGGAAAATATTGTCAAGAAACTTGCAAATGCAATGAGAATAAATTCAGTACACGCTGTTATAAGAGTTTAAAAAAAACCGCATCACAGCTTAATGAGAAATGGGGAAACGCATATACTTGTATTATTCTCAAATAGTGTACTGGCTGAAAGTGAAAATACAAATCTCAGTCATAAGAGCAGTTTCTATGAGAGTAAAAGGCACGCGAAAACATGTCAGGGCCTTTCAATGTGAAGATGGAGCAGGATTGCTTTAGTGACAGTCTGATTTCGTGAAACAGAAATACCTACATGTGTTTATTTTATAATTTTATATATGTGTGTGTGCAATGTAATTCTTACTTCATCCTTATACTTTTAATATTTTTAATTTTTAATATTATAAATGCGAAAGTAACTCTGTCTGTCTGTCGCGCTTTCACGCTAAAACTACTGAACCGATTTGAATGAAATTTGGTACACAGATAGTCTAGAGCCTGAGAAAGGACATAGGCTACTTTTTGATTCGAAAAAATAGTTTTAAAGGGTTGAAAACGGGGGATGAAAACGCATTGGCTAGAATCTTAGAAGAAAAAACTTATTTTCTACCATGACAAATGGTAATTTGCATCTTGACTTTCCAAATAACATTCTCTATGCCCAATGCCCATTCAAGGCTGCTCGAGTTGCAAATGTCAAAGTCAATCAATCTTTTCCTGTAAAATTTAGAGAAGGTTACATGTATTTTTTCAGTTTAATTACGTAGTTTTCATTCTAATAGGTATGCCTACAAAATGCAAATCGAATCTAGCGCGTAGTTCTAGCGGAGCTCGCGTAAAGAAAATTGCTAGAAGCCAAGAGTCTAAAGAGCACACTTAAATGCGTTTGACATTAGATGCCGAGCGCCACGCATCTCAAAGAGCTGCTGAGACTCAAGAGCGAAACCAAGCGCGTCGAATTTTAGATGCTGAGCGTCACGCAGCTCAGAGAGCTGCTGAGACTGAAGTTGAAAGTCAAGCGCGGCGACTTTTAGATGCTGAGCATCACGCAGCGCAAAGAACTGCTGAGACTCAAGAGCAAAAAACCAAGCACGTCGAATTTTAGATGCTGAGCGTCACGCAGCTCAGAGAGCTGCTGAGACAGGAGAAAGTCAAGCGCAGCGACTTTTAGATGCCGAGCATCACGCAGCGCAAAGAACTGCTGAGACTCAAGACCAAAACCAAGCGCGTCGAATTTTAGATGCTAATCATTAGACGTTAAGCAAAAAATTGCATAGTTACTGTAGGACAGGACAAAAACTATCGAAAGCAAAACTGTCGCCACTATCACAAAGACGCTAAGTGATTAATTCCTCTATGACGCTAATATGGATTAACGAAACGTCACGGCGAAACGTAATTAGATGACAGGTGACATTGTCTGCAGACTTTTATAAATCACAGGTAGCATGGCAAGTGGACAAATTGTTTTTCCACCATTATATCCCCTTGAAGAGGAAATAAAGTATGAATTGAAAATGACAACTGACATTAAAATTGGATAAAATGTTTTATTCCCTCTGCATGCTACATGTTACTATGACGTTTAATAACAGGCCGTCATTTTGTCTGACATTAAAAATATTTTTAAATCTTCTATCATTAGAGGTTTAACATGTTTCTTTATTCTACCTTTATGGTACAGAATCATCATACTTTAATATTATCAATCCGAAAAGTTTGTTGGTTTGTTCCTCTTTGACGCAGCAACGGAGCAAAAGATTGAATTTATTTTGTATGGATACCTATGGTTTAAAAGACAGAAAGTGATAACAGGATACTTTTGTATCCCGATAAAATTCGTGATTCCCATGGGATAGGACAATAACTGTTTCTCAGCAATGGAGCAACGGATTGACTTGATTTTTGGGGTGGGCATAGTTTGGAAGACGGAAAGTGACATAGGATACTTTCCTTTCCGAAAAAATTGCGGTTCCCGTAGGATAAGACAATAACTTTTTCTCAGCAACGGAGCAACGGATTGCCTTGACTTATTGCATGAATATAGTTTGAAAGACGAAAAGTGACAAAGGCCACTTTTTATCCCAAAAACTTTAACAGTTCCCGTAGGATAGGATGAAAAGTAAGCGAGCGGGCCGCGGTAGCGGCCGTCTAAGCGCCAGAAATAACCTGTCATTTCAAGTTTAGGACGTTCCTACATTTTTCGCACTCCTTCGCGGCACTCAACAGCGCTAGCCCAGACTCGGGCTCCATAACGGAGCTTGCGCTCCCGCCATAATGACGGTGTGTTTCGGAGCACAAGACACATCGTCATCCACCACTCGGGAGTAACCAGCACTGAGCGTCGGACAGCATTCCAACGTCCTGATCCCAGTGCAACGGGTCAGTCATAGTAGCCCAGCGCCTGCCTCTTCAACTGCAGAGGGCAGTGAGAACGGCCATCGCGATACCGACACTTCTCTTCCCCTGCAGCCCCACTGCGTCTGCCAACACGTTGACGGCCTAGCGGAAGGTAGGGTAGGTGGCGGCACCCACACAAACAGTTCCATCCCACCGCAGCCCCTAATCCTCGGTTGCAGCGTCGCAAGAGCGACACTGCAGCCCGCCTCAGAAGCAACACTCCTCATAAGGCAGGCAACCTACCGGCCATCCTCTCAGCTGCTTTAGTTAAAAGCGGCTGCACTACGAGTGCCGGCCTCTAAGCTGCCTTGGGGGAAAGACCCAAAGAAGAGGGAGACTTCGAGCGCCGCCTTTTCAGCTGCCTTAGACCTCCCCTGCCACGACAAGGCGGGAATACACAGGGGGGTTGTATATACACTCCAACCGTAACTTAACCAACAAAAGCATTCCTCTAAGGTATTTTGATGTTTGTCGCTTAGGTTAGGTTTCGCAGCCGACATAAACATTAGCCAAAATCAAAATATAACGCGGGCGAAGCCGCGGGTAAAAGCTAGTATTATAATAAATCATAGTCAAAGTATTCAAAAAAATATACAGCGCAGCGTATTGAATGTTGTCTAATTCTTCTAGCACCTTTTTACAATATTTTATTTAGTTTCACTTGTCCTGATGTCTGTTATCAAATCTTGCAAACTAAATTTGATCTACTTCCCGGTTACCGATTGAGCTGAAATTGCAATTTGCAATATGTAAAGTGCGTGACGATCCAATATTAATGACACGGTGCTGATCTGATGTTTGAGCTGGAAGATGGCCAAAGGAACTTCGCAATGAAACGACACAACTTCATTGGGTTTGGGCTTATTTGAATCGTCCTGGCGATTAGTTTTTCTTTTAATGATAAACTTGGTCGAATGATGGAGCTGGAAGGTCCAGGAACTCTGGACTGAAACGACGCAACCCTATTCGAGTTTTGGCTCGTTTGATTCGTCTTGGCGAGTACTTGTTCATTAAAAGCTTATTTAAAAAAAAAAGGTTTTTTTTTAACATCATTTTTTCTTCATTTACATAATTAGTTGTTTAATTGTTAGCTCTAATCCTTTTCTGGACATAAACCTTTTCAAGGATAGTTGATATTCAACAGTTGACTAGGTATGTTATGATACGAAAGAAGGTGAGCCCTGTAATTCCATAGAAACTAACTAATACAAGTATATTTATACCTAATTATATGCACATAGCTACACCTTCAGGTCTGCTAGACAAGCTATTAGTGTTTGCTACGTACCCTCAGGTGAACGACTTTTAGATGAGCGGAAAATTCAAGTAGAGATAGGAGGGATTTTATTTTATGTAATCTAGCTCGCAGATGGTGCATGTTGCAAGCCAAATTAGCCTCTGAAAGCATTTAATTGCTTTGTGCTTAAGTTATATTTATGTAACAGCACATTTTAATGTAAATTTTGAAATTACCTGGATTCTCAACATTACTATTTACAAATGAAGTTTTAATAATTTCGAAAGTTGATGGAATATATATGGGATAAGAATAATTATCGAATAATGTGTGTATATGAGAGATACGCCCATTAAGATTTTTTTTAAATTACTTTTTCCTAATATCCTTAGTTCCCTTTTTATATCACATTTGTTTTAACTTCAATGTCTCGTATTTTACAAAATTTCAATATCCATTTGAATGGCTGTTCTTCTAAGAACAAAAAACACTATTATATTTAAACGAAAGTAGTCTGAAATACCTACAAAATGCAATACTGCCTCGGTGGCTCAGTGGTTAGTGACCCTAACTACGGGATCAAAAAGGGGTGGGTTCGATTCCAACCCAGGGTAAGCATTTATGTGATGAACATAGGTGTTTGCTTTGTGTCTGGGTGTTACTCAGGTATTATCCATGATCTTTATAAGTATGTATTTAAAAATATGGATGTGTAGTATTTCAGTCTCTGGCAGCCTTATAAACAAGCGTTGCTTAGTTTGGTGTCAGAGACAGTGTGTAAGATCTCCACTAATATTTATTTATTTGTAATAATTTTGTTCGCAAATGTCTTTTTGTTGTAGAATTGAAGTCTTCACATAGCCTGTTTGTAGAAATTCGCATTTCAATTTTGTAAAACTTATATACAACATGAACTCTTGCTCATTTTAAAATTTTTAGCTCCAGCCATATTTTGAAATCTATTTCATTTCAACTTTTCTCTGTTACTCTTATTAATTTCTATTTCATTTCTTCGAAACAAACGTTTCACCCCAAAAATAAGAGCATCAAACATTTTTAATCCTGTCATCATCAAACCAAAAATCTAATTATCCGGGTTGTCAGAGTACAGACAGCTTAATTAGGTTTGCAAGTTAATGACACACTCATAACATGTTCATAATGTGTACAGCCGGTAATATCAACATCCAATTTCAGTAGCGCACCTGTCACCGCAGCTATCGGCATATTATCTACTAAATCCAATAGAAATTTACGCAAACATCGGCTTTAGCTTTTACCCTATTATGAATAAGCCCGCAGAAATGCATGATGTCACCATCAATAGATAAACCCTTTATACGTAAATGGGGTAGGTACAGCTAGAGAGTATCAGGTGTCATGTGTTTATAATACTTGTGCAAAGTTTTGGCACGCTTACATTTCTTTTAAATAATATAAAATACCAATTCAATGTTGGCACATGATGTGGTGGTTGTTTTGATCGGTATTTTAAATTTGACAGTTCACATGTTTTTTTTTAAATAAGGCTATAAACTGATATGTATACTAATGCAGCAAGACGTGTGATAAAATTCTGATGCGCGCTTATTGTCAAACTATGTTTATTTATGTGTATTTATTTATACTATGTTGGAAATTTTTACGTTGACTGTATTTCAGGCTACACTCACCCGAGCCTGTGTCGCAGAATGTAATTCTTATGTGGTTCATAGTTTAAACTACATTTTTACTCAGTTAAAATACCGTTAAAATGAAACCCTTTTACTGATTTTTATTTTATTAGTAATATTACAGTTATGTGTTATCTCTAATTAAATACATAACTAAAGTATATCTATTTCAACAAAACTTAAAAAAAAACATTTCATAGAGTATAAATGAATAATTACGTAATGAAGTTTAAATATGTAGTGTATCTCTTTCACTATAAACAGCGGTCATCATTTTAATAGGTTACTAATATTTTTTGACCGACGAGACGGAGGAGGTACTCAATTCGACGCGTATATATTTTTTTTGATATTTTTTTATTGGTCAGAATATACTTTAATAGAACGTAATTGGTTTCGTTTATATTTAATTGAAATAGGCTGAGCCATTTTGATAAATCAACAATAACGTGAAAAATGCTACATCGATCCGTGCGAAATATTCGCGAATTCAGTAAACGGTTGAAGTCGGTCATGCTATTTTTTGCGAAAAATAATTGTAATGGAGACCATTTTCTTGCCCTGCACTGCACCATATCAGCTCACCTCTGTATGTGCCTGTTAAATGGGCGATAGATCAGACCCTACAGAGTCGGGAGCAGATGGTTTTGGAAACTTGTAACATCATAATAGATCTCAGGTAACATGTGATGGGCGAAGCGAGATAACGAGCCGTCATTCATATAGTTGGGACGCCAAGTTTGAGACATTTTGCTATGCGATAGCTGCAAAGACGTCGTCGTATGTTTAGAAGGTAATTACTAAACATGACTATGTTATTACTCGCTATGAAGAAAGGCAATTTATAGATCATCATTTTTAGGAATCAGAATTTACGCGTTTAGAGCAGGTCAGGTATAAAAGTATAATTATGATGGTCCTGTTAGTTTTCTTTACACTAACTTTTTAGTTATTATACATTCTGAATGACTGAATTAATTATGCCATAATTTTAGGTATTGTGCAATTTGATTTTGAAGTATGTTTATAATTTTAACTTATTACTTCAGATACCTACTTACAAGGTATTTGAAGTAGGTATAAATGTGAATTTTATCTGAATTTGTTTCAAATGTTAACATCCATCCATCCATCCATCAGCCGTAAGACGTCCACTGCTGGACATAGGCCTCCCCAATGGATTTCCAATAAGGCCGGTTGGAAGCGGCCTGCATCCAGCGCGTTCCTGCGATCTTTATTATATCGTCAGTCCACCTAGTCGGTGGACGTCCTACGCTGCGCTTGCTGGTCCGTGGTCTCCATTCGAGAACTTTACTGCCCCATCGGCCATCCGTTCTCCGAACTATGTGCCCTGCCCATTGCCACTTTAATTTGCTAATCCGCTGGGCTATGTCGGTAACTTTGGTTCGTCTGCGGATCTCCTCATTTCTGATTCGATCTCGCAGAGAGACGCCGAGCATAGCCCTCTCCATAGCACGTTGGGCTATCCTGAGCTTATTCATAAGGCCCACAGTAAAAGACCACGTTTCAGTTCCATATGTCATCACTGGCAACACACAACTATCGAAAACTTTCGTCTTGAGGCACTGAGGTATATCAGATGAAAAGACGTCACGCAGTTTTCCGAAGGCTGCCCAACCGAGTTGGATTCGGCGATTGACCTCTTTCTTGAAGTTGGACTTACCTAGCTGGACTACTTGTCCTAGGTAGACGTACGAGTCCACAACTTCAAGAACCGAGCTCTCAACAGATATTGGGGTGGGTACGACATGGGCATTACACATGACTTTTGTTTTATCCATGTTCATTTTGAGACTCACCTGTTGAGAAACTCGATTGAGGCCTTCGAGCATCGTGCTGAGCTCTTCCATCGATTTCGCCATGACCACGATATCGTCGGCAAACCGAAGGTGAGTGATGTATTCGCCATTGATGTTGATGCCAAATCCTTTCCATTCCAGGAGCTTAAAGGCGTTCTCCAAAGTGGCAGTAAACAGTTTCGGAGATATCACATCTCCCTGTCTGACGCCTCTTTTCAAAGGGATCGCCTTCGAGCTCTCTTCCTGTACTCGGACCGACATAGTGGCGTTATTATACAAACACTTCAACACTTCGATATACCGATAGTCAATACGGCATCGCTGAAGAGACTCAAGCACAGCCCATGTCTCGACCGAATCAAAGGCTTTCTCATAGTCCACAAACGCTAAGCAAAGTGGCAAGTTATACTCTTCAGTCTTCTGTATAACTTGCCGCAGCGTATGGATGTAGTCCATGGTGCTAAAGCCTTTTCGGAAGCCGGCTTGTTCGGAAGGCTGGAAGTCATCAAGCCTGCGCTCGAGACGATTCGTAATGACCCTTGAAAACAGCTTATAAACATGGCTCAGAAGCGAGATGGGTCTGTAATTCTTCAATAAGGAGTTGTCACCTTTTTTAAAGAATAGCACCACCACGCTTCTGTTCCATGCTTCCGGCGTTATGCCCTCGAGGACGACGGTGTTGAAAAGCTTCTGAAGGACTTTAAGTACCGGTTTACCACCCGCTTTCAGAAGCTCTGAAGTGATTCCGTCATCACCCGGTGCCTTGTTGTTCTTAAGCTGATTCAAGGCCATTCTAATCTCGTACAGGCTGATGTCCGGGATGTCTTCGGTGAAGTGTCGAGTCAGCTTGGCTCTCGGGTCTTTAGCCGTGCTGTCAACAGGCTTAGCTACCGAAGCGTATAACTGTCCATAGAACCCTTCGATCTCCTCCAATACCTCTGCCTTGGTCGACGTCATACTGCCGTCCTCTCTCTTTAGCTTTGTCAGCTGGCTTTGCCCAATAGACAAACTCCTTGCAAACACTTTAGAGCCTTTGTTTCGCTCGATAGTCTCTTTAATTTGTTTGGTTTTAAAGAGACGTATATCACGCCGCAAGGATTTAGAAATTTGTCTATTAAGCTGCCTATATGACGCAGCGTCCCTAGTAGACTGCAGTCTTAACAAACGTCGTTCAGCCATGAGGTCTGAAGTGTGATCGGATAGTTTCTGGGTTTTATTTGAACGGCGTGGTCTAAAAAACTTAGAACCCACCGTCTGGACAGTTTCTACGAGCCTGTTATTGATCTCATCCACCGACGCAAGATTCTCTAGGCAAGCAAAACTATTTGAGAGCTCTAGCTGAAAGCTTTCGGGATTTTGGATGTGGGCGAGAGTAGGCCGGAGCGTAGACTTCATCAGACGAGACCTTTTAAGTCTAACGTTCACATTCAATGTGCCTCTTACCAATCTGTGATCACTACCGGTTTTCACCCGTTGATCACGGAGACATCATCGAATATTCGTCTCTTGTTGGTCATAATGAAGTCTATCTCATTTCTCGTGGAACCATCGGGACTTATCCAGGTCCATTTCCTATGAGGCGGCTTCTGGAAGAAAGAGTTCATCATAAAGAGTTCCTCTCTCTCCAGAAATTCAGCCAGCCTCTGACCTCTTGAGTTCCGTTGCCCGTACCCAAATTGCCCCACTTTCAGCTCATCATCAATTTTCTTGCCTATCTTTGCGTTAAAATCCCCCATAACAACAGTAAAGTGGGTCTCAGACATATGTATGGCCCGACTTATGTCCTCATACATAGTCTCCACTTCATCATCTGGGTGTGCCGAGGTCGGTGCGTATACCTGAATGACCTTCAGCGAATATCTTTTGGATATTCTGAGTATTAGGTATACGACCCTGCTCGAAACACTGTCGATGGTTACGATGTTGTTAGTGAGGGACTTGTGGACGAGAAACCCGACACCACCTTGGGACTTTTGGTCGCCTTCCCGGTAGTAGAATAGGTTGCCCGATTTCAGAGTTATCGTGTCCTCACCCTCTCTTCGGACTTCAGATAACCCCAAAATATCCCAGCGCAACCTACTCATCTCCTCTTCCAGCTCAACAATCTTTTCATCCGTCCTCAAAGTGCGTATATTGTGTGTCACCAGGGCCAGTTTCCGTTGGGGGTGGTAGCGGGGCGTCTGCCGGAGATTCTTCGCACCCCCCTCTCCGCCGTTACCGTGGCCGCTACCAGAGCCAGGGATAGCGGAGCCGCCGGGGACTGGGGGCCTATTTGTGTGGCTTAAATTCATTGGGGGTTGTTGCCCATAATCGCCGCGCTGGGCAAGCGTGTTGGCGATCGCAGGACGTAGCTCCTCGCACCAGTGCCGCTGCTCCCCGACACTGGTCTGTGGCATTTAGGCTACGCCAAATTAGAATGGTTATACCGCCATCAATCGGTTCCGTAGTACCTCAGTCGGCTTTTACGACACCTGATACAAGAGGGGGGTGCTATTCTACTCTGCCGGCACCCCACGGCCTAATGTTAACATCTTGGTTTTTAAAGGGCTACCCTTTAATTCCCTAGGGAACCATGGAATAAATCACGCATGTGGACAAATAAACGATATTATTTGCAAAGGTAAAAGACACAGTCATACAGTGCTATATTATGATAATGAATTTCAAAGCGCTCTCCTAAAATAATCCCGCCACTATAGCAAAATATCGTAACTGCACAAAACAATATAATCCCGGGATTGCAGGACAGTATTGTTTTCCGATTCTCCTAAGCTGCACGATTATCCCGGGACCAGATGCATTTGCACAGTCCGCTGTAATGAAACACCATCAACTGTGTGAGCGCTGCGCTAAAATGGTAGTGTTTACCCGTTTTGCGGGAGTTAGTCTTTCTGGAAGTGACTAATGTATTCATGAACTTAGCTGCAGGTACTGCTTGCGCTACATAAGTAAAACTTGCGGTAAGATTTATATTTTAAACTTAAACTTTCTAAGGGGGTGACGGTTGTGCGAACCGACGACGGCATCAGGGTAGTGGAATCGTAGACCCAAGCCAGTGGTTCCTGGAACCGGGGTGATAGAATACAATTTCGACATCCCCTGCCTGCATTTGGTAATAATCGAGACAACGGTGCGTCTTAGCCAGCGTCGTTGTAAGCAGGCGTCCTTAGTCTGGTCTTAGCCCATAGTCCTGGGACGTCAATTGACCATGCTAGAAGGCACTCATAGTTCCAACGGAGATCCAAGTGCCGTCTATAAAGCATAGAAGTCGGCTACCGAGGGGGTGTTAGTGGTTAAGACCACATAACCTAGTTGTACCCCAATGCAGCTAGGTATCTGTAAAAGATTACGCCCCGTCACCAAAAAAAGGGGAAGGGTTGAGATTGTTTCACTGCGCCATAACTAAGTACTGTGCTTATCCCTCGCAGTTCGGAGCCGAGCGCTTCATCTTGGTTTTAGTTAATAATGATAATTAAGCCAATTGACGATTCAAGTGAAAATCTGCATGCTTGCTTAACATCAGGCAGTGTGTAGTCAAACGCAAACCTATATGAATTAAAATAAAAAATGATAGTTTTATAATATTAGATAAAACGGTATGTTGGTACGTTATACGGTATCCTCCAGTAAAAGAATATAATTATGCAAATAAGCATTTTCTTCCCTAGCACAAGATTAAAATATATCTGTGCAAACTATGCAAAGATTGTGTGCTTTGTACTTAAATTTTCACCAGTACAAATATGCCAGGGTTGTACGCACTGTACAGTGTACAAGTTGTACACTGTCATCAGTACACGAATGTATGGCAAGGTTGAGTGTTACTACAATTCGCCAAATTTTTACTTGTCTGGTTTACAAGATTGGTTAGATTTAAAGCGTAACCGTCTTACCACAAAAGTTTTACGCACGCTTTAGGTAATGTTTAAACAGTACAAATTATCCGGTTAGCCAGTGTTTAAAGCGTGTTTAAATATTTTGTGGTAAGGCGGTTAGTTTTCAACAATAAAATATTATTCTTACCAAATCCAGAAACGTTACATCAATGCAGCGCTGACCACTTACGAACTGCTTTCTCAAGGGGGCCGTGAATACGTAATGTGATAAAACGATGCATAGCTAAAGGAAACTGAGGCAGCCCTGATTACCCGCTGTTGGATGGAACTTCCAGGTTGGACAACTTGCGTATGAATATTATAGAAGTGGTACTACGCCTAGGGCTTCGCATTGGGTTCGGATGTTTTAGTCGGAACTTCTACATTTTTGCTGGGGCTATAGGCATCAAATATTAGCGTAAAAATGCTACATACTATATATAGGTACACTTATATGTAAACAATCAATAGAGTTATTAGAAAATACTTATTTAAAAATAACACAAATTTCAGTAAATTTTAAATTTAATTTCTATAAGGTACATAGGCAATTTACAAATTTTAATATTCAATAACAATTTACCCATTATTTTTTACAGAGCAATCTGACTCTGCAATAAGAGTAGAAAGAACGTTCACAGCTATAAATCTAGATTTATACGCTATTGGAATCGAGAGGATTTTGCTCCTGACCCATGCTTGCCTTAGGACTACAAAGCCGCCAATAAAGTGTATAAGCTTAACTTAAATAAAAGCTGGAGCACTGAATGTGTAAACACAATTTTAAGATAAGAACTTAGATATAATCTTAACTTTATCTCTTTATAGATTTATTTGACGAAGAACTTGTATTTATTTAGATGCTTAAAGCGTTTCAATTGTAGCATAAGTTTTAAGTTTAATTTTTTTTTGTATATCTATTGCGATGTGGGTTTATTTTTGCAATTGTATTGTTGGCAACAAGAAAAAGTTTGTTTATCTATCTATCATTATAGTGAGTAAAAGACCATATTTTGCTAAAATCCCATGTTACACAATGATATATTCAAATTCAAAATATCTTTATTTCAGGCAAATATACCCATACAGAACAATAAATTTACTAGTATTTAAACAATGGTTGTCAATATGTAATACTATAGTAAGAATAAAATTATTAAAACAAAATAAAATTGTATATTGCATAATAGTAACATAGCAGTGACGAATGTAGTTCTAAACTTCATGTCAGCATGTGTACAACTAATCGGAGTGATTAGTTGTACACATATATCTATACAAACACAGCTTAAACATATGTAAGGGCTGCCTTGTGCATTTGTGGTTAGCATCAAGTTCAAGTTAGCATCAATTGGTATGTCATAGCCTAATTTTAAGATCTAACTCTGAATAATGCACTTAGATACAAACTATTAAGTTTGTATCTAAGTGCATTATCGTAGCATCTACGTCCTACATAAATCATGAATCAATTACATAACCTTTTCAAAGAGTAAAGGTTCTAAATGACATCGCAACGTTACCTACAAGTCTGCAAAAAATCAAGATCATTGTATTAGAGCAAACAAAAACCGAGCTTCCACAATGTTCTATGACATTCTGTACAGACAAAGTTACTTGACTTTTAAGCGATAACCTTTACGAGTATTATGTAACAAAATATTTACCTTCCTCCAAAAAATACAACCCGGACTATCAAGATAACGATCGGTAGCAAGCCAGTGTCAAAACCCTAACAGGCGAGTCGATGTTATCAAATATGATGGAGTGGTTTTTGTCCAAACTTTAATTATAACGCTGCTCTAATTAAACGATCGATAGTGTTTACATGCGCGTTAGAAATTATTGCGTGGTTCAGGGTTAACTTTGGACTTTTGATGTGATTGATATCATGATAAAATCTTTGCTACATTTGCAATCTGATTTCAAATTCTGAAGAAATTTATAAGATGTTGTTTTTAAACTTTCGCGATTTGAACACATTTATTATATACTACGGGACTAATCGCGCACTAAAATTATGAGATAAATAAATACCTCATCACCCCGACGTTTCGACCGAATTGCATCGATCGTGGTCACGGGTAGACTAAAATAAATAAATTTAATATAATTTGCAAAAGCTTAGAGGTAGGTAGGGCATATATACAAAGTTAGGGACTGTTTTCTTTTCGTGAGTAGCAAGAAAAATAATTCACGTGATTCGTAATGGGTGCTAGCTAGCGACTATTTCAATACTGAATGCTCGGGATTTGAATTCCAAGGCACGGATCTTTGTACTGTTAATTATTTGCGTTATACAAGTGCATGCGATATTGTGATATGAAATTCTATTCCAGCGCTGACAAAAAAAAAAGTGGTAAAACTGCGGAGGCGGCGGCAACGGTGGCTGCTCGCCGTGCTCGCGCACGTCGTCGTATGGCTCCACGCCGCTGCCGCAGTGCGCGCACCCGCGCCCAACCTCAACTACTACCAGCTCATGCCTCTATCGGTCAGTACACACTCAAGCCGGGGTACCGGAGCGCAAAATTTTTGAATAATGTTCATGATATTTAACTTTAGCGGCATTGATTCAGCGTAGTACTAACCTGTGGATCATTCTTTTGCGCAGAGAGAAAAACACCAACGCTTTAGTCGCTGAAACAGTACAAGTAACATGTGAAGTCACTTGTGGTAATTGGTAATGCATTTGGGGCGGTAACTTTTCAATCTAATCTGCAAAATAACAAGTGAAATGCTCTTAGTAAAATAAAAAACGGGTTACACTGCAAGAATGCCGACAGAAGTGAAACTTGCTCCCTTTGTCTTATGAGTTTTCGAGCCGGGCTAGGTTGCGCCCCATGAATAATTACTTTCGACATGTCAGAACGTCATGACGAAGTATATATCTGTTACTATTTTATTTTTCAGTTAGTATTATTTTTCACATGTCGAAAAGAGATATTTTCGTGGTTTTTCGTGGTCGCATGCTTGGCCTACTGGTCACGTGTCCTGATGCGAGTTTAAATTTTTTTACCCATCCCAAAAAGTGCACAACGCCACTTAAGAAGTTTTCACTTCAAAAAAAGAAACATCACTTAAGGTTTCGTTTTTGAACTTAGAGTGTCGTAGAGTTTTTGTTTGAATTGTTTAAACGCCGGTGTAAATTATTACTTAGATTCTACACGATGTTTTAAACATCGTGTCCGCGGTCCTCGTAAAACGCGGGCGGATGCTTGACCGCGTTTCATACGCATCAGCGATCAAACAACGTCGTTGTCACTTTGCATCGTGTTACACAATTTGAACAGTTGTTTTGTGGTTGTTGTTTTTATGGGTGTTTTATTGTGTTCCGCGTGGCAACAGATGTACATTGTACATATACGGTATATGATATGATAAAATTGTTTTACTAAGCTGTACCTACGGACAGTGGCGGATTTACGGATAGGCTAAATATGCTGAAGCATAATGCGGCAGATATTAGGTGCCGTGGTGGTCTAGTGGTGATAACACCCGCCTTACAATCGAGGTCATGGTTTCAAATCCCGGTCCCGTACCCATGAATTCCTTGGAATTTAACACCACTGTCATTTCGGTGAAGGAAAATATCGTGAGGCAATCTGCATACGTTCGTAGAAGAAATTCGATGGCGTATGTGAATCCACCACCTATAGATATGGCCTAATCACCTTTCTTGGGAGTTGGGTGGGCCCACGTCCTGCAGTGGACTATTAAAAAGGCTGGTACCTACAGTACAGTACCTAGGTACAGTAAATTTGTGACAAAAATCATGTTAGAAATGTGGTCTAACAATACTTCTTGAGCAATCTTTACGATAAGAGATCAATATTTTCGTAAATTTTCACAAATTATTATTGAAAAAGACGTTTGTATTTTTCATTTTCATCCACTCTCTCGTTTTGTAGGTCTCGTTTACTAAATTAGTTTTAAACAAATTACATTGAAATTGGTAAAATGGTTTTTATAAAAATAAAAAATCTAAAAATCAATCCTACATCGGTTTGAAAAAGGTTGAAGTAGTTTTTGCTAATTTTGGCGAATCAAAATTACCATAGGTACGTATTTATATTCACGTAAATTCGATCTAGACATAAGAGATTACAATATATTTTATTCACAACCCTTTCAATTAGTATAATTACGGTGTTTTCGACTCGATTATTTCTTCAGTGTTTGATGAAATATTTTTCCTGTGTTTCTCCTTTTTCTTGCGATTTGCCGCATGATTTGCAAACTATAAGTTAAATTCTCGAAATACTTACTGTCTTATTACCACTCGCATACCTACAACATACGAGTACATATTGATATGATATTTGTGTACATATATTTAGAACGCAAATTATGTAATTATGACATTAATTGCATTCACACGACATTATCAAATCGATAGTTCAATTTGCAAGTCTCATTATTATTTGGACAAAAAAAATTGATTTGACGATAACAGAGTAATATCCTGTACTAATTAGCAACGCTGTAGGTATTTTGTTTGGTCAACCGTTTTGCGCAGTTCATTAATGTCAATATTTGATTGGTGATACTATTTTTTTCCAGAATAGAATGCAACGCCTATATTAACCGGAACCTAACGTGGACCATAACAAGTAAAATTATGTAACTTTGTTTTGGCTGTCATACAAAGTAGGTATTACTTTATTGTTTGAATAATATTGATTAATTTGTTAGGTCCGAACTTCCGAAGCACATTAAAGAATTAACACAGAAATGCATTGTGTTTCTACAGACGACGGACATATTCTAAGATACCTATCATTTTACCCATCATTACGACCAATATGACAAAATTTTAAAAGTGATCGTCCTCCTCCTCGATTCGAACTCCTCATGACCGAGGGTCGTGACCACCATCTTCCAAAAGCTTCTGTTTAACGATCTTGCGTCATTGTCCTCTATCCTCAGCGATATGGAGCATCTCGTTATCTGACGTTTCCAGAGTGGTGAAGATCTGATCAGACCAACGCATGGGGTTCCGACCTCAAGGTCTTTTGCCGTTAACTTTCCCTGTAACTATGAGCTTTCCAAATGATCTCCGTCCTTCCTAGCTCAGAGCTACTCAAGGACACGTCTAAGGCAGATGATCGAGAGTCTATCCGTGACCTTGACTAGGACTATGGTATGTCTTAAATAATGAACGGGGCCCATAACTTGACGTGCCAATCAAGCCACATAGCATATAGTTGATAATACTACCCGAGATTAATCTTCTGGAAACAGACCTGCGGAACATTTTCAGCATTCGCTACGAAGCACCTAGTTAAAGTTATCTTTTTTTTTGTTTAAGAAACACCTAGGTAACAAGTATTCCAAAAGATTACAATCTACCCATCAGCTAATAAGTATCATAAATCTCACTTAAATTTATATAATAACACTTATAATGTATCCATTAATACTTTTCTTATTGTCTCTATTAAGACACTATCCATCTTACCACAAAAGGTTTACGCACGCTTTAAACAGTGTTTAACAGAACAAATTGCACTGTTAAACAATGTTTAAAGCGTTTTTAAATATTTTGTGGTTAGGAGGTATGTTAACGTGTTCCTTATACGCAAGTACATAATTTGAGCGTTACAATGCTTGAGTCCTTGCTACCTCTGTCTATATTTATAGAACAATTAGACACATAACATACAAAGTAAATACCTACCTTCACCTGTTTAGAAAGTATTTATGGCATTCGATTACATAGAACTAATCTGTAGGAATCCTAATTATCATGTACCTTTTAGGTTAAGAATGTGAACGTAGTCAATAGAAATTCTCAGGTTAAATTATTGATTTACCATTTATATATCAATCAAATAGATCTCGTGTACAAAAAGACGTTAGCGCCATATAAAATACTCTAATAGCCTTACTATTCGACGTTTTTATACTGGATAAATATAAATAAATAAATAGTTAATGGGTGTTTGAAATAAAAAAACCTTGGTAGTAAGTTGTTAGGATTTTTTACTGGAATTGAGCTGAGGTATATGTTATAAGTTCACTAGATCATGGTTTAGACGTTCGTATACACAGTGATAATTTTAATAAAATAAATTAACAAATATTAGGGAACATCTTACACACGGTCTCTGACCCCAATCTAAGAATAGCTTGTGATATGGCTGCCAGAGACTGATATACTACATATACATATTTTAAATACATACTTATATAGATAGTACCTAAATAACACCCAGACACAGAGCAAACACCTATTTTCATCACACAAATGTTTGGCCTGGGTGGGGATCGAACCCACGCCTCTTTGACCCAGAAGTCAGGGTCACTAACCAATGTGCCACCGAGGCAGTCAAAAAAACATGATTAGTCCAAAAAGTGAAAAACTTGTACCATTATACGCCAAATCAGTATAAAGTCAGTTTTTTTTAATTTGAAATGTAGACCACGAAGAAAAGATATACGTTTTAATTAACTTTTAATTTAAAGTACTTATTCTCGTACAGAATAAGTCATTTTAATTAGAGATACTTTGTAATAGTTACCCAACCTTTGTATGTATTGTCCGTACTTATAGTACATGGAAATACGTACGTTATTATAATATAGGCTTACAAATAATTTTGACCGTTTTCATTTATCCATCTATCAGCCATAATATGACGTCCACTTCTGAACATAGACCTCCCCTTGCCAATAAGACCGGGAACGGAAGCGGCTTGCATCCGGCGTAGTTTTGCAGTCTTGAGGAGATCATCATCTGTCCACCTCGTAGATGGACGTCCTACGTTGCGCTTGCCGGTACGTGATCTCCACGTAAGAACTTTTTGACCCCATAAATCATCAATTCTCCATGCTATCTACCCTGCCCATTTTAACCATGACAGTAACCGCTGACCGTTTTAGTGTGACCACCCTAGTGTGGAATCTAGTGTACAACTTGTTTTGTGTTAACTTTTATGAACAATAAACGTTTTTTATTTATTTATTTAGTTTACTACAAATATATAAACACAAAATCGATTTACGCCTATCATACATTTGTTGCAATTTTATTTAAAAACTCTGCATTGCTTAGTGTACGAACGAAATTATTGTACTTACCAGTAAAAATATATAGGACATAAAAACAAAGAACTCGGACAAAAATGATTGATGCATAATGACATATTCATGTCACGATATAGAGCAAAACTTTGTACAGCTACGCGATATATATAATTATCAAAAAGTAATGTAATTGATAAATGGTTGCGAGAAATCTATTCTAAGATCGATGGAGTAATTAGTAGCTAAAACTGTTTCCTGTCCCAGGTTCCGTTAATATGTCTACTGCTGACTTGTCAAGGAAAACGCCCATATACAAAAGAATAATGATTTTTGTAATTGATTAGAGTACAGTACGCCAAATACGTCGGTGCATGTGGCCATTTCCACGCAAGATAACATTTTCTGAACTTTGTGAAAGACGTGCATCATCACTTGTAATCTTCAATTTATATAATAGGTACATTACGATGGATATCTGTCATGTTTATCTTCTTTACTATTTGCGAGAGGGTTCTCGTCTGTCCACTACCTTGTCGATGTTTCAGCAATTTTGTGATATTTATACAGTAGCGTTTGATTTAACTACAAAAAACTGTATCCAGAACGAGATATAATATTTCATGATTGCAAACACAGTTAAGTTAGTTGCTTAGAATGAAATGTCGGGTTTCAATCAATTTTGAAAAATGAAGCCAAATATTTTAAGCTTTGGATTATTTTAAAACTTAAAACATTTGGCTTCATTTCATCGTAAGATACCACTCAATATAATCACAAGAAGCAATATTTTTCCATGAAGCTGATGGCACAATACACACATTCGTTTGCAAGGGACACCTGTATAATTGTATATTCTTGAAATGAAATAAATTACATTACAAGCCACTTCTTAACGTTATAATAATAATATACTTACTACAGGGCTAGCGATAAAAATCACTCGCACATACGGAGACTAATCAGGAAATTGAGGCATTCTAATTGTTTTCAAAAGGTTTGTAATAGGAGTTCTTAAAAGCAACGTCCAACCATTTAATTGCTTCCCATGAGCACAAACTAATGGGTAGTAAATGCGTTAATTGATACTTTTGTGCGGTGATGATTGGATATTAGACTGGAAGGTTATGAGTACCTTGAAAGGGAAATAACGTTTTGTGAGTGCTTCTATTGTATATTGAATTGAAAATTATTAAATGATATTAAAAAATACGGCTAAGAAAGTTCAAGGAATAGGTAAAAGTAAAATAACAGGACATTTGACTTGACGGAAAATTAACAGGTGGGCCAAGGCATCCTTTGTTCGTCTTATGGTCAAGAAGAAATCATTTATATGTAACCCTGTTCATGTAACATTTAATAAACATATTACACGTACTTTTTTGCAACTTTATATTGGTCCCATGCTAAATTTTCTCATATTGACATAACACAACGTATTTTAGTAGGTACTCATCACTACATATCATCACTACATAGTATAAAACAAAGTCGCTTCCCGCTGTCTGTCCCCATGTATGCTTATATCTTTAAAACTACGCAAAGGATTTTGATACGGTTTTTTTAATAGATAGAGTGATTCAAGAGAAAGGTTTATATGTATAAAAGTATACCTGTGCGAAGCCGGGGCGGGTCGCTAGTACTACAAATTTCGCGAGACGCAGTAGGTCCTACATTAAAACATATTATCATGTAATATTTTATATCAGAAGACAATGCATATAGCTTGTACAGACCCGAAAAGTATTGAAAGAAAGGTCAAAAAGTTAATTCCAGCTAATTTTTTACATAAAATAATGTTCATGAAAATCATGAACAGTAAATGCTAGTGATATAGAAGTAGAAAACGACCTAAAAAGAACATGGATGTGTATGCTACTTTATTTATCCAAATAATTAAACGAAAACACGTCGACATCAATGAGCAACTTTTTTTTGCCCTGCAAATGTATGGTTTGAACTACTTCACGCTATTGTTTCACTGAGATTGCACTTTAAATACTCGTACCCTTCTCAATACAGTTTCCCCTACAATTCTTGCATCATTAAAATCTCCATGCCCTTCATATTGCTAGGTATTGTTAAGTACTTATTCAGGTCCCATATCACCCTTGTTTGTCATCACTCAAGGATGTACTGCAGATGCTATTTCTAAAACCACCGATCAAATTAAGTCTTTATTCTGGTAACTGTAGGTTCAAAGTGGATTTTCTAGTTGAATGCAGTCCGTGTATTTGACTTGGCTGTCTGAGTTATGTTTGTTAAGCCATTGGCCATGTTTACGATGTGGCGGAGTACTTTGTCGTATATTATGTTACTGATACAAGCTAAGTTCAAGTTTGATAGATCTTCATAATAGCATATATTGCAAGGCAAATAAAATAGGTTTGACTTTATCGATAATTACTTTTCGCAAAAAATCGCAACACTGACTTCCACCGTGTACAGAATTCGAATAATTTGCACGAATCGATGTGACATCCATGTACATTTTTGTTGACTTATCAAAAACCTCGCAGCTGATTTCGATACAATTTAAATGGAACCACCTCGGAAGTATAATTTAAAACTAAAAAATACTTTTTTTATTCGGCCAATTGGCGAAATATTCATGAACACACACAAAAAAATACATACAGACGAACATAGTACATCCTCCTTATTGAAAGTCGGTAAAATTGGCACAATATCCTGTGTGCACTCACCTATATTTTCAATGATAGCTCCTACTTCAATTCAAATGCAATCACGATTGCGTTTTAGTTTTTCATATATGAATAGGTTTTTGGCTTATTCTAGTTATTCTGCAAGAGTGTAGGTACAAGGAATTGAACTACTCGTACCTACTATAAAATCATCAAATGATTTTTTTTTTCTAATATTTAAATTTGAAAATTAGAATCTAAAAAAACATAACGTTTGAATACTTTACGAAAACCTCAAAGTAAATCCTTGCCAAATAACTACCAACTTCCTTAAAAATAAACACCACCCGAACCGTGCGCTATAATTCCCCTACGACTTATGACATGCCACGATTTCCAAATTACAATAGCAGACTTTAGCAAGCTATAATTATACAACGTTTGTACGCGGAAGCTAATTTGAAAGGAAATGGGCAGGCTTAGGCGTCTAATTATTCCTGCTATTGTTTCATTGTTTGTCTAGCCCACATTCTACAAGATTATGCACAGGTACCTTGTTATATTTAATATTATTTAGGTATCTTAACATCATTTGTCTGTAAGTATGTGTGTTATGTAATTAATAAGCTAGTCATTGACACTAGGCCAAGAAATTTGTAAAAACATGTGCGTGTGAGTCTTAGTCCTGAAGAGTTGACAACGCTCTGGTAACCCGATTTTACAGGTTGTTCATAGGTGTCAGACAGTGACTAGGTATTTAACGTCAGAAATAACGTCCGATTATTTTACAATTTATTACCTAGGTACTTAATAGATTTTAATGTAACGTATGAATTAAACTACTATTTGTGATTGATAAGGTAGATGAAATTGGTGGAAAAGAAAAAAAAATAATGTTTTTCTTTCTTCTTTTGACGTAGATTTCTAATGGTTTTGTTAATATATTTTAATCGAACTGCTTTGTCTGCGTTTAAGCATTTGACTAACATCTCATGGAAAGCAATGATAAGCTACCTCTTTAGATGTAGATATCATAAGGACTAAAATCTAAAAATTTCCTTTTATATATCACATATTTTTCAAACATAATTCAATTATTTCTCTGAACCAGAAAGCAAAACAGCGTGGTGCAGCCAGTCAATCATACCAAGTCAAGTGTCAATCAAAACTTTTTCAACGATAGGTGTTTAAAATATTTGAATAGATATTATCTAAATGACAAAGTCTGTCGCAGCTATAAAACTACGTGCCAATCACAATTGTAAATAAAGCGCACTCGGCATGTTATGCATTATTATAGTACGTACATATCACATAACAATAAAAATAATGTGAATTTCGTAATTGATTTTTAAAACAATGCGTATCGCCAATCAATTACACAATCTCTGCTAACAACACCTGTCTGTATATAGTGTATTCTGCATGGTAGGAATTTAGCAGCGTTACAGTATTTCTCTCATTTATTTAGGTGACTCCAGAGCTGAGGGGGTAAAACTATGCTTCTCTATAGATTTCTATGGTTGAAACCTCCTACTTTTAAGGGGTGGTCGTGTTTAAATGTCTAACCAGAATCAAGATTTTAGTAACAAAAACATTTTTTATGCAAAAGCTTAAAATATATATTATCTGGAGCATATCCTCTGTTAGCAAACCATATTTGATACGTACATGGAATAACTTACTCTTGGATCAATAATAAATCCATAGTCACCTCGGTTTTGAACGAAGATCTTATTTCTTGACGAGTTTTATAAGTAGTATTCTTAAAATTATGTTTAATGTATTAAGTAATATCTAAAGTATTGGCAAAACACATAAGACAGTTAAAAAGTTGACTTGACAATTTTATATTAAAATTTTATTGTCAATTTCACTATAGGAAGACGCGCTCCCCACGTTCCCTCGCCATCTTATTAACCCCCGACGCAAAAGAGGGGTGTTATAAGTTTGACGTGTCTGTTTGTCTGTGTGTCTGTCTGTGGCATCATAGCGCCCGAACCACTGAACCGATTTCAGTTTAGTTTTTTTTTTGGATGAAAGGAGACTTAGTCGAGAGAGTTCTGAGCTATGTTTTATAAAAATCGATTGAGCCGTTTAAGAGTTATGGTGGGTTAAAGTGGGGATGGAAGAACCAAAATTCTTTTCGTACTTTTTTTAGGTAGGTTTTTGTGTCGGGGTTTTTTTAAATTTTTAATTTAAGTTTTACAATTATACTGTTCGCGGAGCGCGTCAACGCACGATACGCTCTTAAGAATGTTTTTCAAACATAGGATAATATTTTAGAAGTGTGTGCAATGTACCTACCTACATCATCGAATTGGCATTTTTTCTGACCCACATTGTACATTTCCGTTTTCTAGGTACTAATTAACTTTAGACTAAGCAACTCAACTGTTTTATTAAAAATACGTGCGGACCTGACAGACAGACAGACAAAACTCTTTATTCATAACCACAAACAATAATTAAACAATATGTACACACTAAGGACTAAACATGATTATAAATTGGCGGCCTTATCACCCATGGTGATTTCTTCCAGGCAACCATGCCTGCTCAAGTTGAAGCTGTTTACACAAATGCACTATTTATAAACTTTAATATGAAACTAAAACTAATTTTGGTTCTCCTTAAAACTGCGTCTATTCATCGTGTGAGTTTGCTATGAACTAAAATTACTTCATAACGAAGTTTTGCGAGTGCAATTCATAGCGTGTTCATTTCGCCTACTAATTTTACATAAATTACCTAAGCTTATCGTTTTTCGCGATAAGGCCGCTATCTGTTACATTACCTGCTTGTTATCGTTGTCTATTTTCTTTGTTTTTAACCCCCGACGCAAAAGAGGGGTGTTATAAGTTTGACGTGTCTGTTTGCCTGTCTGTGTGTCTGTCTGTCTGTTTGTCTGTCTGTCTGTCTGTGGCATCATAGCGCCCGAATCACTGAACCGATTTCAGTTTAGATTTTTTTGGATGAAAGGAGACTTATTCGAGAGTGTTCTTAGCTATGTTTTATAAAAATCGATTGAGCCGTTTAAGAGTTATGGTGGGTAAAAGTGGGGATGGAAGAACTAAAATTCTACAAATGTGCCCAAAATGGTTGTCAATGTGTCGGGGGTTTTTTAAATTTTTAATTTATATTAGTTATTAACCGTAGTGTGCATAATAAAGTGTTTTAGTATCTACTTTGATACCAAGAAATAGTAAATTATAACCCAACAGTACCAAGTACTTAATTGACCAAACAGATAATTCAAGCATTGCGCCTAAGGAGTAATATTAATTACGTGAATCAAAATTACAACATATTTATTTAGCTTTAATCATTAATTTGTCGCCTGGAAAAATATTTCCGATTGTTTATTTCAGATGTAGGAATCCGCTGCTAGACCATTATATTTTCTTTGGCTACACATAGGCTTTTCGACCCAATCTATCTTAAGCCATTGGTGCTATGTGCCAAACCCACTGCCATTTCAACTTGTAAATCCCTATGAAAATTTTCACTTGTTTTTGGATTTAAACCTCTTGATCGAGAACATTCGAAGCAATAACATCGGTACCTGTTGTAATTACAGTAATAACATTCTAAATGCCGTTTCTGTTTAGCGTCAGACGAGAACCGTATCACGTTACCGATATAAACGTCTCAATTCGTCATCTTTGTCGTGACTCTATTAATTTAATTCCTATTGTAATTGAGCTAAATTAGCTGCTGTCTTTGTTTTGAATTAAGTTTATTACGAGCGGTAGTTATGGTCACGCATGATTTGCATTCAATTCATATTTTCAAGGTGGTTTGCAGAGTCTGTTACAATTTGTTGCCATAACAAAAAAAACAACGTACTGTAGGGTTAGTATAAGTTTTACACATACGTTACAGGTCGCGGCGTATAAGTCCATCGCTGAGCGAAGTGTGGCGGGGATGACTGCGCATGAGTTTAGTATGGCGTTCACCATGCGCAGCCATCCCGTCGACAATACCCTCAGTTCTAGGCTTACGTGCCGCTAGCTGTACGTAACTTAGCAAAATATGTGGTTTGAAATTCGGAATTGTCTCTACTTATCAGCATTTATTAGGTCGCAATTTGTATTGCCCTGATGCCGGGGCACTAGAATACGGCATGGGTATCCCCTGCCTGTAGTAAATAGGTGGTCAGAGTTGGGGTTATGGCCATCCACTCAAACGGGCCCGAGGAGGGCGACAGCGTGTGTGGCAACGCTGCCGTAGAGGACCGCTCAGGCCTGGTTCTACTACCAGGCGAATAGTCACACTAAGTGCTGGGAGCACCGGTGCGTTCCTTTTAGAGATCCCGGAGCTCCCAAGAAAAGGCACAAAGGCTGGCCATAGAGAGAATTTTAGTGGGTAAAATCCTACATAACCTGACTGCACCCCAAAGCAGTCGGGAAGTTTACAAAGAAAAAGGTAGCAATTGTGGCGTGCGGAAGGCTTATGCTAACCCCATGTTTACAATAAAATAATACTGTAAATACCTAGCTTATTTAGTACAAGAAATAGAATAGGCTTGATTGATTTGATTGATTGATTAAGATGACTTAAAATATAATTAGTTCGTCGATAGATTATCAAAAAATATTAGATACATTTTGTTTCTTTTGTAAATTAAACAAGAAATGATTAATAATAATAAGATATGGCCCGTTAAAGTTCCGCGTAATGTCACGCACGACTAGCTACTTTTACGTAGAAATGACGTCACGACTCCCCACATTCCAGAACTTTGACAAGTTTTATCTTTGTCATTTACTGTTTGATTGTGAAAAAAAAAAACATACATGTCCAATATTTTTTGATAATTTTATTAACGGACTAATAATTACTACATTTTTTTACCCACTTATTATGCGAAATGTATGTAGGTATAGTATGGTACCTCCATTGTTAGTAGTACACGGGTGTATTAAATACTTGTTACGGTTTAAAGTTGCGCATATCATTCGCACATATTGCTCTATAAAATAGGTGTTGCTATGCAAAGCGTAGAAACTTTTAAATCTATAAAGATATTTCGCATATCAATTTTCGTTTTTAGTCTACATAAAATAATATCGAAAAAATAAATAGCGCTACAAAATACGAGTAGCTTTTTAAAATACTAATCGTGTTGTTGTATCGTTTGTATCTCATTTCTCAATTTGTCAGGTTAACTCAATTATTATAGACGAAACAACAGCAAAAATACTACTCATTATACCTTAATCACACCTTCTCGTACAAGCCCTTCTTTGTCTCTATACTATGCTAAGATCATAATACTATGCGGTGTCAAAGGATAATACTGAGTATAATATCTAACTGTAAATTCCTCAGCGTGTCATGGTCACCAGTTCAACACATTGCCCCTAATTATGGTGCCCTCGAGCGTGGGAGTCTGCGATGAATTATGTAAAACATGAGCTTATGTGATGTCAATTACGCTGTGTTAGAGATAACTTGTGAGTAATGGAATATGAGCTTGCAGGGCTAGTGATTTATATCATTTAGGCTTAGACTACACCAAGAAGGAAGCGGAGAGGTGTGTAGAGTTGGGTTATTGTAGACGGCAAGCTCGTCGCCGTATTATCATCATTACCATGTCAGCCATAGGACGTCCACTGTTGGACATAATTATGTACTCGTATATATGTACCTCCTATAATGGCTATAATAAATCTCCAATTAGAGCGTTTAAAAGAGCCTTGCGTCCAGAACGCTTGCTATCTTATTTCTAATGCCAAAAAATGCCAAAACCGACTTCCATCGTGTAGAAAATTCGAATATTGCACTCGAATTGATGTTTACAATTTTACATTATTGTTGATTTTTTTAAAACTGCTGAGCCGTTTTCGTTATCATTTAAATGGGACTATCTCGGGAGTATACCCTTTCGAACTAAAAAATATTGTTTGTGATTTCGGTTACACAAAAAAAAAACACACAGACGAACATAGAATCTCCTCTTTTTTAGAAGTCGGTTAAAATGTGAACAAAAGGTCGGCTCGGTCACTAAAGCGTTTTGTTTCTAATCAAGAAAATGTGATATATACGCAATGATCTTACAGGTTAAACGCTACTTATCTTCACTATCTCCGCTCCACTCTGTTTTGGTAGAGTTTGGCCATTAGATTAACGTTAGCTTTTTCTTTCTCGTCCGCGAGCTTTGAGAAATATTCCGTGAGATGTAATGTTGTAGTAAATAAGATGTTGGGTGTGTTGAGACATGCGAATTTCGCGGGTTTATATTAAGTACCTACACAGGATTACATGCCATATTATTTTTTATAATAATTTTGTAAAAATGCCACAATCGGTGAATAAACGATCTGAAATTGGTCTATTGAATATTTTTTTGTGATAAATGACACCCCTCGTTCAAGTAGGTATTCGGCGGGACTTCAGCACTCGGCTTGGAATCAATACGTAGTTATTAACGTAGTATAACTTTGTTTATAAGGAAAAAACTATGATATTTACATTTTCCGAAAGAAATTTTTGAAAAAATATATATTTAAAATACTTATTCATTGTAAATTCAACTATCTTTACTTTAAAGGAGTAGCATTAAAATTTGTAATTGGATTAGAAGTAATAGCAGCTTAATAAGAAACGCAGTCATGATTTTTTATTTACCTAAACAACAGTAACAAAATTACTTTAAAACAAAAATTTTCATAATGTTAATATTTTGTCAGAGGTTTCGTAAGGCCAAGTAGGTACCTACTATTGTTTACGCGACTTGTAGATAATGTTAACACTTTTATGTTTAATGACGGAGTGTTAATGATGTAAATAATATTTTAGCACATGGACGTTACCTTAATGACGTTTGAGATAATGAAACTTTACTTAGTACTTTGGTCATCAAGTAAATAATAGTACCGGCAAGCTCAGTGTAGAAAGTCCATCATCAATACGAGTAAGGTGGATCAACTGTGATCTCAACTTCCTTACTCCATACTTTATATGTAATTTGGTTTCAAATCCTTCTTTTGAATAAATATTTTGTGTTATTCCGGTCTGTCGTAGGCATATAAGTTAAGAGTACCTACCATTCAAAAAACCAAATCAAATCACAAACAAAGTTAGTAATCAATCATCAAACTGTATCATGGTTCGGCTATGGTTAAGTTAAGGTTAGGTCAGGAAAAAAAAAAGAAAAATGTAAGGTTATATATGTATATGCCTACGACAGAGCGGAAATACACTAAAAATTTATTAAAAACAAGGATTTGAAGATGAACTTCCGCAAAGTAACGCCTGATTCAATAAACTACAATTATTTGTTTTCTTTTTTTACTTACTATTTTTAGCTTGGTTTGTTACTTTTTCAAGCAGCACCAGAGCACCCGATCAACTTGATTTTTGGCATGGATATAGCTATATTTAGCATATATAGATATAGTTAAAAAATCGAAAAGTGACATAAACTGCTTTTTATCCCAATAAAATGGGATGCCAAAAAATCAAAATATGAGGCGGGCAAAAGCTAGTACGTATATAATTCAGATTTGCAAGACCACGTTAGCCAAAAGCCATTTCAACCGTTCTTATCAGTCCTCGAGGCCTATGTTCAGTAGTGGGATAAAGAAGGCTGCGAATTATAACAATGATCATGATGAGAGAAAAAAGTATTCAAGTCACAACCTAATTCAATACATAAAATACATCACCTTCCACTTTATTTATTTTTTTATTTTTATATACTACGAGACTAATCGCACACTGAGAATATTTGAGATTTATATTACGTTTTTATCATTGCATCGGTTCAGGCGGCTTAAAACTCTGTCACCAGAGCTATCCATACGACCCGGTCTATACTCGTACGAACTTACTTTTTTTTTGCACCGATCGTTAAACTCGGTCGAAACGTCGAGGTAGTGAGGTAATTTATATTTCATATTTTGAGTGCATGATTAGTCCATAAAAATAAATGTGCTTGAATCGCAAATATTTTAAAATAACTTCCACCCTCTACCTTCACTATCTGATCTCATCACACCTTCTAAGGAAATGGCATTTGCTGCATATCAATTTATTATTTTTTTCACCTCAAGTCTTCCTGTACACGATGACAAGCGTATTGAGTCGTCTGTCACCAGCAGCTCACACCTTCCATGCCACAGATCTCGCCAGATAGGATGTCGTCTCGATCTAGAAAAGAGCTATTTTAGCACGAAACTTGCCGCCTTATTACAGATGATTTAAACACGCTTTAAACACTGTTTAAACGCGCAATTTGTACTGTTAAACATTGTCTAAAGCACGCGTAAAACTTTTGTGGTATGACGGTCTGTGTTTAAGACGATAACAACACGTAACGTCAATAAAACCAATAAACCATACAGTCATTAATTCCCTTTTACGTAACAAGGAATTTTTTGCGTACAGTGCAAGTTATTTGTATGTAACTACATTCTGTAATGTAGACACACGTACATAGTAATATAAGATTGATAAACATGCATTTTGTAGTGTATTGTCCATTTTTAGGGTTCCGTACCCAAAAAGCAAAAACGGGATCCTATTACTAAGACTCCGCTGTCCGTCCGCCAGTCACCAGACGTCTGTCTGTCACCAGACTGTATCTCATGAACCGTGATAGCTAGAAAGTTGAAATCTTCACAGTTGATGTATTTCTGCTACGGCTATAACAACAAATACTAAAAACAGAATAAAATAAATATGTGAGGACCCTTGACAGCAAACCTGATTTTTAGCCGTTTTTCGCTCGATGTTTATAACGGTAACAGGTAGACGCTTGAAATTTTCACAGAATATTATAGAATTTTATTTTATATTTATTTGTATGTTCACCTCAGTAATTAATTATTAAATTAAAATAAAATAAATATTTAAGGGAGGCTCCAACACAGCAGGGAACCCTCGCCGAGTTCCACTCGCACTTGGCCGATTATTGCAATTTATAAGTGTCTTGCACGTTGGGTAAAGACAGCCTCTCTCGTGACTTCTGTGGAACACACCTCCTATGCATTGTTATTTGTGGCACCACATGATTGGAGGCGTTATTATGCCATGTTTAGTTACTGTGCAGTAGAGGACAATTTTTTTTTTTTTATTTGAATGTTACACTCCACAGACTCCAGGGTCTGTGCTTTTTAAGATTTACTTACATTTTTTTTTTAAATGATTTGAACAATATTGCTTATAACTGAAGGCTTTACAAGAGGACACTAAAATGAATGTAAATCTAATTTTCTTTCTCTTTAAATACGATTTTAAACTACGATTAAATTATTTATTTATTATTTTCCAAATAACTACTTATACTGCTCAGGGCCTCCATCACCGCCGCGTTCCGGTCTTTAATGGCCATCTTTAAATTATAGTCTACGATGACCTTAGGTGACGCAGTAGTCGCACGCTGCACAAAGCGGCTGATGGCGTCTTCCTCGCTGTCGGCGAAGTATGTGAAGGACCTGGTGTGCCGTGATACTGCGACGACCGCGTGCGAAACGCTTACGTGCAACCTCATCTTGGCCTTGATTTTAATGGCGATGACAGAGTCGTATGTCAGACCTTGAGCTTCGTGGATGGTAAGGATGCGCGACCCTGACCCCTCTCCATACCCTTGGCTGATAAGGGTCTCCTTTTCTTCTTGAGTGTGGACCAAAAATAGGGTGTTGGGGAGGTTGTGGGTTGTTGAACCCCATGGATGTAGCGTATTCACTGAGGGAAATATACACGGGTGTATATTCCTCAGCAATCCAAGTCAGATCTCTAGAGCAGAAAAGATACACGGGTGCGCTAATACAATTTAAATTTGACTTCCTCTTTTATTTGGGTGCCTATAAGGAGTAACGTTTGAGATGCAAGCTTGATGTGTAAGATGACGCATGACGCACAGCCAAAGTATGACTTTGCATAGTAAACAAAACTAAAATCGTTTTAGTGTAGCCCATACATTTTTTCTTCACCAAAGACGCTGTACAAAAATGTATCCACGGCGACACAACAATAACTGTTGTTTTCGTTCACAAATAATTTCATATAAAACCGTTCTGAATTTAGTGTTTCGTAGTTAAGAAGAATCTGTTTTGCCGAAAAGGACCCATAAAAACGGAATTTCGAAACATGACTTGAAATGCCTTTCTCTATAAACATAGTAGAAATGGAATGTCTAGAAATCTAGTGAAACTAAGTAATTTTGGAATTGTGTTTGCACCACACTATTTAATTCTCTGGAAGTTTAAATAACCGTTATCGTTTCTCGACGTTATACTCGTAATAGCAATATGTTAAGTTATATGTAATTAAGTTATGTCAAATTGTAGATGCATAATATTTTATTGCATAAGAGTATAAAGGCATTCTTTCCTTTCTAGTTTTTTTTCTTGAATGATTGATTGGTTTTGTTGTTGTTTTGAATGATTGGTGTAAAATAAACTTTTACTGATGATTCAAAACTCTTACTAACCAGTCTTATAGTAAAGAAGATACCTTAAGATGCTCATGTCTTGCAGTAAACTTGTGCTGATATCACGATCATAATAACTTCACGAATGCGACTTGTGGTATATCTCTATAACTTGATGTCAGAAGATGATTCTAAAATTTAGAATCTTCTGCTAACTTAGGCAATAAAACCTACCTGTTAAAAAAACTGTAGTTTAATTTGCTTTACTCAAAATGCTCATATTCCAACTCTACTTAATCATACCCATTTTTTACGAGGCATTTCCCCCTCGTAAAAAAATCCCCTTCGAAACATGCCCGACTGCTTTGGGGTGCAGTCAGATTATGTGGGATTGCACCCACTAAAACACCCTCGGTGGCCAGCCTTTGTGCCCTCATAGGAGCTTTGGGATCTCCAAGGGAACGCACCGGTGCTCCCAGCACTTTGTACGACTCTACACAACTAGTACTAGTTCCGTGCGGTCTTTGCCTCATACGCTGTCATCCTCCCCGGAGCCGTTTAGATGGGTGGACAGAGCCTCATCTCTGACCACGGGCCCAGAGGTCCCCTTTTAGTAGGCTCTTACTTCAGGTAGGGGTTATCGATATTATATATTTTAGTGCCCCGGAATCAGAACAAACATAATCTTACCTAGAAAAAAGCATTATCAGAGTACAGAAGCATTTAAGCCTATTATCTATGTCTCAGCCGAAATATATTTTTCACAAGTCACACCTATTCCATTGTCATGTATTCACACCTCCTAGACAAATAAAGCTGTAGGAAGTATCACCCATTGTCGTGTTAATGTGAATAGATCCTGTTTAGGCGGGCTAGTAAAATTTATCATTGTTATGCTTATGTATAGCTATTGTTATTTTGTGATGACTGTATTTCTGACGTCAGGTGTTGAAGTGTTTTTTTATTGCTGGGTGAAGGCGAAGGTCTTCCTCATAAATAAATAACTTAATATTTTAGCCATAGGTAATGAGGTGGTCCACTGCTGGACTTGAAAAAACTCCTACTTATATTTATCTCACCTAAAGTAGTAAGTATTAAAGTATAGTGCTTTTCATGCGTAAGAAAAGACAATAGTTTTTTCTATTAAACATTTTGGAACAACTTTTCGGATAGTTTAGTCATGAAGGGTTATACTCGTAATATGCTAATAAAATAAAATTGGGAATATGCTAATAAAACATTATCCTATTTCCAAAATGTTAATAATGTCACATAAACTTGTGGTACATATTATTACATCGTAACATTGTTGCATTAAATCTATAGAATTTATAATTTAAATTACTCTTTACTAGGGACTTGATTAGAATTTATCAGAAGTTCTTTAAATAGCTGTTAAAATAAAGTGTTGTTTTTCTTTACATGCAATTGAAATCCTGCCCAGTATTACGGAAGCTTAGTTAAAATAAGAACATTTTAGACGTTTATTGAAAATTATAATTGGATCAGAAAGTTAGGTAAATTTTGTTTATGGAAACGTTTGTGATAAACCTCGGAGCGTCCTAAAACCGATGGGAAATTAATTAACTGCGCACATTCTGAAACTTTCAGTGGAATTGTATAATCAGTATGGAGTCTTCATTATTTTAGGTACTTTTTTACGGTTTCTGTCACGTTTATTCATTATGTGAATGTGAATATGTTGGCTTTATTGTAATCAGAGGACCGTTTAGACATTTTATCAAAGCATATTACAGGCAAATTGCTACTAGCAAATTACACGGAATAACCACGTTTTCCTTCACCAAAAAAAACAGTGTAAGATTTATAATCTAAAGCTTTTCAAGGTCACAGTGAATAGGTACCTTCTAGGTCTGCGTGCTTCATCTTCGACCACAACGTCGCTTACTATCAGGCGAGTTGGTCGTCAAGCGCGGATTTATTCTCGATAAACAAAAAAAAACCGGTTTGAAATTTTGTTCATAAGAACTTATGGGCATGGAACCTGGATTCGAACTCACGACTTCAGATTGTAAAGTAGGTGTTATGTCCACTGGACTACCACGTATATCACAGCTAACTTTTTGTTTAAAGCATCCATACCATACAGCAAAAATATATATGATACTGAGCAATCAGTAAAGTTAGATGTCGATACTCTGTGTAAACGCAGCGAGTAACGCCTACTGTGAAAGCTCCCTTTACGTAATTATTATGGTTTGAAATTAATTCGATATGAAACTTGATACACTGTTCTGTTTATTTGGGGTGATTTGTTGCTCATTTTCAGCAGAAATTGAAAACGATAGACAATATGAATATTGGCAACTTAGTACCAGTAAAGTAGTGTATACATAATTATAACAGAACCAGTAGAATAGCTCTATGAAAATAATTTTAGAAAGTAGGAGTCTCTGGTTTTTTATCAAGTTATTACGAATTTGCACCGGGAGTTAATCAGTCTCCAATCAAACTGTTTGGTTTATTTATTTTACACTATCGCATTAGTTTCTGACTGTAATGGTAGCTGTAATTAATGAAATAAATGAAATGAAATGAAATTTTTAACAAACAAACATTTCATTAAAGTACTTTTCAATTACGGGTTTCTAAACATATCTGTTTCATTCGGTTTCATTTTAGGGTTCATTAAAGGTTTTTTTCGTTTTTTTCAACAATGCTCAGTCGATTCCTTCAACAAAGTATCCCGAAACTTTTAGTTTACTGCCCTCTCTCCCGTCGCGATGATAAATTCCAGAAAGTTCTCACAAGAAAACACGTGCGAAGCGCATCTCAGTCCAAGACGAGTGCACTTCGGGCGTTTCTCGCATTCTTCGCCTAAACGTGAGGCGCTTAAGGTGCTCCAGAGCATTCCAGGGCCTTTTAATAAACGAGCCGAAGAAAGACATATACCGTTTGTTGATTAGGATGCTATGTTTAGGGAAGTTTATCTCGTGATCTGCAAGTACGTTTTCGAAGTGAATTGCTTAATTTGTTTCAATTTGCACTGGCAGAGGCTTTGACTTTGGTAAGTACTAATGAATTTCCGCCCAACTACTGGTAAAGGTGTAGCTTGCGATGTGTTCGCATTTGCAGAGGTATATCTACACACGAATCACTATGAACAGCGTTTACTAAGGGGTTGCCTCTGAATACAAAAATGGGCAGATTTTTTTTCTTTGTAAGTAGGTAGGTATACATCTGATGCCGCGGAGGAGTACGGAAGCGTGCCCTGAGCCCCACATAGCGCAGTGGCGGAAAAACCCCAGGTTTTAGTGGGTTTGCCACCGACTAACGGTGGAGACTCTTACATAACCACCGGCCTCCCCAGACCTGCTGGTATCCATAAAGGATTTTCTTGGGTCAAAAAAAAGTATACATCATCTGATACAATTTAATTTTGAAAGTCTACGAACTTTTTGGACATAACATTATTTACCTGTTGTTTAGAAGGCAATCGAGAGATGTATTCATACAATAAAACTTACCTACAGAATAAACACGAAACAAAATAAAAGATATCAAAACTCAATAAAATAAAAATGTGCCTATACGTAAATGAATGGTTTCTAAAATTGCTATTTATCACCAATGAGTACGAGACAGTGTAAATAGAAAGGCATACATTCATTATTACCTTAAAAAGCCTTAGCTGCCCTTTTACATATACAAGTTTCCATTAAACAAAGGATCTGATGCCACCTTATATAAAATAAAACATATTACAACTCCTCACATAAATCAGTCAAAATTTACATATTCAAACATATCGGAATACCTGTATCAATAAGTCAATACCTTCAATAGGTCAAGTGCCCTTCAATATTGCACTTCGAATGTGCATTAACCACACAATAGTACATTTATGACCTTATACAGTACTAAAAGTACAGGTAAATGACAAGATCGTGTGTCCATTTGGTGATAAGTACTTAATAGGAAATTATAAAATGATTCGCTATTACTTTACTCAGATTGTGGTCAGCTAAGTAAGAGGGCTGTGGTTTTATTCTATTCTCAAGTAGCTATTATGACAAATTTGTCATAATGCTCATATTTAGACAACTTTGGATTATTGTAGAGCTGACTGAATTAGTTAATTAGGATTTAGTTGATTCTTCCTACGATCTAGCTAGTAGATACCTTTTTTAGGCAGACGAAATTAATTATATCTTTATTATGACTGCAGCACCATACAATTTGCTGGTTAATAACGTACCAAGGTATATTTGGTGACTTTATTTGTGTTTGAGAATTTACTTGTTCTTTTACAGACCGCTCGTTCCCTGCATAACAAGCTAGCTTATGGAGACTAATATGTTTTAAAGCCGATCATAGCACAGTTTTACTGTTGACCACTTCAATAATTATAGTCGTATTTAATGTTTGAGCTTAGATGGTTGATATGTTGATCAAATGCCGGTAGTTGCCAGTACTTTACATACAATTGAATTTTTGATGAACGTCAATCACAGTTTTTTTTCTACTCAACCTTTGTAAGAGACTGTGCTCTGTGGGAGGTATTACACGTTACAAATTACGACATTTATTAGAGCAGACAGTGCTGTTAACAGTCTTTTAGTTGTGCCATAACGTGCATTATTTCAAGTTTTAGTTTATATACGTTGAATTCTTAAAAATCATTAATGTATTTGTTTGTTAATAGGAATAAAAGTAATAGGTCAGAAAACTTTGATTTAATATGTCACTAACGGTATATTTTTATTAATATATTTTTTTGGTAAAAATATTTAAAAACATATTTTAAAATGTATTAGGTACTCGGTATTGCGCATAAAAGGCAGAGTTTAGTAGTGGCTACAAACTCTGTAAGTCAAACGTGATTTTGATTTTGTCTACGCGATTCACATATTTTATTTAAATTTTACAAAAATGATGGCACTAATATAGAGTCAATCAATACTGGGCAATTAAATACCTCACACCTTATGTGGTATGCATGTCGTTAAGTTGCAACTTAAAACTAGGTAAATAGCAAAGTCGTGATCTCTACAAATTAATGCTTATTAGTTTAATTAAGGCAAGCCATTATTGGGTCCATGTCACCGTCTAAAGAACGCGAACTAATTGCCCTGTCAACTGCAAACGCATTAATCTTTATGTTAACTTATGACGTGGAACTGCTGCGATATTGCTCTAAGGAAGCATCGCGAAATTTTGAGGAAAATTGTGATTCAAAATGTAAAAGAGAGTTATGGAAGAGCACTGAGATTTGTACCTATATAAACTGAAGTGGTTTTCACACATTTAACTTTACATTGTAAGCTGCTGCTTCCCACAATTTTTTATACGGAAATCTATACCACAATTTCTTTTTAGCTGAAATTATAAAGACTTAAGTAAAGTCATTCAAATTAAACAACTCTCGCGGTTTCAATGTTAGTACAATTTTGATCTGAATCTTTACCCAAAAAGCTAGGATCTAAGCCAATATAGCGCCCAAATGTTCGAAATTCAGGCCGAAATCGCGCGAACATAAACAATAACACTCAATCCTCTCCTCCGATATAGCAATCTCCAAAGGGAACGTTCCCTTACGTTAATGACGCAGTTATTCATAGTTCGCAACTACGCTCATTATAAGTTGCGATCAAAACTTGCACGATAACCGTTAAGACGTCTAAAGGTAAACGCAAACTTGGTGGAATCTCGACTCGCAAACAGCGAAGAAGAAATATTAGAAGTTGCTAGGCACGACATGCCTTAATACATCTTTGGACTATGTAGTAAGTACGAGTATTGTTTATGTAGTTTTGGTATAGAGACAAAGGCCAGTCCTCAGATGGCCTCCTCAAAAAGTCCTCAGATGAAGCTAGTGAAGTTCTAGAAAATTTTGATAGAGCCTGACGCTTTACAGGAAGGTTGGCATGAAGTGATGATGGAACGCAACATATGGAAGAAAGTGTGGGATACTTTTTCTCAGGATTGGGCAAGTTTAAAGCAAAAAAAAAAATACAAAAACTCTTGTGTACTGCAATCATGCCCAGTCATAAAAAAAAACTGGCATTTTTCCACATTGCAAATGACAGTTACAAATAACAGTGCTATGCGTTATCCAATTATGAATCGTTATTAAGTAATCATTGTGCGAAGGTGTTTTTCTTATGCGGCTTAATAGGATCAGTATCACTTGAAAGTCAAAGTTTGAGTTGTAACTAAAGTGATAGTACTCTACATGTCGAAGACGCTGTTTATATTTTCTGATAGAGTTGTGTAACTAGAAGCTCATAATAATAATAATAATAAGCCCTCCAACTCAACCACACGTCCTGATCCGACCATCTGATCACGTGGGGGGCGGGCAACGCAATGAGAAATTACTGGTGCGGCTAACGTGGCTCTGGAAAGTAGGGTATAGGACCCGAGTAAGTAAGTAAGTATGCATAGGGGAAGAATGAGGAGTAGTAAAAGTAAGGGTATTGTGAGTAAGTAAGTAATCATGAGGAAGAAGTAGGGAATTAGTATCAGAAGGAGGAAGTACAAGTAGGATTTCATTAAGTAAGTAAGTATGAGGAGGAATAGGAGCAAGTAGAATCCGAGTCAGTAAGTAAGTATACAGCTACCATTAGGCTCTTGGAAAGGGATTTCCGAATGAGGCTCAGGTAGAACAACTGATGTTAGTGCAGGATATCAGTTAGGGGCGGTAGCGGAAGAGTATCACTAGCAAGATACCAACGGTAGCGTTCAAAGACTCAGTTAGGCAGTCTACTGCGCACTTACGCTCCCCGGGCTGGGAGCGTAGGTTTCGTATTGTGCCCAACAAACCAATATGAATAGAAAACCTTTATCCCAGCCCCAAGTGCCCGGCGGCTGCGGAGGGAACTACGATGATGGTAAGTGGCTACCTCCAAGGCCATGGGGTGTTAAGAATCCCCGGGCGACGGTTACCTTAAACCATCCGACGACTCAGGCTAATCCATTGGACATTGAATGCATAAACGATAGGCATCATAATAAGCGATACAATTTAAGATCTACCAGACAAAGCCCCATTAGGAGACCTTCAACAAACTCTAACAGCAGTAGTGTCCAAGTTCTCCAGAAAGAGGAACAATACGAACGAATAAGTATAGCTGTATCTCCAACATCGAGTGAGAGTTTGTTTGACTCCCCAGTGTCATCGCCATATCCCTTTGCAGCTCAATTAAGGGAACGATCTTTATCAAGCTCAACTTTGTCAGATGATGTTGTACAGGAGGCAATAGCCATTAATGCTGTACCCATCTCTGACAATAACCGCGTGCGAAAGAAATGGACAAGTGAAATGAACGAATTTATCTGGCGCACATATTTATTAGTCACTGAAAACGAAAGTAAAACACGAGGATATCTTGACCCACTACATCAACTTTTCATCAAAAAATTTCCCGATATGGAAGTGTCAAAACAAAGAGTTGGAGATCAACGTAGAGCCATAATCCGGAATCAGCTAATCCCATACACCACCCTAGAACTAATTAAACAGGACGTTGCTAACCAACTCACATCTGGAACCAATCAACCATCAATAAACATGACAAATAACTCTCAAGACACAACTAGATCGACACAACAAACTAGAATGAGATGGACAGATGACGTAAATGAAGCCATCATTAGGGAATATTACAGAATTACTGAACTGGAACGAAACAAATCAGCTTATCGCAAACAACTGCATAGCCGTATAATAATATTATTCCCACATATTGCTCATGTCTCAGAACAACGTATCGCTGACCAAAGACGCGTGATCATACATAACAAATTACTGACGGACGACTCTATACAAAAAATAAGACGCGACGTAGAAACAGAGATGATACAGTGCACTGAAACAACTTCAGAAAGAAATTACACCCAAGAAACCCAAAACAATCAACTTGATATACCATCATTAGCTACATTCCCTACACAAGAAGTCACACATAACGAACAGAACATAAATAACAATATAGAAACATCACGCAATACGGACGAAACCTTAAATCATAAAATAAAGGATATTTTTACGACAACCTACGCAAAGTACATAAATTCAGACCCCTTGACTAGACCGCGTATTCCAAAGCAAAATACATCAAAAAAGCTAGCCTATATTGTAAACTACCTAAACACAGATATACTACCAAATCTTCTCACATCAGATACCGATTTTAACACAACTCAGACTATCATATACTCCGCAGCGTACACGGCAGCCAGCTGTAATGGTGCTAAAATTAGAGAACAACTAGATACTACAACAGCTCAACACAGAACAAATAATATGCAACCATGGCAAAAAAGACTTAAAAATAAAATTGAAAATCTGAGGAAAGACATAGGCAGAATGACCCAATATATAGCCGGAATTAGAAGCAATAATTTAGTACCCCACATTGATAGAATCAAAGAAAAACACAAAACTCATTCACGCTATGAAGAACCCAACCTAACCAATGAACAATATTTAGACAGTCTAAAACAGAAATTATGTGCAATCACCAGTAGGTTTAGAAGGTATAACAACTGTACGCTTAGGAAAAACCAAAATACTCAATTTAGTTGCGATCAAAAAAGATTTTACAGAAGTCTCAGCACACAACCCGAAGACGCCTCAACTGACGCTAACGTACCATTACCTACACCGGAGAGTTTGCACACGTTCTGGTCGAATATTTGGAGCAATCAAGTCCAACATAACGAAAATGCTGAATGGATCAAAGATGACTTAGTATACACAGAAAACTACAGCGAAATGCAATTCGAATTTATCCCTGTTCATATTTTTAAAGAAGTGATCACAAACACACATAACTGGAAATCACCCGTAACAGACAACATTCACAATTATTGGTATAAAAAGTTCACTTCCGCACATCCATTACTTCACACACATATAAACCAGTTTTTAGAAAATCCCGACTCCCAAAGTATATAACTCAAGGAATCACTTACATGATACCCAAAGATAAAGACTACCTGAATCCAGCCAAATATCGACCAATAACGTGTCTGCAAACTATCTATAAAATTATAACCTCTTGTATAGCTCGTATACTGCACCACCACATCACACAAAATAATATATTAGCCGAGGAACAAAAGGGATGTCGAAATCATAGCCAAGGCTGCAAAGAACAGCTGATTATTGACTCAATCGCCATGAAACAAACTTTAGTAAGAAAACAAGATCTAAACACAATGTACATAGATTACAGAAAAGCATACGATTCAGTTCCACATAGTTGGCTAATCTACATACTTAAACATTATAAAGTTCACCCACTCATTATTAATTTTCTAGAAAACACTATGAAACACTGGAGAACCACACTTGTAGCTAAAAATAAAACCAGGACTATACAGACAGAAGAAATAGCCATAAAACGAGGTATTTTCCAAGGAGACAGCCTAAGCCCAGAGTGGTTTTGCTTAGCTTTAAACCCTCTATCCAAAATGTTAAATAATTTAAATGCAGGACTGGAAATCAATATTAATAACTGTGATAACTACAAACTCACCCACCTTATGTACATGGACGATATTAAACTTTACAGCAATAGCGTAGAATCTCTTCATCAACTTGCAAATACTACAGAAATATTCTCAAACGACATACATATGGAATTTGGAATCGATAAATGTAAGACTTACTCCATCCAAAGCCAAACCATTGAGCTCGAACCTTTTGCCCTCAATTCTGGTGAAGTAATTGAACCAATAGATGAAAATAGCTTTTATAAATACCTCGGATTCCAGCAAAGTCACCAAATAGCACAAAAAGATACAAAAGCTGAAGTTAAAAGAAAATTTAGACACAGATTAAACCTACTACTCAAATCACAATTAACTGGTCGTAATCTAGTACAAGCCATAAATGCATTCGCCATCCCTGTTCTGACATACACATTTGGTATTATCAACTGGTCACAGACAGATCTTCTAAATTTGCAACGTATTATTAATACATCCATGACTAGCCACCGGAAACACCACCCACGGTCATGTATACAAAGACTCACTTTGCCGAGGAAAGAAGGTGGTAGAGGGCTTATAGACATAATTAATCTCCACAACAAGCAAATAACAACTCTGAGAAATTATTTCTATAAACAAGCAGAAGTGTCCACACTACATAAAGCAATTGTTAAAACTGATAAAAGGTACACTCCTTTAAACCTATCCAAACCCAACACGCAACGCAACGAACAAATTACGCAACAGGCAGAAAAGTTTGAAGCATGGAAGCAGAAGTCTCTCCATGGAAGGCATTATCACGACCTGCAACAACCTCATGTCGACAAGAATGCGTGGAACGCATGGTTGGAGCGGGGTGAGCTCTTCCCTGAGACGGAAGCTTTCATGCTAGCTATTCAGGATCAAGTCATCGATACCCACAATTATCAGAAGTACATAATCAAAACACCTAACATTACTGACATATGCAGAAGATGTTGCAGCAGTTCTGAAACTATTCAGCACATCACTGGAGCATGCAAAGCAATAGTTCAAACTGATTATAAGCACCGACATGACCAAGTAGCTGCAATAATCCACCAAATTCTCGCATACAAATATAAGCTCATCTCAGATAAGAAACCGTACTATAAATACAAACCGGAACCTGTTCTAGAGAATAATGACTATAGACTGTACTGGGACCGAACCATAATTACTGATAAGACTGTACATTTTAATAGACCCGACATTACTATTCTAGACAAAATCAACAAATCCGTTTTCTTGATTGACGTCGCTATTTGCAATACCCACAACTTGCAATCCACCCATACCGAGAAAATAGCTAAATATACTGATCTATCCGTAGAAATCAAGACCCAATGGCAAATAATGAGTATAAAAACTATCCCTATAATTCTGTCAACTACAGGAGTTATACCAAAAGCGCTAGAAACTAGCCTCAAAATACTTGACATCCATAAATTAACAAAGTTGCTTCAAAAAGCAGTCATCCTTAATACGTGCAGGATTGTCAGAAATTTTTTATCACTTTCATAGCACTTGGCTCCGGCCCGTGCCATATAATAAATACCTCCATATCGGAGAGAAAACGAAAGTTTTACTACAAAAATAATAATAATAATAATAACGCAGGGGCGGCTTTGTGGCGAGCCGTCGGTGAGTGGCGACACCGCGAACCCTGATTCCCTGGGGCTAAATGAGACCCCTGACTCCTCTCTTGCCTTAACCGGCCGGCTTGGAGTGGAAATCGCAAGAGCTAGGAACCTAAGCTCCAGGGTGGAAGTGTTAAAGGGCATAACGCCGCGAGTAGCGTCTAGTGAAAGTGCAGCACACCTCTCGACACCCTAAGCCGTCCATACCAATGTTGCCCCTCCGCCACCAATATACGGTAGCTATTACGGGAGGCCCATTTAGTGGATGGCAAGTCACCACCCGCCTGGATATTTGAAATGAGGCATTATTTGGCGGGTGCCGTACCTCATTCCATAGACCATATTTTTAAGTCATCGATCACTACATCACAATAGCCCGATATCCTGTAAGTCACATCTAGCAATAGTTTCATTCTACTTTTTGTACACAACATTTTATATGTGTTATAATAAGTGATTGAAAAGGGCCTCTCAGTGTTGGCTTCGGCTCCACTGATGCCTACCAAAGGACCAAGCTTTGCTTGTGAGTTAATGTGATCTTGAATAATAATAATAATAATAATAACCAAAAAAACAAATACCTCAGAACACGTATATGACTATGCAAAAAGCCGTAATTTTGAACACTTGTCGCATTGTCCGGAAATTTTTGCAAGAAGACCTAAACAATCTTTCACTAGAAAATGAGGCTCACTTGGTTTAGGCCCGTGATCCTCATTATACCGAAATATCTTCAATATTTCGAGAAGTGTAACACGTGAAAAAAAATAATAATAATAAATTTTCTACAAACCGCTATGTCAGATTGGAGAACTACACTTTGCCTAACCAATGGAACTGCCACCCTCAGAACAAACGAAATAAAAATAGAGAATGGTATCTTCCAAGGTGACTCTTTTAGCCCGGTATGGTTTTGCCTCGCCCTTAACCCACTCTCATATCTTCTCAATAGTAGCAACAACGGATACAAACTGAACCCAAACACATCCATTACACACCTTATGTACATGGATGACATAAAACTTTTTGCAAAGACAGACAAAGAACTCAACAATCTAATAAAAATTACAGCAGAATACAGCAGTGATATCAATATGTCGTTTGGGCTAGACAAGTGCAGAACCCTTCACATTCAGAGAGGTAAATTCGACAACACCAACTACAATGAAGATACTATAACCGATGAATCATCTGTATTTGCGCAAATGGAACCATCAGACACGTATAAATATCTGAGATTCCAACAATCTAATAATATTAACCACATCCAAATAAAGAAAAACCTTTCTACAGAATACATAAGACGTCTAAATTCAATTTGCAAAAAACAGCTTAACTCCAAAAATCTATTTAAAGCTATCAATACCTATGCGATCCCCATCTTAACGTATTCTTTCGGAATCATTAAATGGACACGCACTGACATCAACCGATTAGAGATTAACACTAGAACAACACTTACCAAACACAACTATTTACATCCTAAATCTGCAATAGAACGAATTTCAGTTAAAAGACAAGAGGGAGGCAGGGGTTTGATAGATCTAAAAGTATTATGGGAGGGACAGGTATGCAACCTAAGAGAATTCTTTCTCTCAAAATCAGAAACAAGTGACATACACTCTGCTATATCTGACTTAGATAATAATTATACACCACTAAACCTAAGCAATAGAGACATTCAATACAAAACACCGCAGACCCATAAACAAGAAAAGATTGATCGATGGCGGTCAAAAGAACTACATGGGCGACACCTTCATGACTTGGAACAAGACCATGTAGATGCAGAGGCCTCAAATAAATGGCTAAAATTAGGGAGTCTATTTCCAGAAACTGAAGGTTTTATCATTGCAGTACAGGACCAAGTAATAAATACGAAAAATTACAAAAAATTCATAATAAAAGATCGTAACATCCAAAACGACAAATGCAGGAAGTGTCACCGCGTGTCCGAAACAATACAACATATCACCGGGGCCTGCCCTACCCTAGCCCAAACCGATTATACACATAGACACAATCAAATAGCCCACATAGTTCACCAAAAGTTAGCAATTAAACACGGACTCATACAGACAAAATCAGTACCATACTACCAATACAACCCAAAACCAGTGCTGGAAAACCTGAATCACAAAATTTACTTTGATAGAGCAATTTTAACAGACAAGACTATACACAACAATAGACCAGATATAACAGTGATAGACAAAATCAATAAAATGACCTATTTAATTGATATAGCAGTTCCCAACACGCATAATTTACAGAAGACTATAACAGAAAAAATCCACAAATACATAGAATTGAAAGAAGAAATTATCAGACTATGGAACATGAACAGAGTTTACATTGTCCCCTTGGTGATATCCAGCACTGGAGTCATTCCTAAACACCTCCTTTACTACTTAAAACAAATTGACCTTCATACCAGTATATACATGACCATGCAAAAAGCAGCTATACTGAACACATGCCGGATTGTTCGGAAGTTTCTACAGGACGAGTTAGTAACCGAAGATAACTCCCACCATGAACTCCACTTGGCTTAGGCCCGTGGCGTTTCATTAATACCGAAACTCTTAAAGTTTCGAGAAAAAATAATCACTGACATAATAATAATAATATTAAAAGCCTTTATTCAACAATCTTACAAAACATATATAAAAAACTTAACTATTTTACTTAATATTAAAATTAAACGTAATATGATTTTAAATTCAACAGTTTTAGACACCGGTTTTATGATTGTCTTGCTTTTCGGCATAGGCCTCCCCTAGCGCTTGCCATAATTTGCGATCTTGCGTTTTCCTCCTCCAAGTAATGCCAGCTATATTTTTAAAGTCGTCGTCCCATCTGCGTCGTTGTCTTCCTTTTCGTCTTTTGTGTTGTCTTGGGCACCATTCTGTCACGATCTTAGTCCATTTATTATTTGTGTTTCTCATCATATGCCCAGCCCATCTCCATTTTAATTTCTTAATACAATATGTCACGTCTCTAAGTTTGGTTTGATTTCTTATTGTTTCAAGTTTTATCTTGTCTTTTATCTTTAGACTGAGCATACTTCGCTCCATACTATGTTGACAGGTTTCCAGTTTGTGTATATTTTGTTTAGTTAGACTCCACGTTTGGCAGCCATATGTCATAATGGGGAGAATACAAGAATCGTATATCTTTTTCTTGGCTTTTAGTGGCACTTGAGAGTTTTTCACAATTTCTTTAAGTGACCAGTATCTTTTCCATGATAGACTTACTCTGTTTTCGATTTCTTTTGTTGTCAAATCTTTTGGTGATATTATTTGACCAAGATATGTGTATTCATCCACGTATTCTATTATGGCACCATTCACTACGATTGGGATCTTATCGAAGTTGGTCATCACTTTCGTTTTTTCAGTATTCATGGACAGTCCGACCTTATTACTTTCCTGGACAAGTTGTTCTAGCATTTCTTGTAGACTTCTTGGATCCTTTGAAATTAGTATTAGATCATCTGCAAATCTTAAGTGGTTCAATTGTGTTCCGTTAACATTTAATCCATAGTTATTCCACTCTAAATTTCTGAATATATATTCTAGTACAGCTGAGAATATTTTTGGTGACATGGGATCACCATCCACTCATAATACAAAACATTAAATAACTATATAGGTATGAGTAAACCCTTGACACCAACATCACCTCGCCATCAATACCTCGCGTTCTTTATTCTATAAAATATATGCAAATGCAAAAACTAAGGTTTCCATGCTAATCCAGTATGGCATAAGTTCTCAGTAAACACGAGCAAAAACGAAAAAATGCAGTTTTTTGTGCACTCGTTTACATTGTAACTTTGAGAGCCACGCAAACTTAGGTGAGGGGCAAAAAATCACACAAATACAACGAAACTTTGCTATGTCAACTTTACCAAATTCGATAAAATAAACAAGTTGAGATTATCAGAAAAAAGCCACTCGTCGAAAGCTAATAGAAAAAAAAACTACGTTTTTAAAACAATTAGATATTTTAAAGAAATCTTATAGCGGTATTATGTAGTATTTAAAGATCTAGACGACTTGACATGTGTGGTAGGTATGACCATTTACAATGCCAAAAAAATACACCCAAAGCAGTAGGTGGACCTGCTAATTCACTTTTACTCCGGACATGAATCGATCAATTTCATTAAAATAGTCATTAAGCACGCGCGTTTATGGCTACCGGCGAGCAGTAGCCGGAAAATTTTACGATGATGGATCGGAAAGGCACACGGGTTCCGTGTCCCAAGTGTACGAATTAATGTGCTTGTAAAAGTCATGCCATGATATAACGCAGGTTTAAAAACTGGTAATAACTGGGTATGAATAATGGGGCTGTAATACGGCAAGAAAAAATAATTTCAATGGTGTAGTTTTGGTCTCGGATATGTTTAAACAGATATAAAAGTTTATTTTTTGGTAAGTATAAAATGTACACAACCGCACATACATTCGACCACAACGTCGCTTACAGTCGCATCAGGCGAGTTGGTGGTCAAGTGCGGACATATTCGCGATAAAAAAAATTAAAAAAAAAAAATATAACTCGTGACATATTAATATTACTAATTTGACAAGTTATGAAATTGTCCATAGATACATATCATTTAATCTAATTAGGCAGATATTTGGATGAAGAATTTTATCGGGCAAAAGTGCCTTAACTACAACAAAATCCAATACTACTGTATATGCTAAAACTACATACACTACCACTACATACACTACCACTACATAAAAAGCATTGGATCATCCACAGACTCTTTAAGGTCTAAAGATAATCCAAATGTTCAAGAAGCCCACTGCCAGTTGGCAGCGTGCCCAGCATGCTGGCTGCATTGCCACGCTGAATGGCAATGCTTATGTGTTGAGCCAAATAAACACCAGCATTTTGGTCAGAACCTCAGAAAGACTTTTGAAAATAAGATTAGCTCCCGGCCCCCACGGACTCAATGTCTAAAATAAGTAACAAAAAAAATTATATTTGTTTGGTGTCTGAATGTTAGTTGTCCCTGTCTTTGTGTGAGGCATAATTATAATCTTAGTTGGGGGCCATTAGATTGAAATGTTACTATTTTATTTTATTTGAAAAAGTTATAAATGAGGACTATCGAGGGAGATGGTGGAGGAGACCTTTGCCCAATAGTGATAAAAATATGGTGTAATAATGATTCAGAACATTGTTGTTGTCTAGAACGATATAATTATTTTACATCTCAAAAATACCTCTCAGTTACAATAGCTATCAAATAAAAATAACGTTTGGTCCGGCACAAAAAAATAAATACGTACGCACACGTGAAACTTAATTAAAACATACCAATTTTTTTATACTAGGGTAGATAACAAAAAGTAGGTAGGTACACTGTATTGGATACTTTCTCGCTTATATTATTGGAATGGTTAATCGTAACAATAATTAATTCTACCTAGGTTCAAAGTCGCGTCACTGCATTTGCATTTCCGACGAAGACTATTTTGGCAGATTGATACTTTGAAGTATTCCTTCATTACTTATGTGAGTAGATTACGCTTACATTTTGTACACCATGTGATAAATTTCTGAGAGAGGTGATACTACTTTTCTTATCAAGATCACAATGCTATCCTACCCGTCCGATGAATATTAGAAAGCTCAAAATAATTAATCACAACAATACCCGTCCTTTAATCCTTTCTCAGCCAAAGAGAAGCGCTGAATTAACTGATTATCATCCAAACGCCGGCAAAATTAATTTATTATGTGAAGCCGTCAAGTAATACCGGATTAAAAATTAATTACAGTTCTAAACTAAGCTTTGGGAACGGTTAGGATGAAAAAGTTTATCGCAGATTTTCACTACGGACCCAACATTTGAACAGCTTGCAAAACACACTAGTTCATATTCAAAAACTCTATCGAGGCAATTAAAACTTCGTTATTGTGAATATTAGCCTTTAGTGGACTTTGTCCGCGATATAATTATATTATTAGTGATAAATATGAATCTCTCATACGCACCCCGACTTCGAGTTCGTCAATTTTTTTCGCACTTGAAGAGTAAATAATATACACAATAATTTGACAAAATAAAATACGAAAAGGAAAATTTTGCTTCGATGCCGAGAGGTGGCACTGAACAAATTCCATAAAAAAAAGTAGTTTACGCGAGTATTCAAATTCATACTCTAGGAACTTGAGATTTAAAATGATAAAATGACACTTTCTATTATTGCTAATAACCTCAATGATGGCAAATTTTCTCGATCTCGTAGAGCGAAAAAATTTAAGTCAGTGTTCTAATTCCTCAAAATTAAGTTAAAGTTTTTCATTTTATGGCAAAACTACTCATAATCAGCTACACTAAACCTTTCTTAATATACGATTTACATGCATAAATAATTGCTGCAAAACGAACAAGCTGCTTGGAAACAAAGAAAGAGGGAGTGTCCAGGTCACTCGCTTGGAAAGCCCGAGCAATGGAAATTCCCATTGCGTGTCAGTAAAGTTGTATAAGTTATAACCACGTGACAGCCGGCTAGGCTATTAATTACAACTGACCAGCTGTATAAATCTAGGGACGTATTCAGGATATTATTTCTTTTATTTAGTTCTTATTTTTAATTCAAGAACATAGTAAAAAATAGCGCCAACAATGTTGTTCCAAGACAATTTTAGGGTGGCCGTTTGTGAACTTCAAAAAAACGTGTTTTGTTTTTAAAAATGTATGGGGAAATTTGATTAGAAACTCATATCTCCAAAAAACGAAATTTTCAAGTAAAATATTTTTATGAAAAAGTGGCCTTAAAAGCGCAGCCTTTAATCGTATTTTGGGTCTATAGAGAGCCGTATCAAGAACATCACTGAGCTTCAAATCGATTATTTTCCTTATAGTTATACTTATATGTAGTTGAAAAACAATGATGTACCGGATTGTGGTACCTAAGGAATAAGAGGTTATATAAAACAGTTTTTCGCAAAGCACAGGTCTAAGTGTTAAGCCCGAGCAATGGAAGTGTTACTTCTACTACACTAGATTGTGTAAAAATTTAAATAAAATGACACGAGGTCATATAAATAAATATTACAACAAAAATTAGTGAAAAGTAAAAGCGCCAAACGATATCTTTAATTGCTTGCCATGTTCTAAGTAAAGTCTAGAACTACTGCTCTGTATTTGAAAGGTACATGGACATAATATCCAAAAACTTACGAAAAATCGATAGGCCAAAATAATATTACATATAATATGCCATAATTACTACCAAATACCAAATTATGCACTACTACTCTGTTCATTAATTTGTCTAAATAAATATGACTTATTAGTCTGGTTTAAACTGATTATATCAGGCAGTAGGTGGTCAAACGCAAACCTATTCAGAATAAAAAAAAAAAAAAAACTGCAACAAATTAAAAATTTTAATGTGTTGTTACAAGTGTATGCATAAATAAACCAGGTAAACCAGTTGTAAAATGAAGTTTTAAACTGCTCCTGAAATCATTATTTAATATACAGGATTATTTCTAATCAATTAGGATCCTTTTAGGGGCTTATTCTGTACATCAAAACTAACAAATTTGTTCTATATCTTTAATTAATTCTCAAAAAAAAAGTTGTTGTTCCATAGAAAAATATCGTTCACAAAATGTATGGAACAGCTGTTTTGTTTTTGAGTTTTGACAAAAGTCGCGGAACAAAAGTTGAAGTTTGTATACAGAAAAAGCCTCTAAAAGCATCCTTTTGATTATCTCATTGATTAGAAATAACCATATATATAACTACGCCACAAGAAGACATACATTTTAAATACATACCTTACCTCTAGATAGATACCTAATTACATACTAAAATATTAACATAAATGCATATTTAGTTGCCTCAAATTTATTTTGTAAATTAAAAAATAGTCCAAGCCCTATTATCCACATCCTTCATACAGCCATACTAAAAGCACAATACTAAACAATACATAGGACGAGTTAGTTGTTTGTAAGTAAGTTGGCTGAAAATTAAATGTTACAGTTACCTACATTCCATTTGAGCTTTGTAAAAGTTTCCTTGTACGGGCTATGTGCGGAGTTGTATTCAGTTTTCACGGCTGAAAACGTTGTGATATAAGGCTTTTGATTGTAATCATTTAGGTGGGTATTTCGTTTTGATTTCATACTTTACTCGTTGATTTAAATGTTTGACGTTTATCAAGCTTTAGTTTAGTTTAAACTTTTTACTAAAACAAATTTAGTAAAATTATAGGCAAAAAACACAATCATAGATGCATGGTTCACAACTGGTTATATCTCGATATAAGGTGGTTCAAATTCTGGTCTCGTGTTAAACAACTCTTTACTTTATTGATAACTCATTATCTGGGGGGTCACACTGGTGAAGAATTCCGTTATTCAATATACTCAGTGAAGCTAAAAACATAGAGTTACATAAAGTGGTTTAATTGTAGTGTAACAACTGGCGGCCTTATGGCTTATAGATATTAATGAATTTGGCTGTTGGCTCTTTACGGCTATTCGCAAAGGAAAAACATTGCTAGGAAACATGGTTAAAGTGTCCTAAGAAGAAATTCAAAGAAAATGGTACCTAATATTTAATAGCGAGGAGAACCGTATCCTGCAACTGGACCACAATGGTTATCTAATATGTGATTTAAAATCTGATAAAAAATCGTGCTCTCTTTCTCTGTAACTAAACAAACTCTAGATTAAATAAGTAGTGTGCAATAAAATAATAATTGTTTTATAGTGCATATAAATATAGGTGTAAAAGTTTTCACCCAGCCAATGGAGTGTAAACAATTGCAATAAGCACACAAGTGGATGGTTCGCAAGTTATTTTCGTTATTGTAAAGTTTTTAAAATATAAAATAATAGTTTATTTTTGTTCTGCAAACAACGAATTATGTTCTGGATTTTTTTCGCTAATTATGTGACTAAATATTTTGTCATGACAACTATTCTCGACAAGTAAGCCCGAGAATTATCGGGACACGTAGCATGTAAATGCAAAACGCTTCGAGCCGGTCTTTCATAGTGGTGGCTTATATTCAGTACCCCTATTGTCTTTCCACCAATGTAAGAGGGAGAGAAGAAAATAAATCAAGTATGGATTGACATTAATAACTAACTTTAAAAGTGCATAAAATCGTTTCATCCTTATGATAGCAACGGGATCACCTATATATTGCAGCACCTCTGCTATTGGCAGAGGTGTTGCAATTGACATTTTACGACTCATCTACGTTTTTGAGGCGGTAAAACACATAATTTACCGATTTAGCAGTTTTCAGTAGCAACAAACAGAATCCACAACCATTTGAGGTTCGTCTAATCCACAATACTATTTCGTAAGTACATTTAGAAAATGATGTATGCTTTGTTGCACTATTTGCATTTCCAATATTCCGAGTAAAAGCAGCCGCAGCACTGATGGATCCGGCTTTTAGGATGTTTCTAGCTCTGATGGAAATTATTATTCTTGTTGAGATTTTGAAGTACGGATATTTAGTACTTATGTATATGTAAATGGCTGGAGGCCGTAGTGCATAGAGCGTGGTCTCACAAGGTGCTTTTAGAGATCATCTAAGTTAAGAAGCGTTCAGCACGGTCAGTCTTCAAATAGGTAACCGCTAGTGGCATTGAGAACTGAGCGCTACTGTGGTTCCGAAGACACGTTAAATTCTTGTTGTATTGGTGTAGGTAAGTCAGAGGTCTTCCGGTAACTTTAAAAGGCTAATATCAGGGATTGCCATTTGTATTCATCATTATGACCACCATTTTCTATGTGGCCAATATCTAAATGGCTAAAAAGTCAGATGTTCCACACAAAAACCTGGTTTAATCGCGATCTTGGGATTTTTACTCTGAGTTGAATAAAATGAAAAATAATAATTTGAGTTTGTCGTAATATCATGAAGATTGAAATTGCCATGTATAGTATATTGCCATTACTTCATCTCTGGTAGAGTATATAATGCTAGAATATCTGTTCTTATGTGGCTACGTTAAACAAACGTTTCCCTAAGTACAACAAACTAGCTACCCGATTAAGCTGCGCTTTGCTTCGCACTCAATTTGACTGCCAAAGCCACCAAAAACTAACATAGTTTTTCTTTAATAAATTATCCCACAAAATGATCCCATTTTCATGTAAAATGGGATCAAGACGAGACCACACTTCGCAATTGAAAAAAGTTATCAGATCTTATGTAGAGCCAAGTTTCTAACTCTACAGGATTTAAATCTTCAAGCTCTTACTTCACAAACTCTACACCTTGGTCAATATATGCAATACAACGTATGCGGCTTGCTTTCTTGGCGGGGGAATACCGTGTCCTCAGATTTTGTACCAAGTGTTATTTTACGAAGTGAGATTTTAAGGCGCGTTGCAAAACTACATCTTGTTTTTATTTTTGTATTTATTTATAGTATCGTGTTAAGCTAAGGAAAGTAAAGTAAAGGAAATCGTTGTGTTCAGTTACCTGTAACTTAGTAACAGTTTCACGAAAAAATAACCTTAACTTAAGTAACTTAACATTTTTCTAGGGAACTAATATTTTTTTGCACTACTAAAATGCTCAACATGCTCTATGTTCTTTGTTGTAGGGAAATTAATTGTGCACTTTGCCAGTTGATTTAATAGGCCTTTTTAGATTGCGATAATTATATGCGCGTGCGTGCTTTCAACTTTCTAATGCAATGCAAAACTTCTTTCAATTAAGCACTTATTTATAGTTCCAATTTTTTTCCCTTGGAAAAATATAAGATAGAGTTAACATGCTTTAATAAGTAAGTAGGTTTCACATTGTTCGACGTTGTCGTATCAGTCATCGGATGTCCACCAGTGTCCATCCATATATCCATCGGTTGGAAGCGGCTTGCATCAAGCGCAATAATGAGGTCATCTGTCTACCTTGTCATACGCTACATTTCAGGCTTGACATAAAACTAAATAAATCATTGAAAAACTAATTGCTACGTAAGGTATAGCCCTCGAAAAGCATTGTTTCTCAGCGTGGTAATGCTGCAGGCATGCTGGGCACGCTACCAACTGTCAGTGGACTTAAGTATTTGAATCATCTCTAGAGTAATATCAAAGTAGTTTGTTGATAATCTAAATCTTTTTTTATACTAGCAGCTGAATACATTTGTTGTACTTTGTACATATTATTTCTTGCTTGTTGTTTTCTCTTGTTTGTTTAAGAAAAATTTACGGGTTCTTTTGAACAAGGCAACTAAACTTAGAAAGCCTCGTAAACCATGTCATCTTATTTCAGAATAGAATAACATTTGCCCAAAACATGAAACAAACATTAACTCTTCAAGAGAATTAGACGTGGCTGATCCTCTTCACGCCAATTTTCGCAAGACTTAATAACCTGAGGGGTCTAAAGAATTTTCTTTCATTAAATGGGGAAGTCTACCTAATATTTTTTCGGCTTAGGTAAAAAAGTTATTAAGTCTGAAACAATTTTAAAAATTTTCAGACATGGAAGGGCTTTTGTTTTTTACGCTATTTTTCACAAAATATTCAACTATTGTAGACTTGACAAGGCAAATATTTTTGAATTCATTCATTTAAAATGTTTACTAATATACCTATATATAACGGGTGTATATTTTATGTGTCGTCAAACCATAAATAACAACTTCTCGTAATAATTATTAAGAGCCGTATTCAAACAAATTAAATTTAGACTTTTTCTATTTCCAACTTATTATTTATACAGAATTTGACAGGTTTTTAGTCCTTTTATATATATATATAAATACCTAATATTTTTCAATTATATACTACTTACCTGAAATTGCAACACTACTAGCCAAACCGCTCCGTCCATCCATGACCTTTGACTTTCTTTCATTAAATGCTCAAGAATTCTCGCCCTGGGACGCATTTTCCCTTGAATTAGCTCGCGTTTATTTAATACTTGTGACAATCAGATGGGACGAGTCGGGGGCGAAATAACAATTCGAGATGTCATCTCATTACGCGCCTTCTTGCTTTTGAAGGTAGAGACGAGGCCAGAGTGGAGACAATGGATAAAAAAATCTAAGGAATAATCAGTCTTGCGCCACTCTCGTGGATTATTTATCGTAGGTACTTAGTTCAAACCACGAAAGTTTTGTTGTAGTAATTGACGCATCAAGTCGTTTAAAAAATTCCATGCTTGATAATTTGGTGCCACACATTCTTATTTTTATTTGGTGTGAGGCGATAAGTCTAGCACTGACGTCCCGCATGGGGTGTTTTGTGCATTTTCCCCTCCAGCGTCTATTCGAGCAAACCCAGCTCCCTAAATTAACGGTGTAGCTCTGGGCTACTAGCACAACAACCAGTTGGATGGTATATGAAATGGAAATGACGATGATGGCGACTGTGCCATACATGTTTCAACATCATAATCAGCAGCCTGAGAAGATCCACTGCTGGATATAAAATGCTTATTCTCCGTTGTGCCATTCTTAATCATCTCGGATTAATTTCATCCACGTACCTTTGACCCGTGATGAGTCTGATGTCGTCGACCCACCGAGGTGGTGATCTGCTATGGAACGCTTATCCGCTTTTGGAAAGGTCTCGGTCGGCATCTACTTCATTTGCCTTCCTCTGCAGTTCTTAGCAAAATATTGTTATTTTATTCAGTCAAAAGACCACAAAATGGCGCACTTGAAAAAAATAATGTTTCTTACTTAATACAGCAAATACTATTCACAAAAATCAATATTGTAAGATACAATAATTACGGGAGTATCTTTTTAACAATCCCTTGTAAAGTACGTATTCTAACCTATAATCTATATTATTGCCTTTGTGAAGAGAATCACATCAGTAAAATTCAGTACATTGATTTAGTTTTTTTTTAGTGAGGCTTTCTTATAACGCCACCTTAGATTAATCTCAAGGAACAATGTGCGAGTCTCGCGAACTTGAGATTGCGTTATCGCATAACGACTGCTTTAGAAAATATATTTCACTCACGGAACGATGTTTACTCCCACTTTGCTTTTATGCTTTGGGAAAATATGATATTACAGATCTCAGGTGTGTTTGTGTTATTGTCATCTGTGTGGCTGTCAGCTTTCTAAGGAAATAACTTTAAATATCTTTTTCTTGTTATGGTAAGTATTACGGAAACTTGTTGCAATTTTACTAATACTTTTTACTCTAGTGAAAAATGCAGGAATCATCTGAAATATTAACTAAACCTAAGTCTGATAAAAATGTCTAAGAAAAGGTTCCATACAAACAGATTATTCATTTTCGACAACATTTAAATTAGTCAGATGATTTTTTTTTGTGAGTTCTGAGTTAGAGCCAAAAAAAATTAATTTGATGTAGGTACTTAAGTTACCCTTAAGAGATTGTGCATAAACCCGGTATACAAGCTGAATCAGACAACGTGGCGGATGACCCAATCCTCGCGCAGCTGTAAAGTGAGCTGTTAAGTCAGTCAGTGCGGTCCTCCTAACATCCCAGCCGCCAAGTTGTATGATTCGGGCTACACCTTTACCTACCATTTAAAATTCAGCACTTTGCACAGCAATACATTGCATAGCCACCGAAAAATCTAAAAGTACAACCTAAAATTAATTTGTTCCAAATTCAAAATCTTTAAAAACTTTACTTAGTTCCACTGTATAGTTTTATTCAACTATTGCATGAAAAATATTCATAAAATTTCAACTACGTTCATAAAAGAAACAACATCTTAAACGAATACAATATTCTCTGAAGGAAACTTTATCAGTGCGCCTGGAATATGAATTCTACAACGTCTACACTTTTAGCGCAGAATAAAATAAAATTTGAATGTGAACCTTTGTCAAGTGAAGCGTGTAATAGGTCAACTGTATTGCATCTTGCATGAATGCGAGCGTAACAGCGCAAATATGCAAGAGTCTCGTATCTCGTGAGATGAGACATGTCGTCTCAATAGAGGTGGGCTTAAACTTGTACGAAACTCTCTATTTTATATAAACTACTTTAATGTTTGGTACTGAAACGTAGTCTCTTACCATGGGCCTTATTAAAAAGCTCCAAGTAGCCCAATGAGCTATGGAGAAGAGGTATCTAAGCTCGCAGTATCTTTAGGAGATCGGATCAGAAATGAGGAAGAATCAAAGTTACAAACATAGCCCAGCGGATTGGCAAGTTGAAATGGCAGTGGGCAGGGCACATAGCATGGAGAACTGACGACCGATGGGGTCAAAAAGTTTTCAAGTGGAGACCACGTACCAGCAAGCGCAGAGAACACAGTGGTGGAGCACAAGGTGGTCAGATGATCTAATTAAGACCGCAGGATCACGCTGGATGCAAGCCGATACCAACCGGTCCTAATGGAGATATTTAGGGGAGGCCTATGTCCAGCTGTGGACGTCCTATGGCTGATGGATGGATGGATGACTTAAGTGTATACTGTATAGGCCTAGCCCGAATCAAACCTCTTAGCATCAGTGCAAGAGGCGAGCACATTCGTTATGTCAGCTGCACGAGAAACAGAAATGTGCACAGCTTGTAGCTCACTTTACAAACGCCAAGATCTATGATTCGGCCTATAGCTCCAATAATTTCACAGTTAAAAAACCCCAATTCATGAGCGCTCACACAACATTTAGAGGCCTTAGTATGGGTTCTAAAGTAAACGAAAGCTATTGTCTTTTCCGTGTAGCTCTACATTTTTACACACATTTTTGTTAGTTTTCCCTCGTTCCCGCCAAGTACTATTTACAAAAAGGCATGGAACCGCACTTTTGTAGTTTCCGTTTACATATAAACTCATACTTGCTTCTTTGCTTCTCTGCAATGTTCGAGTCTGTTTTTCAAACATGCTATTTTTGCGACGTACTAGTATTTACTACCTACATACAAGTGTCTCGCACGCCGGGAAAAAAAAGCTACTCTCTAGATATCTAAGATATATAGGTAGATGCACGAATGCGCCGCCGCCATACGTTTGGTGACTGCTTGAAAGCACAGACGTGCTTGCAACTCAGCATTCAATCTTTCCCGCGCAGAGCATATAACCAGCAGACTACTCGTAATTTACTCGTACCTATCATAAAACTTATTTTCAGAATAGCAAGAATTTTGAACTTCATTTTGTTTGATGGTGTCTAAACAAAAATTGGCCAAATAGTACGAGTCGGACTCGCGCACGAAAGGTTCCGTACCGTACCGTTAACAGCGAGCAAAAAACTAATAAAAATCACTTTTGTTGTATGGGAGCCCCCCTTAAACATTTAGTTTTAGTATTTGTTGTAATACCGGCAACAGAAATACATCATCTGTGAACATTTCAGCTGCCTAAACAGCTATCATGGTTCATGAGATACAGTCCGGTGACAGACAGACGGATATCGAAGTCATAGTAATAGGGTCCTGTTTTTACCCTTTGGGTACGGAACCCTAAAAATGACTAAGTAAATTTCTAATAGACGCTAGTGCCTTTTTTGTATCTAATATAAGCAAATTTTATATTAAAAAAAATATGTATGCCTCTAAACATTTCAGTCACGTTATCATATGAAAACCTCTGTAAAAACTAACCAGATTAAAAATCGGTTATTCCAAACTGATTGCCGATAAAATCTAGTTAAGGGCTATTACGTTTAAGCTTTATTAACTCGATCTTTATTTACATTGTATGTAATAAAAATGGGTCAATTTTTGAATTCATCCCTCATAAGATGATTTTCCATCGATCCAGCCGTAGAAAGTCCAATGCTGGACTCAGGCCTCTTACATGTACTTCCATTAAAGCCGGTCGGAAGCAGCTTGCATCCAGCGCGTTTTCATAGTCATCGTAATATGTAATAATTGTTATGATAAGTTCGTCCATGCTGAAAAAATCTTGTATATTATATTGCACATTTACACATGCTACTCGTACTAGTTTTATTGTCTTAGCTTTCATGGGTAGACGGTAAGGTTGTGAAAAAGGCCGACCATACTGTCGGCTAACATGATTTGTGACTCACCCTACAAAGTAATGCCGCGTGAGTAGTGCCAACATTCGGATTGGAAATTTTTATATCGGCTATAAAATGAACGAAAACAAAGCATAAAGTCTTTATAAAATGGGTACTGTTTCATCGAGTGCCTGTTAATTTAAACCAAACGAAAATTTATTCGAATTAAAGGTGCCAAATAAGTTAGAAATTTTATAGAAATACTGAATGGACGACTAAAGTCGAGCAAAAACAAATGCCTAAATCTGCGACAAACTAAATAATTATGCGAGATACTAAATATTCCACTTGTTTCATTGTGACTGTAGGCTCACGTTGGATGCAAACCGCTTCAATCAGTCTTATTGGAAATCTATAGGGGAGGCCTATGAACAGTTTCACACCTAATCTACAAAACCGATTTGCTTCTGGCGCTTCACCACCTAATCTTTAATGTGACGATATTCAACGAAACTTTTCTCTAATAGTTGTTTGGTCTAGTGACATATTTGGCAAATGATAAATGTTCCAACTGTTTTTGTCATTATAATAAACAATTAAGTGCAGTTTTGAAACTATTACACCATAACTCTTAGTAATATTACAGAACAATATACTCATTATTTAGAGATCTTTTCAAAAATAGTTTCATAGTAATTGGACGTGAAAGACGTTCAGTGGACGTTACGGCACGAGCGGGATGAGATGAGATTAGACTAGGCGAGACATGTCGCCCGAGTGCATTTCCTTGCAGCCGGGACAGCCTGCGGCACTGTAATGGAATGTTTACGTGATGGCCCGATCACCGCACAGATATAGAGAATGTATTTGGTGATAGTTATTTATTTAAGTCTACATTGCCTTATAATGTCTAGTTACAATCATAATTATGAAAATGTTATTTTTAATCTGGGATGTTTGTGGCCCGGATATCAGGGTTTTAAAAATTTTATATTATTTTTTTATTCCACAGATGATTTTTTTTACATATATTTTCGCGTAGTATAAAGGTTATAAACAATACATGTACAACCATGCTGCAAATTTCTATAACAAATACAATACTCCACAAATTTTGTTACAGATCAGGTCTGGAACTCAACACCTCTTGATAGGTTTAGGCTTCTAGGTTCTAGGAAAATAAATTTGAGCATTAAGACGCATCTAATTGCTATGAAAAGATAATTCAATTAATTTAGTTTATTTGAGTTGGTAACAAAATTAATAAGAAAAACTGTAGAAAAAATATTGTCAGTATGTCTTTTTCATGGAGTTATTTTCTAAGATTTATTTTGGTCAATCATAATTATAGTCATAGCGGGAAGTGATGACTAAACAAGACAACAGAATTCTCCATAAATTAATTAGCATAACTACACTGCCTATGTAGTAGACATTGAAAGCGAGTGGCACGTTCTGACTATAAATCAATATGCAGCTGCAGCCCGACAGCGGAATATTGACGGATCTGCACTGCTTCCCGTGTTTGACTTACTAGCTTCTGCACTTCCACAAATGTACTACAGACTAAATATTACAACTACAATGTACCATGTATTCTATCCGAGAATTGACGGGGCAGCAAACCTTTGAAGCTTAAGAGTTTTTAAAACATTAGAACATTTATAATCGCACGCTAAGCATCTCTTTCGCTGAATGATTTTAAATACTTGCTCCTGCTCTTACTCAGTTTTGTGACCATTTTCGAATATGTCGTAGCAAGTTGTCATATCAAAAATTGGGCGTCTAAAATGGAGACCATATAACGCAAGCACAGCGTAGGACATCCATTCACGAGGTGGAAAGATGACCTGATTTAGACTGCGAGATCGCGCTGGATGCAAGTTGCTTGCCTTTGATTCTATTGGAAACTAAAATTAAAATTCAATAAAATACTGTATTTTGGTTTGTTTCAGTGAGTCAAAAAAATCAGTTTGGTTTCAGAACTGGCAAATCCACAGAGGACGCTGTAGTTGAACTAGTCAATCAAGTCACGATCAAAATCGAGTAAAAAAAATGAGTTAGCTAGTGATTTTGATGCTGAATAAAGGTGTTCTTTATTTTTTGACCGACGAAACGGAGGAGGTACTCAGTTCGACGCATTTATTCTTTAATTTTTATGTATAACCACGCATAACTTTTTACGTAGTAGTCCAATATCATTTTTTTTTATTGAAAGGTGAGTACTTTGAAGTAGGTTCCATTTGAATTGTAACGTAATCGGCTGAGCCATTTTCGATAAATCAACAATATTGTGAAAAACGCTACATCGATCCGTGCGAAACATTCGCGAATTCTGTACACGGTTGAAGTCGGTCATGCCATTTTTTGCGAAAAATAATTATTTACTAGCTTAAACGTTTTTTAACTAAACATAGATAACATAATTGAATGAACTCTGCCGACAAGATTAAAATATGCAAACTCCGTAGATACATTTCCTCAATAAAATTATATCTCGGAATTTTCAACCAAAACGCGGACAAATTTCAAGAAAATTAATTTGCATTTCTCGTGTCTCCGCTCCTTCACAAACAGACATGAGAAATATTTTACTTAAACGCTGACATTTTCTTCCATTAATATTTAATTGAGTACTTAAAAGAAATTCTGATGGCTTCCCCGAGCAAATAACTAGAAATGATTTAAATAAAATCTTGTGCAACGTTTTGTAATTTTTAATGGATTGAAACTGTATTTTTTGCGCTGTGACTTCTTAAATGATGGATGTTGCCATCATCACTATATGTACTGTACTGTACCAGTACCAGCCTTTTTATTAGTCCACTGCAGGATATAGGCCACCCGCGTAGGGTGTCCACTACGCAGTCTAGTGCGGGTTGGTAGATTCACATACGCCATCGAATTACTTCTACGGACATAATTATGTTTTGCATGATTCCGCACAACGCGCAACGTTTTCTCTCACCGAAAAGCCAGTGTATGAAAATCCATATAATATAAATTCCAAAGAACTAATTGGTACGGGACCGGAATTTGAATCCACAACCTCACAATTATCAGGCGGGTATCACTAACAATCCCATCAAAACCAATACTTAGATTACTATTATTTTATTGTTTATTACATAGAGCATTCGATCGAAGTCGGTTTATTCAAACTTTATACCCTTGCTGTTTCCACAACATCACATGCACAATTAGTAAAGGAAATTACCACAGTAAATTCCATCTGACTTGCTCGACAAATATATCAGATGGTTATCCAACAAACACAATCATTTTGCTTGTCGCCCTGTTTATTTACTCCCAAGCCGATGGCTTAATCAGACCTGCTTAAAGTTTACCCTGTCTAAATAATGCGCCGTCAAACATTACGCGCTCCAGTTAAGGCTGTCGCGAATGTAACTGTATATTATGCACTTTCCCCAAGATATCTTGACCTACCCTGCCTCTCTATCCCATACTCATTTCAGAAGTGTCAAGTGGAACTGTATGTAATTGTAGGGTTCAAGACATGGTGGTAGCTGAAGCAGTGTTTAGGTTACTAATACGCTTCGCAAACACATCCCTTGATCCGCTTATATTTTGTGTATGGGCCAATTTGTACTCTTATACCGTGTGAATAGAAGCTAGTATGGTTATTCAAAGATGTGGGTAGGTGGAAGATAAAGTGATCTGAATAATCGTAGTAATTAGGTATGTAGATTTAGAATAAGTGCATTGTTTAATATCGCGGGGGCTCAACTGGAACTGCGACCTATTTTTACAATTAGAGTAATCTTACCTAATAAGTGGTAGTGTATGACTGTTTAATCATTTGGATGTTCTAACAGTTGGATTAGTTACGTTGATGCTAGTACCGGTTAAAGATAGACCGATTTTCCAATCGACTGATTTTTATTCAAAAATGTTCAGCTTTAGGCATCTCTATACATCAAAAACCATGACATACGGCAGTGCTCATTCCCGAACTCTACTCATGATTGCCAATCCAAACACTGTGTCTAAACCAGCTAGCTACTATACTTTAAATAGCCGAAGTAGTCTAATGGTAATGACACCCGCCTTACAATTGTGAGGCCGTGGGTTCGAATCCCGGTCCCGTACCAATGAATCCCTAGGAATTAATGTACGAAATTTCACACCACGTGCTTTTTGGTGAAAGTAAACATCGTGAGGCAACCTGCATACGTCCGTAGAAGAAATTCGATGGCGTATGTGAATCCACCAACCCGCACTGGGTCAGCGTGGTGTATATGGCCCAACCACCCTTTGTGGGTAGGCCTACGTCCTACAGTGGCCTATTAAAAAGTCTGGTACAGTATAGTAAAGTATGCTGTAAATAAGAATACTTTAGAATACTTTTAGAGTATACTTATGGACGTGATACATATTATAGGACATCATTTTAGTTATCGTTATGATCAACTCTATTTTGAGACTCACCCCTAAAACGCGACCATCACTTACTTCCTACAAAATGTACAAAATTAACAGGAGTTCTTTTATTTTTACATTTTCAGAACGGTTTTTTTTAAACAACAGTCAGTCGTAAAGTTAGCAATGAGTCTTTTGTGATGTGTATCTTAGGATTATAATGTGTCTTTTGTCCTCCTTTAGAAAAAATCCAACACACCTACCTAGAGCTACACTGTGACAGCACATTACTTCAAACTATACTCTCAAACTAATAACCATTACCATTCCAATTACCTCTACTTCCGTGACACAAATTTTATTGCCTCCTATAGAATCCAATGTATTAATAAAACGCCAACAAAGCTACATAACAGCTAATATTTCCGCTTCATAAACTGACATCTGGGACATTATAACAAGAAAACGAAGATGGCTTGGACATTAAACGAATATTGCAGCAATAAATCTTGAAAGGTGAAAGAGCAAGGAAAAATATAAATAAAACGAAAGCCTGTTTTGACGTTTCGCTGGAGAAGCCTTATTTCTTAGTCGCAGCAGCTGTCCTGTTATATTAAAATGTATGATAAACTCTCCTGTCTAATGACCACAGAATGTGTTGTCAGGATAAAGTATTCCCCCGGTTGCGCTGGGAAGTAAGAAATATTATATTCTTACTTTAAACGGGTACAACCCCGTAAAGTCGATTGCTATAAACAGAGTGCATTTCTAGACGAATAAAATACGCCAGAATATCATTCTGCCGTCATAAATCAAAAATAAACACCATATAATCCTGTATCTAAAAAAATAGAAGTCTATTGTTTTATTGAACATTCTCATGGACTAAATATTCTCGAAAGTCTCGTAGGTTAGCTACCACTCTTGGGCTTGTGACGGCAGCGTCGGCAGCATTGCTGTCATCAACATTACCGTCTTTTGTTATAATTTAAACCCAGAAATTGAGAAAAATGGTTTTTCAATTTTTTTAATGAAAAATCGATGAATTATTGTGAATGTATGAGTGATGAGTTATTATTATAATGCTGTATTTATTTAATTTCTTAAATGTAAGTTTTTTTATAACAAAAAATATAAATATATACCTATAGAGAACCTAAACCTAGAGTGCCGCCGGCAACGGGGCAGGACCCAAGCTACCGGTGATGGGGGCTACAGGCTGAAGAACCTCCGGACAATGCGTGCCGTGTCCAGGATCACTGCCTTCTGAATCTGGCCCTTGACCCAACCGTCTACCAAGAGCCTCTTGAGGTGTTGGTCGAAGCTCTTCGCTATTGAACCGTTCACCGACACGACTATCGGGACAATGATCATCAAGTCAACATCCCACAAGGCGGTAGCCTCGTATTATTGTCATTAAATCTCGCATCTGTTCACTTGTCTTATTTGTTTCATACTCGCATTTCATTAATTTTTATTTTAGGTAAGTAATAGTTTTGGAACTGGCTATGAGAAAATATAAAATGAAAACACCCAAGAAAATTTACTTAGATCCAACTGGCAATACTGACCGCAAGATTTAAATCTGAAAGAGACTTTTTGCCAACGACTTACTTTTTACTTAAAATGGGAAAACTTTCTTCGGTTTTCTTTTGTTTCGTATTTGGAGTGTTTGTTTATGAATCTGAGTACAAAGCGCTAACGCTGTTGTTTTGCGAAAGTAATTTACACTTTGCGTACCTACCCTCGATTCTCAAGATCTTTGTTAGATGTTGACTTAGACTATTTTGCTAAATTGAGTTTTTTGGTTGTTGTCTTTCTTTCGGTGCTGTCTGTCATTTTGTAAGCAATCTACCTGTGAAAGGTACAAACATTCTTAATCAAATATCTTGGCTTATGTGATGTTGGCAATCTATGTGCAGCTATTAAGTGAGCTTCAGTCAAGATTGGATTTTCTGCAGCTTGTAGCTAACATCACAACAATCAAGATTTTGATTCAGCCCATACCACTTTTAAAATTTTGATAATGAATGATATGGGGTTTAACGTTTTACATAATTACATTGTGATAGTTTACCCATCTCTAAAACATTCTGCCATTATATCTAGATTGAATTCCGAATATTCCAAATTGTTGATACTATGTAACTTAATTAACTTGTGTAATTACATGTGACAGGATGGTTAGGATGCCGCTGGGACGTAACTAATGTTACACAGGTAACCTGCCTCCGCGGTCAGATTAAGGCTTTATATTATGCCAAATGGGAACAGATCGACGTAGAAATTGTTATCTTAGTTTTATTTGCTAGATAAATTTGCTTTTGACTACATATTGCCTGATCTGAAACAGATGCTGCCTATAACGGGGCATACCTTAAATACTCCAATGTGTATTCGTCAAAAGTCAAGTCTAAGATTTAACGTAAATCATCGTGATCATTAAACCATGTTTGGTACCTTCCATTTTGTAAGTACTATTTTTCCGTCCAGTGGTTGCGTAGTAGAGATTGCTGTCAGCGATAAGGTCGCCATTTGTACTAATTTAAGATGTTAAATTTTGTACCAATGTTGCTTGTTTTAGTACTCACAACAAACATTTAAAACTGTTTGTCTGTCTGCAAACATAACTTTCTACTTTGTTGTTTTAACCGTTTAGCCAAAACAGAGGACTTCAGGCGGCCTAAAATCTCTGACACTAGGGCGAGCCACCTGGCCTTATGAACTTACATACTTACTTTGCACTATTTTTTTTCTCAAAGTCTTAATCGCTATAGCCACTAAAATGATTCTAATGACCTAACAAAATATATTTAACTAGCATAAGATTTAAATTCAAGAGCATTTTTTGCTAAAAGCGTACCATTTTAAGTGTCGCTATGGCGCCACTCTAATTCCTTGCAACGTCAAAAAGATATTTCCGTCCACTTATTTTCACATTAGCTTTAATTATAAAATGGAGGCAAGCGTGTATTTAGCTCTAACTACAGGTTTTTACTTAGTCAGCTTAGAGCTTAACTAAATATATTTTGTCACGATGTTGTTGCGCCTAGCCATAAGTTGGACAGATGACCTCATTATGACCGCAAGATCACGCTGGACGCAAGTCGTTTTTTGATGGCCTTATTGAAGATGCATAATGGGAAGCCTATATCCAGCAGTTGACGTCTTAAGAATAAAAATAAGTTTTATTCAAATTCAGAATAGGTTTGCGTTTGACCACATACAGCCTGATGTTGAGCAGATAAGCGGTCTAAGTTGTAGCACGCTTACCTAGAAGAACAAGTGAGAGAAGAATGTATTTGCAGAAGAAAGGAATACCTTTTCGTTTTTTTTTTCTCACCAATCGTCATTACTATTATGAGCAGAATTGACTCTACATTAAGCTATGTCCCATTGTTCACTGTTCAGCCTCGTATAGTCCACTTGTTGGCTACATTTATATCGACAATAATCTCACATTTACTGTGACAATGCTTGTTATCAAATTCTGCCGAAACAGCAAAAAGGTTGTAGATCTGAGAATAGGTCGTAATTCATTATTTTTTTTTACATCCAGCTATGTGACAAGGGTACCAAGGGTAGGCTTGCCATGTCAATAGTTTTTATTATCTTTGTTTCTGTATTAAACGCAGGTGAATAGCTACGTGATACTTCAATAAGTGCATCGAATACAATTAAATTAACCTTATTATGAGCATTCAACTATTTTGAAGACTATTTTCTCTAACAAGACAGTCAAAATGGATTCGAAATCCACGTAGCTGCTATAATTACAATTTGCGAGACTGTTCACTCTAAAAAGCACGTTTATTTGGTGCACAGCAATTAAACCATTAGTAAACACCATCTCTTACTTAGACTTTAGGTACACAGTTATTTATTTCGTAAGGTAGATGTAGAAATAAGCTATGAATACTTTCTTTGTAGAAAAAAAAATCATCCATCATTACCATCCATTCATCAGCCGTAGGGCGTGCACTATTGGTCATAGGCCTCCTCTATGGATTCCCAATAAGATCAGTCGGAAGCGGCCTGCATCCAGCACTTTTCTGCGATCTTTATTATGTTATCAGTCCACCTAGTCGGTGGACGTCCTACGTTGTCTAAAAAGATATACGAGTATCTTAACAAAATCACTAGTTAAAGTTATTATGATTTATACCGCTACATACTGCTGTCAAATTTTGTTTGCATTTATTATATTATACACCATTTATTTGCACAGATAATGCTCCATTGACGCTATTAATCGATTTATTATTACGACGGCTATATAACGGATACCGCTGTCCTAGGAGCTTAACACATCAATTTTACTTAGTAGCTAACTTTTATGAGCGTTTTTTGGAACCAATTATGACTATGTTAAGAAAACAACATCGTTGGATATATGTCTAAATTATTGTTTTTTCTTCATGCCAATATCACTCTCAGTAGGACGCCATCAAATGAACAGACAGGTTGCCAACAAAACGTTTACTATATCGATAATATCTCTATTAGGGGTTTACGCCATCTGTCATTACCATGCCCAGACGTGTCTTACCCTGCGCCACTTGAATTGCATGTTAATCGAATATCTTGGAATACAGAGCAGCAATAATTTACAAGAAATGATTTAGTGTAAAAACAGGCTAGCCATTAAGCTGTAACAAGTACTAGTTTATAGTCAATAAATCAAGCAAAAAAAAACACAGCCGTACATAGTTTTCTCGAAGCCATCCTGGGCATTTTCAACTGCCTGTAACTTCGTTGCGATTAAAGCTAAACGAATGATTCTTTTTCTAAAGAGGAAGCAGGAAATACAACTATTAAATACCTACGTATTATACATTATTTTTAGTACTTACTGGCTTTTCTGTGAAAGAAGACATCGTGGGAAGGCCTGCATAGGTCCGTAGAAGAAATTTGATTTAGTATGTGAATTCACCAACTCGCTTTTGTTATCTGATATGACTAAAAAAAGGGTATTTCTGCTTCTAATTACTAAGTATGGGTAAAGTTTCTGTCTAAATCTAACTTAGGTACGTGTATCCAAGAAGATAACAGGTGTAACTTGGAAACGGGAATGCCTCCCAAAGGGGAATAAGTCAACCGTACCGTGGACGTGTAGCGTTATAACATATTATTGTCTAAATATTGTCCTAACCAGTATTTTGCGAAGAATCGCTTTAACTTATTTTGATACTTTGTTTTATGACTTTACCTCCGATTTATACCGACTAAAGCTTTTCTTAAAAGTGTGTACCAATATGCTGATTTTGATTAAGTTATGTTTAAATCTTCAGATTCAGATTCAGATAAACTTTTGTTTCATAAGGATAAATCATTGCATCCTAATATGGATACATTTTTGGAATAACTTCAAATGTAACAAAACGGTGAAGAACAATATGAAAATTCTCTTTATAATAATTCCTAGCGCGGCTAAAAAACTGTGTGCAGATGTGAAATGTAGCATAATTTAAAAATATGTATTTCAAAAAACTTAACGTTTAATGAACTATAATAAGCCTAAAAATACAATAAGTAGGCTAGTTAAAAAAACAATAAAACTTGTAGGTACTAAAATAAAAATTAAACTTATCTAAAATCCCCGTGGCAGAAGAAATTATTATTTGTAATAAATTGTTAAAGTCATTCATTCAGTCATCACGATTTTATGTGCAATAAATGCAGACTCAAGTCCTGAAATATGTCCGCAAATGCTTTAAAGTTCCTAAGCTTTGCTAAAGAACTTCTACGGTTTAAAATGACTCGTCACAGATGTCAATATATCTCTGCTTCCGACCACAATCTTCCGGGTAATTTGTTATCTACGGTCAAAGGAAAACTAACTTAGTTGCAAGTAATCCTGCCCTAATCCCATCCCGGGAACTTGTCTCGTTTCTCGGATTGAGGGTCAAGGTGTTGGATCTAAATTATTGATGTCTCTGTTGGGACTCACGTGGTTACGTTTCGATATTTATGAGAATTGAGTTTAGCTTGTACACATAAACATTATATCAAGTGATGTGCCGGATACGGTAGCTTTAGTGCTCAAAGTATTGCTCAGTTGTGTTTGTAGACGATCATCGATGTTAAGTGCCTTGGTTGGTGGTTTGTTGCGTAGTTGCATTTGCTAATATGTAGACGTGAACTGGAGATTTCCAAAAGCTTAGTGTCATAATTATGCCATAAACTTTAGTATAATTTTCGAAAGATTTGATTTGATAGATATTTAAATTTTAAGTACCTATTGATTCAGTACATATTATTATTTTGTTTGATTTTATGCACTTAGTAAGTTTTAAGAACATGGAAACGAATATTTTAGCCATGTTTTTATTGAACCCAGCCTCTGTCACATTGAGTAAAAGCTTTTAGACGTTTAATAATACGTCGCGAAATCAATCCCATACGTGAAAGCAAAAATGTAGATAAAACCTGCAAAAATTTGGAAAAGTGTAGCACGTCTACTGACGTACATACTTAGATCTCACGTATTATTTCCATGCAATTACACAAATCTGTTGCATTCATTTGCTCATGCCCATGTCTTTTCTAAATATCAGAAATGTTCTCAAAAATATCGATATCAATTTCAGCATCCCGCAAGCCATTTCAGCTTAGCCTGCTTAGCGCACATATTCAACAACTTAACCACTAACTATCACAGCCATGTGCCCACATGCTAAGTGAATATTATATCACTTGGTTCCAGTCTCTATATCACGGGAACTGTCCACTGTCACCGACAGCTTCGGCTGCGGTAACTCTTGGCCGCAACTTCTTGCGTTTGACATTTGTCAAGAACTTGGGAGTTAGCGTCATGAACTTGGAGAGCTAGTGTGGCATGTGTGTAACCATGGAGGGCTTCAGGCTAATTTAATGATTAGTTTATCGTGTTGTAGCGTAGAGAGAAAGCATATATTATTGCTATGTATTGTAAAACTGACTTTGTTACTACAAAAACGTTTATTAAGTAGATTTTTGTCTTGTCTATTTCTATTTTTATTTCAGAGTAGTTTAGAAATAGCCAAAAAAAATGTAAAGTATGTTCATGTAGTACGGGTGGCTAGCCCTAGTGACAAAGTTTTTAGGCCGCCTGAAGGCCTCTGACATTGCTAAACGGCTACTAATAACTGAGACCTACAATTTGACAAGTCATCTGAGCCACGGTAGACCTCAGTTGGAAAATACTACCTGCGGTCTCCCATCCAAATACTGACCGTGCGAAACGTTGCTTAATTTGAAGCGTTTGTAGCGTAGTTTGTCTGGGTGTTTGTCAGCGATCACCGAAATTAAGCGAGAAAAAAATGTGAATTAAAAATTCACATTTTTTTCTTCGCTATGGACTCCTAAAATATGAACCTAGAAAATCACTGCTTGGACATTTTTTTCTGTAGATACAAAAGAAGGAACAGTCTGTATTTTTTGGGTTCCCTACCCAAAGCGTAAAAACGGGATCTTATTACTAAGACTGCGCTGTCCGTCCGTCTGTCCATCTGTCTTTCACCAGGCTGTACCTATCTCAAGAACCATGATAGCTAAACAGTTGAAATTTTCACAAATGATGTATTTCTGTTGCCGCTATAACAACAAGTACTAAAAACAATATTAAGGGGAGCTCCATACAAAAAACGTGATTTTTTTCGTTGTTTGCTCGATATTAACAACGGCAACAAGTAGCAGCTGCCCTCTCATTGGTTAGATTTTAATGGCGCCAAGTTCACTGTGACAATGCACGTACGCGTGAATTTAATGTTTGGCAATATGTTTTTTATTTTTATTTTTATTAGTGAAGATAAAGTAGTGTATGCAACTGCATATAACACGGGTATTAAAACACGAGTGTGAGTTTATGAAACGAGCGCAGCGAGTTTCATAATAGTAACGAGTGTATTCATTCATGACAGTTGCATAAACTACTATTATTGACAGGCATTGTTGTCAAAACATGTTTGTGAAATAAGAACAGGCATGTAATGAACACTAAAGTAATGCTACTACTTTAGTCCTTTTTCTATGGGAACAGGTATTACTTTCAAAAGATTTTCATGAAACAGAGAAACATCGTAAAAATCATAATTTAACGTAAAAAATTGTACTCTTAGATAAATCTCTCTTAAATGCACCTATCTGAAGCAGTAAATGCTAATTTTTATCAACAAAAATAAAAATAAGCGAGGTCAATTAAGAAATATGAAATAACCATATGACTACGCTACCCAAATAAATGTTTTGTACAGAATATTCGTAAGCATTTTGCAAAACGTACACATGGTAATTAGAAAACTCACCTTCCCTACACCTCAGAACACACAAACTCAACTTAAACTTTTGTTCGCAAAGACACAAGAGTATTCGGTAAGAGACCAAGATATTTGTGTTGTTGTACCAAGAATATTCAATCGCTATAAGCTACTGCAGTGTGGTTGAATCAGGGCGCCACTATTGTATTTTAGTATTGTTATTTGGATTCCTTTTTAGTTTTCACAATTAATCGAATTCTACAGGTACCTAGGTTTGTTTAAATATTCTAGTGGAAACTGTAAGCGTCTTGCATTTCCTCGCCTCTATTCCTAGTGTTGGTTAATTAGGGTAGGTAACGACAGTTTACAACAACAAACAATTGGTATCCCTGTAGTAATTATTTCAAATTGGACAAAACTGAAATATTTTTGAGATTGCTTTTAAAAGCTTTGTGGTGCAATTATTATTTACCTACTTACTAGAAATGAAATTATTTTTTATGTAATTATACTGTTTTTACTGTACTGTATCAGCCTTTTTTGTAGTCCACTGCAAGACGTTGGCCTACCCACGAAGGGTAATTGAGCCATGGCCCGGGGCCGGGATTTGAACTCACGATTTTACGATTGTATGGCGGGTCATAATACCACTGGACCACCACGGCTTGGTAAGTATCAGTAAGTATTCAGAACACAGTAATTTATAATGATGACGTTATAATTATAGAGCCGTGAACATAGATCACAATTTCCTGACGAAAGATCACGGTGTAAACATCGTGAGGACGAAGTTGTCACGCAGCACCATCGCACGTAATTTGACAAATCACACACGAGCACGCTGGGCCGTGACGAAAGTCTCTGTACCAACTTTGTCATTTACGGAACGATGCATAGGATATTTATGGTACAATTTTAGTCAATCTATAAACTTTTCAGTACGAATATGCTGCTTTTAAACCGACTTCCAATAAGGAGAAGGTTCTATGTTCGTGTGTATGTATTTTTTTTTAGTATGTTCATCGATAATTTCGCCAATTGTGAACCAAATCAAAAAAATATTTTTTAGTTCGAAAGGGTGTACTCCCGAAGTGGTCCTATCAAAATTTTACTGAAATCGGCCGAGCCGTTTTTGATAAATCAGCAATAATGTAAACAATTCGAGCGAAATCTTTGAATTTTGTACACGATGGAAGGCGGTTTTGCCATTTTTTTGCAAAAAATAATTATAGTTAGCTTCGATATGGTTAGATAAAAAAAAAATACAGAGAATCTGTAGCTATATGTATACAATGGCGTAGCATAGGTCAATGTAAAAGTGAGCAAGTTGCATCATCAGCGAGGCCCCTCATTTTTCGTCTCGAAGTTCTTCCAAATAAATATCTTACCAAACATTACTTGACATGACATAACTACATCGAATCTTAACGCAACACGAAGGCATATAGATTCGAAAAAATATTAATTTCAAGGGGCCCACTGCTAGTCCGTGGGCATGAGCCCAATTCGCCCGTTATTGGCTACGCTACTGATTATAAAAACTTCCTTTTAGTGATCTACTGCTACACATAAACCAATAAAGGGTAATCGGACCATATACAAACAGCATGTCTGCTACACTTGGATGCCACTAGCACGAAATCAGTAAAATTGGCAAAACTGGGGAACAGGAACGTATGCACATACGTTCGCAGTATTAACACAGTATTAAAAAATAAGCTAGTACTGATGATGATGTACCAAACATGATACTATTGGTAGATGCCTATCTACCGTCAACAAAATTACCAGTAAAACTCTAGAATATAACATTTCACACTTTATTACCACGAGGTTACATTCTAAAAATAATAGGTTACAAAAACTTAAACTTCAGGTAGCGAGTTAGTTCAATGACTTCAGGAGTGAATTAGCGACCAAAGTCACAGTTTTATAAAATATTTTAGAACACCAATTCAGACACCCGAGAATACAATAAAATATTAAAGCTGAACTGAACAAAACATTTCATTCGTAATGATATTCGTAGCCTTTATCGTGACCCGTAAAGACTTTACCCTTTGGCACCCACTGCTCATGGGTGCATTTATGGTGGCGATGTCGTTTGCATCTCCGACCTTTACCATCTGATTTGTCTTCAGGATCCACTGCAGGAGGAAGAGCATCGACGCACTGCTGTCGGCGGGAACAAGAAGGGGTGCCCCCCTTGTCGGCTGGTCGGCTTTCCTCACAAAAACTCTTCCCCGAATAGTTTTTAAGGAATTTCAATATGAATACCAGCAACAGACAAAGTGAACCATAGCACACCAACTTCTGTGTGATAATGTCATCAATTTCCTTTTTCACTAGCATTTTGACTCGTGGTAATAAGGTATATTGATAAATTAAATACAAATTATCTGTTTATTACTTTAGGTTTGTGCAAGTCATTTTTCTAAAATTTTTGACAGTTTTTGACGTGTGACAGCTTGAAACCGTCTTAAAAAGAGGATTTTGTTAGTTTTTGGAAACATGGACCAAGCAGAATGGTTTTATTATTCTGCATCCTTTCTGGATTTGTTGTAAATGACTCATTTCAACCCTAAGATCCTATAGTACTTAATAATAATTGTCTTGTATGCCTTGTGCTGTAGGTACAAGTATCTGTACAGAAATTGCTTTTTAATAAGATAAGATAACTTTATTGATGTTAATGTTACATAAAGAAAATCATAATTTCATAACGGTATTTAAAGAAACAAGGTGCAGTTATATCTATAGAAATATTTTATGTTTTAGTTACCTAGTGATAGTGTAGGTTGTTAGTAAACACACGCAAAAATAAGCCAACATTTCCAACTTCGTAGTTGTTACTACAAATGTGACTCAGTTACTTTTTAAAATGTAAGCACGGTAGATCAGTGGGAAAAACATTTATTCAGACAATAAAACATTTTTTTATTTAATAAATACATTATAGCTGATTTTTTTACTGTACATATTTTGTAAAGCCAACTTAATTAACTTAAAGTATAGGAGTTAGTATCCTTATCACTTTACTTGTTTACTGTATTGTACTGGCCGTTGAATAGTCTACTGCAGAACATAGCCTTATCCACAAAAGGCAATTGAGCTATAAATACTCGTTAAGGTAGTTGCACTATTGCACGCCTTGGCGTAGGTGTTACAAGTAAAGGAATGTAAATAAAATAAATAAAATTGCGCATGGTTGATTGACATAGGCACAGGGTATCAAATTTCTTCTACTAACGATGTGCAGGTTGCTTCACTATGTTTTCACTCACCGAAAAGCCAGTGTTATAAAAATTCGTATATAAATTGCAAAAAAAAAGTGTTGTTTTGTTCAACTAAGATTTGATCCCACGATTTTATGATTGGTAGATATTATATGCATTAATCCATCACATCTTATTTAGCACGTCCTTACTGCCTGTGATACTCCACACGCCCCAAAAACCAAACTTCCGTATCAATTAGTGAACTCGTTCAGAAAAACAATCGTAATGAAACCAAGTCAGAGTTCACGGAACTCCCCTTATGTTCGTCCGTGTGTATCTAACTTAACTGATAAGGATAGTGTATACGTTACCTGATTTATTGCTTTATTTTATCAGCGACGGAAACGCTGGGATTGACTTGCAAACTTTTGTGGATAGGGGATATTGAATGTAGGAAGTTTGTATTAGGTTGTAGTAATTCATATGGGATCTTTATCTACCAGCATTTATCTGTGTTGTTGTTTACGAAGAGCTTTTTATGATGAAGTGGGAAACAAGCGGTCGGGCTTCTTGGTGGTAAAAGGACCCAGTGGGCAGACCTATATGTTTTTGTCGTTTCATACACGTCACTTTCAACTGAAAATCTATACGAAGCTCTATAAGATAAGATTTATTTTATTGTCTTTGAAGTGGTTCTTAAAATTAGCTTGTCAGATACATTTTTTCATGTTCAGAAATAAATACATAAAAGCAGTTCCCATAATGCATGAAATTGCTGCTGGTAGATATTATATTAAGAATTCGTAACCATTTGTACAAGAATCTAGATAATAATGTTATTAGAACAAGGTAAACAAAAGCTATAAAGAGGCTTATACTCGTATATCCAGCAGTCAACACATCAATGACAGATATGAATCTATTTAAGTACCATTATACGCCCTAATGTATTTGACATTATCAGCTATGTTGTTCTAGCCTGCTTACTATTCTGGTCTCGAACTAAGTATCCGTACTTGTTGGCGGCGCGGCGTCGCCACGTCTGGCCATGTGTCTTGACCAGAGTTTGTGTAGGGGATGGTTATTTCATGTTTATTATACCTACATAGTAGATTGTAGCGCTCGTAGCGTAGTTTGATTAGGTGTTTGTCAGCGATCACCAAAATTAAGCAACGTTCCGCACGGTCAGTATTTGGATGGGTGACCGCGGGTGGCATTTTCCAACTGAGCGCTACCATGGCTCGGATTACACGTTAAATTGTAGGTCCCGGTTGTTTTAACCGTTTAGGTTAGTCAGAGGCCTTCAGGCGGCCTAAAACGAACTTACTTACTTTTAAATAGTAGATGCACCGGTTGCTGACCACTGCCCGGGTTTTTGGCCATTTGGTGTCAAAATTATTGCATAATTAGAGTTTAAACAATGTAAAACTATAAATATTGTTTACGTTAAAGTGTTAAAGTTTGAGAAAGACACTTAGCTACACAATCATTAAAATTCAAAGTCAAAATGACACTAAGATTGCCAAAACCACAGGACAAAACTGGTGCATCTACTCTATAGTTTGACAAATACAAAACCTGGTTACAGTTTTGGCTAAATAGTTGGTCATGTAATATACAAGTTGCCTTTAAAAAAAATACTGCTTATAGCAACGTTGTTACTGATGTATCCCAAAAGGTATTATTTGGCCATCCCAAAAGTTGAATCAATTCTGTATCTTTTATATTTGGTTTCTTTTTTATTTTTAGGTTTCTTATGAAACTGCATTTTTACAGTTGAATAATACTTTTTTACTACTATTGTAGAAGCGTGCTCAACGAAATTAAAGCTCTTTATTTGTGACTTTAGCATTATAAGTCACAAACGGAAGAACCGATTTGATTTTGATATTTTCTGATTAAATAGTAGCTTGATCGAGTTTTATTTCATTCAAAAGATTCGATTATCATCACTTTTTCGATATTGAATTCATAATGCATTCGTAGTAACTTAAAATATCATTGCGTTACATTTTATAAAACAAAATAATTAAAGATTAACATCAGCAAAATGAAAATTCCCACTTGGTTATCATAACCCTCATTTTACCCTCGAGTGGTGGTAGATAAAGTAGCTGTTATAGAATAAATGTCGTCTAGGATAACATTATGCAAAACTTCATAATCAACTTTAACTTTTATGGCTATGTTCCAAGCGGCATAGAATCTGTTGGCAGGGCATGTTGCGGTTTATTATCTTAGATTTTCTGATTCAAAATTAAAGTATTTTTGAAGTAAAAATGAAGTAGTTCGTGAACCTAATTCCATTGTTATCTCATAAAATCAAGTTTGCTGCTATCGTTAAGCTCATACATAAAATAAGAAAAGTTTTTGGTGCTATCAAACTCTAAAATCAATGTCAGCCCAAATAAAACTACTTATTCACTAACGATACTTAAAACTAAAAAACGGTAATAAATCAAAAAATAACGACAATGAAAATGCTTGAAACCTATCCCAAATACATGTTTTGTATAATTGGTAGAGACGCTCTACAAATACGTATAGAGTCGAAGCTACATAAAGACTACTTTAACAGCTGATTTTGTATTGTAATAATATCATAACAAAGATAGGTACCTACTGACTGGTCTATTAACTACTCTCACTGTACTGTACCAGCCGTTTTATTAGTCCACTGCAAGACGTAGGCCTACCCACGAAGTGTGATTAGGCCATATCCACCACTCTGGCCCAGTGCGGGTTGGTGGACTCACATACGCTATCTAATTTCTTTAACGGACGTATGCAGGTTGCCTTACGATGTTTTCCTTCACCGAAAAGCCAGAGGTGTGGAATTCCGTACATAAATTCCAAAGAATTCATTGGTACGGGACCGGAATTCGACCTTATGATTGTAAGGCGGGTGTCATTACCACTAGAATACCACGGCTTCAAACCCGTAGCGATTGAGATTCATCGCCACAAGAGAATACTTACAAATTGGACACTCTCCCATTTCAATTACAAATTGAACGCAGTCCAAAGACTAGATGAAAAATGTAAATGGCTCCCCAAACTGGTCCGGTTACCATAAGTGGCTGCTAAGCGCTTCAGCGCCGTCCAGTCCAATTGTAAGGAATTTAATGGTGGATTCTATGCACTAGTCGATAGCGCTTAAGCCTCTGCGTAGTATTCATACAGTAAGAGGACGAAGTCTTTTGATAACTACTGGGTTGAAAAAAAAAGTGAAATGCAACTGAAACTTACTCGTTATTTACAGGTACGAGTACAACGATAAATTTTGTCCCACGGTGCACCCTGCATAAAATCATAATTAAACGTAGTTCCAATCATGTTTGAGTAGACAACGCTTCCTGGGCTTAGATTTCACCACAATGGAACATAGCAAGTATATGCGGAGCTGAATAGTACGCGCAGTACATTGAAGCTCAGCCCAACTCTGATTTTGAGTAGTTTGAGTCTATTCTGCACGGCTCTATTCAAGAATGCAAAATAAGAGATTGAAAAATATGACGGAACATTCCGCAAATATATTGTCCTAAAAATTTTAAACTTATTTGTTTGAATTATGTTATTTTTCCCACTATTTGTTTCATTAACGTAAACATACTAAAATATAGACAATCCTATAATCGATTTTATAAATCTGTCGAAATCTCTTGAATTAAATAAAAATATATAAACTTAAATAAACCAGTTGTAAATCTACAAATATGTATACATTGATTTCATCTTGGCATTTCGAAAATGGCACAAGTCCACAGAGATCTAACTAACAAGAGAGATAGCACTGCTATCACAATTGTACTGAAAATCTTACATAGAGCTGTCGAAACTGTCAATTATGAATTGGAATTTGACAAAAATTTTACACTATCCGTATAAAAAACTCGGTAGGTAATAGCCACTGAATCGAGAAATTTTTCATGTCTCTTTCCTCATGCCATATTAAATCTATGCATCACATTTTTTTTTAATTTATCTAATTTTGTCGCAATTTTATTTCTTGTTGCGTTGTTAGTATTTCCAGTGAAAAGGGCACATCTGATCAATAATGGAGTTGTGTCCTTTTTGAAATGACGGATCCATTTCGTTTCAGCTTGAATCATTAGCGCTATTTTATTTTAAACCTCAGATACTGCCATCCACCGCAATTAGCTATTTCAGTTACAATGTAAGCCGTAGTTAAAAATTCCGTGCGGTGCATTCGGGCGATAGAGCTTTTTGAACTTTTTCTGCTGCTGCTGAACCGGAGTTATTACTCCGGTTTCCGGTATTCAGATGATTGGGCTATCTTTTCATTAGTTGCTTCGTTGGCGTACTAATTACATTGTAGAAGCTATGAAGACTGCAAAAAAGAAATACTAATTTTCAACAGACTTCAAAATAGCTGTTCTCAATTCGACTGTGTTTTTTTTTTATGTTACGCGATTATTCCGCTAATTATGAAAATGTTTTAATGATTCTCTTTTGTTCAGTATTTATCAGAAATGGTATTCATTGTACAATAATTATTTTTTGCAAAAAATAGTTTGACCGACTTCACCCGTGTACAGAATTCGCGAATATTTCGCACGGATCGATGTAACATATTTCACATCATTGTTGATTTATCAAAAATGGTTCAGCTGATTTCAATAAGATTTAAATGGGACCAATTTCGAAGTATACTCTTCCCAAAAAAAAAATATATTGAAATCGGAGTACTATAAAAAAGTTATGCGTTGTAATACATAAAAAATATACGCATCGAATTGAGTACCTCCTCCGGATCGTGATGACGTGATCGGTAAAAATATTTTTTTTCCAATGTTTTATTTCCGTTGGATAAATAAATAGAACAGACCAAATGAAAAAATCATAACGGAACATCGTGAACAGACAAGTGAGGCCGATTTTTTATACATGTGTAAGTGCGTCGGTGTTGCGCCGCCATAGTTCGACTGACGAGCCAAGGCATAGTTTCACTTGTTTGTTCAAAAAATTCTGTCTTGATTTTTTTATTTGGTCTGAGCTTACTATTGGTATTTATTTAAAATACTTACCTTCCTTCTACCCACAGAGTACACCAACATTTATTCCGTATCAGTGGACTTATTTACCGCAAACGCTCAGCTGCTCTGGTATGCGCGCCGCGGTACTCGGCCAGCGTTGCCAAACGCCCGCCCGCTCGGATTTCAGGGCAACTTTGTACAGGGAAATGTTTTTATTACGCCTCACTAAACAAAGATTGATTCTTTTTTTAATTAAGCTAACATTTGAAAGCCTTTGGAAAGTAGCAGAAGAGGCAAGGACAAATAGTCACTATAACTATAACTACATAGTATAAAACAAATTCGCTTCCGCTGTCCCCATGTCCCCATGTATGCTTATTTCTTTAAAACTACCTACACAACGAATTTTGATGCGTTTTTTTTAATAGAGAGAGTGATTCAAGAGGAAGGTTTATATGTTTAATAAACCTGTGCGAAGCCGGGGCGGGTCGCTAGTTCCTGATATGAGGTAATATCCTTTTAATGGTCCACTATCGAACCTGAGAAGGGCGATTGGGACATTTCTACCACGCTGGTTTAGTGCGAGTTGGTGAATTCTCATTCACTATCAAATTTCTTTTACGGACATTTGCAAGTAGCTTCACGATGTTTTCCTTCACCGATAACGAATAGTGATATTAAAATCCGTACAAAAGTTTCAAAAAAGTCAATGATTTTGTGCAGGACCACCATAAGAACTTTTGGATTTTTAATGAGAGGCTTATTTACATCCAATGCACTATACCTATAGGTAATGTTGAAACGATGACGAATATTAAAAAATCCTATGAATCAAATTTCCAGGTTATGTTACCCATAATTAGGTGAAATATCTATTATTTGCGAGACGAACTGCACACAATACCGACAAAACTGGAAATCTCGAGAGGAGGCCTTTGCCCAACAATGGGACAATACAGGCTCATAAACAAACAAACATCTAATATTTTAATCAAATATCCATCATAAAGTCTCTAACAACTGTAGTGTTTATTTTACTGCGACATATTTCAATCCAGGGCAATATTATGGGGCGATTTACACAGTCCCATATTATTCCTAACACGCACGGTTACCTGAAAAATTTATCACTCAGCAAAATAGCGGCGGTCAAGAGAAAAACGACGTAAGTTGTAAACTACAGTTTTGTAGCTGTTTGTTTTATATTGCTTTATTAGTTGGGTAACAAGTAAGGTAAGTATACATTTTAGGATAGTGAAGAGGATTAAAATACATAAATTATCAATAGAACTTTACTGACGTAGTATTAGGGAAGGCCTATCCACAACAGTAGGCATTCCAAATTTGGTTGGCAATACACTTTTACAGCTTCTTCATAGCAGGAACATTTTTTAAAATACCTCTAGTGATGCCTTCCCGATGCTAAAGACAATATTCTTATATTCGTGACATTACAATGTATAATAGATTTATGATTATTATTTGAATATCAAAGCTACTGGAGCAGTTATGCCAGCGGCCCAGAGTAACGCTCCGCTTCTTTAAGGAGCTGGGATGACTCGGGTAGACGCTGGAGGGGGAAATGCACAAAACACCCCATGCGAGACGTCAGTGCAGAACTTATCGTTCCCACTTCGAATTAGAATTAGAATATTGTGTTTTTCAGTAAATATTGTACAAAATACATCTTACTGCATGCATCTGAAGATAATCTACAGTAAAACCTAGAGCTTACAACCTATTTCACTGATACAAAAGGGTCTAAAATTTTGGCCGTATAATTTAGTATACGTTCGGTTCCATATCATATTTTTTTCTCTCCACAAATTTTCAATCAAGTCGTAAGTGAGACACACATAAGGCTATAATAAAATGATACTTACGTCATTTCACAAGACGGCATGACACAGAAACAAAGCATTCCCGACTTACGCCATAAGTCATCGCGTCGTCGAGCCTCAGAGGGCTGGACAAATTTGTTGGCATTACTATAACGTATAGGGGTAACGGTGGGGTAACATCACGGTAACGTATAGGGCCGCACTATGAGTAGTCACGTAGGGCACGTCATCCTTCGTGATGTTGCGTGTGAAATCATTCATGTCCTGTTTACATACGCGATGGGTTTCAATTGCTCGCGCATAGTTTAGTAGGTCGAGCACAATTGGGTTTTGTGTCTATTTTTGATTGCCTTTGCGGATTATTTAAAGCTGTAATACGACCGCTTAAACTTAGTCCTCGCCTCAGTCACCTGTCTCAGTTCCTCTTTGTCGTCTCCCCCGGCGCCCCTGTACCGCGCAGGCGAAGACTAAGTTAAACGGTCGGATTATAGTTAATCTGTCGAAGTGACAGTAACATTACTTTCATCTAGTATTAAGTTCTACTTAATTTTATAATTACGCGTAACTAAAAAATTATTTAAGTGAACTATTTGTTTACTAGTATATATATTTTTAAATGTTTATTAGCTTAAGTACCACATGTGTTAATATGTGTTTAAGATATGTATTTAAGATTTTTGTTATCGAATCGTTAGATGCACTATCGTATTAGGTAAAATCTGTAAAGATAGTATTGTCGAAACAAATGAAATGAAATGAAATATCACCAGACTGAATGTCACAAACAGTCAAAAAATTGAGTAATTAAATTTTTAAGTTTTAAAAACGTCTGACCGACAGACTTACGAAATAGGTACATAATTATTGAACCTTGTACCATTACTTTTTTCATTTCTAGGTAACCATTTACCATTGTAATAACTTAGCTAACCAACAATCTACAGACATTTGCAGTAATCATTTAAAACCAAATTCAAAATGACGTATTGCACTTTTGAAAATGCTTTACAACAAAATAAAACAATATCCCGCCGTATTCACGTAACATGTTTCGCTCAAAATTAAATTAAATCTTTCCACTAAACGATCAAAAAGGCGCCAAATTATTCTCGTTCAAATTCAAGCACCTTTCCAAATCATTGAGTCCACTCATTTTCCTGCACAACGCCTCCACTCCTCCGTTGCTTATTATTATAAATACTGGGCTGATTACTCTCATAAAGCCTGTGCCCTTCTAATACGATGCTATTAAATTAAAATTACCTACACTCGAGATCTTAATTACAGTGAATATTATATACGCGAGTGTTTCGGCTTTATGAGAGGTTGGATGATAAGTGGATGCGGAAGTATTTAATTTAATATCTCTGTGTAGTTACAGCCCATTTTACCTTATTATTAATAATTAAGATTTGATGGAGTGACATGATGATTTAGTGGTTATTTCTATTAGATGGGGATATAAGCGTATCAAACAGATAATAAATTGTAGATCGTGGTACTCATCATTTAGGTTGGAGATTGATAGTTTCTCTCATAGGTAGATAAACTCATTGTTGATTCACACCAAGTAACAATACGTACATAAAACATAAAAATCAAGACGTGAAACAACATTACATTACATTTTATCTCTGGTCTAATCTATTGTAAATATTTTTTTTAATTTTCTTTTACTTTGCTGCTTTAGCGTACTTCAATGTACTTTAGGGGCCTGTATTGTATAATATTCCACTGTTAAATAAGTTATTTACTTATTATTAAATACTTGTTGTCCCTGGAAGGACTATTGGGTCATATCTAACTACGCTGGCCCAGTGCGTGTTGGTATAAATTACTTTTGCACGGAACATCATGATATCCGCAATTTCAGGATTTACCCCTTATAAAAGTTGTTCGTGATGATGACCTCCTTTCACATAAGTAGGTACAAACTTAACCCAGTAGATAGATTTGCGAAGGGTTTCATTTTAGCCGTTTTCGTGTAACAAGTTAAATACATAATCGTTTTTAAAGTAATACTTGTTGTTACTAATAATTACGAGCACTTGGTATTTTTCCACTTAAGTAATGTTAAATGTTGTTATTACGTCTAATGAGATAAGTTAATGCTGTCAAATGTTTTGAAAGCCATTCGAGAACATTTTGCAGAATTAACTTGTTTTGACGAAAATTGTCACTTAGTGGCTTCTTGCACCAGAGCGATAATTTTAAGTAACATTTTCGTGAATTATTTGCAATGGAATCAATAATATATGTTTTTAACTCAATATAATAATACTCTTACAAACAAGACTAGGACTGGACCAATGAAAGTGAGTTTGTATATAAGGTGGCTAGTCTTGGTGTCGGAGTTTTTAGGCCTTTGACATGGCTAAGCAGTTAAAATAACCGGGACCTATAACTTAACGTGTCATCCAAGCCACGTTAGCGCTCAGTTGGAAAATGCCGCGGTCCCCATCCAAATACTGACCATGCGGAACGTTGCTAAATATCAGACCAATTTTGATGAAACATATATAATCTGAAACTCACTCAAACTAAGACACTCCCGACTAATTGACCGTTCAAACAAAAAACAAAATCAAAATCGGTTCGTACTTTCAAGAGCTACAATACCACATACACACTTCAATCTTATAACACCCTGTCGTTTTTGCGTCGGGGGTTGAATAAAAACCGAAAAACGAAAACTGTAATTTTAGAAAAAGATTTTTTTATTATTAAGTACTATAAGTAGAAACTATAAGTATAAAGCGTCATTAAATATTTTCATTTGAGTAATCTTTTAAAAGAATACTTGAAAGCTGTAATAATGTAGCGTGTTTACCTAATAGTACTGTACATACTGTACCAGTCTTTTTAATAGTCCACTGCAGGACGTAGGCCTACCCACGAATGGTGATTGGGCCATAACCACCACGCTGGCCCAAAGCGGGTTGGTGGGTTCACACACGCCATCGAATTTCTTCTACGGACGAATGCAGGTTGCCTCACGATGTTTTCCTTCACCGAAAAGCCAGTGGTGTGAAATTCCGTACATAAGTTCCAAAGAAACTCATTGGTACGGGACCGGGATTGAACCCACGACCTCAAGAATGACAGGCCAGCGTTACAACCACTAGACCTCCACGGCTTCATCACGGTTTTTTTTTTGGTGTTAAATAGTAACTGAAATTAAATTTATACTGGACTCAAAAGTTTTTGATAAGACTCTCTGCAACTTCATCATTTCATACCTGTACGTATACTATTTTTTTTCTAAAGCGACTGCCAGACTAACGAGAGTCCTGATGGTAAGAAGTCACATAAGGAAAACTACAATACCAAAGACGTTACCAATTCGTTGCCTTCTCTTTAAGATGATGAGCTGATTCACATTTTTCTTGAAATGTCCTAGACAATAGCGTGCTTGATGTGTTTTTTTCTTAAAATTAACTTCAGTGCTTAGTTATCTTATGAACATTTACCGCCTTACCTTACGATAAAAGATTTAAACACGCTTTGAACATTGTTTAACCGAGCAATTCGTACTGTTAAACATTGTCTAAAGCGTGCGTATTTTTTTTGTGGTAACACGGCTAGATTCTAGCTAAGCTATACACAGCAAGATTTTTAATTTGAAAGCGTAGAGCAAAGAAGATTCAATTGATTGTCTTAGAAAATATTGTTAGATAATAATATATTCAATTTATCGCCCTGATTAGAGGAGGAAATCCATAATAGCTGATGCCATTGAGTGTGCCACAGCCCCAACCACTAGGGTTTTCAAACACTTTAAAAATTAGTTTGTATTGTTATTACTTAATTGAGGTAATTAATTTTGAAATATTTGTACTAAATCTCATACATTGTTTAGGTTTCTATTAAATTTTTATGTTAAATGATAATTATGCACTAGTATAATATTAAATGTCCTGTTTTTTTTAAATGTGTTTAATATTTCTTCTGTACTCCCGGCATAATTCTGCAGAATATTATGGTCGTGTCAATGAAGTCATGAAGAAAATTAACCAATTCTTTGTGGTCATTTTTTACGGGTTTACAATTAAGTGTTTTTTTCTCTTACAGTTCGATTATTTATTTCATAAATAGGACTACAATGAACAAACAAATTAGAACAACGGCCACCACAAGATACCTTATTACTTTCAAAAATAGATATAGAAGGTTCTCCAAAACTGGTGTGCTAAAACGAAAGGGGGTGATTAAAACCATCATTACCAGCAACTTTTAATATGGGGCCAACCCGGAATTCAAGAAAAAACAGTTCATTATATTGTCAATACAAAGTTTGTAAAATTGTAAAAGTTTGTTGTCTATTCAAGAAATAGCTAAACAATTTTACATTTTCATCAATTCATCAGAATATATTTTATGCACTGCCGGGATTCACCTATAACGTTAATTTTTTACAAGCTTTTATTTAGTTTCACCTGTCCCGTTGTCTGTCAGTCTGTAATCAAATCTTGCAAGTTGAATTTGATCCACTTCCCGATTACCGATCGAGCTGAAATTTTGCATAAATGTGTAAATCGCATGACAATGCAATATTATGATGACATGGTGCTGATCTGATGATAGAGCTGGAAGGTGGCCAAAGTAACTTAGCAATGAAACAACTCAACCACATCGAGTTTGGGTTCATTTACGAGTAAATGGTCTTGGCGAGTAGTCTGTCTTTCAATGGTAACCAGGGTCTGATGATGGAGTTGGAAGGTGGTCACAGATACTCTGTAATGAAATGACGCATCTCTATCGATTATCAGCTCGTTTGATTCGTCTTAACGAGTACTTAAGCTTGTTTTTATATTCATATAATATTATGAGGCAAATGTAATTGACACAGGACGTTTTAACGTCCATAAACAAATTGTTATAAAATTCAACCGGAAAAAGTGGGCAACCCTGCCAACAGCCCTATGTCCTTAACCCAAGACGTGACGAGTCGACCTTCACCGTCAGCTCCCGCTATAACTCACACTATCCGACCTGGGTGCGTCCGCCAGCTATGCAGTGACTGTCTTCAACGCATGCTCCAAGGTCAGTGATTGTTCTAGGAGCCAGATCTGTTAATTATTCTGACGTTTGACGTTTGTTTATGTCGTTGCGTTTAGGTGTGGGAATCTGTAATAGACACAGATATCGAGTTTTGGCGGAAACGCGGAAAAATCATGTCGCTATTGTATTATATTGTTAAACTTGTTTTTTATCGGTGATAATTAGTAAAAAATTGTGGTATTTCGTTGAATATGAATTGATTTACGTGCATGAGTGTAGTCAAGTGATATAATGTGACGCATCAAGTTGTTCCGTGTTGTTACCAAAACTCCAGAGTCACCTCTAGTAAAGTCTTCACTGAGGTATGACTTGGACTATGTTTGGACTTGACCGCGATTTTATTGGACTATACGTGACTACGACTTTGCCACGACTATTTTAAAAATATTGTCAAAAATTAAAAACTCTTAACACAGTCATAATGCCTTTTATAGTCTTAATAAAGACCTTGGACATAAAACTTAATACAAACTACAATCATATAATTTATGTTATTGTTCATTTGACCCGGCTTAAGGTCTCTAGAAAATGGAACGATCACGTGAGAAGCTTGCCAATACCTAGTAGATATGGGATACGGATAATTGAAAAGGGATCTAGAATATAGATTGGGTCCAATTGATTGAAATGGTAATGAGGCGGTGAAAATTTAAGCGCATTTTAATTGAATGATTTAGAACTGGAGCATATTTGAATTGGGTAGAGGTTTCGGGCATACCTATAAGACGAGATTAAGAAATGAATACCTATTTCATAGAAGGAAAGTAAAGTATTAATGTCAAAGCATCTTTGTATAAAAAAGAAGTACCTACTTATCCGCTATAAGTGGTTTATCGTTTTCTTTCCATCTTTTTAAGATAACAGCAATGTTCAATTACTTATATTAATAAACCAATTTGATTGATAATTCATAAATCATTTATTCTGCTTCCATAAAGTACATGGTGGTAAACTTAAGAGGTACAGAGTAGCATAATAATACAGACAACGTCGGGCGCAGCAAAATCAGAAGAGAGGAAGGCACCATTAATTTGGTCATATTTCTATAGAAATTATATAATAGATCAAATCGACATTAAAAATCATAATGTATTAAATGATACTTCATTACTTACTCATTTTTGACAGTAAATACATTTTGTTCTGTTCCAATAATTTAAAGAAATGTAGCTGATGTCACGATCATAGCAAATACATTGATAAATTTACTAACAAAAAGGATGATGCATATATTATATTAACTCCGATATTGGTACCTACAATACTATTAATTTTTTTTTTTTTTTTTAAATTCTGAATAGTTTTCAGCATAGCTACCCACGACAATCAAGCAGGTTGAGCAATTACTTAACACATAATTCTACGATTGTTTTTGAAACTAGATCAAACATTTTTTATTTAAACTTATTAGATAGATAGATACCATTTATTTTCAGTAAGGAACATTACATTCATTAGTATACAATATAATATACTACAAGCAACGTCCAACGAATCGTCAGAAATAACAGTCATTATGTATTGACTTTCAAAATTATTAAGGACAATTTTACAATAAATTAGTTAAAAATTCGGTACATTACATTAAAAATACAATATTAAAAAAAAAAATTTTTGCAATAAATTAGTTAAAAATTCGGTACATTACATTAAAAATACAATATTAAAAAAATAAGATGTCAGATATACTGTAATAAAATATCTGCAATATAATTGTCAGAAATAATTATTCAAAATTAATAAATATATCACATAGCAGTACATGTCAAAAATAGCATAATAACACTCTAAAGTATCTACAGTAGCATAATCAAAAGTAACTATTTATAAATAACTAAAGCTAATATTTAATTAATGTAAAAAAATTCGCTGTATAGGGGCTTCAACAAAAATATCTACCTACAATTAAATAATAGGTACGTACAATTTTATGAATAAGAATAAATAATATTATTTAGTCAGGTTGCATTTTATAATCCCGGTAATCACTTTTTATATAATCGTCAATTTTGTACAAGGTTTTAGAGATTAGAAGATTCCTAACATTAGAACAAAAAGCCCTATCAGTTGTAGCATTTCTGATACAGATCGGCAGTTTATTGTATAGCTGCTGTCCAATTACTATCGGATTTTTAGTAGATCTGTGCAACCTATGCCTTACTACTAGTAATCTGTCCTTATGGCGAAAATTGACATTTTTTGTTTGTTCACCACGAGTTTGATACATATGTAGATTTTCGCGAACATATTTCACAATTTCAAAAATATATACCGACACTGATGTTAGTATGTTTAAGCTCTTAAACAAATCCCTACATGAATCTCTGTACTTTGCTCTCACTAAAACTCTGATGGCACGTTTCTGCATTTTTAATATTCGTTCATTGTCTGTGGAATTTCCCCATAAAATTATACCGTAAGACATTATTGAGTGGATATAGGCGTAATAAACTTCTTTGAGGTAGCATGGAGTAGCCATTGGTCGTAATTGTATCAATGCATGTACACCTTTGGACATTTTATTACAGGTGGTATTTATGTGATTTTTCCAGGTTAGAGCAGTATCAATTTCGAATCCAAGTAGTTTAACTAAATTTGTACTTTCCAACTTATCTTGTAATGTAGGGATCACAATTACAGACTGTTTTGGAGAGACGGCATTAAATACAATGACATTGGTTTTATCGGAGTTCAGTTTTAGTCCGTTCATATCAAACCAGTCACATAATACATTCATATTTACTGCAATGTTTTGTTTTAATTCCTCAATTTGCCATGAACGATAATTGTAGTGTCGTCTGCATATTGAATCAGTTCCCCACTTTTAAGCTTCAGATAAGCCATATCATTCGAAAACAAAATAAACATTGTGTTCCCTACCGACGAGCCTTGCGGCACACCAATTTTTAGTTCCAATGGACGTGATCTTATTGACTGTCCATTCATTTTAATCTCTACTATTTGATACCGACCAGTCAACAAAGATTGTATTAGCTTTTCCCTTTTGCCTCTAAATCCATAAACTCGTAGCTTGTCAATTAGCAATTGGTGATCCACTGAGTCGAACGCTTTTGACAAATCGATAAAAACAGCTGCAACTTTTTGTTTGTCGTCGAGGCGAGTAATCACTTTATCTACAAAAGTGTGTGTTGCTGAAATAGTCGATCTACCTTTTCTATAGGCGTGTTGATTTTCCGATAGTGCATTGAATTGATTTAAATGTTCTAGTATCTCTTTTGATATTATGGACTCGATCAACTTTGAAATTGTAGGAACAATAGTTATAGGCCTGTAGTTTTTAACATTAGTTTTGTCTCCTTTTCCCTTGTATAGAGGGCTTAGGCGACACACTTTTAAATCATCAGGATACGAATCAGGTTGCAGTATATTATTAATTAAATAAGTTAGATGATCACATAATGGTTGCATTATTTGGTAAAGAAATTTGCCTGATATATCAAATATATCTTTTGTATCCGAATGATTTATCTTATTTTTGGCTATCTTTAACAATTCTTGTTGGCAGATGTGAGGAAATTCGTAGTCGGGTAGTTCCTTCAGATTATTCTCTAAGAATGACATAGCCTTATCTCTTTTGGGTGCATTTTTCAACTTCAATTCGTTACCTACAGATATAAAATGGTCATTAATATAGTCCGGTATTTCATGATAAGGTATATTAGTATTTGTTTCTTGATTTATTAACTCCCAGTCCCATTCCACAACGTCTTTGTTTGTGTCTTCTTTAATTATTTTCCAAACTTCTTTCTTCGGATTTGTAGAGTTGTTTATTCGCTGACGGACATACTCTTTTTTGCCTTCTGCCAAGCATTTATCCCTTTGTTTAATTTTGCTATTTATGGACTGTTGTATTAATATTTCCGGATATTGTTTTTTAAATTCGTATAAATCATTGATATCTGTCTGTATTTTAACAAATTCCTTTGATATCCATGGAACGTTTTTTTGGATTTTACGTTTAGTTTTAGATATTGGAAAAAATACATCAATGTTCCATCTTATTCTAGACATGAACTTATTAAACGTCTCACTATTGTATTGATTAAAAATGGAGTCCCAATCATTAGACAACATCGCATTGCAGAATTGTGGTATTTTATCTTCGTGAAATGAGCGTTTCTCCATGTATGAAGTTTTTATGGCGTCAGGTTTTTTAATTTTAAATTCGATCAACTGTGCATCGTGATCAACACGTTCCATAGCTGCAGCTATTCCTTCTATAGTAATATAATTATCTTCTATATTTGTAACTACACAGTCCACAGCAGTTTTGGTATTATTTTGGATTCGCGTTGGAAAAGTTACAATATTCTTGAAACCATATGATTCCAAAATATCCAGTAATGCTCTTCTTTGAGGAGAGTTTTCCAGAAAATTTGTGTTCCAGTCACCGGCGAATATTACATTTTTATATGATTTTTCATGAAGCAGTTCAAACAATTTATCCATTACACTCTCAAAGATCTTAAAGTCACCTTTTCCTGTCCTGTAAATACCAATTACAATAAGTTTTTCGGTATTTCTGTTAATTTTAATTTCAATTGCCGCTAATTCACATTGATACTCTATTGTCAATTTATCTATTTCTGGTATAGTTTTTGTTGTAAGTTTGTTAACTGCAAAAATTGAAATACCTCCGTGAATACGACTTTGTCTAATAAAGTGATTAGCGTGACAATATCCTTGTAACTTAATGCTATCTACATTGCTTTTATTAAGCCATGTTTCTGATAAAATGAGCACATCAGGTTTGTAAAATGTTGTGAGGCCATTTAACGATAGAATCTTATTTTGTATACTCCTACAGTTTTGATGCATAATTAACAATTTATGCGAATTTAAGTCACAATTCTTTCGAGACTGGTTGTCCCTAAAAAAATATTTTTATCTCTAGATGACACTCCATCTCCTTTTACAATATTGGATGTGTTCAACGTATCTGGTGTCAATGAAATTAAGTTGTTATATTGATTTCTTTGATTGTACAAATAATTAATAAAATTGTAAGTTAACTTCTTATCTGAGGAACAAAATCTACCATGATATGAGTTTACATCTATCAAATGGACACATGAAGAGCGATTTACAAGCTCAAATAATTTTTTGTTAATCAAATATAGTTTATTATTATGACCGTTATTCTCGGACGCTAGCATGTAAGAATAAGGCAGAGTCGTAACTTGTAAATAGAAACCATTTAAGTTGCAAAAGTTTCTTAGCCTTTTTATATAAGATACGCTATAGTTTACGACATATGAAGATATGACGATGATGGTATCTCCTTTGTTAAAGTTTTTGGTCATTTCTTCAACTCCGCTAATGACATCAGCTAGTGTAGCTCCTGGCTTGCATATTGATGTTATGGTTTTATTGTTCGATGAGTTGTGTTGCATGTACTGAGATAAGCCCTTGCCATAGATATCACACAGTATGAGTATATTTTCGTCCTTCTTCTGATTTTCATATTCAATTGTGCTTTTGATGTCACTGCCTAAATTTGAAGTTGATGGCATATGGTCTCCATTATCTTTCATTTTATTTTTATATTCAGGTAGGCCTTGTGCATCATTTCTTACGGATTTTCCGTCTAAATTACTTTTATCACATTTTTCTTCTATCATGCTCTTGTTCGATTCTTCTACAGCTTCCTCTAGTCTAACTATGTTCAGTTTTTCATTTATACCATTTTCTTGAGTTTTACATTCGTCTGAGCATTTTGGTTCCAAAGTTATGTCAAAACTTTTTTTTGTTTTCATATTTATAATATCAGTCTGTAAGTTTAACACTTGATCACGCAATGCTTCAATTTCATATTGTAATAAGCATGCTTGTCCTTATTGAATGGTTTAGAAACAACTTTAATAATAGTAAGACATTTTTGTAAATACCGTCATTCTAAATTAAGTTGGTTATGTATAAGTACCTACGTTTATTTACATTTTATTCGTCTTGTTTTTGGAACCTATGATTTCAAATCTGCTATAGCTGGAAAAGTGCAAACAGGGGGGAGAGCGCTGTAAGCTGAAACACAGGCTTCGGCCTAGTTCGGCAACGGAATCCTATTTTAATTTTTGTGTTCATATTCTAGCTTAGTTAGTATGTATAATGTAAACATTGTTTAGATCGAATACAATTTTTTTTATTTTATTATACAGGGTAATTTCTAATCGATTGGCATCCTTTTAGGGGCTTATTCTGTACATCAAAACTAACAACTTTTGTTCTGCGACTTTTGTCAAAACTCAAAAAGTGTTACTGTTGTTCCATAGAAAAATATCGTTCACCCGCGACAAAATGTATGAAACAACCGATTTTTTTTTTAGTTCTGAGAAAAGTCGCAGAACAAAAGTTGTTAGTTTTGATGTACAGAATAGGCCCCTAAAAGGATGCTAATTGATTAAAAATAACCCTGTATAAGTATATAAAATGTCTCAAAAGCTCGCCGAAATTAGGTACACATTTTAAATAACGTTTAAAAGCAATTTTTACTTGTAGCACTTTTTTCCTCTCCAAAAAAATAGCATTTCTCCAAAATGTTAACTTTGCAGCTTCAATGAAATTAATTTACAATTTTGTGCGTGCAGTGGTGACCGCAACGCGGAACAAGTACAGACAGCGCGGTCACATTGTTAGTCGTGTGGCTCATTGTAATCATTTTGTAATTATAAGTGTATTATATTTAACCACATCCAGTTTATGGTTAAATGTAGCGGTATGATTTATAAATTCAACTGTAGGTACCAATTTCATAAATATTATACGTGTGTTAACATTTCGAAGGACAATTTTATTTATCCGCATGTTTTCTTAGTCTAGCTCATAAGCTATATGTAGGATGTATCAATAAATAGGTGCCAATGATGATCCAATGCTTTTTATGTAATAGCAGTGTAGTTTTGTTGTAGTTTATAAAGGCACTTTTGCCCTATAAAAAAAAGAAGTGCCATAATAGTAGTTTATGCAACTGTCATATAATGACACTCGTTACTATTATGAAACTCGCTGCGCTCGTTTCATAAACTCACACTCGTGTTTTAATACCCGTGTTATATGCAGTTGCATACACTACTTTATCTTCACTAATAAAAATAAAAAAAAATCTAAGGCCATTCTAAAATCTCGCGCAGGGCCAATCAGGAGCGAGCGCGCGATGTTATAATGAGATTTTACAATATCGATGTGGATATTATAACATCATGTGAAATTGCTTAAATTGAGTGTTTTATTGTCTGCGCTTTAACAGTAGTCATTATAAGTCAAGTATTGGAAACATAAGTAGAATGTTACAACATTAGTGTAGATAAATATAATTATATATTTTTCATGAATGTAAGCATAAGCTACTTTGTCTTGAAAAAATAATATTAGGGAACTCTGAATCGGTAATCTGTAACTAATGTTAATGTTTTAATCACTATGGTATGAAGAATATACTTCATACCATATGTACAGTGAAGCAGTACAGTAGGGTTATTTATTATTTATTTTCTTCATTTATGATACATAAAGCATGGTATGTGAATGAATCGTTGATATCTATACATATTTTTAATGTTATAGTCACTTACAAAGTATTATTTATACTAGTAGTATTAGTACAGTTTGGTTAAATATTTATCAATCGATTTTGATAATATTTATTAAGATTGTTTATTATCTAAATTTTAACTAGACTTGCGAGTGTGAACAAAATCGAGTAGCGATTTGAGGGAGGTAGCTCATTAACCGACTTCCAAAAAGGAGGAGGTTCTATAATACTCGTATGTATTTTTTTTGTGTATGTTAATCGATAATTTCGCCAATTGTGAACCGAATCGAAAAACTCTTTTTTAGTTCAAAAGGGTATACTCCTGAGGTGGTCCCATTTAAATTTTACAGAAATCTGCTGAGCCATTTTTGATAAATCAACAATAGTGTAAACAATTCGAGTGAGTAGAATTTTGTACACGATGCAAGGCGGTTTTGCCATTTTTTGCGAAAAATAATTATTTTATAAAGATTCAATTAAAAAGATTCGAAGTCAACTGTTTGATAAACAACTAGTATTAAAAAATCTTTAGATAGGTTATACCTACTATAAATCATTCATTTTTTGATTTCAGTTTAAGTAGGTACTTATACAATACGAGTGGGTATAATCTATGGTTACATAGTAGTAATTTTGCTAACTTCGAAAGGTCATGAAACCAATTTCTATTAGTATTTGTTCTGCAAACTATCGAGTCTGATTAATATTCAAACGGAGAGTATGATAATGACGCTGTTTGAGTCAGGTGAACGCGGGGAATAACGAATGAGAGGTTAATGCATTTTCGATTCGACAACTTTGGTTTCATGCCAAATATGTATAATTTTGGCCACAGTACCAGCCATACTAAGTCATCAGCCACCGTTGCTAAATAATAATCATTAAACACATGAAAATAAACATTTCGCTAAATTTTAAAGGTTCCGTACCTGAAAAAGAAAACAACCGGACAAGCGCGAGTCAGGCTCGCACACCGAGGGGACCGTACAAATCCCAAAAAACTGCAAGACACTAAGAACTAAGTTATTAAAACCTTAGCGAAGAAAGAAAATACTTTGTGAATTCAGTCATCGACAAGGGGATGTTTTTTTTACATTTTTCTTCATTCCGATAGACAGCCAGACAGACGGAACACAAAGTGATCCTATAATAAGGGTTCTGTTTTTTCCTTTTGAGGCACGAAACCCTTATAGGATCACTTTGTTGTCTGTCTATTCATCAGTTCGTCTACCTGTCTATCCGTCTGTCCGTCTGTCTGTCTGTACGTCTGTCCGTCTGTCCGCCTGTACGTCACGAGAACGCGTAAAGATTTAGAGTTAAAATTAGAAAAATGTGTTCATATAGAAACCTTGTGTGTGTTTGTACAAAACAAAAAGTGTTCGTTTAGGTACTTTGCAAACTCACACTAAAGCCTGTTCGACATAGAATTTTTTCAGCTCGAAACTTTAAACACAGCTCTCAGAACGTCAAAGAAAGATGAAAACAATAGTACAACAGTTCCTAAGTCGGCTTCAACACTCACAGTTCTCAAGTTATAGCTTTTACGTTTCACACAGACTTCTGCGACACTTAAGAGCAAGAAACTAATAGGTATTTGTCGTTTCTTGTCTACCTTACGTTCTACGTCATTGTCAAACAAAAAGAAGATAGGGTATGTCATGTTCTTAGAGACTTATACAAGGATTTTTTACCCTAACATAATGTAATACATGTTTATATAATCCATCCATGGACTTATCTGATTTTTTCTTCACATGAAACGAAAAAAACTGAAGTTCTGCGCCGTCCTTTTGATCTCAAATCTTTCCGACCTTCAAACTGATAATATTTGTAGTAATAGTTTTCATTTAAGGCAAAATTAACGTCCACTGCTAGGCAAAAGCTTCCTTATATAGATCTCCAATAAGATCGTTTAGTAGGGGCTGACATACAGCCTAATTTTGCGGTCCATATCATGGGTGGTACGAAGTGATAGTGAATAATACGCACACCATACTAAATTCAATAATTGCGCTCTTGATAATCTCACCAATCCACAGCCAATTATAATACATCAAACGTAAAGACACGAGTAAAATATGTGTCAATTTGTTCCCTGCGACTATAAAGTTAGAATTGGGTAAGAAAAAACCGCGAAATGTGCTAAAGCGTCCTTAGCAAACGCTTAACACTATTGTTACTGGCAGTGACGCTACATGGTTCTTTTGTTGTCACAAGTACTAGTGTGGAAGACTTAGTTGAAGTAGAAAAGTGTCAAGTAGTTTGGCGATGTTGAATCTGATGATCGATTTATTGATTGAATGTATCCCCGATACCCATACTGAAAAGCAAAATACTTCATAATTAATGCGTATGTGGGCATCTGGATGCTCTTTGGGTTTTTGCGGTCAAATTGATGTTTTATGTTTACAGATGACAATCAGTATAGTTTTGAGTGAACACTGGCTATTATTATATCGTTTCAGTCTAGGTTATGTTTATTTATCTATGTTTATCTTGAGGTATCATAATAGACAACGCCTATTTACGTCTAACGCCTAACGTACTCGTAGATTAGCTCTTTTTGTACAAAACTTGACATTACTATAAATAATAATATCAACTCTTGCTGTATACTCGTTGTTTGAAAAACACATTTTCCATTAAATGCATGATGATCATAAATCCAATACACAAAAGATTGTCTAATGAATTCTCAGTAAGGGTTAATAACATCGATGCTTTCTAAAATAAATACGAATTACCTATCCAATAGTCCAGTATCCGTATCTCTTCAAATAAAACAAAATTATACTGAAGGTCTTCTATCATGTATCCAACCTACGCCAAACTAATTTATAACATCCACGTTTAATCTCCATCGTAAGTTATGCCCCGCAGTATTATTTACAAGTATCTGCAGTCAGATCGCGACTTGGCACTATCTCACGTTCTCTAGGTTTGCCAACATCATGCGGGTACCGGTATATTTTGGAATAATGTGATTCCTCTTCATTGTTTATCTTGGCCAAGTTCTGAAAGCTGTATAATAATATCTATATGAACATTAGGTATACATACATAGGGCTATTGAGTACAAGTGTAGCAGCTTTTTGACGTAACAACTTCTTAAAAATCGATGAACGCCGGCTGCACGCACGAAAAAGTGTCACGTTCCGTCTGAGCTGAGCGCGCAAGCGACAGCGTGGAACAACCGACCTGAGCACTCGTCTTGTTTCAGGTGGTTCAACAATGTTTTCTTATAATGTCCGTAAAACCACTTTGCACACAACCATTTTTATCGAATTCCGGTTGGACTCTATTATAAACTATTTTAATGATCTAATGTAAAACAAATCAGCCCCTTTAGTCCTAACAGACCTTATTTGAATAGCCATGTATTAAAAAAATTCAATTGTGAAAATAAAATTCTTGACAATGATCTAAAAGATACATTAAATAATTTTCATATGACCCCATGTATAAATAATAAATCCACTTTACGCTACTTGACGCTATATTTTACCTACCCTTACGGTCTAGTTTGGCGACCTATATTGGCCAAATTGTGAGATACAACCGTTTCATCCGTGATATGCACAAAAAAAAAACAAGTCAATGGTAACATGTGAGATAACTTACTCCTATAAACTATGAATATTCAATGTAATTTACAACAGCAAACAGACGGGATGCAACCAATAACATTGTATATAACCGATTCGTCTGTACCTCATGATAAGTTCAACAATATTTTTGTAATTTGGATATTAAAATTGTTCAAAAATCTATCCATAAACATAGAAACTCTGTACAACTTGGCCATTGAATCGAAATGATGATCATAAATATATCAAACGACACGGTAACTCTAACCAGATTGTGTCTTACATTCTAGTTCTGTGATACAAAATCGGATAGATTGCGAGATGCGGCCGATTCATCTGTCACTCTTGAGACAAATATTTTCTTAATTTGGATATTGTTGAAATCTTTCAACAAAATCAAACTACAGGGCAGACTTAGTGTATCTATCTATCATTCTAATTTGACGACATAAATCGGACAAAACGCAAGATGCAACCGATTCATCCATCACCTGTAAGACAATTAACTTGGTTCACCTTTGAAAGTTAAATTTATTCTGCAACAGTAAACAAGGGATATGAAACTTAACTGTTTATTTACTCGTAGCTAATACATCTGCCACTCACGAGACAAATATTCGAATATTGATATTTTTAAATTTTGGCTACCATAAGCCAATAATTGTAATCTTACATTCTAGTTTTACGATATACCCACTTAAATCGGTTAAGTAACGAGATCTATGCAGTTGATACATCTGTCACTGGTGTGATTATTCAATGAATTTTGCAGTAATTTTCATTTCATTTTTTCTCAACTTACTTAGATACAATTTTGTATGCTTGTTTGTAAATAGCACAAGACCGACAAGACTGGAAATCTCGAGAGGAGGCTTTTGCCCAACAATGGGACAATTCAGGCTCATAAACAAATTAACAATCTTGTTAATCAATCAAGATGCAACAAATCATTTAGCACGCAACTTATCTACCTGGCACTTAATTAGAGAAAAAATTTTCATAATTTTAATACAGAATTGTTTCATAATATCAAACTACATGGCAACCCTATACAGTGTATCTTACATTTTAGTTTGGCGACATAAATCGGGCAAGTCGCGAGATGCAGCCGATTCATCTGTCAGTGGTGAGACAACTAATTTGTCTCCGCTATATAAGGGTCTTTGCTTTCCGTTTGGCCCAAGTTTACTCTAAATCTCGGGGATTTCCGGGATCGAGGTTAGTGTAAATTACTACGTTTACCTACAGAGCAACGTGTAAGTCTTAGTGTGTAATTAACTAATTAAAAATGATGACTAAATATTGGTTAAAGAATTCAAACAAAAAGGAAACTTTGTGAGGAATCGTCAAAGAGATTATTTTCGTCGTTGTTTTAGTAATAAGACGTTCACTGCTAGACATAGGTCCACCATATAGATCGGTAGAAAGCAGCATTTAGCACGATCCTGCGGTCTCGATGAGGTTATTATTTAAGACTGTCTTTCTTGTCATTGACTTTATATAATGAAACTAGCGACCCGCCCCGGCTTCGCACAGGTGTATTATAGGCATATAAACCTTCCTCTTGAATCACTCTATCCATTAAAAAAAACCGCATCAAAATCCGTTGCGTAGTTTTAAAGATTTAAGCATACAGACAAACAAACAAACAAAAAGCGACTTTATTTTATACTATGTAGTGATAGTGACACGATCCTGCGGTCTCGATGAGGTTATTATTTAAGACTGTCTTTAATGAAATTTAAATTCCAGGTAGGTATCTAGTTCTTACATCGGATGGCTGTACAATCGTAAATAAAGTGTAATTTGTAAATAAGTTTTAATCCATGGTTTAGTTTTCAAAAAATAATAGCATTGAAACATGAGCCTGTTACAAAATAAAATTGTACCGAGTAAGTTTTCAGCCTGATATCTGAAAGAGAGTGAATAAAAACAAGCATATTTAAATAAATAATTATTTGTCACAATAAATGGCAAAACCGCCTTTCATCGTGTGCAAAGTTTGAATATTTCGCTCGAATTGTGTACATCATTCTTGATTTATCAAAAACGGCTCAGCCGATTTCTGTAAAATTTAAATGGGACCATCTCGAAAGTATACCCTTTCGAACTAAAAAAGAACTTTTCGATTCGATTCACTATTGGCGAAATTATCGATGTTCATCGTGTACAAAATTTGGAAATTTCGCTCGAATAGCTTACATTATTGTTGATTTTTTTCACAAACAGCTCTTCCTATTTCTGTTAAACTTCAATGGGGCCACTTCGGGAGTATACTCTTTCAAACTAAAAAAGAATTTTTCGATTCGGTTCACAATTGGCGAAATTATCGATGAACACAAAATGATACACAAAAAAAAAGTACACACGAACATAGAACCTCCTCCTTTTTGGAAGAAGTGAAAATAGTAGCAATAACAAAATAAATCCCAAACCATGAATGAGTTGGATAAGAAAGCACGGAATATCATAAGTAACATTATTTCAAGTTACTGGATACGAGTATCTGAAATACCAACTTGTTTAAGTAATTTTTACATTGATAATTATTTTTCGCAAAAAAATGCAACACCGACTTCCACCGTGTACAGAATTTGAATTATGTTTCAGTGTTGAGTTTAAAGAGATATATACTAGTAGTAGCACCTACAAGTCGCCTTGTCAATGCACTAAGTTTCGAGAAAAAAAAAAACGAAAAAATGTGGGTAGTTTCCTAGACCTTAATTATTTCGCGCGGTAAACTGCTTCGTCATTGACACTTCAGTGCTTCGCCGCGTCGCTCATTTTAATTCGTTTTATAAAGTTTTACCGAGTTAGGCACTAGATTTCTGGTGAAAATCACTGGAAGCATTTGGATCACATCAAGCAGAAGATGAAAAAGTTGGAGAGAAAATTGTTAAAACGCAGCAGAAAATTTTCGTCATCCGCAGAATCCGTGCAATTGTCAAACGACCCAAAAGGTAATTACTTATGTGTATTCCTGATATTAAGTACTGTGATTGGTTCACGTTTCAACGATCTGAGCTGCTACCTACCGATTATTGTCGTAGATAGATAGATAGACTCTAACACTTTATTATACATAAAAAAAAGAACAGTAATGCAAGAAAAACTTATGCTAGTGCATCGAGCTATATTACTACGTATAGAGAGGACGACGCACATCCCTACCATGTTCCGCCCAAATGCAGCCATATGGCTGCACATCAATTAGTTGCTTGCTAGCTCTTGAGTACATCAGTCTAGTTTGTTTTAAAACGAAAAAAGTTCAAAATTATTGAATATGGTCTCGTGTGTGTTAAGATATTGCACGAATAATACAAAGAATACGGCGAAGTGCAAAGGAATAACTTTCCATCGGTGAGTAATTAGATAATCATTTTACAATTAAATGCAAACAAAATATTATCGGATGGCGCGTGGACGCCATGTTGCGATACTTTTCATAGACTAAAAATGAAGATGTGACATTGTGTGTGTAACAAGTGTAGGTAAAATTAGGGTTTGTTCCCAGTGTTACTACCATTCTTACTACCAGTAGTAAGAACGGGAAACGAATTACTCTTCTTACTACTACGGTTGAAAGTTGTTAGAACAGTAAAAAAAAAATACTCCTGTTACTACCGTAAAATTATAATAACAAAAACAAACAAAACATGACAGATTTGTATTTAAACCGAATTTAAGTTGGTAGGTATTATAAGTATAAAAAAAAACAAGAACTGTTACCAAAAACTTGTAACAAACCTAGCCTAACCTGACGCTGAAATGTAACAATCCCTTGCCTAGCCTAACCTGCCTACTTAACCTCATATATAAACCTAAGAAAAGTAGAAACTATTTTAAGAAACCTGTCTAAAAATAAAATATCAGAGAAAATGATTATAGAACCTTGATTTGCTTCCAATGAATTCTAGTTTTATGTCAAACTAGCTATGCGTCCTGATTCCACCTAATTGTGAACAAATTATAAATTGAACCTCATGAAAGAAATATTCTAAAATATTAAGAATACATTAAATATTGATACAGATATTCAATAAGATCACAGTTTATTAATTGTATTGATAAATAATAAGAAATGTGAATTCTAAAATGTGAACCTCTCAGGTTCAAATTCTAATACTTACTCCTAGCGCCATCTGCTTCCGGATCACTTGAGGCTACATTTTGATACAAGTATTCTGCAGTGAAATTCCTATCATAATTATCTAATCTATGTACCTATTTATACGTTAGTTTGGCCAGTGTTCGTTTTGTGATAGACCCTGCGTTATAGACCGCATAAACCCTAGGTAAAGGTGATTCGAAATACCTGCCTAATAGATTACCTAAGTTCAGAACGAAAACCCTATGTTTTACCTATTTTGAGTTTCTATGATCCTGCAAGTATATTACTAATCTCAGAGTGAAATAAAGAACCTAACTAATGCCTCAAGAGCTACTTAGAAATAATGATTCTAGAGCTTCTCTGTTTTATATAGAGTTTATTTTGAATATTTTTGAATATTAATAAGCTTCAATAAAGCTAGGTATAAAATATTGATTTAGTTGCATAAGAAAATATTAGACATGAGATGAGAATGAAAATCATTAAACTAGTAATCTAGAAACAAAGAAACTCTATTTTTGAACTAATATTATTATCAAACTACGAATATAATAAAAGAAATGAATGCCAGAAAGAATAGTATTGATTTATTTCTGACAGTTAGTTAGTTTTAATATTTTAAATTTATTCAATTTTATTTAGGTATCAGAGATTTATTTAATTTTATGTTTATCTCTGATTATTTAGTCATGGCGCTCGAGAGAGCTGAAAACCATGAAAATGACTCTACTCTGCTTTCGTAAATCTAACGCCATCCTGGAAAAAGAAAGCAGGAAAAAAAACCAGGAGTCGCGAGTGTGTCAGTAGTCATCTTATCTACATCACTTCATAAAGTCAGGAAAATCATAAATCTTGCATGAATTCCAGAGTGTTCTCAAGAAAAGCTCCAAGTTTACTATAGGTAAAGGTTCGAGAATCGACTTCGCCTTATAAAATAATATTCAAATCAATAAGCTTTCAATAGCTTTATTTCAAAGTGATCAGAATTAACACTCTTAATACGGACACGGGATATCCCTCCATTTCGGAAATGAGAAACACTGGCCCAAGCTCTATCTGGCTTCAAGAGTTCTGCACACTAATGAAAATACAGCATTGATCGAGTAGCACTTACGGCTAGTATTAAAATAATGAGATGTAGCAATAATAAGATATAGCAATAGTCGACTCTTCAATCCCCGTAATATAAATAAATGACATTTTATCTATGAACACTCTGTCCTTCGCAAATTGTACGAGTAGGTAAAGCACGTCATGTCTGGAAATTTCTCAATTTCTGAAGATTCTCAATCCGCATAGAATATAATATCTTAAGATTTTATGTTCACAAATAGTCGAAGCTGAAAAAGACAAATAATTAAAACATTTGTAATTCATACATAGAATCATAAAGGGCGAGAGTTAGAAGCTTCTATCTTCTACTCGTGAGTAAATGCTCAATGAAGGATAGTTTCGTCAGTAACATACGAATACTTCTATAGAGTAGGAAACATCGTAAGTCAACTTATGCAAGACCGCCATAGGAACCTGAAGATGTATGCGTATTTATCAACCCGCAACAGGTCAGAGTAGATAATATTGCCTTGTTTCTGTGGTGTAGCGTAGCGTCGTAAGCAACTCGTTCATACTCATAAAAGGATAGATACGTGTGAGAATCCTCCATACCGCATCGTTTCAGTAAGGCGGATATAGGCCTATCTCCATATGATAGACCTCCTCTTTTCATCTGATGTCCATTTGTACATTAATACAACAATAAATCATCCAAAAGTCCAATACAGTGCTGATCAGGACGGAATATTATCCGCATATCATATTCTATATCTACATTGACACTTATATATTTAAATAGTGATACTATTATACGAAACCAAATCCTCTAGGAACATCTTCGTCCTTCGATAGAAAACAACTTTCTTCAAACTTTCACTTTTTAGACCAGGATCAAAATTCTCCTAGTTAAAAGACTCTTCTCTGCTTTTCCTTTCTCTGAATCTTGCGGAACCAAACTAAATATACCTATTAAAGATGAAATATTCCAACATTTTTCTATAATTTTCTCAAGTGAAGTCCCTGCTGTCAGTCCCGTCAAATCCTCTGTTCTCTTTTTTTTTCTCTTATTTTAAATTCTCAAGTTCTGCAAAGAGTTTTCATACCTAGATTGAAGTTCTGTTGCTTTTCTATAATGTTTTTATTTACCTGATTGTTTGAATATCATTTGAATGGAAAGTTTCTTTAGATAATATTAGAAATAATTATATCCTCATGTGAGAGACTCCTGACCTACAAGAATGCCTTCTACCTATGCCTAGTTACTCAGATGTGGACGATCAAACCATCTGAGGTTTGTTACAGCACCCCTCAAAATTTTCGCAGATGAAAAGATGTTGGAAAACATCTAAATCGAAGTAAATTTTCCCAAAAAAATTATAATAATTTTAAATTTAATCAAGTGCATAATTGTATTTATCAAAATTCGAGTTCCAACAATGAAATTATATGTTTCGAATGTGAATGTATCCCTACTACAATATGCGAAAATGTTTTTATACCAGTCTACAGATAATCGTCATAAAACCTCCTACTCTCAGTTTGATTACATCTCTACCATGAAGAAAAATCGCCTTCCCCACTAAATTGTTATAATCTGCAAGGAAGTTCTGGTTCGGTGACAGAAACGGAGCCCTCGTAAGGGAATTCTGTTTTGAGGTAGAACCGACCTGAATGGTCGCATGTTGAGTAGTCTCAGCGAACCAATCTTCCGTTCGGAGATTTTCCCAACATACCCCTTCCAAACTACACAAATTGTCCATGAAAAAGGAAAATAATTCCGCATGGCATCAATGTCCTGCCAAAAGTGAATGGTTAAAATTCAATTGTCTAAAAACTGGAGCATGTGCAGTGTATCAATTCAGAGGTTCCTGCCTTGTAGAGTAAAGGACCCTTATGAAATCAACTTATGTTGATGAATTGCCTGCTGGCCTACTCCTAACACCACACTCCTTCATAAAGATCTATTTGTTCAAGTGATTGCTAAAACTCGAACCCTGACAAACCGCTTCAAATCCCAGCAATGCTATTGTCGTTTAGTTCCTCTTGTACTGATTTATTTTTACTATCACTCTCTTCTTTATTATTATTACATTATTATTTCACAAACGCATAATTTATGAAACAATAATATATCATCAAATTCATCAACGCTCCGTCGCCCTTCATAAAACAAAATTCTCAAAACCACCTTCCACCGTCTACACGCCAACTTCACGACGTAGCATCACCTTTTGAACTCAAAGCGAGCCAATATTTGCACATTCCCCATTACACCCTATAGCAAAATATTTAAAATACATCCACACCCTCGTAATAAACTTCTACCTCACTATCCTTACTAAAATATTTACAAGTTTGAGGTTAATTATAAACTGAACCTCGGTTAAATTTTTAATTATAATTTTAACCTGATTTTTTTTTTAAATATTCAGCATACTTTCCTACTTGCATTTATTTACCTAAGAAACTCTCACGTATTCTCATTTAATTTAACGATGTGCAAATAAATGACAAAATGTTCACTAAAGAAAATTAATTTCCAATATTTTTTTAGCTATAACAGCTTCAGCTTTTAGAATGGCTTCACCCACTAACAAAATTGAACTAGATAATAATGTGTCAATATGCCCAAGTTTCCAAGTAAGTAAAATTTACACTCTACTAGTGGAAAGGATCTCTTCCATATGGTTAGAGAAACCAATTCCTGGCGCGGCATTGCTTGGCCATCAGAGTTCTACCTACTCGAATCCCGACATATCTCCACGCGTATAATTTTTGAAATTGAATAAATATTTGAAACGTAAGTTCAGCCAATCCATCAAGCTTATACTCTACTTCCTTCAAACCAGCAAATCATCTTTGAATTCTTTAATGAACATTTGAAATCAATTTTTCAATATAATGTTATATTGAACTTGATTTTTTTATTTTGCAAGTCTTTTTTAATAATGTGCTATTTTTATTTTCTAATAACATTCATTTTTCTTATTTTGGTGTATCTGATTTCTAAACATCTTGCAAAAGTATACGACTGAACTTTAATTTAATTTGAGATAAAGAAAACTATTTGTTGATTTACTTAGTTTAGTTTTCAGTATCATTCACTTTTAACAACAAAAATTTAAATGTATGTTTTTGCATTACATTCACTTATTTTAGCTTACACTGAAATATCTTAAACCAAGTAATCTCACAGCTATGTTTTAACCCGTTTAGTAATTAACTAATCAGTAAAAGATACGCTAACAACAAGAGTTGATTTGATTGATGATCGACAATTTAATTACCCAGCAATATATTATTATTTTAAGTGCAATAACTATTATAGTTTACCTGATTATTTAGATTTTGAATAATCGCTGAAGATTTAGCTAACACCTGTTTACAATAATTATAACTGATGTCTAAGAATAATAATAATGTTTACCTACTATCTGAAAAGATTGAGCAAATGTTCCACCCCCCCTGACTAGAATTTCCTTGCTTTAATTTATAAATCTACCTTTTATTTGCTTAACTCTTACAACCCTTTTTTTTAAATCGCGAAAAACCTGCGTTTGACCACCAACTTTCCTGCTGATAAACAAACTCGCGGACGCAAATGAAGCTTACTGAGCTAGAATATACCTATTCACACTAAATACAACTTGATTATTACGAATTTAGCATTAGAATTGTGTAACTGGGTCTTAGTTTATTTGATTGATTTAATTTACTAAACTCAGTTTTTTTTTTAAACTGACCATTTATTTGTTGATACAACCTCCGTTTAAAAGTCCTATTTTAGTCTACTTATTTAAAACATTAAATTAAACTTCCCTTCTTTACGTCATTCCAGATACTAATCTGCTAAATTATCTATTCTCCCAAATTATCTTATTGTAAGTAAAATTATTTACCATTTTGCAATAATATTTCAGCTAATCGTAACCTCAACCTATATCTGATAGATTTTCAACAAGATAACACTTTTAAACATATTTTTCACTGTTAGACTACTTCGATATAATTTTGATGTAAGCGAAATAGACGTCTAAAAATGTATGCAATCCCAATTAATACAAGTAGGTACACAATGTAGATTAACCCTATGTTTATTTTATTTAATAACATCTCTTATTTTCCTGTATTCAATTTATTTGGAATTTAATAAAACAGCCTGATTGTTAGATTTAATTATTAAATTGATCTACTTGCTAACTTCCTGTGGTAAAAGTAGTATAATACAAATGTCCAAAAAAAAAATCAAAGTCATTCCGTAACCTACTGAAACATATCTCTATCAATGAAAAATAATTCACATTTTATTACTTTAATTTACAACGTCGATAGATTGTTAAGTATACTCTACCCTCGGTTTTCTAGTCTGCAATAAAATTATATAAACGAATCAAATCCCTGACTTTTCTATTTTATAAAATTAATAATATCCTTTGCTTTGTATGTATAATCATATCTTTTATTATAAATTGAATATATTTACTATCTACAATTATTCAAGCTATACTTATACATGAAGCAATAAATTATATTATAAACACTAAACTAATATACCATATTTACTACAAATACATTACCTACATGAGTGACAAATGATCCTTGGCTAGTACCCCTTTTTTTTAAGCTGAACGAAATAATTACCCATCATACAAAATGCTTGCTATTGTTTGCAGTCTGTTTTAAAAACAAATCACCCCCCAACGTTTTATTCTGTTAATACCCTAAGATAATGATTAACCTAAAAAATGATGAGATATTCGTCACCTTGTCTAATGAACTCGCGATTGAAACTATTATGTAACCCTAGTTATCACTAACCTACAAATTTCGAATCACCATCGTCTCCATTTCACAGCAACAAATTGTGTTCAGATAGTCTGACTACTGAACACAGTCCTATAATAAACCTGAATTGACTTGCCTAAACAACGTTATACTTAAAAATCTAATATTTATGAGTTCCGACTATATTCTTTTATCTCGAAAATATTTTAAACCTATTTTTACGATAAAACGAATCGTTTCTATTGCTAATCCTGGTCACGGCACCAAATTGTAACGATCCTGGTCACGGACGACGATATTGTAAAAAAACCTAGCTTAGCCTGCCTAATTAAGCTCATTTATAAACCTAAGAAAAGTAGAAACTATTTTAAGAAACCTGTCTAAAAATAAAATATCAGAGAAAATGATTATAGAACCTTGATTTGCTTCCAATGAATTCTAGTTTTATGTCAAACTAGCTATGCGTCCTGATTCCACCTAATTGTGAACAAATTATAAATTGAACCTCATGAAAGAAATATTCTAAAATATTAAGAATACATTAAATATTGATACAGATATTCAATAAGATCACAGTTTATTAATTGTATTGATAAATAATAAGAAATGTGAATTCTAAAATGTGAACCTCTCAGGTTCAAATTCTAATACTTACTCCTAGCGCCATCTGCTTCCGGATCACTTGAGGCTACATTTTGATACAAGTATTCTGCAGTGAAATTCCTATCATAATTATCTAATCTATGTACCTATTTATACGTTAGTTTGGCCAGTGTTCGTTTTGTGATAGACCCTGCGTTATAGACCGCATAAACCCTAGGTAAAGGTGATTCGAAATACCTGCCTAATAGATTACCTAAGTTCAGAACGAAAACCCTATGTTTTACCTATTTTGAGTTTCTATGATCCTGCAAGTATATTACTAATCTCAGAGTGAAATAAAGAACCTAACTAATGCCTCAAGAGCTACTTAGAAATAATGATTCTAGAGCTTCTCTGTTTTATATAGAGTTTATTTTGAATATTTTTGAATATTAATAAGCTTCAATAAAGCTAGGTATAAAATATTGATTTAGTTGCATAAGAAAATATTAGACATGAGATGAGAATGAAAATCATTAAACTAGTAATCTAGAAACAAAGAAACTCTATTTTTGAACTAATATTATTATCAAACTACGAATATAATAAAAGAAATGAATGCCAGAAAGAATAGTATTGATTTATTTCTGACAGTTAGTTAGTTTTAATATTTTAAATTTATTCAATTTTATTTAGGTATCAGAGATTTATTTAATTTTATGTTTATCTCTGATTATTTAGTCATGGCGCTCGAGAGAGCTGAAAACCATGAAAATGACTCTACTCTGCTTTCGTAAATCTAACGCCATCCTGGAAAAAGAAAGCAGGAAAAAAAACCAGGAGTCGCGAGTGTGTCAGTAGTCATCTTATCTACATCACTTCATAAAGTCAGGAAAATCATAAATCTTGCATGAATTCCAGAGTGTTCTCAAGAAAAGCTCCAAGTTTACTATAGGTAAAGGTTCGAGAATCGACTTCGCCTTATAAAATAATATTCAAATCAATAAGCTTTCAATAGCTTTATTTCAAAGTGATCAGAATTTACACTCTTAATACGGACACGGGATATCCCTCCATTTCGGAAATGAGAAACACTGGCCCAAGCTCTATCTGGCTTCAAGAGTTCTGCACACTAATGAAAATACAGCATTGATCGAGTAGCACTTACGGCTAGTATTAAAATAATGAGATGTAGCAATAATAAGATATAGCAATAGTCGACTCTTCAATCCCCGTAATATAAATAAATGACATTTTATCTATGAACACTCTGTCCTTCGCAAATTGTACGAGTAGGTAAAGCACGTCATGTCTGGAAATTTCTCAATTTCTGAAGATTCTCAATCCGCATAGAATATAATATCTTAAGATTTTATGTTCACAAATAGTCGAAGCTGAAAAAGACAAATAATTAAAACATTTGTAATTCATACATAGAATCATAAAGGGCGAGAGTTAGAAGCTTCTATCTTCTACTCGTGAGTAAATGCTCAATGAAGGATAGTTTCGTCAGTAACATACGAATACTTCTATAGAGTAGGAAACATCGTAAGTCAACTTATGCAAGACCGCCATAGGAACCTGAAGATGTATGCGTATTTATCAACCCGCAACAGGTCAGAGTAGATAATATTGCCTTGTTTCTGTGGTGTAGCGTAGCGTCGTAAGCAACTCGTTCATACTCATAAAAGGATAGATACGTGTGAGAATCCTCCATACCGCATCGTTTCAGTAAGGCGGATATAGGCCTATCTCCATATGATAGACCTCCTCTTTTCATCTGATGTCCATTTGTACATTAATACAACAATAAATCATCCAAAAGTCCAATACAGTGCTGATCAGGACGGAATATTATCCGCATATCATATTCTATATCTACATTGACACTTATATATTTAAATAGTGATACTATTATACGAAACCAAATCCTCTAGGAACATCTTCGTCCTTCGATAGAAAACAACTTTCTTCAAACTTTCACTTTTTAGACCAGGATCAAAATTCTCCTAGTTAAAAGACTCTTCTCTGCTTTTCCTTTCTCTGAATCTTGCGGAACCAAACTAAATATACCTATTAAAGATGAAATATTCCAACATTTTTCTATAATTTTCTCAAGTGAAGTCCCTGCTGTCAGTCCCGTCAAATCCTCTGTTCTCTTTTTTTTTCTCTTATTTTAAATTCTCAAGTTCTGCAAAGAGTTTTCATACCTAGATTGAAGTTCTGTTGCTTTTCTATAATGTTTTTATTTACCTGATTGTTTGAATATCATTTGAATGGAAAGTTTCTTTAGATAATATTAGAAATAATTATATCCTCATGTGAGAGACTCCTGACCTACAAGAATGCCTTCTACCTATGCCTAGTTACTCAGATGTGGACGATCAAACCATCTGAGGTTTGTTACAAACTAAACAGAAAAATTGCTGTAGTACCTAATCAAAACAAATTATAAGTATTATGTTCACAGATAGGAACTCTGTGATTATGTTTGAAAAATTTGCATAACATTAAAAAACATGGAAAATCAACGAATTTCTTTGTATTCGTCGGTCCAGTATTGTTGTGTTGCATATTATATAATAAAATGAAAAAGGTGTGATGTACAGGGTTATTTCTAATCAATTAGCACCCTTTCAGGGGCTTAGGTATTGTAAACATCAAAATTAACAACTTTTGTTCTGCGACTTTTGTCAAAACTAAAAAAAATTAGCTTACGTGGAAAGGTTATTACTAGTATTGTGCTAGTATAAGCTACCCCATACTAAACTTTCATAGAAATCTGTTTAGCCGTTACCGAGTTGACTGGGAACAAACACCCTTACACATAAACTTTCGCAATTATAATATTAGTGTGATTAGGCAAACAGTGGTATATTATATAAAATACTTAAACGAATGAATTAGTTACCTTAAACTTAAATAACTTAAATATTTATATTATGATATAATATTACGTTCGTCGTGGAAATCTTTGAGGGAGGCCTATATCCAGCAGTGGACTTCTACGGGCTGATGATGATGATGATGAATATAATATTTTCTACTGATCAATAATTCAACTAATATTATATTATGAAGAAGAAAAAACAAAGTACGAATTCAATTGAAGCGTGTGTAGGTAATATAAACTTTGTCACTTCTGTAGTCAGTCAGCATCTTAGTCTATAGAAACGACAAGTTAGTGCAGAACGTTGAACGAAACGCGTAAGCGCTTCGAAGAATCGCGGCGCTTTCGACCTTTTTGCCACGAGAAAACTATACCTTAAAAGTGTTCTAGCGCTGCGTGTTTGTACTGGCTGATTAGACGGCTAATTATTGTTACAGTGCTGAAGCGCACTTTAGTTATATTCTTAACAAAATTGAGCATGATATTTGGTCAGGGTAGCTCCTCTATACGTAGTAATATTTCCTCAAAGTGCTAGTGTAACTCAAGGCGGCCTTATCGCTGGAAGCGATCTCTTCCAGGCAACCCATGACGGAACGGAACGATATATTGGATTATTATATATATCGGAAGTACAATAGTGTGATACAAAAAAATAAATAAATATATTATAAACATAAATAATAATAGTACATAATATACCTAACACGCAATTATACTACTACTATAATATAAACATACATACTCGTGCTTATGAGGATTAACGTTTCAATATTTTGAGTTTTTACTTAACCATATTGTTACATACTCATTTGACCCCAGACAACTGCAGGCTGATAGCAGCGCCATCTCTGAACCCCGAGATAAAAGTGGCTATCACCGAACAAGTCATATTACTTATCAGTAAGTCAAGTTCTATCATAATTATGTGAAGTCTTGAGTTTGAAGAGACAGCATCCCTCCCTCCCTGATTTTTTTATGCCCTAGAATAGTCAGCTCTGATCTAAATGACGAACCAGTTTACCGCGCAAAATAATGAAGGGCTAGGAAACTACCCATTTCTTTTGTTTTTTTTTTCTCTAAACTTAGTACATTGATAAGGCGACATTGTTGGTGCTACTATTAGTATATATAAATATCTCTTCAAACTAAAGACTTCACATAATTATAATAGAATTTCACTTACTGGAAAGTAATAGTTCTTTTAATCATTAATAGTTGCACGAATCGATGTGAGATCCATGTACATTAATGATGATTTATCAAAAAAGGGTCAACCGATTTAGATTAACTTTAAATGGAACCACTTTGGGAGTATTCCCTTTTGAACTAAACAATTATGTTTCAAATCAGTTCACAATTGGCGAAAATATCGTTGCACGATACACAAAAAAAATGCAGACGAACATTGTACCTTCTCCTTTTTGGAAGTCGGTAATAAACGATGGCACTGTTCTGGGCAAAGATTTCTCTGCATCCATCACCCCTCCTTTATCAAGATATCTGCCAGCTCCAAACAATAGGTGGTTGTCACTCCATCAGCGTATCACAGCTGCGCGTTTTCACGCCGCGACTGAAACCTGTCACTTATGTCACAGCACTGTCTTTTGACACACATCTTTTGGACAAAGAAATTAATGTTGAAAATGTTGATTTATTATTATTGCACGTTTATATATTTGTAATCGAATAATATAATAACTTTTTGTTGGGAGTTTGATCTTGAAGCGATTACCTATATTACTATTTTGTGAGCCCTATTCGTAAAGTTTTCAGTATATAATCGGCCAAGTAAACTAAATATTCTGTGAAAATTTCAAGCATCTACCTGTTACTATTATTAATATAGAGCGAAAAACCTCTAAAAAATCAGGCTTTTTAGTATTTGTTGTTATAGCGGCAACAGGAATACATCATCTGTGAAAATTTCAGCTGCCTAGCTATCATGGTTCATGAGATACAGCCCGGTGACAGACAGACAGACGGACATCGAAGTCTTAGTAATAGGGTCCCGTTTTTCCCTTTGGGTACGGAACCCTAAAAAAGCAAAAGAAGATACTATGGATCTTCGATTATAACATGCATCTGTGTAGATGGATAAATATAAACATCAAAGACGAAGAAAACGACCCAGAACTTTGACATTGTGCGAGTAAATATTATATCTAAACTGTCAAAATTTGTTTAGATAGGCACCTTACTTAGCTATATTTTTTCGGTCGTTTTGCTCAGCCAATTGGGTATCTAGACAGGTACATAATCAAAGCTATACTTGATTTTTTATACTCTAATTAGGTTTGACCAAATCCTAAGCAGTGATGTGATTTTGGGTGTAAGTTTTAGTTTAACCATTCTTTCTCTAACGCTTAAATAATCAAATCGGATATTTCCAAGCTGTATTTATTGCACCTTCCTACGCTAAATATGACAAAGTAACAAGGCATTATTAAACTTCAACACCTCATTTGAATACTGCCAATTAGCTTAAACCAAGTTGCGAAATTTTAGACCAAAACCTATGTTTTTCAACTAGTTTCAGTGCACTATGATTAGAATTTTATTGGGCTATTTAAATAATTGCGCTTTTATTAACCTAATTATTGGTTATAAGACTTATAAAATATTACCTTTGGATACATTTTTGAATAATTACGCCGTGTGGCGTGTGTCAAATGTGCACACTAGTTTCCTTAATTTTCCCTTAATGTTACTGCCGAACGGCGCGGCGTCTACTGCTGAACACAGGCCGCCCTGGCAGATCTCTAATAAAACTGATTGCATTCAGCACAGTCAACTTAGAGGTGGACACTAGACATCCTACGCTGACCTTGCCGGTACGTAGTCTCTACTCTCTACTACTACTACTGTACTACTCAAGAACTTATTAACGCCATTAATTATCAGTCGTCCATGAGATGTGCCCTTCCCACTGCCATTTCAACTTGCCAATTCGCCTTTGCCAATAATTTCGGTTCCTCTACAAATCTCTTCATTTCTGATTCATTTTTGCAGAAAGACTCCGAGCGTTTGAGTCGAATCCAACTTAATGGCCTGTGATTACGAAGCGAGTCGTTGCGCAGTATCAAATTTATTCGTCAGTGGGGGTGAGGATTGTCTTTTGCTCAATTTGTAAAACTTCACCGTTACTATTAAGTTTGATTCGAACTATAACCATATTTGTATTAAATTAAATTTTAGGGGACATCTAACACACGGTCTCTGACCAACTAAGTGGCTAACTATATGGCTGCCAGAGACTGATATAATGCAAATTCATATTTTTAAATACATACTCATATAGATAGGACCTAAATAACACCCAGACACAGAGCAAACCTATATTCCTTACATAAATATATGCCCTGGGTGGGAATCGAACCCACGCCTCAGGATAACTAACTACTGAGCCACAAGGCAGTCACTCCATCTGCGTATTGCTTATAATAAAATGAGTTAATATATCTACTCGTACCTACTCGTAATGATACTGCAATGCGCCTCGCTTATGAGCATCAACTTTTATTAAGTCATTATGTATACCGAACTCAGGCAGGTGCACTAAATTAATGAAATAATTATACAGGTTATGTATCTCCAGCTCCAAATATAAGCATTCGTGCATTTCACTGTTCCAAACTAATTACAGTTTTGTCCTAATCAGAACGAGCTAGCTAATAAACTGAAAGTTGTAAAGTTAGTTGAGTATATCATTTACGTTATAACTACGAGTATAAGCCGAATGTGATACTGCAGTGCTAATCGTTATACCAATAGTAACTTTTGCAGCTAAAGGTCATCTGTTTTCATCATAGTTTATTGGTTTTGAAGTTAAACTTGAAATTGTAAAACATTTTTTTACAACATAGTTTCTTTCTTAATCTTAATTGACTTCTAAAGATATAAAAGTGTTAGATATATTATATATAGGTACGTTTGTACGCGTGTATGTATCACCATAGCGTCTAAATTAGTAATTTGATTACGATTCAAAAGGTGTCACCGTTTTGTCGTTATAGTAAATGTTAATTATTTATTTGTCATAAATTATATTATTACCCCGAAAACAATTTCACTACAAAGTTATTTTAGTTATAATAGTACTGTACTGTACCAACCTATTTAACAGTACACTGCAGGACGTAGACCTACCCACGAAGGGTGATTGGGCCATATCCACTTCGCTGGCCCAGTGCGGGTTGTTGGATTCATATACGCTATCGAATGTCTTCCACGGACATAATAATATATGCAGGTTGTCTCACGAAATTTTCCTTCACCGAAAAGCCAGTGGTGTGAATTTCCGTACATGAATTCCAAGGAATTCATTGGTACGGGACCGGAATTTTAACCCACGACCTCACAATTGTAAGGCGGGTATCATTACCACTAGACCATCACGGCTCTTTGAATTTTTCTGATGGCCCCATAGTAAAAAAAAATTAAAATGATTCTCTGATTCTTCTGATTCTCACCCTTCGGATTGTTACACAGAATATTCTTGATCGCACAACTAGTTGTGCGAAAGCAGTTGGTCCAAGAGGAATTCCCCAGTCATACTTCGTTAATCGGCTTTACAAGCCAATTATACATCTGTATCGCTAACGCTACGAGTATCTAAAGATGTTTTCACTTTATCATGTTTTAGACAAGAGTGTTTTTTCAAACTTCAATCCCATCTAGATTCCTCCGTATAGTTTTTTAATGATCCAGTTAAAATTATGCACGCTTCTATTATAACCCAGTCGACGGCTCCGTATTCACATGCAAAGTTAGTTTGATGAGGGGCTCGGATGTGATTAATCATTAAAATCTATAACAAGCTTATACGAGATTGTTAGGGGCTGAATGAAATCGTATTATCGTCGGTGTTGTCGTGTTTTAGTATTCTGTGTGAGATCCGCGTATCGATTGTATTATGTGTATTGTACTCGAATAATGCTTATGGTTAAAGTTGGTTCAACTGTATGCAAACGTGCGGAAGATACGAGTAGCATGGTGTTACATTGGTATTGGTTACCTGGTACCTAGTGTATCGAGCATTGTAATGTTGCATTATTGCATAACGCTAGGAGCATAATATTATAATTCAATACAATTCCTTCAGAATCCCAAAGCAAAAATACTTATGCCCTAGCTACATCCTATTTATTTTTCTGTTTTAGTAGCTATTGCTGTTATAATATACGCAGTGCTACGACTAGCATCTGTGATATGTATGTGTATACCTACCATGTACCAACTTTTAAAGTAGGTACATGGTAGACAATAAAATAAAATAAAAATAAAAAAAGCTTTTATTTTCCTTCAAAAACGATTTACAATTTTGCAAAATTATAATATTTGCTATCTAAATAAAAGGACCGCCAGTAGCGGTAAAAGCCTCCTCCAACTGTTTCCATTCTTCTCTCTTCCGCGCAATTCTGGACCAGAGCTTCCCAGCAACTTTCACAATATCGTCATGCCACCTTTGGACATGGTAGATAAACAACATAAATATGCGTAAACATAATTCGATTTTTGGTATTATATAAGTGTAGATACTTAGTACACTTTGTAAGTACGCAGACAATTCGGATGTCAAAGAACTGCCATATCTCAGTGTACATTATTGACGCAGTGGCGAGGAAAAAGAAATACCTACTTACAATAGTTTTTTCACAATGTGTGACCTTTTAAGTTTATTTGTTTTAATTTTTTTTTTTATGTTAATTTTGAAACGTATGGTACTACATTTGTGCATATTGTAATTTTTGAAATTTAGTAAAAAACCGCAGACCGTCGTAAAAAAAAACTTCAATATTAAAACCGCTGTTTTAAACTCAACGACTTTTTGACCTGCCATTTGACGATTTGATCTTTTGCAGTTTACCTTCTTTTAAATAGTCAGTAATATTCCAGTACAATAAAAAGATAACTCTTTCAAATATAATTACAATTATCAATGTCACGCAACTCTATAGTGCAAAACATGGCTATTCGAAAATGAAAAAGTAAACTGCAAATGAGGAAAGCGTCAAATGGATCGTCAAAAGGACGTCAATTTTAAAACCGCGGTTTTCAAGTTGAAGTTGTATTTACTTCGAGACTATTTTCAACAAAATTTATTTATTTATCGATTCGAAACGCTCTTCCTTACATAGTATAAAATAAAGACGCTTTTTTTGTCTGTTTGTTTGTCTGTATGCTTCAATCTTTAAAACTACGCAACGGATTTTGATGCGGTTTTTTTTTAATGGATAGGATTCAAGAGGAAGGTTTATATGTATAATACACCTGTGCGAAGCCGGGGCGGGTCGTCTAGTGTTCAATAATAGCTTTTAGATACGTTACTTTACATTGTTAGCTCCAAACAATCCAAACTATTAAACAAACGTGCATACAATGCATTACTACTTTCATATATTGCTACGCTGCGGGCTAGTGTAATAAAATTTGAAAACTATTAGTTGGCAGGGAAAGCTTTTAAACTGTTAGTGCAATATTCAATCCATTAAAAATCGAGCCAAATGGTGCTATAGGCATTTGTTTATTGTTAAGTGTGATTTTTTTACAATATTCATTACCTATACTAGGTTGTAAAATTTTATAGAAATGCTTTTGCTCAATTAGTTAAACTAACACATGACAAACATTTTTGGTTACTCTATTATTTACCATTAAAAAAAACTTAGTCTAGGTTTTCGGACAACAGGAACCTACTCCTTTTTTGTGTTTTATACACTTTATGTGTTAGTACTGTGTTTTTATTTTTACTTACTGTTACTTTATTACTGAACACATTCTAAATAGTTAAATAATTTTATCTTTTAAGGAGACAATCTGGCGGAAAAACCCATTTACCTACTTCCTTTGGGAGCTAAATATAGAATTTTAAACTCGGACGTCCATATCCGGTAATTGTAAGCAGTCTTGAACTGCGGATCAGTCATGCACGTCTGTGTTCGTGTCACTCAAATAAAACAAAATATATCAAAGGGAACTTTGAAACAAAGGACTCAACTTGCTCTCCTAGACATCGATACAAAGTGGACTTCCATAGATTTCCATAGCAACGTCGGTCCAACTGGCAAAGAACTTTCCTTAACGCGACTCCATCATAAGATTTACTTGTTTCTCAAAGGCGGAATGGAACAAAGGAATCAGCTCGGCGTAAGTAATGCAGCCTGACTGCATTAATAAACCCACTAAGTTTTTTGGCAAGAAAATTGTTTGCTATGGTTTGTTAGTAAGTTAAAGCTTTTAGTTCGTTGTCTGCGGTCCATTTAACGCTCGGAAAACAATTGAAACTCGAACAAAATTAATGCTGTTTCCAGTTTTAACTCGCGATACGTTTGTTCTCAATATGCAGTGACCATAAAAATAAATAAAGACAGATATGTACACTCTAAGCTGCACGCTTTACTATTGCCAAAACACTCTACTTTGTTATCATAATCGAATAAATAGGTAGTATTACAAAGTTTGAGTTAGTTTTTGTTTATTACATAATAACAAGGCTAAAGCTAAATAAAGCAAACATCAACTTATAGCTCATGTACTAAATAACATTTTAGGTAGTAGTACTGTAGTTTTCGTAGGGATGAGCTAACTTATAAATTAAAAAAGGCGTTTTGTAGGTAATTGTACATTGTACTTACATTGAAATGTTTAAAATAATCTTTGCACTATATGATATTAAAGTTTTGAACAATTTGGTCAGGTTTTCTTAATGTCCAGAATACTATAGTACCTACAAGTAGATTGTAGACGTTTTAGAGCTTTGCTCTATTAGGCCGGGAGGTAACCTCAAAAACTTGCGCAGGAACCCAGTTGACTGACTCCAGGGTATTGTTGGACACCACCATGGCAACCGAAAATTTAGTTTTTAGAAAGTACCTACTAGCATTTTTTGCGCTTACCTCCCGGGTCTCGACAGCGTCTCCACAAATGAGAAAGAATGAGAACTCAAAGCGATATTTCATAAATTGTTCATAACGGAACAGTCCATTCTCTTTCTTCGGCTATTGTGTACCGTTCTGAACGATAGGACAAACAAATTGCCGGAAATATTTGAATAAGAATGGTACATTTTTGGGGACACTAATGTGCGGGGCGGGAAGCCGGGACGGTGAGGGCGCCCTTAATATCTGTTTTATTTTTTCCGGATTTGTATGAGGACAACAAACAGCGCCTCTATTGTCGGGACGCGACACGAAAAAAACACGTTCTCGCCCAATAATATTATTTTTGTTGAGTAATTTTATGGCTTTATTTGGCGACGTTATTCTGCTATTACATTTTGGCAGGATACGGAGGCGCGGATAGGTGCGTAATAAATTCGGAGCACTTAGAATAATTTAACTTTTGTCCCGAATAAAGGTTTGAATTTGTGGTGTTTCGTAGATTTCTATTCTGCTGATACAATGGCAGATTTTAAAGGCATTGTTATTTTAGTCGTTATTTCGGCGTTATTTTTTTAATATTACTTTACAAAGTTTGCGATATTATTTTCGAATTCACAAACACATACAATTGTACATGAACTTGTGTTAATTCCATTCAACATTACTCAGTCCAATAAATTTGAATAGCAAAATTAAAAGAAACACAATACATTTTTAAAAATCTAATTACAGAAAATAAAACAATTTTTTATCTTTCAAATCAGCAGGCAAAAATATCTGCTATTCTCACGGTTAAACTCTAAATTATTTTTAACAATTTCTTTCAACTTTTATCCAGATCCCGTTCCTAAACATTGAATTAATCTTCTCCAAACATCCCAATATTCCACAACACCCAAGCTACAAAAGTCAGAAACATCAAGCAAGCCATAGACCATAGACCGAGACCGCACAATAACCAGATCGCTAACCACGTTCCCTTTCAATATTTCCCAATTTGATACGGCATTACCCCTCTCGGCGAGACAATGGAAAGTAATCGACAGTGACAAGGGAGGGGCTAAATTTCGTTAAAATAAAAGCGTACAGAGAGCATAAGATATGGTGCCTACGTGGTCGCCGTGAGACCCCGGAGCTCCTACAATGGAGAATTGGAAAAAGCTTTTATAATCCAGCACGTGACACACATGCGCAAACGGCCATATCTTAAACCCACACATGCTTACCTCAGTCCTGTCTTAGTACACATGGAGCTGTTATTGCTCGTTATTCTTTTCTCAGTGTTTTATATCAATGCTTGGAGTAAATTGTTACGCAGTTTGGCTGCAATTATTTATGTGTCCAGACGAGATTTCGTCGATTACTGTATGAATTGAGTTCTTAATCATCATCATTGTAGGCCTTTAAAATGATTTAGTACACAATTGTTTTAACCTCTTTACATTGTCAAAAGCTTGTTTAAAAGCTGTGGCACCAGAGCTAGCCATGCGACTTACATAAAGTTACTTTGTTATCAAGTACATTTTCAGCGTTTAATATGAACATGGGGCCTCTCTTTTCAGTCCTTTACCAATCTAACCTTATTCGGTGTGAACCCGCGATTCTTTAAATTTCCTCTACTCTTTTAACTGGACAGCAATTATTGTGTTAGTACAATAATATTCTCAGGGTCTTTTCTGTATATATCAATTACTATAAAAAAGCTTAAAAATAAATAGTCTTGAATCTTGAGTCTTATAATATTGATATTTTGCATAGCATAGAAATCGACGAGGTTTTTTTCTTTATAACTATGAAAATAAACTACTTACAAATCAAAATAACGTTACGAAAAGAATAAATTACATTTATTTTAAGAACAAGCAAAGAGTCCAAAGTAAACCATTTTTATTTAAATAAAAATAAACGTATTATTACTGCCAGTACATATTGCTTTAGAAATTAAAAATACATTTGAACAGAATTCAAAGTACACAATACTATTTTTCTTCGTGCGTTATCTAAAAGACAAAATAAGCATAAAATAATAGATAAAGCAATATTTATGGTGACATGAGAAAATTCTAGATTTCGATACTTTTTAGAAATAAAATATGAGCTGCCGGCCAGTGTTGTTCTCAACAAGATACTTTTATACTTCACTTATCGTGTTTTTTACCTTCTGACCAGATGATAACATCCAGGAGGGAACCCGATATCCCATTAGTCCCTTTGAAGAAAAACACGCGGTCTGAAGGTGGATAATGTTACTCTGGTCTCTGGAGAAAATAGGGACACTTTTGGGTAATAACGTTATTTATTATGGTCCAGGCTTATTATGGAAGGGTGCAATATTTGTTGTTAAGTTCTGACTGTGAAGAGGATTATGAAGTTTGATTTTAGTTTTTTCTTATTTGTACTACTGCAGCGGCCGAATTGTGTGCGCGTTCTGACTGTGCGTTCGGCTTCACTTTTTCTCCCGATCGCTCTCGGACCGCGAGTAACTGGCAGTAAAAGCAGAAAACAAGTATTATATTTTAAAAAAACCTTTTTTTTAAACCAAGCTTTTACTGAACAAGTACTCGCCAAGACGAATCAAACGAGCCAAAACTCGATAGGGTTCCGTCGATTCATTACACCATTTCTATGACCACCTTCCAGCTCCATCATTAGACCCTGGTTACCATTGAATGACGAACTACTCGCCAAGACCATTCAAATGAACCTAGACTTGTTGAAGTTGTGTCGTTTCATTGCTAAGTTCCTTTGGCCACCTTCCAGCTCCATCATCAGATCAGCACCATGTCATCATAATATTGCATTGTCACGCGATTTACAAATGTATGCAAAATTACAGCTCAATCGGTAACCGGGAAGTGGATCAAATTTAACTTGCATGATTTGATTACAGACCGCCAGACAGACAACGGGACAGGCGAAACTAAAAATGCGAATCCGAACGTCAGAACGCGTACACTATATGGCCACAGGACTGGCACCGTCTGACACGGCTCAACCCGTGGTAGTCTAGTGATAGCGAAACGCGTTTTACATTCGAGAGGTTATGGGTTCAAATCCCTGTTCCGTACCAATGACTCCTTTAAGACTAATACTCGGATTCTCACGCCATTAGCTTTTTGGTGAAGGAAAACATGAGGACGTCCGTAAAAGGAATTCGATGGCGTAGGTATGTGAATCCATCAACACGCACTGGGCCAGTGTAGTGGACATTATCCATTATCGTGTCCATTTTTAAGTTGGATTTTACAATTAAAAGATTAGGCCTAGACATAGAGTACGTAGAGAGAAATAAACATAAAAAATCTAGTTGCTGCAATCAGATCTCAGCTTACAACAGAACTAGAACTACGAATATAAACTGAAAACTGCTGTTTTATCTCTCAATTTTATTTCTGTTTATTTGAGTACTCACTGGATTTCCACTGAGATTTTAAAGTTTCAGTATTTCGGCATTTCACGCGCTATATTCACAGGTAAACTGGAGAACTGCAAGAGTGAAAAGTTTTAGATATTAATAGCAAACGAAAAGCTGCTCAATCATTTACTGCCGATGTTATAAGCTAGCTTTTGCCCTTCCTTCCTTCCTTCCTTTCAGCCATAGGACGTCCACTGCTGAACATAGGCCTCCCCTAAAGATCTCCAATAAGACCGGGTGGTAGCGGCTTGCATCCAGCGCGAACCTGCGGTCTTAATGAGGTCGTCCGTCCACCTTGTGGGTGGACGTCCTACGCTGCGCTTGCCGGTACGTGGTCTCCACTCAAGGACTTTTCGACCCCATCGGTCATCAGTCCTCCGCGCTATGTGCCCTGCCCATTGCCACTTCAACCTGCCAATCCGCTGGGCTATGTCGGTAACCTTGGTTCTTCTACGGATCTCCTCATTTCTGATTCGATCGCGTAGAGAAACTCCGAGCATAGCCCTCTCCATGGCTCGTTGGGCTACTTGAAGCTTACTAATAAGGCCCATAGTGAGAGACCACGTTTCTGTGCCGTAAGTCATCACTGGCAACACACACTGGTCGAAAACTTTCGACTTGAGGCACTGAGGTATGTCGGACGAGAAGACGTTACGCAATTTTCCGAACGCTGCCCAGCCGAGTTGGATTCGGCGATTGGCCTCTTTCTTGAAGTCGGACCTACCTAACTGGACTACTTGTCCTAGGTAGACGTACGAGTCAACGACTTCAAGAACCGAGTTCCCAACTGAAATGGGGGTGGGTACAACATGGGAATTACACATGACCTTTGTCTTGTCCATGTTCATTTTAAGACCCACCTGTTGAGATACTCGATTGAGGCCTTCGAGCATCGTACTGAGTTCCTCCATCGACTTTGCCATGACTACGATATCGTCGGCAAACCGAAGGTGAGTGAGGTATTCGCCATTGATGTTGATGCCGAATCCTTTCCATTCCAGGAGCTTAAAGGCGTTCTCCAGAGTAGCAGTAAACAGTTTCGGAGATATAACATCTCCCTGTCTTACGCCTCTCTTCAAAGGGATCGCCTTGGAGCTCTCTTCCTGTACTCGGACCGACATAGTGGCGTTATTATACAAACACTTCAACACTTCGATATACCGATAGTCAATACGGCATCGTTGAAGAGACTCAAGCACAGCCCATGTCTCGACCGAATCAAAGGCTTTCTCATAGTCCACAAACGCTAAGCAAAGTGGCTGGTTATACTCCTCAGTCTTCTGTATAACCTGCCGCAGCGTATGTATGTGGTCCATGGTACTAAAGCCTTTTCGGAATCCGGCTTGTTCGGAAGGCTGGAAGTCATCAAGCCTGCGTTCGAGACGATTCGTAATGACTCTTGAAAACAACTTATAAACATGGCTCAGAAGCGAGATGGGTCTGTAATTCTTCAATAAGGTGTTGTCACCTTTTTTAAAGAATAGCACCACCACGCTTCTGTTCCATGCTTCTGGCGTTATGCCCTCGAGGACGACGGTGTTGAAAAGCTTCTGAAGGACTTTAAGTACCGGTTTACCACCCGCTTTCAGAAGCTCTGAAGTGATTCCGTCGTCACCCGGCGCCTTGTTGTTCTTAAGTTGGTTCAGGGCCATTCTAATCTCGTACAGGCTGATGTCCGGGATGTCTTCGGTGAAGTGTCGGGTCAGCTTGGCTCTTGGGTCTTTAGCCGCGCTGTTTACAGGCTTTGCTACCGAGGCGTATAGCTGTCCGTAGAACTTTTCGATCTCCTCCAATACCTCTGCCTTGGTCGACGCTGTACTGCCATCTTCTCTCTTCAGCTTTGTCAGCTGGCTTTGCCCAATAGACAAATGCCTTGCGAACACTTTGGAGCCTTTGTTCCGCTCTATCGTCTCCTTAATATGTTTGGTATTAAAGAGACGAATGTCGCACCGCACTGATTTTGAAATTTGTCTATTGAGCCGCCTGTATGACTTTGCATCATCGGAAGACTGCAGTCTTAGCGAGCGTCGTTCGGCCATGAGATTTAGAGTATGATCGGAAAAATTCCGCGGTCTATCAGAACGGCGGGGTCTAAAGAACTTAGAACCCACCGTTTGGACAGTTTCTACGAGCCCGTTATTGATCTCGTCCACCGACGCAAAGTTCTCCAGGCAAGCAAAGCGATTTGAGAGCTCGAGCTGAAAGTTCTCGGGGTTTTGTATATGAGCATGAATAGGTCGGAGCGTAGACTTCATCAGGCGGGACCTTTCGAGTTTAACGTTAATATTCAGTTTGCCTCGCACAATTCTGTGATCACTACCGGTTTTTATCCTGTGGATCACGGAGACATCGTTGAATATTCGTTTCTCGCTAGTCATGATGAAGTCTATCTCATTTCTCGTAGAACCATCGGGGCTCATCCAGGTCCATTTCCTGTGAGGTGGCTTCTGAAAGAAAGAGTTCATCATGAAGAGTCCCTCTTTCTCCAGAAAATCTGCCAGCCTCTGGCCCCTGAGGTTCCGTTGCCCATATCCAAATTGCCCCACTCTCAACTCATCATCGCTTTTTTTGCCCAACTTTGCGTTGAAATCTCCCATAACAACCGTGAAGCGGGTCTTAGACGTATGTATGGCCCGACTTACGTCCTCATACATAGCCTCCACTTCATCATCTGGGTGTGACGAGGTCGGTGCGTATACCTGAATGACCTTCAACGAATATCGTTTAGATATTCTGAGTATTAGGTATACAACCCTGCTCGACACACTTTCAATGGTAATGATGTTGTTAACGAGAGACTTGTGGACGAGAAAGCCGACACCACCTTGTGACCGTTGGTCACCTTCCCGGTAGTAAAGTAGGTTGCCGGATTTCAGGGTTATCGTGTCCTCGCCCTCTCTACGGACTTCAGACAACCCCACAATATCCCATCGCAACCTACTCAACTCTTCTTCCAGTTCCGCAATCTTCTCGTCAGTCCTCATTGTGCGCACGTTATATGTTGCCAGGGCCAGTTGTCGGGTGGGGTGGCAGCCGGATCTCTTCCGGCGATTCTTAGCACCCCGTGCTCCGCCGTTACCATGGCCGCTGCCGGAGCCAGGAATAGCGGCGCTGCCGGGGACTGGGGGCCTGGTCTTATTTTCATTTATCATTAGGGGGTTTTGCCCGTAATTGCCGCGCTGGGCAGGCGTGTTGGCAATCGCAGTGCGTAGCTCTCGCGACGGGGATGCTGCTGCCCATCCCCGCCCTGTTGCACTTGAGCTACGCTGTTTTGGATGGATATACCGCCATCTGTCGGTTCCGTAGTACCTCAGTCGGCTCTAACGACCCCTGGTACAAGAGGGGGGTGCTATTCTACTCTGCCGGCACCCCACGGCTAAGCTTTTGCCCACGATTTTGGTTTTTGTGCTATTATAAACGCGAATGTTTGTGAGTATGTATGGATCTTTGTTACTCTTTCACGCAAAAACTACTGAAAGGCTTGAGATGAAACTTTGCAATAATAATGCTTGTACATCAGAATAAAACATGGGCTATAATTAATAAAGATATTTCGTGAAACGAAGTTAGCCGGGTCAGCTAGTATTTTATATTTCTGGGATGAAAAGTAACTTAGAACATTCTCCGTCTTTTAAAATACACCTTTACGAAAAAAATAACACACAAAGCAACAAACCTTTCGTATTCTCAGTACTAGTAAAGATTCTATAAAAAGAAAAAAATCGTTGTAGTTCCTATAAGTAAAGATCATCTGAATAAGATCAATAATCGTGTCTATTTTGGATGTGTTGTGTCAATAAATAATGACATTGCATAGTATCGTAAGAACTTTAGCATAACATGAAAAGGGTGCAACTACTCTGCTCAAAATTTTAATAAAACAATTAAAAAAACACCCTACAAAGGAATGCGCTAGATTCAAATCGCATCCAGGTAGACAAATTGGAAATTTACTGTATTCCAGCCTTTTTTAAAAGTGCACTGACGACGTAATTTTTTTTTTTTTTTTTTTTTTGAATGACTTATAGCTGTTGGCCACTGAGGCCTCTACAGCTTACCGGACATGGGCGAGCGCGGATGGCGGCTGAGCCCTAACTGACGACGTAAGCCTGCCCACGAATGGTAATTGAGCCATATCTACCACGCTGACCCAGTGCGGGTTGGTGGATTCACATACACCATCGAATTTCTTCTACGGACATATGCAGGTATGTTGTTTGTCGCGATGTTTTCCTTCACCGAAAAGCCAGTGGTGTGAAAATTGAAAATGGTAAATCTGAAGAAGCCTATATCCAGCAGTGTCTATCCTACGGCTGATATTATGATAATGACAATAAAACATAGTTATCTAGCCACTTATTTCGGTTGGTTGAGAAGTTGTTGTAACTTAAATGAGCTTCAAAAACATTTTGTGCACAACATCAATTTTCATATTATAGTTCAACTTAACCCCGCATGAAATGCAAAAGTTTATTTAAATTACCGGTAATTTGCAAGTTGAAGTTCTCCGTTAACTTTGATAGTTACGAAATAGTTTATCTTAGCATTGCGTGTTGTTAAAAACTTGAAGTTTGGCATATACGAGTAGCTTAGGTATGCAAGCTTCCGTTTGCTCTCTAGGCTTATAAGGTTTCAAGCGAGGCAATTTAAGAATAATAATCTTGAAAGAACTTTAAAGTTGTGATAAAAATATTTGGAAAAAAAAAGAACGAAAAATTCAAGCATATCGAAAGAAAATTTCGATAGGTACATGTAATAATATATGAAAATGTGGATAGCATTTGAAATATATTATGTAATAGTAGTTATGAATAATCGGCCAAGTGTAAGTCAGACTCGCGCACGAAGGTTCCGTACCGTGTGGTAGCCCCTCTTAATATAATTAACTTAATTATTTATTTTTGAAGGTAATATAAATCTTGATACTCTGTGAACGTCTTCGTCTACGTGTCAAGCATCTTCATGTTGCCGTTATTAATATCGAGCAAAAAATCATGTATCTTGTATGGGATCAATATTTATTACCACTTAAATATTTATTTTATTTGAACTTAATTATTTATTTTTAAAGTAATTGTTTAACTAAATATTCTGTGAAAATTTCAATCATCTACCTGTCACCGTTATTAGTAGCGAGCAAAAAACGGCTTAAAAATTCAGGTATGTTGGGGAGACCCTCTAAAATATTGTTTTTTTCTGTTTTTAGTATTTGTTCTTATAGCGGCAACAGAAATACATTATCTGTAAAAATTTCAACGTTCTAGCTATCACCATTCCTGAGATACAGCTTGGTGGCAGACAGACAGACAGACGGACGGTCAGCGGAGTCTCAGTAATAGGGTCCCGTTTTTACCCTTTGGGTACGGAACCCTAAAAATTATAATCAAAATAATTTGTATGATCCATTAAACAAATCTTTGCATGTTTAATACCTTTATATACAATTATGATAATAAAGTGAAAATATGAAACAAATTTAATTTCACGCGAATCGTTTCACAAAATTGGGCCAAATTTTAAGAGTCAAATACTTTTTTTATCGTCATATTATCTAAATTTTACACAGCCTCCCAATTGCTATGGAACATTTTACTACCCATGAGTGGGGCCTTGATATTATGAAACGTAGGGTAAAAACGCACTAGCACATGTCTTTTGCCTGAATTTCAGTGTGCAAATTCTGTATTTTGTAAAAAATTAGATCAAACATTAATTTAATTTTCCCATACAAGATGTTCCTACATGAAAAAGATGCCGAATCTGGCCATTGGCTTCGTTAAACGCCATCGAAATTAGAATCAACTGAATTACTGAGATGAAGGTGATATAAACTTCACCGAGTTAGCTCGTCTCAGCCAAATGTTTGTCCATGATCAATGGGCTATGTTTAATGTCATAGTGCAGTGTCACCCTTTCATTTCAAAAGCGTCGCAATTTGTTTTACATAACCCAAAACAAATTGGATGTATGAACTCGTATTACAAATGCATACGTGCACGTGAGGCGCGTCCGTGCTTTTAACAATATCAATTATCTAAACGGACGAGTTAGGATTCGATTTTATGAGTACGTTTTTGGTGGGATTGCTTTTTAAATTGAATTTTCTACAGCTTTGCTATTTATTTTCATTTTTTCGTACTGTGTGTTTTATCATCAGACATAATATGTGTTGGTGCGTCCTCACTCTTCACGAGGCGACACGAGCACCGCTTCTGTAGCTAACTTCACATCGCCGACTTGTATACTTGTAAGTTAGCTACAGCTGCGGTGCTCGTGTCGCCTCGTCGATAGTGTGGCGGCACCAAATGACATGAAGTACGATGATGATGGAAAAATAAAATTATTTCAAGAATCTCCTATCTTCATGCAAAACAAACCTATCTTATCTGTGACACTGTTCCTCCTAAAACAGTAACCAAATAGGTACAAATCTAAAATTTAGATTGTATATTACATAATTATGCAAGTGTGAAAGGCTTGTCTCAAATACTTCGAAAATATTGTAGGAAATAAACAGTCAAAGTAAAGCGAAAGGTTGCGCACTGTATGGGAGCCCCCCTTTAATATTGATTTCATTCTGTTTTTAGTATTTGGTGATGAAGCGGCTACTGAAATACATCATCTGTGAAAACTTCAGCTTTCTAGCTATAACGGTTCATGAGATACAGCCTGGTGACAGACAGACTTGTCTTTACTTGGTGTCCTCTCTGAGGTGAGACGGTATTTCACACCTGAGCAACTGCTTAGTCTTTACAAAGCTCGAGTCAGGTCTTGCATGGAATACTGCTCTCACCTTTGGGATGGCTCTGCCAAATATCAACTGGAGGCTCTGGAGTCGATTGAGAGGCGAGCCAGGAGGTTGATTGACAACGACACCTTGACTATATCGCAGCTGCAAAGTCTCGAGCATCGACGTAGAGTAGCGTGTTTATCGGCCTTTTACCGGATTCACTTCGGTGAGTGCGCCCAAGAGTTGCACAATCTGGTCCCACCTGCCCCAATCTTCTATCGTACGGCTAGACAGACGCGACAAAGCGCCACCCTTTTATGGTGGACATTCCGCGCGTTAGAACCAAGCGTTTTGAATGCTCATTCCTCATACGAACAGCCAGAATGTGGAACGATTTGCCTGGGTCTGTCTTCCCGCTAAAGTACAACGTGGGCGTCTTCAAATCCCGAGTAAATAGGTATCTTCTCGGTAAGCGTGCTACAACCTAGACCGCTTATCTGCTCAACATCAGGCAGTATGTCGTCAAACGCAAACTAATTCAGAATTAAAAAAAAGACGGACAGACAGACGGACAGACAGACAGATGGACAGATAGACAGACGGACAAACAGACAGACAGCGGAGTCTTAGTAATAGGGTCCCGTTTTTACCCTTTGGGTACGGAACCCTAAAAATGAATTTTCTCCACTCTAAATCCTTTTCCTACAAAAAGAGCTAATGTTCTACTACATTACGCGGGATTATGCTAAACCATTGCAAATTCAGAAAGCAAATGACCGCCCACCTCTAACGAGCACACACGCATCGGGGCCGGAATATTCTCGAAATTTCTAGAAAATTCCGGAACGCGTCATAATTCTGAAACAGCCCATATTTCTGGTTCGCTCCACGAAGCTCTGTGTAGCGTTATTGGATTACTGTGCAGACGGTTTTGTAATCAGTTGGGGAGGCAGACAGGAGGCTGGAAGTATCACTTTGACTTGCATTCATAAAAGGAGAGATTCATTAGATTAGACATGCAGGCATGGCGGCTTTATTAATATTCATTTTTGCACGTATCCGTTTTGTACTCTGAGTGCGGTTTTACAATTTACTAGCGCTATTTATAAACCAACTTTGATAATATTTAGCAAGACCGTTTAGCATATCTACTTAAATTCTATCATGATTTGCGAGTATGAACTAAATCGGTCAAAAGCGAGTTGAGATGTGTATATATATGGGACAAGAACGAAACGCCGACGAGGCGATGAGACAAGGACGAGACTATAACAGCAGTAGTGTCGCTAATTAACTTTATAAGCACTGAATTGTTTTAATGCCCTGTATACTACATAATACTTAATTCAGCTACCGTAAAAAAATAAGTACTTATGTATTTAAGTCTCTACTCCATGCATAATTATTTTTGCAAAACTGGAGGTAACCATCAAATAACATTTGTCCCTAACAGAACTCACCGTTTAAAAATAGATAATAATTATTAGGAAACGGACTATTGCTGACACTCGATCGCTAATCTATCGATAATAATAAACGTAGGATCGAGAATTGGAAATGTAAGTCAGCACAAACAAGACAACGTGTTATTTTCATTCATAAAATTTTGTAGGACGTATGATGCGAGGGGTCAAAACAAATACTTATTCCTCACAATACGTGCCGTGTCAAGGATCAGTGCCATTCGTGTTACTTATTTATAATTCACTTATTTATTCTATCCATACTTTATATACTAAGTTAAGATTCAATTATATAATATATCACCAGACGCTATTATAAATTTGACATGAAGATCACGATTAACTCTAGCTTCGAATGGTTTATAGCATCCATTGCTGCGAAATCTGTCAATTATTTCCAGAAAATTATTTTAATGTCCGAGATAAGCCGCAGTATTATAATAAGCTGCTTGTGTGAATAATTGCACGAAATAACCTTCACTATCATCACTACATAGTATAAAACGAAAGTCGCTTCCCTGTCTGTTTGTCCCTGTGTATGCTAATATCTTTAAAACTAGGCAACGGAAATTGATGCGGTGTTTTTTTAATAAATAGAATTATTCAAGAGGTGGGCTTAGATTATGTTTAATACACTTGTGCGAAGCCGGGGCGGGTCGCTAGTATTGTATAAGTCTTAAAAATAATTTTTCTAGAGTTTTGCGATTTTAATTAGTCTGGTACGAATATTTTCTTAATAAACATAATCACATATTTATTTTTCATTACTAAGGAAAATAAGTATGTATGGATCGGGTGGCTGGCCGCGCCATTTTAGTGTGATTTTAAAATAAATTATAAAATATAAATATTAGGGGACATCTTACACACGGTCTCTAACCCCAAACTAAGCAAAACTTGTGATATGGCTGCCAGAGACTGATATACTACATATACATATTTTTAAATACATATATAGATAGTACCTAAATAAACCCAGTCGCAGAGCAAACACCAATGTTCATCACATAAATGCTTGCCCTGGGTGGGGATCGAACCCACACCTCTTTGATCCAGAAGTTAGGTTCACTAACCATTGAGCCACCGAGGCAATCAATTGCTAAGATAGTAGATCTGTGACACCAATATGCCGTTTTTTTTTTAATAAAGATAGCGCAATCAAAAACGACACACCCACCTACTTCACAGCTGAATATAAAATTCAATTTGGTTTCATGTATCAATAAAAATTGAAATGTTCTTCTCTTTTCTCTTATTTTTACTTGAACCCACAAATATTGATCCGTCTATTTTGATCTTACGGCAACACAAACCAAATACATTTATTTTGTTCCTGCAAAGCCTTTGACAAAAATGCAACTGATTTTCACACTCTACACCAACCAAGATAATTAGAAAGCCTGCTGAGGGAGCTAGAATCACATTTTCTCAACAAAATGAAAGTTATGTTATGGACGTTTTACTATTTTTATTTTACAAAATGTAGAGTTCAAGTTGCCATGCTTTACGTACGGGAAATAAACATTGTAAGTTTAATAGCTTCCATGTTCATATTATGTCGAGAGAACCACTTCCAATTTTATGCCAAACTTTTATTTAACGTGTTTGTTATGAGTGGAGTTTCATGTAGTTTTTTGATGAGTATTCCAACACGCCCGTATTAACACGCGAACAGAATAATATTAACAGTCTATGTATTGTATATTGTAGCTCCCATTGTTTACAAGTTTTATATTTAGAATTCATGCCCTAACATAATTAAGTTGTCAATGTATAGATAAAAATCAGTTAAGTGCGAGTCAGACTCGCGCACGAAGGGTTCCTTACCGTATGGGAGCCCCATTCCTCTTGCCGTTATCAATAGCGAGCAAAAAAATCTCCTAAAAATCACGTTTGTTGTATGGGAGCTCCCCTTAAATATTTGTTATATTCTATTTTTAGTACTTGTTGTTATAGCGGCAACAGATACACTATCTGTGAAAATTTCAGCTGCTAGCTATCACGGTTCATGAGATACAGCCCGGTGACAGACAGACAGACGAATAGACGGACAGACGGACAGACGGACAGACGGACAGACGGACAAAGGGACTGACGGACAGACGGACAAACGGACTGACGGACAGACGGACATCGAAGTCTTAGTAATAGGGTCCCGTTTTTACCCTTTGGGTACGGAACCCTAAAAAAAGTAAATCGCGGGGTAATTCACCCAAGACTCATTTTGTACGGCACTTTTTGCCCCGCTCCAAACATTGCGGGGCGAATGGAGACCTTCAAAAAGAGTCTTGCGCGATTCGCCTCGCAGTGCGAACCGCTTGCGGGGCATAACGCCACATTACCCGTATCGATGTATCCTATTCTATGTAATTTTTTTATGTTAAGATAATAAAATTGATTGATAGCTAAAATAATTACAGCTCTTTAGTCTAATTTATTATACTCTATTCTAAAAATTGCTTAGTAACAAACCAGTAACCTACTTTTTTGTCTACAATTTTGATGGATTGATTAATGAATTATGCATGGACAATTAATATTTGATATCATTATTCACAGACGATCGATAGCATCAGTATCCCATTATTAATATTTAAATGTGTGCCATTCTAGATCATTTTTTGCTCTAAAGTACTCAAATTCTTGTATCCTTATTGATATCAATTTGCAATCTAAATCAGGTGTTGGTACGAGTACATTGAATTAAAGTTTATTATCATCAGTCGGGTGAAATGTGTAATTCAGTTCTCATAGTATTTAATGGACTTAATGTTTAGTATGATTGAAACTTTTCCTCAACTTTTAGGTCAAAAAAATTTCAAAGAAAAATAAAACCTGGAGCACTGTTGTTTACGCCTACTCAAAGTTCAATAGCAATCGTGCTAAACTCGCATTAGTAGTACTGTATTACATATTTTATAAGGAACTTTTCACTTCGCATTCGAACGTCACTGGACAAACATTGTTCCCTTACCATCATCTAAGAAAATTTGTATAAAGGAAGCAATATACGCTGTGAAAAGTTTCTGGGAATTTGATTTACGTCTATCCGGACTCAGCATCTTGGCGACCGACACAAGACTTTAAGAATTAACAATGAGAAGTAATTTTTTGGGCTGTTTCTTGAATTTTTCGAAAGCTAATAAGATCAGCTGAATGGTTTAATGGGCTGATATAATTATTGGGCAGTTGGTAAATAAATGCGACAGTCATTATAATAATTATATAGGTAGAAAAACCGTTACAACGGGCAGCAAAAGTCGGGAGGGTCACGAGAGCGGAAACACCCGATAATCAATTCGACTGTAAAGAGAGGTAAACTCGTGGTTGGTATGGTGACCTGGGTCCGAGTCCGGATCCCAGTCTGGGTCTGAGTCCGGGTCCGAGTCCGGGTCCGGGTCCAGGTTCCTGTCTGGGTCCGGGTCCGGATCTGGGTCTGGGTCTGGGTCCGGGTATGGGTCTGGATCTAGGTCTAGGTCTCGATTTAGATCTAGGTCTGGGCCTGGGCCTCGGCCTGGGTCTGGTGACCTGGGTCCGAGTCCGGATCCCAGTCTGGGTCTGAGTCCGGGTCCGAGTCCGGGTCCGGGTCCAGGTTCCTGTCTGGGTCCGGGTCCGGATCTGGGTCTGGGTCTGGGTCCGGGTATGGGTCTGGATCTAGGTCTAGGTCTCGATTTAGATCTAGGTCTGGGCCTGGGCCTCGGCCTGGGTCTGGGTCTGAGTTTGGGTCTGGACTGGAGGTCTAAATCTAGGTCGAGGTCGACATCGACATCTATCAGACCCTGGCTACCATCTATACACAAACTGGTTTTAAAGCAGAATTTTTTGAGCCTAAACTCGATCGGGTCATGTCTTTTTAATGCGGAGTTCCTAGAGGAGCCCTATGTCCAACAGTAGATGTACTACGGCTAAAATTATGATTATGTTACACGCTGAATATACGGGGGTTACATATAAAGTCCTTTTTTTCAGCTACGAATGAGATTTATATAGACCAATTTTGTTTGGTTCACCAACCCACACATACTTGCCCGCTTATTGCATTTTATTGACCAAAAATCTATTTCCTTACCCATTATATATTTCTTTTCAACTCATTTCTGTTTACTCTTCTGCTAAGTTGCGTTCGTCCGACTTGTTTGTGACCATGACTTTTCTAATTTTTTTTTTACCGAATTTACAGTGTACACCTGCCCGGTTAAATAAGTGCCATTAACAATCAAGAAAACAAGAAATCATCGAACAAAGCCGGCGACAATGAAGTGACCAGGCGTGCGTTTTTTCACGACAAAAGAATATCACGAGAACATTTGAAGCCTTATAACCATTGCAACCACCGCCGATCGATCAGCTATAGCGTCGAGTTGCAGCACAGGCCAATGCAGATAAGTTTCCTTCCTATTTTATTTCCGTGCATCCATTTCTATCATTCTTACCAAATATTCCCACTCACTTTTCACCTAGTTTTGGTGGCTAGTTGCCGTATTGTTCTCTCAGTAGTGTCAAAATCCAGTACATATTTGACAGTTTTGACAGCTCTGAGCCAGATTTTCCATACATTTTTGTGGATGAGAACCTCATCCTTTTAGTCTATGGCCGATTGCCATTTAGTTCATGGCCGATTGCCAATTATACAGTTTCCTGTATAATTTTTCCCGCAAGTTTTGGCGGGAACGCAGAAAAATCATGTTGCCTTATTGTATTATTTTGTTAAGCTTGTGTTTATCTCAGTGATAATTTGTGAAAAATCGTGATTTTTCGTTGATTATGAGCTGATTTACCTGCATGAGTGTAGGGAAGTGATATAATTTGACGCATCATGTTGTTCCATGTTGTTACCAAAACTCCATAGACTCCTGTAGTAAAGTCTCCACTGCTTTACTGAGGTATGACTTGGACTATGTTTGGACTTGACTGCGATTCGACTTTATTGGACTATGACGTGACTACGACAGTGACTTTTTTGATAAAATATTAGAAAAATATTATTATAAGCTTAATTCTTGACACTGGCAAATGCACAACAATGCAACGGCAAAACATAAAAGAAGAAGAAGAATTTTTCCCGCCATTTCGAAAGATTTTTCACAACTCGATTTCACTGTTGAAAATATTGTATTAGCATTATTTTATTCACAAGTGTGTTGAAAAACGTCGTATGCAACACGTGTGTATTGATGATTACCGTCCTCGGATCTCTCAATAGCGCCTCAGCGTCAGCGGTAATCACGATCATTACACACTTGTACCATAATGTACTACTTATTATCATTTAAATTTCATAATTAATACTAAAAATCTCGATAAAACATAAGTATTTGTTTCTACCCACTTTCAATCGAAAATAATATTAGCACAAATTTAGTTCTATTTTGCAAGAATACATAATTTAATATGTCATATTCTATCAATTTCATTCATCAATTTCAAAGTCCCGTACTTAATCTTTCAATAACAACAATAGAAATCATTTTTCATTGTCTAATTTGCAATAAACTCACGCCTACTTGCCGAACATTCCAGCAATATCCACGAAAAGATCCTGTAGCCAGCAAGGATTATCCAGACCTGACAGCATCCTGGGACAGCGAGTCCAGATCAGTCGGGGCCGGATTAAGGTGACGGTGTAGTCGAGGAGCGTGAGCGACTTTTGATTATTATTTTTATCAACGAAAATTTTAAATTCTGATTTTTTTGTTCGATTTTATCGTAATTTAACATAATAATAGTAATCTACAAATACATTTTGATACATAATAGAAGGTGAAACTAGTACAAAAGATTCATAATTATTACTTGATCTTTTTGTCAAACGTAGCTCAATAAAGGGTCAAATTACTAAGTTTTAGAATCATTTAAACAATGTACGTGCTAAAGAAACGCTAAAGTTAATTGAATTAGCCAAATCGACGCTTAAACTTGGTAGGTTTGAGTTTCTGTCTACTCGTTACGACGAATTGCAAAATCAGACGTTATCCTACTACGATTATACGGGACTTACTTATTATTACTTACTTACTTTGAAAAGTCCATTACTCTACAGTCTGCCGCGATAAAGATCTGGAAGAGGTATGTGGATGACGTTTTCTGCATAATGAAAACAGAAAAACAGACATATGACTAGTTTGTAAAAAACCTTAACTCGATCCATCCGAACAGTAAGTTTACGTATGAACTGGAGGTGGAGAAAACTTTGCCATTCCTGGATGTCAATCCGATGGCTCTTTAGCACACACAGTATATGGGAAACCCACACACACAGACAGATACCTACACGCAACTTCATCCGCCATCACCCGCGCTATTTGCAGTCGGTGCCCAAAGCGTTACTTGACAGAGCGGATGCCCTCTGTGACAGCGAACATGTGGCGGTTGAGAAAGCACATGTTCGAGATGTCTTAAAAAGAAATGGCTATAGTGTGACAAAGCGGGAGCTAGGGAGGCAGAGCATTCTCCCACTAGACTATCACGGTCACCTCTTAATTATGATTATCCACTTTATTTCATAGCATCGTTAGCTCTACGATATAAATTTTAATTAATAGTTTGGTGTAACCACAAGTTTAAACCTATGACTCCAATAAGTTTAGCTAAATACCTAGTACTTATAGTCCAAAACAAAACTGTTTTACAACCAACACTATAAATCTGCTCGAAGTTCTAAACAACTATAAACTGTGGGCGATCAAAAGCATTTTCCAATAACAAAGTGAGTATTAAAAGCATTTACGACGTAGGTATGTGTTAGTCTGAAAAGTTTTCGATTTGTGTGTCCTTTTGTTCGATAAATAGGCAGTATCTGAATGTATCACCTGTCAAAGATAATAGGTTTATTTAAGTGTTTCAAAATACGCATAAGTTTGTATAGGCCACGTAGCCAGCCGTAAAATACGTATAAGTACGCTGTTCTTATATAAGGCTCTGTAGCGAGCTCTAACTCTGAAATGAATTCAGAAAGGTTTATTTATTTCGTCAAAAGATTTGGGTTAACGACTTATCGGATAAACGGAAATATCACTATTGTTACAATTAAATATTCATTTAAAATATTGTGCGTCAAGATGATTCTCTCGCACCTTCATTTATAAAAAAACTTCTAATCTAAATTCAACTTTATCATAATTATCACAAATTTATCAAAAAAATTATGCAGCGCTAACTGAAAATCTAAAAGATTTTCGCCATTTTTTTTTTTATTTTTGATCCCTATATTTTAACGGATAACATTTCTGATTTTACAACTGGATTAAAAGTATCGTTATTTAGCACAACTCTAAAAAAAATACTCGTGGCGATTTCCAGTGAATACGCAAACCAGTTTTTTATTTCAGGTGAGATTCTTTCAAAATACCTAGTTATTGGTCCATTATTTGTGTGTGGTATTCTTTAGTATAGGTCTACCAGAATCTCATGGCATAATAAAAATAAATTGTGATTTACATATGGCAATGTCAATAGTTACATCAAGAAACTCGTCGAGATCGTAATATCAATTGTTATATTAAGAATTGTTTATCTTGTTATTATAACAATTGACATTTGCCATATGAAAATCACAATTTATTTTTATTTTCAATGCCATGAGATTCTGGTAGACCCATAACCAAAAATACACGTATTAAATTATTTTACACATTTTGTTTATCGTAGTACCTACAAAGCCTTTAGCTAACTTTTTTACAGCTAGAACTAGAGCTAGCTTTTTTAAATTCCTATTTAAAATCTAAATTATAATAATTTTAAGTTCCGTACCAGTTGTAAAGACCAGACAGATCTTATCATATGAAAGCCCACTTACGCTACACTAAGTGTATTACACTCTGCTACAGCCCAATAATTACTGCCATTTCTTCAAATATATTACACAGTATACAATTACCATCTACAGATCGATATTTCATTTCCGTAAGCAATTCGAATAATACATTGATATATTACTTAATGAACACTTAAGCAACTTTTGACGTGCGTGTGCGTACGGTCAATGCATAATTTCAATTACTTAAACTATTTCGATTGTGTGTGCCAACATATAATTCGTCACGGTCAAAATGTATATTAATGACACGATATCGTATTGATATCAATAAATTGAATCGATTTAATTGTGTGTATGTTTTGATGTCAGTGGCAAGAATGAAATATTGATACAGTGACTTGCGTTTATGGGGTCAGTGTTTCGAAATTTAAAAACTTAATTAAATTGTCTTCAAATTCATAGCAATGTCTATGCAGGTAGGTATTTATATGCGGTTTTTAACATGTTATTTAAATAAATGCGTGGAACCGCACCATAACATCTCATCTGTCTCCAACATCAGGTACGATGAGATACGAGTAAGATAAAGGAAGTCTATTGGGCAGTTAGATAGATTTCTATATTTCTATATTTTCATGATCTTTTGAAAGATTGATTGATCAAAAAATCATGGCTTTCATAATAATTCGTTATGATTTATAAAAACATGTTCTTTAAATCGGTTAAAAATAGCAATACATCTGGTAGATTTATTGCTTGTATAGGTACCATATGAAAATACTAAAACAAGCTCAATATAAAGCTCTGCAGGTAGATCGAACGTAGTTTTTGTTTGTAAATTATTTTCCAATTCTCATTACGTATACTCGTACCACCTTATTTTAGAAAAAGGGTCCTTGGCTAGCCTGTAATGTAATACCTCTTAACCGCCCTAAACGCCGGACCAAAGTTAGGGCCTTGCTGAACTATTCTGTTTTCTAAATATTTAACCGCAGCATAAATGACGTAGAATAAATGTGTGTAATTATTTCATTCCGAGATAATAGCGTTGCATACAACAAAATGCTAAAATTGTTCAAATATCACGCGTTCCTTGCGGTGCGAGATGAAAAGCACCAAAGGTCCATTCGTTGCACAATTTCAAGCGGAGCCACGAATTAAACGTACCAATGTTTATAATTTGAAAGTAAAAAACCTACATACCTAATAAATGATTACGTTTTGAAACTCACACCTTATAGTACACTTATATTGTAAATTTATCAGTTAGTTATGTGATTGAGAATTTTTTGCTATGCAGGGTTATTTCTAATCAATTAGCATCCTTTTACGGGCTTATTCTGTTCATCAAAACTAACAACTTTTGTTCTTCGACTTTTATTAATTCTCAAACAAAAAAGTTGTTGTTCCATAGAAAAATATCGTTCACCCTCGACAATGAAATGAAATGAATATCCCATGTCACTTTCCGGTTTTCAAACTTTGTCCTCCATGCCAAAAATCAAGTCAAACCGTTGCTCCGTTGCTGCGTGATAGAAAAAAAAAACAACAAACACACATTCGGACTTATATTATTAGTAAGGATAAGACTGTTGCTTTGCAAAGTCCAGAAATTTTATGAGGTATTTATACTCTTTAGTGTGAATACATTTTATCTACTGAAGGACCACCACTGAAATGGCGAAATAAATCATAATTTTCTGACAAAAAATCATTTCAGGGTTAGCCCCATAGTGACAATTGTTCGTAATATCAAGTGTATGTATGCGAGATGGTGGTTACAAGTAGTTATTCTCTGGCCATAAAGATTTACCACATAAAATGATATAGACACGAGTATAATAGGGACTACATTGTTTCCCGTTTTAGCTCATATAAAACCAGTCCAATATCTTATGTCTTTCAGGCAATTATTGATAATAAAATTATATAATTATAGCAACGACAACCAGGAAAGTTGGTGCGATGACTTATACCACGGTAGTATCTAACAGTATTGTGATTGTGACTCGGCCTTGTCCTTGAAATAAATACAGCCCCACGTGGCATGCAGAACGTATCACGCGCTAGGGCCACGGTAATGAAAACTACAGTAGAGTGACTCCATACAAACGGTCGGAACGCGAATCATACCTACGCGCCTCGAGCGTAGTATGTTCAGAAGCATACCAGTCAGTCGCGGCGCGGCCGTAGTGACGAACGAAAGTGTGGGTTTGCAACTAGTAAGCGTGCACCTCGTTTTACTACGGAACCCTAAAACATCAAATAATACAATACCTATGTATTTTTATTGAATGCTTCCTTTTTCATTCACAACGAGTTTCTTTTCTGTAATAAGTACTTAAATATAAAAATGTTGCATCATTATATGTAGGTACCATAGGATAGTGTAATAAGTTTAATACACAAAACTAGAAATAAACTCTAGTAGGTAATGAGTAAGTAGTATGAAATTAAAATACTGAAGGCGGGCAGCCCTACGGCGTGGTTCGCTCTTTGAGGCCACGTGACGTCGTAGGTATATATCTCAAGGACAGCGCCGAGTCACTCTACTGTAGTTTTCATTACCGTGCTAGGCTGCCCGCCTGGTAGGTAAATCGCACGGTCTCTGATACAAACTCACTGATACGAGTACAAGCGCCACTGCGACCGATGTGCAAGGAGTGTATACCAAACCCCGAGACGCGTAGGTATGATTCGCGTTCCGACCGTTTGTATCAAGACGGAATACTGTTAGATACCATTACCATGCACACAACAAAGGAAATAATCGGCCAAGTGCGTGTCGGACTCGCGCATTAAGGGGTTCCGTATGGGAGCCCTCCTTAAATATATATTTTTTCTTTTTTAGTATTTGTTGTTATAGCGGCAACAGAAATACAGCTTCTGTGAAAATTTCAGCTTTCTAGCTACAACGGTTCATGAGATACAGCCTCGTGACAGACAGACAGACGGACAGACGGACGGACGGACAGACGGACAGACGGACAGACGGATAGACGGACAGACGGACATGGGAGTCTTAGTAATAGGGTCCCGATTTTACCCCTTGGGTACGGAACCCTAAAAATGTCGTGACAATATTTCTGATTTACTTTTGAAACTTCACTAATTTAATAGTGAATCGCCTTAGTTGTATAACTACATACCTATAAAAGCTAGAAAATAACAATTTTTCCTATATACGTAGTACCTAGTATTTGTTTAATTGCATAATACTATAAGAAGGAAGAGCCTAGGTCCCACGACACAGGTCGCCCTCTTGTGGAATCTAGTGCACAACTTGTTTGTGGAAACTTATTAGAACAATAGACGTTTTATTTATTTATTACTTTCAACTTTGTTCAGTCGGGTAAAAGCTGTTATTCTATGGCCACACCATTACTCACGAATCCCTGCGCTTGATGTTGCAAAACCTGCGCTATTGTCGTGCATCCCAACCTCGGAGAACGTTAAATAATTATTTCGTGTTTTAGTTCATTTGCCTCGCAAATGGCTGTATTATCCAAATTCAGGGAATATTTAGTTTATACTTAAAATGTTGTACTTATAGATACTGCAACGGTGGCGCAGTGGTTAGTTAGTAACGCTGAATTATGTGTAAGAGAAGCGTGGGTTCGATTTTACCCACAGGACCGGATTGAGAGGAAGGTAACCGAGGCTACTGCCCCGGGTCCTCCACAATAGATTTCGAAAACAAAATCTTTCAAATTCCAACGAATAAACGCTTTTCTTTTGATTTTTTTACTATTCTGTCTTAACCTTACATTACTTTGTAGAAAAATGATTATGTACTTGTATTATTTTTCTGAAATACTGATAAAAACAATTAATTTATGTTTAATTATTCTAATCAGGCAAACAGTAAAATATCCCAATTCCAAATCGTGCTGAAAAGTTTATTCTTGGAATTTACTACCTATCTTTAAGAAGTACTTATCCTCTTCTATTCGTGAACAAGGGGCCTCTTTATCTCTAAATCCGGCTCTACCCTTTCAGGGCAAGCATTTTTGGGATAAACAATTGAACATATTGAGGTGTTTTCTATGTCTTAATGTTATTATCTGTATAGGTATGTAAATCAGTTTCTGGCTGCCATTTTTCAAACTTTGCGCAGACCATGTGTTAGATGCTCCTAATACTCGTATGATATTTATGTAAACTTTCAGTTTTCTCGTAAATCCCTGATCTGAGAAGACAGAATCTCTGCATCGCTTACTTTATTTATAGGCTTTAATTGAAACCTATTTAATATTTTGTAAGCCTAAATAGATATAATTATTAAATTTTGTGAACACTTGTACAACTTAAAATAGGACTATTCTCTTTCATGTTAAAGCTCAAAATAAATCCCATTAATGTAAATATAATACCCAAATTAAACTACCCACGTGTAAATACTCTCTATTCAACTAGCCAACCCCTCGTTGATTGTATTATTCGTTTTTCTGGAATAATAAATATCTCTTTTCAATAAATATGAAAAGGGGTGAATGCTTACTATTGTTGACGACAATAAGTACTATAAACTTAAGCTTAAACTTCCTACATGTATGGAAAACATTGGATCATCCACAAACCTTTGAAAGTGTAAAGATAAAATACTCAACACAGTTTTTAAATCATCATTTTGTCATCTATTTAATTGAAAGAGTCAATATTAAAATCAATAAGGAGTCTATGTGAATGAGGTGTCAACAATAAACAGTTTGTGGTTTTAATTTCAACTTGATAACTTTACGTGCTCCCTTGATAAAAGTATAGGTATTATACTCGGCGAATGGATGGGTGAACGGTTGGGTAGTATTAGTAATTAAAAGTACTTGATATAAATAATATCCGCGCAAATGCAAAACAAACTGACATTCTCAGTTCACCTTCCAGCTATTTTAGCATACAAGACCACGACAAGAGTTTATCGACGTGTGCAAGGGTGACAGATATATGCTTCATCATAACTCTGTCACGTTCTGACACGTCGATAGTATTATTTTATAGTCCGTATGCTAAGCCCGCAGGTCTCTATTTCTCCACTAATACTTGTAATTAGAAAATACCGCAAAGTTTCCTTTAGGTGTTACTAATTAGGAACTTGCTTCAACGCATTGCCAGTCTACTAACTCCGAACTAGCTGGAACTTTTAAACTAAAACAATGGGAACGAAGTTGGAATAGGGACAATATTAACGGCAGAGAAAGAAAGTTGTTAACTTTGGTCGGGAATTTACTGGGAAATTCGGGAGAAACGAGCGGTTTTTTAAAATGTGGTCTCTTTGTATTATATAACTAGTATATATTATTAGTGATTGGAGACCATGTAGCCAGCGCAGCGAAGGACGTCGACAGTTGGCAGATGGCCTTATCAAGAGCGCAGGATCGCGCTGGATGCAAGCTGCTACCAACCAGTCTTATTGAAGATTCATAAGGAAAGCCCATATCCAGTAGTAGTTTTCCTATAGCTGAAAGCAAGATAGCTTTTTAAAACACTCTTCAGAATATTCTATCCAGAAAGAGCAGCCCAGAACGTTGACCGAGAAAAGGGACATAGCGTAAAATATTGAGACCATCTTACAAAAGAAAGTTCTTCAATATAGGGTTACTTCTAATCAATTAGCATCCTTTTGTGGGCTTATTCTGTACATCAAAACTAACAACTTTTGTTCTACGACCTTAAATAATTCTCAAAAAAAAGTTGTTCCATAGAAAAAAAAACGTTCACCCCCGACAAAATGTTTGGAACAATTGATTTTTTTTTTTGAGTTTAGACTAAAGTCGCAGAACAAAAGTTTGTTAGTTTTGATGTACAGAATAAACATCTAAAAGGGTGCTAATTGATTAGAAATAACCCTGTCTATCAGTCACTTAATTAACATTTTACATTAAATTGTTAATTCAGAGACACATACAAAAAAATTCAAACATTTCAGTCCAATCAGCTATTGAGCATACGAGTAGGTTGATTTTCAAATGGCATTTACGATTAGATATTTCCGCCTTGCTATCGATTTTTTTTTCTCTGAGGATAAGCAGGTTTTAACGTGACATTTTCTTTAAGCCGAAAGGGGTATCAAAAGCTCTCAAAGAACTTAAGAGCACCTACTATTTATTACAGACATAGTTGCGTAAAATCTACGTAAGAGTAGTCAGCTAAAAGATACGACAAGATTACAAAAATTGGTATTTCTAAGCTCGTTTGCGATTCCTACAAAGCTTTTTACCAACAAATGCTGACTAGCAGTGTTGTGTGATTGGATGCTCCAAACGATTCCTCTTTAGTCAGACGGGACTAACACAAAGGGATGTAAAGGGATAATTCAAAAAAGGACATCCTTGAAACGCCCAATTCTTCGCTTCATTTCCCGGACCCTTCTATCTACCTTAAAAGGAGTGATTTGCTTCGTCTAGTCAATTTGTTCTTTGTGCAAAGTATCCATCTTCACCATGATTTAAATATCAAATCCCTTGCTTTTAGCGGGGATAAAAAGCGTGACGTAATTGCGGACGCTGTGGTAGAATTTTTGTAGATTTCTCAGTTATTTTAGGTTCTTTCACATTACACAAAAGTGTATTCCAGAAGAGTGTAGTAATTACGTAGTGTTTCAAACACTATAATTCTTCTCAAAAAAAAAAAAGAAAAAGAACTGCCTGGATAGGGTCGGGAGATAATATACTTATGTGTCACAAATGATACCGATTAAACCGGATCCCTTGGTATATGGTAGAATTAGAACAATTTTTGCTTATATTGTGTATTGGCAATAAAGGTTTAAGTAATATATTTAAAATACATAAATGATACATTCGAAATAATAATAATAAAGTAACGGTTACAACTCGGTATGTCTTTGGTAAGAATAAAATTCTAAGAATCTTGTAGGCACTTACTTTACTACTGCCTAACAATAATTTCAATGTAATTTTGACCTTACCTATAAATTTTAAATCAGTTATCCCGCTAACTTAGTATTTCCCTTCTACAAAAATCTTAATCAACCGCCCCAGTTTCTAACTTGAAATCTAGATTTTCAAGCGGGATTTTTGCTGTGAAACATTCACAAAATCTCACAATCATTTGACGAATCAAGTATTTGACGACAGTCTGTTAATCCAATTAATCCAATTAGAGAGAGAGCAACGATATCGATATCAAATTGCAGCAACTGCATGCAAATCCTTTGTGGAATGTTATATTTTAGGCATCTTTTATTAATATATAAATAATGTAAACCACAACCTTCGTACTTATTTACTACAAAATTCATGCTCAACCGCGCCAGTTTCAAACTTTCAATCTAAATTTAGACAACATATATGCTGTGAAATATTCACAAAATCCCCAATTAGAGTGTAAGAGCAGCGGTAAAGATCGAATATATCGATATCGAATTTCAACAACTGTTTGCAAAGCCTTTGTTGTCGCTGACCATTTGTGTGCAGTATGGGCCGTTGAGCAAAGAAGATTATTTTTATTGGACACTAAAAGGTGCAACAGACCGAAAATGTGTGGAATTGAGAGTAAAATCGATATTGTCTGCAGCACGATGGGTAGTATGGGCATTGTGTTATTTTTATTTCGTGTTCAAAGGTGAAAATGCAGTACTTTTTAAATGACTGAGTGACGAAACTTTGTCTGCGTTTATCTGATGTTGAACGATGCGCATGCTCTTTTACCTATTATAATAGGTAGTTCAAAATATTGGATGCTCTTTGCTGTGCCGCGCAGAATTTTGCACAAGTACGAGTATAATAATTCCTATATCTACTAGCTACTATAGTTCGGCCGTTCAGTGAATGCGTTCCTGACACGTCATCTTGAAAAAATGTTTTTGGCTGATATCTCGGAAACTATGTTCTTACCGGCAAAAAACATTAATATCATTATTGTAGAAAACAAAATTTCACATCTTTTGTTTCCGGTAAACTTTTTTGTAAAACTTACCGTTTACGATTTATGGCCCATTTAATGAAATTTCATTACATGGACCTTAAAGCATTAAATGGTCCATAAATCGTAAACGGTAAGTTTTACAAAAAAGTTTATATGGAACGGAACGCATTCTCTGAACGGCCGAACTATAGTGCAAAATTCTGCGCGGCAAACATCGACTTGATATTATTTTTTGGCGGTATAGCACTGCTTTCGTCAGCCTAAATATGATCAAACATCGAAATCGACGATAAACACATACTTTACTGTGAAGCTACCTATCTAATTTTATAATTCTATCTACTGTCGCGGCACATACAGTCGCTGTGCACCGTCTGAGGTTGTTGTCTTCAGTGAACCTTAATTTATAATTATTATTATAATCGTTTTGATATGTGAGCAATAGAATCTCTCAAATAAATCATCTCTATAAGCAAAATATGTTCTAGATTTTGTTTTAATTCAGTCTGCTATTTTGTCTTTCAGTCATTTGTTGGCATGGTTTCAAAATGATTTTTTGAGATGGTGACTAGGAAAATATTGTTCACTATATTGTTAAATAATCCTATGGCTCTGAGCAACTCCGTTTATTTTTACTCTGCTTGACTTGATGTTGTCTGGTTCTTGGCTCACACTGCCCCTTTTCTAAAAGTACCTGTGCTGACCATTTAATTGAACACACGCATACCGCTGCGCTCGGGTGACAGACGTGCGGTGTACATGCAGCTATAGTAAATGCTACTTCGGCTCGTTCTCGGTGACAGTCTGGCGACACGGCTTCAATAAAAGTACTTGATTAGGCAAATTATACGGAATTACCTATTGCTTATAATGTTTAAGCTTAAAATAATTTTATTTCAACAGAAAAACAAAAAACTTAAATAACGCTTTCCACTATGACTTCATTATAGTTTAATATAATACAGGTACATAACTTAAAGTCAAACAGCTCAACTGTTGATGGAGCCTAAAACCTTACACGGCTAACTATCCCGTATCAAAATAAAAATACCTACATACTTGAACATAAATTCGTAGAGTTCAGGCTTATATTAAACTTAGGGTCAAAAAAACTGTAGGAATATAGCAGCTTGAATTTTCACATGGGCACGGCACAATTCAATTTCACGGACAACAATTCAATTTTAGCTTAAACCTAGGCCTTGTTTTCACATTTACACGGATTAATTCAATTTCACGGACAACAATTAAATTTTGGATGAAACCTTGACCTTGCACAAATATTGTTTTTATTTTTAAATAAAATTATAGGTTTTTTTTTTTTAACTTAAATTAATGATCCACAGACCCAAGAGTCTGTGCCCTTTGTTAACTAAGTTACAATTGATAGAATGCGACTGTACAATAGAGATGGGTTAGTTTAAATCTTAGTCTAAGTTAGTAGTTTCAGTGCATTGCGTAAATGCCGCGAGCAAACCGGCGACCCGCATGCAGCACCCGATCACGAGTGTGACGCATATGCCAGCCATCGCTCTCCTCGACCATATTTGAGGGAGGAGAACGACCCGACACACGACGCCGCCGCAAGAAGGAGCCTTCGATGGCGAGAATGAATGCTCAGAACATGCACGCAATGCTAATTTCTAAACATAAATTATAGGTATTTATCGGTCAGTCTCCAATTTAGCGCGTTTTGCTTAGTTACCAATAACATATATTGTTTTTCATTGCCTTAATTTAACAGCCATTCACCGATATAATATATAAATAATAATCCCGGGGTTTTAGGTAAGCCGTGGAGGTGCAAGTATAACAGGTTGAATTTTCACATGGCTGCAGTAAGCGGATCCTCGGAAAATAGATTGGACGGGGTCGAGTCAGGGCTGCCGTATATTGACAACAATTCAATTTTAGAAGCTCTGGCGACGATAAGTCACGGTTACAAGAAGACTACAATAAAATAGGTGGAATAACGTTTTTAAACGGTTTTATGTAACTAAAAGTTTAAAAAACAATAACTCAAAATTATAATCGTGGAGCCTTCGCCTGGAAGATTTCATTATGTACGTTGCGCCTCACGATTAAATTTTACCTAATTTATATTTTGTTTTTAGTATTTACTTTGCCACTAAAAAACAGTAATTATAGTAATAAAATAAAATGTAAATAAGTTCTTACATGAAAAGCCCTTTCATTTGATACCCATACTGAGGGGGTTGTGTAAAAAAATTAATCAGCCATGTTACGGTGGTGGCCATCTTGTATTTACGTCAATACTGAATACAAAAAAATGTATTGTCATCAAAACTAAAGCTGTGTGTTAAATATTATATCAATCTGTGCACGTGGAGTGGGTCAAATTTCAATTAAATTTGACCCAAAAAACGGGCAAATTAATAAACAGATCAAAGGTTTGTGTTGTAGTCTTTCGATTTCGAATTTTTCGATTCGGTTCACAATTGGCGAAATTATAGACGAACATACGCAACAAAAAAATATCCAGACGAACATAGAACCTCTTCCTTTATGGCAGTCGGTTAATAACTGTGAAGGTGAAAAAATAACAAGCTTGAATTTTTACATGGAAGCGGAAAGCGGATTCGCGTGAAATAGATTGCACCGTCCAGTCAGGGCTGCCCGTATTGACAACAATTCAATTTTAGAAGCTCTGGCGACGATAAGTCACGGTTAGGGTTGAGCTACAAACACAATTTATACGCTCTAACTCAGAATAATCGTTTTAACCGTTATTTAGTTGCGCACCTAAACGACGTTTTCTTGGAATTGGTAAATTGATATTTTCTGGGAATGGCGAATGGTACACATTTTATTTTGTCAGAAGAAAGATTTATTTTTATAAAGTTCTCGAAAGTTTTTTGAAGTACTAAAGATTGACTAGTAAGATAAATAATAGTTACCTAAGTTGGATAAGTTTTTATTTTATGTAGGTTGCTTTTAATAGTGATAATTTATGAAATGTTTATTAACAGTTTATTTCAAATTACTTAGTTACAAACCTAGCTAGGAAGCTTTTTGCTTTTCTATGATAAAAAATATAATAACGTGTTTATGTTTAAGTAGTGTCAAGATTGAGTAATTTTTAATAATCACACGTTATCTTATTGATTTATCGCACATTATTTTTCATAGGAGGTTGTCTGGAAGAAATCACATTTAGCGGTAAGACCGCCTTTTGTGCCTTTTCTGACTTTTTTCTTCTGTTAAATGTTTCTATTTGTTGGTGTCAATAAAGTGTTATTATATTGTAGGTATTCTGAAACATTTCAACTCCGTAATTAACATCCTAACTATCCCTTATTCTGATTTTTTCTCTTCGATAAACTAACATAAGCCAAATATGAATCCGTAGGGAACAGCACCACACTATTTCACTTTACGTAAATATTAGTTTATAGCAACAAGCTTATAAATCCCTGCATAATTTTAATTTTTTCCACATAAAACAAAAGCAATAATAGACTTACCTGACTAAGTACTTATTTAATTTACGATCAAAAATTTTTGCGTTAGCAGTTTTTATGTGCCATAAAACCGAAAACTTGCAAATTTCCACTTCAGTTTTCAACTTCGAATTACAATAGTTTACAAGTTAACAACTATAACGCCTGCCACAATTCAAAAGTCAAGTGGCGTTCGCGTCAAAACTATTTTAACAGGGTCTCATTCATTTCCAACATGCGTATGCCGACAGCGAGCCATTAAAATTAATTTATGTGTGCGGACAAATATTAATTCGCGATGTTAACACCCTTGTCAAAATAATTCGGGGCCCTCGGGTCTTTCCGCCTTGCGGTGGACAAAGCCGCTATTCGTAAGGATGCCGCATAGTTGCAGACACAATGACATAAATGTTTTACGAAATAGGTATATTCTGATTGTTTAGCTTACGTATAAAATTGTTATCGGTCAGTCAGTAGAGCAGAGTTTAACCTTCAAATCATACATAATCGGCTGTAACTGGGGTAAAAAATCCTTAGCTGTAACATTAAAAAGATAGGTAGGTACCTATCTAATTTTATTAAACATATTAAACGTGATTTCTCAAAATTTGTGTGGATAAATTCTATTCAGTTATTGCTCTATTATAAAAATGCTCTTTCAAAGCTCGGTCGTTAAACAATTACAAAAGATTTGAAAGAATACAACTTTATTTCAATCTTAGTAGCATCTCCAGAGAATGCCACGTTCTAGAGACTAGTGAAGAGAACTAGCATTTTTTTTTTTTGGGTTTCGTACCCCAAGGGTAAAAACGGGACAACTTTTCATTTCACAGATGACGTATTTCTGTTGCCGCTATAGCATCAAAATACTAAAAACAGAAAAAAAATGTATTGCCCTTACAACAAACCTGATTTTTAGCGGTTTTCCACCTTGAAATATCCACATAATATTTAGTTAATAATTCAGTTTTAAAATATGATTTTTTGCTGGATATTAATAACAGCAACAGGAAGATGCTTGAAATTTTCACAGAAATTTAGTTGTATATTCACTTCAAAAATATATAGTTAAATTAAAATATATTAAGGGGGGCTTCTATACGGTACGGAACCTTTAATGTGCGATTCCGACTCGCACTTGGCTGATTATTTTGTTAAACTAAATTAACTATGCGATAATTTTAGTAAGTTAAAAGGGTAGGTATCTGTGTTGAGAGCGTAATGTTCTTTTTTTTAATTTTAATGAGATAACCATCTTACCTATTAAAAACAAGACAAAGTCTCAGACGTTGAACTTTCACCGTAGAGCAGTAAACGTTCCTAGCTCCCAGACTATAAGTAGGTATTCACGGGAATTTATCTTCAAATCCCCACGTCACAAGTGCACTATTATTCATACAGTGGATAACCTACTCACTCGGCGTTTATCTTCGCTATGATAAATAGAATATTTTCTACTCCGGTGACTGTTTCGCTCGTAGTATTGAGTTTTTAGGGTTCCGTACCCAAAGGGTAAAAACGGGACCCCTGATACTAAGACTCCGCTGTCCGTCTGTCTGTCTGTCTCCAGGCTGTATCTCATGAACCGTTGTAGGTAGAAAGCTGAAACTTTCACAGATGATGTATTTCTGTTGTCGCTATAATAAGAAATGTATGACAAAAAAAAAAAATTAAGGGGGGCTCCCATACAACAAACTTGATTTTTAGCCGTTTTTCGCTCTATGTTAATAATGGTAACAGCTAAATGTTTGAAATTTTCACAGAATTTTTAGTTGTATATTCACTTCAATAATAAATAATAAAATTGAAATAAAATAAATATTTAAGAGAAGTGATATTAGAATATTTTCCCATACAGTACGGAACCCTCCGTGTGCGAGTCCGACTCGTACTTGGCCGATTATTTTTTTGTTCCTTGCATTATAAACTGTGTAATAATTTGCGGAGTTTAACATTTATAAAAGAAGTATATTGGAAAAAATATTAACACTTTGCTCTAATCTTCTTTTACTATAATTTCGCCGACTATTTAATTAGCTATTTTAGTTAGAGTTGAAACAAAGTAGCAAATATAAAAATATATTTTTAAAAACAAATATTGTTCCCCACATAAATCTCTCAAGTTTGAATTGCAGTGGTGGAAAATTGCGCATGGCGTTAATATTTCATAAGCTTATGAAACTTCTTTCCAAGGCAGAAATAAAACGCAGCTAGCTGTTATTGCAGCTTTTGATTAAAGTGGGATGTAAGGTACTTGAACTAAATCTATTAAGGCTTCTACAAACTAGTTTATATAGGATGCCTGTTGGTACTATGAGACTCCTCTGCAGCTTAAACACAAAGGTGAAAAAAGAAATGTTTTTTTTTTCTAATCTTTATTTATTGCGAACTTTAGTCGCAAAAGAAATGTTGATAAAAGTCGAAACTGAAACACGCTGGATGCAAGCATTTAATAACCGGTCTTAAGTACTAAAGATCAATAGACGAAACCGATGTTCAGTAGTGGACTTCCTAAAATAATGATGATGAGATGGTAAACATCAAGTGGCTATTTTTTTGAATTTCAATACAAAGATAAGGTTTACATTCTACTGAAACTAGTGCCTGATTAAAACTTTAAATTGGAATAAATAGGTAGATAAATTAAATTATCAACCAAAAATACCATAAAAAAATCATACATCTAAGAATCAATCTACCTCGATTTTTAATCTTGCCAAAATATCTTCCATCGGACTACTTCGGCCATTGAAATTTTTCCAGAAAATTTAACAAGAAAATTCACCGGTTTAGCAGAGGCATCTCTTAATGAAATTTTGACCTGAACGCTGGAAGAGAGGAGTTGTGACACAAAAATTGGTTGTCTGTAAAGTCGATTTACGGACGATAGTTTAACATGACAACGTTTGCACCGAACGCTCAAGCCGATCGTGCCTTTCACATGCTTGTGTAGTGAGCGTTAAGAGTAAACAAGTCGCTCATCACTCCATACAAACGCCGGTGGGTAACCACACCAGTGTTTCCTGTTGAATATCTAAAACTAACATTTATATCAATTTGTCTTTACAAAATGTATGCTTATTGCTAATAAAACTGTGAAAAAATATCTCCACTCGAATTATGTAAGCCTTGGAACATTTGAATTTTGACTCAAATTTTTAGGAAATTTTGGATGCAATAAAAACACAGAAGAACTAAACTAAGTCATTTTTTAAGAAAATAGCGGCCTAGTTTATGTTTTCGTTAGTTCAAATAACTAGTATTTAAAGAAATTAACTAAACAGTTTTTTTATAATTTACTACGGAGAAAACCTTATGCGCATTTAGAACGCAGCTGTAATTTTAGGTATTTTAAAACAAATAAAAACAAAATTATATTGCAATAGGTGCACACGCACTATGTCTACTGTTTATCATCGAATCTATCTCTTCTTCAGACAATACACCTGAGATATCATTAATTTAAGGTACGCCAAATCTGAGTTCGTGCCGTCAACTTGTTGCACCTAAAGGGACAATCATAATCATCAGCCTGTATCGACTCACTGCTGGGTATAGGCCTCCTCTTCCTTGTGCCTGTTTGCCCTGTCTTGGGCTGATCTTATCCACGTGTGTCCCGCGATGGTAAAGGAACAATGAGTCATCCTTTTTTATGGATGCAGCCACCGTTCATCGGTTTACCAGACGTTGTCACGTCAAAAACACAAAATGCAAATGTATTAATACCTGATCCTAGGATGCCTGAGTGGCAGGAATTATTAAAAGCTTCTCTAAAACGAAATGTTTTCAGCAATTTTAATCATAGTTTTGACGTGAAAATGTTGATGTCGAAACTCGAAAATGGGCCGGTTATTTTATTATTTTCGGATAAGTGGTGTGTGTAGATGCATAAACTGTCTTTTTATAAAATTCAGACAAGTTAGGTATATCATGTGGCTATTATTACTTAGTAAAACATAAATTTAATTTGTGCACTAATTATTATTATTTTGAACCTGTATTGTCCCACTGCTGGGCAAAGGCCTCCCTTCCCTCCTTCCAGACTGCGCGATCTACTGCGTTGGTGACCCAGTGTTTGTCGTGCGAGCTCAGTTCGTCGCGCCACCTGCGTCTGGGTCGGCCCAAAGGTAGTTTGGATTGTGCACTAATAACACTAGAATAATAATTATAATATTATAGCTTGTAGCGTAGTTCGATTAGGTGTTTGTCATCGATCAGTGAAATTAGGCAACGTTCCGCACGGTCAATATTTGGATGGTTGACCTCGGGTGGCATTTTCCAACTGAGCGCTACCGTGGCTCAGATAACACGTTAAATTGTAGGTGCCGGTTGCTTTAACCGTTTAGTCAAGTCAGGTGCCTTCTGGCGGCCGAAAAACTGACACAGTCTATCTTTTACTAGTACATTGCACTATAGCTACAAACCGTAAAAGAAAACATCATGGGAAAAACTAGAGATATGGTTGTACTGCATTGCGCACCGTTGAGTGCAAAAGTATAGATATTTCAAAATAACAAACACCATCTACTTTTATCTTAAATTCGAATTCTGCACAGCTTGTTATCAACGAACGCAGCAAACATGTTTTCAAGACTTTTTATATTTTCGAAGCAAAAGATATCCGTTGTCCAACCGGTAGGCTATGCTGACTCTACTACATAACCTTTCTAAAATTAAAAAATATTTTCACCTGGGTGAGATTGATACCGATGGGGGAAAAATTTGATAAAAATCAATCTTAGGCTCAATTGGCGTGATTTTGCAGCGAAAAGCTTTCTAAGAAGCCGTTCAAATTAGGGGTCTGCGACCATCAAGTTCCATTAGTAAATGGACAGGCTTGTTATATCACAATATCCAGCGGCAGTCCTGCACTAGTGAGGCATGAAAGCGAACAGCGATAACCTTTCATTGTCACACAAAGGGCCCAGTCAGCCGCGAATGGACAAAATTGATTTTTGCTCATATTGTACAAGGCCAAGTGGAACGAGCCGGTGTCATTTCAGCTTCGAGCAAAGCGTAGCTGCCTAGCATGATAGGCAGACTGACGGACCGATCTATATAGACAGTGTGACAAAAACAAATAACGTACATTTAATGTTCACTATAATGAGCCTGGCAGATATTGCTGTTATCTCTGTGATAAGGCCGCCTCTTGTTGCACGCAATAGTTTTAATTTACTTATGTCTTTGTATTTTTCTTTGAGTTTACATGAAACAATTTACTCGTATCTATCATGAATTTATTCTATTAATATAGTTTGTCACAAACCAGCTCATAATCAGCGTCTTGTGGTGTTGTCAACTTTGAACTTTTTGATACCCTCTGTTACTACTACATACATGTACATTAAGAACACCTCTTTGAGATAAACCTAGCGTAAGAAACACTATACTTAATAATTTCATTTATACCCTACAAGAAAATGTCTAGGAATCTAGGATCCATCTAATAGCCTATTAATGTTCCAAAAATAAAACACTATGTTCGTTTGTACAGTCCATGGACTGTACAAACTGTGTGTTTTATTTGAATAGTAAAATGTGTAATTTTATTTGCATTCTGCGTAGTTATTTTTATAAAAAATTAGGTCACGCATCTATCTCGCGAGATCTGAGAATAATTAACAACTTACAGATGAACATAAATATTACGAACTGCAAAACCTTAGTACTAATATAATACGCTGTAATTTCTCACTGTCACTTTAACACTAAGTAATAATCGGCCAAGTGCGAGTCGGGCTCGCGCACCAAAGGTATGTTACCATATGGAAGCCTTTATTATATGATTTTAATTTAATTATTTATTTTTAAAGTTCATATTTAATTCAATATTCTGTGATTATTGAAAGCATCTACAAATATGTGTCGCCGTTATTAACATCGAGCGAAAAAAACGGCGAATAATTCAGATTTGTTGCATTCCGACCCCCTTAAATATTTTTTCTTTCTATTTTTAAGTATTTGTTGTTACAGCGGCAACAGAAATACATCGTCTGTTAAAACTTCAGCGTTCTAGCTATAATGGCTCAGGGCTGACCTGAAGGACAGCGCAGTCCTAGTAATAGAGTCTCGTTTTTGTTCTTTAGGTACGGAACCCTAAAAAACATTTAAATGCGCACAGAAAGAACAACTCTACAAATGCAGAGGTCAAGCAATCAACCGAGAGGAACAATTTCGTAGCAATACAATTCTGATTCATGTCCCTGCGCTCCCTGTTCCGACCAGAGTTTATCATCCGTTCGATGTGTACATAAATTGGAAAGAAAACGCAGATTTTTGTCCTATATTTTGTTTTCTGATCACAATTGGAATATTCATAGCTTTTGTTTTCGCGATGTGAAATGGGCTGTGCTGTTTTGTCTTAGCAATGTTCTTTAACGATGATTAAGAGTTGTTTATCTTGATTTACTAAAATTAAATTACTCTTAAATATACATGCGCATGTTTAGTAACCCTCAGTTTGATAAGTATTAGGGCTAATTAAAAATAGTGAAATAATATGAAAATTATAATACCCAATGACATTATTTTAAGTAAATAAAAGCTAATATGAAAAATATCACAGCGAAGAAATTATCGGTTTACATAATGTAGACAAAGTATACTATACCCATTAAACACGCAAAAATATATTCAAATTGTGAACGGTTACTTATACAAGTCGGCTGTTTAATTAATATGTTTTAGTTAATTGCTTATTGATTATAGTCTTATGAATTCGTGCCAATGTATGAATATTGAATATTGTTCTTTCAAGCAAATTTCATCAATATTGATAGCTCCCTCGCTTCGCGCTTCGCAGACAGTCTCGAAACTAATAGTTATTATCCTTTACGAGTTTTGACCCTTTTCCATTTCAATTTACAAATGTGTTTTCGGTGTCCCGCGAGAATATTTGACTATGCCCTTTTGCAAAAGTAAAAAAGTCTTTTTGAAGTTCGATATTTTTCTTGGACATTTTCAAACTGTTTGGTTTACATTGTTTACGATGAAAACATTTATTTACCCAGTTTTACGAACTCATTTTATGAGAGTTAATGATACAAAAACAGCCGAAGTGTAAACATTTTTTGATCACTCAACAAATTCCACAATGAGGGTGAAATCAAAGAAAAGTGCCCTCGTCGTTAACTTTATCGAAGTAATAGACTTAAAATTTGTAAAAAATGCAAAGGAAGCAACCCTTTCCGGAGAAGGTCCCGCACAAATATTTTTTTATTACCACCATTAAAGTTAGCAACAGCGCGATTCAGATATCTATTCAATTTCTTATCAAAAGTAAAATTTGAATAACGGCATTTGGAGGGAGTTTCGAGAGAGGACTATTGTTAAACTTGATGAAACTTCTCTAATATTCGAAGTGGAAATTTATTCTTTAGCTGCCATCGGGAAATAAACCGGGCTCTCAGTGAGATTGAACGAAATTTATTGGGAAATCGAAATAAGGTATTGGGCCAGTAACGGAAAGGGGATCGTCAACCGAGCATTGATGAATAGGACCTCAGTAATAAGTCGCCGAATTTTCGAATACAATAAAGTGTCCTGTTCGATTCATTGACGTCCCCGAATCAATCGTTAATGGACGACATTTCCGACGCTATTCTAACTTTAAATTAAGATTCGATTTACTGAACAACGAAATGAATTATTTCATCTGACAACTTCAATTTATTTACGTTTTCACGCCAAAGAGAGCAAAAATAAATTATGTAACAACGAAATGGACTAAAAACTTTGTATTTTAAGAAATGAAAACCTTTAAAAGATTTTTTTCCTATTTAAAGTTTAACTAGCTTTAATTTAAGCAAAAATTTTGCGCATATGCAAACTGGTTATGCTAAGCAAACTTTGTTTCAGACAGCGTTCCCACACTAGGTAAGTTGCACGGACTAATAAATTAAGTTCTGAAACTTTAAACATCTCTATTTTTGTATAACAGCTACTGGGTGCATGTTTAAAGCGGGTAATAGCTGAAAATTTAGCCGGCCCATTAACATTTTCACTTTTGCTTGATCTTCTAAGTACGTTCTTAAGAGCCATAAAGTAAAGAACTGGGTAGAGCTTATTTAAAATTGACGCCAGCAAACGCTCCCTAAAGGTTGCTCGGAGCAGTGCGAACGCAAGCAATCCGACTGCAAGCTGTTTAATTTAATAAAGTAAATTATTGTTGGCTCCTTCCATTTCTCCGTTTTGTTAGCGAACTTAAAAATATGATGATCCATTTTACGATCGTAAAGCTTAAGCACTCAAATCAAAGCAGACAAGTTTGCAGAGAGGGAGACTAAATTGGGGACTAAAATCAAAATTTTGCCAAGTCAGCACCGTAACATCCAACCGTTTTAAGTAATGCCCAAGGTAACTTTAATAAAACCCGCGTAATATTTAATACCTGCAGGGTTTTACAGTCAAAATTTTATCGACTTCGTAAGATATTTTCTGGGATTGAGCATCTTTGAATGTAAAATTCGATTTAAAATATCTCGGAAAGCTGAATAAAAGTCACATTTCGACCGTTCTCATGTGGCAACTGAAACTCGTTGGGTTGTATTTTGTATCGAGATTTTAAGCAAATGGCGCATTTTCCTCGAAATAACGGGTTTGTGAGTATACTGAATGCGCTGATTTCGATGGTAATATGACAGTTGCGTTTGGATTAGATCCGTATACTGGGGATAGAATGTGCTCTGTGGGGGGCTTATTTGTTAATGATGTACATATTTGCGTTGATTTGATCCATCGTTAATGACAGATTTGTTTGTGAATCAGTAGATCCTATCGTGTTGTGGATAGCGTTAATACCTAATTCTAAAACTTCCTTGTTATACGTTACATAGTCTTTTCGTACTATGTTGGTAGAGTATTAATGAGAAGACACATTTTTCAACATCTTAGAAATCTAGATTAGCCCGTAGAATAATAACATTTGTTATCATATATTAATAATTATTTTTAATATTTCTAGGTAATCTTTCTGTATCATCAAGGCCGCCTTTGTACTGCCTTACTTTAAGTCAATTGTAAATATAAAGTTCATTACTTACCGTTTTTTGGTGTACAGTAAATTAATAATTTATTGTATTGTACGGCTGGCAGGTAAACCTATTAACTATTATTTTAAAATACGTATCTAAAACAAAAAGTCATTATAATTTAGGGCGACTTAACTAAGAAATCCGGAGTACCTACTAAAAAGTATTTGATGTGTCTTGCTAATTCACCGGTTTTGTCTCTTTTCCAAGCCAAAAATAAACAAACATGAATCAAACAAACCACGACACCAATTTATTATTTTCTTTGAATTTACCCCGCGATAGTGCACACCATAACATAACTAACAATAATTTAAAACAAAAAAAAATACTAAAACACAACTTTACTCACATTATTTCTGTATGTATTAACATAGAAATGGAAAGCACTGAAAAGTAGCTGACGAGCTTTGCTTATTTACCGGCTCTTTTGGCCACCAATTTGCTTAATGGAAAGCAATGTTGTAGCCGCCAAAAATGGAGTATACAGACCTAAAAGATACCGCTATTAAATACAATACAATACAGTATATAAGCTAAACTATATACTTAAACTACTACTACATAAAAAAGGAATTGGATCCAGAGACCCTTGAAGGTCTATAGATAAAACACGATACCTATTCACTCGCTTGCCTTAAAATACCCAGATTGTAATAGTCAGGAAACAATCCTAGCTTGCCGAGATAGAGAAAACAAACAAGAAGAAAACAAACTACTACACCAATTATTATTCTCTTTGTCCCAACCCCGCGATAGTGCACGCTTAGCATAACCAACAATAATTTGAAACGAAAAAAGTGTCTGATTTATGGGCGGGTTTCATTCGTTTTGATTTACGGTGCCAAGCGCGCGAATATTAAAGATTCGTATTGATATATTATTCCTTTATCCTCATTCTCCCTTCGTGCTATTTACGAGAGTTTCCCCTACCCTCATAACTTCCATCATCCTTTTTACGGTGAGACTTGTAAAAACAGCCGCGGCTTTTCATATAAAATACTTTTTTTCCACTGGTTATTGGTAAAACCTATTTTTATGGGGTGCTAAGCTAATGTTACTTGGTGAAATTTATGTGGTTCTCGACTTGACTCTGGAATGGTCAAGATATTTCAGAGGCTTTACGCGATAAAAGGTTTTTCAAACGATTATGGCGAGAGGTACCCATTTTAGCCTTAGACCTTAGCATTATGTAGGGATATCAAAAAGTTAAGTTAAAATATTTCTTGATTATTTAGCGTTTTAAAAATTTCATATTTTTATTTTTTTAATAATCAACAGTTTAAATATGTATTTGCAAAACTTATAAAACATTTCATAAACTTAACTATAAATTACAACTACTATGCTATATGTACAAACCTAAACAAATTAATAAAAAAAAACACCAAATATAACAACGAAATGGACCAAAAACTTAGTATATTAAGAAAGGAAAACCTTAACCATAGTACGTTTTAAAATATTTTTAAATGTCCATTACTGAATTACTGAAGACGGCATGAACACACTGGGTATCACGTTTTTCTATTCACTGCATCTTGAACTGTACTGCCCTACACAGACACTATCACTATGAAAACGTACGGACTGAATAGATAAATCAGTAAAATAAGGAATAGTTTCATTGATATCTAGAAAATATTTAGAAGTATGTAACATAAATCTAAGCATTAGAGAACTGCAATCATATTAAAAAACAAACTAGTTCAATAATATTAAATATGAAATTAGTTTTAGCGGTTTAAATAACTATTAAAATAACATCCAGATCTTTGGCAAAATAATATTTCAAAGCACAAGGAAAAATAAAAGGAGTCGACCAAAGTAAATAAACAGAACATTCCTAACAGATGTTATCAGGCGAAAGTAATTGAAAGTCACCAGTATGTAATAATTGGTTCATAAATACCGCCGCCACCGAGCTGCGGGGAAAGCAATCAAAAAACGCAATATTCTCAAGAATAAGGCTCCGACACCACTGAAACGAGCATAGTTTTGCGAAACATTTAGTTCAAAAGCCTAGTGATAGTAGTAGGATATTTTCTTAAAGCCTTCAAACCTTTAAACTATTTAAAAACTCCAGGGCTACGGCTAGCCTCCCAGCCTATACAAACTCATTTTTTACCGAAGAACAAAACACAAGTCCGCTCCGTATATGATTTTTTATACAACGTGCAATGCTAAGAGCTACGCTCTGAGTTTTTCTGCCAGATCGAATCAGGGATTAGGAGATCCTCATACGAACTATAGTAGATAAACAAACTGAAATGTCGGTGGGTAGATCACATAATTCGAAGAAAGGATAGCCGATGGGTCCGTTCTCTAAAAATCTCGAATAGTGACAATATACGCACTGGCAAGCGCAGCGTAGGATGTCCACCGACTAGATGGACTGACGATATAATTAAAGCCACAGGAAATTGCCGAATTCAAGCTTCCAAACAGAAATATAAAAAAATACATATGCTTATGTTTAGGATGGAACGTCATCACTAACACTACATACGAGTAGTATAAAACAAAGCCGCTTCCCGCTGACTGTCCCCATGTTTGCTTATATCTTTAAAACTACGCAACGGGTTTTGATGCGGTTTTTTATCATAGATAGAGTAATTCAAGAGAAAGGTTTATATGTATAAAACACTTGTACGAAGCCGGGGCGGGACGCTAGTACAGTCTATAAAAGGATATATACAGCAAATATGGCATAATTATAAAGTGGACATACACTCTACAATGTCCTGCATATCTCCGCTTCGCTCTACTTATGTAGAGTCAGGACCTGACCGAATGCTCAGTCATCAGTCCCGTAATAGAGACCGATTGTGATCTTTTCATTTGCAGTCAGTCATGAGTAATTCCTAATTCCCCTCGATGAAGTTATAATGAACACGAAAATTGTATTACGTTTTCTGATTACTCTATTGTTTCGCGATTTTGATTAAACGGGGTTTCGCTAGAATTTGCTATTTAATCATGGACAAATCCGAGAGGGCTTAGAGCGACTGCTTGTATAATGTCGATTAAAAAGTTTGATTGAAGGGTTTAACTGACTCTTAAATTAAGCTGGCTTAGTAGTAATTTGGGAAATCCGGTGTAAATAAAATTATTATTAATCACTTACCTACTCGTATTTTTAAGAGAGTGAATTTGTTTTTAAAAGCGATTATAATTGTATTTTTCTAGATGTAAGGTTAGCCCGACCAATCTGTGATTAATAGTTATTGACATATAGTTGACATCCATGTTCATTATTGTTGATTTATCAAAACGGCTCAGCCGATTTCAATAAAATTTAAATGTGACCACCTCGGGAGTATATCCTTTCGAACTAAAAAAAAGTTTTGTAAATCGGTTCACAATTGTCGCAAATATCGATGAACATTCACAAAAAAACATCGTCCTTGTTGGAAGTCAGTAAAAACTACCCGACGAGCCTATTGATGATAAGAAATTACCGTTGCCTGTATATAGCTTTATCGTAGGTGGTATCAGTGCGTTCGATATTTTTATTAACCGATTTTCAAAAAGGAGGAGGTTCTATGTTCCTCAGTTTGTTTTTTTTTGTTATGTTTGTTTGTATTTTCGCCAATTGTGAACGGTAAAAAAAAATATTTTTATTTCAAAAAGGTATACTTTCTAGGAACCCCATTTAAGTTTTATCAATCAACAGTAATATGAAAATTGTAAACGTTGCAACGAGCAAACTGTTCGAATTTTGTACAGGATTGATGATGGTTGTGCTATTTTTTACGAAAAATAATTATTTTAATAAACCCCCACTGAAGCATGCTTCCTAACCTGATGGCAACTATTGAAATCTTCACAGAAACGCACCACTACTCTATGAGTACATTACTTTCGTTGATTCTCCCAGAAATATTTCATTCGCCTAGTACTTTCTAAACAAACGTCATGTGTATAGTATAATTATGCTACGTGCAGGTGTGTCGATGTCCGTCTGTCCGTCTGTCTGTCTGTCTGTCACCGGGCTGTATCTCATGAACCGTGATAGCTAGGCAGCTGAAATTTTCACAGATGATGTATTTCTGTTGCCGCTATAACAAATACTAAAAATAGAATAAAATTAACATTGAAGGGGGGCTCCCATACAACAAACGTGTTTTTTTAGGAGTTTTTTGCTCGCTATTAATAACAGCAAGAGGAATGGGGCTCCCGTACGGTACTGAACCCTTCGTGCGCGAGTCCGACTCGCACTTGGCCGATTTTATTTGTTTTTCGTATTTTTTGTTACATCGACAACAGACATACGTCATCTGTGAAAATTTCAACGTTCTAGCTTTCACAGTTCATGAGATTACAGCCTGGTGACTGACAGAGAGACAGACGGAGAGCGAAGTCTTAGTAATAGGGTCCCGTTTTTACCCTAACAGGACTGTTAACCTATGACCACAACATAAAGATTAAAAACTAAGCAATGTATGGCGCTTATTATGTGAAGAAAATTGGACTTCCCGTTCATTTTGTCTCATTTTCCTTTATTAGTACTTCCCTCAACTACAACAGGACACTTAGATCCCTAACAACTGGCCTCGCAAGGCAAATTATTTAGGAATTTAACATAGAGCTGTCATCCTTTGCCTTCACAATTACTTTGACGAGCGTGTAATAAACCGTTTTACTACAAAATTATTTCACTACAGTTAGTTCTAAACACATGTCTATGAAAAGCGACATGCCTCTCTTACGATAGTCGTAACATGCACGATAAAGTACAAGACATTTTATGCGAGGAAAAACGATTCTTTTTACCCATAAATTCTTTGTATCTGCTAACATTAAAGCTGTTTCTGAAATATTTTTGTTGAGTTCGAAAAGCAACAACTCGATTACAAGTAATTGATGAAGACATTAACCCAGACTTCAAATAGCTATTGCGGTGTTTTGATCATAATGCGGAGCTTAGTTGTGTTGACATTTTCGTAGAAAGGCGAGATATTATGGTAAAAGGCATAAAATTAAGCTTCTAAAATAAGGTATTTTGGGTTATCGGTTTAAAATAGTGTCGAGCAAAAGTCAAAATGAAGTGTCATACTACAATCACTACTTTAACTACCAGATATAAAAATAAGTCAAAAAAAATAGTAAATAAAAGTAAATAAAAATAAGTGGGTGTAAAGCCAAAAATTTTCATGGCAAACCTCATAGGTTGTTAGAATAACACATAGCTATTGTTACAATATTTAATAACAAGCAAGTGTGAAACCAAACATTTTGATGGCGAACCATACAGATTTTTAAAATAAGACAAAGACCTATTGCAATCATTTCCATTACTCGAACGTCAACTTTTAGACAAGAATAGGTACATAAACTAAACTTAAAAAAAGATTCATTTTTGGGATCTATGAAGCTACAGCCCTAGTGACACAAGTCATACGTAAAACGCTACCTGCTTTATTTCGACGTAGACTAAAAATGGTACCATATTTATATTAAACTAGCAGCGCCCCGCGGTTTTACCCGCGTTGTGCCCGTTCCCGTGGGAATTTCGGGAATTTTTATACATACTCGTATAAACCTTTTTTTAATGGATAGAGTGATTCAAGATCACTCTATCCATTAAAAAAAAAAACGGATCAAAATCCGTTGCGTAGTTTTAAAGATTTAAGCATACAGACAAACAAACGAAAATAGCGACTTTATTTTATACTATGTAAGGACTAATATTTTTAACAGACTGTAAAAAAGCAGACGTTTCACGCAAAAGCAACTGCTATCGCAACACAGATAACTTACACTAACTTTGAAGTAGCAAAAATCTGAATCAGAAACTCTTCAACTCGCTAACTGCTCGCCCGCAAACAGTTCAAGAAATAGCCAGAGGAAGAATTATTTAGTACTTCCAACTAGTTCCCGTTCCGCAGTTGACTTTCCGATATCTTATCCGTAAACTTCGTAACTCCTCTTTATAAAGTCATTGCACGTTTCATTTCCGTGTCATTCGAAAATGGTGAGGCGCAGAAAATAACAAAAAGCTTAGGTTGTGATCAAAGGAATGATGAAAATTTGTGCCGTGTGCATAATACCTATATTTTTGTAGTGGCCGTATTTTTTGTAGAGTTTGGAAGTGACCATATGTTTTCCAACCAATATCAAACTGACAGTTTTTCAAGAGTGTGTGAGCGTATAAATGATGTCTAGGTATCTATACGAGTACTAAACTTAGTATTTAGTTAGCGACGTATAGTTTCCGGCTATAGTATGTAGTCAGCTACGAAATTGTAGATTTAGACTAAATATTTACCTAGTCACTATATCGTGGACATTATGTAGCCACGAAATAATAAAACCTAATAAATGTTACAAAAATACATGCATTTACAATAAGACTAATTGTAATCCGCTTGCATCTCGTAATCCTGTTGGTTCACCATGTGAACTTAAATTTAAATGAACGAATACTGTGGTAGGTAAATATTGAATAAACAAAGAGCAATGAGTAACACCCCTTTGTTCTGTGTGTGTGTGTCTTGTTACTTTTGTTCCTGTTTGTCAATAAAGTTTTTTTGTAAGTAAACAGTGTATGGTGTCATCCAGGTAAATCTGCAACTAAGCGTGTACTCCTTGGACCACCCTTCCTAACATCAAGCAAGATGTCTAGTCCAAAGCAAGCCTATTGTAGAAAACAGTGGACGTTTGAATCCACAGTGACCAAAATGTGAACCAAAAGCAACATGAACGCGGCTCAACGCGCCGCATCCAAATACCCCGCGGTGTCTTGTTTTCTCCATTTCCCGAGCGGCGGCAGGAAATAAAATCGCCATCACGGCTGGCGTTGGTAATTTAAAAATAATGCTGCAAAAATCCGAGGGAATGCGAATTTGGACACAAATTGCGGTCCAGGAGGCACGGGCGCCGGCTGTCCGCTTCGCCATTCCGCTGTAACTGGAATCATATTGATCCTTTACGGCTGTAAAGGGATGCTGTATTTTTATTTGGTGCCATTGGCTGTTTTATTTGAGGTTTGAATATATTAAGTAATAATGACGATACAAGTTAGTCGGGTCGAACCTGGAAAACGATTGGCCAAGGACGCATAATATATGACTTACCGAATCGCAGTTTAACATAGCCTTGGATGATTGGTCTCGCTCCTATAATTTTTAATAGCATAGGTATCTACATATAATTTATAATTTACTTACTAGGTTTATTTATATTTTGGATAAATAAATAAATTAAAAATATACTTCTAGAATGTAGTTTGAGTTCAAAAGTTGAATAAAAGTGACTGCTAATTATGATAATAACTTTACAATTTTTTAGCGGCCCTGTGATATTGCAACGGTAAGTTTTTTTTTTTTTTTTTAAATGTGCTTTTTGATAAAAAAGGTTCATTTGCTTTTAACTAAATGTTTATTAATGGCCGTTTATTTACGAATTCAAGGTTGGTGTTGTTGTAAAAGTTGTTCTTAAAGACAAGCAAAATGCTATTTTAGAATATGTTTGTTGTCTAGGGATCCATTCAGTACCAATACCTACGAGTACTAAAACACGGCGTACAAAACAAAGCTTTTAAAAATAGCCAATTTGTTATTATAATTTATTTGACAAAAACCTTTGTAAGTGGATAATGTTAAACAGATCCTATAAGGGTGTAAAAGGGATGGAATGTTTTGCATTTCAGACATTGTTTTGGTGTCAAATTCAACCGTTCATGGGAAAAGGGATTGATACAGATAATTGAGTTTTGAAAAGGGTTGCAGCTTTGTTAACGATTATTCCTTGAAAGTTTAAAATTATAACAAGCAATTGATTTGAATTCTATTTTATAACAGTAATTAAAATAACTTACAAATATGTCATTTGTTTCGCGTCAAATGACTTAACGAGGTGGAACGCGAAGGCGCGAAGGCCAACGCCACCGCGCTTAGCTGATTAGTAGAGGCCTGATTATATATTATGCAACATAAAATGCTTGTTATAAGCATGCAAATATGAATGAAAAATGCTTGAAATATGCACGAGGCAGAATATGCAAACAAAAAGAGAAGAAAAGTAAGTTTTCGTGATTTTTATTTCTAAATTAGCATACTATAATTTATATAATTATAGTAATTTATCCGTTGATAGGCGATAATGGGTATTACTTGACATTACAATTATTTAATATTTTTTTTAAAAGTAAACAATCAAGTACTGTCCCAAATGTTTAGTAGTCAAATTGTGTCTTAGACCATATATAATATTTTTTTTTAATTTTGGTTTGTTTCGCTATATAATTAACACTTTAACCGCATTTTGGAACTCAGGATGAGTGCGCTGCACGCGGAAAAATAATAGTACCGATAATAATATTAATTAAAACTAGGTCTTAGTAAAATATGCTTTAACCTCTGAAGATTGCTTAAGTATGCAAATACATATAATCCGGTCTCCAGTGATTAAGAACCAGCTTAAAAACTCTACTATCTAGCTTAATGGTAATGATTGATGATAGAGATTCACTCCTCACTTTGATATTACAGATATTACAAAACAAGAGTGTTTGCTCTTTTATCGCACTGCAAATTGAGATAGTATATATCAATTATTTTTCGCCAGTAGTAGTTACAAAATTCGAATAGCACGAGCGTACCTTTCACAATATATCATCGATGTAGTAATTTTCATATTATTCTTGATTTTTAAAAAACCATTCAGCTGATTTGAATTAAATTTTAATGGGACAACCTCAGATTAAGTATGATCTAGCGATCTGGCTTCCGTAGTTGGTGACGATGATTACGATGATGACGTTAAAAACAAATTTTTATAATGTCATTTTAGGTAGTTGACTGCTAAATAACCATAATTGACTAAGAAATGTGGTTGTGTAACCTCTGAAGTATTTGCAAGTTTAAGAATTTTAATTTTCCATTATAACTCAATAAAAAAGTTTTCTAATTCGTGTCGTGACCAGCGTATGATAGGCTTCCGTAGATGGTGACGATGAGATGATGATAAACACCAATTTCTGTGAGGTCAATGACATCTGAGCTATATAGAAATTAATAAGGGGGAGGAACACTCTTTTTGATCTCTTGACTCTTCAACTATGGCGCCTTATTTCTCACAAATAGTACACGACAAAAAAATGGTTTGAAAAACCTTACTTTCATTTTAGAAACCCTAATCAACGACATCCCATCACATCGGTTGAAAAAAATTGTAATTTAAAAAAGTTGTATAAAGTAGGGATACTTTACATGTATAGGACTACACTACTACACTTTAACTACACAATTTTGAAAATTTTAAGAATTCAAAATTAAGACCCCTATACTACAACTATCAAACTGTCAGATTTCATGCAATTTGGTCCATAAATGTGGAAGTTGTAAGGATTTGTAACATTAGGACGGACGGACGGACGGACACAACGAAGTTATAAGGGTTCCTCGTTTTACTCTGGAACCCTATAAATCATCAAAGAATTAAGAACCTCCTTTTACAAATTCGGTTAAAAACAAAGCAAACAGAAATAATATTCGCTGAGCAAAAAAAGTAATAAAAAGAGTCAACCAATGAATTATCGTTATTATAAAACATTATAAATCTGAAAGTGTGTTTGTTGGTTTACTGATTTGTTCTTCTTTAACGCAGCTACGCAGCAACGGTTTGACTTGATTTTTTTTATTGATTGACTTGGCCGTGTTCGTGTTTAAACGACAGAAAATGACATGGGCTACTTTTGATTCCAGGAAAATAAAATGCTTCCATGGGATAGCACAAAAATCAAAATACCACGTAGGCGAAGCCGCGGACGAAAGCTAGTAGATATGATATTCTCTCTGTCGTGTCTAGCTAGTAAAGCTTTAAAAGTCACCCAAGATAGAGAAAAATAACAATGCGCAGCAAACAATTTTCTCACAGTCCTTGTCGTAACACACACCTCACAAATCATTGGACAGACCAAATAAAGTCTTTGTGTAGACGCAGACATTTTCTCCGCGTACCTAAATAATTCTTATGAAATCGTGACAAACAAAAATAGATTAGATTTGTTCGTTCGGACAGAAAAGATTACTTAGTGTTATTAGAAATATGAAATACAACTGTTTCGACTTACTGCTAAGGTCACAGCTATAAGAATATACCTCTAGTACACTTCTATTTGAATGAAATCTCTCACAATCAAAAATAAAACTCATAATTTAGAGTATCAATGCGATAATATTCGCCCTTATGCCATTTGGCAGAGATCTGATCTAACTTTTTGAAGTACTACGTAAAGTACTCAAAAAATACCTTGCTTTTAAAAAACATTTTGATCTTTCTCTTTAAGTCATATTTTTTTGTGATTTTCCCTGATAAAATCACGATAGTTTCGTAGTTGTTATGTCATGCAGTGAATTTCTACTTCACTGTGGATTATTAATTGATCGACTATTGTTGATATTTTTAGAACAATAAACTAAAAAACACATTTATTATGTTTTATGTACAAACACACATGCAAACATCCCCCAACGACTACAACTAGGTTATTACTAGACTCTATCCGTCTTACCACAAAAGTTTTAAACACGCTTTAGACAATGTCTAACAGTACAAATTGCACGGTTATACAGTATTTAAACCGTGTTTTGTGGTAAGGCGGTATATCCTTTTGTGTTATGAGATAACTATAGCTATCTACTACATAATATGCAGAATGAAATTTCCCGTGCTATTTAGAGAACAGAGCTTTTTAGAGTAAAATCTTAGCTCATTTTCATGTCACGTAAAAAATGGTAGCCAGGAATCGTGGGCGCTAGTTTTCACAAAGAACATTTTTTGTTATCTTAGCAGCTGTTCAATTTCATCCGACATTTTATCGATGCCAAATCGGCAATACCATAAAACTCACTAAACCTTTCAAATAATAAAAGTAAAATAGATGAAAACGTAAGGGAGAATGACGCTGACGGCGTAGGCTTTGACGGTAACGCAACCAATGATTTACTATTATTAAAAATCCCACGATATCCAAAAGATGGCGCGACTGCTGACGTAGCCAGTCGTAAACTCCTCCGGATTTAATAAAATTTATTCAGCACGGTTCTATAGGGACCGACAAATCATAATTTTCCTTGAATACGTACTTATTTAGTTGGGACGGAAGTTTTAGAGCCAGTAAAGTTTATTTGCGACGATGCTTGAGAAAATGCGCCGACGGATGGGGTGATATTTGCCATTTTACGCGCGGGGGCTAGGTTCGGCAATAATGTCATTTATTTTGTTGGCCGAAATGAATTTTGTGCGGGAATTAAGCAGCTGCCTTTTTGAATGAAATAAGAAGTTTATTTTAATGTAGAAGGCACGGAAGAGATAAAGTTCTGCTGTTCTGTGGTAGAGGGAGATTTTTTGTTAGAAAGTGTCAAGCCGACACTTTTTTCGTGTTACTACTTGGATTTAAACATTTTATGGATTAACTCTATAAAAAGAAAAATTAATATTATTTATTTTAAAATATATTTTTAGTTGAACGTACAAGTTATACTTGAACATACATAGCAAATTCTAGTTAGGAGATCATTAATACTAGTCGCTTGCTATATTCATATACAACTACATCTTAGCTGGTAAACCATTTATCTAGACAGTCGAACAATCTTTCACTTACATTTTGCATGTTAGTTACAATCTTGTATGTAGAATTTTATAGTTTTCTTATTTAGGAAACTATTAAATTCTACATAATACTGAACAGCTTTGGGCAATCTTTATACCTATCATCAGGCAATTATCATCTCCTATTTGTGAAAAAAATGTAAGTGCAATAAAATAGGTATAATGTAGATAAGTAACATACGTAATACAATTTTGTTGTACTTTTCATAAAGTGGTAGACTTTCTATCTAGCTAGCGATTCGTTTCTTTTGTTATGATCATAATAATAACTTTTATTCCCAAAACTCGCAAGCAAAATTTGGTCCTTTGGTAGCCATAAGTGGAGCCAAAGCCAACACTAAGAGGTCTTTTTACATAATTTTTTATAAAACTGATATGAACTGTTGTGTAGATAGAGTAGAATGAAAATAACTATTGCTAGATGTGACTTACAGTATTTCGCGCTATTGTGATGCGCTGATCGATGAACTAATTAGATCGGCTATGGAATGAGGGACGGCACTCGTCAAATAATGCCTCATTTCATATATTACTATCGACCCGCCCTGGCTTCGCACAGGTGTATTATACATATAAACCTTCCTCTTGAATCACTCTGTCTATTAAAAAACCGCATCAAAATCCAGTGCGTAGTTTTAAAGATATATGCATACATGGGGACAGACAGCGGGAAGCGACTTTGTTTTATACTATGTAGTGATATTCAGGCGGGTGGTGACTTGCCATCCATTAATAATAACTTTATTAATAAAAGTTTGGTTTTTCAATAACTTTCCGAGACGAATGTAGGAACTAGATACCTATAAATAGATGCCTTTATTCGCAACAGTGAGCCCAATTAGCCTCAGAACCCGCTTATAACTAATGATTCAATAAATCAGCCTTATGGCCTTTATTACACGTCTAACATCTACGTAATTAAGGCGTAGACGAGGCCGACCGCTGATAAATTTTCGGGAGATTCGGATACCTAGTTGTTTGCTTTTTGCAGTGATCAATTATGATGCTTTTAAGTCAGATTTACGTTATTGTGGTTTCGTTTGGAAAGTATTTTCTAAGATATATATTATAATTGAATGGTTGTGTGGTTATAAAGATTTGATTACTGTTAATTAAGTACCTATATCTTTATGAGATTAATTTTCGTACACGTTAGGATATTAAGTTCTTGTAGAAGTTTTATGAGCTCGACATGGCACACAGTTTGCAATTTCATCATCACTATCAGCCGTAAGATGTCTACTGCTGGACACAGGCATCCCTCATGGATTTCCAATAAGTCCGGTTGGAAGCGGCCTGCATCCATAATGACGACGAGACGTTAAGTAAAATCTATGAACTAATTAAAAATTTTAGAGAAGGTATTCTCTAAAATAGATTGCTTTGTTCTCCATTGGTCTTATACTTAATTAGCTTTAGCCCGCGGCTTTGCCTGCCTAATATTTCAATTTTTGTGGTACCCCTTAAAAACCTTTTATTTTTTCGGGATAAAAAGTAGCCTATGTCACTTTCCGTTTTTCAAACCATGTCCGTGCCAAAAATCAAGTCAAAAGTTGGTCCATCGGATTTATAACATTAGTTAGGAAGTAAGTGGTCTATCCACTGATGATCATGGACCTGTTTTTCGATAGGTATTGGGTTATGGGTATACACCATTCTCACGGATATCCACATTCTCATCATCAGAATTACTATTCTAAGTTTGTAGGTACTTGCTAAAGTTAATACATCAGTCAGATATGAATACTGCCGTTGAACAAATACATATTAGGGGACACCATACACACGGTCTCTGACCCCAAACTAAGCAAAGCTTGTGATATGGCTGCCAGAGACTGATATACTACATAGACATATTTTTAAATACATACTTATATAGATAGTACCTAAATAACCCAGACACAGAGCAAACAACTATGTTCACCACACAAATGTTTGCCCTGGGTGGGGATCGAACCCACGCCTCTTTGATCCAGAAGTAAGGGTCACTAACCACTGAGCCACCAAGGCAGTCGGCAGGCAATGAAGGACTTAATATAGGCTCTTTAGTACATTTTAGACTGGGTGAAATTATAACCTTTTCCAATACGCGTGGGCGTTTGTAGGAAAGTAAGGGAACTCCTGCCATACTTTTGTTGATTTTTTGGCTTTTTAGGTTTTAGTGATAATAGATACCATTATGAGAAAACTTGAAAGGTCATATGAAACGAATAATTATTATTAACTTCGGTGTCTTTTTTATTTTTTCAATTAGACATTTGAAGTAATAGTAATGCTTCAATTATTTTAATTTTGATAAAGAATTCATGGTAGATATTTTACTTCTTTCGAGATATTTTGCTCTTGCTCATGTTGAGTAGTGATTAAGGCATCAGATAATTATCAGAGCGATAATTGCAATAGCTGGAGATTTATTTTATTTTTCAAAGTAATTTTAAAAAGAAGATATTTTCAATTTGGCTACCTATATTATATTATTTTTTGGTTTGAGTTCTCTTACGAGTATCTCGACTCTGGAAACAACAGCTACATAGTTGCAGCGCCTACAGAAATAAATAAATAAATAAATAAATAAAAACCATTTATTGCAGGCACAGACCCATATTAAACTTAACCTAAATTAAAAACAGTACACTGTAAAGAGGTGTTTGTCTAAATTAAAACTATATATGCACACTGTAAAGGGGTGTTGTCACAAAAAAGTGCCACATACATAGGCACAGTAGTGCCGGGTCATTTTCTGTTCCGGTCCATATGTACAGATATCCAATGTCGATACATTGGACTTCTAACATCGTCAGCGATAGCCACAAGTATCTTGTTGCCGGGACGGCTCAATCGCTGCCAGAATGACGCTACTCTTGTTCGAATTATGGCGAAGAAGTCAGGCACCCCCGCCTCAGCAAACATACTTGACGCACTGCAGTACCGCGGTAGCCTCATAATGAAATGAAATAGCAAAATCGCTACCTTCTCTTTTTGCTTCTGCGCTGAAGATCCATAATTGTATGAAGTGCTATGTAACCTTTCGCTCAAAAAATAATTTTACACACATACAGAGGGAGAGCTGACGCCGACATTAATTTGACCCATAGGTGAGTAGTACTAAACCAGTAATCATAAAAGGTAATACGAGAAAAAAAATATCTTCATATTAAAAAAACAAGTTTTTAAATAAACCAAAGCTATTTTGACATTAGTCAGCTCGCATCACTGCTTAGATAAAAGTTACTATTGTTTAGATAAGAACAAGTTGCTCCAAATTGATGTCTTAAAAAATTATGCATAAGTAAAGAAATATCTTTATTTATAGATTTAAAATATGAACGCTTAAAAATAGAAGGCCAAATATGTGATTTAATTTCATGTAGGTGTGAGTTCTCCACCCTAGAGTTTACAATTTATAATACCCAAGTGTTTACAATCAATAAATACTTATCACCCTGTAAACATAGTACTATTTTTCACCCCCAAAGCGACGGGGTGTTATAAGTTTGACGTGTCTGTGTGTGTGTGTGTGTGTGTGTGTGTGTATGTATCTGGCAATGACATGATAGCTCTCAAACGGATGAACTGGTATTGTTTTGTTTTTGTTTGAAAAGTAAATAAATAAGTCGGGAGTGTTCTTAGATATGTCGGAGGTTCATCAAAATCAATTCGGCCGTTTCAAAGTTATAAGCTCTTTTAATACCTGCGGTAAGAATCTTATTTCGTTAGGTTTTTTATTTTAATTTTTAGTTTAATCTTGTACTGAAAATATTTTAAATAATTTGCCTAGATGACAAAAGTCAGTACCTACAGTCCTCCGAGTGCGGCCCCTCTCCCAAACGTGCCCATCAAGCTCGCAGCGTTACCTCTCTGGATCGCCAAGGAGATGTGTTGTATCTTGTACTTGTTAAGTTTTTGCTAGTGAATATCATCATTTTGTTTCTATGTTCAATGAGTGTTTATGTAGGTATTAGATATTACAGTTCAATGGAGCTAAGTATCCGAAACAATTAATTCTCAACCGATAGGCACAGTTCCTCTAAATTATAGTGAAACTTGCGTACCTACAATTCAACCAAGTCTAATTCAAACAACAGTTAGTAGGTAAACAACATCTGGTATTGAATTTCAATATAATTGGTGTTCTGGGCTCAAAGCTATTTTAGTGTTTGGGTCTCAAATTACTAGTTATACACCCCAGATATAAACGCTCTTAATCCAAGACACGTGTAGATAATCTAATTACTAAATTTTGCGACATAAACTACGTAATAAGTGATATTAGCTACTTATTGGCATAGCCCAGCAGAGTGGTGAGTTGAAATGGTAGTGGTCAAAGCAAATAGCACGGAGGACTGATGACCGATGGGGTCGAAAAGTTTTCAAGAAGAGATTGAGCACTGGCAAGCGCGGCTGAGGACGTCTACCTACAATGTGGACTATGGAATTAGTAAGTGACTAGATCCGCAGCCCCATACGAAGAGGCAAGAAAGGCGATCGGGCCAGTCTCCCGTAACCGGCGCACACCTAAGCCACCATGCCTAATGGGCAGGCTGGCCTGGCACCACTGTTGCTCACTAAGACTGACGTTGAGAGTTTCCTCCAGAATCCCTTTAAGGGTGTTGTCGAAATGAAACACTTCTTCAGGAAACTCCCAAGTCGGAGCCGTCCTCACAACGTATGTGAGCATAGGCATAGCAAAGCAGTTTCTAAGAAGAGTGAGTGCAACATGCGCCGGCAAATGTTTGAAGTGATCGGCCAGAGATGCCAAAGTTTCCGTACTTACTCGCATGGCATCGCACACACCCTCGGAAAAGACAGGTGCTCCGAGCAGACTATGAAATTCTCGGTTAACCGTCTTAAGGCCCGGGATTAGGTTCGTAAGTCTGACGCACGATTTCGCAGCTTCTGGGCTACAGGCAAATAATTCGCACTAAGATGTGTTAACCTCAACAACTTGAAAATTTAAATTATAAATACATACTTACCTATTATTATACTTTAGGACTTACGTACTTTCCGTGTCTCTCCCTACCTGCCTATTACTCTTTCGTTACAAATAAGTAAGTAAAGAGAAAAATAATGTAACATTTGTAAAAAATATATCGATTATTTAGGGTTCCGTACCCATAGGGTAATAACGGGATCCCATTACTAAGATTCCGCTGTCCGTCTGTCTGTCTGTCTGTCGGTCACCAGGCTGTATCTCATAAACCGTGATAGCTAGAACGTTGAAAATTTTACAGAATATGTATTTCTGTTGCTGTTATAACTAAAAAATACTTTAAAAACTGAAAAAAAATAATTAAGGGTTTATTGTATGGGAGCCCCCATACAATAAACCTTATTTTTTTTGCCGTTTTCCGCTCGATATTAATAAGGGTGACATGCAGATGCTTGAAATATTTCCAGAATATTTAGTTGAATATATTTGGTTTATAAATTAAATTAAAGTAAATATTAAAGGGGGGGTCCAATACAAGAAACGTGATTTGTTTGCTCGACATTAATAAAGACAACAGGATGATGCTTGAAGTATTTACAGAATATTAAAATGTATATCCCCATCAAAAATAAATAAAATTAAATATAGTAAGGGGAGATTCTACAAGGTACGGAAACTTTTGTGCGCAAGTCTGACTCGCACTTGGCCGATCATTTAGTTTATGTAAGTTCGTAGGTAGTACGTCATTGTCTGATTATTGATTTAGCCAGATCACGATCTAGCTGTAGCACTTTTCAAAACACCGACAGTACAAGTGGCCATTATTCTGTAAAAAAGGTTCTCGTAAAATATAAATTATTAATTAGGCCGAATAAATGAGGGAGATATATTTCTGAGAACTTAACCTTTTCTTTTTGATAATAGCTTTGTGTTGCCAATTTAAATTCTACAAGCTAACTTCACATTACCAAAATCTCTTTGATAATTATTATTGAAATAATTTTAACAGTTGATAACTTGAACAGTTAATATAAGTCTCTGCGTGCAAGATAATGGTAATTATGAAGCAAATACTCATACGCCGCAATATTTTAGTAAAGTCTTATAATTTGTAGCTTAAGAAAATAAATTTGGTCTCCAATAGATCGAGAGGATCTGTGATAACTTTGCTATCAAATTAATATAACTTTGCAACATAAATTAGATTCCAGTTTGATGTTTTGCACATAACTTTATAACTGACGTTCCAGTAGCGCATCAAAGCTACAGGGACGACCGATGATATTATATTCAAGAATTATGGCGAATCCATAGGGAACACATAATTATGTCTAACAGTGACTATCCTAAGGCTGATAATGTTGTTGATTTTTGACCGACGAACCACCGGAGGAGGTACTCAATTCGACGCGTATCTTTTTTTTATGTATAACCATAACTTTTTTCATAGGAGTCCGATTTCAAATTTTTTTTTTTATTGGGTAGAGTGTATTTTGAAATTGGTCCCATTTAAATTTTATTGAAATCGGCTGAGCCATTTTTGATAAATCAACAATAATGTGGAAAATGCTACGACAGAATTCGCGAATATTATGCACGGATCACCGTGCAAAATATTCGCGAATTCTGTCCATGGGTGAAGCCGGTCATGCTACTTTTTGCAAAAAATAATTATAACTGTACATATTGATTTCAATAAAACAATACTTCGAAGAACACTTAACATTCCAAGCAAACTCGCCCAAAGAACGTTCCCAAACGTTTTTAGAAGCAACAAGATCTATTTTGAATTCTCTGTGAGAGAAAGTTTTACCACTTACCTGTTACAAATTTGTATAGGAAAGTTATACGCCCCGTGATCGGAAAACTTCTCGACACGCCGTGTGCGATTTAATCTACGAACTCTCACTATGGCAATTCGAGCAGTACGTTAATTTATGTAGAGATGGGCACAAGTGTTTAAAAAGACGTTTTATTTTCTAAAATATGGACTAAAATAAAAATCTGCCAAGTACGAGTCGGACTAGTGCTCCAACAAGGGTTCCGTACTATATAAAAGCCCCCCTTAAATATTTTGTTTTATTTTAATTTGATTATTTATTATTAAAGTAGGAATGCAGCTAAATACTTTATGAATATTTCAAGCATCTACATGTTACCATTATAGATATCGAACGAAAAACGTTTACAAATTTAGATTTATATAAAAATTATTTTTATTCTATTTTCAGTATTTGTTGTTATAGCGGAAGAAGAAATACTTCATCTGTGAAAATGTCAGCTTTCTAGCTATAGCGATTCATGCGATACAGCCTAGAGACAGACAGACAGACAGCGGAGTCTTAGTAATAGGGTCCCGTTATTACCCTTTGGGTACGGCAACCTAGAAAGCAATGTAGCAAGCAACATGGGAGCATAATTTTACTAATAGTTCTCCGAACAGTAGATCTCGCTTCACATCTCTTTAACCCGATCTTCATAATCCTATATCTTGACTCTCTCTAAGCCGATGTTGTCTATACTCGCAAAACTTGTGTTAGAATTAAGACACTAAACGATCTTGTAAAATGTTATCGAAATCGGCTGATAAATAGCGACCCTTTGAGCAAATATCTATAGAGTCACAATTGTGCAACAAAATATCGAGCCAAAACCCTACCCAAGCTACGTAGTGGTTATTATAAATTCTTTGGTAGTGGGCAGGCTTTTTAGTAAGTCGTAAGGCAATTGCAAGCCCACTATAACGCCGCGCGATGCCAAAGTGCTCGGTTACAAACTAATTAAGTGACTTAACGTCGAGATTCGACAAAACGGGTCATTGTGATATATTTAATGTTGTATTGTTGAATTATATCTAAGTCGGTATGTATGACGGCGCTCGGACATTTTTTTACTACTTTCACTTAGGGACTGTGATTCTGTAGATATTTGCTCGAAGGCGCGAACACAAATTTTCCCCCTGTTTGAGTGAAATACTTCCTCCCCTCCCGCCCCTCATTAAAATCGCCAACGCCAAAAAATCTGTTCATGAATAGTTCCTGTAGACGAAAACCAACATTCGGACAGGCGAAGATAAATCGCCGTGTCTAAAACGAAGATCTTTCTCTTATCATCATCATTATCAGCCGTAGGACGTCCACTGCTGGACATAAGCCTCCCCTATGGATCTTCGCTTATGCTCGATCAAAAATGTTTCAGTGCGAAAGATTTCCTTAAACATTGATCATAGTTTGGATACTTGTTTAGTATTCTCTCTCAAACATAAACTAAATGGTACCCTTTGGAACCAACTCACGTTGATGTTTCGCAATATTTCCTTGATGTCTTAAATGTAAGCGCGTGTAAAGTTCGAAGTTTCAAAGGGTTCAACTCAAACTATGTTAGTTCAAGCCGTCTTATTGTATTTTTGTACAAGAGTGAATTATCATGTCATGAATAACTAAGTAAAATAATATCTATTAGAACGATTTGAAATTAATTTTGACACAACCTTTGAATATTTTATTTAATAACTTAATGTTTAAACAAGCTTTGATTGACTTGCAATGGATGTACCTATGTATGTAAGTTCGGGTGGAATCTTGCAAGTTAAATTTGACCAACTTCCCGGTTTCCTATTGAACTGAAATTTTGCACGCATATATGTGTAAAGCGTGACTGATCTAATGATGGAGTTGGAAGGTGGCTATAGGAACTCCTGTACTAAACAAGATAGACCCGTCGTATTTGGGCACGTTTTACTTGTCTTGGCTAGCACTCTGCTGCTACATGAGATACAGGATCTCAAAAGCATGTATTTAAAAAGTGATATTTTTTTAATTATTTATTTTTTTATAAATTAAGTGCTTTTGTACTTAAACTTGCAAATGTGCAGGTGACAGTAAAGTTAAGCTGGTAATTTTAAAACACTGAGTACTTTCCGCACCTAATAAGTGCTGTTAGGAACTATGCTATGTTATATTGACAAGATAACGTCTTATAAATCGATGAACGCCGGCTACACGCATGAAAAAGAGTCACGTTCCGCCTGAACTGAGCGTGCAAGCGAGAACGCGGAACAAACGATAGAGACGCACGATCGGCCTCAGCGTTCGGCTTATTTCAGTTGTTGATTTAACATTTTTTTTTATTACGGTATCACGTAAAATGATCATCCGTAAGCCAACTTTACAGATAACTAATGTTTTTTTACAAATACTAAGTTTAGTACTTCTGCTTAAAGTATTACTTATTTAGCTTAAAACAGCTTTTGTTGTCCCTATTAAAGGTCAATTAACTGGCTAACAGCACAGGTGGGAGTGCCAACATTCTCCGACTCCCGTTTACTTAATACGTTTTTAATTATACGATCCCTAAGCTTAATTTATAGGAAATGTTTGCGAATAAATACAAAATAACTACACTTTGATTGTTTAACTCTGTACGAGATAAATGGGAAACATGTATGTAACTACTATACACATTACGGTGATGTTGTTATTTAGAGGTAGATTTTATTAATATTAATCAGGAAACGATGGATAAAATATTATTGTAGTACATTATCATGTTTTTTTAGCTAATATTATTTCTATTTGTGAATGACAAAAAAGGCAGGCAGCAAATAAAGTTTCAACATAAGTTTATTTTCATACTCAGCTTTTGTCCGCGGCTTTGCCCGCGGGATTTTTTTATTTTTGTGGTTGGTATCTGATCTGGTGGTCTCTGTTGCTGCGTGAAAGAGAAACAAACCAACAAACACACTATTGTATTTATAATGTTAGTAAGAATTTTAATACACGTTAAGTTTATGTTTATTATTAACTAACTTTGTTTGGTAGGTACTGGGTATCTCAAGAATATAAAATAATCAAAGAACATGATTCAAATCATGCCAAAATACACACTATACACTGCCAAAACTTGTCAAGTCGTTTCTTATAATTTCATCTTGTCTAATTACCTACACTAAAAATAAAAGAATTCAGAGCAGATATTTGACCACAGACATAGTTTACTTAAGAATTTATTTTCTATTTGCGACCCTTTGTTTGACTGACTCGTTCGCGCGAAACATTGATTCCCAACTCAAGTATAGTCGCGGCCGCAGCCCCGCTACAGGAATAAGCACTCACAACTTTGTTTCTGATAGCCGTTACTCGCTTAGAGCTTAATGTGTTTGACTGCAAAAAGGTTTTTAGAAACCACGTGGGCCGCAGTAAATCTTTCTCACGGGAGCGCTCGAATTTTGCGAAACACGATAGATAAAATATTGAGATTTTATTGTAATAAATGCTGGAACACTTACACTGTTTTTTTTGCTATCGCGGTATTTATAAATGTTTACTATTGTGAACTCTATCTAACAATTATACAATTACATACAGGTACCTGCCGATATTTCACCAAATATTATTAATACTCTTAAATGAAACTATAAATACAAATTCAAATATTTATTCGACTGTTCGTGTTACATCATTAATATTTTTCGACAAATTAGAACTTTCTTACAATCTTAATAATAATTTTTCGCAAAAAATGCCTTCCATCGTGTACAACATTTTAATATTTCGCTCGAATTGATTACAATGTCAACAGCCGTTTTTTGAAAAATCAATAATAATGTAAACTTTACATTGTTGTTGATTTTTCAAAAACGGCTCAGTCTACTTCTTTAAAATTTAAATGAGATCATCTCGGGAGTACCGTTTAAACTAAAAAAAAAATTCAATTAGGTCGACAATTGGCGAAACTATCAATGAACATATACAAAAAAAATACATACAGACGAACATAGACCTCCTCCTTTTTGGTAGTCGGTAAAAAATGAAACTAAACTAATAACAATTCTATCTCAATTTCTACATGAACGCAAATTTGGTTCTAATTGATTTCATTAAAAACATATATTTCAGAGTGATACAAAAATGGGTTCTATGTCAATCGGTAGTTAGACTAGACTACTATTAGTAGGCACTAGTAGTTACTAATTTTAGCTTCACTGTTTACATATTTTTTAAATGTTTTCCCATACCATAGGGCCATATTTTGTGACTAACGGTACACAGATGGATGGTATATATTATTATAGTATACCAATTCTGCAGCCATAGATGAAACAAGTAGATCTAGAAAATTCTAGTTTAGAGTGAATCTTTAAGCTTGAAGACATTCAAAGTACATAAACATGCGAATTGGTAAATATCTGACGCGTGCTGCTCAGATAAGCAAAAACGCTTAATTTCTTTGGTTTCCTTTTGTTCTATACCACAAATACAAACGAGCCGAAAGTACGAAAGATTAATTTTATGACCCGCTTCCAGAATGACAACGCGGTGAAGAGAATACTGAAAAGATAAATAAGACAGTTAACTGGGATACATTAAATTACGTGTTTCGCGTTTATTTATAGGATAACACATCAGTTACAACAAAGCGGGTGTATTTACACGTGAAATTGAGCAACATCAATCACAATTTTCCCTTGAACAAAATCCTTAAACCTCATTTCGCTCGGGAAGGGGAGAATGCGAAGTGTCTGTAAAATTCAGTATCTGAGGCCCGCTTTTAATTTAGTACTAGCGACGACGATTTTAGTTTATCAGGTTTGCATCTGCCAGTAAAATCTACAGATTGAGTACAATCCGAAACAGTTTAAATAGGTATCCATATTAATATTGTAAACAGAGAAAACAATAATCATAATACTACTTTTCCTTGTTTTTTGAAAAATACCGAGTGACTTTCGGAACCAACCTATATTTGAAAAAAATAAACAATGCAAAAAAAAATATATCCAATATTATCTAATATTATAAATCTGAAAGTGTGTTTGTTGGTCTGTTCCTCTTTCACGCAGCAAAGGTGCAACGGATTGATTTGATTTTTGGCATGGACATAGTTTAGAAGACGGAAAGTAACATAAGCTACTTTTTATCCCATTAAAGTTAAATTTTCTCATGGGATAAAATTAAAAAATATCACGCCAGCGAATCTACGGGCAAAAGCTAGTACAAAAAATATAAAGATAAATTTACTGCACTGGCCTTTCTACACTTCCCTGGTGAAAATAGGTTATGGTGGGCCCTATCCACAACACTGGCCCAATAAATAAGGCGCCTAAAGTTGTCTGACATGCCAAAACAATTATTACAGTCGTTACAAGCACTACTACTAGTAGCAGTAGATTTACTAAGTTTGGATAAATTTTTCTCGTAAAAAGGTATACCTTTGTTACAACAATAAACAGGAGAGGTATCACAGTCGTCGTCGCGTATTGTAAATAAGGAAGCGGGCCGCTCCTCACCGACATATTAGCGGCTATAATTTAAAGATAATGTTCGCGTAATTTCGCTCGAGCGACCCGCACAATCTATGGCCTTTAATAAACGCAAACGAACTCTATGTAACAATTATTTAACAAAATTACTGTTTTACATGTTCCCTTTAATGAAATTGCAAACAATGCATCGAGTACGATTTAATTTTATTTGGAATATAATTAAATGTACGTTCCGTTGCCAGGCCATCCAGGAGATAATTGCCGTGTTGCCATATGGGAATACAGGGAATACTGTTTGTGGAAGCCATTATACAACAATTATGAATTGTTGAACTTGAATGTGCTTAATTTATTAATCTCGTTAGTACAATACGGTTTTAATTTATATTCAGGTTTGTACACGGGATACTTCATTGGTAAAGATTAGTTTAAATTCTATTTTTTGAATATTTAATATATTATGCTCAGTTTGTTAGTTTACGGAAATTAATTATTATCATATAATTATATGTATATCATATTGAAAGTAAATCGTAAACGTCACATAACGACAATGAAATCCAATCAACCATTTAATTTTGTCGTTACTCTACAAACTTATACAAGATGCAATCAAAAATGAATTGTCAAAGAAATCATAGAAATATTAACAAGATCAAAAGCTTTTCGTAACACTATTATACATCTTAAACTTTTTAGTTTCTAAGTTTACAGCCAAATTTTGTAAAAAAAATCTACGTGTCAAAATAACTATTATGAAAGCATACATTACTATTTGAAATTGATGAAGAACATAAAATTAAGTAATTTTATTACCTACATATTTTTTTGTTCGTTATTAATTTTAATATCTAAACTTAGATAATAATAATAGCCGTGTTACACGTATGCCAAAATCTCGAACATTTCGTAACAAATTTTCGAAGGATCGAGTTACCAATTATCCGAAGATCAGTAAGTAAGCCAACACTACCATTAACTTCAGAGCGATCCCTTTTCAACATCAAATTATAAGTGTTACTTATTTGTTTCTAAAGGGTAAGTTTTAATGATGCTTCAGGTTCAATAACATTTTGTCAATCCGAACGTCCAACTTTTGAATTTAATTTTTTAATCTCGTCTATTAAGCCATAAGCAATTTTTTGTTTGATATTTTTTACTATGAGTATCTGATTTTTATAATGAGACGTGAGTTTGAACTCGATGCTGTGCTGAAATACTATTACTTGTACATATTTACACACTACTAGCTTTTCCATGAAGGAAAACATCGAGATGTATTTTTATGTGGTTACATAACAATACAAGGTAACTCAAAACAGCTACGTGTTCGACAGCTTTTTATTTTGGCATGCGCTAGCAAATTCCATAAAACGGCTTTACATACCTGCAAATCTAAACGCACCTACAGATGGGAAGTGGCTAACACTAAAACTAAATTAGGACAAAAATGTTATCACTTTCTTGGAAGCTTTATTTATGCCCAACTAAACAAAAAGCTGAATTTAGTAAATGACACTGCATACATATGTAAAAACAAAATTAAAAAATATCTCCTTACACTCAGCTATAAAAGCACCGAAGAAATGCTTCGTCCAACAAACTAGTAGGTATTCTTTTGGATTAATTTGACAAATGTCATACGTCATCACGTGACTTGAACTTTTAAATTGTTATTATTATTACTGTGATCATACAACTCTTGCACATACTCGCCAGCAATCACACTATTAATAATTCACTCCTACTAACCCCCTGTTCTAAATCATCCCTGAAGAGAACTAGCTTCCACAAACACAGGGAATCCTACCGTGGAAGCTAGTGCTTCACAACTGGCTAAAAATTATTAAATATCAAATGTTTACTTAAATATAAATACTTTTATAATATGTAACTTACCCTATTTGATTAATATTTAATTAACCCTAAAATATGTACCTACCTAATACAATTCAATTTTAATTTCATTAAATTATAATAAATTTTAAGTAATGCATGTATTTAAATCTCTTTAGTAATACATAATCTAGTTTATTTAAGTACTTTAGCTTAAGGAACAACATTATGGTAACAAAATAAAATTATTCTTATTCTATTCTATTCTTATTCTTACCTATTGCTTTGCAAAGTGTAAATTACTTACCATCAATACGAACATTTATTATTATTGAACTAGTCCCAAAATCGCTGAAAGCAATCATACAAATGTTGAGAGTCAGTTTTTTTTTTGGATGGAATATCTGATTTCTTTTTCCACTATTTCAGTGTTATTATTAAAATAAAGAGGTTCATAATTTATGAATATCTTTAATTACTTTTCGCAAAAAATGGCAAAACCACCTTCCATCGTGTACAAAATTCGGATATTTCGCTCGAATTGCTCACATTATTGTTGTTTTTTTCAAAAAGGGCTCAGCTGGTTTCTGTAAAATTTAAATGGGACCACCTCGGGAGTATATCCTTTCGAACTAAAAAAGAATTTTTCGATTCGGTTTACAATTGGCGCAATTATCGATGAACATACACAAAAAAAACATACAGTAACATCGAACATCCTCCTTTTTGGAAGTCGGTTAAATAGTCCCTGTTCTTTGAAAAGTAAGTCCGTAAAATATTTAAGAGAAAATAAATCACAATCCTCAGGCATACAAGTATGATAGTGCTAGTGCTCAGTACAGATGTCAGGGAAATCCTCTTATTTCATTTGTCAGACGCGACTAGCGTTGTCGGACAGCGCCGACAATGCGCGCCGCGTCCGCCCCCGACCGTCCTTGGAGCAAGACTGATGGCTGTATCTCTGTTCGCTGTGCCTGATTTATTTTAACTGGCTTTATTTTGAAGATTTTTTAAATGAATTATAATATATCCATATTAAATTATTGCTACAATTGATATACATTTATGATGATAGCGGTAAGTAGTAGATATGAGCTATTGATGAATTGTCTTGGATAACTAAATAATCGGTCAAGTGCGAGTCGAACTCGCATACGAAGGGTTACATAATGTACGAGAGGCCCTCCTTAAACATTCACTTTGTTTTATTATTTATTATTGAAGTCAATATATAGCTAAATATTTTGTGAATATTTAAAGATTTTCAAGCTTCTACCTGTTAACATTATTAATATCGAGCGAAAAACGGCTAAAATTCAGGTTTGTTGTATGGGAGCTTCCCTTAAATATTTTTTTATTATGTTTTTAGTATTTGTTGTTATAGCGGCAATGGAAATACATCATCTGTGAAAATTTTAGTGTTCTAGCTATAACGCTTCATGAGATACAACAGAGTCTGGTAACAGAGAGACGGACAGACAGACGGACAGCGGAGTCTTAGTAATAGGGTCCCGTTTTTACCTTTTAGGTACGGAATCCTAAAAAGTAAGTTCGTATATACAAGCCAGTTGGCTAGCCCTGGTGTAAGAGTTTTTAAATAAAAAAAAGAGTTTTTGAATTTTGGACTATACATTCTAAATTAACAATACACACCTGACGGCCTAAAACTTTAGGCAGTTAGTTAAGTTTGATATATCTTGCCTAAGTAGTTTATTACATTTTATAGCTTTCCATCAGTATGTTCAGTTTTATCAGTACATAATATAGTGAAAACTGATAATGTACAATTATGTTTGTGCGATTAAGGATTTGACATTATTTTGTAAGCTGAAAAATATATGGTACCTACTCTATGTAAGAATGTTGGTCGTTGTAAGTTCATTACGCTCTCCTTGCCTGTACACAAAGCACTCTCAAGTATTTTTAGAACAAACGACTTAATTACAAATTCCTTAACGACTATAATGCTATTACCAAATAGTTATCAATTTACATTATTAAATAGGAGTAAATCAACCTGTCACGATCATTGGAATCGGCAGCGGCGGCGCAGTAAATTATTCACGCAGGCCGTCAGGTGTCCGTTAATTGCAGCCAAGCGGCTATTATTGTTGGCTAACTAGATCCAGCTCAATACCTAGAGCTGTAGATACTCAATAGGCCTTTAAGAGGTATAGATGTACCTATGAAGACTCACTAAGGACTGTTTGTGTGGGCTGGACGTCTGGAGACATAATTATTGGGATATATCGGATGTAGGTAGTTGTCTGGAACTTGTACTAATTGTTACCCAATTTATTTCCAAAACAAATTGTTTAGAGATCAGAGCCCTTAGTCCAAGTTTTGTCGTTTACTTTCGCGTTCGCGTGTGGTTCCATACATTTTGGTTAGTTCTTCCTCGTTCCCGCCGGGGCGCTGTACGAAAATGTATACACGGAAACAGCTGTAGTTTCTATTTACGTGTAAACCTGAACTAAGCTCTCAGGTGATGTGTGTTTACTTTACTACTTCTATGTACCAATTTTAAACTTTACTACGTAAATAGCGTTACTTAATAAAAAATAATCAATTTCCAATAGACCAAATAGATTTTTTTCACAATTCTTCATTCTAGCCTTTTTTGGACAACTCGATTAATTTATACGATAGATACTCACAACTGTTCTTTTCTAGTATGAGAAGTACTATCTTTAAAAAGACGTAGGTAAGAATTTACACCTTGAATCAGGAATGAGGAGATCCGCAGATGAACCAAAGTAACCGACATAGCCCAGCGGATTGGCAAGTTAAAATGGCAGACGGCAGGGCACATAGCTCGGTAAACTGATGACCGATGGGGTCAAAAAGATCTCGAGTGGAGACCACGTACAGTCAATTCTAGCGTAGGTCGTCCTGATGCCGGTAAGCAGATGATTTCATTAAGACCGCAGGATCACGCTGGATGCAAGTCCAACTGGTCTTACTGGAGATCCATAGGGGAGGCCTATGTCTAGCAGTGGACGCGATGTGGCCGATAAATGGATGGATGGAAGGAGATACACCTAAGGCTTTTATTGTTAAAACTAACTAAACTAGAACCAGCACAATACCTAGAGCTGTAGATACTCAATAGGCATGTACGAGATATACTCGTAGATGTACCTATAGATACTCACCGAAGATTGTTTGTATGAGCTAGACGTACGGAGACGTATTGGTATAATAATATATTATCTCGGGTGTAAGTGTACGGCTGTCTGAAATTGGTGCTAAGTAATTGTTCATAATTTATTATCTTAACAAATTGTTTAGATGTATGTTTATTGTACTGATAATAAATATCAATATCATCACTACTAAGTTCAAGATGAGATCACGATTTCAAACAAACCTAAGTGATTCTTTTAAACAATGAAAATTTGTCTTTATTCACACCTATGTCTAAAAACTTAAATTAGCGCCGATAGTAGAGATTGAATAGAATTTGTTCAAGACTCTACCATGATTATTCTGTGGTAAATATTATAGTTATTTAAAACATAAGCTTCATGATATAGAATTTTTTTTTTAAACTACTACGTAGGTAATTAATATTTAAAATTTGACGACTTATAACGACATTTTTTTACACCAAATTCATAAAACGAAAGGCCTCTATCACCTCTATGTAATCATTGTTGATAAAATTTAAAAACCATATCTAAATGTCTTAATATTTTCTTTTAGAGGCTGCGCATAAGTAACGAGTAACTTGGTATATTTAAGTACCTATATACTTAAAAATACGCATTACATAATATAATAATCACTCGAAATTATACTGACATGTTTGCAGCAAAATGTAAAATTCAATGAGACTTATTGTGAAAAGAAAAATTTCCGATACTAATCAAGCTGTAGAACGTCTATGAGACGACATTCAATAAGGGCTGAGGCACATTTAGCGCGTACCTGATGCTGACAGCTCAGTTGTACACGCCACTTGGACTGGACGGGTACAGGGTTCACTGCTTAGAATTAATTGAATCTGGCGACTTGCCTGTACCATAGGTATGGCCATGAGTCATTTTATATAAATAAATATCTCACACAAACAGAAACTAACTTTGTTGCTCCAAAATATAAGATTATTAAGAAGATAAAAATTTCCAATACTAATTTAGCAGTAAGTTCTGTTCAACGTCTATTAGACGACATTAAATAAGGGCTGAGGCACATAAGGCGCTGACAGGATGGTGACAGCTCAAATATACACGCCACTTGGACTGGACGGGTACAGTACAGGGTTCACTGCTTAGAATTAATTGCATCTGGCGACTGGCTTGTCTGTACGTAGCTTTGAAAGTGGCAGCACAATTTTGCATACCTATGACGTATTTTGCTGGTGCATCGATTTGATTTATGTTATAGGTTAAGGTTGAACCTCGTATGAATAATATGTTTAGGTGACTAATAATTACGTAAAGGTCAGTTGTCAGTATAAGAAGGTCCTTACTCAAATTCAATAAATAAAAAACCTATATGTATGAGCTTTAGCTCTTATTTATTCACCATGAAAACAGCTAAGTAAGATGTGATATCAAATTCTTTTAACACAAAAAGTAAAATTTTAAAAATAAAAACAGTTCAGCGTTACACCGGAATTATTGTAACTCCTAAAAATAAACTGATCAAAGCTTGAATATGGAAAGGGAATTAAAAAAAAAATCTCTCGTTAATTTTTTGTAAATCAAAAAACAATCAAACGTCAAATTGGAGGTAAATCAAACAGCACCTATAAATAAAGCAAAGTACAAAAGAAAACAATTTTTTCAATCGCCCAACTTTTACGACACAAAGAGTAAGTACGGATTTACAACGTAAGCCCTGCCTTTCCAACTTAGGAAATTTCACTTAAGAAACAAAAGTACTCTAATAAAAGAAGAACAATCATAAAAAGAGAGACGTAAGAACGTTTTCTTAAAAAATGGCTGATGGTACAGTGTATTGGATTCGGAGGTGCCCTTGTTGTCTAGGTTGTCGAAAATGTGTTCTTTTCACCTTTTGTCTGAGTGTTATTTAAGTTTATAATAGAATAATTTACCGTAAGCGTAACGATATAATTAAAAAGTAATATACAATTATTCTGTGCATCAAAACTAACAACGTTTGCTCTGCGACTTATATCAGAACTCAAAAAAAAATCTGCTGTTCCATACATTTTGTAAAATAAACGGGTAAACGATATTTTTCTATGGAACAACCTTTTAACAACGCAGAACAAAAGTTGTTAGTTTTGATGTACAGAATAAGCCCCTAAAAGCATGCTAATAGATTAGAAATAACCCTGTTTATGCCAATTAATTGACCGTAAATTTCTGATGTAGTGTGTGACACAAGTTTCTTGTAATACGAGGTATGTGATATGAGGTATTAAAATGAGTAATTTAAAAAATGACAAGATCTGAAGAACCAAAGTTACCCACATAGTCCAGAGGATTGGCAAGTAGAAATGTCACTGGGCAGGACACATAAAACTGATGTTCGATGAGGTTGAAAAGTTTTAGACCACATACCGATAAGCACAACGTAGGACGTCCACCCACGAGGTGGGCAGATGACCTCAGGGCTGCGTAATAGCGCTGGCGTGCCGCTTATCAATCTTATTAGAAATCTATATAAGAGGCCTATGTCCAGAAGTGAACATTCTATGCCTAATCCGTGCGTACTTGCTGCTTAACTACTGTTCCTCATGTTTGTTGTTTGCTCGTTTTTTAGGGTTCCGTGCCGAAAGGGTAAAAACGGGACCCTATTACTAAGACTCCGCTGTCCGTCTGTCCGTCTGTCACCAGGCTGTTTCTCATAAACAGTTATAGCTAGAAAGCTGAAATTTATCTAAAAACAGATTAAAATTAATATTTAAGGGGGGCTCCCATACAACAAACCTGATTTTTTAACCGTTTTTCGCTCGATATTAATTATGGTACCAGGTAGATGGTTGAAATATTCACAGAATATTAATTTATATATTTAATTCAACAATAAATATTTATAATAAAATAAATATTTAAGGGGGGCTCCCATACAGTACGGAACATTTCGTGCGCGAGTCCTACTCGTACTTGGCCGATTAGTTTTTCTTGTTATTAGCTGTATATTACGAATCAAACGTTCTTTCTTTTTAATGGATAGATGAATTATTCCAAAATTGTATTCGACATTTTGCTACTTTAATCATCAGTATATTGTCCAAGACATCAACGAAAATTAATTGGAAAATTCGCAGCAGGTATCGCAGTTTTATTAAAAAATTCAATTTGGCTGCGAGGGCTAGACGCTCCGGTGAGGTGATTTCATCCCGTTTAATCCCGGAATCACTTCTTACCTCCCTTGATTACAGCATCAAACGTGGAAGCATCTCGGCGTATTACAAGAGAAATACTCTTTGTTATTTGTAATTGGAAAACTAATATCAGATGCTGAAGTGATCTTTGAAACTGAAAGGTAAAATGTATTGTTCGTAAATGCTGAATGTGTTGTTTAATTTATATACGCAATAATACTATTTAGTTGTGTTACTAGCTCCACAACTTGTTACAATATGTGGATAACTACTGATGTAGGTCAAGCATCTGCATGGCAAAATTCTTAGTAATAAATAAAGCTAGAGATTTTCTGGAACCTCAATATGTCCGATGTAGAGTAGTATTGTTTTTTTTATCAGGCAAAAGTGCCTTTATTAACTACAACAAAGTACAACACTACTTTATATGCTAAAACTACCTACACTACTACTACATAAAAGCATTAGATCATCCACAGATGCTTGAAGGTCTAAAGATAATCCAAATGCTCAAGCCCACTGCCAGTTGGCAGCGTGCCTAGCGTGCTGGCTGCATTGCCACGCTGAATGGCAATGCTTATACGTTGAGCCAAATAAACACCAGCATTTTGGTCACGCATCGCGTCCACCAGTCGCTCAGAAAGTTGAATTGTTTTTAATTGTAGTTAATAAAGGCATTATTGCCCGATTTAAAAAAAAAAAAAATGTATGTCTTTTCCGACCTGATGTGTTAAACGACATTTTGAAGTGAAACTTCTAATGCGACTTCCAACAAGGTTGCGTTAAGTTTAAACGCTACCATGGAGGGGGTATGAAAGCAATGTTGCGTCGAAGTTTCACTTTTTCCGCGCGGATGGACTCCACTAGCATTTTTAATAGTATTTTTAACTTACAAGCCCATTAATTAATAAGCAAGAAAATTTTAACTATTCAGTGATGAAACCAAGTAATTGCCAAAGACTTTCAATGCTTTTCTTGACAGCTTTCAATGTTTTTGAATCATGTTAATACTTTACAAAAGTTTAAATTGTGTTATCTATTACTACTACTGTAATATAACAGCGCTTAATAGTCCACTGCTGAACATAGGCCTATCTAACAAAGGCGATTAGGCCATACAAATACAAATCATTTAATGGTAATTAATTACTACATGTCAAATTAAAAAAAAAATACTTGTATAGGTTATTATATACCAGTAAATATAAACATAAATTTGAAAATCAACCAAACTAAAAAATAATCATCACATTGATTTCGGTAATTTCAAAAAGTCATCATTGTCATAAAACAATTGTTCGCTAAGCCATGAGCCCATGACTTAAGTTTATTTTTAAAAGACACGATAGAAGGTACTCCACGCACGTCTATAGGTATCATAGCATAGACAGCCGGTCCCCCAGTAAACACAAATTTCTCTGACCGTGTTAATCTGCGAGTCGGTGTCACTAGTTGGTCCCTTCTGACGTTGTTCCTTAAAGCAAACCTCGAGTATGTACCTCTCTTTTGAAATATGTCTAGGTGGGTATGCGTAAACAGGAATATCTGTAAGATAAGTTCACACGGTAGTGGGAGGAGGATGTGATGCATACCCATCACGTTGGCTTACAGCAGATTAGTGCATTCACATACACCATCAAATTTCTGCTACGGACGTAAACATATTGATGAATGTTTTTCTGCACCTGCAGAATATGTTTAAATCCGTTCAAAAAATCCAATAAACTTACGTTACGTTGTAACTTACTACTTTGTTATGTAACAACTCTTTTTTTTCATTATCGCCTAAGGTTGAGCTGACACGGAATTTTAAAACAATCTGTACCGCACGCTCTACTCTAAACCCGTCGAACCCCACAGCGGTACAACTAATGAGGGTACTCCCAAATATCTTGGTCCTTTACAATCTAGTGCGAACATAAATTGTGATAGAGGGGAGGCCCGGGGCTTGTTTAATTTCACGACTGGATAAATCCAAATGTTATACCGCCGAGACCGCCTGTACTGACGGCTCCATCGCCCCCGTCCATAAAATTCAACTACCCAGCAATCGGCAGACACCCTTTATAGAGCTTTTTAATTTGATTGCTTAGGATTTAAATTTTGGTACCTACATTAAGACTGAAGTATCAAATTTTGTTTTCCGTATGTAGGATAGACATGTAGAGACCATGTAAGTGTGAATGAGTTCTGAATCAGCGATTATGTGTGCAAGCGACATGTATGAGCGTCGCTCGACCAGTTACTGCGTACTGAGTCGTAGCGAGTGGACTTTTTCGTTAGCTGGGTTAATTAAGGGAAATCAGTTTATAACAGATACAAGTTGATCGCTTTCTTCCCACGAGCTACCACCCAGTACAGGGTAGTGCCATGCAGCCACCAACCCTATTGTAGGAAGTAATTAGGAAGTAAGACGCACCCCGAGCGAGCCCCTTGTTAGGCAGTTTTCGTATTAATAATGTCCTATCAAGTTGGTGATGAGAGGCACCAACAGACAAAACAATAGTGAGTGCAAAGTCGCTAAAGCTATTTGTACATAATTAGCCTATGATTTTTTTTTATTGCAAATATACAAAACGCAAAAGAATGAAATTGGACTTTTTTGAAATTAACTTCCACGTTTGAATCCACTTGGATCCCTCTACTTGGATAATAATTTGTGATTTTTGCGTTTTAATTTAATTGCTTAGGACAAAATTTTGGTGCTTATATTAAGATTGAAGTATAAAATGTTGTTTTCCGTGGGTAGAATAAAAGTGTATTTGCAAAGTAGCTGGAATATTTTTTATGTGAATTACTTTTCTGACATATCTAAAAAACGTATTATTTTTTTTATAAAACCTGACTGTTTTGTAATAAACTCGCAAGTTTTATTCCTCTAGCTCTACTTGGGTATTATTTAGCTTTTTTGTTGTTCAATAGAACTCTTAAAGGTTCCCGAAATAGCAGAAAAAATCATTCATAGGAAAAAATAATTATTTAGTTGATAGCAATACATAGTATGCTGCAACACTTGTCTGTCGTCTGCTGGGCCGTGCAGTGATCTCCAGCCGCTTGAGCTTAGCGACTCTACTAACATTCGCTTAGCTTATAGAAAAGCTTCTAGAACCCCAAATATCCACCCATTCATCTATTTACTAAAAAGTACAGCACATTTTCGTACCTCACAGTTCCAATATGGCCAAAACAATATCCTTATATTGGACAGCGAGCAAACTGTATCGCTTCCAATACAATACGCGGGTCCTCTTATTGAATATTTACTCTGCGGAAAACCACCCCAGGGCCCGCATTGCTTTAAGCTTTATATTTATTCTATAAATGAACATTTTAATGTGCACAATTATTGTACGCCGGTTGTACAGTAATAATTAAAGAGACTTGAGCGTACAGTATTGTATATTAAATGAGTATGTATTGTGTTGAGAGCGGTCTACGTTGCGAAATTTATTATGGAATGACTGATCAGTGTGGCCACATGAAAATAAATTTAATTGTCTTTATTTTAATTTATTTTATTTGCCCATCACGTCATATGGTTTCACTCACTTTAACATACTATTAGGTATTGATGCTTTATTTAGGAAAACAACTAGCCTATGTATTCTTACTCTATGATACTCAAACTATATCTATGGAAAATATTATATTTCAACCAATTCGTGGATATGTTTAGTAATAATAAGAATATCTTCACTGTAAAATTAAATCAGAAAACTGAAATGTGCAATTAAACACTTCATCGTTTTTGACTTAAAACTGTTCAATAAATAAATTAAACAATATGGATGATAAGAATCCATAAAAATCTAACGAACTCCTCCTTAGTTTATTCATATTTGGATTCAGTTGATGTTACTGACTAAACTTATTATTTTGTTATTAAACTCCATGAAAATTGCATCATCTGATTGTGTTTAATCCATCTTTGGATATCTTTGCTGACTGACTTACCTTCTGATCACATGGGGCAGAGCGTAACATTTAGTGGTAGTAAAGAAGTACGAAATTGGTACAAAGCAACTATTCGACCCATTACGGCAAATCGTATGGAAACTTTCAAGTCATCTGTAGAGGAAAGACTCAATTATTTCACTAATGATACAAATAATCCAAACCAGAGTCTAAACAATTTGATGCAGGTAATCTGTAATAGTTTTAACGAAAATTTCAAGCGACAGGAAATTAAAATTAACAGTAAGCCATGCTTTGCAGAGTGGGCCACACCAGGAATTTTTAAAAGCAGGAATACTCTTTATGATCTATATGCCCGAAAACATGATTTAGCAGTAAGTTACAAGTTAACGAGTAAGGTTAAAACATATTCTAAGATATTCAATAAAGTTTGTGTTCAAGCTAAGGCAATTTATGTAAGAGATAAAATAGCTAACGCTAGTAATAAAATAAAAACAACTTGGAAGATGATAAAAAATGAGATTGGTAAATCGGACAGCAAAAATAAAATTGAATCATTAAAAATTGACAATAAACGTGTCACTGACAATCTAGAAATAGCAAACACTTTTCAAAAGTTCTTTGCTAATATGCCTGTGCAATTAACTAGTACTCTAAATTCTTCTGTAGATGCTTCTTTAAACTTGCTAGCCGAAAATGTACAGTTACCTAGACCGGCTTTCGAATTTCATCCTGTCACGGCAACTGCAGTCATAAAAGTTTTCAAATCTCTCAAAATGAAAAAGACGGAAGATTTGTGGGGATTATCTGTCAAAGTCATAAGTAGTATTATTTCTTCCATTGCAAATGATTTGGCGAATATTTTTAATAGTTGTATTGAAAAGGGGGTTTTCTCTGACGCGATGAAATTAAGTAAGGTGATTCCGATTTTTAAATCAGGTAGTAACCATGATCCAAGTAACTATAGACCTGTGTCCATTTTACCATGTTTAAGTAAAATTTTTGAAAGGTTAATGCTTGACCAATTAATGTTTCATTTTAACTCTAATAATTTGCTACATAATCGCCAGTACGGATTCACTAAGGGAAGGTCAACTACTGATGCCGGAGCTGCCTTGACCTCATGCATACTAGACGCATGGGAGGATAAAAAGGATGCTATTGGTGTGTTTTGTGACCTTTCCAAAGCTTTCGATTGCGTTCACCATGCAACTCTGTTAGAAAAAATGAAATTTTACGGTGCTATAGATAAGGCTTTGGATTTCATCGAATCTTTTATGTCTGGCAGAGAACAAAGCGTTGCTGTAAATGACAAACTATCATCTGGGGCTCCAACTCATATAGGAGTGCCACAAGGATCAATAGGTGGTCCTTTTATGTTTGTTGTATATGCAAATGATTTACCATTTATGTTAGAAAAGCAACATCAAGTTGAAATTATTTTATTCGCTGATGATACTTCACTTATATTTAAAACAAAAAGAGGCAGCTCTGATATAAGTAATGTAAATAAATAATAATAATATTAGACTCAGTGTGTAAATGGTTTGCAGCCAATAACCTTTTGCTGAATCCATCAAAAACAAAATGCCTAAAATTTTCATTACCTCAAATAAAACCAACAGGTAGTGATGTTTTAATAATGGACAATAAACTAGAGGCTGTTAAATCAACGGTTTTCTTAGGGATGCAAATAGATGATAGGTTGCAATGGGGGCCGCATATTGAAACTCTCAGTGGAAAGTTAAGCTCAGCAGCATACGCAGTGCGAGAGATTAGGAAAATTTCCGATACTGAGACTGCTAGACTGGTATATTTCGCGTATTTTCACAGCATTATGAGCTACGGAATACTGGTATGGGGTGCAGCGGCAGACATTGATGTCATATTTATTTTACAAAAACGAGCTGTAAGAGCGATATACATGATGGAGGCAGGAACATCGTTACGGAATCATTTAAAAAAAAAAGGCATTATGACAGTGCCATCTTTGTACGTGTACGAAGTTATAATGTATACACGCAAATACATACATAGTTTTACAAAAAGGAGTGATATAATAGAGCGCAATCTAAGAGACAAACATAAACTGGTGCCCCCCAGATTTAGGCTGCAAGCGAGCAACAAGACTTTTCTAGGAAATTCGGTATTGTTTTACAACAAAATTCCCAAAGAAATTCTAGACCTAAACGAAACAAAATTCAAAACAGTCGTAAAAAAATTTGATTAGTAAAGCTTATTACAGAATTAGAGATTATGTTGAAGACAAGTCTGCATGGAAAGATGTGGTTCTGACGTCTACCTATATTGACAAGGCCCCTTTACAGCCGCAAAGAAGGATGTCGGAAGCTCATACTTACGAATACCTGTTGTATACGAATACACTCAGTTTCTCCCAAGTGCATTACTAAAAATGTTATGTTCACCAGAGTAATTTATGACGCTTCGAAAACTGTTCTGAAATGTACAAGTTCGTTTTTAATGAAGTTAAAATAAGAAAAACCGAAAACAATTTTCAAGCTATATGTAGAATACTTAGGTATATAATGATATGCCAAAGATTAAGGATTGCCAGGTTTGTAATATATATAGTGCTAAAATGGTGCTAGGTATTTAAAGACTTGAAGTCATTTCATTTTAGTTAATTTTGCCTCAATGATACTTATATTGATTTTTTTTATCAGTGTATCTCATTTTGTTAAAAAAAAATGGTTATCTGTAATATCGGACTACGTTTTGGAGTTCATCGATTTATAAGACGTTATCACGTCAAAAAAGCTCAATGCTTAGGACCGATATAAAAAGTAAACGAAAACATGAATGATAATCAATTTCGGTATTCATCCATTTCATTTGCAACAGCACAAGAACCGCAACTGTAAGATAGGAATATAAGTTAAACAGCTAATCGAACCTCGGCTGCAGCTTACGAATGCAGGCCGCGATTAGGTATTAATTAGGTAGCATAAGCATGACACGCAGCCGCTGCCAGTATCCGCAGTCGGGAGTGTTACCGATGCTGGCTGCATGTGCTGCGACAGGCAACACGTCGGACTTGTCTAAACAGGTGAACAACACTCGCAGCTGAGGCTCGGTAGCACGTGCTGCCGCAGCCGCAATCGGAATCTTTTTTGCAGAAATTCATACTACTACAAAAAAAACTAGAGCCCTTACTCGTAGTCCAGGCTTTGCGAAGTTTACTCAAACTTTCGCGTTCACGTGTGGCTCCATACATTTTGGTTAGTTCTTCCTCATTTCTGCTAGGGGCGCTGTACAAAAATGTATAGGGCCATACTGAAACAGCTGTCGTTTTAATTTACGTGTAAACCTGGATTAACCCCTCAGTTGTGCAGCCACAGCCGGCTTCGTGCAGCTGCTGCAAGTGCTGTTTGTAGCTGTAGCCTGCTGCCGAGATTCGAATAGCACCTTTAAGGATTATTACGAGTAATATCAAAATAATCAGAAATATCTCGGATAACTTCAACTGCAGCTTTTTGTTAGTAGTAAAGTGAGTGAAACCTAAAAATATAAGTATTCTTTCTTTTTGATAATCTTTTAGTTTACATAAATGTATGTTTCTATAAAATATGTTAAAGACACCTCAGTTCGTAAAATTACTAGTTGAAACACTTAAAACGAGTTAAGGAAGGATCATGTACCAATTGTTGAAAAAGAAAATAATTATATCAACCCCTCCAAAAAATAGCTAAGTCGGAATTCCGAAAACGAAATCTGACAATACTGAATACATCATCTGATCGACTGAATTTGACATTTCCTTTTTTTTGACAGCAACAGTAATAATATAATGATTTTTTTAAATAATGCGCCCATTTTTGGACAGGCTAAAGCCTTTAAGGTCATGCCGCCACTTCTTAAGTATGTAATCTATAATGTAAAAACTTTAAAAAGTCATTGTAATTTTTCTGATGGTCTAATATTAATTTTAACTAGTGATATGAAAACAGCAAAAAATCACTATATTTTTGAAGCACATATCATTTTTAGAAATGATGTTTTGTTTTCTACCTACTTGCAAAAAAAAAAAACGACAGGTCCATTCGCTGCATCCTTCTTTAGTACCTAACTATTTATTATAATACCTATTAATGTTTACCGTATTTTTGTTTTTTTAACATGACAAGGCCATTTTACAGCCGCTTGCGAATTATTTTATCTTATATTGTGAATTTATTGTAATATGATAGTGTTTTTTGTATTGTTTGACATTGTTAAGTGCTCACATTGTGTTCCTATGACAAATAAATGAATTGAATTGAATTGAATTTACGGTACCGACCACGTACTGAATATACCCAATCTTAAACTGACAGTTATTCCTACGTACTCTATTTTGATTCTACCACTTTCATTATAAAAAATTACTAAAGTAAAACCGGGGCCAAACATTGGGTATGTTGGCTACTAATTAAAGTCTTGGTTCCATTACTCCAATGTGTGGATTGGTCTTGGATTGATATTGGACGATCATTATCAGTGCAAAACCAATCCACACATTAGAGTGTTGGAATCAAGATTATAATTTGTAGCCAACAAATGTGTGACCCGGCATAAAAGAGCACGACTAATAAGCCGTCAAATCGGGGCCAACAACTAGCACGTAACTTGCGTAACTTTTATTTACGCGTGCAATATCCCTAGCGCCACATGCGCTAGCCCGCCCAGCTCACTAATTATGAAAAGCTATGGGCTGGCGTGCTTACTGGGCACAATTATGCTAATCTTATTAGTCAATCCACTTCGCTAGCTTTCCTTTAAAATAAGTTAAGAAGGCGAGTAAAAACTGTATTGTTGGAAATTATAGAGCACGGACGCAATAAATTGTGTATGGTGCAGTTTTATTATTTTTATGCGTGTTTTATATGCAAGTTTTATTGATGGCAACTTGGCTATTACATATACATATATTGCTTGGCAATATAAATTTATCCATCCCAATTTAAACGCTTAGACTTTAGACGCTTACTAAAAAAGTACTAATGACGCTAACTCCAGAACGTGTTCCACCTTTTTAATATAGGGCAATTCTTGTTATGACAAACATTTCATTCTAAGATATCATTGGACGTATCTTACGCATTGCGTATTATTTCTGTGCTAGCCTCATCCATTGCCTCCCGACATGTTTAATGACAGGACCGGAAGGAATGGCGAGAAACAGAAGAGGCCTATAGTCAGCAGTGGCAGGAACAGGCTGAGTAGATATATAGCTACAACTCAAATTTGCCCATTGTAGGAGTTTTTAGAAAATATGTTTCTAGAAATAAATGTTACGAACATGTTTTCCGATAAAACCGTGACTTCACAGCAAACAACGTAAGCGATACCACATAATGAAACATTAAATAGTATACAATGCGAAATTGATTCTCAAACTAATGAATATTACATGCTATCTATATCAATTTTATAAATTGTAAATTTGTCAAAAATGTGTACAAGTTGACAATAACGCTAGTTATACCTAGTACGCTTCCAACTGGTCCATTTGGAAATCCATGGTGGAGGCCTAAGTCCAGCAGTATTATGGCTAACAATGATGATAATAGGATAAACTAACTGTCTAAAATCAAAGCAAACTCTTACAGACATTTCAGTAGTATTAAAGAAACATTGCAAATGCAGTACGGTACATTTAAAGCAATAAACAGCTTTATTCATAACCACATTTTGTTATTAATAGGCAGTTTTAATAATTAACATAATTAATAAATAATAATATTTATTAACAAAAAAAGAATCGTCAAAATCGGTTCATAAAATTAGCACAGTACTCACATTAACTTACATACAAAAAAACTTACAGACGAGTTAAGAATATATTTCTTGAAGTCTGCTAAGAACATACACCATTAATCAACAAGGTAAAAGGTAGGATGTGGTTTACCAACTTGAAGAATTGTTCATTACTAGTAAACTATTTTCAATCGCAATCACGCCTGCTTTCTAACTCCCTCTATTTTAATCTAAGCAAGCTTGCACATTCATTTCAGTAGTAAAAAAGCAACATTGCAGATGCAGTGCAGTAAGTTACCGGCAACAAACTACCAGTCTCGATACTCTGACATTTATAGAGGCGATTGTGTATTTATGCCCTTTTAATGGGGTCTCACATTACCTTAGGACATTAGCGCGGGACATGACAGCTCGGTTTATGTATCGAGTCTGTTTGAAGATTTATTACATTAGGTATTTTGTTCGCGTGAAAATAAAAATACGGCGCGAAACTGAAATTCTCGTTCACTTTTCACATTGGTGAAAATTTTGATAAAGAATAGAGAATATCAATCATGCGCAGTTAACCACGTTTCATTTTAGTATATAATATATAAATTATATAGATATAGATTACATAGAATTATGCTAGTGTACCGTACCGACGTTTTCATAAGTACACTGCTGAACATAGCCTTACCTACAAACGGTGATTGGAGGTATATTTCATTACTCTAGCCCACTGTGGATTGATAAGCAGATTCACATACTCAATCTTGACGTATACGTTTCCTCACAATGTTTTCCTTCTACAAAAAACCAGTGCTGCCAAAAACCATAAACTAATCCCAAAAAAAACCGGTTAGAAATACTAGGGAACATCTTACACACGGTCTCTGACCCCAAACTAAGCAAAACTTGTGATATGGCTGCCAGAGACTGATATGCGAAATATATAGGTACATATTTTTAAATACAAACTTATACAGTAGATAATACCTAAATTACACCCAGACACAGAGCAAACATATATGTTCATCACATAAATATTTGCCTTGGGTGGGAAATTGGGAATCGAACCCACACCTCTTTGGCCCAGGAGTCAGGGTCACAAACCACTGAGCCACAGAGCCATTCATTGGTTAGACCAGCATTTGAAACCACGACATCAAGCTCGTAGCGTAGTTTGACTAGGTGATTGTCAGTGATCACCAAAATTATGCAACGCTCCGCACAGTCAGTACTTGGATGGGTGACCGCGGGTGGCATTTTCCAACTGAGCGCTACCGTGGCTCGGATGACACGTTAAATTGTAGGCCCCGGTAGTTTTAACCGTTTAGCCATGTCAGAGGCCTTCAGGCAGCCTAAAAACTCTGACACCAGGGCTAGCCACCCGGCCTAAACGAACTTACTTACTTACTTTATTACTTCTACTAAGCTACTACGGCTCGGCTCGATAATATTACGTTACTATTGTTAGTACGTATAATAAAATCACGTTCCAGAACAAAACACATAGAAATTATATTATCTCGTCTTGCATGAAATATAACTTCATTTTCTATGAAAATCCGTGGCAAGTAACAAAATAAAGAATTGCATTCGTCAGACGGCATACTTGCAATAATTCTCGTAGCAAACAACGTAGCCGAGTCTACAATTTATTGTAGCGCGTCTACGCCGTAGCGTTCATGTTTATAACCTCTGCGGGTTCGAAAACTGAATTTCGAAAACAAGATTGTATTTTCAGTTTATTTCTAAAACATTTATTGCGTGAAATGAAATAGAAGTTTCAGCTTGAAAGATAGTTTCAGCAGCTCCTCAATTCAGGAAGTTGGTTCGAGTTGTTTTTGGAAACTGTTGCAACAATCTTATACTTACTTAAGATTTTAAACTTTTAAAATAGATAGTTTGATAACTTTCTCTTTTTTACACCTAAAACTACACTACAAACAGAAACGATCCCATACTTAATCTAATAGATATTTTGTGCAATATTAATATACACCATTATAAATTGCGTCACGTTGTTTGTCCGCGATGGACTACTAAACCACTTAACCACTTTTAACCAAATTTTGCTCACTATGTGCAGTTTGATACAACTTGAAAGATAGGTTAGTTTAAATATCAATTTAAAATAGCATTTGTATATTATACTTATAAAATCTGTCCGCACCGGGACGAAGCCGGGTTGGGCAGCTAGTATTATTATAAATCCGAAAGTAAGCCCGATTACAGAGGCGCCAGCGTAAATTAAATAGCAACGTAAAAAGAGTTCTCTCTATCGAATGCCTAAAGTGAAAAAGAAACAGAACTATGCTGTTTAGCAAATATAATTACGCTGGCGCCTCTGTAATCGGGCTTAGTGTGTGTGTCACTTTTTAACGCAGCACTAAAGCAAATTATTGACTTAATTTTTGGCATGATAGTAATGGTTCTAAGGTTGGAGTGTTACATAGGCTACTTTTTATTATTCCGGGATTCTGCTATCCGATAGCACAAACAAACTATATGCAAAGTCGTAGAGAAAAAATAGATCGACAACTATAAGCAACTAATTTAAACATTTATTTGGATTCGATGACAAAAAACATTTTTTTCCAAACAATTTCGGACGTCATTATATTAAATGTGTGTGGACAGCTTTGTGTAAAGAAATATTTCGTAAAAATGAATAAAAATTAAAAAAAAAATTAAACTGAGCCCAGTATATTTTTTAAATTGCACTCTACGTATCATTGAATACATAAACGAAATTCAATGTACAAGCGCCCTTAAATGAATACTTCCAAGAACGCTTCTCCAGCCCCACCAACCGTACGCCATTTGATGAAACCTAAATATAGAATGAGATAGGGTTCCTACTTAGTCATTAAACAGGCGTATTAGCAAACCAAATTAACGCAGCTAAAGCGTAAAATTAATGAGATTACAATAATCTGGCTTCAGGCATCAAGATCCTTTAAGGACTGGTCCCAAGATAACAGGGCTGTGCCGCGAGTAATCCAAGGATTTCAAGTAATGTGCGGCGTTGAGTTCAACTAATTTCAGTTTGTTTGGAGGCGGTTTATACTTATGATTCGCTGTGATTCATGGCTGGAGCGGTGATGGAGTTGTTACTAAAAGATGCTTGGAATTTTACTTGATAAATAAATAAACGCAGAATTATTTTAGTGTAGTTAGTCCGTGTTTTTACAAGCTTTTCATTAGTTGTCCCGTTGTCTTTCTGTCAGTCTGTAATCAAATCTTGTTAGTTAAATTTGATCCACTTTCCGGTTACCAATTGAGCTGAAATTTTGCATGCATGTGTAAATCGCGTGACAATGCAATATTATGATGACATGGTGCTGATCTGATGAAGGACCTGAAAGTTGGCCAAAGGAATTTAGCAATGAAACGACACAACCTCATCGAGTTTGCGTTCATTTGAATGGTCTTGGCGAGTAGTCTGTCTTTCAATGGTAACCAGGGTCTGATGATGGAGCTGGAAGATGGTCATAGGAACTCCGTAATGAAACGACGCAACCCTATCGAGTTTCGGCTCGTTTGATTTGTCTCGGCGAGTACTTGTTCAGTAAAAGCTTGTTTTAATAAAAAAATATAAACATAATAGTTGTTATTTAACAAGTCAATTAAAATTGCCGAAGAAAAAAAAAACAAAACACGTAGAGACCCTGAAGTAACTCTACGTTTATTAATTAATGGAGCGGTTAAGATAATATAATTAATATAGCTTTATTTGACGATGTACTACAAATTTTTGTGACGTATTATTTGAAGCAGCAATCTTACAAATGATTTTTTGTAGATTTGCAACACTTTGCAGGAATTCAGATAATTACATACCATACTATCATTATGACTAGAGTTGTTTTATTTTTACTTCATTTACAGAAGTTTGATATACTTATCATGAGAAACGAATTTTACTGATAAAACTTTGCTGTTGCTTACATTTTGGCGAAAGATTTTTTTTGTAAATAACAACGCGAACTGTGACGGTCATCATATGAACCTATTAAATTTTTGCAATTTTTTTAGCACTTCACCTTTTTCATTAACTCTATGCTTTATTTTTATGTACCTATTAAAATTCATTAGCAGTTTTTTAGTTAATCATCGTAAAATGCAAATGCCTACCGGTGGCCATTCCAGCGCACCCTTACACTTAGCGTGCAATTTTTCACTTAGACGTTTAACCAAAAGGCAGTGAACCAAACAAAGGGTCATTCTATCGCGTGCGCTGTTATCAAGATCCGGCATAATGTACCCAAATCCTTCTAATTAAAACCTGGCTGAAACGGAAGTAGATGTAGCTAGCAAGGGTTGAAATGTACTTGCGTTTTCGTTGAATACTGATGACAAAATTGAAAGATTACAAAAATGCTGTGAATGTTTGTTTTTTTGTACAACAACTTGTAAAGGGTTTTTTGAATGCCTCTTTTTTTTCTGACTAAATAGAGTAGTGACTTTTTAGTACCTATTTGTACTAATCTTATATTTTAACATTTTGCATTGACATATTGAGTTGTGGAAGCGATATAAGGCTGTCAACGTTTCAGTTTGTTTTTTAACCTATTTTTTCATTTGCATATTTTTCCCAACTCAAATACATTTGCTACCAAAGCATATTCTACGACAACATTTTCATGGTAAATATAGTGCGTGTATCTACTAAAACTTAGTTTAGAAATAAATACCGAAAATAGCAGCCATTACACCCGAATAATGAAGGCAATAAGGTTAATAACCACATTTAAACGTAAAAGCAATCGCGTGTCAGACGCTAACTGCGCCAACTAGACGTTTGTTATCAGAGAACCCACACCCAAGTCCATTACTAAGCAGACAGCATTAACACAAACTGACGTTTCTTAATACAAAAACAATGTCGAAACCCTAACCCTCGCAGTCAACGTCACGATCACTAGAATCGTGCTTTCAAAAGGGAAAATGATCCGATAAGGGTTTTTCCAATGGCCCATTCCACAGTTAAAAAATGCTAAAGATTTTAAGAATCCAAATAGAATTTTGCTTAAATGTGCCAAATAAAAGTTCCGCTTTAATAAGAAAGCAGTCTTAGAGCGCCGAGTTTGATGAAAATTTTAATGTGACGTCGAAGAGTAGGTGTTGAATAATGGCGCTTTATCGCCGGAGCTACGGGGCCGTGATTAAAGAGCTCAAATCATGTAAGCTGGGAAGCCGCACCTCGGAACGCGCCGCGTAAAATTAATAAGCGGAATTACTCTTCTTTACCGTCTCATAAATTACATTGATGGTAACCAGCAGCAGTTACAGAAGCCGTAAAGACGAGCTTTATTAGAATCAAACAACAGGTGAAATTTATGTATTGAAACTCGTTCGCGAAGCATTGGCCGTAGCGTGATTAAAAATTCTTTCTGTTCCAAATTGAGTCAACTTGCTCCGCATATTGTTCTTGTGAATTCGAAATTAGGAGGTGAGTAACAATAGACGTCGGAAGTTTTTCATATCTTCATTTCCGATCGATTGTATTGTCTTTACTTTTTATTGTCAATGTTTTCTAAGCTATCGGGCCATTGGTAGAGATGTAGGCAGAGCTATTGTGTACTTAAATCAACGAGGGTACGGCGCGGCACGGTTAACAGAAACAAAGGCTGCCTCTAAAATCAACCCGACGCTTTTAAAAGCGTCACTCCACTGAATTTCTTTTTTGTTTTTCTTGCGTTAAAAAATCGTGACAGAGTTTAAAACAAAAGCTTTGAGTGACTCGTAGCTGGACGAGTATATTGGGAAAATCCATGTATATTACGTTTTAGTAGACTGTTTTTTTAAATAGATAATGAAACGAATTCCATGCCTTTGTTTAACTTTATTTGGTAGAATACAGACCGGAAAAATACTAGAGATTTGTTCAAAACAAAAATTTGTTGATGACATTCCGCAAAGCAACGCCTGATTCAGTCAACTATTTATTTTAACTGGCTTTGGATTTATAACAAAGGCTGCCTCTAAAATCAACCCGACGCTTTTAAAAGCGTCACTCCACTGAATTTCTTTTTTGTTTTTCTTGCGTTAAAAAATCGTGACAGAGTTTAAAACAAAAGCTTTGAGTGACTCGTAGCTGGACGAGTATATTGGGAAAATCCATGTATATTACGTTTTAGTAGACTGTTTTTTTAAATAGATAATGAAACGAATTCCATGCCTTTGTTTAACTTTATTTGGTAGAATACAGACCGGAAAAATACTAGAGATTTGTTCAAAACAAAAATTTGTTGATGACATTCCGCAAAGCAACGCCTGATTCAGTCAACTATTTATTTTAACTGGCTTTGGATTTATAAAGCTTTATCAAGCTCTAAAAAAAGAAACATGTTAATGTATTCATTTTTAGTATTTGAATATATCAGAAATTATGACCTGGGAAATTGTACAGAATTTTATCCAACAAACTTTCACTTTCTATTTCTTTCCCTTTCTATACGTTGCAACTCGCATTGCAAAGTGAAGAAGTTTTCACATGTAGGCACTGTATTGTATTATCATTTTTATTAGTCCACTGCAGGACGTAGGCCTACTCACTGTGGGAGATTGGTGAAGGATGAGTGTAGAGTGTATATAATTGTAAATTGAATAAAAAATAATACATGTTCTAAATTCACCGCAATACTTGTGACATACTAAATTAGACGTATGATTTATATTTCTCACAAGATGCAGAAATAAATTATATACAAGCTCAGTTTCAATCAAAGTAGTTAGATATTATGAAAACAGCTGAAAAGTTAAAAATAATAAGTGTAAGTTAAACTTACACAGTGACTTATATTAACGCCACCGAGGTACGCTAAAAAGCTATTCATTTCAAGTAGAGTTATTTTTCATCTGCCAAAAATCGTGCCGAACCCTAATTTCGATAGCCTGAACGAACAGTGTTGCGACTTCGAATACGGAAAGAACCAGAAGAACTATTGCGATCAAAAAAATAACCCATTAAAACTACTCTAAAATAACATATTTTGTTATCGTTATCCTTCAACGCGGAATGAACAATATTATCCATGTCAATATTAGACCGAGTAAAAATTTAGGATTTCCAAATTAAGTATTTATTTTTCCATTAATTGGTTTCCTTAGCTGCTAACTAGTTTTTTACATCATATAACGATTTAGCCCTTAAGAAATTATTGATTATGATAAACTTAAGTAAGGTTTAAAATGTAGGTAATGTTATATGAATTTAATATTTAACTTAGTTATATTTACATTACATATGTTAAATTATTTTTTAAACCAATTGCTGCTAATTTCTTGATTGTTACCATTGTTTTTTCAGCGCATTTCATTTAAATGCATCTAGAGTATCCTTCTGGTTTTGAAAATAGATACTTGCGTAATTTTTGCACATTTTAATTAGAATACGATCAAAACTGTACAATTACTGTCTGTCATAAAAACACGCGCGAGTAATATTCAGGTTAAATTAATTTCTAATTTAAGATGTCCTTCTGTTTTTTTCCACGTTCGATGTATCGCGACTAATAAACGCGTTAGCCAATTATGTCACTGAGTTATTTGACTGCTATTTTGCGTGATGAAGGGACTTTCATAAAAAAGTGTCGTATTTCAAACGAAATGTAATTATAAATAACGTCCAAGTAAGAAAAATGTGTTAATGTTCCCGAATAGCCTTGGAAACTTGGAGTGTTTGTATTAGATTAACGAGGAGTTTCTTATAAGCTTATTTCCTTCTATAACGTACCAGACTATATTGTAAACGTAACAGGTAAAAATAAGCTGCCAAGTACGAGTCGGACTCGCGCATAAAGGGTTCCGTACTGCATGGGATCCCCCCTTAAATATTTATTTTATTTTGATTATTTATTATTAAAGTAGGCATGCAGTTAAATATTTTGTGAATATTTCAAGCATCTACCTGTTACCATTATAGATATCGAGCGAAAAACGGCAAAAAAAATAGATTTTTTGTATGGCCCACCTAAAATATTATTTTTAGTATTTGTGGTTATAGCGGCAACAGAAATACATCATCTGTGAAAATTTCAGCTTTCTTGCTATAGCGGTTCATGAGATACAGCCTGGAGACAAACAGACAGACAGGCGGACAGAGGAGTCTTAGTAATAGGGTCCCGTTTTTACGCTTTGGTTTCGGAACCCTAAAAACGTTAAAATGTGGGGACTATGCCCAGTAGTAGACTGCTCCGTCAACGACAAGCACCGTCAAGTGCAACGAACAAAGCGCTTTGGCAAGGCAAAATATTCTAGGCGACTGTTTTACGTCGACTATTGTATTCGATGGCACATTTCTTATAGTTAGCATAGTAGACAATTAGACATATTGTTCTCCGTGTTTGAAACGTCCTATACTTATGGACTCATTAGGATGCTAGTTCTAGCTGACTCAAAAGTATGTGATCGTATACGCATGGGTCGGCTAATTTTTTTAACGATATCAGGGTTGGTCCCATTGTAAAAGTTGTTTTACAACTATATTCATATTTAAAACATGACAACGATGCAAAGTAACAGTTTATTAATATAAAATAAACCATTATGAAAATAAGTAATAACCCCTCATCTATCTTTTGAAAAGTCAGTTAAATATACCAGCACAAAATTTTAAATTTGTACAAATAACAACAACATGACATTACTTTCGTTGCGACACGCAAATCGTTCAACACGAAAGGACGCTATGAAAACATTGTAATTTTGATAAAGCATTTTTATTCTGCGTTATTAAAGCCTTGTGTAAAGCTAGAATGAAACTCGGCCACTCGTCCCATGCTCACAGTGTAAGAGTTAAACAGTACGCCAAGTTCATGCGCTACATCAAGTTCATACCTACAGTACATCGACTAGGTATAAACAGGGTTATCTGCTTACCCTGTACCAAGCCAAAAAGAAGTGATTAAGACTTTCATTATAAACAAATAATAATACGCGACCAACCCGGAATTCGAGAAAAAAATCAGCTGTTTCATACAAAATTGTAACTCAGAATCGACAAAATGTATAAAACAGCAGATTTTTTTTTCTCGGAATTGGAATTGTACCGATAGAAAAAGTTGTTTATAATGATGGTCTGAATCACCTCCTTTCGGCTTAGTATACCAGTATTGGATAACCCTGTATAGGTAATACAGGTCATTAAGTTATTGCATTAAAAAACCAAATAACGCGATGTAATGCTCCCAGTGGCAGTGGCATTAGCGTGGCAATGGGCAAGACACATAGTTCGAAGAACGGATGGCCGATGGGGCCGTAAAGTTCTCGAATGGAGACCACGGACCAGCAAGGGCAGCGTAGGACGTCCACCGACTAGGTGGACTGACGATATAATAAAAATCGCAGGAACGCGCTGTATGCAGGCCGCTTCCAACCGGCCTTATTGGAAATCCATCGGGGAGGCCTATGTCCAGCAGTGGACATCCTACGGCTGATAGATAGATAGAATGCTCCCAGTATCCTAGGCATACTGACAGCTGGCAGTAGGCTAGACTAGTTGGATTATTTCTAGACCAATGATATTTTATCTTCATAGCTCTAGATTTTCTGTGGTCTGTGGATAATCTAATTGTTTTTATTTTGTAGATATAAAAGACACTTGCCATTACTCGTATTTAGAAAGTACATCAATATTGGCAAAATTGACAGCACAATTATTTTTTGTACTGTTTCGTAATCATAATTATATTAAGTCTACTGTTTCGTAATCATAATTATATTAAGTCTACTTAATATAATTATAATTACGAAACAGTACAAAAAATAATTGTGCTGTCAATTTTGCCAATATTGATGTACTTTCTAAATACGAGTAATGGCATGCTTTCCTAATCAGTCAGTACGTTACTGTGACACTCTTCAGTGTAAGAAGAACAATAATAGATTGGAAGAATTCAATTGAAATATATATGTAATTGTATGTTGGATAAAACATTATTTTTTCTGATATCACATGATGAAACAATCCGTTGTTTTTTAGGGTTCCGTACTCAAAGGGTAAACATGGGACCCTATTACTAAGACTCCGCTGTCCGTCCGTCTGTCCGTCTGTCTGTCACCAGGCTGTATCTCATGAACCGTTATAGCTATACAGTTGAAATTTTCACAGGTTATGTATTTCTGCTGCCGCTATAACAACAAATACTAAAAACGGATTAAAAAAATATTCAAGGGGGGCTCCCATACAATAAACGTGATTTTGGCTCGATATTAAATATTGGCAACAGCTATATGCTTAAAATGGGGCTAAGAGGGCTCCAATATGGTACGGAACCCTTCGTGCGCGAGCCCGACTCGCACTTGGCCGTTTTTTTATTGTTTGCTTACCCAGAAAAAGTAAGGTATATCCACAGATAAGATATTTTTCCAAGTTCTCCTACTGCTGCATGATTTACTGCTGTATTTCGGCTATGGTGACATTGCTGCATGCCAACCCGCGAGGTTGACAAATGAGAATGGCTTTCACTACACTTTTGTAATATTTTCTGGGTTTTCTCCACTTTTAATGAGGACGCGTTGAACACCTTATCTAGAGCAATTTATAAGCCGCGATAATGTTGTTTCGTGCAAATTCTCAAAAGCTGCCTTCAGTTGTTTCAATGAAACTATATGGGCGTTTAGAAATAGCTCATTGTCACGGAATATGGTTAGTTATACTGAGCATGAATTAGAACCAGAGTAAAGTTAATTTTTTTTAATTCTATGAGATAAAACTTAATAACATTTTCATCAATGAATTTCAAGCTGTTCATTCGTAGGTCTACTTAGGACAAGTAGTTCAATTAAGTAAGTCCAACTTCAAGAAAGAGATCAAGTACAGGTACCTACATATAAAATCCGCAGATTCGTTGGCATTGTGCATGTACCTGTACGAGTACATGTCATACGTCAAACATTTATGGTGCACTTATCGAAGTGACAACATACAAAAATACTTGACTAGATAAGTTTAATTTCAGTGTGATCTAGAAATTACAAAGTAAATTAGCTTCAAATAGAAGATCAAACAACATTTTACGATATCATATGTTTTATTTTTGCAAAGAAATAAACCTACTATCCAAGTAAACGTAAACGTATTATCCACGTAGAAATTATATGATATGCTTTTTTTCAGAACTCTAAAACTATCACTTTTAAAAGCACCGCAAAAGAACTCTATATATTAGTGTCCGAAAAATATTTGATACTGTTGCAGCGTCACCAACTGTTCGGATTCCTTCGAAAACTTTCCCCGCCCAACAGTTTCCAACACTTGTGAATAGGGGCTCAGGAGGCACCAATTCAGATGCACGCTCACAAAAGTAAGTGCTGCCACCTGGCAAACATGATTTACAGCAAAATGTAGAGCCCGATCACAATAAAACACCCACGTCTCAAGTTTGTAACACGACAAATTGCGCGACCGCTAGTTTGCTAGAAAGTTTCACGTGAACACGAATTTTTACTTTATTCGTCTCACCGTAAGATTTTTATTATTATACTTACCCTTTTTGTTGTTACGGGCCGCGTTCGTCGTAACGACGAGAGCGTGAAATACGCACACATTTTGGTACCCTAGAAATGGTATGCACCTGGCTCCTTACATTTTATGAGAAGTTTCCTCACCTTCTCGCAGCTCGGTAAGGGCTGCCAATATCGCCTGCTTCACTTTGTGACCCCTCATAATAGCAGTAATACTTCTTGAGAGGGTATTGACGCGGGCCGCCGTCTTCGCGACCGTCCCTAACTTTACGAGCGGGCCCTACTAGGCACCAGTTTGTTTTCCTTCGATGTTATAAGAATGTTTGATATTAACATTTTTATGATCGACAAACTGTGTGTCGGGTGCTACAAGGTTTTGCGGTTGACGTTTATTAGTGTCATAATAACTGTTTTTTGCTTTCTCCAGAACGATGACGTAAAAAAATAACTTTTATGATACAAGCTACAGCTTAATATGTTTGTTCGTTATAATAAAATATTTCATCTTTGACAATGGGCTGTAGGTATGTGTAAATACATTAAGCTAGAAATCTGAAAAGAATGAAAATGTTATTCGAAAGAAATAAAAGCCCTATTCAGAGTTCACAAAGCTAGAATTACACGACAAATGTTAAAATAAAACTATAATGTGTTGCTTTGTCATACTTTTTAGCTTTATTGTATTGTTGTCATTTTTTGCATTGCGAATCAGTATTTACGACCGTTTTCAAATGTGGTAAACAGTCTTAATAATAACATTTATGTATGTTGTTTTGTAAAATAGTTATTTAATTTGTACCTACTTATTTGTTTCGTAGTTAATTTACAACTGTTCCTACCAACTGTGCTATTCAAGATTTATAATAAATAAAATAAAATAAAAAGCCTTTATTGTTGTACTTATGAATATTGCAAGGTAAATGATTTTATAATTATGCCTATAACTTAAAACTTATTTAACTTAACTGTTACACTATTCATTAAACTTAACTTACTAAAACTTAAATATATAGAACAATTAACCATTCATATCGGCAAACGGTTTTTTTTTTTTTGATAATCCTATTCGTGTACAACTTGTTTTCCGACAAAGGCCTCCTCCAAGGATTTCCATTCTTCTCTGTCCTTTCCCACACGTGTCCACGTTGGGCCCGCTATATTTTTGATGTCGTCTTCCCACCTCTTGATTTGTCTACCTCTATTTCTTTTACTATCCAGTGGACACCATTCAGTTATTACTCTTGTCCATTTTTCTTTCTTTTCTCTTAGCATATGTCCTGTCCATCTCCATTTTAGCTGTTTGAATATTGTGTGTAATAATTCAAGATTTATAATAGAGTATAAATATTTTTTTATTCTTGTCATGTCCTAAAATGTATATACTTACCTTTTTTAAGTTTATCCGTTCAGAAACTAGTCAATAGATAGTTACTCCTACCAATAATGTATTCAATAATCTAAATAACCTTAGTCTATGATGATTATAACATGCCACTTTTTGCTAAAATTCTGCAAACAGATTAAGAAGAAAAAAGTATTTCCATCTACACTAAGCTTTAATATCGCAAACACACCTAATAAACGCTTTAATCTCCTAATTCCAGCTCAATTCTGCCATCCCTCAAATTTTCTCCACTTCTACATCATAAGCTCGTCCTCATTAACAGCGTTATTCCCAACTTTATTACCTCGGTCATTACTGACCACATTACTGAGCAATTAACTAAGATCAAAGGCCGCTTCCTCAAAGTTCCAGTTTCATTGCGACCAAAGCCAAAGTAACAAGCGTAAGTGCCAATAAAAATCCTTTGGCACGCCATTAACGCAAGTTGAAGACTGCAGAGCGGTAGTACATCATTAGACCCAGTGTAATTGCTCGCACGCTGTTGTAAGGGAAAGAATTTTCCCAAATTTCGGCAAGGGCACCGTAAATTGTGATTATCTTTAAGTATAGCGCTACCAACAGAACCACTCGTTGTATTTTATGAGTAAAGCCATCTGGGTCTCCGTCTACTACAATAAATTCAAGCCAGTGTTATGTCTTTTTCATGGACAGGATGGACGGAATTTTATCCCCTTCAAATTTCTGTTCCGGCTGCGTAAAGTTTTTTAACGCTTTGTTGTGGTATAAATGCCATTTGCATTTGAAACGAGATATGCAATAAGTTGGCAAAAGTTATGTTTCTTGTCTTAACTTGTACCTTAATTAAAATTGTGACGATGATCAGTAATTAGCGTTAATTTGAGATAATTCAGATTTATTTTGAATACAAACTCACAATAAAAATCGCAAAGCTATAATAATGAATTGAAAGACTCGCAGTCTAAAAGTGATGCAATCGTGTGTGTGAATTCGCTAGCAAATGAGAAACTTCGCTGCCAAAATTGTAACGAATTCAAATTTGCCCAAAATCTACATAGAAAACTGTCCAATATAATTTTATTCTAACCAACTTACGAGACTTTATTTACCTTTTTAGGGTTCCGTACCTCAAAAGAAAAAAAAGGAACCCTTTTAGGATCACTTTGTTGTCCGTGTGTCAAGACCCTAAATCTCAAGGATGCGTGGAGGTATCTAGTTAAATATAAACTTTTCGGTTTTCGTCAAACAAGGCTTAGCCAATTATGTCACAAAAACTAGCATATTTCGATACTCACAGAGTAATCAAAACCTACAAGGACCTAGAACTATGAAATTTGGCGAAAAACATCGTCTTAGAAAACACGTAGGTATAGGAATAAACCTGAAAACTGCACTTTTTCACTGAATCCAAAAATTGAGCCAGAAGCGGGGGTCCAAATTTTAAAACTTTATTTTTGCAAAATATAACAGGTTTTAAATATTTTTACGATGTGATTTTAGTCATTATCACTTACATGGAGAAATGTTAAAAATAAAATTTTCTCCTCTTTTCGGTGACTGGTTTCGCTAAGTTCTTTCTTTCTTCCCTAAGGTTTTAACAACTTTATTCCCAGTTTTTTACATTTTCTGCGATTTCTACGAAACCCTCGGTGAGCGAGCCTGACCACACTGAGCACCACCTGAGCACTCGTCCGGTTTTTTTTTTAGAAATTTGAGGTCTTTTTTGAGAAAATTCTGATCCATCTAATGAACAGGTGGATCTGAACAAAGCCAATAATTTACCATAACATACCTATCTACAGCAATTATCAATAAACTAATCCTAGACTTAAATTTCCCAATTCATGTGCAAGATTACGACCATTCACTTACTCCAGGAGTTTAGGGCCAAATGATCATCATTCAAGCGTTTGTCAAATGTCCCACCACTTGGCAAATACAAAAAGAATCGCGCTACTTTTTCGTCTCAGCCGCAGCATGTTGCCTTATGATAAATCACTTTTCTACTGGAGCAAGTGAACAAAAACGGTGGAAATGGTCTAGTCAGTGGAAAACAGAGAACGTTTTAAGAACTATGCTCATTACCTGAGTAATGGTTGTTAGATCTTGAGGAAAATCTAGATTAGTTTCATATTTTCCTTGTAGGCTTCCTAGGTTGAGACAAAATATATTTTTTATCGCATGTATAAAAATATTAATTTGGTATCGATGTAAACTCATACAGAAATTAATTATCTTGCTATTTTTGGTCGGCTTAAAATAAATAAATATAATGTATTTCAAAAATATCAGTGCCTTCTATACATTAATGACGTATTATTTTATGTCATAGTTATTGTACGTATTTTTAGAACGGCAGAGTGTCTGTATCTTAAAAAACCTGTAAACTTAGAGTTACAAGTTTGTGTAAGTACACAAGTTTGGGTTTACAAGTTTTTAAAATTAAAAAATTATTATAAACTAGCGACCCGCCCCGGCTTCGCACAAGTGTATTATATATACTCGTATAAACCTTGCTCTTGAATCCCTCTATCTAATAAAAAAAACTTGCAAGGTTTCACCTGAACTTACACAGGTAGAGGCCGCGCCACACAAGTTGGCGGATGTAAAGCTACAGGCTGCGCAATAGCCAATCGTGCGGCTTCATGTGAGCTTCAGTCAGGATTGGATATTGCGCAGCTTGTAGCTAACTTCACATCCGCCAACTTGTGTGGCGCAGCCTATAGATACATCCATTGCAAGTTGAAAAACTTGCAAAATAATAAGGCCCAACCTTACTAATATTTTAAATCCCAAAGTGTATTGGTTGGTTTGTTACTCTTTCACGCAGCAACTGAGCAACGGTTTAACTTGATGTTTGGCTTGGTTATAGTTAAAAATTTAAAGTTATAATCGGAAGAAACGGAGAGTAAGCATACTTTTTCTCAGGATAAAGAAAAGAATCTTATGGAAAGCACAAAAGTCAGAATAACACACAGACGAAGTCACGAGCAAAAGGTTCATAGTAAAGGAGATATTGCAAATATGCATAGAAATTGGGCCAATAAAAGGGTACAGTATTTCATAATTTGCTTTGTTTCTTTCGGAAAATGATTTTCCCGTTATTTTTTACAATAACAGTGTCCATTAAAAGTAATTTCGTGTATTCGGGTATTAAGGTTACATGTGACCAAAATGTCAGTAATTCAATGACTGAACAAAAATCAAATTGGAAAATGTGAAATTACTCATAAATTAAGCATTTGATGCGGTTGTTTTACTCTGCGCATTTATTTATCATAGTTTAACGGATTTTTTGAGCTACTGTACCTAGTCAGAGCCCATTTTGCATTATCTTCTTAATGTTCCTTTTAATAGTTTAGTGTACAATCGAAACAAAACTTCAAAAAAAAATCTCAATAGTAAATTGTTACGTTTGTGATTTGTCTATAGCTAATGCACGTACTATGTATAAAATAATAATTATATTATTTATTTTATAATAATATTCAAACTTCTTACATACGACCTTGTGCAGCCTATTAAAATGGCACAGCTTGTATACTGCTTCCTCATTACAGAAGCATAGTTCGTAGCAAAAAGGTGTGCGGTTGTGAAACCAATGTTCACTTTATCAAAGCTAACAAAGGGCAGGCTAGGTGTGTCCAGGCTTTATGTCGCTTCCTGTGTTTAGCCGTACGTGGCGCTTAAATTACTTTCCAGTAGAAGTTTGTTTTTGTAGGGGTGGCCTCCGGGCTAATTGCTGGTTTTTGTTGCAGAGCTGAGACTATTTTTTTAAAACTCGATTTCAAATTTGTATAGGTTTTATTACGTACTGTTTTTGTGCCTGGACATGTACGTAAACGTGAGCGTATGCTTGAATAATAAAACTTATGAGTACATTAAAAATAAAAATAACTTGATATCGTACAGCATCTATTGAAAAACAAGTGCTTCAATGTAATGAATTTGTATTTATTTGCAAAAATGAGTTTTAGTTAATTTTTCTTGTGTCAATTTGCCCTGTTCTGGTTTTGTATTGTATCTAAATGTTTATCTTAATTTGATTATTTTTTATTATTTTTATTTGTATGTAGGCTTAACTTATGAAGAGTTTTCCTTACTGTCCAATATGCCTACTTCAGAAATAAATAATCAAATAATTTACATTCCCAAAAATTTCAACTTTACTATTAATCTTACTGAATAATTTCACGTAGGTGCTACTTATTATAGCTTAAGCTAGTAAAATAATTAGTAAAGAGATTATTTACAGTACACAGGGTTATCCAGAACTGGTATACTAAGCCAAAGGGCGGTGATTCAAACCTTTATTATAAACAACTTTTACTACGGCTCAACCCAGAATTAGAGAAAAAAAAATCAGCCGTTTCATACATTTTGTCGACTCCAAGTTTCAATTTTGGAACAGTTGATTTAGTTTTCTCGAATTCCATTTTGTTCATATTGAAAAAGTTGTTTGTAACGACGGTTGATAATCCACTTTCGGCTTAGTACAGGGTAAGCGTAGATAACCCTGTATAATATATCAAAACACTTTGTAGGTATAATGAGACGTAATAATTTATTTACCACTTATCGAAGTTCAATATCTCCTCAACCATTATATTATTACTTTACTCAACAAGCAATCTCCATTTCAGTGCAAAACAATATGCGGTAACAATATTCTTGCGCTGCATTTTATTTTCATATCGGAACCACCTATTGCCTGCATTTATAGGAGAGAGGTAAGCTTGAATGCAAACTCATCGATGAGTCCACGTTATTGCTTCTATGTGAACTCAATACGATACTTGTTTGAGTTGATAACCTGTGATCACAATACTTCGATAGCAATCGCCACCGAGTGCAATTGAACATGAATTTGAAATTGGTCTGTCGCGTATTAGACTATTATACTGATGGTATTATTGCAAACGTTTAGTATATAGGTATTTTCAATATGAATGTGACGATTGGGAGTTTTGAAGTGATAACGTCTTATCGTTGAACGCCGGCTGCACGCACAAAATGCACAATTCGTTGTCACGTTCCGCCTGAGCTGAGCGTGCAAGCGATAGAGAGGCACGATCGGCCTAAGCGTTTGGCCGGTGATGCATATGACGTTATCACATGAAATTATCGCCCGTAAACCGAAATTACAGACAGCCAATTTTTTAGGGTTCCGTACCCAAAGGGTAAAAACGGGACCCTATTACTAAGACTCCGCTGTCCGTTTGTCTGTCTGTCACCAGGCTGTATATTATGAACCGTTATAGCTAGAAAGAAGCTGAAGTTTTCACAGATGATGTATTCCTGTTGCCGCTATAATAACAAATACTAAAAATTTAGTAAAAATCGAATAAAAAATTAAGGGGGCTCCCATACAAATACAACAAATCTAAATTTTTTGGCCTTTTTCGCTCGATATCAATAATGGTAACAGGTAGATGCTTGAAATATTCACAGAATATTTAGCTGCATGCTTACTTAAATATTAAATAATTAAATAAAAATAAGTATCTGAAGATCTAACTCCATAGCACTGTAAAAGTAAAATAATTGAAATATTAAAGAGATTTATATTAGTAAGCCTGTTTTATTTTAACCAGTCATTGTCACGAAACATCACATCAGTCATAATGCAATTAGATTCTTACACTCGTAGTAATAAATATTCATATTCAATCCTACACGAGCTGTTAATCATATTCCATCACAACAAGAAAGAAAAATAGCTCGACTCTCGTGAAAAATAGCACCGAAGAGACAAATGGGAAGACCATTAAAATCGTCGTCGCTGATAGTGATAAATCATTCGCTACGAACATTTTGTTTTCAATGATTTATCCGAATTTAAAATCAGGTCGCTGTTATCATGATTTGCACCGTTTATGGAAAAACAATCATTATCATTTCAATTATAGAACTGTCACCATGGAATGAGTTTAATATTTTTTTGAGAAAGACAAAAAGAGTTGTTTTGAACAGGATTGCTTGTTTGCTCGGCTTGCTCATTTCGCATTTCAAAATGTAATCGTTAATACCTACCTACGTTGTGAAACAACGCACTATTTTAAAACTAGTTTCAGATAATTGTAACGAGCTGAGGATATTAAATTCTAAGGCATTGCTCTTTATAGTTATGTGGAGAACCGTACGCGAAACAGAGTATCTTACATCAGAGGTCGTTTCGCTACATTCGTGTCAATTATCCGGGAGTTTTCCGGCGACGATTGCGGCCAATGGCCATCATTTACCCGGTCGGGCGCCGTTCCTTAAATGTACGCTCTACCCGCCATCACTTATGTATGTCGGTTATTAAAGGAGATCCATTCGGCCGATCCTACGGTTAATGTCTCAATTAGAAAACAGATGTTGCGCCTCCCTTAATGGAGGATTGATGCGTTTTTATTTGCGACCCTCCCAGCGCCACTAATTACTTCGTGAAATATCCGAACGCGAGCATTTTTGACTCTCGCCCCGGGTGTATTAGGTTTTATCGGCGCTCGTATATAAAGTAGTAGGGTTACCCCTCGGTCACTTTTTCAAGCATCCGATTGGGAGAAAACTGTACGTGGTAGCAATTTATGAGAGCGATAATATCTGGGTATAAATTCAAAGGATAACAATAAGACCCTTTATTGCTCCCGTTGTTTTCACAAAAACGATTCAGCGAGCGATGTGGAGGTTTTTTTGCGAACATAAAATTGCGTAACGTCACGTTCTTTGATATACAGATCTTTATGTTAGAGCTTTATTGTTATTCTGTGTGACTTTGAGCTCTAATCTTTTGAGTGCGTTGTAAGTACGAGAACCAAATTACTTTCGGATCTTATTCTGAATACGTAATTCGTGTAGATATAGATCATGTTAATAATAAGGTGCCGCTTTCTCTCCTTCGAAGTGAATTTCTGGCAAAGGTATTCGTGCGATACCTTAGCTGAAAGCACACACAAATATAATGAATACGCTTACGAAACGTTGCCGTCCTCAGATCATTGAATATAGATGAGGGATCAAAGAAAATTACGAGTCCTCGATAAAATTGGTGCTGCGCAAAGATATTCTACTCGGCTTCCCGTGAGCCTTCGTTTGCATACCTTAGACTAGAGCTTAGGAACTGTGCCTAAGTTATCACTCGCTTTATCGGAAACGCGTTTCAGAAGTGGGATCACAATAGAACTGTTTTCCCAGATAAATACAATCTAGGATCTCACTGTTCAAGTTTAGAGTAAATAGTTATTTGCAAAACAAACTGACTACACCTTCGTCTGCAGTGTCGCTGCGTCTGACTCGAGATCTCGTTCGAACGCTTTTATTGTATGCAAAGTTTCTGCTTGTTATTTCCAAATACCGCGGTATAAATTGCATCATTCTCTGAATTAGGGAGTCCTACCCGAAGATCCGCGCAAATTTAATCCCAGAATCCGCAGCTGCAAAACAAAACAAAATCAATTACAGTCCACTTCAAAAAGATGAAATCATATTTCTTTGAAAACAAGTCGGATTAACCGGTAACACTGGCGCGCGTGGCGCAGAAGATTCAAATTTGTTGAAATTAACATATAAATCGAAAAGATTTACCCTAAACAAGATCAAAGGAATTTGTCCGACGTGGAATGGTCGGATACTGATGACTGTTTATGGCCCGCCCTTACCACGGGCTCGATTGACGATTACTTCAGCTCGTGATATGACTGAGAAATGAGTGTTTGAATGAAAACTGTGACGGAATCATAACATTTGTGTTAATTTCAAGGTTACTGATAATAATAAATGTCTATTTGTAAACTAATCAGTGTTAAGTTAAGCATTCGACAGTACTTATTGTGCATTAGGGCTCTTACTAACGTACTGTACCAGAGTTTTAAGAGTCTTCTGTAGGATGTGATAAAAATACACAAATAAAGGGTGATTGGGCCATTTCCACCACGCTGGCTCAGTGCACGTTGGTGGATTCACTTACGCCATCAAATTTCATCTACGAACGCATGCAGGTTGCCTCACGATGTTTTCCTTCACCGAAAAGCCAGCGGTGTGAAATTCCGTATCCAAAGAATTTATTAGTACTGGACAGGGATTTGAAACCACGACCTTACGATTCTCAGGCGAGTAACATTACTACTAGACCACCACGACTTTTTACTGACGTATACGTTAATTGTTAAAAACAAGTATTTTTAACAGACATTCATCTATCCATCCATCCATCAGCCATAGCACGTCCACTACTGGACAGACGTAGACCTGAATCTAAATCTTCAATAACACCAGTTGAAAGCGGCTTGCATCTAGCTAACACTGCGTTTGTTGGTATATACAATGTACATGGTCTCCTTTTGAGAACTTATCGACTCTATTGGTCATCAGTCCTCGGTGCTTTGTGCGCTTGCTCACTGCCATTTTACTTACCAATCCGCTGAGCTATGTCGGTTACTTACTTTGGTTCTTCTAACATACATCCATCCATCCATCCATCAGCCATGAGAAGTCTACTGCTGGACATAGGCCTCCCCTATGGATCTCCAATAAGACCGGTTGGAAACGGCTTGCATCCAGCGCGATTCTGTCATTCAGACAGAATCGCGCTGGATGACGTCCACCCACAAGGTGGCGTCCTACGCTGCGCTTGCCGGTATGTGGTCTCCACTCGAGAACTGGTCATCAGTCCTCCACGCCAAATACCCTGCCCATTGCCATTTCAACTTGCCAATCCGTTGGGCTATGTCGGTAGCTTTGGTTCTTCTACGGATCGCCTCATTTCTGATTCAATCTCGCAGAGAGACTCCGAGTATAGCCCTCTTCATAGCTCGTTGGGCTACTTGCAGCTTATTATTAAGGCCCATAGTGAGAGACCAAACATACTACAGACTAACATACATGAAGTTACTTAAATTCTAGGTGGTGATACCCTATCACATTAACATTATCCAGCGTACGTTGTTTTGTCATCAATTGTTTTATATCAAATAATATTCTAACAGCAGTAAAAAAGCTGACATTTGAGTTGAAGTAGGAACAGTAGTACTGAATTTTTCACCCAATAAATATATAGTACCTAACCTCGACATGCGCAAGTTAAATGCGCTGCAGATTTGAAACACGGCACTCCATTTACATATATACCACTTCAATCAGAAAATTTGATCAAAACAAATTATACTCGTACCCACCCAGGGCCACCCGGCCTATACTTACTTACTTTAGCATGGAGTGCTGATACTTTTGTTAACTTTTGATATACTAGTCAATTATAGGCAAATACATTGAATGTTATGCGCCAAAAAAGGCAAATAACTTTGTATGTGCTTTTAAATGATTGAAACTCATAACCTAATAGTATTTAATTTAACCTACAGAACCGCTCGATTGTTCAGTATTCCAGAATAACTAATACACATGTAGTAGCTATACTGTGCTATTGCACAATTGTATTGTGCTACCTATATGCATGCAACCGCGACATTTATTTAAGCTTACAAAACTGAATAGGTTCTAAAATTAAATCACATACGTGGAACAAAAGCTCGTTCACTTTTGCATGTCATTTTAACATAAACTTAACATCAAACTACCGTTTTAAATCAGTCGACGTAGTCTTAAAAATACTACTAAGAATTTCCCGGCTGTTACGGTAAATGCAATGAAAACTTGTGCAGCTGAAATTTTAAGAACAAAGTTATTTGCAATTATTTTCCATAAGCATTTTTTTTTATTTAGTGCAGGTCTAACCACCTTATATATAACGACACAAATCGTTGAATTAATCTTTAAGCACTAAAGTCACGCACGCGCTACATGCCACTGCACCAGCCTTTTAACAGTCTACTTCTACTACAAAAAATATGTATAACAATAACAGGATTGATGACTAAAAAATCAGCCAAATGCGAGTCGGACTCGCGCACGAAGGGTTTCGTGCCGTATGGGAGCCCCCCTTAAACATTTATTTTATTCTGTTTTTAGTATTTGTTGAGCGGCAACAGAAATACATCATCAAGGTTCTTGAGAAACAGCCCGTTGACAGACAGACAGACGGACATCGAAGTTTTAGTAATAGGGTCCCGTTTTTATCCTTTTTTACCCTTTGCGTACGGAACCCGACAAATATGATTAGTACGTCAATTAGATTTAAAAAAAAATAAAAGACGTATTTTTTCTTTTGTCAATTTAACAAAAATTGTTGAAGATATAGCTCGTTAAAAATTCGTGTGACATCACAAAATTTCATCTAACTACTGGACTAATTAATATTATAATATTATAATAATTATTTTTATACCCAGTCATCATGTTTACTGTATATAAATGTAATACCTACATCATTCTCTGGTAGCCATATCCACCAAGCTTGCTTTGGCGTCAGAGACCGTGTGTAAAATGTCCCCTGATTTTCATTTACCTATTTATTTTATTTAGTTAGTGATGATGTTTTAGTACTTTACCGCTTTGTCTTCTTACTGATAGTAAAGAACGAATACAGAACTAAGTATTATAGTTTAGTGAAACCTCAGGAATGGATCTCACTATCGCACTGACATGTACTAATGATCGGATATTTATCGCGTCCACGGGAAAAATAGAAGAAAAACATGTCTGGTATTCGATAACATTGAGGTCTAAGGTCGGCACGTTACAATAACAAACAATCAATGAAAGCAATCCAATTAACTTCACCAACTTTCGCTTTCTTGCCTGAACGGTCGCCATAATCATTACCGTTAAGTACTACGTCTTGTAGGGCTGACACCCACGTGTTTTTCTGAGGACTTTCTCAGAAAAGTAATTGAGTGGGCAATAACATGATGTCAAAAGAACCAGAAGATTTGTATCACTCTGAAACATACTAAATTGTGTTTACAAAGGCGCCTCGCCTTTGCCTTTGCTTTTCACTAAAAAATGATATTTATAAAATTGTGAAATATGTTTTGATCGTATATTCACTTAAATTTTATACGATGACTAAAAACTAATGTAAGTAAACGTATGTAGTGACAATGGAAAATAGAAACGAATTTTGATGGAAAATAAGTAAATACAATATTTTCTATTAACGGTGCGTTTAACCTTTCATTTCATTTATTTATCATACATAACACACATTTAGGTATAAATAACAAAACAATATAAAGATTCTTAAATTAAAAGATGTGGGTACTTAGAAATGTTATCTTAAGGTAGGTATGCATGGCAATAAACATAATTAATAGAAATGCAAAATAGTAAGCTTTGCGAAGCAGCCCCCACTAGGAAAACCCGTGTCGAGGACTACTGCAGCCCGCTTATCCCGCCACATAGCCGAGCAAACGTATGCGCATACAATTAGGTAGGCATCTATTCTTCATACACTAAATTTTAAAATATTTGTAGAGTTTAAAAGATTTCGAATCTATCTTACCAGTTATTTGAACTATCTAAGTAATTATAATTATTTGTGTACCTGTAAAAATAACCTGTAAAAGCAGTTACAATAATATCATGTAAAAGTACGTCATACTTTGTCATTATTGTTAAGTACTTACTACGTTTTGTAGGGCTGACGCCCACGTGTTTTTCTACGGACTTTCTGAGAAAAATAATTAAGTAGGTAATAACGTGATGGGAAAAGACTCGCCTAGTCTGCTGAAATTGTCTATCGCACAGAAAAAAATTAAAAATATGTTTTTGCTAGGGCGGTGTGTGGTCTCAAGAATGGTTTAATTAAGAAAATTTTATTTTTTAAACTTATTTTTCAAACCTTCCTAAAAGGAAGCGGTAGGTTCTGAATTTTTTTGTGTATGTTCATCGATATTTTAGCAATTGTGAACCGATTTAAAAAATAATTCGGAAGAGTATACTTTTTAGGTGGTCCCATTAAATTTTTATCGAAATCAGCTGTGCCGTTTTTGATAAATCAACAATATTATACAAGGATGTCATATCGATTTGTGCAAACTATTCAAATTTTGTACACGGTATCGGTATTGCGATTTTTAGCGAAAAATAATTATAACATAATTTTTAAATTACTGAAAAACATTAACACATACATTATTACATAGTGCCAATGGATAGAATAGAGGATTCTATGATGAAAATAAATCGAATATACTTTCCGTTAACAGTGCGTAAGACGTATTATAATGCTGACAAAAGTATCATGAAATTACGGTATAAATTGGAAATACGTTCGAAAATTTTGTCCAATTTCCCAAAAATAAAGAGCGTTTATTTATTTTTCATCCTTTTATAAGTGTGATGAAAATCTGGTATAGATATTTTGTAAAATAAAATGTATTCCTTCATTTTTGTACTACCAATTTTGTCAACCCTGCTCCTAGAGTAGGTACTTCAATGTACGTGGAATTCATTTGGTACAATGGCATCGGCGCTGAAATGGAAAACAAATCTAATGTGTCGGCAATATCGATAACATTTTATTATTACATCGGAAAATAAGTGCAATGCGAAGAAAAAATATCCTTTCCTTTCATCATCTTTTTCACACAGTCTTCTAATAAAGCTCTGAATATTATATGGAAGAACGTGTATGAGACTCTACCTATATTTCACTAAGAATCATCACCTTTTCGTGGGCCAAATTAGTAGTCAAGGCACAATTCGATTATTCTGTGTTTAATCCTATGTTCAGCAGTGGACGAATAAAAATAAGTAAAAATTAATTACTTTTGACCATCAAGTCACGTGTTCAAAGTGCAAACGATGAAGCAAAAAAATGAGATATAGCGATCCAAAGGTCGTAAAGAAGTAAGTACTTCTTTATATAGGGTTACTGTACTTCACCAGTACTCTTAGTGCTACTTGATAATAATTAATTTTATAACATACTAGCGACCCGCCCCGGCCTCGCACAGGTGTATTATACATATAAACCTTCCTCTTGAATCACTCTATCCATTAAAAAAACCGCATCAAAATCCGTTGCGTAGTTTTAAAGATTTAAGCATACAGACAAACAAACAGACAAAATAGCGACTTTATTTTATACTATGTATAGATTTGCTCGTAAAGTGGCTGTAATTACACCAATTTCAATATCGTAATGTATATCATTACGCACTTGTGCGTTATTGTAATGTAAAACACACGCCGCCACCGACTGCAGAACTCTGTGGTCTCGTTCCTCCTACTTTCACTCAAGAGAGTGAGAGACATTACGCACTTGTGCGTTATTGTAATGTAAAACGCACGATGCTACGTTCACTCAAAGTCAGAGTTTTATTAATTTCCTCGCAAATATGTTATAAAACGTCGTATGAAATACGTGCGCTTTGTAAATTACAGCCTCTGCTTCCTTATAGCCCTCGCCTACGGCACGGGCTAGCAATGTCGCCTCGGCTGTAATTTTCAACTTACCGCACTTATATCATAATGTACTTTTATAACAACAAAACCAAAACTGTAAAAACAAAAAAAAGTCTATGCAGTATCTATCGTAAAACTTATTTCCCAAACAAAAACCTCTCAACCGCGAATACTACAAAATCATACTCGTATTTACCACCACATTGTCTACCCCGCAAACAGTCCAAATGCTTACCTAGTCTCCATATACTAGGCATAAAAGGCTTGAACACATCAACAGACCTATCTCAGAAAAAATAAAGCCACTGCATGAATACTTGTATAAATAAACCATCCCTTACGTTCCGAGAAGTAGCACCATAAAACTGTGGAAATAAAAGAATAGGAAGCTCCCACCACTTTATCCAGCATCTATGATTTACGACGCAAGGTGGATAGACGTTTACTGCTATATTCCTGATTTATTGGCATATATTTGTGATTGAATTTGTTTATTAGAATAAGTTGATTTCGACGTACAAACAAAACAATTTTGTGTGTTCTCGGGAGTGTATAGACGACAGTTATCGCAGGCGGTTCGTGCTGAGAATGAATGTCTTGTGAAATTGTTCTGGCTGGTTTCCTTAGGAGATAGTTCTTTGTTGAGTTAGTTGTCTTTATTTTCATACAATTAAATGAAATGTTTGCTTAATGCTTACACTGAGTAACACATTCAATTCTTAATTCATTAAGTTTGCTTCCATACAAGTAATCGGTGGTGACAATAGTTTATGGAACAATGTTGCGTATAGACCCCGTCAGCGCAGCAAAAATAAAAGATTAATACCTACTAACGCTACTGTCATACCATTTCCTTCGAATATTTTTTCTTCGTAAAGAAAATAGATCTATTTTCAATTTAGAAGGATATTTGATTTGTGTATTACACTAAAAACAAAAAAATAATCACAATCTGTAGCGATGTATAAAGACAACAATTTTCCATTCTGGGTAAAGTTTTTCAGTTCAGTTCCGGTAAGTATTCAATTTTCCTTATTTGTGCTGCATTTTTTTTATAAATTTTACATACAGAAAACATTTTAACAATAAATACCACTATTAAACCTAGATAAGGTTTGGCATAGTGCCAGCGTCCTCTATTAAAAATACCTAATGATTGTCTGGTTACTAGCATATATCTTACAAATGATATCATATTATACATAAACATATTAAAAAAACTGAAAAAACATTATTTTGTCATTTTAGATATTATACTGATTAGAATCCTTCGTATGCAAGTTCACTTGTTTACTTTTAGCCAAGTTTTATTTTTAAATCAAGTCTATAAAGATATTTAGTTATTTAACAACGTAGTTCTGAAATTTCTTCAAGAAAAAGTATTAACGTCATGAAAGGTCTTTTATTCATAGCGTTCAATTTTAGCTCAAAATTACCCCGAGAAGGCTCAAGTCTCCAGCCGCAATATCGGCAAAGCTCTATTTAAATAGGATATGAAAGTCATTCATCAAGTATACCGGGATAACCTCTAGATAAATAATTCGAAGGTGCCTCAACATCATAGAATAAAGATGAGACCTCATTGGGTATCGTCAGTGAAATATAGGCCAACAGAGAGGAAGATTTGTGCGAATTTCAAAACTTATACATAGGTGCTTTCAGTATACATACCAACTTGCTGTTTTTAATACTTAAATTGAGGCAAATAATAACCAGTAAGTATATTTTCCTACACAAACAATAGAAAAAGTGTAGGTATTAACTAAATATTTGAAATCAAAATAAAAAATATGATTATGTTACACAACAGTGTTTATAGATTTTATAGAAATGTTAATGTTTCAAAAACGCGTTTTCATAAAAAAATCTTTTCTACTACATAATTAAAGGTAAGTAATTTGACTTTTAGAATCTAGGTATCAAAGTGTGACTTTTTAAGCTCTAAGGTATCTGTTTTACGCTCAAAACCTGCTCCGATTGAAAATATTTATATCCATTCATCCATCAGCCATAAGACGTCCATTAATGCACATAAGCCTGGATTTCCAATAAAACCTGTTGAAAAAATTCTTATACGAGTACTATCTAGACTAACAGCGCATTGAAATCACGAGATAAATAATCACCTCATTATTTCAACGTTTAAAACAGCTTGCATCAAAGAAAAAACATTTTTTTTTTCAATTCCTCCTTTCAAAATGAATAAGTGATTAGGTATATTTCGTATTCAAGGTGTTTACAATTAGGTGTATTCATTTACCATTAATCAACTGAAGTAACACCAATTAGAGTCAGCGTTTAGCTTCCTTGATGTAAAAAATATTATTGTCAATTTTCTAAAGCGTACATAATAACGGTGGTGGTGTTCGCGTGACCATTTTCAATTAAAGTTTGGTCTAAGGCCGCACCCCATATATCACGACAAGCAAAAATATGTACCTATTAAAGGCCCGCTCCCTCTATAAGCATGACATGTCTTGCGCATTTTCTGTTTTTTTTTTTTTTACTAAAAATAACGTTAAAAGAATTATGCTATGCTTTTAACGACATTTATAGTAATTTTACACTATCTAAGCTGTTAAATATATTATTTAAAATATAAATCCAAGTGTGATCAACGAAGCTTCAAAAATCTAATAATTATTTTTCGCAAAAAATGGCACAACCGCCTTCCACCGCGTACAAAATTCTAATATTTCGCTCGAATTGTTTACATTATTGTAAACTTTTCAAAAACGACCGATTTTTGTAAAATTTTAATGGCGCCACCTCGGGAGTATACCCTATCGAATTAAAAAAGAATTTTTTGATTCGGCTCACAATTGGCGAAATTGTCGATGAACATACATAAAAAATAATCGGCCAGTGCGAGTCGGACTCGCGCACGAAGGGTTCCGTACCGTATGGCAACCCCATTCCTCTTGCCGGTATTAATAGCGAGAAAAAAAACTCCTAAAAATTAAGTTTGTTGAATGGGACCCTTAAATATTTATTTTATTCTGTTTTTAGTATTTGTTGTTAAAGCGGCAACAGAAATACATCATCTGTGAAAATTTCAGCTGCCTAGCTATCATGGATCATGAGATACAGCCCAGTGACAGAAAGACGGACATCGAAGTCTTAGTAATAGGGTCCCGTTTTTACCCTTTGGGTACGGAACCCTAAAAATACATACAGAAGAACATAGAACCTCCTCCTTTCTGGAAGTCGGTTAAAAAAGTCTACATGAATAAAATTGTACTTATTTTTTTGGCCGTAGGTACAAATAATAACATGTTGCACGAATTAGTAGTAATTTTTATAATAATTTGACTTATAAATAACTAGCTTTTACCCGCGGCTTCGCCCGCGTTGTATTTTGATTTTGGCTTATGTTTATGTCGGCTGCGAAACCTAACCTAACTGACAAATATCAAAATACCTTAGAGGAATGCTTTTGTTGGTTAAGTTACGGTTGGAGTGTATATACAACCCCCCCCGTGTATTCCCGCCTTGTCGTGGGGGAGGTCTGAGGCAGCTGAAAAGGCGGCGCTCGAAGTCTCCCTCTTCTTTGGGTCTTTTCCCCCAAGGAAGCTTAGAGGCTGGCACTCGAGTTTCAGCCGCTTTTAACTAAAGCAGCTGAGAGGATGGCCGGTAGGTTGCATGCCTTATGAGGAGTGTCGCAACTTAGGCGGGCTGCAGTGCCGCTCTTGCGACGCTGCATCCGAGGATTTTTTTATTATATCGCGAAATATCCCTGACATGATCAGCAGGGGTCTTAATTACAAATGAATAAAAACTAAGTATACCTATATTTCAATGTTTTTGGCTGTTTGCAGTTATAATAAACATTACAATGGTACAGCAAAGTTTATACCTACTTGTTCCTAATTAAGTATTGCTTTTTTACAAATATTTGTGCAAAAATTCGATAAAATTGTTTCTAAGGTTTTTTCGTGTTAGATTAATTCCAATTTTTTGTTCTAAATCAAATCTCTGCTTTCCATAACCTGGGCATTCCAAGATTATGTGCAGTGGAGTCTCCTCTTTTGTGGGTTCACAGATGCACGATGGGCTTTCCCTCAACTTAAATCGATGTAAGTATTGGGAAAACTCACCATGCCCCGTCAGCACTTGAGTTATGATTCCCACTGGTGCTATTTCTCTTACGATCTTGTATGCCGCCCTTGCATCCGGAAAATATGTTTTGGTTACCGCCGCTGTGTGTCCATCCTGATACCGCCGGTTCCACTCGTCAAGAGAGTCCTTTCGGATTTCTCGCTTGACGAATGAAACGGGGCAGTTATCCTAAATAGGTCTGCACTTCGAGTGCAGTGCTGCTTCCTTTGCTAGCTGGTCCGCTCTCTCATTTCCCTCCATCCCCGCGTGCTATTTAATCCAATAAAGTTTCACTATTTTATTTTGTGCGTGTAGTAACTTTATGTTAGCTTTGAATTTACTGCTAAGGGATGGAGGGAAGATACGCCAACTACCGTTTCCAGTGCAGACCTGGAGTCACAAAAGATTTTTGCGATTTCGGTAGCCTCAAGAAGTGCCAATAACTCGACCTGTTACACAGAGCACCAATCGGCCAATTTCAGCTTGCGGGTACTGATCTCAGCGGCATCATCCCAAATGGATAATGCCGCCCCAACTTTCCCTTTAATTTTACTGCCGTCTGTAAATATGTTAATTTCTCGGTTAAGATTTTGCTCTAGTGCTGCTCCGTCTGCCAGGCATATGAACTCCAGCTCCTCCTGCTGCGCTGGGTGTGGCTTCTTTTCTGTCTCTCTATCTCCAGTTACTTGCTGGGAATAACCTTTCTTAGTTTCATAAAGCAAGGCTGCTTCTTGGACTCTGATATGACAGCCGAGGATAAGGGGCCGCGGTGGGATATATGGAACTGGTGGTGTGGGTGCCGCCACCTACCCTACCTTCCGCTAGGCCGTCAACGTGTTGGCAGATGCAGTGGGGCTGCAGGGGAAGAGAGGTGTCGGTATCGCGATTGCCGTTCTCACTGCCCTCTGCAGTTGAAGAGGCAGGCGCTGGGCTACTATGACTGACCCACTGCACTGGGACCAAGGCGTTGGAATGCTGTCTGACGTTCAGTACTGGTTAGTCCCGAGTGGTGGATGACGATGTGTCTTGTGCTCCGAAACACTCCGTCACTATGGCGAGAGCGCAAGCTCCGTTATGGAGCCCGAGTCTGGGCTAGTGCTGTTGAGTGCCGCGAAGGAGTGCGAAATATGTGGGAACGTCCTAAACTTGCCATGACAGGTTATTTCTGGCGCTTAGACGGCTCCTACCGCAGCCCGCTCACTTAGTTTTTATCCTATCCTACGGGAACTGTTAAAGTTTTTGCGATAAAAAGTGGCCTATGTCACTTTTCGTCTTCCAAACTATATTCATGCAATATGCCAAGGCAAGTTGCTCCGTTGCTGAGAAAAATTTATCGTTAAGTCGAAAAAAATTGTGGTTCCCGTAGAACCACAATTTTTTCGGGATGGAAAGTATCCCATGTCACTTTCCGTCTTCCAAACTATGCCCACCCCAAATATCAAGTCGATCCGTTGCTCCATTGCTGAGAAACAGTTATTGTCCTATCCCATGGGAATCACGAATTTTCTCGAGATATAAAAAGTATCCTATTATCACTTTCTGTCTATTAAACCATAGGTATCCATACCAAAAATCAGGTCAATCTTTTGCTCCGTTGCTGCGTCAAAGAGGAACAAACCAACAAACTTTTCGGATTGATAGTATTAAAGTATGATGATTCTGTACCATAAAGGTAGAATAAAAAAACATGTTGAACCTCTAATGATAGAATATTTAAAAATATTTTTAATGTCAGACAAAATGACGGCCTGGTATTAAACGTCATAGTAACATGTAGCATGCAGAGGGAAAATAACATTTTATCCAATTTTAATGTCAGTTGTCATTTTCAATCCATACTTTATTTCCTCTTCAAGGGGATATAATGGTAGAAAAACAATTTGTCGCCTTGCCACGCTACTTGTGATTTATAAAAGTCTGCAGACAATGTCACCTGTCGTCTAATTACGTTTGGCTGTGACGTTTCGTTAGTCCATATTAGCGTCATAGAGGAATTAATCACTTAGCGTCTTTGTGATAGTGGCGACAGTTTCGCTTTCGAGGGTTTTTGTCCTGTCCTACAGGAACTATGAAATTTTTCGGGATGAAAAGTATCCTAAAGCTCCTTCCGCCTTTTATACTATATCCATGCCAAAAATCAAGTCAATCCGTTGCTCCGTTGGCGCGTGATAGAGTAACAAACCAACAAACCAACAAACTTTTCGGATTTAAAATATTAGTAAGGATATAAGTAATAGTAGCTTTTTTCACAGCTACCAGGAAGTTTGATTCGGCCTATACATGGTGTCAGGGCTACGGGCACGCTTTTACACTCATCCGCGGCCCCAACAACAACAGCCCCAGTCAGGCTCCAACGTGAAGTAATATTTCATAACGTACCCAAAAACCATACTATTGAATTGAGAATCACCCAATTCTGGAAAACATTAAAAACGAAAATACTGTTCCAAATTTTATTTCAATAATGTTTCCTATCATATTTCATTCCCCTTTTCCAATCAGTTACGGATGTAAAACCTTCAAAAGCAACATCGGCAGTACGTTTTATAATGACGTTTAAGTGAGACCCTCCCACTCAATCGGCAAAACCACTTTGTTTCAACACGCTCGTTAAAGATGATGCAGTTGGTGTTCTAGTTTGACAGTCCTGAAGCGACGTACTGGATCTATTCAAACACTCATCAATCCAGTTAGTATTTTGTGTTAAATTTTCACTGTTAAATATTAACTGTTAATTTCGCGTGCGTTAGAGTACTAACATAGAATCTATTTATTTTTTACAAGCAAGTTCATATTGGCCGGCTAGCCCTGGTGTCAGAGATCCTAAGCCGCCTTAAGACACCGGACACGACAAATGATTTATTTCTAATTAATTAGTTCATTAACAGTAACGACATGTTTTATATAATTATATAAAGCTTAGTGGCTGTATTAAATAATTTTTTAATAACTTAACAATATACTTGGAATTCATTAATAAATATCCATCCATCCATCCATCAGCTATAGGACGTCCACTGCTGGACACAGGCCTCCCATATAGATCTCCAACAAGACCGGTTGGTAGTAGCTTGCATCCAGCGCAATCCTGTGGTCTTAATGAGGTCATCCGACCTTGCGAATAAGCATACGAATCCTTTTTTTCTGAATCTCAAACAACGCAACCCATTTTTAGTTCCTTACTTTAGTTTTTTTCTCTTCCCGTCTTAGGATAGCATCAAGGCTCAATGTTTCAAGAAAAAATTTCTTTTTATTCCTAACTATAACTATCGAGCCTCACTTTCTAGTGATCCACTGAAATCCATCAAACAACCACACCAAGTCAAGCTTTATTTTCTAGTGACGCACTACCACTCGACCAAACAAGTAGAACAAGTCACTGGATACAGCCACCTCCACAATGTTTCGACGCCCTTAACTGACGATTTCCAATTGAATGCCCCCGGAAAGGAAATTTCGAACACGCAGCCTGTTGTTACAAATGTTTCTGCATGTTTACTGAGAAAGCTTTCGACGCTGTATCCATGTTTATTAAGGTATATTTCAAACGTTTTATCGGAGAGTTAATTTTAACAAGCGCTCTAGGTATTCTCCTCTGTAACCACAATCAGACAATTCAATTTACTTTTCATTGTCGTATTTACTTGATACTGCCGGTGCGAATGGGTTTGTACGGGTTTTAAATCAGATCTAAGTACTTTTCAATTCTACCTATAATTAAGTAGATACTGGAAAATCTACTGTAAAGTTAGAGTTATTTTCATGTATAAAGTTATCCATTATTTATCGAAAAAAAAAACAAAGTTTCTCAATCCGAACATAAAATGTTTTTTCATACGACCTGCTCGAAAATGACCCATTAGTTGTCATAGAATCTCAACGTAAAACGAGTCATTATTATCTTATCACAATCTCGAGGGCTATGGCAGGTCAATAATGTTGTACGAAACTCCCTAGGGGTTAAAGTGATTTAAATTTGGAACGTCTGATTCGTTTGAAAATCTCTCAACTTAGAACATTTAAGGACATCGTAAAGAGGTTTCATTTTGCAAAATCAAATATAACCTCTTTACATTGTACGGCAACTGGCAGTGTAAGAAGGTTCTACTCGACTTTACAGAATAAAACCTCTTTGGTGCCCGTAGCAGTTCAATTTTATAGAATAAAACCTCATTGCAATGCCCGTGATAATCGAGCTGACCATGGTCTTATTTTTTTATGTAGTATTTCCTTTCTCTTTTTTATCATAAATTGTGTGCGATTCTATGAAAATTCTTAGGTACATTATAATTTGTTTTAATTTATTGTGAACAATACCGAGTTGCCTAATGAGTACCCACACTTAGTGAATGTATGACGTAGTATTACTTAGTTTCTTGGGGTTATATATTTTCGCAGGATGTATGAAAAGTAGAGTATGGACCTCTAGAACCAAGATTGTCTTCGTCTTGGCGACTTGAACCCCTCGCTTCACTCAGGTCTCTCAGGAATAATTCCCTCGCTTCACTCGGGATTTAACTGTAGAGTCCCTCGCTACGCTCAGGGTCCAATTGTCGCCCGTGACATAAGACACCACTTGGTTCTATTGGTACATGATCTACTATCATTTATGTATGTTGTAGTCATTGTCCCGGTTTTGGCCAATTGATGACAAAAAATGTCTTTTCCCTTTCTATGAAAAATCCTATATATCGTACTTTAGGTACTCGTTTCATAACAACCACTCAATTTTGGTATTAAAGTGGTATGATGAACAACTTCATAAATTTTACAACGTGCATTCAATAAGGCACGTTCTTGGTGGATAAATATTTTATGCTGTTTTTTATTGGTCGTACAAGTTGACTGACGTTGTAGAATTGACATAAAGATAGTGAAACGCTTCAGAGTATTTATTTATAGCTAAACTAGCAGCACCCCGCGGTTTTACCCGCGTTGTGCCCGTTTCTGTGGGAATTTTGGGAATTTTTATACATATAAACCTTCCTCTTGAATCACTCTATCCAATAAAAAAAACTGCATCAAAATCCGTTGCGTAGTTTTAAAGATTCAAGCATACAGACAAACAAACGAAAATAGTGACTTTATTTTATACTATGTAAGGATACATACACTTGATAAGTTTATTTTATTATTTACTAGCTGAAACGGCAAACTTCGTTTCACGCAATCACTACATAGTACAAAAGAAAGTCGTTTCCCGCTGTCTGTCCCCATATATGCTTATATCTTTAAAACTACGCAACGGATTTTGATGCAGTTATTTTTAATGGATAGAGTGTTTCAAGAGAAAGGTTTATATGTATAATACACCTGTGCGAAGCAGGGCGGGTGGCTAGTATCTTTATAAATTATTATAGCCTATGTGTTGTTCTCATGTATTGGCATTATTATTGCAAAGTGCATCAATCCGTTCAGTAGTTTTTGCGTGAAAGAGTAACAAAAATATCCATACATACTCAAAAACTTTCGCGTTTATAATATTAGTAGGAAAGGATTTTGTCTTTATTTAGTAGCTAAAAACTACTATAAATCTGATATATTTGATTTTACATTTGCAATACTTTTTTACTTTAAAATTTGCTAGGTTTATTTTTATTGTTTTGAAAAAATGCTCTTTTATAAACTCTGCTATTTTGGTAAAGACGAAACACATCCTATTCTTCTCTTTGTTCATTAAAAGACCACAACAATTATGGCAACTCTTCTTTGTACCAAAAAGTTGCACAAGTATTATAACATAAAGAAATTACATACACACGTCACATCCTTACTCCTTAAATTTTATTTTATATCCGAAAATGAGTTTGTCGGTTTGTTACTCTTTCACGTAGCAACAAACAGAGCACCGGAACGAAGACGCGGGCAAAATATATAAAAAATATTTCTAACTGTTAAATATATTACACAAACTTGGCCACACTATATAATTTGAAGTAGTAAAGTAAAGTAAATGTTTATTGCTTTAAACTGTGTCAGTACAAAGATGTTACAAGTAGATTATTGGTATCAACAGTTTGTCCTAGCGGACATGCAATACTATGCAATATGGTAGCCATCCTAAGACTTAGATGGGTACCATAAGCATTACCATAGATGAAGAGCATTACATAAATGTAATAATGATAATAATATCTATTTACATGAAAAATTTCGTTTCTTTAGATGTATTTACAATTGTACATGTGCTTGAGATCAACCATTTAAAACAATTTACAACAATAATACCTATCTAAATATTAACTTTATCTGTTTAACCTGAGATCATTCCTAAATATATACAAAACTTTTAAACAAAATTATTATGGCACAAAGTTATTTTTTATAATATAAGTATGGGCCCGATCCGTGTGTACATGAGTAAAATTCGTTCATATCATAAAATGTTTTTTCAATTAGCCATTTCTTGAGAGAATTTTTAAATCTATTTCCATCTAATGACTTTATTTCATAGGGTAAATCATTGTAAGGTGATTGTAAGTGTTGATAGCTGCCATGTATGTACTTTTGTGAAATATTGTATTGTTAGCTGAACATACTCAGGTAAGAAAATTTATTCCTAACCATTCCCTAAACACCAATTAAAATGAAAATCTCTCGATATGTCTTCCTACGGGTCTATTACAGGAAAATTTACGGAAAGTAGGAACACACGTTGTTCCAGGGTCAGATTTAGGAAAATTCTTAGAACATAAATTAGTTTAAAAAAAATATTGAAATAGTAAGAGTAAAAGTCGTTAGCAAATTATTGTAATTTACGCTGCCCGCTGTTATTCTCGCGGTTTTTTCTTCATCGAGAAGCTGGCGGTAAAGATATATTTCAAATAACTAATTACCTTCTATGGGAAATCAGTTGATATAATTGATAGAAGCCATTGTGCCCTAAGAAGGGCTCGTTTTACAAGCGTGTAGTCCAGTCCAGTTCCGTTATTTCGAGTTCTTTACAATGTGTTAACTTACACACTTTTAGATATAGAACATCAGTTAGGTTACATAAAAAAAATCGATGGCGTATGTTATTCCACTAACATCAAAAGACCAGAGCAGCAGGTATAACCCAATCGTATTACGTCTATTGTATAATTTAGCTTTTTACTGTCTTTTAATTTAGCACGCCTCGTCGTTTTTTCTTCCTAGACCTGTCTCTCTCAATCCTAAGGTTGCCAGGAACAATTCAATTTTAGTGAGAAGGCAGCCGCTTGTATCGTATGTTTGAGCTTCTGTTTTTATCTGTGTATGTAACAAGTGTGTGTAAGGATCAATAAAGAGTTTTCAATCAATCAATCGTCCTTCTTTTTTTTTCATGGTTGGCCTAACCAGCTTTGGTTGGCTCTTTCGTGGTTTCGCCCTATTAAAAGGCTGCTATAGCATGGGCTTGTCTGCATCGATGAGACCAAGCACTCTCCCACATACATACCTATACATCGAGTTAATTTTTTAGCTTTTTATCCTGACTGCGGCTCAGAGTATCGAGTGAGATCAAACAACATAAATCCCTGTGGGCAATGTTATCGCAAACCCACGTGATATATTATTAGCTAGCGACTTCCCACACTCCTACTACCTACTAAATGCAGATCAGAAAAAGCAGATAGATTTCTACAAAGAGGAAACTTTAAAAAGTGCAATATACTCAAGGTTACGAACATTTGACAATGTAGCTCAAGAAATTAAGTCAAGAAAAACTTGAGTAAACACCTATTTCTTAATTTTTTATGGATTTTTTCAGTGAATCTTCAAAAGTTTTAAAGATTTCTGGATGTTTTTCCAAACTTTTGTTATTTTATCGTTTAGCACAAATTCGAAGTACTCGTTTTTCAAGGTCTAGCACTTGACACATGAAATTTAAATTAAATATCGGCGATTCGATTCGCAATAACTAATCTATTTTAGTTTTGAAACGAGTTGGATTTAACTAACAATAAAAATTACCTACCATCCTCTTTTTACTACAGGACAAGTAGAAAGACACAAAGCCACATTACCACTGTCGATTTTCCTTCGATACGTACGAAGCGGTTTGACTCAATATTTCTGATTATTACCGCCAAGGAATGGAACAGTCTTCCTGCTTTCCTGTTTCCTAAGAGATATAATCTAAAGCTTTTCAAGATCAGAGTGAATAGGTATCTTCTAGGTCTGCATGCTTCATCTTCGACCACAACGTCGCTTACCATCAGGCGAGTTGGTGGTCAAGCGCAGACTTATTCGCGTTAAAAAAATAAATAAATAAAATACTGTAGATTATTTTTATCTGTGCTTTTCTATTCCGCGTCACGTATTTATTATACAGCTATAACAAGCTTAATTTATAGCTCAGTGTAACGATATAACATTTTTTGCACGAATTTAATTTATGACATAGATATTTGGTACATCTTTACGGCTTTTTCAGACTTATTTCCATAATGCGGTAAGCAGTAAAAACCGTAGAGCAATATCTATAGTCTTTTGACCATATTATTTTCATAAGTAAGTAAGTTCGTGTAGACCGGGTGGCTAGCCCTGGTGTCAGAGTTTTTAGGCCGCCTGAAGGCCTCTGACATGGCTAAACGGTTAAAACAACTGGGACCATTATTAGCATTACTTACAAATAGTAGGTACTACACGATTACTATTCATATACCCCCACATTTTTAACGCATTTGTCCCCATTCATTTTGTGGTAAGCTGTGAATATTATAGCTAATATTAGACTAACTTTTAAGATTATTTATTTACAACAATGTTTTTTTAATTTCAATATCGAACAAAAAAATACGGTACGATACGGTATTTTTTAAATTAGCCTTTTATCGCAAAGAAGTCAAAAATCATAGCAGTTAAAACAATTTGCTTTGTATTATAATACTGCTTTGGCGCTAGTATATTTATTGCCTAGATGAACCATAAAAATGCACAAACCCATCCAAACCAAATAAGCTTAAGTGCACAAACGCACTCGTCAAAATTATACAGTCGTATTCAATTTCGAACATAAATCCGACCTCATGCATTAAACATTGGGAGCCTCTTAAATAATAAGAAAACTTTCCCAAGGTACTATTGTTTATTCTATTCTTTTAGAGGCTCAGATTGGAAAGGCTTTTTACACCATCCCATTTGTAGGGTCTAGAGAATACATTCCCCGTATTGGACGGAGGAAAAATAAGAAAAGCGCTTTATCTTGAAACGCCTGTTATTTTCTTGAAAGGTACTATAAAAAATGTACGTAAAACATTTACGCGCCATAAATTTAAGCATTGAAAGTTATTTGTGGCCATTAATGAGATTACCTACTGCAGTAAAATTGTTCGTTTCTAAATGGTACGTGTTTGAAAGGAAATATTGGGTGTAATGTTTGTGACTGTGATGTGACTTTAGTCATGTAGGAAATAATTTCAATGAAACATTTAATTTCTAGGTTTTTGCATTTAAATAATTTTCCAAGTATTTTTTAAGAATCCGTGAAAATCCTTTAAAACGCTGGCGTGATGATGTAACATTATTAAGATGTTGGCAGCAAGGGGTGGGGTAACGTAAATTTTCAAAAAAGTGGGAGGTGACTTGTAGCCATTACCTAATATACCTACCAAGTATGATTGGGAAGAACGCACATTTATTCAGGATAATTATTTACTATACTAGAAAAGTCAGGTCTTTTCTTGTATACTAAATACTTTTTTTTCTTACGCAGAGGAGGAAAAATATAACTTCAAAGAGCGATTGTCATGAACTATTGTTTGCTTATTTTGCTCTTTGGGTCATAATGCCTATATTATAAAAAAAACATATTAAAATGTGATATTTTTTGACATTCTAGAGCACAAGTATATGTTATTTGGCTTATTTTTTATAAGACCAATTGGAAATTGTCCCCTTTTAATAAAAATATGTATTTATTATATTAATTTTAAAGTTAAAAAAGCTAATTTCGCTGTAGGATGAGTTAAAAGCGTCATAAAATCAACAATCTATATTTTTATTCATATTTTTTTGGTATAAATATACCTGATTGTCTGATATTAAAAAACATATGTAATTAATTTAGTCTTTAATATTTATCGAGCAGCTTACTATACCACGAAACTGTTTTTACCGTTTAGTTGCATTTTTTAATTTAAATTTGAAGATATGATTTGCATTTTGTAGTCAGATAGCAGCAAAATAAGCCCGATTACAGAAGCACCAGCATAAATTTAATAGCAACGTTAAAAACGTTCTCTCTATCGAATGCCTAAAGTGAATAAGAAACAGAACTATGCTATTTAGCTAATATAATTACAATGGCGCCTATGTAATCGGGCTTAATGTCATTCTTAAAACGTTTATTTCACTATTCTCTCTTTCTTCACAACGCTCACAGATTTTTTATTTTTTCACTACGGTGGTTTTGATCTACTACCCAACTGCATATGTATACGCTCAACTGCTGTCTTTGGCTATATTTTTAATTATAATTGACCAAAATTAATTTAAATGTTCTCAAAAAAATGTTCACAAAAATGTGGCACAAAAGCACTACGCCGCGTAAAAGGAAGGGTCTTAATGACCCTGCGCGGTGTTTGTACCTACTCACCTACCTCCCTGACCAGGAAACTTACTATCAAATGGTATTTTCTAACATGAATATGGGCACAATAGCTACAGCTACTAAGTTTTTCAGCAAACATTTGGCCACAGAATAAAAACCGGTGCACACAAAAAACAAATGAACAGGTTCATAATGACCCTTCCTCATCTTTGCCGTGTAGAAAATCAAACACGCGTGATTTAGGATTCGAAATGTAACATCCAATGTAATTTGAATAATATCATGGATGTATTTTAGGTATTACATCCATGAATAATATGTACTGTGACAATTACAAGGGTAAATCTTACGAATTTGACCCACTTACACTTTAAAATGTAAACGCCCAAGTATAAATGTCAAAGACAAAATAATGCCTACGACTACCAAAACAAATCTGTACAAAATTCCCACACAGAATATAATCCTACAGAAAATTACTGCGGATTTATTTTGGGCTTCGTTCCGTTTTTGTCCCACTCGCATTAAAATTCAAGTTTTCAATTGCCATTTCTATTGTAACTCTTTGTACGCCTGAAAATGTTTTTACAAAGCTTTCAGCACGAGCTTCATGTTTGTATTTTTTCTTGGGACCTGAAATAAACCAAATTTGCCCGAGGCTCTTGAAAAGCTCTAAACAAACTACGGACAAAGCTAGATTAATTTGCTGATCTTACAAAAACAAATACATTCGTTGTGATGCTTGTTAGGGCTTTATTTTGTTCAACGACATAAAAACAAAATGAAAAAGAAAGATTTTCACCGGTTAGTAACGGCTATAGTCTAGCCGGTCTTATTAGAATTTCATAGGGCAGGGCTATGTTCAGCAGTGAATACCTTACGGCTGACAATGAAGATAATGAATATTTATCGTATGGAATCAATAATATCACTATTGTAGAGAAACTAACCTTTTTGTTAGCTTCTCTACATTCAGACTCTTTCAACGATAACACTGCCAACTAACAATTCTAATTAGGAAATTTTTCAAATTCTTTTTGACAGGATCAGCGATCCTTGTTCTGTAAAATTCGGCAGTCTTGAGAGGGAAGTCATCTTAAAGACACCAGAGTGCATGTCTTGTAATTTTTTTTGAAAGTATGTGGTGATACTGTGTGATCTTAGATTGCGTGGACGAGTCCCGCAGTGAAAACGGCATGAGCGTCGGGTATCAGTCAGGGTGAGAGGCTCCGGTCCCTTTGACCTTGCTTTCAGCAGGATCTCATGTTTTGGGACCACTGACCCCTTACCCTTGAGCACCGGGCTGGCGCTGTCGACGAACCCTGTCGGCCGGTTTGGGCCGGCGCCTCCACCTCAAGCGACAGATCAGCACCGCAGGTGTCTTCACGCTAGCGCTCACCTAGCGCTACCCTGCTGGCGCCACACTATCGGCGGGTCCAGCTCAGCCTACACAAAATCCTCGGCCAGCCTCCAGCGTGGTTCTTTGAGTGCTACCCTCTCCCTTTTTTGGCTAACATTTTACGGACTCTTCGTTTCTCAAAATTCTTAACTCTCTCTCCGCTTCATGAAAACATTATATACCATAAGTGTAGTGTGTTATCTGTAGTGTAAATAAATGTTTAAATACTATGGTTAGTTTTCTATATTAATCTCCTTTCTCCGAACCGTTAGGAATCCTATTCACTAGGCAGGACTCTTTGGGTAGGTTCTCTGAAGTCTCGTAACTTGTGGTGTGGCAACCGGCTCCCCCGCTTGCCACATTACGGGTTCCTCTCTAATCCTCTCGTAACTTGTGGCACTGCAAACGGCTTCCCCGTTTGCAACATTACATTATGTACTGTACTATAACAGCCTTTTATTTTATAGTCCACTGCAGGACGTAGGCCTACCCACGAAGGGTGATTGGGCCATATCCACCCTGCTGGCCCAGTGCGGGTTGGTGTATTCACATATGCCATCGTATTTCTTCTACGTACGTATGCAGGTTGCCCCACGATGTTTTCCACCGAAAAGCCAGTGGTATGAAATTCCGTACATAAATTCCAAGGAATTCATTGATACGAGACCGGGATTTGAACCCACGACCTCACTATTGTAAGGCGGGTGTCATTACCACTAGACCACCATGGCTTAATACCATACTATATTTATCTCATATCTAGGAGATATTATCAGCTATGCATTTAGTAGGTTTACCCGGAAAGTGTTCCGTTCTTTTTTATTAGTTTTTTTTTCAGATTTCGATATGTAAGTCTTTTCTTAAATTTTTACATTACCACGTCGTACCTATACCGTTTACGCCACCATATTGAAAAAAATACAAACTAATTGTATTTTTTGTAATAATATTTCTTTTCCAACAGATTTACCAAAAAAGCGGGCACAAAAGAAATACATATAGTCTAACATATTTAATTTACAAGACACAGGTGCTACTTACGCGAAATTTTAAATTCGAAACAAGTCGTCACGAGATTTGAAATGGATTTGAAATTCTTGATGGAAAATTTTATTTCGTATATGACGAGTATACACCTGTGTGTTATTTTCTAAATACTAGTAGTTCTGCAAAGAGTAGGTAGACCTCGCGGCACTTCTCTCTGGATCTTTATAAGTCTATTATCTCGACTCGTAAACCGATTTCGTTCATATTAGCAAATATTGTTAGGATTTAGATACGAGTACTTAACGATCTTGCCAAATATTATCGAAAGCGGTTGATTAATAGAGCGGTAGTAAATTTTACCCCTCATTGAGGAAAACTCCAAAGAAGCCAACGACAAAAAAATGCATTGGTATATAAGTAAGACCTGTCTATCCATGTTGACGTTCATTGAAAAATACAACTAGAAGAAAATTAACACCCGGGCAGACGAAAGCAAAATGATCGAATTGAAACAGAGACTTTCGCTTCGATTCGTTCAAATATATGCGAAAACTGCGCTAGTATCTATCATCAAATAATATTAGATAGGTAGGTTGACACTGCGATATATGAGAATGATAAAACATGGTATCTTGTTAAAGTTCCTGTACAAACTAATTTCAAAAAATTTCGCAATGTATTAGAGATCACTATCTCAAAGAACTTTGCTATGAACTCTATTACATCAGTACAAAATAACGCAGTAGCACATCTTCATTGACCTTAATAATTGTAATGTTTCAATCTTATGAAATTATTGAACATAGGTAAAACTCAGTAGTATTTGTGGTATTTGGCTCAATATATGAGCATTCAGCGTAGCAATGCTAGCAGTACCTAAGCTGGGCGTGCTGCCAACTAAAGCCTACTAAAGCGAGCAGAGGGCATCTGATTGCTTTTTACGTAGTAGTATGTATTATAAGAGCTATATTTCACTGGGACACCATGGCGGTGAAACTAGTCGCCGCTACAAACAAAATTTAAACAGCTCTATATAGAGAGTTACTCACCTGCTAGGCCAGCATGCGACCACGAAAAGCCACGAAATGAACTCTTTTCGACGTGTAAAAAAGTGACAGATATATACTTTTCCATAACGCTGTCTCGTTCTGACACGTCGAAAGAAATATAACTACGTGCGCATCCTAGCCCAGCTGGTATCCGATTGGTTGCGCGACCAATTGGACGGCGCGACCAGCATCATTATTGTTATTCATGAGTCATCCAACCAAAATCAGATTTTGTATGGCAATATCATGCGAAAGAGAGGCGCGTCCCTGGTGCGGCGAGTGCGAGGGAGCGCCAATGGCTTGCTGGCCGCGCTCGCCGAGAGGCTAGACTGCCCGTATATACAGCACGCGTGTAGGTTACACCTTGCACACAGAGATGAAGTCGTAGCCAGAATTTATTAAATTTTAATGTTGCAAATTATGTAATCATTGTTGGATAATTTTGTTAGTAATTTTTAATGACACTTTTTAAATGTGTTTCCAAATCATTTTTATTGTATTTGTAATGTAATGTATTATGTATTTTTTAGGGTTCCGTACCTCAAAAGGAAAAAACGGAACCCTTATAGGATCACTTTGTTGTCCGTCTGTCCGTCCGTCCGTCTGTCAAGACCCATTTTCTCAGGAACGCGTGGAGGTATGAAGCTGAAATTTATATCAATTACTCAGGTCTACTGTCCCTTGAAGCTGTGAAAAAATCAAACTTCTAAGCCAACGCAATCAAAAGATACAGCCGTTTATGCCGCAAATTTTCGACACTTGCAAGGGAATCAAAACCTACAGGGTGCTTCCCGTGAACTCAGAATCTTGAAATTTGGTACGAAGCAACGTCTTATAGCATAGATAAAGGAAAAATTACGAAAACCATAAATTTTTAGTTACATCACATAATATTTTTTTTTTAATAATTTTAACCTTACTACCCATTTCCTCAAAACCTTGCAGGTTTGTACGGAACCCTCGGTGCGCGAGTCCGACTCGCACTTGGCCGGGTTTTTTTTTTAAATTCTTTAATGTTAAGTCTCTGATACTTGAATAAATGAATATTTAATTTAATATGATTATATTTTATTTTGTAACACAACAAAATTGTATGTTGTATGTTCCTAGAATATCAAGACATAAAATTCCTAAGTTAAATAATATGTCCATTACAATAATTTGGTTACACAAAATAAATTTAAAATATTATCTAGACGAATTCAATCACTACAAGATATTTTTGGAATAATATTTTCCAATGCAATAAAAACACAGTAAGTAGATCATAATTTAAGCCTATCCTGTAATGTCGATATGGCTTACTGTTCGACATTACAGGATAGGCTTAAATCATGATGTACTTACTGTGTTTTTATCAAAATCGCCATATAGCCAAATCAAATCTTGAGCTTGAATTACATACGTAAGTAAATCTCTTTAGAATCCTGTAGGAATAATCTTGTAACAAAAATTTCTGAATTTTCTACAGAACACTTACCCTCCGTGTAGATCTCAATTCTTTTGGTGGCGACACTTTGGCTCCCATTTCACATTTATGTTTATGATGAGATACCATTACTTTTTGTTCAGAAATAATTATTAGTTACATCGTGATTATCATAGTACATTTGTCTCTGAAAATGTTATCCAGTATTATATTAGTATGGCATGGTTCATCCATCAAAAATCTCAGCGCCTCGTAACGCTAACGCCATCTATTGGAGTATTGGTTAGGTAAATTGTACAATTACTTTGTAAATAGTACTAATTATCAATAATTTTCAGTTATTAGATTTTCCCCTATTTATATGCCCGATAGTCTACCTTGGTGCCAAATATCAAGATTCTAGGCCATCTGGAAGTGGGTTAGGTTTTTGATCTTTAAGTCAGTGAGTCAGCAAATCAGTCAACGAAACACGAGTTTTTAAACGTTAATATATCATTAACTGTTTGAGCAGAATTTACAAAACTTTGGATTCTTAATAAGCTAAGAGATTTTAATAAATGTGCCAATATGTATGTAGACTAAATAGTTTTCGAGTTGTGAGGGGGTCAAAAGTAGCTCCAAATGGTTCGTGTAATATTACACACGGCCGCTGCGTCGCCAGTTTTCTTTGAACACTTTGGCTGGACACGCTGCCGCGTGTCTAGATATGGTTTACTGTTTATAAATTTTACTATTTCTGTAGATAGCAAGCTCAGAGATAAACAGTAATTGAAATGTCAGAAGCATTCTTTGTATAACAGGATTAAGTAATATTTGTGTTGCAATATGTTCTGAGTAGGGACGTTGCTATCTGAGAAATACCCACGTACCTGTGAAAGGAAATACTTTTACAAAAGCAATGTGTATCATCATCACCATCATGACCATTAAATAACTCACTGCTGGGCAGTGGGCATAGCTATACACCTCTGTTCCTTGCGTGTAAATTGGTGTAAATAGTATCGAATAGAATTAATCGAATAAATTACTTTACTACATAGTATAAAACAAAGTTGCTTCCCACTGTCTGTCCCCATGAACTCTTCATGTCTTTAAAACTACTCAACGGATTTTGATGCGGTTTTTTTAATAGATAGAGTGATTCAAGAAGAAGGTTTACAATGTATAATACACCTGTGCGAAGCCGAGGCGGGTCGCTAGTAGAATATAATTTTATGAGTTACTCGTGATTTTGATTTTAATCACCACTAAATATTTCATTTCATTCATTTATAGATCAGAATAAAAACACTGACACAAATATACTCGTATCTAATAATTTTCCATTACATTATTTATATAAAAATAAGTGATTATTTGAAATAATAGTTTAACTATTGGTTTGTTAATTATATAGCGATGCTGGTGCAAATCAAATTTATATCATTTCAATAACTGCTAATTATTGAAATATCTAACCCAAATACATTTAACATATAAATACGCAGTTAAATAGTCTGTTCCTATATTAATTATTTATTTATTGGCATATTTTTTTTCTACGAAATTAGGATCTCAGCTCTGAAGACTTTTGAAATTCACAATTTACGTAATGATTTTAAGTTCTTTTTTTTAAACTCATAGATAAGTTTGATTGTATAGGACCGACACTATAGTGGTATTTCTGAGGAAATGCGTCTTTTTTAGGGTTCCGTACCTCAAAAGGAAAAAACGGAACCCTTATAGGATCACTTTGTTGTCCGTCTGTCCGTCTGTCAAGACCCTTTTTCTCAGGAACGCGTGGAGGTATGAAGCTGAAATTTATATAAATTACTCAGGTCTACTGTCCCTTGAAGCTGTGAAAAAATCAAACTTCTAAGCCAACGCAATCAAAAGATACAGCCGTTTATGCCGCAAATTTTCGACACTTGCAAGTACTCGCAAGGGAATCAAAACCTAAAGGGTACTTCCAGTCGACCTAGAATCTTGAAATTTGGCATGAAGCAACGTTTTATAGCACACATAAAGGAAAAATTCCGAAAACCTTAAATTTTTAGTTACATTACAAAATATATATTTTTTAATAAATATAAACTTATTACTTTTTTTGTCGTAATGAACGAACTTTGTAAACCTTGCAGGTTTGTACGGAACCCTCGGTGCGTGAGTCCGACTCGCACTTGGCCGGTTTTTTTGGACCAGACTCCGCTTACAGAAAGGGAACGTAGCAGCGGAGCCCGGTATCATTACCGTAGACAGTTGCTCTCTAGTCCTAATTTATTGTTTTTAAGCATTCGCAATTTGAAAACATTACTATTATTTACTACGGGACTAATCGCGCAATGAAATTACGGGATAAATAAATACCTCATCATCCCGACGTTTCGACCGAGTTGCATCAATCGTGGTCACGGGTAGACTGAGAGACTAATAAAAGTCTTAATTTATCTACTACTTCTTAACTTTTTATATCAATATCTATCCGCGATGGGACTCAATGTTTTATTGACAATATTAATTATTTTCACGTACTAAGGGGTAAATCGCTTTTTCCCGCTTTTAACGTGAAAGAGTAACAAACATCCATGCAACATACAACAACAACAACATACTCACAAACTTTCGCGTTTATAAAATTAGTAGGATAATTTCAACGCGCGATTAGTCCCGTACCTAATAGATAAAAATAATGTGTTCAAATCGCGAAAGTTACATACAGTAACATAAAGATATTATTTTAAAATCGCTTACTACGCTATTTATACGTATACGTTTGCAGAAGTTAAAGCTTACATATTCAATGCCCGCTCCTGTTCTCACTCTACCACGCAACAATTGAGCTTCAAAGCAAAGTTAAATGTTAAGTTAAATGGACATTCCTAATTGAACTCCCAAGACTATTGAATCCCAACAAAGTAAGTCTAAACAAAGCGTTAACATAAACAACAGTTTGCAATTTCCCGTTCTTCTAGACCAAAACGAAATATGATCCACCGGCGATCGGTTCGTTCCAAGCGTATCTATTTGTCTTGTTAGAGGAAATCTATTGGAAAAACGACAAACACGACGACCTCCTGACGGTGGGTAGGTAAACAACGAACTGATAAGATTTATTTGTTATTATTGTTTGTAAACCGGACGGCAAATAAAAATGACTTCGGAGGGGAGGAGATGAAAATGTACTCGACGAGATGATAGTATACGTTAACTGTATCAAATCGGCTCAGCCGTTTTTGAAAAATCATTCGAGCGAACCTTTCAAATTTTCTACACGATGGAAGTCATATTTTGCAAAAATTAGTTATCTAATCAAGTAGATAGTAAAATTTGCGCTTCACAATGTTAAACATCTTACCATACCCGTAGAGCTAGTAAAAAAAAGTTTTGCAGACTGAAAGACGCGTAGATTCATAATCATCATCATTACAGTGAAACCTGGATAAGAGAGAGTTGAAGGGACCGCCATCTAATTCTCTCTTATAGAGGTTTTTCACTTATCCAGGTTTCTCACTTATCCAGTTTCAGAAGTGGCTGCTCTCTCTTATAGAGGTTAAAAAATACGTGTAATTTGTATGTAGGTATCTACATGCGTGAAAAATGATAAATATGTTTATAAATAGTATTTAGGTACTAATTGTTCGGGTTGTGTTGATTAGAATTGAACATATAGATGATTTTATTTATTCATTCTAAAAGGCACTTATTAAAATTAGGAAAATTAGAAAAGTCGAATCTTTGTAATATTTCCATGTCCTAAGACCACAGAGACCGTGTAGGGTCTGTTGAATTTATTATTTTATAAAAGTTGGATTCTGATAAATCAAATTCATTGCGTATTTTATTTCGAGATTTTCCACTTTTGAACGCATTAAATACCAATCTTAAGCTTATCACTTAACGATTTATTTATTTATTTATTAACACCGAACCTTTCTCCTCAATTGATACTCAACTGTAGTAAGTTTAACCAATAAGATAGTGTAAACGCACATGTGGCTATTCCAAAAGAATGTGATACAAAAATAATGTTAGGTAGATGAAAGAAAAACACATAATAATTTTGAATAGAGCACTATCAATAAACAAGATAGTATAGACGCACGTGTGGCCATTCCAAAAAAATGCGATACAAAAACAATGTTACTTATTCCCACAAAATACAAAAAAAAAGAATTGAACACGTTCCGAAATCAACGGTAGTTATGTAGTTCCACGAAATTTAAGAATGGGTCATAATGTGCAGATGTTTCATTACCCTCAACTCTCGCTTATAGAGGTTCAGACAAGTAGTACTCTCAGTTATAGAGGTCCATGAGGGAAAAACGACTCTCTCTTATAGAGGTTTTGGTCTCTCACTTATAGAGGTAATTGATGGGTAAAATGACGGGACCTGGCAATTACTCTCACTTATAGAGGTTTCTCACTTATCCAGTTCTCAGTTAGCCAGGTTTGACTGTATTAGTTTAGTAATGACCTTTGCTCCACTGCTGACATAGGCTTCCCCTACGGATTTACAATGAGACCGGCTAAGAGCGGCCGAAGGATTCCTTTGATCATCAGATCATCGGTCCACATTTTTTATTTATTTTTTGTCTAGGGTGTAGCATACTTACATAGAAGATACCTATTTACTCGGCATTTGAAGACACCCATGTTGTACTTTAGCGGGAAGACCCATGCAAAGCTATGTGCCCTGCCTACTGCGACTTCAACTAGCTATTCTGCTAGGCTATGACGATTACTCCGGTTCTTCTACAAATCTCTTAATTTCTTATTCGATCCTGTAAAAAGACTCTGTGCTTAGCCCTCTACATTGCTATGTATCACGTTTCTATGTCATATGCAGATGTTAAGCAGATATGCGTGCTACAACCTAGACCGCATATCTGCTTAACATCAGGCAGTATGTGGTCAAACGCAAACCTATTCAGAATAAAAAAAAAAAAAAAAAAATATAAACAGACACGTAGCGCGAAGGTTAGTTTACGTCATTATGAGATTACTTAAAGTAAATAGTAAGTACACAGACATACATTGATTATGTATAGAATTATAGATGTAGGACCGTAACGAGGTACAATTTGATTTACATTCTCGTAACCAAGCAGTATACGAAATAAGATTAGTGGTACAGATTACCTCAGAAATGGTAAGGGTATTACTATTCCATCTCAGGGAATGTATGCGGTAGATACCAAGTTTCGTAATGCGATTTGTTAGAGGAAGCTATACCTAGTAGTACCAAATAATGTAATAACACTAAGAGTGAAGCAAATAGAACGAAGGTTTTGGAAGTAAAAGCTTCAGGCTTTCTGTGATTTTTTTAATAGTGAACGCTGCTGGATAGTCATGTTTTTAATGAGTGACTCTGTATCGGTTATTACATCATTATTATTGTCATCATCATTGGCGGCTTACAATAGTAACAAGTTACAAAAGTAAGCCGCCAATCCAAGTTTTTTTTTTATTTCGTATAGGTTTGCGTTTGACTACACACTGCCTGATGTTAAGCAGATATGCGGTCTAGGATGTAACACGCTTACCTAGAAGATACCTATTTACTCGGGATTTGAAGACACCTACATTGTACTTTAGATAAGATATGATAGAAGAAGCCAAGAATAAGCCCTGTTAAGAAACAGGACACCGCAGGGTTATAGACCTCTTCCCTATTTCAAATTTTTTTCCAGTCTTATCTAACTGATGCCTGACTCTGCAAATGGTATAATATGCTTTGTTTCATAATACTATTGTCCATACTTATAAAAAAAATAGCATCGTAAGAATGTTCAAGTTACGGAGAGTTTTTTTCTTATAAGTTTGAGTTTGACTACATACTGCCTGATGTTAAGCAGATATGTGTTTAAATTTAAGGGTAAATAAAGGTTATAAGGGTCTGGTTCCGCAAAATTTTAGTAGAATATGTACAGTTGCTAATGTATCCACGTTTCTTTCATTCGTTTCACCTCAATTCACTTCCATTAATCGCTGTTACTTATGTCGTCTTTCAAGCGATATGTATTTAAAAATGTTTTTTTTTTCTAATTTAAGCCAAATATACATACCTACGCGGTAAGGTTGGTTCAGAACAAGATGCGACCTAATACGACGTGACACATAAATGTAGTGGTTAAATATAAATTCTCTTTGGCGACACATGAAATGCTTGAAAGAATCAAATAGCTACGCTTAAAGCGTTACGCACGCCGCAAAAGGCATCGCATAGGTATTGAAAAGTACAATGTGAAGTGTGAATGGAAGGACCGATTTATTAATGTACAAAAAAAAGTACACATTAATTGAAAAATTGCTATAAAGTTTCGGTATCTTGAGTCGTCTCGCGACGTATTCATTCATTATCTCTCTGCGATATTAATGTTCTTGCTTAAGTACTATATAAAGTATTGTATTGCTATTCTATTTGAAAAAAATGCCCAGTGCGTTGGGTCGTGTCGCAATTTGGTCTAAAATCACCCGCAGGCACATAACTACTAACAAAAATCGCATGAATTCCCTGTCAAATACGACTCCGTATTTACAGCATAATATATTCCCTCAATAAATCAACCTCACAGCTTTCTAACCTCAATAGTATTCTTATTGATAATTAATAAGGTTCGTTATTTAACGAAACTCTCTGAATAAGAAACCGTTTCATTGAAATCAAGCAGGGATTGATGAGCCTCTCGATGTGCTCACGGTACAGTTGGTGCAGTAAGCTAAGTAGTTACTTTCAAGGCAGTTGCTGTCCTGGCTACGTCCTCAGCTGTCCAGCTGGAAGAATTAAATGTGCCTAAACGTAACAGAACGAGTTAAATTCTTATTTCTCTAATATATAGCTACGCTTGGCTTTAACTTCGATCAGAAATACAACTATTATTGTTGATCGAAAATAGTTATATGGATCAATTGTCATTTTATACTAACACAAACACAAACACAAAAACTTGGCCAAGTGCGAGTCTTATTCGCACACGAAGGATTCCGTACCGCCCCATTCCTCTCGCCGTTATTAATAGAGAGCAAAAAACTCCTGAAAAATCACGTTTGTTGTATGGGATCCCCCCATAAAAATTTATTTTATTATGTTTTTAGTGTTTGTTGTTATAGCGATATCAGAAATACATCATCTATGAAAATTTCAGCTGTCTAGCTATCACGGTTCATGAGATATAGCCTGGTGACAGACAGACAGACAGACGGACATCGGAGTCTTAGTAGTAGGGTCCCGTTTTTACCCTTTAGTTAAGGAACCCTAAAAATACACTTTTTTGCACTAAGAGTTCTCCGTTATGTTTTTTCAGCTTGGTACCTACATAGCCGCATACCTAATTATAGTAACTTTTTGAATACCACATAAAACCCGATAAGTGAGAAAAATGTACAATTATCTTAAAAAGAACCATGAAAAAACTGTACTGCAATGTGACTTCTTTACAGATTTTTGTATCAAGTTGATTAACCACTGCTACTTAGAAATCGCTTGACGACGCCCACACGGCCATCCGCCGGTTTATTGTAGAAATGAAAAGGGTATAAACTTTACTAACTTCGTTTCAATTAGGTTTTAAGGCCTCAGGAGTCATGTTTCTTTTACTGTTGTTTGAGTGGAAACGCCTACGTTTGAAAAAGTAATCTTAATTGAAAAATAATGATAAAATTTTCAGTAAAATTCATCATTTGAAGTTTTATTTTGTGGCGACATTAAAGTGAAACTTGTGTTAAGGTTTTTCACTCTTTTGTGAATTTGATATTAAATTAAGGTTTTCATTTGCTTTGATTATTTTATGTAAACAAATTTAAAAATGTGTTGTCATATTTACTTTCTAAACTTTTTAGTAATTAAGAACTGAACTTGAGAGGCATGTTTTTATTAGATTAACATTGCTCTTATAACTTTTAATGTCTCCCCGAAGCAAGGGGTCTCAGGGGGAGAGTATACTTGTATCTAACGTGTACGTACTCGTATAAAACAAATTATACCTTAATTTCTCTATGTTTAGCTTACACACATGGCATTTAATTTAACATTGTTTTTTCCCAGGACGACTAGCATTCGTGACACGAAACACGACATATTTATATTTAGTTCTTGATTGTACCAAACAATAAGCCATAATGTTATAAAAATATGTCTTTTTCGACGCGATATAAAGACTCGATAAGTGTTCAAAATGTCCCGTATGGTAAAGGCTCAAGATCGATTTTTACTTTAGGTATACAACTTTTTTTTTGTACTCTGTTTTCTGTCCATCCAAAGGTAGCCTGGAAGAAATCGCTTAAGGCGACAATGCCGCCCTTGTACTCGTACTACCAAATTTTAAGAATATTATGTACTTACTTTGTTATTTAAGCTGTTTTTGGTGTACAATAAAGTTATATTGTATTGTATTACTCATTTTATGCTTCTAATTGTCGTATCACCGTTTCATAATACTTAGTATGTTTTACCCGCCAAAAATTCAACAACACCATCCCATACCATATTTCTTAATTTACTATCACATCTTATAACAAGGCACTATAAAAGCAAGGAGCCCTCACCCCAATATTATCAGAGGCGTAAAAACGTGTAGGTGTCAACATCTCAGCGCGTAAAGCACTGAATTTATTCCCTATAAACGTGTGGAGGAAAACAACAATGTTAGGGGAGTACTATCGAAAGCATCTTTAGTGGCATCCGAACTCTTATTTGTACGGGGACGTGTATCTAGTAGATTTGTAAATAGTTTTTTTCGTCTAATCTATTTGGCCAGTGTTACAGAAGCGTTTTGCGCGGCGTGCAGCGTCAAAATACTATGTAATGTGTATCTAAGAAATGCTTTTTCGAAAATGCTTTCATGAGTCGCGTACTTAGATGACGTAGATCTACATCATTATAATATCTTCGAACCATAACCTATAAGGTGAAATAGGCATTGGTTATATCGCGTTTACTTCGTTGTTCGTTGAAATTGTTTATAAAGATATTTTTAAAACATAAACTCTTCATCAACACTAGAGTTTGGGAATTCCCGACAATGTTAAAGTCCCGGGAATACACGGTCATCGAGACTTTGCTTTGCTTCGAGAATCAGCTGTTCCATACAAAGTTACAACTCGGAATTGACAAAATGTATGAAACAGCTAATTTTTTTTCAAATTCTGGTTGTCCCCATAATATAAGTTGTTCATAATGATGGTCTGGATCATCTCTTTTCGATTGAGTCAGTCATCAGTTTTGGATAATCCTGTATATTGTGAACACCCATGCTTATGAAAAATAAGTTACTCTACATAAACCGCAAGTTAAGAAACAAAGCGGCGAAATTTTCAATTTTCTAAGTAAACAGAATTCATTTTTCAATAATTTTTTCACAGATATATTTCTTTGAACTATTTCATTATTGATACCAACCCCAATATTCCAGCTAGTGCGATAATTAAGCAAGCATCCGCTAATACTGTTTTATGTAGAACTGCGGTCAGTATCAATTATTCTTCAACCTAACAGAAATGGCGCTACATTCAATTACCTATTTGAAAAAAAAAGATTGCATAAAATGTTGACGATCTTGTCTCGTTTAGAGTCTCGACTCGAAATTCCCGGGACTCGAGACAACTATAATTACGAAAATTCCCAAACCCTAACCACCACGTTTCTCTCGTATATAAAATTATAATCTTTGGCGTAATTCATCCACCCTTAGCATGTATTGTGTTCAAATTTATACAAAAAAATGTTCGTGTGTTGAATAAGTGACCACTTTGTTACTTTTAAAAAATACTTGGTATCAATAACCAACATGAAACATAGTTTTCGTCAAATATGTTTGACGTTATCCAAAGACACTAGCATCCCAGAAAAAGCGCGCGGTTCCACTGACACGACAGTCTAAAGTCCAGAAGAAGACGTTGTGACGCCATCAACACGTATAATTATTTTTTGTTTCAACTCCAGATCAAAACTAATACTCGTACCTATCTTTGAGTAAAAAAGGGAGGACTAAATAGGGATGTTAACACTAATCACAAAGTAATGTTTAGTGTTAATTTTATGATAGTTCGTATTATTAGAATATCGAAAATTAGATTTTTATAATTTTATACATCTTAATATAATATAATAAATCTTAATATATCTTAAATTTACTAAAAATGTTTTTAAATGATTTATTTATAATATGTTGTCACGTGAACACACCAATATGAGCGTATTACGTCACTAAACTGCAAAACAAGCTGTCAAAGACTGTTTACTTCTCTGCATTTTCTAAAATAGTTTGCCACAGAGTAACTTATCTTTTGCGGTTAGTGACGTGTCATTTCAGTCACGTGACAGTTTTGAGTATTTTAGCGGGAAAATTCAAAATTACTCTATTTTTGTATATTTTCTCGTCGAAAATACTTTTTTTTTTTTTTTGTGCTAAACAAGAGTCAATCTTCAAAATAAAAGCAATTCCGAATTACTATTAGCATCCTTATTAAACCTTTTTACTCTAGATAATTTAATTTCAATAATAAATATCAATTGGAAATGACAGAACGAAAGAAAAAACATTAAGATAATATTTAGGATTTAATATAAGCAGTATATTTAAGATTATTAAATACATTAGGCGACCGGCTTTATAATTACGCCCTGGTTTTTTAACGACCTTCGTTGGCTTGGCGAGTTATTCTTAATAAAAGTGCTTAAAATATTGACGTTTTTTCTAAGTAAATAAAACAAAAAAGTTGACACAATCAAATAAAACTTAGGTAAGTAAATTTTTACAACATTTTTTTTTAAATTTACTGATTCTTACATGCTTGATTTTATCATTACATAATATGAAAATGCCGTTTTAATTATCTGAAAACAAAAATTAAATTCCTATTAAATACTTAACCCATGTATCTGTTAATTAACCAGTTGTTGTAACTTTTATAAATCACAATCCTAGAATTTGCGTCATTATCGGTATTTTTCCTACAGATAAGTACTTTTATTTAGAAAAACAAATTTTTGCGGTTTGTAATTTATGTTGTGATTATTTTCTAAAACGAAGCAATCTTATAGTTTCTCAGTTTTATACGTAATTGTGAAAATTGCCAATCAAATAATGCAGTTTTTTTTTTATTTAGATAAAAAAACTGCATACTATACATGAAAAATACGGGGCAAGTGCCTATATTAACTACCACTAAATAAAAGATATAAATAATCTAAAACTACTAACATAAACTACTACTACATAATAAGCAATTGGATCATTCACAGACCCTTGAAGGTCTAAAGATAAATAAATAAATATAAAGCTTGTAACGTCTATTTCAGAGCAAAATTTAAAAAGTAAACCTAATAATACTTACGTTTAATGCTGGTCGCATTCCAGTCTCAATGTTAAATGCAGCCTCAAACTTTAAAGGAGGTTGGACTTGGTTTAAAAGCACTAATACCAATTTTTGATTAGATAAATTCATCTTTTCCCATTTGAGACCATACACCAGATCTGAGATATCATCAGCCTGTTTTGAAAAAAAAAATATATCTCTATACTTAGATTTCGTTTTCGATACAAGGGAACATAATTATATGGGTTAATTAACACTAGAGTACAAGCGCCCACTTTTTTTACACCAGTACACGCGTGGCTTACTATGGTAGGCCTTTTTGAAATTGCTCTAAGTAAGTATTAATAGTAAAAATGAATTAAAATTCAATTGAAATGATGTAGTTATACATTTAAAAATATTATCTAAAAAAATAGATTTTTTTTATATAACTGAAAGGCATTCAGAATTGAAAGGCAATCAAACAAAAATATACGAAACTAGCGTAAGTTTTTAAGTTTCGCGTGAAAATTATTTATTACTCTTAGATCCACATTTTACATAGAAGTGACGTCACTAAACTCTCAAATTCTGTTACGTTTTATTTTTGTCATTTTACTATTGAGAAAAATATGTGTGTCAAATATTTTTAATATTTACTGGTAGGTAACTAACGGACCATTTCTTAAACATCTTATCTACTCGTACCCTGTCAACCTTTTTCATTAATAAAAAAATATTAGATTTATTACAACAAGTGGAGGTACATACAAACAATAATCTTAAAAATACGATGCTGTAAAAGGTCGCAAAAATACCTTTTAAAATAGGTATTTAAACCTAACACTAGATCTCATAGGAGCCTATAAATAGCAGGGTATTATTTTCTATTGGTCCTTTGACTTTGTTTTTAGTTAATTAACTTTTCTATGGCGAAAGTGCCTTATTAACCACAACAACTTTGAATTTTGTTGTAGTTAATATTGCAGTTAATATATGTAGTTAATGCTTTGTTAACCGTCTAAAGTAACCTAAATTAATTAATGAGAGTAGTGGGACTTCTATACTTCTTGTTGCCCAGACTTGCGTACCTGTATGTACTTATCTTGGTAACCGGAACCCACAAGTATGAGTCAGCACAGTCGAAGTGTTAAATTAAACAAATAGATAACAAAGTAAGTACTTACTACTATACGAACGTTTTCAAGTGTCAATGATAACATCATCATGATTCCCATGTATATTGGAATCAAAAGCCCGTAAGAAATTATTGTTACTATATCCTAAAAAAACAAAAGTAGGTAAATTTAAACTTATGGAGATAAAAAAACAGTAAGTAAATGTTTAGGGATTGATGGGTAATGATGTACATTTTTTTTATGAAAATAGGTCGGTATAGGAAAATTTTAGTTTTTTTCTAAAAGAAAAAGGAAATATTTGTAAACTATTGAACTACAATATTGCATGTATACGCTAAAGGCTTGCTTGCGAATAACAATAGTTTAGAAGAATCTGAGCTAAAATTCCAGTAGTCTTCGTAGATTGTAGCTCTCTTCAACATTTCAGTCTATGATCACATTCTTAAAATAATTAATTATTACTTACATCTTTAGAAGTAAGAATTTGATACAAAAAGAGACCGCCACCGACTAAATTGTGTAAGTAAATACTTGCTACATTAAGCCCAAAAGCTGCCTCTGCCATTTTCAAACTCCTGCAATCATTAAATTTCATATTCTTTAAAGTTCTCTTGCGAAATAGACATCGCCGTTGTTGTAAAAATGTGAAAAAAAAATTGGTTGTCTGTAAAGTCGGTTTACTGACGATAGTTGAACGTGACAACGTATGTCGAACGCTGCCGAACGCAAAGGCCGATTGTGCTTCTTTGTCTCGCTCGTTCCGCGTTCTCGCTTGCACTTCAAGCCTTACATGGAACGCCTCAAAGCGAGGTAACGCCGCATGCGTCATGTTTTTTCGTGCGTGGCAGCCGGCTCTATCGAATTATAAGACGTTGTCACGTCAATAAAAACAACAACTATTAGAGAAGAAAGCCACCTTGCAACATAATTAAACTAAACAAAAGCCTAATAAGACCAGTAAAATCGATTATTATTTTATTTATCAACAATTAGGTAAGCTGTACACAAAATTCACTTCGGACACAATACATACCTACAGTAGTTATATCAATGACTGAACAAGCTTTTAACAGAAAATAACACATCATAGAATCGTAAATTAAAAAAAAAAAATAGGCAAACGATTCAAAATACATTATCATTATATCACTCGTAGTTCATTGGAGTGAACTAGTGAAGTGCAATGGTGCTCTACTAGTTTACGCTAGTGAATTACAAATAATTGAACCAATAAATAAAAACATACACATTATGTAAGAATATGTAGAAGAAAATATACATGAAATTATATGCATCGAGTCACACAGTTTTTACAAAAGCTTTCTAGTCATTCACAAAGCACTACTTACTGTTTTATAAATGTATAGTAACGGCTTAATTCCATAATATTATTTTTGACTTCTTTCTGTGCCATATTTTCAGTAAGCATGGTCTTTATACGATACTTCAAAATATAAATATGGCCAATAATGTGGTACATAAAGGTTAAATTGAACGAGTCAAACAAAGCTATCACCATTATTGCAATGAACCCGCAGTAAAGCATAATAACTTGCATCAGAACCCAATTGGTGAAATTATATTCATAATCGAATGGTAGCCAAAAGTGAACGAGGGATTCAAGTCTTTCCGTTAAGTTGTTAAATGATTCATGGGTTTGAAAGTTGTGAACGACTGTCACTAATTCGAAACCAGTGCAACATGCGGTACAAAGAGTTAGATAGTAGTAGAAAGACCAACGCGTCATTTTTTCCACGGCTAGCAAAGTCTGTAAAGAGAAAAAGTAAATTATCAGTGAGAATAGTCAGTATAACTATTCTATTTTTTTTTCGTATAGGTCTACGTTTGACTACACACTGCCTGATGTTAAACAAGTATGCGGTCTATATTCAAATTAACTTAATTTTGGTTAGATGCTTCCTAATTTTTATTTTTCTTTGTTACCTTTTTTACGTATTCCTCTTGATTTATTATGAAATAATTGTAAAGATGTATTTTCGACATAAAATTTTCCATTGCTGTTTTATATCCCTTAGTTTGAGCGGTGGTAGCTTTGATCTAAAATATTTTAAATTATGATTAAAAAATCTAATTTTCTGAATAATTGCTAAAAAGTTAGTAAGTTCCTTTTTAGCCCTGTCAGTTTTTATTTAAGCCGCCTGAAGGCCTCTGACATGGCAAAACGGTTAAAACAACCGGAGCCTACAATTTAACGTGTCGGCCGAGTTCAGTTGTAAATGCCACCCGCGGTCACCCATCCGAAGACTGACCGTGCTGAACGTTGCTTAACTTTGATGATTGCTAACAAACACCTAGTCAAACTACGTTATGAGTGCTACTATTGCTATGTGTAATGTTAATGGATATTAAAAAAACTGTAGAACTCCATACAATTGCAATTAAGTACTGATTAAACACTCGGTTACGAAATTTCAACGCAAAAGTTTTTTTATTAGTCTGATCAGAGATTCCGTGAATCTCCAAGGAAATAGTATTTCATTGGATAGGTAGGTGTAAAATAAAGACCACACTTACAGACTACCGACTTACCGCAGCCACCAAAGATATTAGTATAATTGTACACATAATCAATATTGACATAAATTCATGTTGTCCGTAGTTAAGATATAAGTAAATAAACTCAGAAGCCGTTCCAACAGGAAGTCCAGCATAAGTAACTATACGTTGAGCTCGATACAACCTGTTTTTTGGCAATTCGAACCAATGCCAAAGTTGAGTATTGAACGCAAACATACCCATAAGAAAAGCTAATAATTTGTAAAATAATTGTTCTTTGGGATGTTTTCTGAAACAATGAAAATCGACTTTAATTTGTGTTTTACCAACACACGAATTAAAATAAACAAAGCGATATTGTAGGATTATTCTAGTAAATAAACAGCTAAATAAACTAATGTAATATAATTTTAAAGAATAATATTTAAAAAAATCGAATTAGTACATCTCGCTATTACTAGACATGTTTTTAATCTTTTATGAAACGAAAACTGTTTTTGATTGTTTCAGAACGCTTTTCCAGCTACAAATGTTCACAGAACTTGATATACTTACGTATAAACGACAACCCATTGTTAAATATTGTTTGTATCCATTGCCTTTTGAATCTGATGGACTCTATATACCTAACTACCTAATAAACGGATAAAAAATGAGTTAATCACTAACATAGTATGGGTGAATTAAGCAAAATTAATCTAAGTCGGGTCCGAATTCGATTCCTAGTCGAACAGCTGTTTAAAAGTCAAATTTAAATACATACTTTTGGTTTGAAGTTTAAATAATCCAACAAAAACATTTTAATGTGAAATGTAGCCAAGGCTAGACCACAGTTCCCACTTATTAAAGTTATCAGATCTCACGTAAAGCCAAGCTTCTAACTCAGCACGCCTTAAGTCTACAAATATTTACTCCACAAACTCTTCAATTTATGTAATTTGGCCGTTTCAAGAAGAACTATTTATATGACAGAATTAATGAACAGTTAATTAATTAATGAATAATTAAACTTCACTTTACGCCCATGCGCAGTTAACGAAAAAGCCAAGCCCGATAGTCTATCTTGATGCCAAATATCAAGTTTCTAGGTCATCTGGAAGAAGGTTAGGTTTTTGATCTATAAGTGAGAGAGTGAATCAGTCAATGTAATCCCGGTTTTTAAACGTTAATATATCATTAACTTTTTAAATAATATTCATGAAATTTTGTATTCTATACAAGCTAAAAAACTTTGATAGATATGCCAAATTTCATTTATTTCAGCTAAATAGTTTTCGAGTTATCAAAGAGTCATAAGTTGCTCAAAATGATTCGTATAATATTTCACACTGCTGCTGCGTCGCCTTTTTCTTTGTCTTGGCTGGACACGCTGCCGAGTGTCTAAATAGTCGTATGTTAACGTAGCTACCTTGAAGAGAGAAAACAAAATGATTGGCTTGCGACTTGCGACCAAACTGCGAAGTAGTTTATTTTTTATTTAAAAATATATTTACTCAAAAATAAAAATATGATACTCATGTATATTTTGGCAGTTGTACAATGGATACTGGTAACATTGATTAAGCGAACTTGTAGACTCGTATAATAAGAGGTCAGGAAAGTTCTTTTAAGTTACTAATGATATTGTTATTTCCCTTGTTATTTTTTGCTAGCATATAATTTGTATTCATAGTAAAGCAAATAAAGTTGCTCTTCAATTTCTTTACCTATAGATATCGATTGTTTACTAATTGGTCGAACAAATTAGTTGTCTAACTTTTGTAACCTATTTAGTAGGTTATGGGTTATGATATTTCGTACTTACGCATGTTTTATATCTATTTAGTCTTATAAAACAAACAGTTATTTGGTGTTATCGTAAATAAATGTAATGTAGAGGTAAATGATTTTTAAATACTTACATACCATTGATATGTATTAGCTCAAGTAATTGTTATCTTTGAGATGTACGATTGATTGTTTAGGACACATATGATGCGACTTCGATTCTACCTAACATTTTAAACCTATCAAGGGCAAAAAATGCCCTTGATAGGTTGTTAGCTAGTTGCTAATAGCCTTGTATAGTTTAAGCTGAACATCAGGCGAATTAACTACTCAACGGAGCACTGTTGGCCGCAAACAATACGGCAAGTGCAATAATCTGTTTAGGAACAAAGCGCGTCACGAACGGGCACTGTGACGATGGCTTAGCAATGGCATTCGGCGCAAATACAGAGTGGAGTAAGCCTTACAATGACAGTATGGGTGTCACTTGACACTATGGAATTCTTGAAGCTACATAGTTTTTAACAGACTACCAAATAGGTGGAGGTTCTATGTTCGTCTGTATGTTTTTTATGTGTTTGTTCATCGATAACTTCGCCAATTGTGAACCGGGATTGATATCGGGAGGCAAGTCAAAAAAAGAATAACAACAAAATCGGGGGATACAGTTTGGTGTTGCAACTTCAGATCTATCATTTCCATCCTAAATTCTATTACACCGTTGAATAGCTAAAGCTGACGCTAAGTTTAGTGAGAACTGTGACGCTTCGCGTGGAGATGAGGGGGAATCCCCGCCATTTTGAGGTATATTGCTTACGTAAACGTATTCACGTACAACACGTGGCCGTGTTTATAACACTGCCACACCACATTTTTTTAATACAAGTTTTTCTACATGGAATCATATTTATACAACAATAAATCAGTGAATTACTAAGTATTGCGTTCTATACAGAATTTTCAACCTACGATTTTGAACAAAACCAACAGTGCTCTTTGTCTGTCCTTACTGAAAAGAGGAGAAATACCCACGGCTTCACAGACACCAGTATCGGGTTTTAGTTTCTAGTCAGCGGCTTCGCCAACAATAGTCCGACTTCAATCCATTTTCGAACACAAATCTCCCGTGGAAGTTGACTTTGCTCGAATATCAGCCGAAATCTGCGGATCGTGTTTTCGGAATTACTTCCGTTGTAGATTCCTCTGTTGATGGATCTCGTATTGCCTTTTCAATTTCACGTATTGTTATATTTTTGCGATATGGTCGTAGATTGGAAAACTCGTTTGATTTTTGTTTTAGGAAAAGCATAATTTGCGCAATTTGAAAAAGGATTTGAAATATTTTTTGAAAATAAAAGAGACCTCTAGTTTCGTTGTATTTTGTTATCCAGGTAATGTAAAACAAAAGATATATTCAATTTTTAACCGACTTCCAAAAATGAAGAGGTTCTATGTTTGTCTATATTATGTATTTTTTATGTAAGTATGTTCAGTGATATTTTCGCCAATTGTGAACCGAATCAAAAAAATCTTTTTTATTTCGAAAGGGTATACTCCCGAATCAGCTAAGCGATTTTCGAAAAAATCAACAATTGATGTATACAATAATAATTGTACATCAATTGTACATCAATTCGAGCGAACTATTCGAATTTTGAACACAATGGAAGTCGGTTTTGGCATTTTTTGCGAAAAATAATTACATTTTTAGTTTGTTTGCAGTAAATAGCTGACAAAACACATCAAATTAATGCTTATCAAGTCTATCCGATTTTTTATACGAGTATACCGTTACATTTTTTTTACTACAATTTCATTTAGCTCAAAATATTATCTCGACACTCAAGCCTGTATAACTCTTACATTATTATTCACCTTATTAAGAGTTACATTTTTGAAACCTACCAATAACACGTAAAGTAATTAAATTAATTATCCATCGCCGATGTAACAAGCCAGCAAAAGTGTAAACTGCAAAACAATCGCTCATTCAATACACATGCAAACGATCAAATAGTCTAGTGCGGACAGATATTTATATACCACTAGATTTTGCCCGCGGCTTCGCCCGCATGATATTTCGAGGCCGTACCTTACCACCCTTAATAAAGGAGGTGGAAAAAAAAACCAAAAAAAATCGATTTGACATTTGTTTGATTTGACAGTTCTTCTTTGACATTTCTTGTAGCGCACGCTAGAATAGCTCGCAGATGGCAGAATTTTTCCTACTTATTTAAAATTTACGCAATATCATTATTTTATAGCCTATGTGTTATTCTGATGTATAAGTTATCTTATTGCAAAGTTTCATCTCAATCCGTTCTGTAGTTTTTGCGTGAAAGAGTAACAAACATCCATACATCCATCCATCCTTACAAACTTTCACGTTTAAAATATTAGTAGGATATACTCGTACCTATCAACAATTTACTTAGAAAATAATTAAAATAGATACCCTATATTGCCCTTCATGATTTGCGTTCCTTTCTTAAGCCCATAAGGCTTGAAAGGAACGCAATTCTCTAATTATCGTTCCAAATCGAATTGGACAGATACACAAGACCGATGTCACATCTAGCCTTGTGTTATTGTTGCTTTGATCTGTATTATCTCAAAAGGTAATTACTTAAGCCAATTAAGCAAAGCCAAACAGGGCCTACAGAAACGATGGGAACAAACACGACACGACGTATGTGCTATTGTTTAGGTAAAGCGAAATGAGGATCCGCGTGAATCAGAGCATGAACATAACACAAGTATCAAGTATTTACTTAATGATTAAATTAATCAGCAATTTGCGCAGACAATTATAGGACTCGCTTCGTGGATATACTGTTTTTAGGCATATTATTAAATGCGACTAATATAGTGTGTAGTCCACGCTTTATGTTAGAAAACAACAATTTTTTTATTTTTTTTGGTATTATTAGGCACAGTTTACAGAGTGATTACACATAAAGCTTAACTACACTAAACATAATAGTAATTGGCGGTCAAAGTGGCGGATTTATCACTCAACAACTTTTGTTAGGCATACGAAAAATGTATGAAGAGGTAAATTTCTCGTATACAATGCTCTTCATTGCATACACGTTAGAGGCAAAGTAGTCGTGCTATAAAATGTGTTCAAGGAGATAAGCAGAAAGTAGGTCGTCCTAAAATACAATACTGAGGAAAGTTTTTATATTATTACAACGGTTCAATTAAATGAAAGTAAAATTTAAATCTTACGCTTTTGTACTAAAACAAATAAAACTGGTAAAAAACATTTTTAAATTAAACGGTTGCATTTACTAAAAGCTAAAAAATAATAACTCAGAAATAAAATCGAGGGGCTTTCGTCTGGAAGATTTCATTATGTAGGTAGTTGTAGGTACGTTGCGCCCCACGATTTTAGTACATAAACCGCGTTTAATTTAAAAAAGTTTTTTACCAGGTTCATTTTTGTGTTTTTAGTTTTTGTTTTGTTACCAATACCTATGTCCTACATGAAAAGCATTTTCATTTGATACGCATATTAAAGGGGTTGTGTAAAAAAATGTAATCTGCCATGTTGTGGCGGTGGTCATCTTGTTTTTTACGTCAATACGGAATAAAAAAAATATTGTCATCAAAGCGAAAAGTGGGCATCAAATATCATATCAATCTGTCCACGGGAAGAGGGTCAAATTTCATTTACTAGATTTAACCCAAAATACGGTGAAGTGAAGTTAAATAAAACCGTTTCAAAATACCTAGTTTCTTTTCAAAATGTCAGCTAAAAATACGGAGCAACTTAGACTTCGATCAATTAATCAAAAAGAGCCACCAAAGCACTAACATAATGCAGACTAAGAATCCTTTCGCTCCGCCAAACATGCGTTCACAGAACCATAACTTTTTGCTGCCGAATCTGTCAACACAGAAAGATTTAGTACTGTTTTCACTCCACTGCGATGTTAGTGTAATGATATTGGATTGGACAAGGGACGGACGGCCTGATAGATAAGATCGCGGGCTACTCTTATTAGTAGACTTAGACGAGGACAATTAGACTAATGAAAGCTGGGCATAGCGGCATAGCATCCCAGGGATCTGATTCCAATAGGACGTGGTCATCTGATAAGACATACATCTGTGCGAGGTTGACATCAAAACAATGAAGCTTGCTTGTCTTTGGAGGTGGAATGGGAGTTATCTGTTTTATATCTTTTCTTTTGACGTCTCTTATTAGCAAAGCTTTTAGTTTTACTTTCGCTTTATCTTCGAAAATGTATTAAGGTTGATTGTGTGAACAAATTGAGAGAGAAAAAATCGATGAAAGTCATGAAAATATATTTATAGTTCGACTCACAAATGTTTTGGAATATTTATATTATGTAACAGCAAAGATTTAACAAAACGGCTTTGGAAATCATCCTTTATTGTATTAACTGGTAAAACGTCTATCTTTCAGTTTGAGACCGCATTGACATGGTCAAAGTTTGGTCAGAGTATACCAATTTAACGATTATTTGAACTCTCTAATGTTTGCAGAATTAGGTAAATTTAGTCAGATGTCTAGCTACTAAATCATTGTAATGCTATTGATACTTTGCAGCTTTGTTCTAGAGGTACATTTACCTATCTACCTAATGTTTTGTGTTATGATTGATAACTACATTTTAATATAAATGTTCATTTAATGAGGAATATTTATAAATGTAGGTATTGCACTAGAATAAAAAAAATCTTAGTAATTTGTTTCTATTTGTGGGTGTAGCTATAAGTATTGTATACAAGTCTCAGCATTTTCATGAATGAAATATTTTAAGTAAATAGCTGAACACTCGAACCTTTTACAGACTATGTCAATAATGACTTATGAAGTTATGAGATTTCTAATAGGGAAAGTTGAATTTACTAGTATTCAAATATCTGCCCTAACATAAAATGTCTATCAGATTCACTACTTTTAGTTATCAACTCAAAGCAATTACGTAGTTAGTATTAATATCTGCTTATATTAGTTTTGCAAAAGAGTCAATAACTGGAGCTCGCAGACATTTCCGATAGTTCTATTACTAAAGTTTTAATGACACTCCGTCCGAGCGTACAATTTAATTTCATACAAAACATAAAGGTAGCTACGAAACGAGTCATTACTGCCTAGGTGTATTGCAGCCCGATTTTGCCTCACAGGCAACGATCAGATCACGACTGAAAATATTGTTATTCTTTATTGTTTTTGTGACTTGGTCGTAAACTGTTCTACATTAATCTTGTAGAGTTTGAATATATACGTTATACATTTTGAGTTCCTCTCTCAGAATTATTTCGTGGCTAAATTGGACGGAAATTATTAATTTTTAATAAAAATAATAATAAAACATGCTCATGTACAAACATGTTGTGAGTATTTTTTTCTACGTTATACGCTTACGTCATTCGTAAAAAATGCCTAAACAATTCTAAAGGACATGATTGTGTTGAAAATTTGCAAATATCAGCCGGGATTTGTGTCTATGTAAGTCCATATAACTGTCCATTATAACTGTTAAACAGGTGAACGGATTTTAATCCAAAGATCAATAAAATTTGCACAAGGGGAAAATATTAATTAATGTCAATATTTTAGATAGATCATGAATTCCGCTGAAATTTTAAGCACCTAATTCTACGTCATATAGTTATCGCTTTAATCCGTGAATAGGATGAAATAGTAATCGATTGAACACTGAGTACTGATTCAGTATTTAGACATTGTTGCAAGCATGTAAACACTCATCTGTTAGTAGGTACAGACAACTCACTCTTGGCTGAATTCGTTCAAGCCTATATCTCATATAGGCTTCCGAAGATTCAGTTAAAGAGATGTGCCACAAGGTCTACTTAAAATATATTATTCAAAAATCGAAGCATGTAAACACTCATCAGTTAGTAGGTACAGTCAAAAACAGTTTCCTCGACGGCGACGAGGGAGCAGGCGCCCTCTCGGATTCAATTACACTCGCGCCCGATGAAATTGAGTTGTGTCTGTTTATAGCTCGCCTGAAATCACCCTATTACCTGGTTGCAGAACTTACGGACGTTGCGTGTTCAGAACTCTACTTTTAACTAAATGTACTCAGCATTTTTAGCAATTGTAGTTGGCAGTTTTTGACTGACGTTACCAATATTAATAACTAATTAAATAATTGTACTAAGCATTTTTACGCACGTTAGAGAGATGCCAGACTGGCAGTGTCGACGCGACGCGATGCCGCGGCGACGTCGCGGCGACACCGCGACGACCAGTGTTGCCTTAGACAATGATGACATCTAGACTGTTAGCGAAAAAAAAAAGTTTTAGGGAGAACCATACAACCTTAAGCTGAAGATGAGTCTTTTATATACATTCTGATTTTGTGTGATCCAACTGCGAAACCAGATCGTGTGTAACGTCAGCGGTCCAACTTTTTCCTTGCTAACTCTTACTAATATTTTAAATCAGAAAGTGTATTTTCGTGTGTCGATTGACCACATATAGAGAAATACTGTGGTCATTCGATAAAATCTGAAAGAGATGCTTTGATTTAATATGGCACGCGTTAGAAAATGACTCAAAAATATCTCACAACCCAATCGAGTATGGACTCGTGTGATTCGTCACGACGAGTGTCACAGTAACAGCTGTCCAATCCAAGTGACAGCTGTCAAATTTCAAAGTGATTTATCTCGGTTATTATCGATTCTAGATCATTGATGTCTTCAGAAAAGTGATAGAGCTCGACGAGATCTACATTTCGAATGACAGCTGTCAAACTTCAAAGTGATTTATCTCGGTTATTATCGACTCTAGACTACTGCTGTCTTTACATAAGTGATAGAGCTCGACACGATCTACATATGATCTTTCAGCTGATCCATGCATTTTATTAAAAGTTACGACTTTTTGGTTGGTACAGCTTTTTTTTTATTATGTTTCGGGGTTGGTCCCATAGTAGAAGTGCATAATGATAAGTAGACATACTTTCATAATAGTATGAGTAGGTTTTCATAACAGTATCAAACAAATCATGAGGCATATTATGTTAGATTCAACTAAAATGTTTTCACATAAATTACAACAACCTATTCATATTTCAGATGATGGAAAAAGCGATTCTTTAGTCGATAGAGCACGTTTGTCTATTACACTAGCGTTAGAATTTTTATCACAAAACATTTTTTTCTGAACAAGCAAACGAGATACAAATTACAGAGCAGCTCCAGTGCCAACAAAGGCTTCGGAAGATATAAATTATTCAAGTCCCAGTCACGAAAAAGTGTTTGCTATTGTGTAAAAAATCTGTTGTCGCTCTATCGCGTGCTAAAGTTAGACTATTGCTGAGTAGATTGGGACTTTGAAAAATTCTACAACTTTCCTTTAAATCGACCATTAATTTTGCTGGAATTTTGAGCTAGGCGCTCATTCTGCGCTGTCTGGTTACATTTTGAATAAGTGAATAGGATGAATAGTAACCATTTCAATAGAATCGTTCATTTATCATTGGTTTTCTTTTATATTACTCGGTCTGAACTACCTATAGGTTAGTTTGGTGTTAAGTTTAGTAAATTTACAAATATACCTATACGGTCTTTATTGATTGACACCAGTGCTATAATGTAGAAGCAATACTCAAAAAAAAATTTGAATATGTCTGATAATTTTTTGACGTAGTGACTATGGTGAATAGTGGCACTGACCAACGGATTTGTCTATAATTAGGTAAATTTGACCTCTCTTGGGAGCTCCGGGATCTTCAAGGGAACGCACGGGTATCTAGTATCTAGGTTTGTACGGTCGTCAACAAAAACGGTGCCACACACGTTTTCGTCCTCCGCGGGCTCGTTTGAATGAATGGCAAGAGCCCCATCTCTAACCATTAACGAGCCAGGTGTCTTTTACCTGAGTCTGGATTTTGGGTTTTTAGGTTATTTTTGTGCTAAGTGAAATAATTTCTCCACTTTTATTATTCACGATCGTTCCCGTAACAAAATAGGCCGTCATTTTCAACCGCAAACGAAACGTAACCAAAGCCGGTAAAAATTGCTAAAATTAGGAGTAATTCCGGACGTGGCAGGCAGAGAGCTTGTAAATAATAAAACAACCAGCGAAATAAAGCACTATAAACTATTCAAAACCATTTCAAGCTCTCACGTATCTGTTACGGTTTGGCGGTCCTTGGATAGGCCGTTTCACGGGATAAACAGCTTTATACGTATGTACTTTAGGGTTCAGGTCCCGTGGGATCGATTTGCATTCCGCAATCAGGTGAGCGACGAGGGTTGAGGATTCACTCTTCAACAATGCCGAGTTTGCTGCTGACTGATTTAGGAGAACGCAGCGCAGGAAAAGAAATTACTATTGTTTCTTACAGTTTCTTATTGTCTTTGGCCCTTTGGCGTAGGGACGGTCTTTGAGTGTGCGCAATTGACGGTAGAGCAAGTCCATAGAGCCTCGGTTTAAAGTGTTATAGTTAAAGTAAAATCTTCAGGTAAATTTAGTTACTTATAGGAATTTAGCTGTGAGTTGACTGTGTCAAAATATGGAGGTTTGTATGACGCACGTAAAGTTTCTTATTTTTTGTTACTGTTCCAATAATGAGAAATCAAAAGCGATGCAATTACTTTCAATATTTTCTAATGGAATCTTCAATGGAGCAAATAAATCATTGCTTTAAGCTTTGAGCGATTGGGAGGTAAATGTAGCATTTTTAGAAAGACATTTATTTCACAAGTTATAGACATTAAGACATTATATTTTACAAGCTTTTATTTAACTTGCTATGGATGTACGTACCTATGAATGTATGTAAGTTCGGGTGAAATATTGCCAGGTAAATTTCATCAATTTCCCGGTTTCCGATTGAGCTGAAATTTTGGACGCATATGTATATCAATGCAATAATATGGTACCATGGAGCTGATCTGATGATAGAGTCGGAAGGTGGGCATAGGAACTCCTTTACCAAACAATATGGACCCGTCGTGTTTGGGCTCGTTTTATTTGTCTTGGTTAGCACTCTGCTGCTACATGGTATCTAGGATCTCAAAAGCTTGTATTTTTAAAAAGTTATATTTTTGATATAATTTATTATAAGTTATACTTGCTGTTTATTGACTTATCTATACGAAGAAAAGTTAAAATATTTCTAACATATCTTACATTTAGTTGTTCATTTTACCAATTGATGCATAGATATGCACTCTTGTACAATGAGTTCGTACTATATTATCTAAGCTAAGATAAACAATAATTAATTTATCTCTCACAAAATACGTTTTTAAAAACTACACACTAACTTGTTTTTTCTATTGATATTTTCTCACAAAGAAAAAAACTTTACTCAAATCTTTTTACTTTAAACATTACATCGCAGACGCAAAGATTTATTTGACCTCATTTAATTTAAGGGCATATTTTCACTTAATCCGCAAAAGATGGTTCACAAAAGGCATTTGCAGACTAGTTCTTCAATGGGGAACCCCAACGCAATTAATTTTGAAAGGTTTCATAATCTGGAGATGAGTCTATGCCAAATTGGATATCCATTTACCTCTAGGTCAGATCTCTATTCACTCTTTAATCTAAGGTTTTTGTTAACTAGACTTGTCTAGAGGCGACTTTTGTGAAGTAATTTAAAAGATATTTGAAGAATAATTTAAGACAAATATTTATTATCATTATTAAAAGTTCATACCTAATTTTTAATGATTGTCAATTTTAATGCTATATTTTCTTATGTTTTTAAAAGGTTCCGTGATAACGTTGTGTTTGTCTGTCTGTATGTCTATCCCCATACTACAAAGTTTCATACCTCGCACATTTATGAACCAAATCGTATGAAATGCGATATTTAGAAATTATTAATTTAAACCGTTTGCGTGGTCATCATCTTTATTTTAATTTAACTTTAATTCATTTATCAGACGGGTGCAAGTTACTAGTATCGATTTACCTGTCAACACCTTGCCTACCCAAGAGTTGTGACGGAAAAAAAATTGTCGTCAACCTAACGTTTGCATATTCTATAGGCTTCATACTTTTGACTGGTATGGAATATTAATCATATTCTGGACTGAAAATTTTTGGACAACCCATTTGCATTATAATATTTATTGACATAATATTTAGTTGAATATAAAATACTTTTCATCCATTTACCAACTCGGCGAAGGTCGTTCTATATCGGGATCTTAGAGTGTGTTGGTAATAACGTGAATTTTATTAGTAAGTTAGTCGTTTAGCTTCTAAAATATAGCTAAAACTAAAAGAATTTAATTATATTTATATATTGTTAGGGGTAACCACCGCAATTAGTAGTGCTAACACTGCTAACCCACGATCTAAAAATCCCACAATACATGAAAAAGCACCCTTTCAATGGATATAAAATAAACCAAAATAGTTTACTAAAGTAAACAAGTACATCAATTTAGTATGTGTTGACGCAGCTTTGAAAAAATTGACAATGAATTTCGAGAAATCATAAAATTTTATCGGTCTTTCATTTTCATCCATTTCTATTTATAAACTTTATTTTTATTGTATTTTATACTAGAAATATCAACACGAACTAACATGATTTTATTTTATTTTCAGAGTTGCACAAAGATAATGTAATGTGCTCTCGTACAGAGCAGAATTATTGTGCTCAGGGTTTTATAAACTTTATTTTTATTGTATTTTATACTAGAAATATCAACACGAACTAACATGATTTTATTTTATTTTCAGAGTTGCACAAAGATAATGTAATGTGCTCTCGTACAGAGCAGAATTATTGTGCTCAGGGTTGCCAACTATTATAACTAGGTAGTTACACTCCAGAATTTCATTATTTAAATTTTTATGATCCAAAGTCAGTAATATTCATTGAAATTATTAATGTACAGAATGTCTCTGACCTGGATCTGAATTTTGTTGTCAAGTTACGCACTTGCATAAAAATAGCCACAAATTTCAGAAAACTTAATGCTATTGCGGAATGCTCGTATTGACTGATTTGTTTTCTTCTTTTTTGTTACTTGGAATACAGTCGAAACTTTATTTTAGACAATTTTATACATTTTTAACCGACTTCGCTCATTATGAACCGAATCAAAAAAATATTTTTTTGTACGAAATCGAGGTGGTCCCATTTAAATTTTATCGAAATCGGCTGAGCCGTTTTTGAAAAATCAACAATGTAACTATTGTATACATCAATTCGAGCGAACTACTCGAATTTCGTACGCGACGGTAGTAGGTTTTGCCATTTTGCAAAAAATAATTTATTTTTTCGTTTTCAGCCCAATCAAATTCCATCAATAATGGTTCAACATAATTAATGTGTTTTTAATCGGCTGTTATATTTATGTTTATGTCCAGAATTCATAATGTAGTATTATAATATTTTGTTATCCATGCAAAACAATCAAGTATCTAGTTTAACGGCCAGAAACTGTTATAGGCCAATTTTATTATGAAGCTGAATTCCAAGAAATGAAGTGCCAACCCTATTTTCAGTACATTCTGAGAATGTTTTCTCGTGTCGCATCCGCCGATGGGTGTATTGATAAACGAGCGTTCTTGTCGCGACACGCATACAAATATTGTCGCAAATTTATCATATTTAACGCCCATGTGGAGCGGCCCGATGTGTGCTAAGATGACACTTAGATTTTAGATAAAAGCGTAGTGTCGTGCTTGAGATGTTATATTCAGTTACGTACGTATATAAATCCGTGTTACGCTTACATAAAACAGCGTAAAGATACGTGGTTCTACGCCACCTTTGCGAAGTTTTTGTCTTTTCTTTTTGAAAGAAATATTTCAGTCAGCACGGAGATTGAAAAATAACCTTTATTTTTGCTGTACTATGAAAAATAGTATAAGAATAAGAATATATTTATTTACCATAATAACATTTGACAAAAACATGCACAAAAGATAAAAATAACTCAAAATTGAATTCAGAAGGTAGCTCACTGTAGATAGGTACGCTGTTGACAATTATTTTACAAAGTAATAAAAGAATGGCAAATGCCTGGTGTGGGATGCCACGTGTATCAGCACTGTGGCTGCCTGTCACCTGAGTCGTTCCATCCACTCCCCATTGGCGGCTGCTGAGGACGCTGCCTGTAAGAAGCGTCATAAATATGCGGCTTTGGAGGCGCAATGCCTTTTTGTGCCCATCGCTGTTGAGACTGGGCGCTTGGGGGACCGAGGCCAAGGTGTTGATCTGACGGATTGGCCAGCGGATTAAGGAAAATTGTGGTGACCCCCGCTCCAGCTGTTTCCTGGAGCAAAGGTTGGCCACTGCGATTAAACGGGGTAATGCAGCCAGTGTTTTAGGGACCTTGACCCTGGGAACAATTAGGGGCGGTTTTACATTTATGTTTTGACATTATTGTATTGACTTTTGATTTTGTAAAATTAAACATCTAATATTTAAAAGTAGGAATTAAAAATAATTATTTAGATATTTTATTTATTTACGTTAAGCTGACCTGACTGACTGACCCGTTTCTTCCGGACTATTTAATCAGCTACCTTGGAAGTCCAGTTCTTCCTTTATGTGTCCAACTCGTCACATCACCAAATGCAATACCTAAGCGAAAGATAACGGTCACGGCTCAGTATATGCTGACTCAAACTTCTTGTCAGTATTGGGTTTTGCGCAGCTTGTAGCTAACATCACAGCCGCCAAAAAGTTTGATTCGGCCTAAAGTGTAGCTTAATTATTACTTATGGTTAAATAACTAATACCTATATCATTTCTTATCAGTGTACATTAAGAAGTAAGGCGTGGGCACAAGTATAGACACGGAAATAATATCTAACAGTATTCCGTCTTCATACAAACGGTCGGAACGCGAATCATAGCTACGCGCCTCGGAGTTTGGTATGCTCTCGGTATGCTAGTCAGTCGCGGTGCGCCGTAGTGACGAACGAACATGTGGATTTGTAACTAGTACCTAAGTGATCGATTTATGTTTTCAGGGTTTCTCGTTTTACTACGGAACCCTAAAAACACCAAAGTAACCCAATAACTTCAGCAGTTTTGTTTTATTGAACGGTTCCTTTTTCATTCAAAACGAATTTTTTTTTTGTAATGAATGTAATTATTTTACATCATAATAGATAGAAACTAGAAAGAAACTCAAGTTGGTAAAGAGTAAGTAGATGAAATTAAAATACTGAAGGGCAGCTCTAGCGCGCATCGAATCGGCATTTTTAACCGACTTCCAAAAAGAAGGAGATCCTATCTAAGCTCGTCTGTATGTATTTTTTTCTTTTTTTGTGTATGTTCATCGATAATTCCACCAATTATGAATCGAATCGAAAAAGTATTTTTTAGTTTGAAAGGATATACTCCCGAAACTGTCCCGATTAAATTTTACAGATATCGGCTGAGCCGTTTTTGAAAAATCTACAGTAATGTAAACAATTCGAGGGAAATATTCGAATTTTGTACACGATGGAAGGCGGTTTTACCATTTTTTTTTTTGCGAAAAATTACTTTACAATACAATACAATATATCTTTATTTTCACACCAGTATAACAAAAAAGCTTAGACTAGAAAATAATAAACAATCTGGTAGAATAATGGGCGGCCTTATCGCCTGCAGCGATTTCTTCCAGGAAACCTAAATGAAATAACTTTAAAGTAAAATGTTGATGCGGTCGGTGCTACACAATAGCATAAACATACATACATAACCTACAATACATGATAAAAAATAATAATCACTATTACTACTATTCTCTTACATTCCAAATTGATGCTAGCGCGGGATACGTGCTGCGTGGCCACGTGCCGCTGTAGATATCTATAAATCGATATATGTATCTATCTATATATCTCTATATCTATTCTATATCTATATATATATAAAAATGAATCGTGGTCATTAGTCTCGCTAAAACTCGAGAACGGCTGAACCGATTTGGCAAATTTTGGTCTTGAAATATTTGTGGAAGTTAAGGGAAGGTTTAAACGGTGAGAAATTTTATAACAGTTGCGAGAAAAATAACAACAACATGGATTTCATTTTCCCATACAACATTTTCCGGCATGTACAAAATGTCATTGACACTTGACAGATGGTGAGATGAAGTTCAGCGGGACCGCTAGTTACGTATATATTTCAAGGACAGGACCAAGTCACACTACTGTTAGATACCATTACCGTGGTATAGATATCTTATTCTATTTCAATGCGTGGGTACTGGGTATACTTAGAAAAAATAAAGCTTACAAGGGCGAGCTTGCTTCTGACAGACAATAATAGATTTATGCGACAATCAACATTTCTTTGTAAGGATACGTACTTAGAAAAGGCACTCGCTGTCTATCTATTGCCTTTTATAAATAAAGGCTCTAGATTAAAGTATGTATGTACTTAGATAACCATACCAGTAAATACATTCATTATTTAGTAAATGATGGATAACGTAGTTGGTGGCACAGTTATTAATGTTTTAAATTAATCGTTTTTCCTGTACTGTAATTGTGATATTGTTTGTTGTCCCTATTAAATAAAATAAAATGAATGCGTTATAAAAACAATGGAGAAAGTATCACTTGTAGAACTAAAATGCATTTACTTGATTCGTGCATAAGATTTACCTACATGCGGTTGATTGAATCCACCGGTTCCGAACTAGTTAAAAACTGAAAAACTGTGTTTCGGATACCGTTGGCTGCTTCCGAAAATTATACACAATTAGAATAGGTATTATATGAATTTAATTTTTGTTTAAAATTAAATAAGTAGGTACATTCTTAGAGATTGCATCTAAAACTATGAACATAGGGAATTAAGAGTGTTCACTATTTTTTTTTGGTTTACTTTTTATCATCAAAAAAAATATTGAAGACACATTTTTTTTGACCGACGAACCGAACCGTATTACTCAATTCGACGCGTATATATACTTTTTTTAAATGTATAACCACGCATAACTTTTTTCATAGTAGTCCGATTTCAATATTTTTTTTTTTGGAAAGAGTATACTTTGAAATTGGTCCCATTAAAATTTTATTGAAATCGGCTGTGCCATTTTTGATAAATCATCAATAATGTGAAAAATGCTACATCGATCCGTGCGAAACATTCGCGAATTCTGTACACGGGTGAAGTCGGTCATGCTATTTTTTGCAAAAAATAATTATTAACGATAGAACATGTCACTCAAAGCAATCTATCATCACTTATCGTACTTTATTTAAAGGTATCCATGCTACCAAATCTAAAAATATATCAAGAGCCTCACATTTTTAGAGTACATAAATTTTCCAAAACGTTAAGTACCTACCTAAATAACTTCAAAGAGTCAAAAGACTTTGTTGACGCTCCTCGAAAGAAACTCAGAGGAAGTTATAAAACAGTTTCAACTTCGCGTCGCCTAATTTTAAATAACTGACAAAGGAATGTTCAGGCTGTCGCATAACCTTATCCTGTAAAATATTTTACAGCGTTCTAAAGGGGCGTTATCGGAGGACCAAACTCTCATGAGGGTTGACGAGCTCTCCCTATAAAATTTTGCATGAATTCCAGTCGTTCCAGATAAGTCTGGCGATGCCGCCAATCTGTCTGCTATTCGCTTTCAATACAGCATATCCCAGTTTGAGATATTTTCCACTATTTCACTGCTATTTACCCGACTGCGCGACGCAAAGGAGTGGTAATGTGTTTATCAGCCTATGTGTTTGTGGCGGCGCATGATATGTTTGTATGTTCCTTTGAAGCACTATACAGACCAAACGCCTGGGCCGATTTCTATGATTCATACGTCAATTGATTTCTCTTAGTCCGGCGAGTGTCATTAAAGACATGCCGTTGGTGAAAATTCAATATGGCGACTATGAAAATGAAAAAAAAAATTAAAGTTAACAAACTATTTCAAGTAGGGTATCGGTTAAATAAGTATTACATTTTTTTTAAATTATTTTATTTAAGATGTTATTTTCGTAGTACGCGTGGTTACGCGCGGTGGCGTGGCTTTCGTGGCGGTTTACGCGCTGGATGCAGGCTGCGTCCAGCCTGCTTTATTGAAAATCCAGAAGATACCTATGTTCAGCAGTGGCCGTCCTACGGCTGATGTAAGGATGGATTTTCGTGGTGCAGCTAACCGTCTTACTAAAACAATATACACTTTGAACACTTAATATATTTCGCTACATTAAACAGTGTCTAAACCAAACCGTGTTTATTTAAATCTTTCGTGGGAAGACGATTTTTTCAACAACGGTAGATTTGGATTTTTTGTTGCACATACTGATTATTTCACTTATTTTAACTGTTTATTGAGAAACAAATGATTCAACTACCTACTTCTTTCTATCAAGGTGTTTAAAGTTACTTACCTGCAACAAAGTATAGGTACAATATTAGGTACTCTTTCAGCACTAGTATGCTAAATGCTGCAGCAAAAAGATTCAGACATATAAATAACACCTAAATTGTTTTATAGGTCAAATCAAATATTTTGTAATTGAGGAAGATTTAGTACATTCTCTCCTCAAAGAGAACATAGTCCAATATAAAATTATAATGGTATTTTTAATGTGATAAATACAATAGCTTTGTCTATTTGTCTCGTAAATTGAAATAGATAGTCACATAAACACAATTATCCTTATTATCAAACATAATGTAACAGAAAATTAAACATTCACTATAATTTTATGGTTGTCAAGTTCGGTCCCCAATGAGGAATACTTTTTGTTTATCTTGGTTGGTTGTGCTCGCTGCTCCCAATGGATATTATTTTTCCATGTTCTGTCAGCTAGGATATTAGCGAAAATGTTCTTTTATTTATTTATATTTAAAGCTTGGTTTGGTTCCAAGAAAGTCTTGTGTACCAAAAGGCAAAACTATCGTTGTTGAACTTAGAGCAAATATTACAGAGCCACAGTCCCAAAGTGAAAGTGGTAAAAAAAGTCCGAGCGCCGTCATACATACCGACTTTGATATTAAATTAAATTATTCACAATTACCCTTTTTTCGAATCTCGACGTTATGTCATCTAATTGGTGCTTGTAACTTGCACTTTGGCATCGCGCGGCGTTGTAGTCGGCTTGCAATCGCCTTACAACTAACTAAATAGCCACTACGTAGCTTGGGCAGAGGTTTGGTTCGGACACTTTTTTTACACGATTGTAACTCTATATATATTTGCTCGAAGTTGTTGAAATTTAAAAGTCATTTAAATAACTAGTAATGGTAGTTTTATCTCTCTGCATTTTCAACATCATATATGTTTGTTAAATCGTAGTTATGACTTATACTACTTTAGTATAGCTGTGTGCAGATAAGTAGTACGTTTATCGGAATAGTTTTGCTCTTGTGTATCCTCCTCCTTGAGTCGAATTCCTCATGTCTGAGGGTCGTGACCACCACCTCCCAAAAGCTTCTCTTTAACAATCCTGCGCCATCGACCTCTATCCTCGGCGGCGTGGAGCGCCTCGTAAACTGACGTGTCCAGCGTGGTGCGGATCTGATCGGACCAACGCATCGGGCTCCGACCTCGTGACCGCCTGCCGTCGACTTTCCCCGTAACCATTAGCTTTTCTAAGTTGTCTCCGTCCTTCCTAGCTATATGGCCAAAATACTCAAGAACACGTCTAAGGCAGATGGTCGAGAGTCTATCCGTGACCCTGAGCTGTTTAAGAATTGATACGTTGGTCCGATGAGCTGTCCATGGTATTCTAAGCATCTTCCTCCAGCACCACATCTCAAAAGCATCAATTCTTCTACGGTCCGCTGCTTTTAGGGTCCAGGTCTCCGCGCCATAAAGAAAAATAGAGAAGACCAGAGTCTGGACCAGTCTCATCTTCGTTTTCAGACTTATCCCTCTATTCTTCCAGATCTTATCGAGCTGAGACATAGCATTCTTCGCCATCCCGATACGTCTTCGGACATCACGCTCGCAGGAGCCATTGCTACTGATGTTGGAGCCAAGATAGAGGAAATCGTCGACAGTTTCTAAATTGGGTATTCCACTAAAGTTCAGTACCTTCGCTCGATCTACTACCATGACTTTTGTCTTAGACCGGTTAATAGAGAGCCCTAGGTTGTTACTGATCTGCTCCATTCTATTAAGTAGATTAACCATTTCAGATTCGTCTGCAGCTAGAAGTGTCGTGTCATCAGCGTAGCGGAGGTTTGTAATTTTGACACCGCCTATGCTCACGCCTCCATCCCAGTTGTCACACGTATGACGCATTATAACCTCTCCATATGCATTGAATAAGATGGGAGACGCAATGCAGCCCTGACGAACACCTTTGCCAAAACAGAAAGGCTGTGACTCCACTTCATCAACCCTGACCACACCCTCACTACTATGGTAAAGAGCTTGAAGTATCGCTGTCAGATGCCTCGGTACGCCCAATGCAGTGAGAACCTCCCATAAGCAGTCCCAGCTAACGCAGTCAAACGCTTTGCTGTAGTCCACAAAACACAAGATAACCGGCACATTATACTCGTAAGCTTTCTCAATTAGCTGTCTTACATTGAGTATTTGTTCACGTGTGCCCTTACCCTTAACAAAACCGGCCTGCTCCTGAGGAATTTGCTGATCCAGATAGTGGCGGATACGGTTGTTAAGGATATGGAGCAGGACTTTGCTTGCATGGGATATGATGGCTAAGGTGCGATAGTTGTCGCATTGTTTAGTCGAGCCCTTCTTGTGGAGCGGTAGAATAATCGACTTCGTCCAGTCTTTCGGCCACTCACCACTAGCCCAAACCTTATTGCAGATGGTATGTAACACATCGACACCTCTATCACCTAAGGCCTTTAGAATCTCAGCTGATATCGCATCAGAACCCGGTGCTTTTTTAGTCTTGAGGGCGCCAAGTGCCGCGACGATCTCGGAACGAAGAATGTCAGGTTCCCTGTCCAGGTCACTGTTGAATGCGAAGCCGCTACGTGCACTCTGTGTGGGGTCCACATACAATTCTCCGCAGTATGTTCGCCATCTTTCTGCGATTTCGTCGAGCTGGTGCAAGAGTCGACCATCGGCATCTTCGATCACCCATGATTTAGGTTTGAACTTCTTGGTAAGCAGCCGAACTTTCTTAAAGAGGTCAGCAGTTTGATATTTGAGGGAGTGGTTTTCAATGTCTTGGCATATATCATTGATGTAACTGTTTTTGTCTTCTTTGCAACATGCATCAATGGTTTTACAGAGACGATCGTATTCTCTCCTCACCTCAGGATTCTGCAATCCCTTGATTTTTAGGTCTTTCCTACGCTGCGTGAGCTCTTGTGTATACTGTTTTTTAAAACAACAATGCGCAAAATAGACGCTGCTTTGGATGACATAAAGCCACAAAATTTTGGAATGGCGAGCAAACAAGACCACCTAGTCGGTGAGCATCCTACGCTGTGTATGCCCCGGTCCACACTGGTTTCCGTTTTACCGGTCCGTTTTACGGATACTCTAAATGTACCAGAATACGTAAGGTATCAGAAACATATACAAGCAGTGGTTGTCTAGTGGTAACGACGCCTGCCTTACAATCGTGAGGTCGTGGGTTCAAATCCCGGTCCCGTACCAATGAGCTCTTTGGAATTTATTTACGGAATGTCACACCACTGGCTTTTCGGCGAAGGAAAACATCGTGAGGCAACCTGCATATGTCCGTAGAAGAAATCCACCAACCCGCACTAGGCCAGCGTGGTGCATATGGTCCAATCACCCTTCGGGGGTAGGCCTACGTCCTGCAGTGGACTATTAAAAAACCTGGTAAAGTACGGTAGGTATAAGAATTGTGTCATGTGTGAAGTCGCTCATACAACTCTATAAGCCATCGATGAAGAAAATCGTATCCGATAAAATAGAACAGTAAAACGGATAGCATGTGTGAAGAGGCTGTAAGATGTCTATTGTTCGCCGCATTTACAATGCTGTCAAGACCGCAGGAACACGCTGGATGCAAGCCGCTTCTAACCGGTCTTATTGAAAATACAAAAGAAAATTTGTAACTGTTTAAAAACTTTAACTTAAAATTTCTAGGACTATCAGCTTTAGTGCTACGTACAGAGAACCATCAAAAATTTATCATCATCATTTGCCAACTATCCAGATGTTTGTGTCCTCAAAATTTCTGGATGTGAATGCACCATCGCTGTACCTTTGTATCTTTCAGGTCAAAAACTTTCATTTGAACCAAGAAACATCCGTTGTACGTTTACCTACATATGCTTAGCGATACATTATAGATCTAAGTATGTTACATAAGTATTTAGTTTACCTATTTATTTTCGTCGTTAAAGCTCTGCTCTTTAGCTGATAATCGGCTAGGTACGAGTAGGACTCGCGCACGAAGGGTTCCGTACTGCATGGGAGCCCCCTCAAATATTTATTTTATTTTAATCTAATCATTTATTTTTAAATTGAATACAATATTAAATATTCTGTGAATATTTCAAGCGTACCTGTTACCATTATTATAATAGAGCGAAAAACTATTAAAAATTCAGGTTTGTTGTATGGGAGCCCCCCTTTAATATCAATTTTATTCTGTTTCTAGTATTTGTTGCAATAGCGGCAAAAAAATACATAATCTGTAAAAAAATTCAGCTTTCTAGCTATAATGGTTCATGAGATACAGCCTTGAGACAGACAGACAGACGGACAGCGGAGTCTTAGTAATAGGGTCCCGTTTTTGCCCTTTGGGTACGGAACCCTAATAAAGAGCGTCTTGTACAAAAAAGAAAAATACTTATATCCATCATTTTGGTCGTGAAAGCTTTGCTCTCCAGCCGATAAAAGAACGTCTTGTAAAAAAGAGATAAATATGTATATCACTAAAAATCCTATAACTTAAAATTGGTATACTTTCTGATGACAATGATTTATTCATTTCAGTAACGATAAACATATCAAATATATTCCGTTTGCATACGAGCTCTATAATATTTGAGTGGTATAACATATCTACATGGACTATAAAGTTAATAAGCATACATCGGTTTACGACTGCCAAGCGACACCGCGGGCGGCGCCTGAATAAACATGAATCATAAATGTTTATGGCATTCGAACTCCATTTACCTTTTGTTGCATGAATATGATGATAATTATTGTCAGTTCAATAGCTTCAGTTCAGGTGCAGTTCACTCAAAATCAGATGAATTTGTCATAATTGTGAATTTGTCTGCAGCGAATGTCAATACAATGGATGTAGTTACGTAATTTAGTTGTCCTCTGATGAATAACTGAATTAATTTCTGAAGACTAAGAACCATGTATCTATTTTTCATTGTAATGGCTATATTGAATTAAGAATTAACATTTTTGCGAGTGAATTTTAAGAGCAACAGGGAATTGTGAAGTGATTCCTATAATCCTCAAAGTGACGGGAATAACGTTTTGAAATTTTTTGAATTACTTCAAATGGTCTAAATATAATCACAATGGCTTTTTTACCTTTTGAATTTTGCATCAATTGACAAAAAAATCTTTAAAATGTTGAAGTTCAGCTTCGAAAAGATGAAGATGCATATACCTCGCGTCACCTAAAAAGAACGCTGGATCTTCAAACTGCGCACAAGGAAATTTAACTCGTATTACATACGTAATAGGAGTTAAATATCCTAGTACGCAACTTTATTTGTAGCAAGGAAATTTAACTCCTATCACGTAAGCAATAGGAGTTAAATTTCGTTGTGGGCAGTTTGAAGCTCCAGCGTTCTTTTTAGGTGACGCGAGGTATCAGTGGCGTAGCGTGCCTAGGCGGGGCCCCGTATAAAACATTGTTTGGGGGCCCTTATGAAGGGTAAAGATTTATCACAGAAGAAAAAAAAAAAGACGTGTGGCACTTAGGGACTGCCACGGTAAAGCTATTGCATAAATACCTATACACCTATATACTTTCTCATAAACAGCTGCTTATGTATTCGTCCGATTTCGAAGCAGCTCGTCTCGATTCGTGCGAGTTTCGTAGAGTCGTACAATACGTCTAATCGCACACAACGCCGTGTCGAAGACTGCCGAACTGAAACGACGTTAGACGAAGCACGGCCTTCAAGCCACACCACCTTGCCCGTCGGAGTGGGGAGCGTGAGGTTTTTTCGTTACGGAATTTCTGGATTCGGTCCCCGCGCTCAAGGCCCGCGATAGAAGCTATGTAATAGCTTAAAATGTTTGCATAAAATTAAAAGAAATATTTATTTGATCATAATTATCTGTTACTTTTTTCCAAAATTTTAACAAACAATCCAATGTAAATATACATTTTCCTTGCCTTTATTTCGGCAAACTTATTTCTTAAATCTACTAGTACTACTAAACCAGCAGAACAATTGTTTGTATTGTATTACAATGTAATGCACAATTAAATAAAAGAAAATTGTTTTTTTTTATAAATTTTTGCTTACTCACGCCGGGGGCCCTTGTGGCCCGGGGCCCCGTATAATTGATACGGCATATACGGCGGTAGCTACGCCCCTGCGAGGTATATATTACTACTTGTTTAAGACCTAGAACCTATACGAAAAATTTTGACTTCTTGATGTTATACAATACAAAAAAGAAACCTACATTAAAACAATCATGTACATTTGATACTTACAATAAACGATTCCCAAACAATTAGACGAAACACATTTAGGTTGTTTACCCAAAACTCAGTGAAACGTGGCGTTATAAGCCGTTGAAAAACCGTGATTACCGAACAAACTAAGTATAGGCACCAACTGTTTGTCTTGTTTCATTACCGTCATCCGAAAGCTTACTAACTCAGTTAGACTCGGCGCAATTTACCCTTTTCATCGCTAATAAACCGGTTTGTCGCCAAAACAAGCGGTACATTAATAATCATATCAGTTAACTTTGATAATGTAAGCAATCATGAGTTCCAGTGTCTCCAAAATCCGTGCTGTGGTTTGCTAAGAGATCGATGCCTCAACGCGCGTGATCCGAATTCTGGGATCCGCGATAACGCTTCTCGAATAAGATTTGAATATGAATGGAATATTAATGAAAAGTTTGCTGTTTACTATCGACGCGTTCGTTATTTGTTTTGATGCAGCAAATCGCGAAATAGTAGAAGAAAGAAAGAGAAAAGTTTCCTAAGATAGAACATTTTAAGTTATGATTACTGTGAAATGCCATTGGAAACATTTAGTGGAAGTAATAAGTAACGACAACTTGATATGAGTGACATTTATACTATTACTTAACCCTTAACCAGGCTATGGTATGAGCATTTCCCACATCGATTTTAGGAGTTTATTGCCAGGTTTTGGTAAAGAATCAACCACAAACTGTCAAAAATGCCCATAAAAATATTATCTATGGTCTCAAAAAAAATAGCTTGAAACGGAACGCAAATGTCACTTTGACAGCCATTTTTTTCCAAGGTCGGTCGTTTTTGTAAAATGTACGGTGTTTGTTATTCATAATGGCGAATCAGAGAGAGATAAATCGTATGATTTTTTGATATATTGTAGAATTTGAGTTTTTCTAATGATATGTGCATAAATTATTGATAAATACTTGATTTTTTTTGTGATATCACAAAATAAAACATGTGGGATACCGTACAGCCTTAGCCTATGAAGAGCCCAATTCTTGTGGGCGTCATATACCCGTAGCCCCGTAAATTGAAAAAAATGTTTTGGATACCAATTTTTGGCGCGGGTTTTCTATCTGGTTTATTCATTATCATTTTACATTATAAGTTACGTAGACATTACGTTTTGTTTTATCGAAATATACATTGTGGTTAGTGGTAAACTTCTCTCTCTTTTGTATAAATAGATACAAAAGTCAACGTCTAGACAGGCAACGGAATTATGTTTTCCCACAAGTTTTTTTCAGTTTTTCAGCTGCTTTTCTAAATATAACTGATAAAATCTCAAACTAGACGTAATTATTTATACAAATCTATAAAAATATTGCTATTACTGCTTGATTTGATCGAGGCCTGGTTAAGGGTTAAGCAAATGTCATATTGGCGTCTCCGTAATATACAAACTTTAAAGAGTTCAAGGAGGCGATGATTTTTGTATGTGATTATTTATTTATCATTTCCATGGAAGACAGTTTCCGAAAGCGAGAGCGGAAAACTTTGACATATGTTGAATATAAGTTTAATATATGACGTTCAAATCATTATATTTTACAGAAAAGAGTTTGGCTTGCTTTTTGCATGTGGGGTGGGATACATCCAGGAAAAATCATCTTCAGCTTACCTGATATAATCTTTAGCTCTATCGCCAATATTATCCCAGTCTGGTGCCAATCTAATGCAATTGGCGGCTAACCAAACTAAGGCTTTCTTCATAGAATCAACTAGTTAGTGACTAACTAAGAAAACTGTTTCATAAAACAACTAAAATTATCCTATAATCGAAATGCTATTATGAGTTAGACAAATTTTGTAACGAAAATCTAGAAGACATAATAATTAATTCTTGCAATACAAATAATTAAATTGCCATACCTTTATAGGGTCTTGTATTACTATACAAAACATGTTAACTAAGAACCGTATGTCAATTTCATATTTTGCAATAAATGATTTGAATTTGAGTTTGACTCGCATGTGTTTCATTTAAAAGCATGTTTGTGGGCACGTTTTCTCTCGTCACGTCTTTATTTATAAGCAACTAGTATCTGAACCTGATTTTTTTATTTCTTTCAATAGGTAGGTGCCAGATTTACCTTGGCCCACTCAAAAGAAAAAAAAATCTTTTTCAACAGTAATTTTATCCCTAGGTTACCATAATATCTTAAGTTATCTAATCAGAAGCTCGAAGCAGAGAAAGCTTTGTATTAGTTCTTCACATTCAAATAAACCTCAGCTGTTTGCAAAACTTAATTTCGTGTATAAAGTACAGCAATTAACTATTGCAAAAGTGGAGTTTTAGGGAGAAAATAAATTTTCAAAAGTCGACTGGTCGACATTGAGCAATTGCCATACTTTATGCTAAGCTCCGCTTTTAATTACTACTGAGTACTTTTTAGTTCTCCGCTGTAACTTAGAAAGAGTGAAGAATTTCTCATACTTTCAAAAACTTTGCGCTATTTCCAAGCTCGTTTGGTTGCAGTGCTTTGCGCGGGAGCTAGTAAATGAAAATTTTCAGTATTTCAGACATGAGTATTCTATGTTGCTTTTAGACTTCCGCGATTTGAATAGATTATTATTATATACTACGGAACTAATCACGCACTAAAATTATGAGATACATAAATACCTCATCATCCCGACGTTTCGACCGAGTTGCATCGATCACCCGTGGGCAGTCTACCCGTGACCACGATCGATGCAACTCGGTCGAAACGTCGGGATGATGAGGTACGAGTATTTATTTATCTCGTAATTTTAGTGCGCGATTAGTCCCGTAGTGTATAACAATAATTAAGTATTCTACTTTAGATAGTTATGTTGGATATATTGCTGCACATTTTTACTAAATTTATTTCTTGTTCTTTTACTGCGAGGATTGAGTTATATTATATGTTGGTATTGTAGGTCCCTATTTATTCCATAGTTATAAGACTCTCCACTGAGCGTCAGGATGATCTTTACTAGCCAGTTGTAGTACAATTTGTCGCTAGTTATATCTACCAGAGGCCCTATGAATGTAATTTCTCATAGATACAATATAATCAATGTCTAGGCTTTCAAACTATGTGGATCCGTTTCTATCTTGTTATTTAATTATTTTAAGGGCTACCACATGATTTGTGAAACAGCGGGTGTATCGTTAACCTAATGAACAAAAAAATAATATACTTACAAATAAAATAGAAAGATATACTTCTCTTCTTCACTTTCGTTCATTAGATGGCAATCATCCGTAGATTGTTTGGTAATAATGTAACCTAACAAATATGAATACCATTTTAGGGAAAGAACGATAAAACTGGTACTTACTCGTGAGAATGACATTGATAAATTTAGACTAGTCTGAAAAGTTAAAGTATTACGTCGCTTACCATCAGGTGAATTGGTGGTCAAGCGCGGACATATTCGCGATATTTTTTTTTTACAAGCTAACTCTTGTCTGTAAAATATAATGATTTGAACGTTATATTCGCATACTAATTTTTTCAATATATGTCAAAGTTTTCCGCTCTCGCTCTCGGAAACTGTCTTCCATAGATCATCATGATCATCATCTTGCCCTTATCCCACGAAGTGGGGTCGGCACAGCACGTTTCCTTTCGCCACTTCACTCTATCATTCGTCATCTCATCATCAACTCCTATGTCTTCCATAGATATGATAAATAAATAATCACATACAAAATCATCTCCTCCTTGAACTCTTTGAACTTTGTATATTACGGAGACGCCAATGTGACATTTGCGTAAGTAATAGTTTAAACGTCACTCATATCAAGTTGTCGTTACTTAGTACTTCCACTTTCCATAATGAATAAAATACCTAATCATTTGAGCTGCTGCTTTCTTCTGAGCAGCAAAATCGTATCAGGAAATAGAAACATGAAACAAATGAAACGTGGAACAACCGACACATGAACAAGTGAAGAAGAATTCTTCGCACCCGAAGACAGCGCCCACACGAACGAAGATTTGTTTCGTTTGCTGATGTAAAATGTATAAGGTTCGATCCGACGTCACTAATAAGGCCAGTTCACACAGGAAAGATGATACAAAACTTCTGTTTTACCCTTGGATATTAGTTAATCTTGAACTTCTTTGTTAAATATATATTTTTTACACTGAAGCGAGTTTCTGTAATTCCGCTGTTTAAATAAATTGACATAAAGTCTGTAATCATAATAAATGTCAATGAAGTCTCTAATTGGTTGAATTAAACATAGTTTCACCTGTATAGAAATATATAATCGAACTATAGAGGTACAGGTAGCGGCACGTAAGTGTAGCGCTGAGGGTACTGTGGAGGGGATGGCTGCGCATGGTGACCGCCATACCAAACCCATGCGCAGTCATCCCTTTCCACACTTCACTCGTCGTTAGACTTATATGCCGCGACCTGTAAGCAAAATACAGAAATTGTGAATGTTTTCAAAACTTCAATAAAAAACCATTGCCCACTAATAAATTAAAGGAAAATCACTTTTACAGGCAAAAAAGCAGTGCTTTAGTCATTTTTTGAGTTAAAAAAATGCTTACCTCTACTGTTCAAAAAAGTGGCGAGTTATTGGGCTACCATAAATTTTGCGCCAATAATATAATTTATGCCATTTTTTAAAATTAATCCTTTCACGAGGTGATTTTTTATATACTGATTATAATTATTTTTTAAACTTTTTCGATTTTATATATTCTATGAGTATGAACTGGCCTTTACAACACACGGCATCTATTCGGGACTGCCAATTTAATACAACACCTTTTGGGTTATTCCTTACCATTTCCTGGTTGCGGTTATCCTGATTTGGAATAAAATGAAGCTCCGTATTCATTAATTATTCATTTTGTACCCAATAAATTCACATTTGGAAAACTCAGAGTGCAAATAATGGGATGAAAACATGTTTTTCCAATATAGCGATATAATAGAGTATAGTAAATCTTTTCTTTGTCATTATCGCCATGATTGTAAATTTAAGGTATTTTTTTGCAAAATGCATTTTAGATGTGTACCTATGTATGAATAGCTTATGAAGCCAATTCAGAAATCGCGAAAAAATCAGTTCTTCCATACGAAGTTCATCGACTCTCGATAAAGCAGCAATGGATGGAATTGCTTTTTTTTTCTGTCAAGATTTCAAAACTTACCACTTTAAAAGTAGTTCGAAATAATGGGTATATAATTTATGAACATATATCTGAAAGTTCCTGCACTTTGCATGTATAGTTTTGATAAATAATAACAGTAATAATTTTGTAAGGAATAATAATGTAATCAAAATGTCTGAATGGCTAAATCTCTAATAATCAAGTTTTTGAATAAAAAGATAGTTGTGTTAAGTTTTTAAGTGATTTTAGGAAAAAGATAACATTTACAAGTGATCTACTTTAACATTATTTATACAGTTGTAGTATTACTTATTCTGTGACAGCGACCACACTAATGTAAAAGACTTGTAGGAGATTAGAGAAATTGTTGCGTTAATAGAATCAGACTGTGCAATGGCATATGAGGGGGTGGAATACGATTACAGCTCCGTGGTTAGCCACGCGTGAATTCGTGGTACGACTCTCAGGAGCCAGCGGGGAAAGCATAACATAGTCTGCTCTCTAAATTGTATTCCCTGTGTGTTTTTTTAACCCCTGACGAAAAATAGAAGAGCCGTCTGATATGTGTTTTTCCTATTTTTTTTTAGATCATTTATTCAGTCTTATCACAAAATCATAAAGCTATTAATATCAACTTAAAACTAGCTTATAAATAAATTAGTCGAAAAGTCCGCCCCTGACTGTCCCCGGCGCAAAGGTTGCCATCACACTAGACTTAGCCGCATTACCGCGCTGAATGGCAATGGCCAACCTCTGCACCAGAAAACCACCAATCCAAACCAATCCGTTGTCCAGTCTTACGAATCAGCTTCTTGCTTCTTGTATTTTTCTATCTAAACTTACATTGCAGCATCACAGTTAAAAAATTGTGATGTTTTATTGTTTGTTCAAGCAAAAGCTGATAGAATCAAGGTCAATCTTCACTTAAAAAATAAAATCTGTGGTTTAAGGGTTCTCGAATCTACTCTTGTTGCAACCGAGTACTGCATTGAGACTAAAGTGGAGTCATTGACAGTTCATTTATGCAAAGAAAAATATACCTTACACTAAAGGAATAAAACTCCAATCCGTCTTCGAGAACACTTATCGGTCTTCGTCAGTATTGTTTTCATGAGTTTTATTCCTTATAGGTATATTTTTCTTTGCATAAATGAACTATCAAATGTTACCTATTAAAATATACGCGTCGAATTGAGTACCTCCTCAGGTTTGGTTCGTCGGTCAAAAATGACTCCACCTTAAGACCGTGTTTACCCGTATTTTTTTTATAATAATACATCATCAATATTATCAGCCATAGGATGTCTACTGCTGAATATTGGCTCGCCCAATAGATTTCGAACAAGCATTTATCTAGCGTGTTCTTGCGGTCTTAATACATCTACCAACAATAGAATCAAAAAGTAAACCACTATAAGTACCGACACATATCTTAATTCCATAGGTACCACTATTACATCCAAAGATGTCTTTTCAAGTAACCGCTTACTCCAGAAACTCTTAAAAGCATCGCTTTTAAACCAACTGCGAACGGTTCTCCAAATATTTAGTTAGAGGCGACCCGTTATTACATTCTGTCCGAGGCGACCGACGAAATTTAATTGTGCTCTCCACCTGAGCACGAATTCAGCACACACAAAGCTATTTCTTCCAGGACAGGGTTTAAATAATCAGCAGATAAAACATAGATTTTCTAATTAAATAGATAAGAACAAAATTATTTTAAATATTTACCAAATATACGCCTGTACCTGGCAATATGGACGGCTTGTTTAGTTACGGCGCGCGAGAAGGTTCCTATAATAAAATCGGCCAAGTACCAGTTGGACTCGCGCATGAAGGGTTCCGCACCGTATGGGAGTCCCTCGGTAATAAAATCACGTTTGTTGTATGGGAACCACCCTTAACAATTTATAAAATTCTGGTTTTGGTGTTTTTTGTTATAGCGGCAATTGAAATACATCATTTGTGAAAATTTCAACTCTCTAGCTATTACGGTGCCTGGTGACAGACAGACGGTCAGCGGGGTCCTAGTAATAGGGTCCCGTTTTTACCCTTTGGGTACGGAACCCTAAAAATGAGTTTAGGCATGTGTTTTAGACGAATACTAAACCACATGGTTAGTAATTTGCGTTTCGTTAATTAATGTAGGTACGAGTATACCAAAGTAAAGTTATGGTGAGTTGTCTAACACGCGCTGTTAATTTTGCCGGTAAATGATTACCAATCTCAGGAAACCTCTACCTCCATTATGATATCATCAGCTTCTGTTCTGTAACGTTTATGTTTCTGAAATCCATCTAATTGATCTGAAAAAATCTATTTCGCTGATCAAAGTAGTGTTCCTGCGAACCATAAAAAGGTTCCTTTATTTTGAATCTACTATTTCTCCAGCTTTCGTGATTTCCTGCGGTTTTTCACTGTAAGAGATAGAATTACACCGTTCTGCGGTTTTTAATATCAGTGTTGCGTTTGCAACAGTGATTTTATTACCTAGAGCAAACTGTTGCATTATGTGTTAATTGAAAGTACATAAGACATTTCTTTGTTTTTATTGTTATCGTAATTAAATTAATAATTAAACAAAGTCTGAAGTTTACCATGTAGAATAAATTGTTTATGAATAATAATAATCGGCCAAGTGCGAGTCGGAATCGCGCGCGAAGGGTTCCGCACCGTGTGGAAGCCCGCTTTTTTTATTTTATTTTAATTTAACTATTTATTTTTGAAGGAAATATACAACTAAACATTCTGTAAATATTTCAAGCATCTTCCTGTTGCCGTCATTAATATCGAGCAAAAAAATCACGTTTATTGAATGGGAGCCCCCTTAAATATTTATTTTATTTTAATTTAACTATTTATTTTTAAATTAAATATTTATTTAAGTATTCTGTGAATATTTTAAGCATCTAAATGTCACCGTTATTTATATCGAGCGAAAAACGGCAATAAAATCATGTTTGTTGTATGGGAGCCCCCCTTAAATATTATTATTTTTCTGTTTTTAGTATTTGTTTTTATAGCGGCACTAGAAATACATTATCTGTGAAAATTTCAACGTTCTAACTATCACTGTTCATAAGTATTCAATTTTGTATTCAATTGTAAAGTAGATAGCTATTATTTTAATCATTGTTTAAATTCGTTGCTACGTATTATGTATTGTGAAATGACGAGATATATTTTGCGGTACTTTATATTATTGTACAAACTGTTGTATATATAATTTTAGTATTAAGCTCAATACATCAATAAACGATTCTAATTCTAAGATACAGCCCGGTGACAGACAGACAGACGGACAGACGGACGGCGGAGTCTTAGTAATAGGGTCCCGTTTTTACCCTTTGGGTACGGAACCCTAAAAAGGATATTCTTTACCAGGAAAAAATACAAGTACTACATTTTGCAGGTAAGTACGAGTACTTCAAAAATAGGTATCTTCATCTATGCATTTTTGCACACAGACACTTGCCATAGCGCATAATTACCAACCATCTAAGGTATATCAAAGACAAAAAAGTATAATAAAAAAAACTGTTGAAAAAAAAATAGGTTTCGGTTTCGGGGATTCCGGACGTTATCAACAATTATTATTACTCTCTCTGAGTACCTTTTGGTGTACCTACTATATAAAGTATTTTCTAAAAACTTAAGTCTTAAATCTTATATAGTACGCTATGCAGCTTTGCTCTGCGACGCTTTTTTTCTGAATTGCATCGTGCTCTAAACTTACGCCTCTTAATTTTTTACTGTGCAAATGCAAATTTTCTTTGGTAGGTAATAGAAAATTAATGAAAATCACAGTGCTTACGAAAATCAAACAGTAAAAATATTTTGTTTGCTGATGCTATTTGGTTCAAGATGGCTTGAAAGTTTGTACAAAGTTAGTTGTTACGGTTTTATCAGAAAACTAGCATCCCGCCCCGGCGTTGCACAGGTGTATTATACATGTAAACCTTCCTCGTGAATAACTCTATCTACAAAACAAAACGCATCAAAATCCGTTGCGTAATTTTAAAGATATAAACAATTAAACATACATATAGGGACAAACAGACAGGGAAGCGACTTTGTTTTATACTATGTAGTGATGATGATATTTTTTTAAAGGTAAACTACCGCGTATCAACCCAAATACCAAAATAACATTCACTCTTATGTAAACATCTAGCACAAGTTATTAGAGTCTATCGCAACACGGCGTTCTAATAATGACGCAGCCTGTTTGATCGTCGACGAATATCGGCGTCTATTTCCGGTCTGGGATTGAGCTGACGTCGTGCGAACTTACCTGGATTACGTATTAGCTTGCTGCACACTTGATGCAATAACTTGCAGCAATATTGAACAACCTTCTTATTTGTTACAATTTTCTATTCGCAGCGTATTTTCGATGCGAGGATTTTTTGATGACTTCGAGTTAAATTAAAACTGTGCAAAGAGGTATTTTATGTGCTTTGATTCTTTCAAAATTCGTATTCAATACAATTTTCCGGTTTTGATTGGATTTACATAGTCTCTTACTATGAATTGAATGCAAAAACTTTAAATATTGACAGATCGTCATGACACATAGTTTCACGAAAAAAAATATAGGAACTTTTGAAAAGCCCATTCATGGTCCGATTTATACGTGAAAAGGGTCAAATAAATAAACCTGCTATGTTTTCGCACATCACACTAAACTTGATAATTCAAACAGATACCTTAATAATACCAAGTTTTTAGTGTAAACTCTGACACCAGGGCTAGCCACCCGGCCTATACGAACTTTTTATTAGTATAGAGTGTGCGCAAAACGAGTCGGCATTCATTGAAGCCGAAACGGGAAATCAATTTGCTTCGATGAGCATTAAACAGCTGCGAACAATCGACAGTATTATTAATATTTTTGCTGACGGGTCGAAACAAAGTCGATACTAAACTTATTGCACACTTGCTTGTAACTCAAAAATGTTCTAAAAAACCAAGTTTAAAAATAAATATGGAGTGTGCGCAAATCAAGTCTGCATCCTCCGAAGCCGAAACGGGAAATCAATTTGCTTCGACGAGCATTGTAAGCCGCGTCCAATTGAGAGTTTAAGACTAGGAAATATTTTTGTCTATCCTAAACTAAAACGTCAAAAAATGACAAGTTTCTGAATAAAGTAAGGAGTGTGCGCAAATCAAGTCTGCATCCTCAGAAGCCGAAACGGGAAATCAATTTGCCTCGACAAGCATTATGCAGCCTCGGCCAATTGAGAGTTTAAGGCGAGGATATTTAATATTTTTGTCGATTCAAAACATCAAAAAATTACCAATGTCGGAATCATCGACTTGGCATTTTTTCTTTAATGGTCGGAATAAAGTATGGAGTGTGCGCAAGTCAAGTCTGCATCCTCCGAAGACGAAACGGGAAATCAATTTGCCTCGACGAGCATTATACAGCCTCGTCCAATTGAGAGTTTAAGGCGAGGATTTTTTAATATTTTTGTCGACGGGTCGACGTCTCGCTGCGAAGACGGCACGGTAATCAGGAAAATTATTTACTCATGTCTACGGGGCTCGTTGAAAATACAAGCAGGGCTGGCAAACTGTTTGTGGAACACTTTTGTATTAAATTACTTGCTAAAACTTAGGGATGCAGAATCTAAGATGAAACATTTAAGTTGTTGACTTCATACAAAAATGCTGTTATTTTTATTTGTAAAAATAAAAATGTCATTAGCCATAATGGGTTCCGTACCGTGTCGGAGCTCCCTTAGCCCCATTCCTCTTGTCGTTAATAATAGAGAGTAAAAAACTCCTAAAAATCACGTTTGTTGTATGGGAGCCCACCTTAAAAATTTGTTTTATTCTGTTTTTAGTATTTGTTGTTATAGCGGCAACAGTAGCGACAACATCATCTGTGAAAATTTCAGCTGTCAAGCTATCACGGTTCATGAGATACAGACTGGTGACAGACAGACAGACGGACATAAGAGTCTTAGTAATAGGGTCTCGTTTTTACCCTTTGGGTACGGAACCCTAAAAAACCACAGAAATAGTAAAAAAATATCTATTCAAATGCTAAAAAAACTTGCAGCACCCCTAAAACATGTCGCAAGCAGAATGAAGAGCTAGGGGGAAATACGCTCCGAGCGGGCTTTGTAAATACTCTCTGCGGTGGCTTCTTGCAGATTAATTTCAAGTGCAGTACATATTGAAACCTCTGCCTGCCTGGCCTGCGAAACTTCTACCACTATGAACTCCGTTGCTCAGCCCTGTTTTTGCATTTTTGTTCAAGGCTTAGCTAGTAAGGGTCTGTTTTGACCAAAATTTTGCTAAAAACATCTACTAAGCAAATTTTTTATAATAATTAACTAATGCGAATACTCATTATACGAGTTTCTTCATTAGATCATAATGAACCGTGTGCTGTGATGGTCTGCGCGTTATTTGAGATTTTTGAGTAATATATGAACTGGGGCCTTATTGTGTGAGCGTTCTGATCTGACGTTCGGCTTCGCTTTTCCTCCCGTCCGCTCTCGTGGCGTGAGTAACTAGCAAGAGAAAAAGCAAAGCCGAACGTAAGAGCGCTTACACAATAAGGCCTCAGGACAGAAATATCTAGAGACCTCGAAGCCAGGGACTCTCAAGCAGGACCTTTCAGGCGTTCTGCCTCTCATGCAGTTTTGTAAAAAAAAAAGGATTAAAATGGTTTTAAACTATCTCGTCAATGTCATAGTCTTATCCACTGAAGTGATCAAACACTCATTGTATATATATCAATATGTATATCAAAATAATCGGCTAAGAACGAGTAGGACTCGCGGACACAGGGTTCCGTACTGTATGGGAGGCCCCTTAAATATTTATTTATGATTTTATACAAAGCATGAACTTAGTCGAAAAATCTAGCTAATAGCCATTTCATTTCCTTTCGTAAATCTAGAAGGAGACTGAAAGAACAACCATTTAATTAGCTTATCGAAAATCCCGTTGTTCAATGTGTTAATTCTACGATTCTAAAAGTACTATTGTATTGGATATGTGTATTGGTGTCTATATTGCATATATAAGTGTATTGGTGACTCCAGATGAACCCTCTTCTCGAGCGGTCAATATTTTCGTCCTTTTTACTATCTCACCAAAACACAATTCTCTGCATCTCTACTTAAATTTATATTATTGCAAACCGAAGATTTATGTTTTTACGCTTCGTGCGTGGTGGGTTTTCTAAAACGCCGTACGTCTTCCTTATTTATGTTTACAGCTTTATATCGGTTGCTGCTATTTCCCGTACAGGGTTAGTTTTTTACATTGGATTGGTTTCACATTTTGTCTAATCTTGATGCAGATATTTCATATAAAATGTAGCGAAAAAACAAGTAAAACAGCGACAACAGACGTTTATAAATACTAAAAGTTAGTTTAGATTAAATCATGTATTGTACACCTACCGGTTATTTTTAAAACCATTTATGAAAACGTATAAAGCAGATAATGGCCATGACAAAAGTAGTTTGCAATTGCCATCGATTTTTTTCTGTTTTAAATTCCATATTGCAATCGCAAATAAATACAAACAGAAACAGAAAAGTTGCGAAAAGTTCCAAATTCATATTATAGCATGTCTAGCATATATTTAATACCTAGGTTTTTGCAGATTAATTTCAAGTGAGAATGCAGTATATTATACTTTTTGAAACTGGCCTGGAAAACTTGTCACTTTATGGTTATAATAATAATAATATAATAATAATATTAGAGGACATCATACACACGGTCTCTAACCCCAAACTAAGCATAGCTTGTGATATGGCTGCCAGAGACTGATATACTACATATACATATTTTAAATACATACTTATATATATTGTACCTAAATAACACCCAGACACAGAAGCAAACACCTATGTTCATCACACAAATGTTTGCCCTGGGTGGGGATCGAACCCACGCCTCTTTGACTCAGAAGTCAGGGTCACTAACCACTGAGCCACAGAGGCAGTCATTAGCCACAGAGGTTGTAATTATGTTGTTCAAGTTTTGGTACTTTCTTGCTGTCAAAAACCTACCTGTGTTCTCGTTAAAATATAATTACACGATAGATTTATTTTACACAATAGATTCAAAATCTTCAACGAAACATTTTTCGCTATCACACTAACATATTTTAAACTAACCCTGTATATAGGTAGTTTGAATCCGTTTATCGGATTTCAAACACGTTGCGGTCAGATTCTATACCACCGGACTTGATACGAGTATACCTCTACAAGCGAGGTCGAATACCCTTATAAAATTACTGCTTAGATAAAGCATCGGAACAATACTGAATCTAATAAGAATAAAAAGAATATTCAAATTTTCAAGATTGCTGCATGAATATAGAAAAGCTGGATTATTTATTTCGGAAATTGTATTTCATTCATATTTATTACTACGCCACATAACATTAGGGGCTTGGGGTGGATTAAATGTGTGAGGAAATTTCACTGACCGAATAAGTAATAAGAAGTGAATCGGACAATGTTTTATGCAATTTCCTGACTAACGTCTGGATTGATTATATCTACCTAATAGTACTAATGGCATAAACAAAGGAAGGCCTTTGCCAGCAGTGCGTTATCAAGGGCTGATGATGCTGAATAAGTAATAAATTTAGTTATACCTATACATTTATATCTGAAATTCATAAATTTAGAATAAAAAGAAATCACGATAATACCTCAAATATATTATATTAGGAAATAATTAAAACAAAATAAAAACAAGACGTGAGAAATTCACTACGTTTACGGTCTTAGTTGCGTCTGTGAGACGCCGTCTAACCAATAAGATAACAAATCTGCTTAAGTGTTGTCTCTATATTTCTATCATTTTCTATGTTTGTTATTTTTAAACTTTCGCTATTTGAGCACATTATCCCATTATGACTGCCCGGGACCACGACTTGGCACTTGGCCGAAACGTCGGCGGAAAAAGAGGTTAATTAAATAAATAAATATTAGGGGACATCTTACACACGGTCTCTGACCCCAAACTAAGCAAAGCTTGTAATATGGCTGCCAGAGACTGATATATGCACTACATATACATATTTTAAATACATACTTATATAAATAGTATCTAAATAACACCCAGACACAGAGCAAACGCCTAGGTTCATCACATAAATGCTTGCCCTGGGTGGGGATCGAACCCACGCATCTTTGATCCAGAAGTCAGGGTCACTAACCACTGAGCCCACGAGGCAGTCGATATCTCAAGTTTTAGTGCGCGATAAGTCCCGTATATTCATAATAGGATAATAATGTTCGTATTTGTCAAATAACACCTACTAAAAACATTAAAATTTGTGAAATTTGGTACTACAGCATCTCTAGTTTCTTCAGTACTTTTCAAAAATAGTTTCAGAAAAAAAAATTAGCTTATTCGAATCTCGGGACAAAATATTGTTCTGCCCCTTGTGGTGTTTTCATTTTTACTGGTAGGTAATTTAACTTTATTTACCCTGAGAAAAAAATGTTCAAAAAGGACAAAGCACACATTCCTGACAATGGCACACAAACCGGGTGTGGCAATTCATAGCCATAATCTTTTCGTACAGTCTTATCATAGCAAACAAAGATAACCTGGCCAACGAGTAATGTTACCAGATAACAAAGTAGTAACTTTTTGATCGAGGCCGTGAATAGACCGCGCATTCTTTTCGAAAGATTAAATATAGTGAAGTGTTTGAAGTGAAATGGCGGGCGCTGGAACCGGCGAGGGCCTCGGCCCGGCAGTTGGCAAACTCGAATCCAACATCTATTGTATTAAGTACACTTTGTTTTGCTTCAACGTCGTATTGTGGGTAAGTATTGCGCAAATTGAAATTGCTGTTGGGCTTTTAACGTTTCATTTTGTTGGCTTTGCTGAGTATTGGTAGAGGAGCAATGCTGCTACAGTACGTGCTCCTATTTGCGGAGATTGCTCCGTGGGGGATAGACTAAGCTGCAGTATAGCTGTAGGTAGATCATCAAGTTGCGATTACTGTAACGTTTAGTTGCTTTGCATATAGAGTGGGAGTATGTGTATGTGTTATGTGAAACAATATGTTCCAAATTTTGAGTTCTTTCTAAGCTTATTGAGGGACTATACATAGTCTTGATAAATTAGAACACAATGTCTAAGTGTAAGATCAATAGACGCAATATATGATCACCACTCTGGCTTGGCAGGTGTATTATCTCAGAAGCTAAAGTCAAATCAAAATTATAAAATCATGTTTTTTGTACACACTACTCAGATACCTGTTTCAAATAGTGTAATAACAATTGAGAATTATTTTAAAAGAGTATGTTCCATGAAGCTGAATTAAACACAAAAGATTCACATTGAATTACTTCTTATCTACTTTTATCTTTACTATTTCTGTCTCTTTCACACGTTCAACAATTTCAACGAGAGGGAAAGTAACAAAAAAATATTGATACATAGATGAAAAAAGACTAATCAAATGTTTGAGACTCAACTTGACTAACAAAAGCTTTGTTACTTTATTTCTTAACATTTCTTTCTGTCACATCTTTTCGAACCCCATTTTGGTAATTTTTATCGCGCGTTTTATCGATTAAAACATTTTCATATCACTCATAACCTAGAATAAAAGGGCCAGGCATAAAGAATCCGTTATCTATCTGATAAGCCACTTGTCCTGTTTTCCGAGTATACGCTAGTCAGACGTTGAATCATGCATGGAAATAACAAAGCGTCATTTTTATGGAATTAGGTATAAATAGGTTATGCTTCCGGATCTAATCAAGATCTAGTAAGTGGCGATTTGTGACGTTTTGTTTTATACCTAGTCCAAGAGTCATAATATTCTGATAAAATAATTATTTGGTTAACCGACTTCCAAAAAGGAGGAGGTTCTATGTTCTTTTCTGTGTATCTTCATCGATAATTTCGCCAATTGTGAACCGAATCGAAAAATAAGTTTTTAGTTTGAAAGGGTATGAAAGAGGTTCCATTTAAATTTTACAGAAATCGGCTGAACTGTTATTGATAAATCAACAATAATGTAAACAATGCGAAATATTCAAATTTTGTACACGATGGAAGGCGGTTTTGCTACTTTTAACGAAAACTAATTATTAAAAGATTCGTACCATGTTATGATGTCAAGTTACGAGCCGGTCTTATTGGAAATCTGTTTCTCTCTATCTATTCCATGACTAAAATTAAGCAGTACCTAAAGTAGTAGTTCTCCGAACAGCACATCTCTCAACACATCTTTTAACAGAATTTTCGACCTCTCTTGACTGATTTGGTTCATTCGCGAAAATCTTCTTAAAATTTAGACACTAAACAGTCTTAGCAAATATTATCGAAATCGGCTAATAAGTAGCGCGACAGCAAATTTCCCCCTAAGTAAGTAAGAGTTCGTATAGGCTGGGTGGCTAGTTCTAGTGTCAGTGTTTTTAGGTTAAAACAATGGGACCGGGTCGGGACCTATAATTCAACGTGTCATCTGAGCCACGGTGGCGCTCAGTTGGAAAATGCCACCCTCGGTCATCCATCTAAATACTGACCGTGCGGAACGATGCTTAATTTCGGTGATCGCTGACAAACACCTAGTCAAACTACGCTACGAGCGCTACCCTTTTTCCCCCCTTTTTTGGAAGATTTCCACCTATCAAAAATCGCCGACGATAAAAAAATCTATATAACCTGCGTACCAAGTTTTGTTGAGATTCGTTGAAAAATGCTACCTGTAGACGAAAACCAACATCTGGACGAAAGAAAAATCCCTCTTAAAACGGAGATCTTTGCTGACGCTCGATCAATAAGTTTATGTAGGCTAGCTAGCTTTGGTGTCTACAAAGGCCTCTAGCTGACTAAGCGTTTAAATAACCAGGGCTCAAAATGTTCCGTGTCATTCGTTGTAAATACCATCTGAAGTTACTCATCCAAAGACTAACCATACAAACAATTGCTTAACATCAGTATTCTATACAATTTCTGAGCACCTAACAATCAATACATTAAAAACACCTATTAAAACTATGCAATGAGCACTAAATGTCTGACAGGACGATGATGATGATCATTTTACGAGATCTCAGATAGCATTTTTCTATTAGTTGAGCCACTTGTTAACTTTACTTCCTTGCTGTCCAAAATTTATGAGCATTACGATAAGTTAAAAGTTTTTATTCATAAAAAGCGCTTTATACTACTAGCTTTTACGTGTAAAGCCACGGTAGGAACCTTTTGTTTCCCAAGATAAAAAATAACCTACAACCCGGTCAGAATATCTGTGCGCCTCGCTGGAATGCGGCGCCTCTCCCGCTTCCCCTGTCACCTCTCCGCGCACTCCCCGGTACGACAGGACAGTACGGTTAGCATCTTCGTTGCCGATACACGTCCCGATAATAATTTACGTCCGGACGGTATACTAGACGTCCGGTAATGTATATACGTCCCGATAATTCGATATGCCGTCACGAAGTCAGGTGCACAGAAATTGTGACCGGGTTGTATGTTACTTTCCGACCATTTAACTATATCAATACCAAAAATCAAGTAGATCCGTTGCTCTGTTCTCTCCGTTCTGTTGCTCCGTGAAATATAAACAAACACACTTTCGGATTTACAATATAATATGAGTGAGGAAGTTAGGATTGTTTCATCCGTGGTTCCGTGTTTAGTTTAGTTATACTCATAAAGCGTGAAATGGGAACGACACTAGAGCGTAGTTACTGACCTTTCACGACGGCAACATTGTTTGATCCTGTTCTAGGCAACAATTGTGTGCAACTGCGCGAGTCCAACTACTAGTATATTGCTCACATAAACACGGTACACAGCTAGGACCAATGCTGGTTAGAATTAATATAATATAAAAATTAATTAATAGGTCGTGGGATAATCCTTGGAACTATCGAGTTTTTTAGCTAGTCCTAAAGTCGATATTTATATGTGCGGTCTCTTATTATACACTAAAATATAGGGGCAAAATATAAAGCAATATTCCCAAAAAGAAAATTCTGACTTTCTTTGACGGGGACAAGGTAATGATGGCCAGCTGATAGCTAAGTGCCATTCAATTGATTTTTATACGTTACAAAGCAAGTACTACGGCAAAATCAATAGATCTATAATTATTCTCATTTCAATGGGCAAAAGGAAACTGTAGGTAAGTCAAACCCCTTTCTAATAATTAAAACGTTTACCTATTTGCAATATGCCATAAACAGGACACTTTTTCAAAGCACGTAATTAACATCATATACCTATTGAAATCTATACATCTTTACATATAAATAAAATTGGAGTGTCTGTTTGTAATGTTGAAATAACCATTTTTTACTACATGTAAATGAATATAATATGTAAATACGGTACATATACCAAAATATTTTTTTTTACAATTTTTGTCTGTCTGTCTGTTTGTTCCGGCTAATCTCTGAAATGGCTGGACTTTTATTGGCAGGTAGCTGATGTAATAAGGAGTAACTTAGGCTACGTTCATTTTCGAAAAATTCTTTTTATCTCGAGTTAACCCGGGTAACACCGCAGGGCGCAGCTAGTTTTAAATATTTTCATGACATAATAATAAAATTTCCCACTGCATGTCTGAGTTAATAAATACCAGACAAGGCAATTTTACAAGCCGTTTTATGTTGTACAAGTTGTCACTGCATGCAAGTAAGTACTTCGGAAAAGGGAAAATTCTAGAAATTAAGCCCATTAAAAATCAAGGGCTTCTTTTCTTATAATTATACTAAATAATCGCACTTTTACAAACAGTGATTAAATTTTAAATTTAGGTAGCTTCTAAAATTTCAAATAATTCCGTGATAATAAGCCACTGAACGACCATGCTAATAGTAAACCAACATGGCACTTTTACAAGCCACAGCATATTACACAAATATAATTTTGAGTAATTAACCCAGCTCAATAACGCTGCTTGCGGGCACGAGTTGCGAGTGCGATTTACTGCAGACGCCGCGTGTCGCTAATGTCTGTAACTTGCCACTAACTTTGTTCGTGATTTATATGGAGCATGGGAGACCATGTCGTAGTGACGTCACGGACTTGCCACTCATTTGTCATGGGAGTCGGGTTCCAAAGATGGGAGTTTGGTTGTTAGTGATGCCTTCGAATTTAGAGAAACGGATTTGTTTGCACTTTTTAAGTAAAATGGCTACCCAATATAACTACTACCTACTATATACTACACCTACTATACTGTGACCGTGCTAGAAACGTGTCAGGCAAAAAAAAACATTTTCATTTCATTTTTCATTTATTTCCACAATACACATACTCGTATCTTTACAGGTTTTACTTAATGCGATAGTGCTGCTAACAATTCAAAAACAAAAATCTACATATCTTAAACACATATTAACACTATTTACAACAACAACGTACACATAATGTATACCAAGCTATTTTTGTGGCATCATCATATTGAAATGTACCTATGAGACTATGCCCACAGGAATAGACCGTTCCGTTACCGATCAGCACTATTTAGGCATAGGCCGAATCATACAAGTCGGCGGATTGGATGTGAAGTTGGCTAGCTGCGCAATCCAATCAATGCGCAGTTGTCATTTCTCCAAGGCGCAGCTATACGTGAAATTCAGTCAAGATTGGCTATTGTGCAGTTTGTAGCTAGCTTCACATCCTCCGACTTGAGTGATTCGGCCTATACTCAGCGTTCCGACACCGGCAAAATGTTCTCGGCGACTTTTTGATATACCTACATTGTAATCGACATAGTAGAGCGTGTTGTATTGTTTTCCGTGCCAGATACGTCCCGAACACGGCCATGGTATGTATGATACTTTATAGTGAGTACACACATTTAAAGACACCTTTACTATTAAAATAACGTAATAAGAGAAGCAATGTCGATGATATTATTTAGAGAAGCTAAGATGTGAAATGGTAGCTAAATTTTTCTTACATAGCTCATTTTGTAAATATGAAGGTGCACAATAGATACATTTAGCATTTTTATTTGTAAATTAAATGATGAGTGTAAATGTACAATAGAATGTGTATGTATAATAGAATTGATGATCACAGAATTGTGATATTCTATGTGGGTAAGTACTTTTATTAATTTCACCGAAATGTACAACGTATTTTTTCTTAATGGCATGACAACTTTTCTTGTAAGAATTTTCCTCCGTGTTTGTCTGGCAAACAAACCTGAGATATTGACGGAGACATTACAGAGAAGAAAACTTTTATAATATTGTTCATTTTCAATTTCTAAAACATTACTTAAGTAAGGACTTTACTTTACGCTAAGAGTAGATCCACTCACTTTATTCTTAAGACGTTTATCGATCCTAAACTTAGCTTCTCATTACTTTACAGCGTAGTTAATAGCCCGCTACCCAGATTCCAGCAATCAATTTGCTCTAAAACCTAAAAGTTTTGATTAAGAGCCGTAGCCCGCAAACAATGCTTTTCCAACCAGCTCGGAACAAACCACACTCTAACTTTAATCACCCAAGTCGTTCTGTAAATTGGAGCGCTGACTGCGCGCCAAAAACTGCGCGAACCGACGTCAAGTGTCATTCAGACCGCACCTGAATACTCGTTAAGGTGTTCCAGCACAAATGAGAAATAATTGCCGAAGTCGCTCCCTTTAGTCGATAATTGACTTTGGATGGCAGCCAAGGAGTTAGAGGTTTGCTTATGCTGCGTTGCGATTTTGCGAATTAGGATCTTAGGTTGTGCCATCATTGGAATCGCTCAGAAATTTCACATTTGTGTATGTACTGCATTGTCAGTAGTAGAAGTTGGAACTTAAAATAGATAACGGAAAATAAATAAATCGCTAAATTTGAATATAAACACTATTAGTTATTTATCATGACTATGTATTATTGCCATAGAAACAAATACTTTGAAGAAAGTGTTTCCAAATTACTTGTAGTTTTTCGTACAGTAATTTAGAGACAACTCTCATATACATACCATCACAAATCAATATTTTGTTTTATATTTGTTTTTATACATATTAGTTTAGAATAAACCACACTTTAACGTCAAGTGTTATATAGACCTGAATACTCGTTAAGGTGTTCCAGCTCAAATGAGAAATAATTGCCGAAGTCGCTCCCTGGAGTCGATAATTGAATTTGGATGGCAGCCAAGGAGTTAGAGGTTTGCTTATGCTGCGATGCGATTAGGTTGTGCCATCGTTGGTATCGCTCACAAATTTCACATTTGTAAATGTACCTACTGCATTGTCATTAGTAGAAGTTATGACTAAAATATAGATAATTAAATAAATAGAAATCCAAAATGCTGATTTCTTATTACCATGGGAATATAACTACCATGACCATGTAACAGTGCTTAACAAATGAAGATTTATAAAGCAAAAAAAAGAAACGTATTTGAAGTTTTTTGTACAGCCAGTTTGAAAAAAATAACATATTACACTTTTTTATTCATTAATTGTCAAAAGAAAAAAAACCTTCACTACATTAAAAATAATATATTATTTCTTCTATTTTTTTCAAAATAAACACTTCAGCTATTTTTGCGCAACAGATTATGCGTTTTAGAGATCAGTCTATAATAGCCGATGATATTCCTCGAGCAGAAACTTTAAGGTATGTTAAGGTTTAAGATTTAACCGATAAATTGTAGTCAACGCTCTAGCTAATTATAAAATATGCACATCATAAGTAACTGCTCATTTCAGTACAGTGTGTCAAAACATCTACTCCCAATCCTCCTGGTTCAACAAACCGTCTTTCTCAGCATTCATTTGACAAGACATCGGTACACGTGGATATCATACCTACGAGATTTACCTAAAGCAAGATAAACTGCATCTAACTGAGAAGGCGAACTTGCTCGAGTTTAAACTGTACGCTTCATTTGAATAATGTTTGCTCGAGATCAGAGTTGAATTAATTGCTTCATCTTCATTGAATCGTGTTTGCGTGTTTAAAAAGCAGTGTAACAAAGTTTCATTTCCACGTAACTATTGTGATTTTTCTTTCTTTAATTCGTATTTATTTCAATAAAACTTAAATAACATTTCATAATCAATTATAAGATTAAAATTACTAAAATTAATCTACTTAAACTATAAAACACTAAAACTTATACTAAATTAAAAATAAAACTAAGCTAAAAGCCCCGTGGCAGAGGGTTACGTAGTCAGAATGCTGGTGGCATTGCCCGCTGAATAGTAGTAATAATAATTAAAATATATATTTTTTGAAAGAAATGTATTTGACAAATTTATTGAATTAATAAATAATTAAAATAAAATTTATTACATTATAACAAAGAATATTTTTCTAATACATATCTTCATTCATAAGCTACAGCTAAGAACAATCTTGATGACATCGGCTTATAATAAAACAATGGGATGAAAACTGGACCATAACATCTCACAACAAATACAAATCCATACAGATGCACTAGTGAAACGTATATCACCCCTTTTTTTGTTACAGAGTTACAAGTATGACAAAATTTCTCATCAAATTAAATTCTTTTTTAGTATTTAGTAGTAATATCAAATGTATATTATATCTACGACACTTAACGGGAAAGGTATATAGTTAACATAATTGATATAGGTACCTATGTCGTTATGAGTTTCGATAACTTCATTCCGGATATTGGAATATCATTTATTGTTTGTCATAAAAAGTTCCTAGCATTTTAAAAGTACTTATAAAGACTTACATTACCTTTCTAAAACTGTTTCTTTACCTTGTTATGGAAAGCGTAATTAGGTTTTTGCCTATCTAGTTTGGAAACAGTTTTGACAAGTTAATTATGTACAGTAATTGAGTTTTTCTTGGATGCTTGCTGCCAACGAGATGAATGTAATTAAAATAGCGTAACGTTTTAAAAGTCCTAAATAAAATATAGAACTACATTAGCAAAACTGTGTTCTTGGAAAAATCAGAGAGAGAGAGAGAGAGAGAGAGAGAGACAAGAATGCGTGGGCTGGGGTTGCACCGATTCGGATCTGTGGCACATTTCGAACCTGGGGCCTTATTGTGTAGCGCTCTGACGTTCGGCTTCGTTTTTTCTCCTGTTCGCGCCAGTTACTCACGCCACGAGAGCGAGCGGAAGGAAAAGCGAAGCCGAAAGTCAGAGCGCTTACACAATAAGGCTCCTGAATGATCTGTGTGGGATTTGTGTCGTGCTCGTGCGACTCCGAGTAGGCTACCATCAAAAACTGCAGTGGGTGTCGCTGCTCAAAAACTAGTTTTAACTGATTTGAAATGTTAAGCTAACTCTAGTTGTAACAAAGGCATTCCGTAATATCTAGTTCTAACTACATAAAACGCGGTCTTCCTAAAATTTGGTTACAACTGTGACAGATACACGTGTAAGTTCCTTTGTGTAGGGGATTAAAAAAGGTCGCTTTATTAAAGTTTTATTTTTATCACAAAGGCTAAATTTTTCAGTTTTTGTATCCAACTTTTATACTAAAGGAGTCACAATTCACAGATACGAGTAGTCTAAGCTAATTTTCCATTTCACCAAAAAACATTTGTTTATCATAAACAAACACAAATTGTACTATTTTAGGTTTTAAATCTCCTAATTTGACAGAGTTGAGTTAAAATCCGTCTAATCAAAAATATCTAAAGTAACTTTTCTTGAATACATGTCGCGTGTTAAGATTCATAAATGCATAGTAGGGTTTTTAGTAATTGTCTATCTACATATGTAAGTATTCAAACTTCCAAATGTGCGTATGAAACAGCTGTGGCCGCGATAAAAAGCCGCTAAATTAAAGTTCAATAGGATTGCAAGTAAGATCCATTTATAGAGTTCATCGGAAACCTCTTGATCAATCAGATGGCTTTTGAACATTATTAGACGCAAGCAAAAATTTTGAGAATGACGTCAAAGAAGAAAGTCTACTGTGTAATGAAACAATGCTGAGTTTTCGAATGCTTCTTTCGACGTAGGGCTGCTACTTGAATTTAACATTTTTAAATAATTATGTAAGTAAACCACAAGTAAACTAATAACAGTGGTGACAGCTGTCATGTTTTGAAATTCCGACCCCGTACCAAAGGGTTCTATTGGAATTTTTGTGCTTATTGTCACACCGCTAGAATTTGGAAATAGAAATCATCCGAGCGTGCATTGAAATAATAATTAGCCCAATCGATTTTTTAAATGGCATAGAATAGAATAAAATAGAAAAACACTTTATTGTACACAGTACACAGTATAATACTAGAATAGAAAAACACTTTATTGTACACATACGTACTAACGTGTTTTTCTATTCTGTTAAGTATAACAGATTGTGGAAAAATAAATTTTGCAAATGGAATGAGAAGTCTTTTTAAGGTTGGCAGCTGGTGCTTGCTTGACAATTTCTAGCATTTTACCCCCGACTAGCTAAATATGGCAAGGAACAGATGAGAACAGCATAAAAAATAAAATCTGCCGAGTACGAGTCGGACTCGCGCATGAAGGGTTCCGTACTGTATGGAAGCTCCCCTTAATTTATTTTATTTTAATTATTTATTCTTGAAATGAACATACAACTATATTTCTGTAAATATTTCAAGCGTCTACCTGCTAGCATTATTAATATCGAGCGAAAAGCGGCAATAAATCAGGTTTGTTGTATGGGAGCCCCTCTTAATTTTGTATTTTCTGATTTTAGTATTTGTTGTTACTCATACTCATCTAAAAAATTCAACTTTCTAGCTATCACGGTTCATGACATACAGCCTGATGACAAACAGACAGACGGATAGACGGAGCGGAGTCTTAGTAATAGGGTTCCGTTTTTACCCTTTGGGTACAGAACCCTAATAAAAGCCAGTATTCAAATTGCGGGTTCAACATCAACAATATTAGCACAGGACCAGGATGGCATACAAGAAGAGAGGCCTATGCTCAGCAGTGGACGATTACAGGCTGATGATGGTCATGATAATGAAGATCCAGCGGTAAGAAATCGTTTTAATAGATAAGCTGTTTATTTACGACTACCTTTTGCCCGCGGCTTTGCCTGCGTAATATTTTGATTTTTGTGCTATCCCATAGGAACCTTTCATTACTTCGGGATAAAATGAAACTTAGGTCACTTTGCGTGTTTAAAACTATGTAAATTCCAATAATCAAATCAATCTGCTGCTGCGTGAGCGCGTTGTGAATAAGAATAAGAATAAGAATAAGAATAAGAATAAGAATAAGAATAAGAATGATTTATTGGCCTTATAACAGTCGTTACACTGGGCAAGTCATTTTACATTTAAAATCATTTATGCAAACAATTAATTAAAATATCATAATTATAATCTGAAACATATAAAACTAAAAATTAATGTTAAATATAGAATAAATTTACACAATCGTTATAAAATAAGGAAACATTTAAAAACATTTAAAAACTAAACATATTTTTTATAAATGATAACAATTTTGAAGGAAAAGTTAATGAGCAGAACATATTAGTAAAGAATGTCAAAATTACGAATATTATTATAATAATTTGATTAAATGTCATTTGTATCATCATAGGTACTATTAATGCGAGAATGAACATTCAGTCAGGTGCAGTGTCATAAATTCTTTTAACGAGTAAAAAGGATTAGATTCGAAGAATAGTTTTATTGTTCTTTTGAATTCGTTTACATGTAGGTTGGTAATATTTTGTGGTAGCTTGTTAAACATACAAATTTTATTGTATAAGCCCTGTTTTTGCACCTTGGTCAATCTGTTAAAGGGCCTGCGCAATTCCTCATACTTTCTACATTTGCGTGCCTTCTTATTTTCATTTTTCGGTAATTGAGATTTTTCGTCGAAAATTTCTAATAAACAATTGTAGATATATAGGGATACAGCAGTCATTATTTTTAGGTTTTTAAAATGTTGTCGAACCGATGTGCGTTTTTTTAGGCCAAGCATAATTCTCAGTGCTCTCTTTTGTGCTCTCAATACCTTGATCATGTCTATTCCGTTGCCCCAGACAGTAATCGCATACCTTATCCTCGATTGAATATGTGCAAAATATATGGCTAGAATTGCTTCTTTGTCTAGCAGCGGTTTTAACTTCAACAGCGCGTAGTTTGCACTTGCCAATCTTCTGCATAATTTTCCGATGTGGGCTGAATGATTAATAGTGCTATCTATTGTGTAACCAAGAAAAACATTTTCTTTTACACCAGCTTCGTTAGTGTTTTTCCGAGATTGGTAATGCATTACAGTAGTTTTGTCTGTATTGAGGGTAATACCATTTGCACTGAACCATTCCTTAAGAGTATGAATGGCTTTTTCAATTTTAACTTCTAGTCTATCTCTATTTTTATCCTTGATTCCCACATGCGTGTCGTCTGCAAATAAACTAATGTAACTCCAGTCCGGCATGATATTTACAAGGTCATTGATGTAAATCAGGAAAAGAACTGGCCCTAATATGGAGCCTTGAGGCACTCCTATATCCATTAGAGTGGTCGCTGAATTGACTTCATTTACTGACACTATTTGAGGTCTTTTATCCAGATATGAATTCATCATGCTAAGCTCCGGTCCTGCGAACCCGTAATGTTGTAGTTTTAAGCATAGGACGTCGTGTCTTAAACAATCGAAAGCTTTTGACAAATCGCAATATATGCTTGCGCATTTTTGCGATCTGTCCAATGCTTCCAGAATATAATAGATTACTTTCCTTATTGCCATCTCAGTCGATCTTCCTGAACGGAAACCAAACTGAGACGCAGTGAAAAGATTATTTTCTTCGAAATGAGCAATGATCCTTTTCTTAATAACTGTTTCGAGTATCTTTGAAATAGTCGGTAATATGCAAACGGGGCGATAGTTACCGAGTTCTGTATTGTCACCTTTTTTGTACAAAGGGATTACTCTGCCGGGCTTTAAACAGTCTGGGAACACTCCTTTTTTTAAGCAATAGTTAACAGTTATATATAATAGTTCCAATATATTTCCATTGCCTAATATTATTTTTTTCAATGTCTTGGAATTCATGTCATATACATCTGGCGTTGTCTTTTGTTTCATGTTTCTTACAATCGTCACTAATTCCTCAATGTCTACTGGATTAAATTGAATTGTTTTAGTCACCTTATTTCCTACGTTTAAGTAATGTTTACATTTTTCAATGTCAATTTGAGTATTTAATGTTAATTTATGCGCGATATTTTTGAAAAATATGTTAAATGAATCTGCTATGTCCTTACATTCTGTCAGATGTTTCCCGTCTTCAGATTTTATTGTTCGGATTCTTTTTTTACTCGTCTGCTTTTTATTATACCTAACTTGCTCATTTATTATTTTCCATGTTTCTCTTATTTTGTTTCCTGATGCTTTAATTCTATGACTATATTGGACTTTTTTGGCTGCGATAAATACGTTCCTTAGAATTTTTTTATACTTGCGTATTTTTAAAACTAGCTCTTCGTTGGGATTCACTTCTTGTAACATTTCCATACTTTTTAAATTGTTTTTAGATGCTTCAATACCCTTTGTGGTCCATTTTATAGTTTTATTACGGTTAACTCGTTTTGTTCTTGGAAAAGCTACATCGTAACAAAATTTGATTGCATCCTGCAAAATTTTCATTCTTTCATTGGGGTCTTCACATGCTACTATTTGATCTTTTAACTTAACATAATCTCTATTAAATAAAAAATTAAAATAATTGTAATTATTAGGTGACATATTTCTACAATAGTAAAAGTTATTTTTGTGCTTGTCTCTGTAATTTACATTATCATCTATTTGCAACTTAATAACTTTATGGTCCGATAGCTTACGATCTAAAACAGAGCCTTTGCAGTTGTCAAAATTTACGATAAAATTGTCAATACATGTGGCGCTTGTCTTTTCTATTCGAGTGGGTTCATTTAATAAAAATTTACAGTTATAATTACGCAATATTGTTAATACACGTTTAATTTTTCTATCTGGTTTTAAGACATTCAGATTAAAATCGCCTGCAATTACAATACGTTTTCCTTCTTTACATAACTTTTGTAACAACTTATCAAGTATTTCAAAAAAGAGGTCTATGTCCTTATTTGGTCTATACGCAGCAATTACAACTAATTTGGTTCGTCTTAATTCTATGGCTGCTATTTCGAAATTCATTTCAAATGCAAGTTTATTAATGTCTTTTCTAACTTTAAAATCTAAATTATCTCTAACGAAAATGGCAGTACCACCGTGCAAGAAAAAGGACCTGTTAAAATATGTTGCTAGTTCGAAGTTAGGGATAATCATTGTTTCAACTCGCTCTTCATCAGCCCAGGTTTCTGATAGACATAATATATCGCAATTGATGTCATTAATTAAATCCTCAATAGCTAAATATTTATTACTAATGCTTTGCACGTTTGCGTGTAAAATTATCTGTTCGTTATTGATCGAGATTCTGTCTGAAAATTTGCCGCTTCTTTGGACGTGACATCTCTGATTTCTTCCTGGCACCTAATAAATCGAAGTGTTGATGTAGCTTGAAATGTTTTTGATGTTACTGATTTTACTATTGTATTCCTTATGAGTTCCTTAGTTCTACTTTGGTTGTACAGCATGCCATATTTATCTCTAACATTCAGCTCTACGTACTTGATGTTTTCGCTTGTATGAGCTAAGTGTGATATTTCCTTATTGATGTTGTAAATTTGGATGTTATTTTTATTATCATATTGCATGCCACATATTATAATATTAAAACTTCTATCCTTTTTACTTACAATTTGTCTTAATAATTTTATATAACTTTGTTTGTTTTTCGTTATGTTCAATGAATCTTCATATCTATGTATAATAATTACAGCTGTGTCATTTTTTGTTAGTTCTTGTGTCTTTATTTCAAATCCTTCTAAAATTTTATCACTTGAGGCTCCTGGCTTACAGAAGTTAACAATCTTGTGATTGTTATCTAGGTTATTAAGTATTGCAGCACCCAGTCCTTTCCCTATATCGTCGGAAAAAATTTGTGTCTTTCTTAAATTTATTCTATTGTTAACATTATTATAGCATTTGTTTTTTCTCGACGTTTTGTTGTAATGGTTTGGTTTATCGTGCTCTTCAAATTCGTCACTTATATTCTTATCATTATAAAGATTAAGTTTAGTTTGTAGTTCTATAATATGATATCGCAATTTTTCATTTTCTTCAGTGAGTTTTGCGTGTTCGACATGAATTTTCTTTATTTTCTTTGATAACTTTTTTAACTTTTTGCCGTATTTTTTTGTCCCTTGAGTGATTTTACTAAATGCAACACCTTTCTTTGTAGGTTTATTTGATTGTGTGTATTTTTTCTGGCTAATCTTCTTGTTGTTATCCTTTTCTTCGTTTAACCATTGCTGTAGTTGCTGTATTTGTAAATTTAGTTTTTCTATTTCTTCTTGCTGGCTATCTTGCTTCAGTAATTCTAGATCGTCGGTTCTCGATGTCCACTTGTGTGGGGTGCAATCCCCCCCAAATGACATGCGCTGCCGCTTTCTCTTTCTGCTAAGAAGTGGAGAATTTTGGACGTTACCACACTCGACTTTTTTATACAATTCATTGAGTTTCATGCATTTCGCTAAATCTTCTTTAATCTCTCTATTTTCTAAAATTAGGTTATCTATTTCATTGTTAGCAGACGCAAGACGTATTTCTAAATCCGATATCATTTGTTTCTGTGATAAAAGTTCGCTTTGGTCAAGATTTATGTCTGGCAGACTAATTCTTGTCGACTCAAACACAGAGGAGTCCGTAAGATTGCCTAGCGAACTAGCTCTTTGACGAGGTCGATATCTGAGGGTTACATTATCAGTTTCCATTAGCTCCATTGTTATAAAGTCAACAATATTGTTAAAAAGCTTCCAAATGATATTTTCATATAATAAAAAGAAGCAAAAATGATTGTTAACTTAAGCAGATTCGATCCCGGTGTCTTAAGGACGGCGCTGAATCCACTGCGCTTGACCGCTTGGCCACCGTGTCTCTTAGATAAGTGGCGAAATTTGTCGACTATAGAAGCAATTTATAGAAGTCGTAATGTGAATGAGAGTCCAAAGGTCACATATTTTAAATTGAACCGAGTGAAAACAACGGTTGTGTTTCCAGTTTTTTGTGAATATCACTGAGTCACTATTGATATTATTGCACTTTAACTTCACTTTTATAAGATAATAAAGATGAAATGTGTCCGTTATTTATTTTATGCAGTTGTTTTGTCTTTTTGAAGGTAGATAGTCAGATCACAAAATGAATAATGCTGTTATTAGTCTTTTATTCGTTGTAATTCATTATGATAACAATCACACTATTAAATTGGAACACTGTCGATACAATTACACTGTTTTTAAATTACTTCGCGCACTTATTTAATTTTTAAAAGATTTTCATAGGCGGAGCTAGTGTCGCCTCTCGCAGCGCCCTCTGGCGAATTTTTGAAACAAACGAACAAACACTTTCGCATTTAGTAATTATTAAAAAGTAATGTTAAGTATAACAGAATAGAAAAACACGTTAGTTACACAGTTACACAACAGTAAAAAATGAAAAACTTTTGCTATTCAATGTACGATGGCACCTTCATAATTGGTCCTATTGTCTATTAATCAAGTCAATGGACTATCAAAAACTGAATTAATTTTTTGGAAAAAAAAATGTTTCGGCTTCTTTTTTTAAATAGAATTGGCAGGAAATAAATCAATTATCTGCTAGGTACTGGTTGACTAATATTCTGTTGATTTCCTCGTTTCAGTATGATTTCTTTTCCTTCAGTAGGAAATAGCCCAATTTCCGCGGTTTTCGGTAGTATTTTTATACTATATTTTATACGGTAGTTTCGGTATAATACCTAGTTTTCTATGGGAACTTTTTCTTTAAATGTCAACAATATTAAAAAAAATATTCATGCGACTTATTATTTATAGTTACCTATAATATTATCATAAATATAATACTTACTGAAATCCTTATCCTTACTTTTTTAATAATTACTAAATGCGAAAGTGTTTGTTCGTTTGTTTCACAACGCGCTCACGCAGCAGCAGATTGATTTGATTATTGGAATTGACATAGTTTTAAACACGCAAAGTGACCTAAGTTTCATTTTATCCCGAAGTAATGAAAGGTTCCTATGGGATAGCACAAAAATCAAAATATTACGCAGGCAAAGCCGCGGGCAAAAGGTAGTCGTAAATAAACAGCTTATCTATTAAAACGATTTCTTACCGCTGGATCTTCATTATCATGACCATCATCAGCCTGTAATCGTCCACTGCTGAGCATAGGCCTCTCTTCTTGTATGCCATCCTGGTCCTGTGCTAATATTGTTGATGTTGAACCCGCAATTTGAATACTGGCTTTTATTAGGGTTCTGTACCCAAAGGGTAAAAACGGAACCCTATTACTAAGACTCCGCTCCGTCTATCCGTCTGTCTGTTTGTCATCAGGCTGTATGTCATGAACCGTAATAGCTAGAAAGTTGAATTTTTTAGATGAGTATGAGTAACAACAAATACTAAAATCAGAAAATACAAAATTAAGAGGGGCTCCCATACAACAAACCTGATTTATTGCCGCTTTTCGCTCGATATTAATAATGCTAGCAGGTAGACGCTTGAAATATTTACAGAAATATAGTTGTATGTTCATTTCAAGAATAAATAATTAAAATAAAATAAATTAAGGGGAGCTTCCATACAGTACGGAACCCTTCATGCGCGAGTCCGACTCGTACTCGGCAGATTTTATTTTTTATGCTGTTCTCATCTGTTCCTCGCCATATTTAGCTAGTCGGGGTAAAATGCTAAAAATTGACAAGCAAGCACCAGCTGCCAACCTTAAAAAGACTTCTCATTCCATTTGCAAAATTTATTTTTCCACAATCTTCCCTGTAAACGACGCTACTAAGACTCGAGGCGTAACAGTAAAAGAGTCACTTTGCTCGCATGAATTCTATTTATTCGATACCCAAAAACACTCAACAACATTTTCGCTCTTGATTAAAGTTTCAAGAGAAAGAGTTTGTTTTTACGTGGGATAGGTGAAGTTAGTGTCTAAGTTAGAGCCCAAACTTTGTACGGAATGGGGTCAAGCTAAAAACCTAAACAGGGTGTGATGTTAAAATATGCTTTTGAGAATGCTTTTTCTGGGAGTTTTTTTTAGTAAGAAGATGAGCAATAGAGCCTTTGTTTTCTCGTCACGCAGAATTTTGAGCCATGTCAGTTTAAAACTTTCATTAATTCGATAAGTCATGAAATAATGATGCAATTTTTAAGACATACTAGTGTAAAATAACTAAAATCAAGATGTCATGGTCAGCGCATCTGTACTTAAATGATAAACAACGCAGTGAATATGTGCACAATCGATACTGTCCACGCTGTTTGGCGGAAGGCTTGAAAAAGTACGTTCATTTCTTTCACCAAATTGTCCCAAAAATATATGTAAGTAGTACCCAGCAATAAATGATTGCATGATGATCAAAAGGTTTGTTCAAAAACAAGTGACATAGAAATACCTATTACCTTCACGAATTTGATATTTTGTATACCTAATCAAATATGTACACGGAATAAAACAGCTATCTAGACTGAATAAACACTGAACAGACAATACAATCGAGTTTGCAAAATAGCGTCTATTTGTTCTGGCTAAAATTGCGTTCTCCCGGGGAAGTCAAACACTTCAAGTTTACCCGGTAATTCTGAAACAAAACGGCTGAAACGTCGATAAATGCTTTAAATCTATCTTAACTTAACACGTCAAAATGTTAGGGGAATTGCTTTGGAAAAGCGAGAAGACGGATTCGTCGCGGTATAGATAAAGCGTGCCGCGTAAGATATTCAAATCCCTTAAGTGCACGTAGCGGTTGAATTGCGGGAAAAAGTCCCATTTTGAAACGCTGTAAAACTCTTTATTATTCTAGCTTTGCAGGTGTCTCTGAGGAGATACAATGGGTCGCAGAGAGTGACGGCTGCCGGAAAACCGGGACAAGCGGCGAAATAATAGTTTTACGCTCCAAAATAGGTTATACAAACTGTATAAAAAGGGTTTGGATAAAGGCCACGGTTGTTGTTTTTGCTCTAGCTTTGCGTACAATTTATAGAATACAAGTTTTGTGATTTGATTTGTTTTAGAGATAGAGCTTTAGTGGCTATTGTATTAAAACATAAAAAGCCATTTTTATTAAAGATTTGTTAGTATACGGGAGTGCTGGCAGAAGTGAGAATTCGAACATATAAAGTACTAACATTTATCTGGTAAAATACAATATCACACACGCACACTCGCGCAAGCGCCCTGCGCCGTCTTACGAATTTTTGATCAGGGCACGTGTCCTGACGCGAAATTAACTGTTTTTACCCATTCTAAAAAGTGCACAACGCCGCTAAAGAAGTTTTTACTTCAAAAATTAACATTTAACAGATTTTTTTTCACTGATTTTGATATATCATTTTCGACTTCTTTGTACCTACGTAACTAAAAATTAACTGGGGCATATATGTAAAAGTATCTCGAACGCTTGTATTTTCCTTTGTTCATATATTACTTTTAAACAACTCCACAAATTCATTCTTACTGTTTGGTTGGAGAGTATTTTTAGCAACCCGATGACAAATAAAGAATTCTTTTTCTACCCCAAATATTCAAATAAAAAATAAATTGCGGGTAAATCTACCTATTATTAGCCACTTTTAAATGAATATGTAAAAGCCTTTCACCAAAAACGTCTCGATTGTTCTCAGAATACGCTTTCGTATCATTATTCGAAGCATTACGTCACAGTTACATTGTACCTCATATTCGTACAGTTGGCAAACGAGCGCGGTGACTTTTTACGAGCCCATAAATTTTTAACGTCTCAAAAAAGCACCTCTTCGGCTCCCGAAAAAGAGCAAAACGCAGTTACGCAGTTACTATGACGTGAATACAAAACGGCTTTGGTAATAACTTTGTTTCTCATTTAATTGTGAGGATATTAAGGGAGCGCCCGAGGGGAGCCATTCGATTCGAAAATCGAGATGAGATGAAAAATAATCCTCTCATATCGATGGAATTGAAAGATAAACGTGATTCATATTCGTTCCTAAATGTCGTCTGATTGAGGATAGAAATAAAATGTGATCTGAATTGAAAATAGAATGCTTTCATTTTATACATATCTAAGTTGACAGTATTAAAATGGAAAATGAAATGCCTCAGCTAATATATCTATTGACTGCAGTGACGTTACGAAAATCGTATTCGCGTATTCGATGTTCAATTTTGCTCAGTAAACTTTATCAAATAGGTACTTTTATCATAAAGTCTACGAGATGAGGGTTTCCCCCATAGATTTCCGATATTATAATATAAAATTTTACGTCCAAGCGCCGCTTTTCATTCCCATAACAATAACATTCCATCGCATCCCTTATCCATATAGCGAACATAAAAATACCTTAGATATTATTAAAACTTACTCATTTGTGATAGCTTTTCTATATGTAAACATGGCTTATTTTGTTTGGAAATAAGATTTCTCTTATTATACTAATACTAGCTGACCCGGCAAACGATGTTTTGCAATATAAAAAAATATACCAGCATGAAAACTAGATGTTGGCCGATTCTCATACGTACCTGATATCTACACAGAATATCATACAAATCGGTTCTGCGAGAATTTTATATACCTTGTAGTTTTTTTTTTAGGTTCTACTAGGTCTATACGAGTAAATTGAAAAATTGTAAGGATTTCCGATTCATTGAAACTTAAAGAAAACAATATGTAGTTCAAATGTTTTGTTTGTTATTTTTATTATAAATGACTACACTAAGGGGTCCTCATACACCGCGTACACCGCGGGGCGCATCGCGCAAGACTCTTTTTGTAGGTATGTACCTTTTATTGTATTGTATTAAAAAGTACTGTCCATCATTATCATATCACCCGTGGGAGGCCCATTGTTGGACTAAGGTCTATCAAATAAACTTCTTATAGAATGTGTATTGCTTGCGTCCAGCAAAAACCTTCTCAAACTTTTGGGTGGACATTCACGCACACGCTAAGTTCGCCGGCGCGTGGTCTTCATTCTAGAAACGGAACTTGAACTACTTTGAATTTCCACCAGTCAGTCAGTCCCGGATGAGTGACCACGGAGAGCATTTACAACTGAGCGCTACCGTGGCTCGGATGACACGTTAAATTGTAGGTTGTATTATCCGTTTGGCCATGTGAGAATCACATTGACGCCAGGCCTAGCCACTCGTCCTATATACGTATTTACTTAGGTTTTAATTAAGTATAACACAGGTGTTACTCACGTTTGATTTTTAGTAGGATACTACTATAGTTTCGATCGCGTTTGGCGATCTTTCTCAAGGTCGGAGTACTAGCACGCGGGCTCGTCTCGCATAGCACTGCGACTGCCCGCTGCACTGTTCTGCCGTCCGATAGCTATAATGCCGCTAACCCACACTTTGTCAATTTCGACTTTTTAATATATTCTGAATCAGAAAAAAAAGTTCTATCGACTGATTTTACCCGTATTTTTCTATCTATAATAGTTTTCGAGATAATGAAAAGAAAAATGCCGTTATATGCCTAAATTTTGAATGTAAACAATGCTAAAATGCAGTAAATAGTAAATGCATGGCTAAAACGCGATTAAAAGCAATTTTAGCAAGCATTTGCATGACTACATTGCCGTTACTTTGTTTTCACTAACAATAATGAGGTTAAAGTACTTTAAACTCGTTATAGCTGTGTTATATTTTTCATTAATATAAAACAATCCAAAGCTTTAATGCCGTTAAGTGAAAACACTAAGCAATAATGTAGTTAAAATGCAATAGCGGCATTTTAGCATTTTAATTCGATTTTTTTTATCATTACTTTGCAATTATTAAAGGGCTTATGACGGCAAATTAAAATAAAAACTGAAATAATTTTACACTTAGTCAAGACTAAAACGCGACTATCCCACATTACTTAGCTAAAATGCGGCTATAAACTCTCGTTCATTCAACGGTCGCGGAGTGTGCGAAAAGTCATCATGTTGCCTAGGCTTGAAGCATTCAAAAGTATAATCTTTTGTCAACGTTTAGTAGTATACAACGAAACGTTTTCTCCACTTGGCAAAATTACAACAAAATCAAAGCCGCTCACCGTTCTTTGGCATGATGGCATTGCAGGACGAAAACAAAATGACATAATATACTTTCTACCAATTCCTTCTTCATAATAGAGATGTCACTAGTTTACATGTATGGTTGGATAACTGCAGCGCACAGTATAAGAACTGGCTTCTATATGAATTTCTCTTTCATTAAATTAACAGCGAAACAATTGCTACAAAAGAAATAACACTTTATTATTTTGAACCAGGTCACACATTTATGTCCTGTGACCAAGTGCACCATCAAGTAGAGCTGGCAATGAAAAACAAAAACAAATTGTATGATTTCACAGATTTTGTAGATACAGTGGCATCAATTAATAAGTCGCAAGTCGTTGTGAAATCTATGGCAGTAGAAGATTTTTTGGATGTGCCAAACTTTATTTCGGACAGAAGAATTCAAAACGCAAACCCACGAGCATATTTGAATAATATGGTTCAGGTACGTTTTGTACGAGAAAGTTTCGTAACTTTCTCGTAACAATCAACAATCTATCAAGTATAAAAATGATTTTGACGATGACAATTTTACTGTGTTGCGGTTTTTAAATGAAAAATATTTGAAAACGCCTGATATTATGGAACTGGTATTTCGCACGGAACCAAAGGGTATACAATCCGCACGAAAAGCTGATTTGATAAAAAATTTAACAAATATAGTCCCAACCCATAAACAGCTTTTTAGGAAAAACTTACCAATAATAGCTGTTGATGAAAATGCAAAGAAACCCATTAAAAAAAGATCTCGCAGAGACTGAGACTGATTATATTTAAATTAAAAGAAGTTCTCGTAGAAACTGATTATGGTTATCTCTAAGTTTTTATAGCGGATCGTTTACAATATTATATCACTTAATAGTTGGAAAAGTAGTGTAAGTTTATTTTGTTACCTATTTGTTGATTAAAAATGTTCCTATTACAGATACGTTTATTAGTTAAGTATAAAAGTTTTTCATTTGAGAACATTTATTGTGACTGATTTTTAAGAAGGTACAAATTAGAATTAATTAAGAGTTTGGGAGTAATAGAGTTTATAATTATTCATGTTTTAAAGTTTGGAATAGTCTTATTTGTGAAGTGTCCTTACAATTTATTATTATAGAAAGTTTATATTTTTGTTACGTTACAAGTTATAGCTTGTATTTTATTTTCATTTGTATTATTGTAAAGTTTAAAAGTTTTTCTAAACATTTATTCGACATGTCTTTCTTTCTTTTAAGTTCACACTTTGACTTTGTCGTTTTAAAGGACCGAGATATTTGATCGTTATGTTAAACTATGGACTTACTAAATACTTGTCCAGAGTTAAACTATATTTTGTGAGTGTAATAATTTTTCCAAAAAGATCTCATTTATAATAACTATTTTTTAAGTAAAAAAAATAAATGATTAAATACTCATTTAAAATTATGACCTGTTATTTATTATTTCATTTAAATAATCAGTAATCAACCTGAAATTAACTAAATACCTTTAGTAAAATTTTCACTTTAGATGCATTTTGTTGTATTTTTTCAATCATGATGTAACATATACATCGCTAAATTGCCGATAAGATAGATGGTTTAGTGTTTAGCTGCATTAAAGTGTAGTAACTGCTGATAAAATAAATAGAAATTTAAACGTATGAAAGTTTTACGTATTTTTTTAGACTAAATTGCAATTAAATTTCGTTAACCGCATTTTAGTTTTGCATTATACGATAAGCTAAAAATAAAAAACTTAGCAATAAAATTCTGAAAACGTTTAACGGCAATATAGATTGGGAACAAAAACAATATTTCTAGTGCTTTACAAGTTCCTAAAATTTATGCAAAACCAATCACTAGAATGCCGCTAGGGTTGTCCTAATGGCGTTATAGCTGTGGATTTTGTTATCAATTTATGCAATGAATACTAACTGCAATCAGTTTTATAGCATTATCTCAAAATATGCTAAATATTTTGGTTTTAATTTAAAACCGTCTTATAGCCCTTAAAATTTCCTATTTTATGATATTTTAACATATAAAATCGGTAAAATGGTTTTTGAACAGCAGTGATTTTAACTTCTCCCGCGCTTTTCTCGAATTTTGGTTTTTGGGGTTAGCGGCATTATAGTTATCGGACGGCAGTGTTGTCTGCCCGCTGCTGCCCCTGCCCCCGCACCGCAACCGCTGTCATCGTGAGCGCTGCGCGCCGCGGCTCGCAGTGCTATGAGACGAGCCCGCGTGCTAGTACTCCGACCTTGAGAAAGATCGCCAAATGCGATCGAAACTATAGTAGTATCTTACTAAAAATCAAACGTGAGTAACACCTGTGTTTTACTTAATTAAAATGTACGAAAACCACGTTAGTTTCCATAGTGAAATTTACTTAGGTTCTTATCAATCTACATTCTACAAGCCGCCCACTGCCACTACATATACTGCTACTACAAAAGTAACAAACTCACTAATTATCTATTTTCGTCTTCAAACAATGTATTAATCTACACCTAGGATTGTACGGATCTGTAGAAAATACTACTAACCCAAAGAAGAACATTTGAAAATCCTCAAAATCCCTGACATTATTCTTCTATCTGATAAAACCTTTGAAAACCCTTTTTATCTTGCATTTAGATCTTTGTAAGGTAATTTAATTTGATTAATGCTTTCTAGGTCTTTCTTACACGGATAACTCAGTTAACCACATGAGATAAATTTAGCAGCGAGCTTGAATTAAGTTATATAAAGTTCAAAAGTAAGTTACGTATTCGGATTTACTTGTTTGTAATCAATCTTAGCTCTAATTGCTTAGAGTTCTCTTGAAAGTAGCTGAGAATAATCTGAGTATATTTATTCAAAACATTTTTTTTTTTTTAAGGAGATAAGTAAGACTGAACAAAGATCTATTGTAGACTCCGACTATACTTAATGATTTCCGATTGTTTGTCATAAGGTGATCAAGAATATAATACAAATTTATTAGGCACCAAAATAGAAATATATTGATACATTAAAGTTAACCTAAGAAAAATTTAGTTAATTTAATTAAGGTATTTTAGTGTCATATATTTTTCCAGTATTTCTTTTTTTAATAGAAATAATTATGTTTCGTAAAATTCAATGATTTATTATTCATGAAAGGTGTAGCTTTTACACGATCAAATCAGAATGAAAAAAAAGGTACGATATAATAAAATTAAGCATCTTTTCTATAGAAAGTCATCTTATAAGCAAAGTACAGACGCAAACCACACACATCGACGCTCGATGTCTTTGTTTTAATTTTTTTATCGCGAATAAGTCCGCGCTTGACCACCTACTTGCCTGATGGTAAGCGACGTTGTGATCGAAGATGAAGCACGCAGACCTAGAAGATACCTATTCACTCTGACCTTGAAAAGCTTTAGATTATATCTCATAGGAAATAGGAAAGCAGGAAGACTGTTCCATTCCCTGGCGGTACGAATCATAAAAGTTGAGTCAAACCGTTTCGTACGTAGGTATCGAAGGAAAATCAACAGTGTAGAGGTGGTAATGTGGCGTCCTCCTACTTGTCCTGTTGTATTATGTTCGTAAGGCATATTTTTTAGAAAAAGTCATCTTTGAAGCAAAGTATGAACGCAAGCCACACATCGACGATTAATTAAATTTGTCATATGTAACAGTAACAAATCAATCCTATTAGCCACAATCAAGGAATGTTAATCCGAGTGCAAATAGGGGAAGCGCATTGTTCCCGACATTACCTAGCTATAGTCAACTTTCCGCGTCATTTGGCGGGCCTTAATGGATTGCGAGCGCGCCGTTCGTTGTCTCGGGGAACTAGAATGCAGTGATGTAGATTTACATTTCTAAGCACTTTATATTGACCATCGCTCCCAAAATGGACGACATCTATTCAATGTTACTAATTTAGCGACTGTTTTTAGAAATGGTGACTTATATTGGTTTTTGCGAATAAATAAACGCTTTAGCGTTAAAAATAGGTTGGGCAACTTGGTCTGATTAGCTTGAACTTAACTTGATTAATTAATTATTGGAGTTTCATATTTTTATTACAAGTGAAATAACAGTAGAATTCTTTGTCTTGAGTAGGTTTTTAGTGAAATTATTTTTACTGCACTAAACATAGTCATCTTCGAAACCATTTAATTTCTTCGCACCTTTCTGTCTTTTATTGATAGTATTAGTCTTATTTCCTTTTTTAAAATGTATTGCGGACGTCTGAAATTGCCCCACTCAATTTGTCCGCCATTATCCGACACACACAAGTTCATAAAACTATTTAATTTTTTGATGTTAGAAACTGGCAATGAACGTAGCGATCATTTAAATAAGTTACCTATTTAGTCGTAATTTCACAACAAATATGTCAGATTACTGTGTTTTCTATGGAGTATTATACACGTATACAACTTAACTAACTTTCCTTGGACACCGAGTGCAGCTTTATCTCACCAGTTACCGTTCGTCAATCAATGGCATTCTCAATAAGGTGAAAAGGTATTTTACTCCGGGACAGCTTCTTAACTAATACCAAGCTCAAGTTAGATCGTGTTTGGAGTACTGCAGTCACCTTTTTGATAAATCAGCTAAATACCAGCTCGAAGCTTTAGATTCGATTAAACGTCGTGCCGTGCGGATAATCGGGGATAGTAAAAGCTTGTCGCTTCCAAGCTGAAACGCCTGGAACACAGGCGTAAATTAGCGTGTTTGTCGATTTTCGGCGACATACAAATACCTTAGTGTTCACCATTACCCGCTGTCCGTGTTTCCCCCACCGTCCCCTATATCTTGTAATGCCAGTCGAATACCACGAGAGCTCAATAACTGAGTAAACTCTGCCCCCTGTTGTCTCTACAACGCTTTTTGCAGACAAAGTATAATGATGATACGGCCCAGTTCTTTAGTTTCGCTCTTCCGTCCCAGATTGAGGTACATTTACCTATTTCTTGTATTTGCGCTGTCAAATTGTTTTTCTTACTTCCCTAATGGTGGGTATCTTTGGTGAAAGGAAGGCATTAGTTTGCGTCTTAATCGCCATTATTGCTGTCGTTAGATGGAATGGTCTGAGTGAATCTGACTGGGTTCTTTAGGTAATCCTGTGCCAAAAAACTTTTTGTTATTTTTTGTAACATCGTTGTGTTTAAGTATCTATGGCTGTTACTGTGTTAGATGCAAATATATTAATATATATTTAAATCTTACAAGTTGAAAATTTTCAAAACTCACGTAAAGTAATTGATTTTTAATAAATATCAGAAACAAAACCAGAGATCTCTAAGTTAAACTTTGAACTAATGTTAACTGCTCATAAAAACATAACCCTTCCTTAGCAGCCAAATAAAAAAGCTTTGTGTAAATAATAAGAAGATCCTTCAAATTTTCAGTTATACATACACCTTGATTAGCTAGTATAAGTTTTGATCTAACATAAACAGATAAATACTTAATATACAGTAGTTTCTTGCCTTAGAAACAAACGACTCAGCATATCATTTATTTATACAATTCTATTTTAGAAACGGCGGACAAATCTAAAATCAACATTCACCGTCACTAAATAATTCACCCACTCTACCTCAAAAGTTCACAATATCCATACGCCCTCAAATATCTACCCGAGGGCAGAAATAAGATGTTATTTGTGGTAAATTGGCGAACTAATAGGGTTCGACCAAGATAAAAGATATGCCTAAACTTCACGGACTTTCTGTAAATCAATACTGATGAAAATAGCCTGAACTGAGAAGATTTACTGCTTTTACCCTTTGGCCTCATAGGATTAAGTTGGAAATGCCGATTTGTCGCTGTCGAGTATATCACAGAGATATTTCTGGTTGTCTGTTGTAAATAAGGAGAAGGCTTTAGTTATTTGAGAATAGATTTACAAGATACAGGGTTTTGTTTGGTTGCGCGGCAAAATCTATTTCAGGTAGCCTGTAAAACTTGTACTTACTGGTTTTGTCAGTATGGTTATTCAGTTGTAAGTTCGTATTGGCCGGGTGGCTAGCCCTGATGTCAGAGTTTTTAAGCCGCCTGAAGGCCTCTGACATGGCTAAACGGTTAAAGCAACGGGGACCTACCATTTACCGCGGTTACCCATCCGAAGACTGACCGAAGTTTTTTTTCTATTATGGTCTTTAAAGCCCATCTTTGAGCAAATATCGTCACAATCGTGCAAAAAAGTGTCCGAGCCAACACCCTGCCAAGCTACGTAGTGGGCAGGCTTTTTAGTCGTAACTTCGTAAGGCGATTGCAAGGCGACTACAACGCCGCGCGATGCCAAAGTGCTCGGTTACAAGCACTAATTAGGTAACGTAACGTCGAGATTCGAGAAAACAGGTCATTGTGAATTATTTAATGTTCAAAATATTTAATGTTTAAAAATATCAAAGTCGCTACCCATGTATGACGGCGCTCGGATATTTTTTACTACTTTCGCTTAGGAACTGTAGCTCTGTTGATATCCGCTCGAAGTAGCCCACACAAAATTGCAACTCCAAAAAAATGTGAAAAGTCATCAGCGACTAGATTTTCTCGAATCTGTAGGTATAGACTCTATTTTTTTTTTTTCGTATTTATAGCATGAATCACCTTGTATGTTCAATGTATTCTGATCTATTGAATGGATTTTTTAAATAGCTCTCATAAAAATAAATGAACTCGGTATGACATGTAGTGCACAATATCACGATCTAATCGTAAAATATATTTTTTTGAAAAACTCTAGGCTACGACTTTATAGCGCTGACTATTTTACTATCAGTGGTGAGTCAATGGGCCCAATTATGAAGGCGCAATCGGAATTATAATAGCTATTTAGAGTATTTCTGTTTCTCTTTCACTTTAGGCATTTGATAGAGACAACACTTTTTTCGTTGCTATCAAATTTACGAAGGCGTCTTCATAATTGGGCCTAATATAGATTAGTAATAATTTCGTAATAGTAAGTAATTTCGTATATCCCGAGTGCCTAGCCTTAGAGCGACTGGTCAGAGTTTTTAAGCCGCCTGAAGGCCTCTGACATGGCTTAATGGTTAAAACAACCGGGGCCTACAATTTGACGTGTCATCCGAGCCACGGTAGCGCTCAGTTGTAAATGCCACCCGCAGTCACCCATCCGAAGGCAGACCGTGCTTAATGTTGCTTAACTTCGATGATGATAATAGTTATGAATATACACGAATGTGAAAATGTTATAATATTACCTTTTTCATATTTCATTTAAATAATAGGATTATATTGTTCACCGAAATTAAGCAACGTTCCGCACGGTCAGAACTTGGATGGGTGACTGCGGGTGGCATTTTCCAACTGAGCGCTACCGTGGCTCGGATGACACGTTAAATTGTAGGCCCCGGTTGTTTTAACCGTTTAGCCATGTCAGAGGCCTTCAGGCGGCATAAAAAACTATGACACCAGGGCTAGCCACCCGGCTTATACGAACTTACTTACTTTATTGTTCATAACTCTGGCGTTCAGTCTTATATCTCATCTTCGGAGAATTTCCCTACAGCAAAACACATAAACACTGTCTAATAATACCGTCGTAAGTATACATCTTATGGCTAAATAGAACCTCGTAAAATATCATCCAGACTATGGCCGTCACTTATCTAAAAATATCTTGTATCTCTCAGACAAAAACAAAGCTATTATGTAAGACTAGCTCTTAAGCCCGGAATCACTCTTGTAATTACTTTCTTTTTAATTTTACCTCACTTGATTTGATATTTTTCTGTGAGTGTGTTGCTAATATTGAAAGTTGATAATAAATAAAGAAATGGCTTATTCAAAGAGTTACTTTTTATGATAAACATTTCAAAAATTCGTCGCGGACGCAGGATTCGAACCTTGCGTCTTCGGATAACTAGCCCGACGCTCTGACCACTGAGCTAATCCGCTATACTGACCCCGCGGCGAATTTTGTAAAGTGTTTATCATTTTAACCAACTTATAGCGTTGGCGACGCCACCTGTGATACCCGTATTAGACAGGTTTTCACTCAATTGAAGTTATAAGAACTTCTGAGTATTGACTAGAGATGACGCACTGCTAAATCCATGAAATGATTTTAATTTTATAGTGCATCTCACACTAGGTTTATCTCAAAGAGTTACTTTTTATGATAAACATTTCAAAAATTCGTCGCGGATGCAGGATTCGAACCTTGCGTCTTCGGATCACCAGCCCGACGCTCTGACCACTGAGCTAACCCGCTATACTGACCCCGCGGCGAATTTTGTGAAGTGTTTATCATTTTAACCAACTTATAGCGTTGGTGGCGCCAACCGGTGATACCCGTATTAGACAGGTTATCACTCAATTGAAGCTACTTTACTTGTTACTTGTTGCTGCGGGCCTTTTCCACAATTGAGCCCTCCAATGGGCCCGTTTTATGTGGGTCACCCGGCTGCAGCTAGTTCAGCCACCCGGTGTCCTCCAGGAAGTCCAGCAGCTCGCCAACGCCGGCGCAGGCCTCCCGGAGTGTCCTCGGTGCCCCGAGGTATTTTTCGCGTTGTTCCGCCACACTGCTGCATTCAAGCAGCATATGCGCGGTTGTTTCTTCTGCCTCCATGCAACCTCTGCACAGAGGGCTGTCTGTAACACCAATTTTAAACAGGTGCTTGTTTAGAGAGCAATGCCCCGTGACTACTCCGGCTATGAGTCGGAGTTTGTCTCGTTTAAGGTTCAGCAGGCGTCGGGAGTATCTCGGATTTAACTCCGGGAAAACTTCTTTAGACTGCTTACAACCCTCAGTACTTGCCCAGTATTCCTTGTGTTGTCTAGCTGTGTGTTGGCGTATCCAGGATCTGACTTGGCTAAAAGGCAAAGGTATCATCGGTCCAGGCCCTACTGGGCGCCTACCTGCACCTCTCCTGGCTAGCTCGTCCGCCGCGTCATTTCCTCTGGACCCGCTGTGTCCTTTGATCCATTGGAGAGTGACTTTATTTTTCTTACTTACTTCTTCCAATAGATCATGACACTGTAAGGTTAGCCCTGAGGAGTGTTCATATCGTTGTAGTGCCTTAAGCACCGCAGCACTGTCTGAGAGGATTCTAATATTGTAATCAGTTACCTTTCTGGTGAGTACTGCTGTAGCGGCCTGGATGATACCTACACATTCCGCTTGGAAGATAGAGTTGTTTTCACCCAGGGTTGTTGCGATGTGTATATTCAGGTCTTCAGAGAAAGTACCTGACCCTGTACCTGTTTCAGTTTTCGAGCCATCTGTATAAATCCTCACTTCTTGTATACCTGAGCTGTCACTTTGTTCTTCATGTAGCTGTATTGAGTAGCTCTTTGTGAAGATATGTTTTTTAGGCACCCTGTCATAGACCGAAAGAATTTCTTGGTTGCAATTTGCAAATTCCTCAATTATGGTGGTGTGTGTTGCTGCTTTGTCATGTACCCAAAGGTTTAATGATAGTAGTCTATAGGCAGCTACTGCTGCTTCTTGCTGTATGAAGAGATGCAGCGGCATCTGCCCCATGAGGGCTTCTAATGCCGCAGTGGGTGCAGATCTCATACAGCCTGTTGCAGCTATGCAGGCTGTTCTTTGGAGTTTCTCTAGTTTTTTGTTTACAGTCACTAGCTTGGTTCTGGGCCACCAAACTATTGCCCCATAACATAATGATGGTCTGACCACGGTATTATAAAGCCATTGGGTTATTTTGGGTTTCAAGCCCCAAGTTTTACCCATCATTTTGCTGCACTGCCAAAATGAGATTGTTGCTTTCTTTATTTTGTTGTCCACATGTTGTGTCCAATTCAGTTTTTTGTCTAGTGTGATGCCCAGATATTTCACATCTTCGGAAAGTTTCAGTTGTTTACCATAAAAGGACGGTAAAGTATGTGGTCCTAGGTTCCTTTTATTTGTAAACATTACTAATTCTGTTTTCTCTGGGTTGGCGGATAAGCCGTATTCCCTGCACCACTTTTCCACAATTTTCAGTGCATGGTTCATAAGGTTACAGGCTACACTTGCAAAGTGTCCCGATATCAGGATTGCCAGGTCATCTGCGTAGCCCACTGTGAGGAATCGCTGCGCATTAAGTATAGTGATCAGTGTGTTTACTATCATGTTCCATATTATTGGTGATATGATTGCTCCTTGTGGGCAGCCCATCACTACTAATCCTCTGGTTGTGCTTTTGGGGTCTGTTCTTACGGCCCTTAGGCTTAACATGTTTAATATCCACTCGGCTAGCGTTGGATGTACCCCGTGTTTTTTGAGTACATTGCTTATGCTGTCGAAGTTTGTTTTATCAAAAGCTCCTTCAATGTCTATAAATGCTCCTAGACAAAGTGATTTACTGTTGATATCATGTTCTATGGTTTGTACTACCTTGTGGAGGGCAGACTCTGTTGACTTGCCCGAGCTGTAGGCGTGTTGTTGAGGGTGTAGTGGGATTTTGTTAAGTACCTCATCTCTTATGTGCCGATCACAGAGTCTTTCTAGTGTCTTCAGCATGAAGGAAGTTAGGCTAATTGGTCTGTAGGCCTTCGGGTCTGTGTAGTCACTTTTGCCTGGTTTGGGGAGAAAGAGGACTCTGACTTCTCTCCAGCCTAGAGGTATGTATCTGTATGCTATGCAGGCTCTTAGGAGGATGGTCATTTTCCCGTTTAATATTTCCTCCCCCCATTGTAGGAGTCCAGGGAAGATACCATCCAGGCCAGGTGTTTTGTAGGGTTCAAAGGACTTTATTGCCCATGTAATTTTTTCACTAGTTACCACATGATCAGCAACAGACCAATCTGTGTCTGATGCCAAAGTTGTCTCACCATCCTGCCATTCAGTATGTGTTGTCAGTTGGCATCCTGGGAAGTGGGTTTGTAGTAGCAAGTTGTGTGTCTCTTCTAGGGTTTTCGTGTAGGAATTGTCCGGTTTTTTAAGCGTGCCTATTTCACGCTTAGTATCGGCCGCTAGGATTTTCCTAATTCTGTTTGCTTCATGGTTTGATTCAATGTTTGTACTGAATTTTGCCCATGATTGTCTCTTTTTCTTCCTTACTTGTTTCTTATATTCTCGTTGAGCCATTTTGTACTTATCCCAATCGCTATCTGAGTAGGTGTTCATGGCTCTGTTGTAAAGTTTTCTCATCTTCTTCCTGAGTGTTTCGAGCTCCCTAGACCAGCTCCAGGTCCTCCCGCCAGGGCCGGGGGTCGTCAAAGGGCACGCTGCTTCAAAACTCTCTATGATGATTGTTGTCAGTTTGGTCACGTTCTTTTCTAATTCTGTGATATCTGGTATTAGTGCGGGTAAATTGTAAAGGTTTAGTTTCTCTTTAAGAGATGAGAGATATTTTACCTTATCAGTTTTCCGTTGGTTTCGTGTTGGAGTTGTCATCTTGCGTTCCAGTGTCATCTCGTATCTGATCCACCTGTGATCTGATGCTGAGTGCTCATTTGAGACTCTCCAGTTCTTGACCAGGGTGCAGTTACCTGAGACTAGGGTGAGGTCTATTATGGTGCGGGATCGTTTTGTGACAAAGGTTGGCTCTGCTCCTATGTTAGCTATTGTGAGGTTAGTGGTTAATAAAAAGTTTACCAACTCTTCTCCTCTGTCGTTTGCGGTGGGCATTCCCCATAGTGGATGATGCGCATTACCATCTGTTGAGATAATTAGTTTTGAGTCGTTAGATTCACAAAACCTTACCAGATCTGCCACAAGTTGTGGAGGTGCTTCGTCATCTTCGTGCATGTAGGCCGATGCGACTATTACCTCCTCCTTTGTGTCTCCATTTATACCTAGGAGACTGGCAGCAGCTAAGTCTCTGGAGCAGAATTGTGTTAAGGGTGTGGCTGTTAGGTTACATGGAACATACATGCATGCTCTTGTATTTTCACTTGTATAGTCATAAATCAGTTTACCTTTCAGGTTGTTGAGACCACATATACGTCCTGCTCTGATCCACGGCTCCTGGATCAAGGCGATGGTCTCATTGTTGGACTCCAGCAGTCTGCGCAGGTTAGCCGTAGCTGCAGTGCTATGCTGGAGGTTTGTTTGGACGACGCTAGTCGTCGGAGGGTGGGTCAATTCCATCTAAACTTACCCCGTCCTCCCCGTCAGTCAGTTCCAGCTCTTCCCTGTTTCGCCAGGGCCCGACTGCCAGTCCAAGACCCCCCTCCACACCCTCCATTGCCGCACTCGGCTTTGGAGAGGATTGTGGTGGGGCATCTCGGCCCGACGCCGTGGCGCTGGTTTCTTCAGGGAAGAGTTGTGCAGTTGTTTCTGCTAACTGTTCTTGCCTCGCTGGCTCGGGTGGCTTATCATGCGATGTACCATCCGGAGCCAGGAAACGCACGTATACGCCACCGAGTTTATGTGACAGTTGGCGGCCCCTACTCATCAGTGATGGGATCACACTCTCTGGGATGCCCAGAGTTAAGTTGAAAGTGTTATCAACTGATTTTCGGTGCGAGTACACAGTCCAGGTATTCACTTGCGCCCATTTGTTCTGGAAGTCCAGAAACTTTCTGGTGACCTCCAGGGTGGCGTCTGCGCAGTCTGGAAGGGTCAGGGTCGCCCGAACATTCCTGGACAGTTCACTTTGCTGTTTTACAACAAGTTTAGGACATGACTCCAGAGGAAGGCTGTCCATGGCCTTAGTCAGCCACACCAGTGTAGCCTCATCATTACACCACAGTTTCAAAACTCAATCACTGCTGATGGGTTTGCCCTTGAAACCGGGGGCAATGGGGCTGGCGTCTAAGAGATCTGCTAAAATTATGTTCTCTAGGAAACGTTTCACTACCGTAGCTTGTTCCTCTGTGATATGTTGGCCATCGTCCCTTAGTACCGCTACACAGAGCTTATTGCCCACTATGTCTGCATAGCTGGTAACTGGGCGATCCTCGTTATCGGTGCGTTGTTTTTTATGGTCACCTCGGGGTGAGACCGTGTCGTCTAAGCGCAACCGCTTTAATGGTTCATTATGGGCTGGAGCTAGCGAGGCCTTTGAAATGGCAATCTCTGCTCGCTTCTTCCTATTAAAGCGGTTGTTATGCTGTTTCAATCCGTGACCTCTGCAACCAACAGGCCCGCTGGACACAGCGGACGAGTCCTCTGCATCCACCGGCGGGGCATTTGGTTTCACGGCGGTGTTGTTTCCAGGTTTGGAAAGATTGGAAACTGGCTTAACGCGGCTGACTTCTTCAGGTATGTTGGTCTGAAGAGACGCTTTGTTTGCAGCTAGTTTCCTTTCTTTTGCTTTTTGTTGTCTTATTAGTTTTTTGATTTGGCTTCTACTGAGCTTCACCCCCGGGACGTGAGCCACCTCGGGGTGAGGTATACCAGAGCTGGGACCTCCGGCTTTAGGCCGTTTCCCCCCAGTTTGGTTCCCCTGCTTGCCTCTCTGATTTTTAACGGTCCATCCCGCAGAGTGTACATTTTGGCCAGCAAATGCCGCCACCATGTTATCAACCGCGTTATGGAGCTCAGATTGGCCTGCAGAGTCAGTAGAGCGCTTGTACCTATTGTCGGTCGTTGGGTTGGATGAGCTGTCCATTTTATTGCTCCTAGAGTTTCGTCCCACAGGCTCCCCACCCTCCACGGAGCCCGCACCAGGGGGATGTCGGGTTGCGACACCAGGGCTACCTGTAAGGATATAGAGAGGCAAAATAAGTTACACACGAGCGCTAAACGGCACCGTCAAAAACCTGCGCCAACCAAAACACCAGTAAGTGACGTGCACCGCCGGCTGCGCGCCCCAGAATTCCACCCCTCTTGCCGGGCAGTAGCTGAAGGCTGCCTGCCATGCTGTCTTGTCACCGGTGGCCAGTCAGTGACCCCCCGTTTAGGGCGAAATCCACACCAAAGAGGAGTGTTGCGGTGGATGGGTACCGTAACTGACCCACCCCACGCTCAGCCTCCAGGACTGTATCATCCTCCCGTACGGGCCCCCATGCGCAGCATCAAACGCATGGGTGGTCAGCCCCCCGCACATCATCGCTCGTATTTGGGATGACGTGCCCACGGCAGCCTAACCACGTCGCTACCGTAGCTGTATGGTGCAGGATTGATGAAGGGATCGAGAAGGCGTCGGAACAGACGGGCGCGCCAAAAAATAAAAACAAAAACGACTGGCTACTGCTTAAGTAACGTAAAAATCGCTTACCCGCTACAAGGCCGTTGTTCTCGATGTTCTGCATCTCGGTCGTTTGAAAACACTTCAAAAATCCACCGATTAAACACGAAAACCACTGTTTTTATATTTCTTTTTTTTGCAGTTTGCACAGAAATGGTCGTTTTACGCGTGAGAAAGTCGGTTGTAGACGTCACGAAGCAAAATCAAACGGAAATACGTGAACTTTACCGGTGAACTGACAAGTTGTCAGACTCGGCTGTGACAGTGACAGTGACAGTTGGCACTTAGATGACTGTCTGCCGGATCCGGCAGCGGACATTGGACTCGCGGGCTGCCATGTTTAGCATATTTAGCGCGCCCACCCGTTTCTCCCCATTCTCTGGGAGTTGGAAAGGATTGGTGGGGAAAAAATCAGGTGCGTCTCTAAGTTTTAGTTACATCTGTTCCTGAGGGGACCAGACCAATAACAGGCGGCAACCGCGAGAAGGAGACTTATGAGACTTGTTATGGAGATCTCTGCGACTTGCGCTCCTTCCATAACCTTACGCCTAACCTGCTCATCGGACAGATGGCAGGTTGAGGTTAGCCCTGGATATCATTTTCATTTCAGGATATATAATTGAAGCTATAAGAACTTCTGAATATTGACGAGAGATGACGCACTGCTAAATCCATGAAATGATTTTAATATTATAGTGCATCCCACACTAGGTTTATCTCAAAGAGTTACTTTTTATATTAAACATTTCAAAAATTCGTTCAAATTTTTGAAATGTTTATCATAAAAAGTAACTCTTTGAGATAAACCTAGTGTGGGATGCACTATAAAATTAAAATCATTAAATGGCTTAATTTTTACCGACTTCTAAAAAGGAGGAGGTACTATGTTCGTCTGTATGTATTTTTTTGCGTATGTTCATCGATATTTTCGGCAATTGTGGACCGATTTAAAAAACATTTTTTTAGTTCACAAGGGTATGCTCCCGAGGTAGTTCCATTTAAATTTTATCGGAATCGGTTGAGTCGTTTTTGATAAATGAACAATAATGTACATGGATGTCACTTAAATTCGTGCAAAATATTTGAATTCTGCACATGGTGGATGTTGGTGTTGCGATGTTTTGCGAATAATATATTTCTTTTGTACTTACACACATCTCATAGCTTTTAATATTTCCCATTAATAATCACGGTGCATTTCAAAAAAAGTTTTTTAAGGGTAAACGTGCACTTGTCAGAGCCACAGAAACCGTGGACCGAAAATTTAAACGCCTACAGCATTTAACGCAAAAATGAATAGTGCAGCACTGGTAGATGCTCAAAGTTGCATTAAATTTCCTTTAAAGATTGGTATAGGCCACGCCACACAAGTTGGCGGTAGTGAAGTTAGCTACAAGCTGCGCTATAGCCAATCAACGTGCGGTTTTATGTGAGCTTCAGTCAGGATTGGATATTGCGCAGCTTGTAGCTAACTTCACATCCGCCAACTTGTGTGGCGCGGCCTATACAAATAGTTTACTTTGAGCAGCAAGTGTCCATGCTAGTACGTAGATGTTAGATTAATAATAAATAGTCTCAAATCATGTAACTTACGTACAATTATTTTTATTGTATTTTTTTAATTGGCTCACATAAATTCTCATTCATTACCCTATCTCACTCACTGTTTACCTACCTATTGATAGCGCGCGAGTTGAACGCAGTCGGGGTCTGAGGTAAAGAGCGGGAGCATCTCCCCCCGCTATCCGCACCCCCCACCTCACGCGCCTGGGCGGGTTGGGCGTGCGGATAGCGGGGGGAGACATTCGCATTCCTAAGCTCTGCATTCAACTCGCGCGCTAACAGTATATCTTTGAAGCGATAAAAGCGCCGCTTTACCTAACATACCAACATGGACTTTTATTAGTAAGTCTCCTGTGATCGCAATCTTCGAATAAAACTTGACAGCACACTCACGGCATTAATGAGATTGTAAAACTTTTACCGACGAAGGCAATAGGTAGCGTTTATACCCCACGGCTAGTTTTATCGGTCCTGGCGATCAGTAAACATGTTTTTGTTTTTTTGTTTTAAGAAACGTGTTGATGGTCTGTGAAGCTGAAAGATCTTAGAAGCCCATTGTAGCCGTGTTATGGCCACAAAATGAATTGACAATCTTAAAACACAAACTCTCGACATAGATTTTCTTCATAAGCGGATTTTTATGGTTCCGTACTCAAAGGGTAAAAAAGGGACCCTATTACTAAGAATCCGATGTCCGTCTGTCTCTCTGTCTGTCACCAGGCTGTATCTCATAAACCGTTATAGCTAGAAAGCTGAAACTTTCACAGATGATGTATTTCTGTTGCTGCTCTAACAACAAATACTAAAAACTTTAATTTAAATATTTAAGGGGGGCTCCCATACAACAAACGTTTTTTAGGAGTTTTTTGCTCGCTATTAATAACGACATGGGGAATGGGGCTCCCATACGGTACGGAACCCTTCGTGCGCGAGTCCGACTCGCACTTGGCCGATTTTATTTTTCAAGTCATTGCTGGCTATTATTTAAAATGTTGTTTACCTACTTATGTAGTATAAAGTACTAAATGATTATAATTTTTGCTAAAAGTTTAGCCCCATAGGTTTTGATTTTGAATAAGACCAGTTAGTAGTGGTTCCTATAGATTATAGCAATTATGTAGGTATGTTAAATTTGGAGGGAATTGCGGCGTTTCGTCCCGCAAGTGGTTCGGGGCGTGTGCAAGTGCCATTCTGAATTAGAGACTTTTCTTTTTTTTTTGACTTGGGCGATTCGCCCCGCGATTCCCTTTTATGTCTGTATGTTTAAATAGAACAGTAGTTAATGGCAAAATAAACAAACAACATAAATAAATATATCGAGGGTATCATTCTTAGTTTAATGTATAATTTTTGTTTCATGTAAAACTTTGTAATTTTTACAAACGATGTTTTCTTCTAAAGCTTCACACCAGAATAAATACTCGTATGTTTTAATTTGTTCTAAGCATTTATAACTTGCTATTTTTGAACAAATTATAATATATTAGTATATAGTAAAGTTCTCAAATGAAGACCACGGACCAGCAAGCGCAGCGTAGGACGTCGACCGACTAGGTGGATTGACGATATAATAAAGATCATAGAAACACGCCGGATGCAGGCCGCTTCCAACCGGCCTTATTGGATATCCATGGGGAAAGCAGGCCATCCTATGTCCAGCAGTGGACGTCCTACGACTGATGGATGGATGGGTGGATGGATTTATCAACATTCGGCTCTATATCATAGCGGTAACGACTCTTAAGAATAGTTCGGCAATATAAAGAACATTTCAAGTTTGAAAGAATCTCGTAAAATTAATGTAGGTAGTTCGAACGAAAACCCAGTCACAAGAGCGTATCCATATACTTTTAATGCATATTAAGGTACCTAAAAGGTTTTTTAAATTTGTGATGTGTGTTTGAAGAGTTATTCGTTTTGAAAATATACGCTTAATTATTGAGTTTAAATAAGTATCTAATTTGATTACTTACTTTACTTGAACTAGGCTTTTCCAGTGTTGATTGGCTATATTGGCATGTTTGGGTTGTTTTAGTTTGGTTTTTTTAAAATTATTATGCATTTTACCAATAGGTAAATACAGCAGATTTTTTCCAGTTCATTTTTGGCATATTCATGTGTACGCTTCTTTTGAATGACTCAATCGTTGTCTAGCGCAAAATATCTTATATTACAAATATTTCGTGACCATAAAATTTTCTGATAGATTTTTTTTTCTTTCCAGTTATTCGGTGTGTCCATATTCGCCCTTTGTCTATGGATCTGCATCGAGCCCGGCTTCAACGAATGGATGAGGATCCTGGAGCTCCAGAAGTACTTTATCGGAATCTACATCATTCTCATCGGATCTCTCGTCATCATGGTCGTGGCCTTCCTTGGGTGCGGTGCTGCGCTTATGGAAAATGTGGTGTTACTGTATGGCGTAAGTACAATTCAAATTGTTCTCATCCGCCATATAATCGGGAGGCAGTGGGCTAGAATCCCGGTGCCATACCAATGACTTCCATGGAACTTATGTATGAAATTTTAATACTCTGTTTTTTTTTTCATTCTGTATAGGTTTCACTATTCATTCTTTTGACTACATACTGCCTATAGCAGATATGCGGTCTAGGGTGTAGCACGCTTACCTATTTAATCGGTATTTGAAGACACCCGTTGTACTTTAGCAGGAAGACAGACCCAGGCAAAGCGTTCCACATTCTGGCCGTTCGTATGATATGAGGAATGAGGATTAGAAACGATTAGTTCTAACGCGCGGAATATCCACCATACAAGGGTGGCGCTATGGTCGCGTCTGTCTAGCCGTACGGTAGAAGAAACGGTCAGGGGCAGTGGCAGATTTCCGGTAAAGGAAAACATTCTGCATAGTCCTTAAGTAGATGAATTTCGACGCCGGATGTGAATTCACCCACCCGCAACTTGATCAGCGTGATAGACATAGTAGTCTCCTTTTGTTGGTAGAATCATGTTTAATACCAGTCTTTTAAAAAAAACTGGTAAGTAACCTACTGACTTAATTGTTAGGTGGAAGTGGAGTACTTATTCAGTTGGATATTTTGTTTTTACCTCAATTATTGCTCAGTATTGTGTATGATTATTTATAGTTCGTAACTGTAAAACTGTTATTAACATCTGTCAACATTTCTTAGGACCACGGAACCAGTCAAATATTGTCATAAGGATGTTATGTCATGTAGGTACTCTCTGTACTCTATATTTACCTTTAATTCCTCAAAGATCGTCATTGATCAACGAGATAAAAGGGACACTTAGAGTTAGAACGGTACCATTACTTAATCATCTCACTGTCCCGCCTGTACTGTCAATGACTCCCCGTATTGAGTGCCTAATAAATGAAATAAATAAATTAGGTTTTAATCTTCAACAAGAAAGATATATTCAAAAATAAACAAAGAAATAGCGGACTTTTGACCAGAATCAATTTGGTTTTTCAGTACATAGCATCACAAATAGCAATATTCGTGTTCGGTCTGGTCGGCGCGTGCGTGGTCCTCGACTTCTCGACGTACGACTCCAGCATCCAGCCGCTGATCCGTGACGTCATCGTCAGGCTCATGAACAACCCGCAGCACGAGGGCAGTCGGGAAATCTTGAGGATGGTGCAAGAAGGCGTGAGTATTTCGATAAAGCAAGTGCCTTTGTTAACTACAAATAAATCTACAGCTACACAAGAAATCAATTAGATTAGAAGGTCTAAAAATAATAAAAATACTCAAGCCTACTTCCAGTTAGTAGCGTGCCCAGAACGCTAATTTTAAATATGTTTACCTAACTATTATTGTCGCTATCGTAATTATCAGTCACAGGTAGTCCATTGCAGGATTTGCAGGATATAGGCCTCTCCTATAAGACTGATTGGGAGCGACTTGCATACAGCGTTTACTAAATTCTCTTTCAATTTTTATCATGCAGTATTTTAGCAGGAATGTACGATAGACTTGCCCGCTTAGCTTAAAAAATACATATTATGCTAATGCCAATATAACTTTTATTACTTTTTGAATTTTATAATAAAATTATTATTAATTTATCTAGACTGAGATACTCGTTATCGTTATACAAACTCGCTGTTGAATATATTTTCTACATCCCTGGCCTCTCTTTTGTATATTTAGGTATGACCCGCAATTTTGAAAACCAAGGTACATTAACAGAAATAAATACAGAAATGCATTTTTTTTTTTTGAAACAAAACGTACATAATACTGTTTATGTACTTTAACAGCACCTTTACTATCGAAATATCATGACAAATAGTTACATATACAAACCGGTTTTTGTCATGACGAATGCTCGTTGGATTTAAAAAATATTTTTTCGAATGGGGTGCATGTGTATTCCTTTGCAGTCGTGCTAACAAGTGGAAAGGAAAATTCTGTGTCAAACTGTGACTACAAAAATTGAACAAAACTGAGGGACAGCGTAACGAAGCAAACTTTACACGCATTTTTGAATGAACTGTTCCCTGAAAAGAAAAAGTTTTGTCCTGTTCTGTGGAACTTTTGACGAAAAGACAGATGCATTCAAAATCGCCAAATTCGTATATTAAATAAAAAAAAAAAATATTAGGGGACATCTCACATACGGTCTCTGACCCCAAACTAAGTAAAGCTTGTGATATGGCTGCCAGAAAATGATATACTACATATACATATTGTCTCACATTTTTTTAGAACTTTCATCTGGTTTCCAATACTATACAGAGCTTAGATTGTACACATTGAGACAACCTTGATCTTAGTAATTATCATGTGACTGATGGAATTATTTTTAACCCCCGACGCAAAAGAGGGGTGTTATAAGTTTGACGTGTCTGTTTGTCTGTGTGTCTGTCTGTCTGTCTGTGGCATCATAGCGCCCGAACCACTGAACCGATTTCAGTTTAGTTTTTTTTGGATGAAAGGAGACTTAATCGAGAGTGTTCTTAGCTATGTTTTATAAAAATCGATTGAGCCGTTTAAGAGTTATGGTGGGTTAAAGTGGGGATGGAAGAACCAAAATTCTACAAATGTGCCCAAAATGGTTGTCAATGTGTCGGGGTTTTTTAAATTTTTAATTTATATTAATCATTAACTCAATGAACAGTTTAGGAATTTAAACAAAAGCAAATTGTGATTGGAATGCAGATTTGGAATCTTCCCATCATGGAAATGACGCTTGGTTCACTTGATTGATAAAAAACGTTTTTGCCCTTACTCATAAAAGAACAACGAAACTTTGTGCTAATTAATTCATAGGCGATATATTATTCTTTAAAACTACTGCTTCAAAAAATTGACTTGAATGAAAAACAAAGACTACAGTAAGAATAATAGTTAGTTAGTAACAACAGTACTTTAACACATCCTAGCAGTTCTAAATCAATATCCTACTTACATTAGACTTGCAGAATGTTCCTAGATAACATTATGTTACTGTTTGCAATATTCCGCTGCTATTTAACCAATAAGGAATCCCATACGTTAATGTATCACAATGCTCCAATGCTTCATATTGTAGCAGATATATGCACTCCGTACATTCGCTAATCAAATGGACTTGTGCATACCGTTTCATGCTCTATTGAGCACGACTCCAATCATTCTCTATGAATACAGGCCAAACTACCGCCGGTAGATACATATTGAAATAATATTTGGCATGTTTTGTAGAACATACGAGTACATTAACAATAGAATATTTTTGTTTCAGTGATGCTTAAAGATTTGGAACTAAATATATTCAATAGTATTGCCAATTCACTCATACTGACATACACACACACACATACAAATGTAAAATAACATAGTATATCTATTACACTACTCAGGACGATTCGATACTGATACTTTGTTTAACTCACAACGAGAAAATGTATAAAATACTGAAAAATATTGTCTTGTATGACGTTGCGATCTAAACGAAGTCCGTAATGAGTCCGTTCCACTCGTAGGCGTCTTTTGCCGTATCTGGAGTATTTTTCGTTCCGTCTTACCGCTCGGCCACGAGTTTAGGCTTTAACGGCAGCGCGAGCGGCAGCAACAACAGCGGTGGGATTTACGATTGCTTGGAACGAGACGTCGTCGTGGCGTCATTCAAATATTTTAGTATCTCTGGCCGCCCCGCGCCCCGCTACCGCTTAGAGGCTTAGGGCAGCGCGGTCGTAGCCGATCGGTTAAAAAGCCTCTCTTCCTCTCTATTGATTTCTTTAAATATCACCTGCATTCATTCATATCGTGTCAATGGCTAGACTTATTTTATTTTTTATTATTATTTTCTATTCTTTTATATGTTTTTAATTATTAACAATTTATTTACATGGCTTAGATGTTTTGAGACCAGAATCTGGCAATCTCTACCGCGTCCTTGTTGGCCAGGTTCAGGTCTTGCTGTGTGCATTGTTTCAGATAGAGCGGGCAGACTAAAAGATGTGCCATGGTTTGGACGGCAGCTCCACATTCACATTGTTCCTGGTCTTCAAAGCCCCATCTGACCATGTTCTCTATGCAGCGGGCGACCCCTAAAACAATACCTATAGGTAGCTGATTATAATTACTTATTCTTCTAGATCGGGTGCTGCGGTGCGGACGGTCCCATGGACTTCATCAACATGAACAAGCCGCTTCCAGCAGAGTGCCGCGACTCCGTCACTGGTAACGCCTACTTCCACGGCTGCGTTGACGAGATGACCTGGTATCTGGAGGGCAAGACCGGCTGGCTGGCGGGCATCGTACTCGCTGCTTGCATGATTGCAGTAAGTAATAGGCTATTTTTAAAGTAAATTTTAATGTGTATAGTGCTTTTGCACACTATCTCAAAGAGTTATTTCTAACCGACTTCCAAAAAGGAGGAGGTTCTATGTTCGTGTGTATGTATTTTTTTTTGTGTGTGTTCATCGATAATTTCGCCAATTGTGAACAGAATCGAAAAAAATCTTTTTTAGTTCGAAAAGGTATACTCCCGAGGTTTATTGACAAATCAACATTTGATAACCCTGTTGATTAATCAAAAACGGCTTAGCTGATTTATGTAAAATTTAAATGGGACCACATATAAATTTTACATAAATTAGCTAAGCCGCTTTTGATAAATCAACAATAATGTAAACTATTCGAGCAAAATATTCGAATTTTGTACCTACACGATGGAAGGCGGTTTTGCCATTTTTTGCGAAAAATTATTACTCGTATTGTGATCAACATTTCAAAAAAATGTCGCGAACGCAGGACTTGAACCTGACTTGAACGCTCACGCCAAATTCGAAAAGTTTAAGGTTTTGAATTGCTGTTTTATCACAATAGTAACAGACTAATTTCAAAAGTTTTGTCTTCATATGAACGACTGCAATAACTTCAGACAGGTGTTACTTTGACAAATTCGTTACAGTTATAAGCCGAATCAAACTTTTTGGAGTGAAGAGAGGGGATCTGTGCAGCTTGCAGCTAATTTTACAGACACCAGGAAGTTTGATTTGGCCTTAAAAGACTGAAGTAACGTTTTCAAGAAAATATTTCACTGCAGTTTTATTAAGGAGGATAGAGTAGCTGCTGTACGTACTAATAAAAAATATAATATAGGTAATTACGCCAGAAAATATAAGTGAGACATTAATTTGCTTCTTTTGTTTTATTTCTATAGTATATGTACTAAATTAGTGACTGACATAACATTTGAAAAATATTTTCGGCAAGCAGTAAATATCGTCAAGCCTGATTTTTTGGTGAAAATGCACGAATTTTACAACGTGCACAAGATTGCCTCCTAAATATTTCAAGTGCTGCAATTCAGTTTTTCATACTTATTTTACCGACGATGCTATTATGTCATGTACATATCTGTCCTATTTATTGTTGTTAATTTTCTATTTCTTTTTCATAGGTCGTGAACTCTGTGATGTCTTTGATCCTGGTTCAAGCCGTCAAGAAAGAAGAAGAAGAAGCAACGATATACAAAAACTAATCGAAAAATAAATATAAAACTTTATTATAAACATCTTTTATAATCGTGAACGTTTTTTACATTTTATCCTATGAAAAATTACTTGTACAAAGTTAATTTTTTGTCGACGAAATGTCTTACATTTCATGACTATCCATATATGCCCACTTAAGTAATCTAGATATATTAAAACAAGCGTATTGGGTGTTTATGGATATGGTCGTTTATATTTAATTTATAAAGTAACTTATAGAATTATTTTATTAATAAAATTAAGCATTTGAAACCTAAATTTTAACAGGTATTGCCGAAACCACCGTATGTTTAAGTTTTAACTTTTTTGTTGTTAATTAATTTGTGTTCTTTATTGTAGAAGTTATTTTTAATAAAATTTCAAATAACTAATAAAGATATTTTACTTGCGCAACTTAAGGTAAAAAAATGTGACCTAATGGTAAAAAAATACCTACCCATCAAATTTATATTTTAAAGGGCTATAGGTACCTTTATTTTTTGTGCGTGTGAACTTTGAAAGAGATCTTTCCTTCATCTCCTTTTCACAACAGAACTAGCCGGAAGTCGCAAACGTACCATCAGACCATCACTACATAGTCGACGTACCACCTGCTCGTACTAAGCGATTCGCTTCTTCCTTCATAACGCGGACCGTTCATAGCGGCAACATAAATACATTATTTGTAAAAATTTCAGCTTTCTAGCTATAATAGTTCATGAGATATACAGCCTGGATACAGACGGACAGAAGGACAGACGGACAGCGGAGTCTTAGTAATAGGGTCCGTTTTTACCCTTTGGGTACGGAACCCTAAAAATGAGCCAATCTTCTGCCGCATGCACGAAGATCTGTGGGCCAAAACATACACTACGTGGTTAACTAACATTAAGAGAAGCCTCGGCAGGCCCAAAAATAAATGGCGAGATGAGCTTGTTTCCCACTGCAGTGGATGGAACACCAAAACTCTTGAACAAAAAAAATGGAAAGAAGGAAGGGGGAGGTCTTTGCCCTGCAGTGGGACCATAACGGCAAAAATAATAAAAAAATGTAAACTCTGGCAGTGATTTGCTAGGTATAGAACATATTTTACACAAAGAACAAACAATTTTATACCTTACCAAACTCAAGTATCCTACTAATATTGTAAACATGAAAGTTTGTAAGGATGGATGGATGTTTGTTACTCTTTCACGCAAAAACTACTGAACGGATTGAGATGAAACTTTGCAATTATATAGCTTATATATCAGAATAACACATAGGCTATAAATGATATTGCGTTAATTTTCTATATTACAACAATAAGTGTTAAGTAAGTAAGTAGGAAAAATTCTGCCATCTGCAAGATAACGTGCGCTCCAAGAAATGTCAAAAAAGAACTGTCGAATCGAGCAAATGTCAAATCGTTTTTTTACCACCGCCTTTATGGGTGTAAAGGTAGGGCCACGAAATATCATGCGGGCGAAGCCGCGGGCAAAAACTAGTCTCTTATATTACTTTTGCACACAGATTCTGAAATCAGAACTTTCAAATCTTGTAAGTGAAAATCCCTCTCACGATCTAAGTTCTCGGAGATTCTAATTAATTAATTTGATTAAAAGATAAAGTATTCTATTTAGAGTTCTCTGTGTAGTTCGAGGAATATTACAAGTTTCAAGCACCTCTTTGTCTGTTACTCTGAAGTTTAAAGATAAAACAACTCTTATCTATTGCTTAGTTAAAGCTTAGGCACAGAAACTCAGTGATAAGTTGAATCTTTATTCATTATTTTGTGTTGGTTTAAGTACTACTTACAAAAGATACCCTTGATCTTACCGTGTGTTTTGCACCAAATACAAACTTTTTAATATTTGTGCCTTATTCCGTAATGCTCAAAAAATTAGTTTTACTAGGTTTTTCTTAGGAATCAATAAAGTTAAGCAATGTCTGGCTGTATTTACAACTAAGCGATAAGGTGGCTCGAACGACACTATTAATTCTTGCTGCCGTTGCTTTAACGGGTTAGACATATCAAAGACCTTCAGTTTGTTTCACATAAAATAGTTTCTCATCCCGTCCATCCATCCTTCAGCCGTAAGACGTCCACTGCTGGACATAGGCCTCCCCCATGGATTTCTAATGAGGCCGGTTGAAAGCGACCTGCATCCAGCGCGTTCCCGTGATCTTTATTATATCGTCAGTCCACCTAGTCGGTGGACAAAAAAATCGGTGATGGTCGGCGGTGGAAAATAGTTATAGCGATAAATAACTATTTTAGATTTCTACTAAACAACAGCTTGTGTTACAACACTACTACACCTCTACTTTTCGTATCTTAGTAAAAACTCTACATACAGACAAGCCTAAACACATAAATAGTGTTTTTAATTAAAAAATACCTTTGTCTTTGCTACAGATATAAAACTTATAAGACGGGCCAATTGATGTCAAAAACGAAAACAACAAATATTTTATCACTCCCGGAAATAAACACATTTGCCGTTGATTGTTCTGCCCGGGTAAATACAGCAATGACATCGTGCAAACAGACAGACGTACATTAACTTCGGGCTTACAGCACTTTGGAGAAATAATGAATTTATTGGCACGGGCAAAAAAACATTGAATGTATTTCTATTCACGGCTTATATTTGAGTTCTTTTGGTTGAATTACTGAGCTACGTTAATGACAATGTGTCAACATTGCTTAAAAATATCCATCCGTTTATCAACCGTCCACTGCTGGGCATAGGCCTCTCCTATGGTCCTATGGATTGCCAATAAAAACGGTTGGAACAGCTTCCATCCAGCGGTTTCCTGTGGTCTTGATTTGGTCGTCGGTAAACCTAGTCGGCGTAAGTCCTCCGCTGCGCTTTCTGGTACATGGTTTCCATTCAAAAACTTTACGGCCCGCGGCCCTATCAGTCATCTGTAGGTGCCGCATATACATCCATGTATTGATTTTTTGGTTCAGAAGATATTTGCGGTCGACCGCATCCTACGGGAGACGGCTGAAAAATGCCTATTTGCTCGGGACGAAGAATCTTTCGGTGACTTATATCTGAGGAAATAAAACAATCGGCCAAGTGCGAGTCAGGCTCGCACACCAAGGGTTCCGTACCCCTCTTAATATGTTTTATTTAAATTATTTATTTTAAGGGATTTTTTTTGGGGTAGTGAGGCTAAGGCTTTAATTGGGGAGGTCGGGCGCAGGCTAAGGGAGAAGACAGGTGACTCCCGCTCCGGCTCGTACTTGGCGCAAAGGTTGGCCATCGCCATCCAGCGAGGTAATGCGGCCAGCATTTTGGGCTCTTTTGCGCCGGGTATGGTCGGAGATGGGTTAAGTGTTTAGTTTTTAAGGTTGACCATGTTCAAATATGAAATAAATCCTGGAACATCCGCAGGACAAAAATTTTAAGGGAATATACCTTTGTAACTTAATATTCTGAGAATATTTCAAGCATCGTCCTGTTGCCGTTATTAATATCGAGCAAAAAAATAAAGTTTCCTTGTTGGGAGCCCCCTTAAACATTTATTTGATTTTAATTTAAATATTTATTTTGAATCCTAACTAAATATTCTGTGAATATTTCAGGCCTGTCTTTTAAGATTATTAAGATTTAAGATCTGCCTGTCACAGTTATTAATATTGAGCAAAAACCGGCTTGAATGTCATGTTTGTTGTATGGGAGCCCCCCTTAATTGTATTTTTTTATTTTTAGTATTTGTTGTTATCGCGGCAACAGAAATATATCATCTGTAAAAATTTCAACGTTCTAGCTATCATCGTTCATGATAGACAGCCTGGTGACAGACAGACGGACAGCGGAGTTTTTAGTAATAGGGTCCCGTTTTTACCCTTTGGGAACGAAACCCTAAAAAAGATTGCGATATCAGAATAGGTTTTTAGAACAGAAGTAACTTTAAAGCTGCACCGTAATGATACCATTTCTTAAGATACCTATTGCTTTTCTTTGAACAGATTTGTAAACGAAAAACTTTTATCTTTCTTTTGCTGATTAAGTACGACCAGAACAAGATAAAATGTATTACTCCAATCAACATAAATTCTGTATACACAAACCCAAACGAGCAAAGTACGAGTATCCTCAAAGTTTTACTGCACTTCACTCAATACGATTTACGATGCGCATTCCCTCTATCTCCGTCCAATCTTCCCCATCCGTCTTTTTCCGTCATGAATCGCTATCAGATAAACAACAATATAAATTAATCTGTCGTTATTCTCCCAGACAAGTTATTTTCTGTTTTCCGTTCTACTCCTGGCGCTATTTCCTCGGCACAACAACGCTTGTCGCACAGCGGAAGACACACCGTCTTACATGAATTTTCCTACAAACTCACCGACCAATTTAACTGAACCCCCTTGCATTCACCGCCGACGTTAATTGACAAGAGCTTGAGACTATTATTTGGATTTTCTGAGGTCTACGTGAAGTGGTCGTCTTATAAACTAACACATAAGTCTGAGCGGTTGTCGGTTCATTTACCGAAGTAATAACTTGCGATCTTTCGCCATTTGATAGGTTACTTATTAGAGGAAATTTCAATTTATTCAAGCGGCTGTAAGGACAACTTTTTAGGAATGTTGGAACTTTTGTTTTTGCTTATTGTGGTCTCGTAAAGAATTAGAGTAGGGGCTGACAGTTATGATAGCTATTGCGACATAATATACTTATATGTAGACGCAATGTATGTTAGGTAACTTAATTTGTATTGTAGTCTAATGACTGCTATATTCTAATATCAACTATTTTAGAATCTAGTTTTATTTTTTATGAAAAAAGATCCATATGCATATATATATATGCCCTACATAGAAACTTTAGCCACCTTACCACAAAAGATTAAAACACTCTTTAAACACGGTTTAACCGTGCAGTTTTTACTGTTAAACATTGTCTAAGCCGTGCGTAAAACTTTTGTGGTAAGACTGCTTGTGTTTAAATCTACTATATTTTACGGGCAACATTTATTTTTCCCATCAGTAATGTTTTAAGGTTGCACATGACCGATGCCTGTACCCAGCAGCCTGTAGCAGTTAACAGATGCGGGCTAATTCGATAGTTATGTACCTTAAAGCCAATGCAATTCTTGTCTTAACTTGATGTTTAAAAAACTATTGACGTAAAACGTATAGCAAGTGTCTGCGCGGTCATTTGTACCGAGTCAGCAAGCAAACAATAATTAGTGGAAGTTAGGCCCTCTATTTGCACTGATCCGTGTTCCTCATCGACTTACGTATTTTTTCTTAAGGACCGGGAAAACTTTCATTTATAAACATTGGTACTACGTTCATACCACATCAATGTTTTTTTAGCATAGTAGTAGTTTCAGTATCAGCGGGTGAAACAAGGAAACTATTTTTTACCACCCCACCAATTTAACGGTCTATTTTTGTATATAGGTCTATCCTTGGAATGTGACCACGCCTATGACCATAATTGTTTTTATTTATCTTTGCGGTACTAATTAACTAATTTTAAGGTCATTTCATTTAAAATGTAATTCTGGTGTTACATTATATGTCATGGAAACAGCATATCTTCTTGGGCTTCGACCGCATTTTGGCAAGATTTATGAAGACTTAGTACTAGCGCGTGGACTCCGTATGACAATGTGTATAAATATAAATTCTAAAGCCAAAAGCTTTCCTACATCTACACATCTAACACCATTGGCCAGTTGCCAATGGTGTTATATGTGCGCTTTGCAATAGGTTATTCAAAAACCAGTTCGTTTTTGCGAGCCATACCTATAAGAGCTTAGCTTAGCCGCTTACATGCTAGCCAGGGATTGCCGTTGATGGACACGTCGAGAGGGGTTAATTTTAAGTTAAATCTGCGAAAACCAATCCATAATAATCTAAATCAAACCTATTCTAAATCAGTAAGTACCATTCCATAGGACCAAGAAAAAATCAAGTGCAATGTTCAGAACATTTTAAATGGGAACAACAAAACATCGAATGCAATGTTCAGAACGTCCTTGTACATACGTCTATGGTTTGTTGACTAACGTGCCCGGATATTAGGCCTTGTCCGGATGTAGAAGAATGTGCGAGGTTCTTTGTTTGTTGGCCCGGCTCGGAGTCAATATGGGCGAAAGTTACTTGTTTGTTGCCCCGAGTCTGTGTACTGAAGTTAGGTAACGTCTCCCGATGTTAATGCTAGAGCCTCATGCGGTTTTCAAGCAAACTTGATCCGTATCGTCTGATTATGTAAACTTTGCTTGTTCTAATACCAAGTTAAATACTGATTTCTAAGTCGTTTGAATATCTAAAGTTTATATAATCAGTAAATAATATTTGTACTGTACTGTACCAGCCTTTTTAATAGTCCACTACAGGACGTAGGCATACCCACGAAGGGTATACAAAATATATCTAAATAACATTTACTCTGATATAAATAATTAGGGCGTAACAAAACTGGCAATGCCTTTAATAACTCACCGATTCTATACCTATTGTTTATATTATTAAAAGTCTTAATTTATGGCTTTTAATGTCCCTAATGTGGCTTCAACAATATTAGGCGGCATTAGATATGATGTAAAATGTACCCGAATATTTATTTATATATCCACTACAAAAAGAATAATTTATTTCATTAATCATTACATTACATTTAACCTTACTGCTAAACATAAATCTTACAAAAGAAACCAGAATTTAATTAACTTATGTACACAATTAAGTATCTTCATATTTCTTTAACAAATGAGTTAAAAATCACATGGGTAGGTTATAAACATATCACACTGGGAGATATACCAATAATTATTATTGTTTATTAAAACAGCAATTGCCGATCCTGCACTAGGTACGAGTAAAATCCTCTGTCACAGAGTGTTACCAACCTGTATTATATTTATAATAGAATTATTACCGCCATTTTCCATCAAAGTCTATATTTCAGTAGTAAGTACCTATCTAATAAAAAAAACATTTTTTAACTGAACAATTCTTTCAATCAAAATTAAAAGGATGAATCAGGTAAATAAACTAACTGTTAATTAAAAAACCGATTCAACGCCAAGTTGAACGAACCAGTCCGAGCTAATCATGCAGCAGTATTTACATAGCCACGAGGCGAGCTTACATCATTGGTTACCGAGTTACCGGATATTGCAGTCGAGAGAACATCCAGGCTCTGTAAATTGATCAGAGATGTGAATTTTAGCTTGCCTTCTGTTGATTACATAGTAGCCACGTTTATTTATTTCAGTAAAACAGTTTGCAATAAAAGCAAAGTCGTTTTTTGACATAGTTCAAAGTAGTCGTTTTGTCATAGTTTCAAAGTCTTAATTAATGTTTATGGTGATTTATTAAATAAAAATCAAAGCAATTTGAACAACCACGGCAAATAGACAGATTGTCTTTCCACAATTTTTCCCTCGAAAAGGAAACAACTGACATCAAAAGTGGATAAAATTGTTTGCTATGCTGAGGGTGCTGGAGTATAACACTGAATAAAGAAAATATTTTAGTGATCATAAAATATAATTTATAATAAGTTATTTTTAAGTATGAAATATTAGTAAACTTATTATTTATTATAATTCACACTGATTACAAAAATAATAAAGGACGAGACAGTTTTGCACTTTTTTTACAATAAAGAAAAAATTTTTATCCACCAACCCGCACTGGGCCAGCGTGGTGGATATGGCCCAATCACCCTTCGCCTAGGGTAGGCCTACGTCCTGCAGTGGACTATTAAAAAGGCTGGTACAGTACAGTACAGTACACAGATTGAGGTTCTGCAAAAAAATTGCTTTTCGCACGTGCAGTGAAATGGCTTGGGTACCGAATTGAAATATTGAGGCAATGATGTGAAATTTTATATTAATGCGGAAAGAGTGAGGCTACTCTACACGTACTAATACTAATTGATATCCAATGCCCCTGAGTCATTTTCATTCCAATTTTTTGTAATGTAGACCCTAAAACATTCATTACCCCAAGGTTCCTGGAAAACAACAATAAAAAACAATATCGACTAGTTGTTTAGCGAAATTGTTGTTTATAGCATCTATTAAAGGCGGAGAAGTGCGATAGATCCAATAGAACTTCGTTAGTGGAAGGCGAACGTTATAAATCTCAATCGTGGCCCGCTTCAATATAGCATTAGGATCAAGGTTCGTTTACTTCGTTTCTTCTGTTTGCTGCTGAATTTAAATTCCCCGTTTGTTTTCAGTGTGGGGTGGGAGAGTTTTTGAAATAAATTCGTATGTGACTTGGTTTCTATCAGATGCAGCGTACATCTTCAATGTCTATGGCAACGTACACAAGTATTTATTTTTCGGAGGGACTGATCAAAACTGCGAAAAAAACGCAGAATGCTAGCCTGTCTAATTACTAATTTAGTAGAAGTTCATCAGGTGACCAATGTCCAGCAGTGTACGTTCTGCGGCTGATATGAAGATGGTGTGATCTGTATAATTGTTCTAGTTGATATTGTTGTTGATAATTGAGTTATAGTTTTTTTTATTTTGGACAATGACCCATATCGCTGATAAGCGAAAGGGTCATTGTCCAAAATAAATCAAAATTTGTGAGCGTATTTTTGTTCCATCAAAGAATTACCTTATTTATTTGGAGTTCAATTAAAACGACTCACATATTTTTTTATGTGGCTCCTCAGCATTTAATCATCAATCAACTATTTCCAAACACATTAAAGTCAGGTTACAGGTTTTCTACAATGAAGTTCTCATTTACAAAAATATATTTAGCAAAGTAGCTAGCGTTTCGTTTTAAACCTAGCAACAGCACTTTTCATTCGCCGAAGCTGTCTCATTAGACTCCAACAAACCGGGCAAGTAATTCTGAACTTAGTTAAGGCTGTATCACCTGGGTTCCGAAGTTCCACGTATTCGATTGCATTGGCTACCATTGCCGTCATTAACTGCATTTACAATTTTACCTATCACGGTGGAGAGCTAGAGTTAGATTATAAAAAGATACTTCATCAAACCTAATAGTAAAATAAAGTAGGTACCTATGCATTTTATTTATTTATGACAGGTTTGCATTTGACCACATCTTGTCTGATCTTGATTGATTGATGTATTCTTTGTTGTACATGCCAAATCTTAAATAAAATAGGAGAACAAGTGGAATTTATACCTCATTTAAGTAATAAAATAGTTTTTTCCTGGATCTGAAATAGTGGACTTTAAAAACGTATGATGAAAACATATTTCTTCAAAAATGTTCTTATCTAGCCATGCATAAGTAGGTACTTATGAACTTATTGTTAGTAACGTAGTGCTACATAACTTGACTAGGTACCAACGTATTTGACTAAATAATTAAATCTTTCACTGTGACGTGTGCAATAAACATTTCCAAAATAAAAATGACACCAAACATTATGATCACAAATTAATTTCAGTTCCTAGCCTATATTCTGGAAAACAAAAGCAATTACAGAAAGCAGGAAATTGTTCAATATCCTTTGTAATGCTTGTATTTACAAAGCTATACAGTAACTAAATCCCTTCGAACTTTGTCACATTAAGCTGGAACATCTCTAGTTCTTACCTAAAGAACTTAATGGACAAAAGAAAATGAGACGTGATTTCACGGTGCAAGTAGCAACAAATTACAACCGCAAGTGATGTTACGTATACGAGTATCTATAAATAAATTAAACTATACCCCTAGGAACTTTGGCGTATTAAGCTGGGATATGCTTTTTGAAATAAACGGAACTAAATATTGTAGGATAAAATATGACACAATTTTACAGTGGGTCGTAGTATTCTCGTAGTTTACTTTCATTAAAACGACTTTTGTCGATACTGACAGTAAGTAGCGCTACGGTTGGATTTAGATTTTAAACATAAATAATGGTAGCAATTCAAAGATAGATATTGTTAAACAATTCGAGTGCAATGGTACATCTATAGTAGGGTTTCCCAAATTATAGGTTTGTGGGTCGCGACCATTTGTGGGTCGCGAGCAAATATTGACTCGCGACCCATTTGTGGGTCGCGAGCAAATATTGAGTGATCCACCAGCACCACATTAAACCGCCATTTAGTATGACAAATTTGTAATGTTTTATTTCATGTGTTATGTTTTGTAATTTTGGTTAAGCTAATAAAGGATTATCTATCTATCTATTTCTTATTTTCAAGATTTTGTGGTTCCCCTAGTAAAAGTAGTTCATAACAATGATTAAATAATATATGCCTCTCAAATGCCCTGATATTTGCAAGACAACGCCTTGTAAAGGTATATGATGTACAAACAAATATTATATACAAGAAAGGTTATTTTGTAAAGGTTATAAATATATAATTATTTTTCCCAAAAGTGACATAACCGACTTCAACTGTGTACAAAATTCGAATAGTTCGCACGGATCGATGCAGCAATTTTCACATTATTGTTAATTTATCAAAATAGGCTCGGCTCAGCTGATTTTAATAAAGTTTAAATAGGACCATTTTTAAAGTATGGTCTACCAAACAAGAAAAGAATTATCGAAATCGAACCACTTTGTAAAAAATTATACGCAGTCCAACATAAATAAAAAAATTCGCGTCGACATGTAAACCTCCTCGATTTCGTCTGTTAAAAAATTATGACTTGGTTAAAAATATTCAAGCAAAATCAAAATTTGCGTAGAAAGCAGGCTATTACTAATTAGACCAGTAAGATGTCATCCATCATCAATCAGCCGTAAGACGTCCACTGCTGGGCATAGGCCTCCCCTATGGATTTCCAATAAGGCCAGTTGGAAGCGGCCTGCATCCAGCGCGTTCCTGCGATCTTTATTATATCGTCAGTCCACCTAGTCGGTGGACGTCCTGCGCTGCGCTTGCTGGTCCGTGGTCTCCATTCGAGAACTTTACTGCTCCATCGGCCATCCGTTCTCCGAACTATGTGCCCTGCCTATTGCCACTTTAATTTGCTAATCCGCTGGGCTATGTCGGTAACTTTGGTTCGTCTGCGGATCTCCTCATTTCTGACGGACGCCGAGCATAGCCCTCTCCATAGCACGTTGAGCTATCCTGAGCTTATTCATAAGGCCCACAGTAAAAGACCACGTTTCAGTTCCATATGTCATCACTGGCAACACACAACTATCGAAAACTCTCGTCTTGAGAAACTGAGGTACAACAGATGAAAAGACGTCACGCAGTTTTCCGAAGGCTGCCCAACCGAGTTGGATTCGGTTATTGACCTCTTTCTTGAAGTAAGTAAGATGTCAATAGTCAATATTATAAAAAACAATAAATAAGGTCAACTCAAGCCAAAATTCAGACAGTAGCAACATCACATCTGTTTCGATCCAAACGAAATTCGTCACTTACACGTCGAACGATCGAAAGTACATCGCGTAATGGCCCCTAATTCGGGTTCGGTAGATTGAGAGGGAATGCAATTATTCCACCCGCCCTGGGCGCCCTTAAATATTTGGAATCAAGGGGCGGTTATCTAAAACTACTCTATAGCTCAGTCTCTACCAAAGCAGAGCAGATTGGAAAACCCATTCCCCAATTTTTTTGTGTTAAAAAAATGTAGAGGATTCGGATTTTTTGGAGTTGTGCACTTTTTGGGATGGATAAAAAATGTTACACTTGCGTCAGGACTCAGGATACGTAAATGATCGAAAATTCGTAAGACGGAGGGAGAGTAGGCGCGGCGTAAATGTATGCCTGCTCCTGCTGTGACGTTTAAGCGGCGCAGGGCGCTTGCACGAGTGTGCGTGTGTGATATTGTATTTTACCACATAAATGATAGTAGTTTTATACTGATAAATAAAGCAAATTATTCCCTAACTATGTCAAAATATTCAAAAATGCATAACGTTAATGTTCAAGTTTTCACTTCTGCCGGCAAATCCAGAGTGCAACCCGATGTTTTTAATATTTTTTTTACCTATGTGTGATTTAAGATTTCTTCACGTCAAATTTCATAATTTAAGGTTCCTAGGGTGAAGTATTACCTAAGGTTTTATTTCCCTTGTGAATGAGTGTGAGTCCCTTGTGAGTGCTAAGTACAGACTTTTTTTAACCTAGAAACATTCATTTTTCCCTCCTGAAAGGGACTATTTATAAATCTGCGTATGTATATAGTTTTAATTTCAAATTCATCTTACCTCCACGCGTTCCTAAGATAAAAGATATTGAAAGATAAAACAACAAGGTGATCGTATATGAGTTCTGTTTAATCTTTTGAGGTGCCAAACCCTAAAAAGAAACAGTAGAAACGAATTGAAAATGATTTCATTTTTGAAAATCAGTAGAGAGTAAAATTCTACTCTGAGATCGATTTTGTTTTGTTTGTGATTAAGCAAACATAACATTTACGCAGTGAACTTAGGAGTTAGAACGCTCTGCCCTGCTCCGCTTCGCTGTGGTGAAGTCTGGACTAAGGGGTGGTTATCTAAAACTACTCTAACCGATCAATACACCGGCCTGGGAATTAATCCGGTTTGATTTTGGTTTGTCGAGTTTGTTTATGCGAAAACTACTTGCGGCTGGCGGCTTTATATGGCTTCATCCAACTTTTACCGCTTTTATTCATCAAATCAAATCATGGCATCATCTAGCTCTCATTCTGAGGGGGAGGGAGGGTATTCTGAGGGCTTCGAGGTCTAACCTCTTTATCGAGGCGGGACATTAAAACACACTGGTTTTAAGGAGAGCGCGAGTTCCCTTTCACGTCCGCAAGGACGGTCCGATTTTATTTAGTTTTAATACTATCTCGTACTAAACATATTTCTTTACCTACCGGTAATTGAAATTCACTTGATAACAGAAAAATTTACTTTCAAATTCGTTTAGCTTCTAATCAACTACATTAGAAGCTAAACGAATCAGAAAGAAAAGTTTTCATTTATTGCAGAATAAAACATGCAGACACACAGATGTAACTCATATGTCAGCGTCTTCGTTTCAGCTGTAAGATACTGCTGAACACGGGCCTGCGTGAGGCAGCACAATGCTAGAATTCGCTTCATTGATAGATATTGTGTATAATATTTATAAAGCCGGTATTTTGCGCAAGTGTGAGCTACTCATCAACTTGGCATTTTTTCTGTTTTAAATATTGATGGAGCTACTCAAGTAATTTGTATCCGTATATTGTGTTACTTAGAACTGACTTTTTGATAACATTGTGCGAAGCTATGTAATATATACTCGTACAATCCTATAGAAATATACGCATTGCTGTACACGTATCTCTATGCCTATATTTATACCTATATCACCTTTGTCAGCGCCGATTGCACTGAAGCTATTCACAACATAACTGCGGCCACTAAACACTCAGATTATAGAAGTAACGTTTAAGAGTTTTCCACGTTGCGCGTTAAACTAACGCACATATAAACATCGCTGAAAGACAAGGAATCTTGTACCTAACACGCAAGAACCATTCGTATGCAAGAATCATCATTAATGGCATTTTTCAGACAAAAGTTTATTGAATCAGGCGTTACTTTGCGGAAGTTCATCTTCAAATTCTTGTTTTGAATTAATATTTAGTATATTTCCGCTCTGTCGTAGTCATCTAAGTTAAGGGTACCATTCAAAATCCAAACTAAATCACAAACAAAATTAGGAATTAATCATCAAACTGTGCTTGACCTAACCTTAGCCTAACCATAGTCGAACCATGATACAGTTTGATGATTAATTCCTAATTTTGTTTGTGATTTAGTTTGGATTTTGAATGGTACCCTTAACTTAGATGACTACGACAGAGCGGAAATACACTAAATATTTATTCAAAACAAGAATTTCAGACAAAATAAAGAGAAATGAAATATGAAGTAACGTGTTTTGATTTGACTTTACAGCTACCACCAAGATCACCAAGATTGTTTTAATTTTTGTGCATCGCATATTTTTGCAAAAACCAAAGCTGGCCAGTGGCCACCCTAAAACAATTGTAATACCTACAAATTGCATGCTCCATTTAACCGTTTAGCCAGCTAACCCATACCTAGTTGATTTATATGTACATATATTCGACAGCCTCGATGGCTCAGTGGTTAGTAACTTCTGGATCAAAGAAGCGTGGGTTTGATCCCACCCAGGGCAAGAATTTATGTGAAGAACATAGGTGTTTGCTCTGTGTCTGGGTGTTATTTAGGTACTATCTATATAAGTATGTAGGTAGTTAAAATATGTATATGTAATTTATCAGTTTCTGGCAGCCATGTAACAAGATTTGCTTAGTTTTGGTCAGAGACCGTATGTAAGATGCCCCCTAATATTTAATATTTTTAAATTTTATTCAACTTCTATAATGTCAATGTTTTTCGCCGTGACATCCCTATCAACCAATGGCAGGCCCAGGTTAATACATTCCGTCTGTTAGTGCCAGATTATCAGATTATTATCGTAATTAATCTGCTTTCAAGACTGCCTTGTCATTAGAGACTATTATGTAATCATAAATGCCATTATTGTGTTAAATAGGCTAGATGGCGTCTTAACTACCGCAGAAGGAGAGTCAGAGATGGGTAGGTATGTTGAAATGTTTATGATTAAATTACACGAAACGTTATAAGAAAAAGGGTTAACACTTCTGGAAATACCCAATGAAAAAAACAAAGTCAAGATAATAAAATTGCGTTTGGGATTACCCAAGGACAGAGGTCATTGCTGATATTACAAATACTAATAACATTATCTGCCCGTATTTGATTATTTTACATACTCGCTAAAACACTCGTATTCATTTGAAAAATCACATAGTTGAATTCTGCATTAAATACACGACATCTTAAATGAGCTATGAACGTAAATAATCGGCCAAGTACGAGTCGTACTCGAGCGCGATGGGTTCCGTACCGTATGGGAGCCCCTCTTAAATATTTATTTTATTTTAATTTAATACTTATTATTGAAGTTAATATACAGTTAAATATTCTGTGAATATTTTTAAAGCATCTACCCATTAATATCGTTGAAAGCTAATAGCGCTCCATCAAATTTCCCCTTAATTTTAGGGAAAAAAAATTATAAAAGTGAAATTATAATTACTTTTTGTGTAATAGACGCTGTAAATTTATTGTATTTTATTGTGGCTAACAAGTCATTTGCCTTTTTAGGCTTCCGTACTCAAAGGATAAAAACGGGACCCAATACTAAGACTCCGCTTAAGGTCTGTCGCTGTCTGTCACCAGGCTGTATCTCATGAACCGTAATACCTAGAACGTTGAAATTTTCACTGATGAAGTATTTTTATTGCCGCTATAATAACAAAAACTAATAAATAATAGAAAACAAATTAAGTTAAATCCCAAATAAATAGGTATCTTCTAGGTAAGCGTGCTACAACCTAGACCGCTTATTTGCTTAACATCAGGCAGTATGTGGTCAAACGCAAACCTATTTAGAATGTAAAAAAATAATAATAGCGGGGGTATATATAGCGTGTTAGCTCAGTGGTCAGAGCGTCGGGCTAGTGATCCGAAGACGCAAGGTTCGAATCCTGCATCCGCGACGAATTTTTTAAATGTTTATTATAAAAAGTAACTCTTTGAAAAAAAAAAGTTTATTAAACCTGAATTTTTTGACGTTTTTCGCTAGAATTTAAAAACGGGGACCGGTGGATGCTTAAAACATTCACAGAATATTAAGTTAAATATGCTCTTTAACAATAAATAAATCAACTAAAATTAAATAAATATTCAAGGAGGGCATACAAGTAACGTTTTTATTTTTGCTCGAAATCAATAACGGCAACAGGAAGATGCTTAAAATATTAAGTGGTATACTCCTTAAAATAATTATTAAATTAAAATAAAATACATTAAGGGGTAATAATAATCCATACGGAGGTAATTTTTTCAAAGCTATGCTTGAACACATAATAAATCCTGCCAAATAATCGCATTAGATACATGACTTGTTAAATGAGCTACAAAATTAAAAAATACCACTACTACCATATCCACTATTATTATTATTTTAGACGTGCCTAGTTTTTAAAACACTATTATAAGTTGTAACACCTGTATTTACCTACATTGCGCTGTAAAATCTTTGAATCTTAAAATCTTTTTTTTATAAGCAGCTTGATTATATTTTATAACCGACTTCAAAAAAGGAGGTTAATCTCACTTCGAATATATGTTTTTTGAAGTAAAAACTTCTTCGGCGGCGTTGTGCACTTTTTGAGATGGGTAAAAAATGGTAAACTCGCGTCAGGACTTGACGTAACCTGATCGAAAATTCGTAAGACGGACGGAGCAAGTTTTCACTTCTGCCAGCACTCCCGGAGTGCAACCCGTTGTTTTTTGGGATGAACCCATTTTAATGATTCCTTTTTTGATTATTGAAACTAGCGTGGTTTTTGCACATTTTAACTAAAGTACTACTATAGTTTTCAAGGTTGGAGTACTAGCACGCGGGCTCGTCTCGCATCGCACTACGAGCCGCGGCGCGCAGCGCTCGCGATGATAGCAGTTTGAAAAAGATCGCCAAATGCGATCGAAACTATAGTAGCAGTTCTACTAAAATTAAGCGTGAGTAACACCTGTGTTATACTTCAGTTAAGATTATTTTTTGTTTGGTAGATCGTATTTCAGGGTTGGTTTCATTTGAATGTTATTAAAATTGGGTGAGTTAGTTTTTAAAAATCAACAATAATGTGAAAATTACTACTTTGATGACACATTGACCCGCGCACATTTTTGGCGAAAAATATACCTAATGGAACCAATTTCGAAGTATATTCTTTCCAATAAAAAAATAATTATTGAAATCGAACTACTATGAAAAAAGTTATGCGTGGTTATACATAAAAAAATATATATATACGCGTTGAATTGAGTACCTCCTCTGGTTTGGTTCGTCGGTCAGAAATGTACCTAGCTTAGAAAGATATTTGGTAATATCTATCATAGCACGATACTCTTTGACACAGGAGTCAGGGTCATCACCACTGATGGCCACTGAGGCAATCAATTATAAACACATAGTAACGATTAGAATACTTAGGTACTTATCATTTTTGTGAGAAGATAAAACTACGAATATAACTAATTGAACTCGAAAAACTTGATTATTTGCTCAGATTCAACTGTACACACCTATCTATTAAGAAACGTTACAAGCACAAATAAGTTAAACCTTTATGGAGAGGAAGTGTGCACTTTATGGTAAAATTCATTAAACGTCTTCATTTCGAAGGTAAGTACCATTTTATTTTATTTATAGCAGTAAGCTGTTTATTTCTTTTTATAGATTAGGTTAGATTTGACTAAATCTTGTGTTTTTTTGTTTTGGTGTTGCACCCAGATGGATCAGAAATCTTACTTCTTTATTTTTTCTAAGCCGTAAACTAAATGTCAATCTTGCCATTTACTATACAAAGATTATCGACATTGATAATTTTAAACAACTTTACTATAACGCCTGTCCGCGAAAGAAAAATCAAAATGTATTTTGTACAATAATAATAGGTACGCTATGCAGGAGTTAATTTTATGAATTTTTGTGCTGTCCCCTTAGCAAAAGTGTTTACAAAATCAGATTATTTAACACATGGTAAGCTTACTATACTAGATGTAGTCACTCAATACTCAATCATTTATTGCAACATCTTATATATAATAATCGGCCAAATACGAGTAGGACTCGCGCACGAAGGGTTCCGTACTGTATGGGAGCCCCCCTCAAATATTTGTTTTATTTTAATTTTATTTATTATTGAAGTGAATATAAAACTAAATATTCTGTGAAAATTTCAAGCATCTACCTATTACCGTTATTAATATAGAGAGAAAAACGTCTAAAAATTCAGGTTTGTTGTATGGGAGCCCCCCTTAGATATTTATTATATTTTGTTTTTAGTATTTGTTGTTATAGCGGCAACAGAAATACATCATCTGTGAAAATTTCAGCTGCCTAGCTATCATGGTTCATGAGATACAGCCCGGTGACAGACAGACAGACGGACAGACAGACAGACAGACGGACAGCGGAGTCTTATTAATAGGGTCCCGTTTTTACCCTTTTGGTACGGAACCCTAAAAATGAACCGTGGTTGTCGCTAAAACTCGAGAACGGCTAGACCGATTGGTTTAATTTTGGTCTTGAAATATCCGTAGAAGCTAAGGGAAGATTTAAACGATGTAAAAAATACAAAGATGTAGTAATTAATATAATATAAACATGAATTTCATTTTCCCATACAAAACATTCCAGTTGACAGATGGTGAGATGAAGTTCAACGGGTTAGCTAGTCTTATATTTAAAAATGAATTATGGTTGTTAGTCTCGCTCAAACTCGAGATTGGCTTTAACAATTTAGCTAATTTTGATCTTGAAATATTTGTGAAAGTTAAGGGATGGCTTAAACGATGTGAAATGAAAATCAATACAACACAAAATACATCAATACAAAATGTTCCTGCATGCAAAAATTGTCATTGACAGTCGACTGATGGTGAGATGAATATATCACCGGGTCAGCTAGTAATAAATAAAACACTATGTTTGTACTATTCCATGGGAACCCTTTATAATAATCGGCCAAGTGTGAGTCGGAATCGCGAACCATAGGGTTTTGTATCATATGGAAGCCCCCATAATATATTTTATTTTTTATTAAATTATTTATTTATGAAAGAAATATACAGCCTAAAATTCTGTGAATATTTCAAGCATCTTCCTGTTGCCGTTATTTATATCGAGCAAAAAAATAACGTTTCTTGCCCCTTAAATATTTATTTTATTTTAATTTAATTAATATTCATATTATTTGTTTTTAAATTCAACTAAATATTCTATGAATATTTCAAGCATCTACCTGCCACCGTTATTAAAATCGAGCAATTGAAAAACGGCAAAAAATCAGGTTTGTTGTATGGGAGCCCCCCTTAAATGGCAGACAGACGGACAGCGGAGTGTTAGTCATAGGGTCCCGTTTTTACCCTTTGGGTACGGAACCTTGAAAAATTAGCTTGTCACTCTCTATCTTTTGAACTATATCCATGCCAATAATCGAGTTTATCCATTGTTCTGTTGCTGCATAAATGAGTAACAAACCAAAAAATTAGGTACTTTTGGATTTTACAACATCTCTAAGGTTTTATATACAAATTTTAATTAACATGTTAACAAGAATTACAAATTTCACAGCCATCTAATATAAGAAGGATGTGGTGGATATTAATAATATCTGTATGTGTGTGGGTGACGTCGGCGATAGACGAACCGCGCTGCTTCGGACTACCAGCCTGTGACGACAGCATCGTCCCTCGCCTGTTTGGAGTGAAAGATTTCGTCGTGCAAGGTACATAATTTGTATTTAATATTTTTAAAAAACATGGAGTTGCACTCCGGGAGTTCCGGCAGAAAGTGAAAAATTGAACATTGGAATGGTTAGGGAATAATTTCGCAAGAATTGCTTTATTTATCAGTATAAAAGTACTATTATTATGTGGTAAAATCGTCCCTGGGTAAAATACAATATGACACACGCACACTCGCGCAAGCGCCTTGCGCCGCACGAAACAGCAGAATCAAGCAAGCATTTTCTCAGCGCGATAAAGAGGGGGATAGATATCGGCGGTCTACTCTCCCTCCGTCTTAGGAATATTTGATCAGGTCACGTCTCCTGACGCGAGTTTAGTATTTTTATCCATCCCAAAAAGTGCACAACGCTGCTAATGAAGTTTATATTTGGAGGAGCATATGATTATACCTACTTACTGCATCTGCCACAAACTTCGTTATAGCATATATATAGCATATATACATATATATATAACGAAAGCAATATGTTACAAAACATAGCAATAAGCAAATTCACAGACGGCATTTCAAAATGGTTTTCAGCACTCAAATCTGGGTTTGGGGTCAAACAATTTTTGATTTCACTCTTGTAATCATATCATAATCATTTCAAATTATATACCTTATATAGGTATTTAGGTAGGTATATAGGTATTGATCTGATATTTCTAACGATTTTAGATTCGTCAAACAAACTATGTTATCATTAAATAAAACAAACAAGAACAATTTTTGTCAATTTTTGAGGGGAGCACGGATTTCTAAGACACAAGCAAAGCTTAGTTTAGTAATCCGAAGCTCAAGTTAATCATAGTAGCAGGTCATTATTATGTATATTATTTTATTTATAACCTTGTATTTATTTATAATATGCTGCTTATCACAATATTGCGAAATATTGTTTTTGTCAAAAAATTAATTTGAATTTGAATAATTATGGCTACAATGCACTGTGTGGAACTTTTTTAAATGAATATTTTTGATATTAGTCCAAATAAGTGCGCTTAAGAACGAAATAAAGGAGAGCAAAATAATCATTTAATGAATCTGTGACGAAGTATGTACAATATAAATATTACGCTACCGTGACTCAAATGTCACGGTAAATTGTAGATACCGATAGTTTTAACCTTTTAGCTATGTCCATCGACTTGGCATTTTTATGGCTATGTCAGAAGTCTTCTTTCAGATTCTGACACCAAGGCTAGCCACCCGGCTCATACAAACTTACTTACTTATTCGTTTCAATTATGTCTTTGTATTGTTATAGGTCATAAAATCAAGTATATATTTGATGATACAAGGAAGTTAAGGAGCTTTTCACGGTTTTTTATATTTTGTAGCGGATGGGAAGCGCTCGACTGTCCGGCGCTGCCGCGATTCGCAGGAAAGTACTACGCGTCGATGATATGGTTCTTCGATTGTCCGCCTCCACGTAATGGCTCATTTATGAACGTACTTCCAAGATTCAACGTGGTACCGCAACTAGAAAATAACAGTCTCAACCTGGGGCTGTTAGATCTCCCGGGGCATTCTCTGCTAACCTCACAACACTTCGCTGGTGCCGAGCAAGTCACTCATATTATGGTTGATGGCAACTCCGATCTACTTCAGCGACCATTACTGGAGGCCGGCTTTCTCACAGACTTTCAGAACTTGCGCGAGTTGTACTTGAGCAATGTGCGGCTCCCAGCTGGTGAGCTCGACCGCTTGCCGCACTCCATCACTGCTCTCGGCCTGAGGGGACATAGCCTCGACAACCTTCCAGCTACTTTAACAGAAATTACTGTCGAAACTCAACGTACTTTGCCGAACCTGCAGGATTTGTTTTTAAAATCAAATCAATTCGCATCGAATCCTATTAACACGAAAATTACGAGAGAGCAACTTAATGCCACTCCATCATTTCTTAAGTCGATATACATAGTCGATTGGAATGCAAAGCGTATGACACCATTGGTGAATTGTGATGTTTTAAAGTCGCTTGAGATTTTTAATGCAACAGTTGAAGAGTTGCCGGATCGTTGGATAGCCGCCTGTCCACAACTGGAAGATTTGACTTTGAGTTTGGCATATCAACTTACTTCGTTGCCAGCCAAGCTACTGGACGGCGCGGTTGGACTCAAGCACCTAAACCTTGTGTGTACTGCAATCACGTCTCTACCCGACGGGTTTTTTGAAGGAAGTCCTAATCTCATCAAGCTGGATCTCTCAGAAAACAAATTACATACAATTCCAAGGTTAAAATTGATTAAAAACATAAATTAACTTGAATTTTACGTTTTTATAAATGTCTGATGCTGTCAGACCTCTCACGCCGTTCTCAAACTAATTAAGCATGTATTTTCAGTACCGCATTCCTAGGTCTTGCATTGAAGACCCTGAATCTACCTGCTAATAAACTGTCATCAGAATTTCTGAACGCTGTGGCGCCACTGACAACCCTTGAACATCTTGACATTAGCCAAAATGAATACATATACGATGTCTGCGAAGAAAACGGTAATAAAGGATGTATACTAAGCGCCACACAAATCGGCGGATGGGTAGTTATGCGCACAACGCTGCGCAAAAGCCGTAATATAGGTATGCGCGCGAGCCAGAGAAACGAGACGCCGGGGCACACCCGCCCGCCAACCTCATGCCTCTCGCGCGCTCCCTACGCCCGTGCTCAACACTACGCCACGCGGTTTTGGCATTGTGCACACATGCGCGAAAATTAGCGAATCACGGCGAAGTGTCATCTACACTCTACAGCTAACTTCTCATCCGCCGATGTGTCTGGCGCTTAGTATACACAGTTCAGTTCTCAGTTCACAAAGGTATATGAATGCACACTTGTGAATGTAAAAAAAAAATGGCCAAGTACGAGTCGGACTCGCGCACGGAGGGTTCCGTACTGTATGGGAAATGTTTATTTTATTTAATTTTATTATTTATTATTGAAGTGAATCTAAAACTAAATATTCTGTGATATTTTCAAGCATCTACTTGCAACCATTATTTTTAACATAGAGCGAAAAACGTCTAGAAAGTCAGATTTGTTGTATGGGAGCCCCCTTAAATATTTATATACTTTTTAGCATTTGTTGTTTTAGCGGCAACAGAAATACATCATCTGTGAAAATTTCAGCTGCCTAGCTATCATGGTTCATGAGACAGCCCGGTGACAGACAGCCCGGTGGACATCGAAGTCTTAGTAATAAGGTCCCGTTTTTCGCTTTGGGTACGGAACTCTAAAAACAATAAATATAAATAACAAGTTATTAAGAATTACAATAATATCCTGCTTCGCATCTTCTTTCCTGACTTTTACAATAAGACCGGTTGGAACTATGAAGCGGCTTGCATCCAGCGTGACCCTGCGGTCTTGAAGAGATCATCTGCTGCGTCTACCATCTCGTAGGTTTTTTTTCACTCGAGAACTTTTCAACCCCATCGCTCATCAGTTCTCCGAGCTATGTGCCTTGCCTTCTGCTCTTCAACTTGTCAATCCAAAATTACTATGAAAATCACCCAAGTAACAGTTTTAGCGAAACTAAACCAATCCAAGAGCTAATTTATTAAGACTGTATTAATTTGATAATAGGCTCAAATAGATGGCGCCACCCTAAATTTATTAGCAATTTAGAACGTTGGTCTCTCTTTGAAATGCGTATAGAGAAAAAGCAATGTTCTAAATTGCTATTAAATTTTGGATGGCGCCTACATAATTGGCCCTAATATCAATTTATTGCCGCAAAAATAATTCTCGTAAATCCAAATCAAAGATATCAACAATAAATAGAAATACCCAAAAAAATGTATTTCGCGCGCTGTCTCTAGCGTTTCATCTTCAAATAATATAAGACCTTTTATGCACAGGTTATTCGCCGCTACAAAATTTAACTCGATTGGTAACATTGAAATTGAGCAAAACATCCATCACGCGCATATGTCGTGATTGGCGTCTGAACTTCCCGTTTTTGAAGTACTTGGGCCTCAGTACCACAAAAATTGTAGAGTTACATGTAAGTAAAATATCAACAAAAACATTATCATGTAAAATGTCACCAAGCCGGGACTATTGCTTCTACTGTCAAAAGGTTATATTTAAGACTATTATGACCTTAATGAGGACATGAGGAGCCATGTTTCTAACTCTCTGTACTCTATAGCCCTGACTCTACAAGTTTTCTTTTCACAAACTCTACACCCGAGCAAAAATTGTGGTTATTTTTTAATGATTATGATTAAACAATTATTATGATAAAGTATGAACAAAATTCGGATTTCCCAAATTTTATTGTGAACTAATAATAACACTACGATAAATAGCCGATATCTACTACAAACTTTACGAGTTTAAATTGAGAACGTACTTAATGGTTTTATAATTTTTTTTTTTTTTTTTTTTAAGGGCATGCTGGACACGCTGCCAACTGGCAGTGGGCTTGAGTATTTGGATTATCTTTAGACCTTCAAGGGTCTGTGGATGATCCGATTGCTTGTTTTGAAGTAGTAGTTTATGTAGTTTTAGATTATGTACCACGGTAAGCGTAACACGGTAAGCGGAGTGAGGGCCGTCCGGCAGCAAGGTGGGTTGACGATATCGTCAATATCGCTGGTCGAAACTGGACACGATCGGCAAGGGACCCAGGCAGATGGCACTATAAGAGAGAGGCCTATATCCAGCAGTGGTGTAAAGAAGGCTGTGGATGATGATGATGATGATGAATCTAATTGCTATCAATTCAATTATTTTTAATGCAATGGTAAAGACAGGCCTACCCAATAAGGGCTTGACATTGTACTATTTATATATTTTCAGTACTTCAGAGATCTTATCTACACCCGAGACGCTTCAGTGAACGACGCAGTCGTAGAGGTCAGTAACACAGTTGCCACGATCGTGGTCACTGAGGAAGACTATAGAGCTGCGTTGACGGCCCCTGGCCCTTTAGTCAAGATCAGCTTCAGCTCTGATAACCGAGTGGGACTGGCTAGAAACGTACACTGCGACTGCAGCACGTATTGGCTTCGACGCGTCGTAGACAGCGGGAGCCGTGCTATAAAGATTGAAGACTTGTACTGCTCTGACGGACGCACATTCGAGAGTGTGTCAGCCGACGAAATGTGTCCTGAGACCTTCGTTTAAGGCATCGCATAGTAAACAAATACTATTATCGTTTTTGTGTGGCTCTAAACATTTTTGTTATTTTCATATTATGCAAATCAAACTTAATGGCGTCTGTGAACTCGACGCAAGTCATTGAAACATTGCACATTCAATCTAGGGAAGGTTATCCATCAAAATACAGTTGTGAACTCACCTAGTTTATATGGCTATGGCTGCACTTCATATTTTTGTACAAATTATGCAATAAAATCTTTTGTTTTATTTTTTACGCAGTAGCAATTTATTCATAAACTATGTCAACGACGCATAGAGTTAGGACCTGCGCAGCTTGAATCCAACTTCACAGGTGCCATTAAGTTAGATTTGGCCTATAGTTCTTCTACATTTCTGCCAGAAGTGCTGTACAAAATTTGTATGGAGCTTCTCAGTTAGATACGCTGTCAACTAGGCGAAAATAGTTTCAACAAAATATTTTTGTACCACGCTTTTTTATCGTTGTTCAAATATGCTGTATTCATACTCAGTAGGTTGTATAAGATAATACTGTATAAGATAATAAATTTGAGCTTTTTTAATGTTTTAACTAACTGTGGCCTTAGCTATTTTAAACTTAAGATCAAGAAATATGGTAAAAAATAAGTTAAAAAATACAGAATTGTTTAGATAAATTTGTCATTGAAAATGTCATTAAAAATACCTTAAACAATGTTCTTGTTTCACAAATAAATAAACTAGTAGTTTTATAAATTATAAATTTAGAGCATTCTCGACGAAACAGTGCTCAAAAATACAAATTTTTAACATGCAAAAATGTTATAAATTGCAGTAGTCGTATGGTTCTAATTCGCGGCAAATTTATTTAACTGCATCTGCAAGAATGTATGTCAACTTGCTCTTGATCGACTTTGTTCATACTCGCAAATTTTGTTGGGATTTAGATGCTAAACGTTCTTGCAAAATATTATCATAATAATATTTCATAATAGCGCTACATAAAGTTTCCCCCTATTTTAAGAGAAGTGCCCCCACAAAAATCAATGAGAGGGAAATCCTAATTGCTTACTGTGTAGTAGACGCTGTAAATTTTATGTATTTTACTGTGGCTAACAAGGCACTTGCCTTTTATTCAAAGCTATGCTTATACATTTAGTAAAATCCTAAAAAATAATTCCATTAGATACATCTCTAATGGCAAAAATATTTTGGCATGTATAGATTTAATCTTGTAAAATTCCCCTCCCTCTTGTAAAGTTTGCAAATGTAGATACACGGTATTTACTAAGTGCTCATAAGAGGTATTAAAGTATCACAGACGATATTTTTAATGAGCTATAAACTTAAAAAATACCACTACTACTTTAGCCACTAAGAATATTTTTAGAGGTACCTAGATTATAAGACTATTGACTATTGTAAGATGTTTATTTACCTACATTACAAACTACTTAAGCTAACAAGGCCTGACCTTCGTTAAATTGGTAATATCACAGATTATAGCTGTGATTGGTATAATCACAGGCCACCTTGAGCAACTGACAAAATAGGCAGTACAGACAGTCCTCTATGCCGAGGCTGTCTACTGGAAGACACTGCAAGGCCAGTGACACTCAGCTCTTGCGACACCAGCGGGCTTAGCATAAGGACCATAAAATTATACTATCGACGTGTCAGAACGTGACAGAGTTATGATGAAGCATATATCTGTCACCTTTGCACACGACGATAAACTCGTGTCGTGGTCTTGTATGCTAAGCACACTGGTACAAGAGGGGGGTGCTTTTCTACTCTGCCGGCACCCCACGGCTTAACGACGTGACGGTGCCATCAACTCACATATAAACACGTAAAACTTATAACGCCCCGTCGGTTTTCAATAGTTAATAAACAATAATTAATCAGTCCAAAAATGATAAAAATTGCTTTGCCATGACATTTTGTCAAAGGTACTATTACTATATATATAGGTGTATTTAGTTGTTTAAACTATACTACTGTCTGATTTACTATTTACATGCTGATTAGATTGGTCCCACAGAAAAAATAAGAAGTTTGGGTCACTAACTTCAACACTAACAGTCAAATAACACTAACAGTCAAATAACACTAACAGTCAAATAACAATGACCGACAAAAAGCGTTTGATCTTCGTATTAGCTACTGGCTGCTCGTCCCGGCTTCGCCCAGGTACAATTGGATAAAGAAGACAAATAGTAAAGTTTCCTAATTTTTTTGAAAATATAATAGCCTATGTTCATCGGGGATAATATCGCTTTCCAACACTGAAAGATTTTTTCAAATCGGTCCAGTAGTTTCGGAGCCTATTCGATACAAACAGACAATAAAATCTTTCCTCTTTATAATATTAGTATAGATAAATACTCGTAGTCTATTGTTGAAAATGCATTTTGCTTAAAAATATAGGTATTTGGTAATAGCTATCATTGCACGATACTCTTTGGCACAGGCAGGAGTCAGGGTCATCACCCAATGGGCCACTGAAGCAATCAATTATATTAACACATAATAACGATAAGAATACTTAAGTTCTTATCATTTTTAGGGTTCCGTACCCAAAGGGTAAAAACGGGACCCTATTACTAAGACTTCGCTGTCCGTCTGTCTGTCACCAGGCTGTATATCATGAACCATAATAGCTAGAATTTTTAAATTTTGACTGATTACGTATTTCTGTTGCCGCTATAACAACAAATACTAAAAACCGTTAAAAATAAATATTTAAGGGGGGCTTTCATACAACAAACCTATTTTTTTTTGCCGTTTTTCGCTCGATTTTAATAACGGTGACAGGTAGATGCTTGAAATATTCACATAATAATTATTTTGTTAAATATTTTCTTCAAAAATTAATTATGCAATAAAAATAAAATAAACATTTATGGGGGCTCTAGTACAAAAAATGTGTTTTTTTTTTTGCTCAATATTAATAAAGACAACAGGAAGATGCTTGAAATATTCACAGAATATTTAGTTGTAACTTGTTGTAAGTATATTCAAGTCCAAAAAATATAATAAAATTAAACATAAAAGGGGGGCTTCCATACGGTACGGAACCCTTCGTGCGCGAGTCCGACTCGTACTTGGGAGAATTTTGTGAGAAGATAAAACTACGAATATAAAAATATCTGGACTCGAAAAAACTTGATGATTTGCTCAGATCCAACTGTACCTATTTTGTTAAAAAAGGACGCGTTGCGAGCACAAATGTGTCTGACTTTTTTGGAGAGGAAGTGTATATTTTATGGTAATATTCATCAAACGTCCTCATTTCGAACGTAAGTACCATTTTTTTTAAATTTTATTTGTAGCTTTAAACTGTTTTTTTTATAGATAGGTTAGATTTGACTAGATTGTTTTGGTTTTGAACCAGAGTGAATCAGAAGTCAATTGTTTTTCTAAGCTATAATCTTGCCATTCTCTGTAATCTAATTATTTTTCGCAAACCGAAAATAAATTATTTAACGACTTCACCCGTGTACAGAATTCGCGAATATTTCGCACGAATCGATGTTACATTTTTCACATTATTGTTGATTTATTAAAAATGGCTCAGTGGATATAAATAATGTTTTATCTGGGACCAATTTCGAAATATACTCTTTCTTAAAAAAAGAATTATTGAAATCAGACTACTACAAAAAAAGTTATGCGTGGTTATACATAAATATATATATATATATATATATATTATACGCGTCTAACTGAGTACCTCCTCCGGTTTGGTTCGTCGGTCAAAAAGAAGATCAATAAGGATATTCATCATGGTCAACAACATTGACTATTATGAGCAATATGACTGGGTAAAAAAAGCATTAGTAATTTTATTATATTTTCATTTTAAAAATGATAAGGTAGTCCGTTACTTAGTTTATTTATCAACAAGTGAATCATAACAAATTTAAAGAAAACCCGACTGTAAAAAAATCAACAGATACTTAAATGATAAGCAACGCACTAAAGATGATTAAAATGGTTGTAATATTCCTGATTACATTATTAGGTAAATATACATTATATTATGTATACATGACATACGTATAATTTATGTTCTCCTTTCAATTCCCATTTTTTTGAGACCCTATTTATTAATTATCCTTTATTTATTATAGGTTTCGTTAACAATTTACAATTTGACGCCATAAATCTGTTTTGTTTTTTTTTAGTATCGCAAACCTATAGGTACTAAAACTAACCTAACCTAAAAACACGTTTTATCTACACTAATGTTGTAACATTCTACTTATGTTTCCAATACTTGACATATAATGACTACTGTTATAGCGCAGACAACAAAACACTCAATTTAAGCAATTTCACATGATGTTATAATATCCACATCGATATCGTAAAATCTCATTATAACATCAATAAAACGCGACCAATTAACCTGGCGAGCCTTATGTCAAAATCCTCATACAAGTTGGATAAAATTTTGATATTAGGCTGGCTTTTGAAAACAGTTGGGTTATACGTGAAAACTTCGTCGAAACTACTAAACTTACATATACAAAACTCTTTGGTAAGATCTTGTGCCAGTGAAATAAAAAAAGAACAGCGCGCGCTCGCTCCTGTTTGGCCCTGCACGCGCAGCTGCGCTTTCATTGGTTAGATTTTAACGGCGGCAAGTTCACTGTGACAATACAAGTACGCGTGAATTTAATGTTTCGCAATATGTTTTATTTTTATTTTTATTAGTGAAGATAAAGTCGTGTATGCAACTGCATATAACACGGGTATTAAAACACGAGTGTGAGTTTATGAAACGAGCGCAGCGAGTTTCATAATAGTAACGAGTGTACGAGTAACGAGTAACTAAATTTATTTATTTATTTATTTAACTTCATTATATGACAGTTGCATAAACTACTATTACTAAACGGTTTTGGATTCAAATCTAACAAAACTGTAATTGTCGAAATCTACCCAGTCTTTAGAAAGATACGTGGGAATAAAGAAATTTACAAACAAACATACAAGATATGCACGAAACACAATACCTATCTTTTGTAATCATTCCGGATTAAAATTAAATAGAAGAGAGGAGGCCTGTACTCAGCAGTAGGTGGAACAGGCTGAATAGATAGATAGATAGAAATTTATTTACTGACGTAGGTATATTTTTTAATATCTCGTTTTAATTCCCTTTATTTTTATATCCTATTCTATAATAATCATCAAAATGACTAAAAATATATAATTATATTACATTTTTTTAGTCATCTAGTAATCTAGGCTATTCCATGTCCGCAAAAATATCATGTACAAGCTATGGAACAGGATTTTATGATTTATTACTGTCCCCATAGCAAAGTGTTTACAAAATCAGAATTATTTATCACATAGCAAGCAATGAACCAATATAATAGAAATAGAATCATTCAATACTAAATAATTTATTGAAACACGTGTAATACTTAATAGCTTTTGTCAACAGCTTCTTTCGTGTGATATTTTGATTTTTGTGCTATCCCATGGAAACCTTTTATTTTTCCCGGATAAAAAGAACCCTATGTCAATTTTCAACCTTTGTCCTCGACCGTGCCTAAAATCAAGTCTAATTGTTGCTTTGTTGCTGCGTGAAAGAGTACCTAACCAACCAACAAACAGACTTTTGGACTTATGATAAAAGTTTTGTTAGGATGTTTAAGTAAATCTTAACTAACATGTTAACAAGAATATTTTTCTAGCTATTCAATATTATAACAATGTGGTGGATATTCATATCTGTATGTGTGTGGGTGGCGTCGGCGACGAATGAACCGAGCTGCTTTGGACTACCAGCCTGTGATGACGGCATTGACCTTCGCTTGTTCGGCGAAAAAGAATTCGTCGTGCAAGGTAAATCGTATTTAATACATCATTATTTTTCGCAAAAAAAATGGCATCACCGATTTCAACCGTGTACAGAATTCGTGAATAGCTCGCACGGATCGAAGTAGCAATTTTCAAATTATTGCGATTTATCAAAAATGGTTCAGCTGATTTCGATAAAATTTAAATGGAACTAATTTCGAAGTGTACCCTTTCCGAAAAAAAAAGAAATATCGAAATCGTACCAATCTGTTAAAAGTTATGCGTGGTTATAATAAAAAATAAATAAATATATTTAGACGCGTCGAGTACCTCCTCCATTTTTTCGTCGGTCAATAAAATAAATAAATATCATAAGACATCTTACTCATGGTCTCTGACCCCCAACTAAGTAAATCTTGTGATATCACTGCCAGAGACTGATTACACAAAAAATATTAAGAGTCACATTATTTTTACATGTCAATAGTCAAATTGAGAACAATCAAATTACATTAACATCCAAATAAAATATTTACATATTTTACCAGCAATACACTTATGCAATTCACATTAAATGAAGTACCTCATCAAGTCGTCACATCTACTGGAATAGCCCTGCACGCGATAGACCCTGACCGAAGGTACCCCACATGCTGTAGGCTTTGCCATGCTTAATTGCCAGAAAAATTATCTGGACCAGGAACCGTCCTGATTCTTATCTCTTGGATGGCGTCCCAAGTCCTGAATAATTTTCATGGCCTCGGAGCCCCAAGGCTCGGCAGTCTCGACCGAGAAATATAAATAATAACATCCAGATACAGAGCAAACACCAAAATGCTCAGTCATCACAGAAAAGCTTACTCTGGGTGGAAATCGAATTCGGTCTGGTTTCGATTTCCTTTGGATTGACTTTAGCCCAAAAGCCAGGGTCAATATCCACTACGTCGCTGAGCCAGTTATATAACGAATTGACCGTCATACAGCAGTCGATCATCGTAAACGGGGCGAAAGAGGGCCTTCAAAAAGAGTCTTCGTCGATTCGCCCCGCGGGCCGCTTGCTGGGCGAATCAACGACAGAGCCAAAGCTAAATAGTCCATCGTTGAAAATGATTGTAGCCTAGAAAGCTACTTATCTTAACACGATACTAGACTGTTAGTGAATTAGTAAAATGTTAAAAAGTTATTGTTAAAATGTTAAATGCACGGGCATCATATATGTTAGCTAAAAACTGTAGTCTTGGTTCCAACACTCCAATGTGGGGATCAATCTTGGACTGATAATATATATTGGACGCAAGCCGAACGATAACAATATTATCGACTCTGATTAGCTATTCAATTCGTAGGCAAGCTTGGACGCAAGTCACCGTCCAATGTGTGGCCCTGGCATAGCAGTACTCTGTACGATAGATACTTACTGTCTTAATCAAATTTTTTGCTTCATATATTACACCTACTTTCTTACCACACAAATACACATAATCATATATAAATACAGGAGAGCAAACTAATTATTTCATAAATCTGTGATAAAATATGTACAGTATAAATATTACGCTACAGTGTCCTGGACGACGCGTAACATTGTAGATCGCGGTAGTTTCAACTGTTTAGCTATGTCAGAGGTTTTCAGACAAACTCTGACACAAAGTAATTAAGATTTTTTAGTTACTTAAATAGTACTTACGTATTAGTTTTAATGATGTCTTTGCATTGTTATAGGTCATAAAATCAAGTATAAATTTTATGATAAAAGGAACAGAAGGAACTTTCCATGGTTTTCTATAAGCTGTGGAGGATGGGAAGCGCTCGACTGCCCGGTGCTGCCGCGTTTCGCAGAAAAGTACTTCCCGTCGATAGTACAGTTCACCAAATGTCCGCCTCCACGTAATGGCTCATATATGAGCATACTAACAAAGATCAACGTGGTGCCGCAACTAGAAAATAGCAGCATATATCTGATGCTGTCAGATCTCCCGGAAAATTCTCTGCTAACCTCACAACACTTCGCTGGCGCTGTGCAGTTCACTCATATTGACATTAATAGCAACTCCGATCCACTTCAGCAGCCATTACTGGAGGCCGGGATTTTCGCAGGCTTTCAGAACCTGCGCCAGCTGTCCTTGAGCAATGTGCGGCTCCCAGCTGGTGAGCTCGACCGCCTGCCACACTCGATCACTGGTCTCGACCTGAGGGACCATAGCCTTGACATTCTTCCTGCTACTTTAACAGAAATTACTGACGAAACTCAACGCACTTTGCCGAACCTACAGGATTTGTTTTTAAGATCCGGTGAATTTACCGCATCGAATCCTATTAATGCGAAAATTACAAAAAAGCAATTAAATACCACTCCATCTTTTCTTAAGTCGATATTCATAGTCGATTGGAATGAAAAGCATATGACACCATTGGTGCATTGTGAAGTTTTAAAGTCGCTTAAGATTTTTAATGCAAAAGTTGAAGAGTTGCCGGATCGTTGGATAGCCGCCTGTCCACAACTGGAAGATTTGACTTTGAGTTTAGCATATCAACTTATTTCGTTGCCAGCTAAGCTACTGGACGGCGCGGTTGGACTCAAGCACCTAAAACTAGTGTGTACTGCAATCGAGTCTCTACCCGACGGGTTTTTTGAAGGAAGTCCTAATCTCATCAAGCTGGATCTCTCAGAAAACAAATTACAAACAATTTCAAGGTACGCAAACGAATTGAACTTTATTATAAATGCCTGACGCTGTCGAACCTCTCAGGATGTTCTCAAAGTTATTTAAAATATATTTTCAGTGGCATATTCCGAGGTCTTGCGTTGAAGACCCTGAATCTGCAATCTAATGAACTGTCATCAGAATTCCTGAACGCAGTGGCGCCACTGACAACTCTTGAACATCTTGACATTAGCCAAAATGAATACATATACGATATCTGCGAAGAAAACGGTAATAAAGCATGTACACAGTTCAGTCCTCAGTTAATTTATTCTTCACATCTTTCTTCTTCTTCTTTTCAGCCATAGGACGTCCACTGCTGGACATAGGCCTCCCCTAAAGACCTCCAATAAGACCGGTTGGTAGCGGCTTGCATCCAGCGCGATCCTGCGGTCTTAATGAGGTCGTCCGTCCACCTTGTGGGTGGACGTCCTACGCTGCGCTTGCCGGTACGTGGTCTCCACTCGAGGACTTTTCGACCCCATCGGTCATCAGTCTTCCGCGCTATGTGCCCTGCCCATTGCCACTTCAACCTACCAATCCGCTGGGCTATGTCGGTGACCTTGGTTCTTCTACGGATCTCCTCATTCCTGATTCGATCTCGCAGAGAAACTCCGAGCATAGCCCTCTCCATGGCTCGTTGGGCTACTTGAAGCTTACTAATAAGGCCCATGGTGAGAGACCACGTTTCTGTGCCATAAGTCATCACTGGCAACACACACTGGTCGAAAACTTTCGACTTGAGGCACTGAGGTATGTCGGACGAGAAGACGTTACGCAATTTTCCGAACGCTGCCCAGCCGAGTTGGATTCGGAGATTGGCCTCTTTCTTGAAGTCGGACCTACCTAACTGGACTACTTGTCCTAGGTAGACGTACGAGTCAACGACTTCAAGAACCGAGTTCCCAACTGAAATAGGGGTGGGTACAACATGGGAATTACACATGACCTTTGTCTTGTCCATGTTCATTTTAAGACCTGTTGAGAGACTCGATTTAGGCCTTCGAGTATCGTACTGAGTTCCTCCATCGACTTTGCCATGACCACGATATCGTCGGCAAACCGAAGGTGAGTGAGGTATTCGCCATTGATGTTGATGCCGAATCCTTTCCATTCCAGGAGCTTAAAAGCGTTCTCCAGAGTAGCAGTAAACAGTTTCGGAGATATTACATCTCCCTGGCTTACGCCTCTCTTCAATGGGATCGCCTTGGAGCTCTCTTCCTGTACTCGGACCGACATAGTGGCGTTAATATACAAACACTTCAACACTTCGATATACCGAGTCCGATGACCTACACCTCGTAGGTGTAGGTTCTACGCTGCTCTTGCCAGAGCATGGTCTCCACTCGAGAATTTTTCGACCCCATCGGTCATCAGTCCTCCGAGATATGTGCCCTGCCCACTGCCACTTCAACTTGCCAATCCAAAATTACGACGAAAATCATCCAAGTTTTAGCAAAAATAAACCAAACCAAGTGATAATTGTTACTGTAATAATTTTAGAGAATCTATTTATTGCCGAAAAAATAGTTTTCGTAAATCCAAGCTAAAGATATCGACAATAAATAGAAGAAAAATAATAACTTCGCGCGCTGTCTCTGTTGCAAGAATATAAAATAAGACCCTTTATTCACAGGTTATTCGCCGCTACAAAATTTAACTCGATTGATAACATTGCAATTGAGTGGAACATCCATCACGCGCATATGTCGTGATTGGCGTCGGAACTTCCCGTTTTTGACGTTCTTGGACCTCAGTACCACAAACATTGTAGAGTTACATGTAAGTAAAATATCAACAAAAACAATATCATGTAAACTGTTCCGAAGACGGGACTATTGCTTGCACTATCAAAAAGTTATACTTAACTTAAGGCATTTATGAGGAGCCATGCTTCTAACTCTATACTCTAAAGCCATGACTCTACAAGTTCTATTTTCACAAATTCTACGCCTTAGCAAAAAATTGTGGATATTTTTAACTTTTTAAATGACTATGATTTAACAATTATCTAGATTTAGTACATATGAAAAAAATTCGGAAAGATATTTCTTAGAAGAATCTAAGAAATATTTCTGAGAAATATCTTCCCGAATTTTTTTCTGAACTAATAAAACACTACGATAAAAGTCATTTCTATTACAAACTCCACAGGTCTAAATTAAGTTCAAATGGTTTTATAATAATTTTAAATCGTTAATTGGATTAGGTACATGAAACAAATTACACGTAATCTTATAAAGTCACATGACGGGAATGCCTACGCCCTAAAATACGGGTGCTTTATTCTACCTATTGTACTATACCAGCCTTTTTTAATAGCACATTGCAGGATGTAGGCCTACCCACAAAAGGTGATTGGGCCATATTCACCATGCTGGCCCAGTGCGGTTTGGTGGATTCACATACGCCATCGAATTTCTTCTACGGACGTATTCAGGCTGCTTCTCGATGTTTTCCTTCACCGAAAAGCCAGTAGTGCGAAATTCCGTAAATAAATTCCAAGGAATTCATTGGTACAGGATCGTGATTTGAACCCACGACCTCACGATTGCAAGGCGAGTGTCATCATACTAGAGCACCACGGCTACATTTTACCTAGTTTGAGGAATATTGTTTGAATTAACAATGTATAATTTTGAATTTAAATGCCATATTGAAATTAAGATAATCAATAACCTTAATCAACATGTGTTCTATAAATTGCTATCAATCCAATTATTTCTAATGCACTGGTTAAGACAGGCCTACCCTAGAAGGGCTTAATATTGTACTTAGGGAATGCAATACTGGGATACCCGACTGCTATTACCGGAATTGAATCCCGGTCGAAATTTGACTGGGATCCCAGTGATTGACGGGATTACCTAAATTACGCATAATATAGCCAATTCGCGTGAAATCTAGTGTATTTGCTAGCTTCGACTATTGTGCTTAAAAAGTATTTCAATTTCAGTTCAGATTTAGCACATTTGGATGTACACTTACGGTGTATGTGAAACACACAGTAGAGTATAAATATTGCACTGAAAAAATGTACGCCACCAGACTCCAGTTTTTTATTGAGTTACTGAGGCCCATGAGCTTTAGAAAATCGTGTAGCAGTTATGAACTGGAACGCCTATTTATTTGCATTCAGGACATAATACTGGCTTCTAGACTAGCTTCAAAACTTTTGCTACACTGGAGTAAAATTAAAGTTTTAAATCACCATTATGATAGTCAATAGTCAATCGTTTATTGCAACATATGTTTACATGCAGGTCTTAAATAGCATGTTCAGTCTTGAGTTACACATATGACCCTATTAGGGTATAGCAATATTGTGCGGAGCGATTTATTTCATTTTGCTGTTTTTTGTTCGTCCAAGAGATAATCGTTTAATTAATAATAGCATTTCTTGATAAGTAGTTCCTTCAATACTTTTGCGAAATCGACCTCGTCTTCAATTTCCTTAATATCAACCGGAAGTTTATTAAATATTTTGACGGCCATCGTGCTTGGCCCAGAGCTGTGTATTGAAAATGTTGAGTGGGGTAAAGTCAAATTATGTTTATATTGGGATCTGGCTGGATGAACACGTGTACTAGATAGTTTTGTAAAAAAACATCACATCAATTAATCTTTGCACAATTTTGAGTCCAAAAGTACGATACATTAGCCAACTTCACACGGCACCAGCTGACTACAGTAACACTACGACAGCCGACGCGTAAGTTGTCTTCGTGAAGACACTATAGTCTGCTGCTGCGTACAGTTGTCTACGAAATCGAACTTTAATGAATGTAGCAAAACATGAACAAATGTAGAAAACCAGTGAAAAAATATCACTAATGCAACAGAATGTTTAAATGTGCACATGAATTTATGTTGTTAAATACGAAATTCATACAAAGATTTTGAGAAAAATTGTTTAACTAATCTTATTAGTTTAGAGCATAACATGAAATTTGCATCGCTACCGCTTCTATAATTACGTTTACATAACTTACCTTAGCCGAGAGCTTTAAATTATGTATTTACCATGATTTTTTGAAAAATTCGTCAAAGATTGGGTTGGTTAATCCCGCCAATACCGGGATCGAAAATATCGATCGGCATTGCATTCCCTAGTTGTACTTTTTATAAATTTTCAGTTATTCAGAGATCTTATCTACACCCGAGACGCCTCAGTGAAGAACGCAGTCGTAGCAGTCAGTAACACAGTTACCACAATTGTGGTCACTGAGGAAGACTATAGAGCTGCGTTGACGGCCCCTGGCCCTTTAGTCACAATCAGCTTCAGCTCTGATAACCGAGTGGGACTGGCTAGAAACGTAGATTGCAACTGCAGCGCGTATTGGCTTCGACGCGTCGTAGACAGCGGGAGCCGTGCTATAAAGATTGAAGACTTGTACTGCTCTGACGGACGCACATTCGAGAGTGTGTCAGCCGACGAAATGTGTCCTGAGTAACCGAACACTATTATCGTTTTCGTATATGTATTTTTACGCTTAACCAACAAAGACATTTGTATTTTTTCTAAGCTTTGCTTACACAGATAATAAAATCTTTTGAAAAAATATATTATGTCTCAAGTAAATTTGTTTTGCTCAAAACGTAATCCTAGTACAATTACATCCTCACAGAAATATACAACCACAAGAACTTATTGAAGTATCAAAAGACTCGGTAAACACATCGAGATTAAAACATTAGCTAAGCAAACAAGATCAAAGATTTCAAAATCATCACATTACCTGACGCCTAACTGCGTAAGCGCTCTGACATTCGGCTTCGCTTTTCCTCCCGCTCGCCCTCGTGGCGTGAGTAACAGGCACGAGCAGGAGAACAAGCGAAGCCGAACGTTAGAGCACTTACACAGTAAGGCCCCTGGTCTCACCCACATCACCAGATGTAAAACCCGTTTCTGCTTCCACAAACAAAGATAAAAGAACGCCCAAATTAAGCCCCGCCTGTCCCAAGATTTCCAAAGGGCCTTTACCTATAACTTCAAGCTTTCTAGGTCGGAGGGTTTCCATAAAGGCTCTGCAGGATCCCGTTCTAATTATGTAGATTGAGACAACCCGATCATTGCGACAGTCCTGGTTTCGTGTGTGCTGAATTTATGGAAATATTTTTGTGAGAGGATAAAAATGTTTTCTATCGGTGTCCTCAAACACAACGCTTTTAGGTTTTCGTTTTTTATTTGTTTCGAGTATATTATTAATCTGATTTATAGGTATACAACTGAGATAAAACAACAACAAAAGCCTATGGGCTTTCAAAAAAATATTATAATTATTTTTTGCCAAACATGACAAAACCAACATCCATCATGCACTAAATTCGAATAATTCGCTCGAATTGATGCAAACAATTTTAACATAATTGTTCATTTTTCAAAAACGGCTTAGCCTATTTCAATAAAATTTAAGTGGGACCACTGCGAGATTATACCTTTTTGAACTAAAAAAGATTTTTTGATTTAATTTTCGAAAATATCGATGAAAATACACAAAAAAATACATACGGACGAACAAATAACGGACTCCTTTTTAGAAGTCGGTTAAAATTTTTCACAAGCTATTTATCAGATGAAACCGTTTAGTAGAGCTAGGTACTTTATTTATGCAACATGCATTTGTAATTCAAGTAGTTCAATTTATGTGTTGTAACATGAAGTTTTGATGCGGAATACTCGTGTTACTGCAACGTTTTCGATACACTGCACGAGATATTCAATCCGCAAGATGTAAAAAACTTTGTTGTCGACTTCGTCATCATTTATGTAGTGCTATGCTTGGCATAATAATATGATTCTACATAGACCTTTGGAAGATGTCGAGTGTTTCTGTTCAACAAATTTTAGTATTTTCTTAATAAATTTTACGTAAGTCATGTATGTAATGCTTAAAAGGCTAAATCTTCCAAGATGTATAGTGATTAATGATCAGGTATATACATGTTCTTCGCAAGAAACTCCGTCACAGGAAATAGAATTTAACAATTCAGGAGATGATTACGAAACAGTGTACAATTAATTTGTACCTACCAGTTTTATTTAGATTTATTATTACTTTACACACTGTTTTGATACAGAGGTAATAATGTCCTGATAAACTGTTACCTCACTACCAGGTTAAGTATTTCTTTTAGAAAATATATGATTAAGGTTTGCTTCACGTTATATTTTGTGTATTTTTCTGGGGCTTTCAAAATAAATTTCACATGTTAAAAGGAAATTAATATGCTTACAAATTCTACCGTGGTCCAATTAGAAATTGATAACGCTTGAAATTGTGCTTTTCTTTGAAATTAGATTGTATTACAAATTAATTAATCCCATAAATACATGGAATATCCCCATTTCTAACAAAATCCGGTCGTGTAAGGTTACAATTTCAGAGAGCGCTAATCTTGAATTTTCGAACAATTTCTGAAAATAATAACACGTAATAAAATTCGTCGGGTGCGTTACCTACGGTATAGTATAAGTAAAGCAGAAGTTAAGCATAGTAATTATTTTTTTAGAGTTCATCAAATGTAGGGAACGTTTGATTAGACACGATAATTATTAAGTTTTGTCCTTAACACTTGGTGTTACAAAGTATAAAGAAGACTTCTGGTTTAAGAATATTTATTACCTCTCAAAAGAATTTACAAAACTTTGTTTACTGAGATCACACATTCATCTATGATCTATGTAGGTACATAGACATATTACTCACTCGTATTTTTTTCACATTCTGCTTCTTTTCGGAAAAGTAAACACTTTCCCGAAAAAAAGCAATTTAAAAAAGACGTATATTAACTGAAATAGAACTAAATACTTAAGCTACATCATTGTTTTTTGCAAAAAAAAACAGCATGACCGACTTTATCCATATACAGAAATTGCGAATATTCCGCACGGATCGATGTAGCATTTTTCACATTATTGTTAATATATCAAAAATGGCTCAGCCGATTTTGATAAAACTTAAATGGGACTAATTCCAAAGTAGGTATACTCTTTCCAATAAAAAAAGAGTTATTGAAATCGGACTACTGTAAAAAATGTTATACATGGCTATGCATTAAAAAAATAAACGCGTCGAATTGAGTACCTCCTCCGGTTCGTCGGTCAATAAAAAACAATTGGACCTTTAGCAGATCTTTTTAAGTACAGTAGTTACAAACGAATTGCGACTTATGACTTACTACTTAATGACGAACAGAATTTTTCTCAAAGCTTTAACGAACAAGAACAAGATGTACATGTACCACTTCTCTATGTGTCTAAATCTTTTAGCTGTAAAACTTAATTTAACAAAGAATCTTGATGTCTGTGTTTTAGTTACTTTTTACACAAATACAACAATACGTATTGAAATAATTAGTACCTACACCTAAATGTTGGTAGCTCGAGTTGCCAAGCTATGTATTGAAAAACCGCATCATGATAGGTCGATGGGATGATGATAAGTATGGAAAATAACGATTACTCCCTCAATAATGAACCGATTTTGATAATTTCTTTTTGTATGGTAGATCATAGTTCAGAGGTGGTCTTATTTAAATTCGTACGACTAGACAGGCGCAACCAAAGCACCACCCTTTTATGGTAGAGAAAAAATGCCAAGTCGATGTATGGTGGACATCCCGCGCGTTAGAACCAAGCGTTTCGAGTCCACATTCCTCATACGAACCGCCAGAATGTGGAACGCTTTGCCTGAGTCTGTCTTCCCGATAAAGTAGAATGTAGTACTAGTAGTCTTCAAATCCCGAATAAATAGGTATCTTCTAGGTAAGCGTGTCACACCCTAGACCGCATATCTGCTTAACATCAGGCAGTGTGTCGTCAAACGCAAACCTATATGATATAAAAAAAACAACGAAATAGGCTGAGTTGTTTTTAAAAAACAACAATAATGTGAAAATGACTACATCAATGATACATTAATCGATGCGAACTATTCGAATTTTGTACACGGTTGAAGTCAGTTATTCCATTTCAGGCGAAAAATAAAATAATTAACTTGTATTATGTACTCGTACCTCAGGAAAAATAGACTGTTTTTTTTGGTCAACTTTGCACTAAATTTTTGATCCAATTTTTTTAAGGTTTAGGGTCACTTACGGAGTATAAAATCACAAAATGTTGACAGATTCACGTGGCGCTTCAAGCACCATCTTGAAAAAACTTTTTTAGCCGATATCTCGGTAACTGTGCACTTTATGTTATGGATACTATTATTGTAGAAAATAAAATTTCGCATCTTTTGTTGCTCGTAAACATTTTTGTAAAACTTACCGCTTACGATTTATGGCTCATTGAATGAACCGGTTTTTCTATCGCAGCCGATAACTCTTAAAAAGTTAGACCCAATGTGAACCTTAACATAAAAAAATAAAAAAAATGGATCGGAAATTTAGTGCAAAGTTCAATTCTATTTTTCCTGAGGTATTATTAGAGATCATAAACAAGACCTTATGGCCAGAAGCGAACGTCCACGGGCTGAAGATGGATGAGTAAGTAAAATGTTGGCCTACTGCATCTCTTTTTACTATTTCAGAGGGCCGAAACAAAAGGACGGCGGGTTAATTAAATACGGAGCCCGAACATTTTCACCGGCCATTTTAATGTTATTAAATTGTTCGACGGCACTTTACATCCTACTTTACGATGTACTTCTAAACCAATGAGATTTAATTTACTTAACTGAGTGATCAAATGTGTTTTGTTAATCCCAGTCTAGATGGGACTGGGCATTGTTAATTATTGTAGGCTTGGTAAGAAATCTAGATGGATGGTTTGGGAATTAGAAAATGTGCTGAATTATTGTGGTGTTAAGGTTTATTTTTATTTATGTACGTTGAATTAAAGAATATGGGTATTGAAAATGTTATTTAGGATCTGCATGTATAAATTAAATTTACTTTTTTTATGTTGCAATACATGAATAAGTATGCTTCATTAAACTGCCCGCCAGTAAAATTTTAAAACGTTGATAGGTTTGTGATTGACAAAATGAAACCGAAAGTAAAGGTGTACTTTTCAATTTTACTCTAACATTTTTCAGTATTTATTAAGGTGTTGGCCATGCGTTAACTGTATTCTACTTTTCCATTTGAGAAAGTAGCAAATGAACTGATTTTTAAGACTGTTTATTTAGGTATATTTACGATCCTTTTTTTCTTAGACTTGGCTGGACACGCTTCCGCGTGTCTAGATAGGGATTTTCAGAAATATGTACTTTTTTTTGTCTTAAACAACTTGAAGATTATTTGAAGCCAGCTCAATAGATGCTAATGTGTTTGATAAAAAAAATATTAAAAACAAACTTTTAAGATTTTGAACTAAAAAAAGATGTTTTTGTCCTAAATTAATTTTTTTTTTCATAAAGATTATAGGTAGGTACAATCAATATGAACAATGTGATGACTACAAAGCATACAAGTGCTACGGTCAATCTTCTACGACGTAGACGCAACATGCATGTAGCATTGGCGTAGCTGCTAACAAAACTACTACGGAAATAGTGTTTCTGTACTTCAATTAGGTACTCTGTACTTCTTATATTTACTTAGGCTATTTTGGAATTATAGTAAGGTCATATAGTGAATAATTAACTTCAGGTTATTTAGGTTATGACTGCCATTACTAAGAAATCGTTCCTTGATTGATCAAAACTCCGTACTGTGGCAGCCTATATTTATACAAAAATAACTACTTCTATTAGCAATTATTTTCTACGATAATATGAAGTAATTAGAACAATTATTGTGGTAAAGGTCACATCACTAAAACGTCCAATTCAAAATATACTTCTTTGCAGAGAAAAATAGATAAGATAAGAAAATTACATAGGATTTGTTTACATTTCATTTTTTGTTTTTTGTCTGTAAATAATATTTTTTTCGTAAAAATAGACACAGTCTAATACTAGTAGTAACATTGTAATAGAATTTGACACTTGAGGTAAATTCACTTAGATATAAATGGTAGTTTAAAAAAAACTACTGTTTGAAAGTTTCATTCATTTCAATAATATGATGACGGTAAAAAGATATTTTAGTATCTACAGTTAAAATATGTAAAAATAATATGACTATATATTTCAAATTTGGCAAATTCAGTTAAGTTTTGAAATTAGTGGAATGAAACCCACGCCATTTAATGTATTCCTCAGTACTTAGACACATATTTGTGGTGGTAAAGTTCACATTTCAACCCGAAAATTGACAATCGCTAAACATATTTAATCTGGGAACGCACAGCTGCTTCATATTTTGGAAACAACTACTTATTCAAATAGGTTGATGTAAAGGTTAACGTGACCTACATTAAATCCGTAAACAAATGAAAACAGATTTATGCTCGGTTAAAGAAAAACACTTCATTAAAACTCACGTGAAACGGTACACCTGTACGACGTCCACAGTCGAGTATAGGCCTCCCGCACCGCAATCTTCCTTTTATCAGACCAGTTGAAAGTAACTTGTATCCAACGGGTCAGGTGGTCTGTATAACGTTCCAATTGAGATGGCGCGGTCATCTTGTACGTATGAGTGACTCCAGGCTGTCTAAAGCCTTCTACTCACAGCTGAAGAAGGGGAAGCGCACACCTGGTGGTCAATACCTACGCTATAGGGATGTCCTAAAGCGCCATCTTTGCGCACTAGACATCCCGTGCGAGGGTTGGGAAGAGCTAGCGCAACAGAGGCAAGAGTGGTGCAACTCTGTCTATAAGGCTGTCACCACCTTTGAGGAAAGCGTCTACAAGATCAGGACGCCAAACGCCTTATCAATAAGACCCGCCCAAAGTCTTCCTATACCTACATATATAACGCCAGTGTCCAGTAGCACCGTGTGTGCCCTGCAACAGGTCATTCAAAAACAAGTTCGGTTTTGCGAGCCATGTAAGAACTCATAACCTCTAACAGCTAGCCAGGGATCGCCATTGACGGACACGTCAAGGAGGACTATATATAACGTGCCATTTTACTTACTACGCGATATATCGTGGTCTTCATTAGATTATTTCAAGGTCTCGTCGGCCTTCAGTTTTTTGTGATTTGTGTTGTGCTCACTACGAGTATCTACCATTTATCATCTTTACTACTACTCTGTATTGAATATATGTCTCCTGTCGAAGAGTCAGAATATGGAACGCTTTGCCTGAGTCTGTCTTCCCGCTAAAAAGTACGACGTGGGTTCAAACCCCGAGTAAATAGGTTCTTCTAGGTAAGCGTGCCACACCCTAGACCGCATATCTGCTTAACATGACAGTGTGTAATCGAACGCAAACCTACATAAAATAAAAATCTTTTTGTAGAACTTGGCTTTTTTCTAATTATGACAAAGACAGAATTTCAGCTACTCACGTAATCTACGAGAATATGGAAAACACTCAGATAAGATTTTCTCAAGACATCTTTCCATTCAAGCCGTGGTGGTCTAGTGGTAATGACACCCGCCTTACAATCGTGAGGTCGTGGGTTCAAACCTCGGTCCCGTACCAATGAATTCCTTGGAATTTGTTTACGGAATTTCACACCACTGGCTTATCGGTGAAGGAAAACATCGTGAGGCACCCTGCATACATCCGTCGAAGAAATTCGATGGCGTATGTGAATCCACCAACCCCCACTGGACCAGCGTGGTGGATATAAACCAATCACCCTTCGTGGGTAGGCCTACGTCCTGCAGTGGACTATTAAAAAAAAGTAAAGTACATTACATCTTTCCATTCCAAGCAAAATTATATTTCAATACCTACTTGTGACATCTATAAAAATACATAAGCGTAGCTCCAGAAACACGAAACTCTACTTTGTATCTAATTATTGTTAAGGCATCCTTTATTTGTCCTCGAAGTCTCCCGCGAGTTTTGCCTCGTTAGTTATCATTTAAAGTTCCTTCAAGTAACAACAAAGTCAGTAATTACAGCGCTGAAATGTTAGACACAACACTCGGGGAAGAAACGAAGTTTTCAATTTTTAAGGGAAATTAATGGTATAACAAAAGTATTTATGTGAAAAACGTTTTATGCGTAAGTTATAATAATGAAGATGTTGGAGAAATTGTCATAGATAACCTACATATACAAAGATTAACCGGTTATACTCTTACTTGTACTACATAGCTTAAAATACTGTGGAGAAGTGTTTACATTACACAAGTATTACATGGGGAATCTATGACCTCTTCTAGGTACAAGTGTGATACAACTAAAATTCCATACATTGGATTTAACGCTTACATAACGCTGTGACGCCACTTATCAGTTGACGTACTTGTTTACGTCGTCGAAAGACAAGACAGGATAATTAGTAATTTAGTTCTTTCACTCTATTTTTGTTCGCGTATCCTCAAAAAATACTCATACTCATACTCTTTATTGATTACAATTAGTTACACGTCATTACACATACTAACATATTTCAGCCAACACTATAGTACGATTTGTTATTAATAAAATAAAAGTGCATTTAACAAAATCCAATAAAAATTTGTTAAAAAAAAATTCAATCAAAAAAAATTAAAACAATTAAATGTCAATAGTAATAATTAAATATTCTGCATTTTGTTATACCATAAATGGTACACCATAAATACTTTCGAATCCAAGCCATAGATTTGTTAACTTATACAATACCAACTTAATTACCGTTTCAAAATACGTGAAAAGTAGTAAACCTTCATTAACAAAACTCATAACCTCTTTGCTCGCTCATCTACACGTTTCCACGGCACGTTTCAGATATAAATACTGACACCAACCAATGCTACTCGTAGCTTCCATATAGAAATAATAAGCTATACTAGGCTGCTCTATTTTGGCCAAGAAATAACCCACGAGACGGATCTAGGAAACAGTCGCAAGGTAGAAACCGAGTCCGTAACTCCCGTACTTTACGAGCTTCTGGGGGTGTCTATGTGAATAGTAATAAAATGCATGGAGACGCCACAGACGCAGTAATATCGAGTAAAATAGTACACTATCATATTCAGGCGGGGTTCGGTAAATTTGCGGTTATATTAGTAGGAAAATGAGGTGACATTTTGTATTTGTTACGAGGGGACTAACAATATTTTAAGTATAGGGTAATAAATTAGAATTAGGGCCATGAATTAGGCAAAGTGCAATATCACTTGTTTATTATAGTTAACTATGATGTATATTAGTTGTTAATTTATAAAGAGAGTAATGCTCTAAACAAAAAGATAGTAAGCTTGGCGTATTAAAAAAATACTAGCGGATCCGGCAAACTTTGTTTTGCCACTTAGATAAAATATTGATATCCTTATCACGTTAAGGTTTCAAAATAGACTAAGATTACTTGTACATTAGTGTACAAGTAATCTTAGTAAGTAATTAGTAGTAATTTCGTAAATAATCAGCCAAGCCGCTCGCTCCGCAAGGCATCGGTAACAATCACTGTGACACGAGATTTTAATATAACCTTTTTTGATTTTATTATTAGAAAACGAAAAGTAGCTATTACAAAGCAGCAAATGTAAGTACTAAAAAATATAATAAAATATGCAGAAAAGTAGAACGTAAGCTTAAGTTTCCATAACAATGCAAATGTTCTCAGAATTCACTCTTATATTCAGGAAAACAATAATTCGTCGTCACATAATCGCATACAACAATTCCTTTTGTGTCGGCCATTCAGCGAAAGCACCTTTTTATGTTCTCAACACAACGATTTTCAATCCGAGCACTTAGCCACGTTTTTCATCAGGTAAGGAAAAACAGTACTGAAGATTGTTTTAAAATTAAAATAGGTTAGTAATTTTTATGATGATTTTCTATGAACTTACAAAAGTTTCATACTAAATTTTTCAAAAACCCCACTCCCCTAAATTTTTCCCATGCATTCTTCATATCTTGAAAATTTTTTGTCTCTAAGCTGAAAAATATAATTTAATTGTAATAATATTACTACAGGACAAGTAGGAAGACGCCACATTACCACCCCTACACTGTCGATTTTCCTTCGATACGTACAAAGCGGCTTGACTCAACATTTCTGATTCGTACCGCCAGGGAATGGAACAGTCTTCCTGCTTTCCTATTTCCTAAGAGATATAATATAAAGCTTTTCAAGGTCACAGTGAATAGGTATCCTCTAGGTCTGCGTGCTTCATCTTCGACCACAACGTCGCTTATTACCATTAGGCAAGTTGGTGGTCAAACGCGGACTTATTTGCGTTAAAAAATATATTTTCATTCATATATTGCACTTCAGAAAGTTCTTTTTCAAAGTGTGGTACGCGACCCCGCGAGTGGGGGTGCAGTGTCATTAAAAGGGGGTCGCGAAACCCCAGTAAAAGAAAAAAAAATACTGAGAAAACAATATAATTTATGAGTGGGTCTGCGCAGAATCAGATTTCAACATGCAAAAATACATGAAAAAATAAACAATCGAAAACATTCCGCGCTCACTACGCTTTCGTTTGGTGCAATGTTTCCTTAGCTTGCTTAGTTCTTCTCTTTTGTTTTAATCGAAAAAGGAAAAATATAATACATTACGTAAAGGGGGTCGCGCCACGAAAAAGATTGTAAAACACTGTTCGAAACAAACTTGAGTTTGTATTATATTTCTTATTACAACACTTAGCTGATAGGTGTTGTAATGGGCATGCAGAGAGAGACTAGAACTCCAAATACTAAACAATGTAAAATTTTTAAACGATATAAAACGGGACTCACTCACGTGTTCGTATAGTCATAACACGACCTTTCTCAAGTTGGCGAGTGTTAGCACGCGGAGCCGTCTCGCAATGCACAATGTCTCGCGTGCTAGCACTCGCCAACTTGAGAAAGGTCGCCGAACGCGACCGAAAGTATAGTCGTGTTATGACTATACGAACACGTGAGAGAGTCCCGTTTTATATCGTTTAAAATGAGTGAAAACCACGTTAATTTCCATAGTAAAATGTAAAATTTTGTGACAATTGCATTGTGAGAAGACTTTTGCCTATATACTTAGCTGAAAAGGAGCACACAAGGGGGCTTTCTACAATAATAAAACAATTTAACCTAGTAAAGATGATATACCAGCAAGCGCAGCGTAAAACGTCCAGCTACGAGGTTCACAAAATAATAATCTTATTAAAGCTGGAAACAAACTATCGGATGCGGCTGACGGTCGCGACTTATAGGTATCTAGATAACGAATGTCCACTGAGCCGTGCAAACTCAGACGTCACCTTGGGCTGACCTTGAGCGTTCGGGCGTCCGAGAGACGTCTGGCACGCCGGATGTTTTAAGACTGTGCACACTGCCAACTCGCGACCATCAGCCGCGTCCGATAGTTTGTTTTCAGCTTAAGACCGCGGGATCGCGCTGTATGCAAGTTGCTTCCAATCGGTATTATTGAAGATCCATAGAAGAGACCAATATCCAGCAGTGGACGTCATATGGCTGAAAAATGAATAGATGACAACACAGGGAGTTTTTTACAGTAATATAACAATTTAACCGAATACACTCTTGAATCTTCAGTCACATGAACATTGTCGCAACTTTAGCTTCTGATCAGCCATACACAGCGCCGTTTTGACAGGCACGTGCGTAGGGGTGTTTTGAAAAAGATTTAATAATTTGACAGGAAGAAGTTACCCCTAAGAGGAGCTTGAATGACGTGACCCGACTGCGGCGGGGCTTTCATTATTTATTAACGAGTTGCGGCCTAAGTGTTGTTTGGTTGTTGGAACCATGCACAGAGCCGTCTTTTCGCATGAAAACAAAAATAAGATGAATGTAAATCTTTTTTGGCACTTTTAGGGATCTTTAAGCGGGAGCTGTAACTGTGAAGCCTTTTTGCAAATGTAGTTTTGGAATGTACCCTGTACTTCTTGTTTATTTACAAGTTATGGAGTCCTACGCGGAAACACCACACTGTATTGTCCAAAGAGGTCCAAATATCGTTTACAAATTAAGCAAATAATTTATCTTAATTTGAATACAATTTTAAGAACAATAGCGGCTGCGCTCGCGCGGCCAGTATGGGATTGGAAATATTATTTTAATAAGTCATATAAAATTATGATGAATTTAGCCGAAATTACAAAATATGACAATAAATGAATTTAAAATATATTGTTTGAGTTGAAATAATGAAAATGAGAAAATATTAAATAATAAATTTTGAAAACATAAAATATTTAAAATTGAGTACCTACTTACGGTTCTTACAGAGTAATAAAGTGGCAAACAAGTTGATAGGGCTCCCTATGGTTTGAGGTCATATTGTCACCAATGGACAACTGAAACAGCGGTGGGTTAAGTATACAGCTGGTAATCATTAAAATTACCTTTACCTTTTTGCTATTATTCATTCTGTGGTCTATATTACGACTACCTAAGTTATTCGTAATGGCAAGTGTCTAATTTTTTATTCATTTTCCAGGGTAAGTAAGATTGTATAGGCCGGGTGACTAGCCCTGGTGTCAAAGTTTTTAACCCGTCTGAAGCCTTCTGACATGGCTGAAAGGCTTAAAACAACCGGGACCTACAATTTAACATGTTATATAAGGCATGGTAGCGCTCAGTTGTAAATACCATCTGCGCTCACCCATCCGAAGACTGACCGTGCTGAACGTTGCTTAACTTCGATGATCGCTAACGACCACCTGGTCAAACTAGACTATGAGCGCTACTTTTCCAGGGTTGAAAGTAGTCACTCATGTGTGTATACAGTAACAGCTGCAGTACTATGCAGTGCAAAGTTTTGAACTGACATCATCATTTTTATCTTGGGAATTTTTTTCTCTGTTAGTTTTTACCGTTTACCAATACTAGTCTGCAATATGTTTAAAAACCAATTTAAGTCATAAATTCACTTCCTCAATAACTTTAGTTACCTAAATAAACCGTTGTAAGTCGCCTGCAAACAAGTCAATAGGAGCTCGTTAAAACTTGCCCCTAGCAAAAATGTCGCTGAAACTTTCCCAACGAATCAAAGAAACGGGGGACAGTTTTTAATAAAACTAACGCCCTCCCGAAGTGATCTACCCGAAAGCTCATCTTCGAACTTTAGGTCCTGGGAGTTGGTAAGTGACAAGTTCCCTTTGTCACTCGTTTGTACTTGAGCAGAAGTTAGAAACAGAATTGCTATCATTTGAAGTTGTGAAGTAGCGAAATAGTTTGAATTGAACACATCACTCACTGAATTGTATTTTTGTAAAAATGTCCTTTTTAGGGTTCCGTACCAAAAAGGTAAAAACGGGACCCTATTACGAAGACTTCGCTGTCCGTCTCTTCGTCTGTCCGTCTGTCTGAATGTCTCCAGGCTGTATCTCATGAACCGCTATAGCTAGAAAGCTGAAATTTTCACAGATGTTCTGTTGCTGCTATAACAACAAAAATAGAATTAAAATAATATTTAAGGGGGACTCTCATACAACAAATCTAAAATTTTAGCCGTTTTTCGCTCGATATCAATAATGGTAACTGGTAGATACTTGAAATATTCACAGAGTATTTAACTGCATACTTACTTTAAAAATTAATTATTAAATATAAATGAAATAAATACTTAAGGGTGCTCCCATACAAAAAATGTGATTTTTTCGCTCGATATTAATATAGGCAACATGAAGATGCTTGAAATATTAACAAAGTATTAAGTCAAAAAAATAAAACATAAAGAGGGATTATACCATAAGGTACGGAACCCTTCGTGCGCGAGTCCGACTCGTACTTGACAAAAGACGCAGAACAAAAGTTGTTAGTTTTGATGTACAGAATAAGCTCCTAAAAGGGTGCTAATTGATTATTAGAAATAACCCTATATATGTTGCAATACATACATGATTTTAAGTATGCTTTATTGAACTGCTTGTCATCACTTAGGTATATTTTTTAAAACGTTGATAGGATTGTGATTGATGAAACCCTGTATATATTATATAGTAATGTTACGATAATTTTTGGTTACGTTTAAGTCTTGTTTTCAACTTATTATTATTATTTTAAAGTATTAGAAATGACATGCTTCTTCCGTACTTCTTCCATTAAATTCTCGTGCAAACTGGATGCACCAAAAATGTGTTTCAATATTTCATATGAGTACTTACCTCAGCGACCTAACAGATTACGGTTTTATGATCGACCTAAAATTGAAATCAATCACCGAGGCAAACCTCCTTGCTGATTCCCATCCCAGAATTAGATACCGCAGCAATCTGCCCAGAAGTCACCCGACCATAAAAAGGTACGTAATAATTCCAAATGCTTTTTTTAGTTTCAGCGAACCATAATATTAATCATGTAAGGAAAATTGTCAACGGTTATGAAAACGTAGCGTTTCATGAATTCATTTTGGGGTTCCGGGAATAGCTAAGGAAGCAATTCGATTGACATGGCTTTTGTGGCATTTTTTACCAAAAGGGTATTTTGGTTTTACCGATTTTGTATTTCTTCGTACGTTTTCCGAAGGACGTCGTCAACTTTACCCATATATTTGATGAATATTTCCTTGCGCTCAATAATATTGTATATGGATGTAGGTGAGTGGATGAATAAGTACAATATTTTGCATTCAATATTACTATGAGACAAACTATCGTTATCATGAAGTCGAGAAAAAAATCTGCCTTACATTTTTTCGATTCTCATAAATAATGTAATCAACAGCTATATGTTTCGTGACTTTGAGGCAGGCATTGACTTTGGAATTTATCTGTTTTAAATTCTATATTGATGGGGGTAGGTCATAAATATGGAACAAAAAAATGCCAATTTGATAGCGTAGGTATTGTATTAAAAGTTCCACTTATGCCGCCTCACCGCACTGCACTCTAAGTAACTATGTTTACCTACTACTAAAAATATTTCGGAGATATTATTTGTCTAGAATTTCAGATCCAGAGCAAATTATATGTTAGGTGGGTAAATGGTCAGAGCCTGTAGCTAGCATCGATTACTCAGTGACCATGTGACTCAGCTCTATCACACAACATTAGTCCCACCAAACAAAAAGTAAACAGAAACAGCGAAGATCGCAGAAGTCCATCTTCGAATTCGGAAAGTTTTCAAGCGAAGCTATTCCATTTGGGTGGAACTTTTGATTCATTAGCCAGGATCCCGTCTTCGGTCGTCGACGTCACCAGACCGCCATATGGTCGGGTCGCACCAAGCCACGACAGAACGCAACGATGTTTGAATTCGCCAATATCACTATTGGTATAAGTACGTATTACCATAAGTAAATTGACATAATTTATCGTAAATTTAGGAGTAGACACTGGTTCCCGTAGTACAGCCCCTGGCTAGTGCGGGAACTAGAGGTTTAATTATTTCTCATGTACCTACCTTATTTTATGTCAGTAAAAACTTATGATTGATTCATAGAGGAGACGTTAATGATCGACCTTCACGTGACTTTCAACTACCTGATAGCCAGATGAGACATATTTTTACCAAATAGTATGTATTTTTAAACATATCTAAAATAGTTTGCCTAACCAACCAAAGAAAGGGACCACTGTCTCATATTGTAGGAGGATGATGGCGGCAAAATTAGCCAACAGGCGGCAAATTTTTAAATCCGCCACTGATTTTACATCGTCATCGTCAAATTACCGCAGTTTCATTACATTATAATGTTGTACATAGTTTTATAAACTTGATAAACTTATATTACGGGTAGCTGAGAAAAGCGATGCTAAACTAAGTGAATCCTCGTGAAAGTAATATATTTCCAATGCAAGGAGATTTTATTTACCATATGAAATAGCTTTATATTTTCTACAAAATTCGTTTGTACTAAAATGCGATAGCCCCGGGGCATAGCGATGCATTTCGAGACGCCGCGCGCTGGCATAATGCGCCAACGCGTAGAGTACACGGATTCTCTCAATGAAACATCTGCCTTCCAGTCTAATAAATAAAGTCCTATATTGTATCCTTACAGCCCTGTCTTGGTACCTACATCTATCTCATTGGCATTTTTTCATTGAGTAGTAGAATTTGAAACGCGATATCGCTTCACTTGAATGAGACCTTAAGCAAAATATCTATATCCAGCAGTAGGATAAAGAAGGCTGCGGATGGTGACATAAACTGAACAATGAAACAATATTAAATATACTGAAGCCTTTTTTTTGAAGTTTTGAATACCCTTGACCGCAGATATTATTTACTTAAGTTGTAGATACGAGTTACATCAGCTTTCAAACAAAAATTCGGCCAAGTTCGAGTCGGACTCGGAATTTAGAACAAAAAACGACAAAAACCCCGATTGTTGTATGGGACTCATAATTATTTTATTCTGTTTTTAGATATTTGTTGTTATAGTGGCAATAGAAATACATCATCTGCGAAAATTTCAACAGTCTTAGTGATAGGGTCCCGTTTTTACACTTTTGTACCCTAAAAATCACATCGAAATTTTTAGTTTTAGACCAACATGAGAACAATTATGCTACACAGATAAACAGTGCAAGCGATGTGTTAGAATATCCGTATCGATCCAGGCAAGCAAACATACCTGCCTACCTCAAACTTACAGCAGTACAGGGGAGCGTTTTTTGAACCTCGCACGGTTTGATCGTATACGGAACTTGTATGGAGCACTCGCAACTTCCATAGAAAACATTGAGATTCTTCATACAATCTGTCAAAGTTACACGTTCCTAGGCGTTTGATGTTCAAAAAAATCAGCCAAGTGTGAGTTGGACTCGCGCACGAAGGGTTCCATACCGTATGGAAGACCCCTTAATTTATTTTAGTTTAATTATTTATTATTGAATATTCTATGAATATTTCAAGCATATTTCAGTTGCCGTTATTAATATCGAGCAAAAAATCACGTTTCTTATATGAAAGCACCCCATAATTTTTTTTCTGTTTTTAGTATTTTTGTTGTTATGCAACAGAAACACACCATCTCTAAATTTCAACGTTCTACCTATCACCGTTCATGACATACAGCCTGGTGACAGACAGACAGAAGGACAGACGGATGAACAGCGAAGTCTTAGTAATAGGGTCCCGTTTTTAGGGTTCCGTACCTCAAAAGGAAAAAACGGAACCCTTATAGGATCACTTTGTTGTCCGTCCGTCCGTCTGTCAAGACCCTTTTTCTCAGGAACGCGTGGAGGTATGAAGCTGAAATTTATATCAATTACTCAGGTCTACTGTCCCTTGAAGCTGTGAAAAAATCAAACTTCTAAGCCAACGCAATCAAAAGATACAGCCGTTTATGCCGCAAATTTTCGACACTTGCAAGGGAATCAAAACCTACAGGGTGCTTCCCGTGAACTCAGAATCTTGAAATTTGGTACGAAGCAACGTCTTATAGCATAGATAAAGGAAAAATTACGAAAACCATAAATTTTTAGTTACATCACATAATATATTTTTTTTTAATAATTTTAACCTTACTACCCATTTCCTCATAAACGCGTAGAGGTATTAAATTGAAATTCATACCAAATACTCAGGTCTATAATACCTTTAAGCTGTAACAAAATCAAACTTCTATGTCAACGCAATCAAAAGAAACAGCAATTTAAACTGCATATTTTGAAACTCGCAAGTACTCGCAAGGGAATCAAAACCTAAAGGGTACTTCCAGTCGACCTAGAATCTTGAAATTTGGCATGAAGCAACGTTTTATAGCACACATAAAGGAAAAATTCCGAAAACCTTAAATTTTTAGTTATATTACAAAATATATATTTTTTAATAAATATAAACTTATTACTTTTTTTGTCGTAATGAACGAACTTTGTAAACCTTGCAGGTTTGTACGGAACCCTCGGTGCGCGAGTCCGACTCGCACTTGGCCAGTTTTTACCCTTTAGGTACGGAACCCTAAAAACGGTCCCTAGCACTCATCTTTTTGTCGAAGATTAAAAAGTTCGAGGATCGCGGAGTCGCGTCGCATCTCAGTGTGACCTGGCGTTAATGGGCCGACGTCACTCTCAAGTTTTGCCATTCCGTTATTGTTACACATTTTTCAAGCTGATCCCATTTGTTCTTGTTCTTTGTGAGCTTCAGTGGAAACAAAACTTTATAATAGACTGAGAGAGCAACACGAAACTATTACGCGACTTGTGACTTACATTTTGTCTTCTGCTGAAAAATGAATGGTGTAAATTCAGGAGTGGTCGTATCTTTTACTACATAGCTAACTTTGTTGCTTGAATGAATGTTTTATTCATGCTCTCTTTGTTGAGAATAGCAAACAAGTAAAAACTCAATCGGTGGTGTAGACCATACACTGAGTGATTGACTATATCGTATAGAAATAGTACTAATATTTTGAAGCTGTAAAAGTACTAACTGGTTCTAACTACAGAGTTAGAGTTAGGTAGGTACCTAAAATATTAAGTTTTAATTAATAACTATTTTATGATTTCAAAGATTAAAAATACGATCCTTTAGGTTCGTTCCCACATTATTATTCTCATAATTTCTTGGAAAGGAAACCAGATTTCACAAAATCATCTTTTAATTTCGACAGCGGGTCGTAAACCAACCTTTATAATGATTAGATTTTTTAGTAGACTAAAATAATGGCTTGTTCTAAAATGAGAGAGTCATAAAGGAACATTGTGACGAAGATTTCTGAAAATCTCACCTAGAAAGCTACTAAAAGAATCTTATAAACTGTGTTATTTCGTTTCAATTTTAACCAGCGCACTTCTTTTCAACGTGTACTATTCCTGGTGTATTTGCTATAAAAACGGCAAGTTAAACGCGAGGTAACTGCACTGTGCTACATCTGCGGGGAAATTTCCTTACCTAAAATGGTAATTCAGAAACCACCTTGCAAGCGCAAGGCGGGAATTCAAAAATGCTGAACCTTTATTCCCTCGTGAGACCACCGCTGAGCGCTCCAAATCGTCGGTTCAGCTCAACCAAGTTTAGAATATTCATTCGATGGAGTAGCATTAGATTTTATGTCTCCAAGCGTTGCCAGCAATAACTTGGACCGTTCCCGTAATGCTTTACCGAAGAGCTGTATGAATGCTGGAACACGAGCAATGTTCGACCAATTTTATTCTATTACTCGACTAAAACTTTAAAGAGGGCTTCCGACTGGGACAGCTATAAGCACTAAATCAAAACTTTCCCGTTAGGGGTTCGGTGCTTGACTAGTTCAAGTGAATACCTACGGCGGGAGTCGGGTGGCTGATATTGTCCGTTTTCCATACAAACTATGAAGAACAAGGGATGGGAGATCACCCCGTGGAACTTTGATACGGTAATATTTTACCGAGATATTACCAGATTAAGATGAAATATTGTGGCGCGCCGCAAGCGAGCAAACAAAGGAAATATATTATTGGATCTCTTTTTCGATGGATCCATTTTAAACTGTTAACTTTTCTGTAACACCCTGATTCCTCAATTCTAGGCTGATAAATAATCATGTTATTTTAGTTATGTTATGTTAGCTTCAAGACGACAATTAGAAGCATTTGTTGTTAAAAATTGATTATATCTCTAGTTTTTAGGGTTCCGTACCCAAAGGGTAAAAACGGGACCCTATTACAAAGACTCCTCTGTCCGTCTGTCCGTTTGTCATTCTGTCACCAGGCTGTATCTCATGATCCATAATAGCTAGAACGTTGAAATTTTCACAGAGGACGTATTTCTGTTGCCGCTATACCAACAAATACTAAAAACCGAAAAAAAATATTTAAGGGGGCTCCTATACAACAAACCGGAATTTTTAACCGTTTTGCTCGATTTTAATAACGGTGACAGGCAGATGCTTGAAATATTCACAAAATATTTAGTCAAATATTTACTTTACACCTTAATTATTAAATAAAAATAAAATAAATATTTAAGGGGGCCTCCCAAACAAGAAATGTGATTTTTTTCCTCGATACTAATAAAGGCAGGAACAGGAAGATGCTTGAAATATTCACAGAATATTTAGTTGTATATTCAAGTCAAAAAATAAAATAATACATAAAAGGGGGGCTTTCATACGGTACAGAACCCTTCGTGCGCGAGTCCGACTCGTACTTGGCAGATAATTTCTGTTAACTTTTCTGTAACACCCTGATTCTTCATGTTGTCATAAAAGCTGACAAATTATCATTTTATTTTAGTGCTTTACTTTGTTTTCTGTAGCTTCAAAACTACAATAAGAAGCATTTGTTGTTAAAAATTGCTTATAATTTTAAAATGTTATTGTGCGATTGAAACCGCGTGCGTTCAGCTAAACAATACTAAGTATGTACTATGTCTCTACAAACTCTAGAACATTAAATTATTTTTCTCTTACAACAATACTTGAATTTACTTCTCTCTTGTATTTATAAAGCTATGTGTCCTACTTCTTCAAATATGTAATGTTACCTATATCCTACAAAATTAGGTCACGAATTTCTCATGTCATTTTACGATTAGTTTAATTTGATATTTACCTGGCATTTCCCGGCAGTAGTATATGGTGTAATTGGAAATAGGTTACACGTCGCAGTTAAGCCTCATTACACCCTCTAACATATAATTACCCAATTTATTATTCAAGTGTAAGTATTACCTAAATTTTACCAAACAGTTTCATAATTCATTACCTATCAGTTTTTTAATGTATATTTAGAACAGAACTTTCTTATTAACTAGGTACTAGCTTAGCGTAAAAAATTTGTTACCTATTATTTTAAGCCAGCGTTTCATCACAGAATTAAAATATATAACAAGTTCAGATGGAATTTTACCTCGAACACAAAATGAAGCACGTATAATATTACAAGCATAATAAGGTCATTTATGTAGGTATATCAGACTAAACTTAGCTCACTCAATATCTATACAATATTTATTATAACGAAAAATTGATTATGATAAAGCTTTTGAAGTGAAACTTCTAATGTGACTTCCAACAAGGTTGCGTTAAACATTTAACGCTACCTTGGAGGGGGTATGAAAGCACTATTGCGTCGAAGTTTCACTTCTTCCTTGCGGAGGGACTCCGCTTGCATTTTTTTCATAGTATGATAACAACTAATAATCAGCCAAGTACGAGTCGGACTCGCGCACGGAGGGTTCCGTACTGTATGGGAGCCCTCCTTAAATATTTATTTTATTTTAATTTTGTTACTTATTATTGAAGTGAATATAAAACTAAATATTCTGTGAAAATTTTAAGCATCTACCTGTTTCCATTATTAATATAGAGCGAAAAACGTCTAAAAAAATCAGGTTTGTCGTATGGGAGCCCCCCTTAAATATTTATTTTATTCTCTTTTTAGTATTTGTTGTTATAGCGGCAACAGAAATACATTATCTGTGAAAATTTCAGCTGCCTAGCTATCATGGTTCATGAGAGACAGCCCGGTGACAGACAGACAGACAGACGGACATCGAAGTCTTAGTAATAGGGTCCCGTTTTTCCCTTTGGGTACGGAACCCTAAAAAGGGTGCGTTGACTTTTTTTTGCTATCCACAGTCGCTTACATCCAATTCTAATATTTACTCAGCACCACACAATTTGTGCCACAAAATGATTTCTCTATAATATTATTACATTATCAAAAAAGGAAATGGGAAAGAAATGGAGAAGGTCGTGTCAGTTCCTGGCATAGATTTACCACAAGATAGAATGTTGGTATTCATAATAAAAATATTAGACAAAATAATCAAAACAACACATTAACAGCATGATACTTATACAGATAGTATAATAATAGGATGTGCTTAGTGAGTTTAGTTGGAAGACTATAAATAAATTAATCAACGCAACTTGGTAAAGATGTATTAATTTTAGTACTAAGATGTTCAATTTTTGGTAACAAGTCTAAATAAAATGTTGAAGTTATCGTTCTCAAAAAAGATACAAGTCATAAAATAATGGGAGAGATATCGTGAAATTTACCTTGACCCCTCCCCTAAGGAGGTTTTTCAAAATTCGTAGTTGTATTGTAAGTGCGTTGGATTTATTTCAATAGATAAATAGATATAAAATTTTCTTTTGTATCTACTTTTGTTAAACACTAGTTTTAGGATAAGTGAAAAGTTTTAAGAAAATAATTAAGTGATTACTTAAACCCTCTTTTTAGGGTTCCGTACCCAAAGGGTAAAAACGGGACCCTATTACTAAGACTCTGCTGTCCATCTGTCTGTCTATCTGTCACCAGGCTGTTTCTCATGAACGGTGATAGCTAGAACGTTGAAATTTTCACAGATGACGTATTTCTCTTGCTACTTTAACAACAAATAAAAACAAAATAAAATAAATATTTAAGGGGGGCTCGGATACAACGAACGTGATTTTTATTTGCTCGATATTAACAACTGCAACAGGAAGATACTTAAATTATTCACAGAATATTGAGTTGTACATTCCCTTCAATAATAAACAGTTTTATATGGCGGACTTTTATACGGTACGGAACCCTTCGTGCGCGAGTCCGACTCGCACTTGGCCGATTATTCCCCCACGTGAGATTGAGTAGGATTCAGCTTGAGTCCTTCCCCTCCTAAGTACTGTACTGTTCCAGCCTTTTAATAGTCCACTGCAGGACGTAGGCATACCCACGAAGAGTAATTGGGTCATATCCACTCCGCTCAATGCAGGTTGGTTGAATCAAATTTCTTCTACAGACGTATGCAGGTTGCCTCACGATGTTTTATACTTCACCGATAAGCTAGTGGTCTGACACCCCTTACGTACCATAAACGCTGAGATAAAACAGGCCACACTAAGCCAATTTCAGACACGATATACCTACTCATAGCCTTTCTACGTTCCACCACAAATATATATCTCTTCGGATACCGCATCACATGTTGCTCCCGATCTGTCACCACAGTCCCGACAGTCTGCCCGTGATTGATGCACGGTATATTAAATAAACCTCCCACAATATTACGTTTCAAACATATTATTTATATAACTTATCTATTACGAGAAGATTGATCGGCACGTTTATGGAGATACTATCTGTTTTATAGAGGCTTTTAGTTATCTAGATAGTTTAGTTAGGATAGTGTTAGTTAAAGTAGTAGTACCTAATAATCCAATGTGAGTAGTACAGCAACAAAGTGCAAAAATAATTGAATCTCGTGCGCTGACTCTAGTATTTAATTCAGAGAGTTAAATACCGCATTTGTCAAACTCATTGCTTGAAAATTTAATTCATAGCTAAAGGAAATTAAATTCAGAAAATCATTTGTTCCAAAATATTTCGTTTATCGTTTCGTACTATTTATTAACCGACTTCCAAAAAGGAGGAGGTTCTATGTTAACGCTAATTGTTAATCGAATCGAAAAATTCATTTTTACTTCGAAAGGGTATACTCCTTAGATGGTCCCATTAACATTTTTCAGAAATCGGCTGAGCCGTTTTTGAAAACTCAACAAAAATGTCAACGATTCCAGCGAAACATTCGAATTTTGGACACGATAGAAGGCAGTTTTTCCATTAATGCGAAAAATAATTATTTAAGAACCTTACGGACTACGTTCAAAACTAATTCTACATTATAAGTACTTTTTACTATAACTTACAATTTTTTGGGCAATTTAATCCAAAAGTTTATCGAAACTTTCATTATTGTACTCATGTTTGTTTTCTTATAAGTACTGTACTGTGGCCATGTTTTCTAACAATCAACTGCCGAACACAGGCCTACATACCCACGAAGGACATGGGCCAAAGAAAGTAGGCACTATCTGTTTTCAACTCCTTCGTTGTACCTTTAAGGTCACTTACACAAAGAAATTGGAGTATCGAAGCCACTGCGTACTTACTACGTTAATAAATCCTCATCTATCACAATTAGGGAATTGTTCAGCCAACATTCAATTTGATTAAAAGCTTTCGAGACCAATTCCGCCTTCTTCCGTAGTGGTCACAGCCAAGAATAGTTTTTATATACTCGTAGATAGAAAAGCTACCGCTGTAGCAAAATTTTGGCTATTTCAAATAAAAAGTTTCCTGAGTTAAAACTATTTCTTATTTTAATATTCGAAACAGATATTATTCGCGCGTGGTCACCTAAACATCACCAAAACACGCAAGACAAGGTGGATCTCCAAATGCGGTCAATATAAAGGTATACTTAATTGCTACCTGTCATAAAATTTCTACGGCCCTTGAAAGTTGTTAGAACAGAAAAAGAACAAAAAAAACTTGTTAGACTCTTTTGTACAACACGCTGTCACCGCTATAACGTTCATAACGCGTTTACACATCATTTTAGTAATAAAAGCTTAGATTATATAGGACTACATTGCTGCTTGGGTGATCAATTATAACATCTAAAGAGCTTTTATTGCTCTCATTGCATCGGAACAGGGTAACATAACAGGTCAGACAGTAACAGTAACAAGCTTAAACCTTTGTCATTCCATTTACTTTCTAGATTCCTCGGTCGTGATAAATCAAAACTCCCCCATTGCAATCGCGACACACGGGATCAACTGCCCCGGGCGAACCAGCGAACTTTATCACCAACCGACCAACTTTATTGTCTTCCAACTTTTACGGCATCAATCCTAGTCAACCCTTGCGACCAAGTTTGGCCAACGCACGACCAACTTTGCCCATGTTTGATGAATCTATTGTAAAGTTTGCTTGGGTATACCTAATATGTTGAGGTGTTTAAGCTAATATGTTCCTTAGAACAGTGAGTTTATATACGATAATCGATTGAGCTTCAGAACGACAAATTGAGCTACCTATGAGAACATATTTCTGCTTTGTCTGTTCTCAAATTTCAAGAGATTTTTTTCAACGGCCTACTCAAATATGAAATATATACCTCCTCTGCCTAAATATAATTTACTTTACCGACCATTGAAGTATAATGCGAGTCATTTTACACGTATATGGAGTAAACTAAACTAAGAGTTGAACATTCTAGAAAATAATTGTATCATTATGACTAAATTTTATTGTGAGTCTTATCCTGAATTCGCGAAAAAAAATGGTTCCATCCATTTCCAGATTGTTGAACTTTTTGTATCGTAAAATAGTTTTGCGATTTTGTGGTTCAGCTTTTAATAAATGGCAATCATAATGATGAGTACAATGTTAACCTAAGATATATCAGTCGTCCAGACATACATTCTGCTTAGATAATACTTAAACCAGTATAACTACCAAAGTAGTGCTCATAGCATAGTTTGACTAGATGTTTGTCAGCGATCATCGAAGTTCATACTCATTTATTGATAACAAGTTAAGTACAAGTAAAAAGCAACTCATACTCATACTCATTTATTGATAACAAGTTAAGTACAAGTAAAAAAATACCAAAAAAGTAAAAATACATAAAAAAAATACAATATGTAGTTAAAAAAATACCTATTAAATGAAATTTTGGTCACAATAATTAAAGGTCATAGTTCAATAAATAAATTAAATTATTCACATTATTAAAATTAACAAAAACAGAATACCTGCTTAATAGTAGGCATATTTATTCTGTACTGTACTGTACCAGCCTTTGTAATAGTCCAATGCAGGACGTAGGCCTGCCCACGAAGGGATATTTATTCTACCTTAGGTAGAAAGTTTGGCACGGTCAGTCTTCGGGTGGGTGATCGCGGGTTGCATTTACAACTGAGCGCTACCGTGGCTCGAATGACACATCTAACTTTTTAAACCGTTTAACTAATGGCTTAAGAACTCCCACACCAGTGCTAGCCACCCGGCCTATACAAAATACATCAATTTTTCTTTAGGTCGTCCACCAGTTCTAAATTTAGCTACCCTCATCACGGTAAATACGACGACATAAGCCATTATTTCTCCCGAGGCAGGGTTTTCAGAATAGCCTCCACGATACACGGATAGACTACTTTTCAAAGGCCACAATAGTCATTAATCAGCTTCATGAAACCTCAGCCAAAAAAAGAAATATCCGATGTTTTAGGAGACCTATGTCGGGGCAAACAATAATATATTACTGTATAAATATCTTACATGGACGGGGTGACTGGTTAAATATTATAGCTTACTAGGCATCATTACTTACCTATTACTGTTCAAGCTAAAGCAATCGTGGTACAAGTGAAGGTAGTAGTAGTGTAGAAGGTAGTTGTAGTGAAGGGGTGTGTAGTGTAGTTTTTAGCGACTACCAAAAAGGAGGAGGTGTAATGTTCGTCTGTATGTATTTTCCATACATTTTTGTGTATGTTTATCGATTATTTCACCAATTGTGAACCGATTTGAAAAATTCTTCTTTTTATTTCGAAAGGGTATCGAGGTGGTCCTATTAAATTTTATTGAAATCGGTTTAGCCGCTTTTTATAAAACAACAATAATGTACATAGATGTAAACTATGCAAACTATTCGAATAGGCTAGTTGAGAATTATTTTTTGATGTCCTCATGTCATCTCATGTCCATCAACAGAGCCGATTAACGAAACTAAAAATAAAATCAACCTAATAAAAAAGTTGTTTGTGCATGTTTATTTTCTTGCTAGACAAAGAGCGCACTAAAGCAGACTATATGTACGTCACCGCCCGTAAGTGTCATACATTCGCCATACCATGTTATGCTTTGTGGGAAAGGGACAAGATATCCCCTCTTTATCGCTACCAAAATCTTTACAAGCTTATTTCTCTGAACTTGACTAGCCAATTTTAATTATTTTTTCAGTTTACGAAGCATGATTAATTGCAAAATTAACTATTCTTAATACTTTTAATTAATTCAATATCAGTCAACTACATACCCTAATCTGTACACGGTGGAAGTAAGTAGTTCCATTTTTTGCGAAAAATAATTATGGACTGAAAGGTCTGGAAAACAATGATGATAAGGGGCACAATTCTGAGAGGAATCTCTGAATGAAGCAAGCAAGTGAACAAGTTGTCAAGGTTTCTAAGTCTGCGTGCTTTACCACAAACAAAGTCCCTCGCCGGACTAAGGCGATTTGGTAGTAAACTGCGGATTTACTTGCGATAAATAAAATCGCCCCTAATCAGTCATCAACTAGATGAAGCTACGAGCTTGAAGCTCTCCAGCTCTACTAAACTTGAGTCCTCGTTCAAACTCTAATCAGTAGTTCCGTAAAAAAAAGTACGTCTGATTTTTTTTCAGTCTTTGATAACCCTGAGACTAAACTTGATCAAAATGTTAGTGCAGTGTCCGTAGAGTGTTCAGTTAACCCCTTCATATAGATACGTAGAGACGGGCTAGAAACTTGTTTTATTTACTGGTGCATAGTAAATTAAGATATCTACCCTTCAAACCACGTCAAGTGTTTATCAAATCTCCAAGAGGCTTAATCCCAACCACTTGTAAGCGTTCAGAAACAAGTGTCTGAAATTGCTTTAAGTTTGATGTATTTGCCTGCTCTCCTCTAGAGATAAATTTGTTCCAAAACTTGGTGAATGTGAAAAGTTCCAAGCTCACTTCGATCCATTACACGAGTGAAATATTTCTTTGTTTTCCGACTTCACTCTGAGACTTTACAAATCTGGTGTTTAGCATATTCCGTTGTCTTGTCTCCGTAACTTTACTGGCTAAGTCACAGTCTGAGAAACTTGTACAGCTTTGCCAATTTTAGCGCAGCGCGTTTGACAACTGGCATGTTTACCCGACCGAGCTTTAAAAGAGGTAAAAGGAAGTCAATGATGATCGATGTCAAGGAAGTCGATGACTGACTCGGTGGCTCAGTGGTTAGTGACCCTAACTTCTGGGTCAAAGAGGCGTGGGTTCGATCCCCACCTAGGGCAAACATTTGTGTGATGAACATAGATGTTTGCTCTGTGTCTGGGTGTTATTTAGGTACTATCTATATAAGTATGTATTTAAAATATGTATATGTAGTATATCAGTCTCTGGCAGCCATATCACAAGCTTTGCTTAGTTTGGGGTCAGACCGTGTACCTAAAATATATTAGACGTTTAGCTATGCTTTACATTATTACAGCAAATTCAAACCCAGATTTTCCAACATAATTGCCTATCTAACTGAATGAAATAAACCAAATATCTTTATTCAAATCATGAATATTTCTAAGTTATAACTCACTTTCGAGCTAAATTTTAACGAACGCTAGAACCACAGATGCTTGAACCAATTTAAAGGATCAAACACCGTTTTAAACTAAGCGAATCAAACATTTAAACATCATCAGCGAATCTGCCAACGCCCGTTACCCGCGCAGCCGTTCATTTTTCCCTTTTTGCGATCACAAATTTTATTCAGATCACAAAGCGAGGCAAAACGAGCACAGCCCGTAATCTCATTACACAAGCACTGTATTAGACAAGCGGGTGTGGATTTAAAACAAAAAAATCAGGGAGCACCTGAGGGCCATTGTGGGAGACGTGAGGGTCTGTTTATTCGAGGCCGGTTCTCCATCAATCACGCCGAGGTCTGGCGGTACTTTTTTCAGGGCTATTGCTCCTGTTACGGGTCGTCCACTAATGCTAACTAACACTCAGAGCTAGAACAGATGTCAAATCAATGTATCTCAGACCAAATAAAATAATCGGCCAAGTACGAGTAGGACCCGCGCACGAAGGGTTCCGTACTGTATGGGAGCCCCTCTTAAATATTTAATTTATATTAATTTTATGATTTATTATTGAAGTGAATTTAAAATTAAATATTCTGTGAAAATTTCAAGCATCTACCTATTACCATTATTAATATAGAGCGAAAAACGTCTAAAAATTCAGGTTTGTTGTATGGGAGCCCCCCTTAAATATTTATTTAATTTTGTTTTTAGTATTTGTTGTTATAGCGGCAACAGAAATACATCATCTGTGAAAATTTCAGCTGCCTAGCTATCATGGTTCATGAGATACAGCCCGGTGACAGACAGACAGACAGACGGACAGACGGACAGCGGAGTCTTAGTAATAGGGTCGTTTTTACCCTTTGGGTACGGAACCCTAAAAATCAAGATATAATGTTGTGAACAAAACAAGTGAGGCCGGCAAAACATTATTATATATTCTTTGGCAAAACTAAGCTTCGCCATGTACAGACACAATTACACACACATACACGTACAAGGAAACGAAGGCTTGGCTCTCACCACACATGTACCTATAAAAAACCGGCCTCACTCTCACTTGTCCGTTCACGACATTCTGTCTTGTTTTTTTATTTGGTCTGAGTTTAACAAACTAAAACTCAGGGAGATACGTGGTGTGGTTTTAGACAGATCCCTTCTCCCCTACTCCATATCACGAAGGTATATTTTTAGAATATAGTAGTGGGTAGGTAAAAGCGTATTTTTTCAAGTTTTTCAGGGGTATTGCCCTTGTTAGGGGTCACCCGTGCTCTACGTAAGAAACGAGGCCTCCCCCGGCAGTACGAGTGTGGCTTAGTATTGGGAAAAAATCATTTAAATCAAGTATCATTGATACGACAAAGAAGAAAAAGGGTTCACTCATATATAGCTCTTCACACTAGGGGTCCTTGCGTGGGTGTGCGCATTGTCATGAAACACAACATACATGAACATGAACAAGGACAACTAACACCCAGACCCAGAACAAATATTTTATCAGAGTATTTATGGCCACGAACGGCCCCCACCCTGCTGATATGTAATGAGATTTTAAGCAAATCTTGCTTCCCTACTTAATAACCGCGTGTATTCTATAATACATCACAAAATTTTGGTGACGTTTTTGAATTTTGGAGTGGACGCGACGATATGCGATGGGTGAAAAAAAATTCTAGATGGGTTCGGGGCTTTGAGCAACTTTTTGGATTAGACATTGGCACGATCAAAAACAAAAATTAAAAAATACGTGATACTCGTATCTCAGTACACATTCCCCGCCTTCCATTTCTCTTTGTGATTATTTCGTAACCCCTTCTCCCCTCTCAAGTAAATTTAGACAATTATTGGACGATCCCTTAGCCGCGCTGCAGGCGACAACTCTTGATGGGCAGTTGGGCAGTTGGACTTTGGGCAGCCCTGAAAAACTCGCACATGGTCACCGTCCCATGGGTGTGGATTAGCCCGGCTTTCGCTGTGGTTAATTTATATTTTTTTGTTTCCGGTCAAATTGATGGTCCCTTTGTAATTTTTGCGAGGCGAGGTTTTCGTACAATGGTGTTTAGCAAGATAAATTACGACGTATGAAGAGAGATTGATTGCCGATATTGTTATGGACGTGGATTATTCTAAGGAGTTCAGGATTGTGGTCAATAGTACAATAAGATACGTGACAGTGGGTCAAGAGAACATAAAATGGCGGAACGATAACTTTTAGAATAAAGTCAGTCTCTAACCTGAATGGAATGAACAAATGGAAATGAAATATTAACCCTACACGAAATACCAACTAATAGATTTTTCTCTATTATGTAACATTTACAGTGCTGCATATTATTACGTTTTAAAAAAATACAATTAGGCAATGTGTTCACAAAATGTACAAAAAAAATAAGTTAAGGTTATAACAACTTTTACTACAGGACTAACACCCAAATCGTCATTCAACTAACAGGCTTGATGACTAATATTTATTTTACGCAAAAAATGGCAAAACCGCTTTCCATCGTGTACAAAATTTGAATATTTCGCTCGAACTGCTTACATTATTGTTGATTTTTCAAAAGCGGCTCAACCGTTTTCTGTAAAATTTAAATTGGACCACGTCGGAAGTATTCCCTATTCCCTTTCGAAATTAAATAAATATTTTTCGATTCAGTTCAAAATTAACATAGAACCACCTCCTTCTTGGAAGTCGGCTAAAAATAGAATTAGTCCGTCAGATATATTATCAAAAAATATTAGACACGATTTTTTTCTCTTGTAAACCAAATTTGATGAAGATTTAGGCCGTTAAAGTTCCTCGTAAGGTCACGAACTCACGACTAGACTACAAAAGTATAGACTTTTGACAGAGAAGTGACGTCACGAGACTCCACTCCCGAATTTTGACAATATTTATCTTTGTCATAATATATGTATATATTGTTTGAGTGACAAAAGAAATAATCGGCCAAGTACGAGTAGGACTCGCGCACGCAGGGTTCCGTAGTGTATGGGAGCCCCCCTTAAATATTTATTTTATTTTAATTATTTAATTGTATATACAACTAATAAATATTGTATTAATATTTCAAGCATCTACCTGTTACCATTATTAACATCGAGCGAAAAACGGTTAAAAATTCAGGTTTGTTGTATGGGAGCTCCCCTTAAATATTAATTTTATTCTGTTTTGTTGTTATAGCTGCAACAGAAATACATCATCTGTGAAAATTTCAGCTTTCTAATTTCACCGTTATAGAACGGTTTATGAGATACAGCCTGGTGACAAACAGAGAGACGGACAGCGGTGTCTTAGTAATAGGGTCCCGTTTTTACCCTTTGGGTACGGAACCCTAAAAATACATGTCCAATATTTTTTGATAATCTATTAACTAAAAGAATAGTAATGTTTTTAGGGTTCCGTACCTCAAAAGGAAAAAACGGAACCCTTATAGGATCACTTTGTTGTCCGTCTGTCCGTCCGTCCGTCTGTCAAGACCATTTTTCTCAGGAACGCGTGGAGGTATGAAGCTGAAATTTATATCAATTACTCAGGTCTACTGTCCCTTGAAGCTGTGAAAAAATCGAACTTCTAAGCCAACGCAATCAAAAGATACAGCCGTTTATGCCGCAAATTTTGAAACTCGCAAGTACTCGCAAGGGAATCAAAACCTAAAGGGTACTTCCAGTCGACCTAGAATCTTGAAATTTGGCATGAAGCAACGTTTTATAGCACACATAAAGGAAAAATTCCGAAAACCTTAAATTTTTAATTACATTACAAAATATATATTTTTTAATAAATATAAACTTATTACTTTTTTTGTCGTATTGAACGAACTTTGTAAACCTTGCAGGTTTGTACGGAACCCTCGGTGCGCGAGTCCGACTCGCACTTGGCCGGTTTTTTTTTACCCAGTATCATATACCTATTGTACAAGTAGGTAGGTATAGCAAGTATAATATCCAGCTACAACTGCTACAAGTGATTTAACCTTTTACTCGTAGAGGTGAAATTTGCCCTATGTTTCTACGTAGGGCTAAATATTTCCTAGAATAACTAATAGGGTTCCATCATCTGCCTTGTACTGTACCGACCTTCTAGTACTCCATTGCTCGTCACGATGTTTTCCTTCACCGAGAAGCCAGTGGTGTATAAATTAGCAGGTGCATGTAATCCAAAGAACAGAGAAGTACCTTTATAATACAGAAATATGAGAAAAATATATACCAGGGGCTCTATTTTTAAACCCATAGCTTACTAAGTCGTATGTGTTAATGATCACGAGACCTTGTAAGAGCAGGAGCGAGATTTGAAAATCTATAATAGTGCCATGCAATTATAAACATTACATTCTGTACTGAGCAAAAAAAACATATTGTCTTTTCACCCATTTATCCCTTCGAAGATAAAACAAAGTATGGGTTGACATTGACGATTCTGATATTAAAACTAGATAAAATGGTTAGTAAAAAGACGTGGTGGTCTAGTGGTAGTAACAACGGCCTTACTACCGTAAGGTTCTAGTCCCGGTCCCGTACCTATGAGTTCATTTGAACTTATGTATGGAATATGACACCACCGGCTTATCGGTGAAGGAAAACATCGTGAGGCAACCTGTTTACGTCCGTAGAACAAATTTGATGGCGAATGTGAATCCACTAACCCGCACTGGACCAGCGTGGTAGATACAGCCCAATCACCCTTCGTGGGTAGGCCTATATTAAGCAGTCGACTATTAAAAAGGCCGGTACAATACAGTACAAAATGGTTTAACCTTTTTGCCATGCTAGGGGTACAGTACCGTATACCATATACCGACAACGCTCCAAAAACTTGCATCCTCAAACCGCCAAACTTGCCAGAAGCAAAAGGGATTTTACCAAAACATTACTCTTTTTTGTACCTACAACGAAAGTTCATCTCTTTATAAAGGACAAAAATTAATTACGCCTGTTTAAATACACCTTTCGGATTTAGGGCTTTATTTTGATTCCCGCCCGCAGATCATTTTATAAAAAGAAGTCGCATTTTTCAAAAGGAAAGGTAATTGTTGTGTTGTTGAACAAATGGGATATATTAATATTAAGGGATGGTTATCATGATATACATAATCTAAAACTACATTAACTACTACTACATACTACATAACAAGTAGTAGTTAATGTAGTTTTAGACCGTAGTAGTAGTTAATGTAGTTTTAGATTATGTATATCTTGTATTTAGTGGTAGATAATAAAGGCACTCACTTGCCCTGTAAAAAAAAGTTATCATTATTATTTTCATTATGTTAATACATCTTTTATGTAACTGTGCGTAAATTGCGGAAAATATATCTGTGCTTCCTATTTTAACATGCTTTTATTAGTTTCACTTGTATGTTTGTTTGCTTGTAACCAACGCTTTTGAGCTCGATTTTGCCCTAGTTTGAGTTTAAAAGTTTTTCAGCGATCAGATTTTTTTTAAAATTTGCACACCTATCAAAGACCGATGACAATGTATTTACGTAAATCATTTATTAAATATTTATTATATTTATTTAAAAAAATAAATTTTATGTTATTTGCCTCAGGTACCTAAAATTTGGTGGTTATTCACTAAAAATTAATAAATAAGCATAGTTTAAAAAAACACGCTTTTTTTAGCATATCAAACTAAAAGTGTAAAATAATTTTCAATGCAGGTAAGTATAGGCAGAAAATAATAATGAACGAAAAATATTAATACTATCGTGAAAAAAGCGTGGGGTGCTCGATTTACGAAAAATTATGGCACATAGCGCCGTTCCCCACGCTTTTTAGGGTTCCGAACCCATAGAGTAAAAACGGGACCCTATTACATAAAGACTCCGCTGACCGTCTGTCTGTCTGTCTATCACCAGGCTTTATCTCATGAACTGTAATAGCTAGACTGCTAGAGTTTAGATGATGTATTTCGATTGCCGCTATAACAACAAATACTAATCATTATTTTTCGCAAAAAATGGCAAAACCGCCTTACATCGTGTATAAAATTTGAATATTTCGCTCGAATTGTTGAGATATGTACATTATTGTTGATTTATCAAAAACGGCTCAGTTGATTTCAGTAAAATTTAAATGTGACCACTTTGGGAGTATACCCTTTCGAACTAATTAAGAATTTTCCGATTCGGTTCTCCATTGGCGAAATTATCGATGTTCATCGTGTACAAAATTCAGAAATTTCGTTCGAATTGCTTACATTATTGTTGTTTTTTTTTTCAAAAACGGCTCTGCCGATTTCTGTAAAATTTGAATGGGACCATCTAGGGAGTATACCCTTTCGAATTAAAAAAGAATTTTTCGATTCGGTTCACAATTGGCGAAATTATCGATGAACATACAAAAAAAAAATACATACACACGAACCTCCTCCTTTTTGGAAGTCGGTTAAAAACAGAATAATATAAACATTTCCCATACAACAAATGTGATTTATTTACCGAGAGGCTCCCATACGGTACGGAACTCTTCATGCGCGAGTCCAATCGTACTTGGCGTAGTATTTTTCGTAAAATAATTTTCAACATAGGCTAGGCAGAGTGTAATAACTCTGCCTAGCCTATGTTGAAAATTATTTTATACTTTTTAGTTGGATATGCTATGAAAGCGTGTTTTTTAGTTTTTTTAAACTAAGTATAATTATTTATTTCAAAATTACCTTCTCACGTTAACATGCAATCGAGAATTGCTCGAAAACCACTAATATAAGTAGGTATAAGTAGATACATTTTATACCAATCCAAAATTGTGATACCTATCTAATCTGTGACAATCTCTATATTTCTTAGTATTTTTTTAGTTACCTACCTACTTACCTTGCTAAAATTAATAAATGTGACCATAGTTATTTTTGCTTTTTCCTAACACATAAAACTGTCTGTTGTTACAAATAAAAAAGTTCAAAATCTAAGTTGATATGTATGTATTGATTGTATCATTCAAATCCCAGTACAAATTTTGCATTTTAATATCATACTAACGCGAGATCAATAAAATCTCCAAACACAAAATGTACACTATCAAATTGACGTCACAAAAGTAAGGTGCCTCGTAGACTGATTAGGTAAGCGACGCGTGAACGGAATTAGACCTTTGCAACAAAATATTTTGCCGCCACTGACCGCTCGGAAGTGAGCTCTGCACGCATGCGCCATCTCGAAACGACCCGCAGTAAAACGACTGGTCACGTGACTCGACGCGGCATTCCCTCGTCGAACTTCGGCAGTCATCGGCGATCCGCCCCGACAACCGGGCGTGTCCGCGCGCGTTCAACACACATTGCAACACAAATGTCAAATGGAATAATTTCGAAAAAAAACAGTGACATGTGATCGCGAATAACCTCACCGCTCTCAACAACATTGCGTTTCTAACATTCGCTCGTGCAGTTCTACGCATTAGCCAGTTTTACGATCTCTTGAGTTTGTGTAGCGAAATTTATGGTCCCGGTTCTCTTCGTGATTGTGTTTTCGCTACTTCAACATTCCTGGTGGTCCGGGACTCTCAATCGATGACTGACAACGGGGCTTAGGAACATTTCGGTTTAGTGTGTCGTGTTTGTAGTTATTGTATTAGTGAAATAACAATGGACCGCGTAAGTGGTGTGTGCAGATTTGGTGGTATGGTGTCCGCCGTGAGAAATAGGACTGGTAGGAGTAGGAGACGTTTAACGGGACAGAACCAAGTGCCAGAAGACTTGCCTGAAGCACCACGAAGAGGCCTCGGTGCCATTCTAGTCCTAGCCTGCATCATAGTCTACCACAACTGCCTCTACTGCGGCTTCGTCTTCGATGATATCAGTGCCATAAAAGAAAATAGAGACTTGAGACCACAGACGCCTATTTCAAATATTTTCCTCAACGACTTCTGGGGAACACCAATTCATAAGGTAAGGGCATCGCCCCAAGAAAGAATAGTCGCATGAATTCGATACCAAGACTAATTTCTCGAAGCAGTTCAGCCGTTTTCGTGAAGGATATAGCATCATTTGCATACTTATTTGCTGTGCACGAGATATTAAAATTCAAAAAGCGGTGAATCTCCGAAGTTCGGCATATTTTGTTTTTATTTACCTACATTGAGATTAATTTTTACGTTAACAATTCTGATTAGACTCAAAATTTTCAGTTAAACCGGTAAATGAAACGCACATTTAACAAAATTTCAAAACAAACATTTTTCATTGAAGAAATATAATGATTAACAAAACACCGATGAAGTACCTAACATCAAAGAAACACTTTAATTAGGTACTAATAAATCTTTACTGAAGCTTTTTTTACCAATTAACGAAGAATAATAATAGAAAAATCCAATCAAATGCGATATAGATACCTATCGAAGCAAGATCAAATACAGGTAATATCGAAGTAAGAAAGAAAATACATCGAAACGATCTTCCGAAGAAGGATGATTACAATAAATCCTTCGTTGTGGTCTTACCGCTATCATTTCTTATACCTAGCTACATTTATCTACCTTCAGAGAACACAGTCGGGAGACAGTTATCAGAAAATGGATTAGATCCTCTTAAATCTAACCTCGGCGAAATAAATTATGTCGCCATCTAAGTTGAGAATCCCCAATATTGCTAACGCTAAATATATAATTTAGCCACTTGCGTCTTAATCTAAGGTAGGTACCTAATCGTATTACCTCTCCTTTGAAGACTATTTTTTCATTAAGATTATACTTCTAAAGTACTTACCTTTTTACAAATTACATTTAGGCGTTCTAGAAATATTTGAAAATAATGTATATTGTTATGTTGTTGTTATAATTATATGTAGGTACTTCTAATATTGCGCGTGAAGCAATATAAATGTACCTAAGTAAGTTCGTGCAGGCCGGGTGACTAGCCCTGGTGTCAGAGTTTTTAGGCAATGAAGCAATGTGAAAGAACACAAATTGGTGCGTGGTGGAATGCGATAAATATCTAGAAAATTTAATTTTTAGAGATTAATTGTTTGGGTTTATGTATTGAGAGTTGAGACCCACGAACATTTTGGCATATAATAATATATAATTGACTAGCGACCCGCCCTGGCTTCGCACAGGTGTACGTACCTATTATATATAGGTAGCTATAAACCTTCCTCTTGAATTACTGTATCTATTAAAAAACCGTATCAAAATCCGTTGCGTAGTTTTAAAGATTTAACATAGGTAGGTACGAGTACATGGGAACAGACAGCAGGAAGCGACTTTGTTTTAATACTAAGTAGGTATGTAGTGATATCACTAAGCTTTAAGATGACATTCAAACATATAGTAACTAGCAATTCGCTCATATTAGACTATAATAGATAAACGAGACGAGCCCGCGAGCTAGTACTCCGACCTTGTGAAAGATCGCCAAATGCGATCGAAATTATAGTAGTATCCTACTAAAAATCAAACGTGAGTAACACCTGTGTTTTACTTAATTAAAATAATAGATAAAACCTTTAAATTAATATCATAGAAGTCAAAATTTATTAGACAGTACAATTGAGAGTTATTGGCTAAAAAGCTTTTATGCCTTCCCTATTATTATGAGACCAATAAAAACAGTGAAATACAACATGCAACAACGGCTATACCATATTGTGCATGAAGCTGCAAATCGGAAAATTACTCTAGATTTATGGATTTAATCATAGTGGATATTCGATTCGTGTGCATTGCCCCATCATTGGGCGACGGTAAATCTCCGGCCGAAACGCACGTCACAGTACTTAATGGATTAAAACATTTATGAGTTAACTAGATTTTGCCTGCGGCTTCGCCCGTATGATATTTCGAGGCCCTACCTTACCACCCTTAATAAAGGAGGTGTTTGATTCGACGGTTCTTTTTTGACATTTCTTGGAGCGCACGCTAGAATAGCTCGCAGATGGCAGAATTTTTCCTACTTACTGTTACTGTTAACACTTATTGTTATAATATAGAAAATTTACGCAATATCATTATAATTTATAGCCTATGTGTTATTCTGATATAAATGCCATATAATTGCAAAGTTTCATCTCAATCCGTTCAGTAGTTTTTGCGTGATAGAGTAACAAACATACATCCATCCATACATCCATCCTTACAAACTTTCATCTTTAATATTAGTAGGATAGGCAACATTCAGTCATGTGTAATTGTTTGACGTTTGTTTGTATTGACAATGGAAACGAAACTGGTGTCGGTGTAGGTTCTTATCGAGTAAATAGTGGTAAATTAAAAGAACATTTTGAAATCGTACATCGAGAATTTGGTTCTAATTACGTATGCTCACTTCTAGTGCTTAATAAAATAATCAATGATTTGAATATATGAACTCAAACAAAAACCATTGCCGTCAAACAAATAGTGCTCAAAATATGTGACACAAGGATGGAGATACCGGGAAAGTGTTTGATGATTTCGGGGATTTTTAAATAAATTGCATATCAAAGAATTCAAAAAAAATATTTTTTCGTATAAGCGTCAAATCCTTACTAATATTATTAATCCGAAAGTATGTTTGTTAGTTTGTTCCTCTTTCACGCAGCAACGGAGCTAAGATTTGACGTGATTTTTGGCATGGATATAGTTTGAAAGACGGAAAGTGACATAGGCTACTTTTATCCCGGAAAAATAAAAGGTTCCTATGGCATAGCACAAAAATCAAAAAAATCACGCGGGCGATGCCGCGGGCAAAAAATAGTAACAAATAATTGTTAGTAATTGTGCTAATATTTAAACAAACACAATAGTCATTTATTATCCAACACAATAGATTTTTTTTTTAAAAAACGTCTCGACCTTTTTTATACGATATAAATAAGATATAGATAGAAAAGGGTTTTTGTTTGCAATTCCACCATCCATATCAATCAATCCTTTCAGATTACTTCTCCCTACGTTCATTAGCAACTGAATGGGGACCGTCCGTGATGTCTGTATTAGGGTAAGGGATTGAGGATCACTATTTATTACCTCCATACGGCTCTCAACAAGTTTTTGTTGAGCGTATTAACGGGCTCCTCTCTGATGTTTTGCCTCAGTCCGTAGGTTTGGGTCATGGATCCTTGGTGTTAATTTTGCCGATTTTATTTTGCCGTAGGTACGTTTTTTTTAGTTCTAACAACTGCTTTGGATAATATTTTTTGTTTGAGCGCCTATTTCTATGGTACTTTCTTTCTGATTGGGGACCTTCCGTGATATCTGTCTCTGTCTGTGGATAAGGGATTGAGGATCACTATTTATTACCTCCATACGGCTCTCAACAAGTTTTTGTTGAGCGTATTAACGGGCTCCTCTCTGATGTTTTGCCTCAGTCTGTAGGTTTGGGTCATGGATCCTTGGTGTTAATTTTGCCGATTTTATTTTGCCGTAGGTAAGTACTCACGTTTTTTTTAGTTCTAACAACTGCTTTGGATAATATGTTTTGTTTGAGCGCTTATTTCTATGGTACTTTCTTTCTGATTGGGGACCTTCCGTGATATCTGTCTCTGTCTGTGGATAAGGGATTGAGGATCACTATTTATTACCTCCATACGGCTCTCAACAAGTTTTTGTTGAGCGTATTAACGGGCTCCTCTCTGATGTTTTGCCTCAGTCCGTAGGTTTGGGTCATGGATCCTTGGTGTTAATTTTGCCGATTTTATTTTGCCGTAGGTACGTTTTTTTTAGTTCTAACAACTGCTTTGGATAATATTTTTTGTTTGAGCGCCTATTTCTATGGTACTTTCTTTCTGATTGGGGACCTTCCGTGATCTGTCTCTGTCTGTGGATAAGGGATTGAGGTTGACTATCTATTACCTCCATACGGCTCTCAACAATTTTTTGTTGAGCGTATCACTCCTCTCTGATGTTTTGTCTGTGTAGGTTTAGGCACGGTAATGATTTCTAATTAGATATCATTACTTTCCGTGGTTTAGGTCATGGAATGGATCCCTGGTATTAATAAATTGGATTGCAAGTTTAGCAGATTTTGTTTTGCCGTGCGTCCTTGTTATTTCTAACAACTGCTTTGGACAATATTTTTTGTGTGTGCCTATTTCTTTGGAAGGTACTTTCTGTTGCTCGAAAATGGCAGTGACAGTTGGACTTTAAGTAAGCCATCAATGGGAAAAAAATGCAAGTGGAGTCCCTCCGCTCGGAAGAAGTGAAACTTCGACGTAACAGTGCTCTCATACCCCCTCCATGGTAGCGTTAAACGTTTAACGCAACCTTGTTAGAAGTCGCATTAGAAGTTTCACTTCAAAAATACCAAGTCGATGAAGGAAGCGGTATTGTTAGATTGTGTTCCTGTTTAGAATTTGATTCGATGGTTAACATAACCTTTACACTGACTTAGATATTCTATCACTATAACATGACGTCTTTTAGGTACTTATGCTTTATTCATTTTTGATTTGCACTAAAGATTTTGCAAACTATATTCGTCTTAAAGAAAAACAGGAAGGAAAATGTAAGTATACATGTTATAGACATATTTAACTGTAATCGTAAACAAAATTAAGCCTTCGCTCTATCTCCAATTTTTATTCAGTAAGTGTGCCACAGAGGGCTCTTAAAAAGCAAGAAGAAGTTATAATGACTCTACGGAGTGCAGCGCCGCGTAAAAAGCATTCTGTGAAAATAAACGACAAAGAAATTGTGAAATAATGAGCCGCTGCATTAAGGACTTAATGTTATCGGTGAGTGAACATGTTTTTACGGTTTTGTTGTTGTATAAAACTTTAAAACAGATGAGTTTTCGTCCAAAAAGTGAATTAATCAGGTTGCCAAAAAGGCTTCATACCTTTTATTATCAATAAGAATTGAAACGCATCAGTGCCAGCCAATTGCGAGGCGCTCGTTATTTTGAGAATGTATTTTTTCAGTATCCTTCAGTTAATTCGACTGGAACTTTGTATTTTAAGTTACTTTTGATGTTAAATAAGAATCTTATTGAAAAGTTTCAAGTATGGACTGCAGAGTGATTCACTAGTTTGAAATGCGTAGGGAATATTTAGATATTTATTTGCAACTTTTTTCTATAATTTTTAATGTTAATAATAATAAAAGTATTTTTAAAATGTAGTTACGAGTATGTTTAACTGTTTCGAAGTTGTCAATGTACATAATACAATATATTATTAGTCTCTCAATGCAAATCCATTCTAAGCGGTCTTATTAGAGACCCATAGGGGAGGGAGGTCTATATTATATTTTTGAACTGATAGCCCGCTAGAACGTATTTGTAAGATGTCACGAGACCACTTAGGAGCAGGAGAAAGCACTAAAAATCTAAAATCTTTGTTAGCTCTATGTTGAGTTTGTTAGTGTGAGTGCATGGGGTAGCATAATATGCTACAAAAAATATTTTCTAAAGTTTCAAAAACTGAGCTTCTGCATGTAATTTTGCGTTTAAAAACGTTCTCCTACGGCTTATAATAATGATATTGTGACTAATCTCACAATTTCAATTTTTTTTTTAAATAAATCATTTCGAGAGTGATCGAGAGAATTGTAATGTTTGTGAGCAGATGTGACACATCCGGCTATAAACTAATGTGTGCCAATTGGATCGTTTGCCGAGGGTGATTCTATGGTTCAATTCACGCAGAAAGAAAAAATACTATAAAGCAGAATGATTCTTTCAAGTTTTTATGTTTGTAGTACTTAGTAATAAACAGTAAATAGTTGCGCGTGGCTTTGCCTGCTTATATTTTGATTTTTATTGTAAGTAAACCTTTTATTTTTCTAGGATGAAAAGTAGTAGCCTATGTTACTCTTTAAACTTCGACCTATATTCTTTCCAAAAATCAAATAAGTATATCCTTTGTTCTTTTCGTGCTTGATTGAGTGTCAATTAACAAACACACTTACGGATTAATGATATTAGGAATTAAAAAGGAAAGACAAGGAAAAAAATATATACGTAAATATTATGAACTGAAATAAGCTATATCATCTTCTAACTCTGCGTAGCTCTACCTTTGACCTCATCACCGTATTGTATCATCATATTGTCTTGTATCATCGGTTAACATGAAGGTGAGAATGAAGTATAATGCAAGCATACCAAGTTCTATAACTTAATTATAAAGATTTGATCGCCAGAAAGTACCTAACTGCCATACCTAGATAAAACCAAAAACTAAATCAATGAAGCTGCACAATTTAACAATGACTTAAACTCTCTTCTATCTTGCAACAGTGCTAAAAAATGTGTACCTTTTTGACATTATGAAAGGAAAAGATGTAAAATTGTATGATTAATACATCTTATCTTGATTTAAAATATGCATGTTAGATTTATCGAATCATTTATTCTAAGATATCTCATTCATTCATTTAGTACCTATTTTCAGACAAGCAAACATCCACACTTAGTAAATAGACTTTATTTTCAGCGAAATACAGAATTTCGATTCAAGGAATACCTCCTCATTATATTTGTACCAAGAATTTATTTTCAGAAGTAATAAGTAAGTTTGTAGATATTTATAATCACTTAAAATGCAAGTTTGTTTTCGTTTAACTTCTCTTGTTTCTTCATCAAGAAATTTTGTCTAAAAACAAAAGTTCTCTGAACTTTCAAATTCGAAATCGTTGATTTCGAGACAACAACAGAGAAAATGGAGCCTCTGTTTGGTAACCAGACAATTTGAACGCAAACGATTGGCAAGGGAATTCGGACGATTGTTTCCTAAGGGCTGTGTTTGAAACGGTCAGCGGTGGAACCTGGTTTTGGTCCGCTGCCAATTAATTTTGACTAGCAAAATAATAGATTTTGAAAAATAATTTTGAAGGCTTTTTGACAGAATGAAAAAGACAGCTAATGAAGATGAAAAGATTTGCTTACTTATTTCCGATTCCATACCCGAGTCCGTCACCAGAACAGTTTCTTGGCAAACGTAACCAGCTAGCTATCACTTAACTCTATTTGAGAATGTAAAGTGAAGCTTAAAATCAGAAAATAGTACTATGTAAGGTACATAGAAATAGTTGAATCTTTTATATCAAATTACTCAATTAATCCATGTGTCTATATACGTAAACGTGTACATCGATCAAATTGTAGACCCGTTTTAATCAACAACTGAGCAGAACAAATCGATGTCATTTTTGCCGACCACAAGTTTCTTTTCAGAGCATATTTACAGCGAACCATTTAAAAAGTTCCCTTTCCGAAATCTGAGCCGCTTCAGTTTGACAACTCCCGTCAGATTTGGAGTCCCAGTCATGCTTAAGTGGAAAGTTTGGATCAATCTTTATTTTGGAAGTTTATCACACTTTGTGAGGGACAGACTTACGAATTTAGAAGATGTTGTTTATCGTCAAGTTTTACCACTTCAGTAACTATTACATAGAACAAATTGTAATAAAACTACATATTGAAGCTACTACTACTTAACTAGCAGTTTTTGGTACAGTAAACCTCGCATCTTTTTAACGAAATCTTCATAAGCATCCCGACTCGCTCTTGACTGATTTTGTTCATACAAACAAATCCTATTAGCATTTATATATAATACATAAAAATCTTGCTAAGCGTTTTTGACCGACGAAACGGAGGAGGTACTCAATTCGACGCGTATATTTTTTTATGTTTTATTTTTTTAAACCACGCATAACTTTTAACATAGTAGTCCGATTTCGATAATGCTTTTTTTATTCGAAAGAGTATACTTCAAAATTGGTCCCATTTAAATTTTATCGAAATGGGTCGAACAATTTTTGATAAATCAACAATAATGTGAAATATGCTATATTGATCCGTGATATTTGCGAATTCTGTACACGGTTCAAGTCAGTCGTGTCATTTTTTGCAACGAAATAATTATTGAGGGAATACTCAAAAAATGGCGACTCTACTTTCTACTCTTTGTTCCCTCGGTAAATTAACTATAGTAAATTATAATAAAACTACATAGTTAAGCTACTACTACATAAAAAGTAATTGGATTATTCACAGGCCATTTTTGTACGGTGTAAATATACCTAATCCAAATCTACTTCAATAACAAATTTTTGTGCGTGATAACTTCCGAGCAACATAATCGTAAGTACTTAATAACATAACACAATTTGTTTTGTTTCAAAGAATAATTCTGATTCTCTTTTTTTTAAATGTACTTAGCTAAAAAAAAATACCCTTATTAAAAATATTCATTTTGGTGTCTTCCACAAAATATTACATTCCTACTATTTTCAAAGTTTTCGAAACATAATTTTAAAACAATTTACAAAAAAATCGGCCAAGTACGAGTCGGACTCGCGCACGGGGGGTTACTGTATGGGAGCTCCGTTGTATATTTATTTTATTTTAATTTTATTATTTATTTATTATTATTACTCATTATTAAAATAGAGCGAAAAACGGCTAAAAAATCAGGTTTGTTGTATGGGAGCCCCCTACTTATTTGTTGTTATAGCGGCAACAGAAATACATCATCTGTGAAAATTTCAGCTTTCTAGCTATAACGGTTCATGAGGTACAGCCTGGTGACAGACAGACAGACGGACAGTGGAGTCTTCGTGATAGGGTCCCGTTTTTACCCTTTGGGTACGGACGGTTAAAAATACAGATATATAAAAAAACACCATTAAACAGCACACACGAGTGTCACAAACACGAATCTAAGTAAAAATAAAGTTAAACATTGTACTTTACACCATTATAAATTACGGGCGCATGTGACAAAGCACACAGAATATATGGGGTCGCCGCCATTACTGAGTATTTAGATATGGGATTAATGCCACTCCTCGTGTCAGCTTTCCGGGATCCAGACTAACGCTGTTTCCACCGATTAAGCTAACAGGATACAAACCTGCTCTTGAGCTGCTACTTTCTACAATTCACTAATTTTCATCTAACTTTTTTGCTTCGGAAGATTTATTGGCTACAACAAAATACAATATGATCTACCTAAACTAAGTAAAAATACATAAAAACACAAGGATCCATAAACTATAATACGTCCACACCTCGGTGATCGGTGTAAACCATAGATCGGCGAAAGTCTCTTTGAAGATAAGCTAGATGCTCAAACCTTCAGTAAGATACCAGTATGCTAGCAATGTTTAGACGAATGGTATTGCTAATCAAAGCTTTGTTATTGGCATTGTTTAATGATATTGAACTTTGAACTGGGTAAACACAAGTGTTGTCCAACGACACTCACGTGATGGTTTGTCAGTCTGTAGTAGAGTTCCATCTCTCCTCCGACACGTAAACACTGCTGCGTAGATGTCTACGCATTTTATTGACGCCATTTAAAAATAAAATAACCTTACCTTACATTCCAGAATGCCATTGTCGTTCCACGAAACTTTGACTGAAGTGATAAAATGCAGGGCTTTTATTTCAATTACAAGAACGCACCTAAGCTGTTTCGGAATTACAAATAGGTATACGTGCCTACCAACTTTTTGGGCTTACCTTTTAGCAAAACGGGCAGCGTTAGCGCTTTGCCGCACGCATCCATCAATGTCAGAGGAGCAAGTTTTTCGCCGGGTTCCGTCGAAGCTCCCGCTTCTCTGTTTTTGTTTGCAAACTTTCAACCAGTGTCACTTTAAATATTAGCTTTCTTAAGCTTTGATTAATACCGCGACCCGTTGAGAATTCTCGACGACAATCCTTAGAATAACTTTGTTTTATCGAAATTATTACTTTAAATTCAATTATGGTAATAGAGCCAATTTGGTTATTGCAAAATAGTGAATGATATTTAAACTGTAATAAGTAGTACCTGTAAATTATTTACCAATAGGCGCCCTTCATAGGTTAGTCTTCTAGGCCCATTTGCTGCAGTAGACTATCCTAAAAACCGGTACAATGTAATAAACAAACAAGCAGTTAACAGATGCAATCGTGGAAAAAAGCATTTTTATGTAGCTACTTCCTTGATGGAAGTGACCTCTTGTAGCTCACGTGAAAGTCGTTTATCTAACTCTGTCACAAGAGTACAGTACCAATACAGAGCTCCAGTGCATGCATTGACTTGGCATTTTTTGATGAGTGCATGTCATTTAGCATTTCTTTGCGTACACTCGGTGTTCCAACTCCCTAATACTTGCTTTCTAGTTGAACACAGTCACTACAAAACGTTTGAGTTGTAATGGCCAAATTTTAGAAAGAAAATCTACTTTTATTTATCAGTTAGGATGAAAAAGATTGGCTACTTGCTCACGTACAAATCCATACTGAATAGCCACATAGTAACATATAAAGACCGAAATTATATTCTCTCCCTCTGGATCAGCCGAAATAAAATGAAAATTAATGACGCAGAAAGAACCCTGAATATTAATTAAGGATTTGGTAGCACGAGTAAGTTAATTGAATACAAAGGTTTTTACTTCTCGCAATGTGAAACGAATCCTGAATATGTGATAGGCCCGCCGGAAAGGGGACCCAATCAAAATTGGAACATGAACCACACTGGTTCGAATAATCGGTTGATCGAACACCTGGTGAACAAAGTTCGGTTACGAATACGGGGGTGACAATCGAGAATAAATTATTCACCGGAACGGAATACATTTTATATCGGTTATTCATGAAAATATCAGGGATCGGGACGGTTCATCTGACGCGGGTACTTCTTGTTCGATTATTCGCTCGCCTCGATTTATGATGACTCGCCGTCAGATGATCGCTTTGTTTTTGACGCTTCCACTCGATTCTCATTTCCGTGTCAGTCGTTTGTTAATTTGTTCGTCTGTTCACTGACGTCGGGCATGCAAGCTCTACCACGCAGTCGGACGAGACTTATCGACAAATCATTAATTCAAATTAACCAATAGCAATATGTTTGTGGCCAACGCTATTTCGTGAATTATAGACGCATTATTCGTTCGTTTCCCGGTGGGCGTTCCGTGCTATATTCTTTTCATTTCAATGTCCAGAACAGTGAGGTATTATTAAAATTGTGGCGAGTCGTCGGCATCGGAACCGACGCGATTAAATAATGTAATAGGTAAATATGTACAAGGGTTTGGGGTTGCGTGACCGGACATTCACGTGAACTTCTAATTTCTACGACCTTTTCAAGAAATTCATTTGTAGTTAGGCCGGTACCAGTTTTATTTATGAGTTCGCGTGGCAGCGGGTGGTGCCCAATATCCCCTATTAACGTATAGGTAATGGTAGTGTTTAAACAAAACGCTCGGTTTTTAATATTGTAGTACCGTTATTCGGATCGCACTTGTTAGGCATAGTATGACGGCGTTTAAATTAAAACGCTGTAGTAAATGTAGTAGTAGAATAATACCTAGTCACCGGCATTAGCTTAGGACAATCATTTATGCCAGTGCCTAGAGTAATAGTATAGGCCGAATCATACAAGTCGGCGGATGTGAAGTTAGCTACAAGCCGACTGAAGTCCAGTCTTGAATGAAGCTCACATAAAGCTGCGTGTTGATTGGGTTTCGCGCAGCTTGTAACTAACTCTGCTGACTTGTATGATTCGGCGTTTAAGTGACGTTCAAATAGCCTTCCGACAAAAATATAGTGACGTCCTGATGATGTTGTCCGTAATTTGATCAAAAGATTAAAAAGTTGAAAGTATTTTTGAATACTAAATCATTCAAAGAGAGCTACATATAGCTACTCAGGTCCCACATTTTGTCACAGTATCGATAGGGATGATGCCCGAAGTGAGTCTAGACTTCCGATTTTCATAGCATTACTTAGTTCCGTCCGGTCTCGAGCCGGATCCAAAGGACACATGAATACCAGTTATTTTGGGAGATATATCTTTCGCATTTTGGTTCTCAATCCAAAAATCTCCGGTACAAAATAACGCAACAATCAACCAGTCAGATTTTTAACACTATCAGTATACTACTTACTTTATATCTACACTTTTTATCACAAACTACTGTTAATTGTCTTTTTAATTGAATTATTCTCATCAATTAAATATATTATATTATCTTTGACATAACTAATGATTGAAATTCTCATTAATAAATCACTGTCTGAATAGTATTCTATAATACCTATACACTTCTACAAAGATAAGTTAATTGTCGGTTTGAAATTTTTATTCTTATCAATAAGTAGGCTCTAAAACTACCCGGCTACTAAAACTACTAATTCTCGAAATCTTTCACCAATAGTAAGTACCATTATTGAGGAACATAAGTACCAGGGCAACATCGGAACGGGGAGCTAGTTTGAAATAAACAGACAACTAATCACAGTACCCCGAACGGCAATAGTCCGTTCCGTGGTTCAGACATAATCATAACACCGAGCACTCAGACCAACTCCCCTGACGCTCCAGCAGCATCCCCATGTATGCGTAAACAGCAATTTCGGCCAGTAATTTGTAATATGCATTAGACGCGCTTATCTTAGCCGGGATTCCGGGATGAACCGGAGCCGGCTGTCTCCGGACAAACAAACGTACAGATAAATCAACGTCAGCGCAGAGTTTATCGCGCCTTCAAGCAAGGTTGGATTTTGTACTGAAATTATAGTATATGTACTACAATTTCTCTTTCTGGACCATTACTATACACTATTTACATCTAAGGGTAGTACGCAATAATACTTAAATTTTCAATCGCGCACTTTTAAATCATGGTTTATACCTATACTAAAGAATTTTGACGAAGTCGGGATATAATACCTACTTTTTAATTTTCCGATGTTTAAGAAATAGTGTGATTTCTTTGCAAGCCTATCACAAGATACATGTTTTGGCTAGGCGTAATGCACCTTTAATATAAATGTATTGAACGTTTTTGTATTTATTTTTCTGCTCAGTAGTAAAATCAGCAGTAAGTGTAGATCACTCGTCCTAGATACATGACTAGAATCTAGATTATTCACCAATCGAAGCCCTTATTTTTATAGCGCAGTGTAGTAGCTCAGAAAAACGCAACTAAAAATGCTAAAAGGAATTCTGCGAAGATTTTATTTATATTAAAAAAAAATAGGGGACACTTCACACACGGTCTCTGACACCAAACTAAGCAAAGCCTTGTGATATGGCTGCCTGATACTGATATACTACTTATACATATTTTTTAACTACATTCTTATACAGGGTTATTTCTAATCAATTAGCATCCTCTTAGGGGCTTATTCTATAGGTACATCAAAACTAACAACTTTTGTTACGACCTTTATTAAAACTAAAAAAAAAACAGCTGTTCCATACATTTTGTCGAGAGTGAACGACATTTTTCTATGGAACAACAACTTTTTTTTGAGAATTAATAAAAGTCGTAGAACAAAAGTTGTTAGTTTTGATGTACAGAATAAGCCCCTGAAAGGATGCTAATTGATTAGAAATAACCCTGTTTAGATAGTACCCAAATAACACCCAGACACAGAGCAAACACTTATGTTCATTACATAAATGCTTGCCCTGGGTGGGGATCGAACCCGCACCTCTTTGATCCAGAAAGTAACCAACTACTGAGCCACCGAGACAGTCTATATAGAAGGGATGCGGGCTAAGGATGTGCAGTTGTACATTTTCCGAATGAAAAAGCACCAGCACATACTCGTACGCTAATTTAAAAGAGTATGCACACATAAGACACATTTTATTTTCGAACCAGTTAACAACATTCTTCAATCAAACAAGTATTTTCAAGAAGGATAAATTAATAATAAATAGCGGTTATTGAAGAGCTAAATTGTTCTATTATTGAAGGTGTAAAGTAGGTGGCAAATGATATCTGCTACTCAATGACCTCGCAGCGCTCCGTAAACTTTGATGGACAAATTGGTCCTTAAACAACCGAATGAATTTAAATTACTGATTCTATTTACATCGAGCGAAAACAAAGGAAAATAGAAACATTACCGCCAAGCGGACGGTAATTGGCTTTAAATAAAATAGAATTTGGGGCTTAATAAAATTTTGGGGAAGCGCCTAGCGCAAACAAATTGAGATTGCTAATTAAGAAAGCCTAATTAGTTTCGCTACCTAGCGGGGACTTGGCAATTACTTTGGTGTGTGTAATATTTGCACAAACTTATTACGTAAGAGAAATATATTATACAAACACGATGTGCGTTTACTTGATTACTTCGCCACTGGTTAAGTTTACAGGCCCAAAGACAGCTTATTTTTAAAAAAGTATTATTTTTACTATGACTGACTGTGATATAGACTTATGATCTCATTAATAATCAGCCAAGTGCGAGTCGGGCTCGCGCACGAAGGATTCCGTACTATACGAAGGCCTCCCTTATATTTTAATTTAATTATTTTATATGTTCTGTGAATATCTCAAGAATCTTCCTGTTGCCGATATTATCACGGTTCATGAGATACAGCCTGGTGACAGACAGACAGACGGACAGAGAAGTCTTAGTAAAAGGGTCCCGTTTTTACCCTTTGGGTACGGAACCCTAAAAAGCGCAAGATCGCGGCGAAAGCAAGGTCTTCCAATAAATCTTATTTGACATCTAAGTATAAGATGGGACGGCCCCTCGTGTGGGATGCTAGTTGTGTCGATACACTGGCACCGACACATTTTCTAGAGACATCAAGGCAGCCTAGCGGTGCTGCTATTGCGGCAGAATCCCTCAAACGGCGCAAATATTCATCTCTCGACAGAGGATATTCATTTGTGCCATTTGGGGTAGAGACACTTGGACCGTGGGGGCCAGGTGCTCTAGAGATATTCAAAGATTTTTCGGGTAGATTAAAAGAAAGCACACGTGGCCAGAATGCTGGCCTGTATTTTGGTCAGAAAGTCAGCCTCGCAATTCAGCGAGGCAATGCGGCCAGCATTTTAGGCACGTTGCCTGAGATTAGAGACTGTTTAAACATTTTATAGGTTTAAACAGTATCTAATTTTTAACTAGTTAACTTTAGTTGTAAGATATTTTAGTTTAGATAGGATAATTTAGTTTAGATAGGTTTATTTAAGTTTGGATTAAGTAGTTATTTTAGTTTAGATAGGTTATTTAAGTTTTTATTTTTATGTTATTTAAATATTTATAGATTAGTTAGTCAATATTATGTCAGTTGAATAAAATATTTATTTTTTGTGCGTGATTACAAACATATATCCATCAGTATAAGATTTTGTTTTGCAAAATGCATGGACTTTCGTATTTGCTCATAAGTAATAATGTTTTTTTGTACTATACATATACTTAAGCGAAATGTGAAATTTCGTAAAAAACAGTTGTTTTATTTTGTTGGGAATCAACAAACTTGTACTTACTTATGAAGTTTATGAAATCAATATCAATCCATAACTAAATACAAAAATAAAACAAAAGCTCTTTTGTTTCTGTTTAAATTTCGCATCAAAAACTAAATAACAAGTACAGTGGTCGCAATTTTCCACGACAATCGGACACGATTTTTTTTAGGATACGAAACCCTAAAACCAAACAAAGGCTGACGTGTTTCCCTCTGTATAATATCGTTTAGTTTGTTTAATATAAATTTCAATAGGTACCCTTGTGAAACAATAGTGCCGCATTGTTATATAAAGTTTGATCGCAATAATATTTGATTTTCCATTGTTTTCTGTTAATTAATTCGGAATGAAACCCCTTTCAGATTTTAGTGAAACAGCCTGTAGTGCTTTTTGCTTAACACGGTCTCTCCTATTGGATGAAAAATAATTATAAATTATTAGCGCTATAATGCGCAATTTTATTTTATGTTTTAACTAAGTAAAAGATAGTGATTAGATAGTATTACATGTGTGACTGAATCGTATATGTCTTTGTATCTGTACCTTTTTCTGACTACAGCATTATAGCTCCTAAAAGAATGGACCGATATTGATGCTGTTTTTATTTGTTTGAAAACTGATGTAATGACCACTGATATTCTAGTTGATTGAATCAGGCGTTACTTACTTTCCAGAAGTTTATCTTCAAATCTTTGTTTTTAAATAAATATTTAGTGTATTTCCGACCGATATATTGTCTAAGACAGGATATCATTTAACTTCTAAGACTTAATAAGGAGCCTATCCTAACCTTTATCCTAAAATTTTAATCGCGAAAGCGACAGCTGTTCCGTTACTTTTATCAAAAACCGATGAAATTTTATGAGTTAGTAGTAGGGTCTGCTCATTTTTAGGGTTCCGTACCCAAAGGGAAAAACGGGACCCTATTACTAAGACTTCTATGTCCGTCTGTCTGTCTGTCTGTCACCGGGCTGTATCTCATGAACCATGATAGCTAAGCAGCTGAAATTTTCACAGATGATGTATTTCGGTTGCCGCTATAACAACAAATACTAAAAATAAAATAAAATAAATATTTAAGGGGGCTCCCATACAACAAACCTGATTTTTCAGACTTTTTCGCTCTATATTAATAATGGTAACAGGTAGATGCTTGAAATTTTCACAGAATATTTAGTTTTATATCCCGCTCAATAATAAATAATAAAATAAAATAAATATTAAAGGGGTGCTCCCATACAGTACGGAACCCTCCGTGCGCGAGTCCGACTCGCACTTGGCTGATTTTTTTCAATTAATTTCTTAAAGTAAAAGTTGACTGTAATTATGAATACAATGACAATCCTATTTACTATCGTGAAATATTTGACTGCCTTTCGTGTAGGTTGTTTGTCTTTTGTTGCCCGATCGGTAAAATCCTACAAAATGTCAATCGTCTACAAAACACTCTATATAGCTGACGTTTACTTACTGACCCCAAGTTCCTACAATAAACACAGTCCACGACCGCAGTGATCCTCAAACCCTTTGCAAATACCGTTCAATACTGCGAATTAGTACGTAGTTGTGACCCCATAAATCAGAAGTTCTAACACAATAACCGTACTAACTAGAGGTGTTGGTAACCTAGCCGCATATAATATCGCGCAGGTCCTTTGGGACACAGAACGTATAGTTCACTCACACACCTCAACAGGACCTCAATACCTCATGCCGTTGAGCAGATATCTACAGAAGCGTCTTTATAATAGTTAAACACGCAATACAAGAAACAAGAACTGATCACTTCGGAAAGCTGTTAGAATCACTGCAATCTGTGATTGTTTGCAAATCAGCATTATTTTCTCAGATGTAAATAGTAATTTATAAGTTTCAAAGTACATACTAATGACCACATTCTAGTGTTTTACGGCTCGATAAAAAAACAGGGGTTCTATAAGTTTGACGTATATTATTGTCTGCTTGAGGTCTTTCTCAAACGATAGGACATTTTTTTGGTCACAATGTGTTGTAATTTAGACGGTTCATTGTTATGTTGTTACAACATTTGTGGTCAAGTATTTGTGATTATCATCGAGCAAAGAAACATTATTTTATACTACACCTGCTCGGAAAGTACCTTGATACTTTATCAAATTTACGGTAGAAAGTACTTACGTCATTGCATATCGAACAAATATGCGGGGAGAAAACGCATCTGAGCGGGAGAGAAAAGTGTATGAAAATCCATTTCTTACGTGGTTTTTCTTTTTTAATTTTGGGTAAGACTATGCGCTGGTAACCTAAATATCAAAAGCCAAAAAGTTTTTACAGTGAGTTTTTATCTCCAAGTTCGCAAAATGACACTGGCCACTAGCTGTGTGTTGGATGGTGTCAAACAATTTGAAAAAAGAACATGTGAAAATTGCAGACGCCATTGGCGCCATTTTCAAGTGTTACATTAAGCTTCACTAACTGCAACAATTTCAATATAAATTTCAATTAGTAAAGATTTAGTTTTTTATTTTCCTCGTAGGTGTAGTATAAAGCACTATGTATCACTCGAGAGAAAGTGCGATTCCCGATTTCGGGTGTTTTAAAGCCCTCGCCTACGGCTCGGGCTTCAAACGACACCCTCGACGGTAATCGGTCACTTTCTCCTCTCGGTGAACAATGTACTATAGTCGATTCAATAAAAGCACCTAATTGTAAATTCGAATGAGGCTTTTTGAACCCTTAGCCTGAACCTATACCGACTTATCTCTTCTATAAATTCTACATCAATGTCTCGCACTTTGTACTCTACCCTACTCACACCTGCAACATTCTGTGTTAGTAACTTTGAGAAACTACACACAGGTCACATGCTTCGTCATGTGGTGGGACTTGGATGATAACTTCAGAATTCAGGAATAATTAGTGTTCACTTTACGCTTCGATTACTTTATTTGAAAGACAAGAAATTATTATTTACTTAGTACTAATGCTGTCATTAGTACTTAATAATAACGGGTTAAGCCTCGATTACTTAAATACCCTTTAACACTGTTGTAAGGGGTATTTAAGTGAACTAGCTTTAACCCGCGTTTGCCCACGTGATACTAATAGCTTGTAAAACATACTCACCGACCTTTATTAAACTATATCTGTACTAAAAATGAACTCAATCCGTCGCTCGTTCGCGTGAAACAAGTAACAAAACACACTTTCTAAATTTATATTATTATACGAGTAGTATGGCCAATTAGCATTCGTTTTGTATTAACCACTGCATATTAAATTATAATGTGACAAAGATAATTATTAAAATTCTTAGAAAAACAAATCATTTTATACTATTATTACACAGAATGATGAACGCTACTAAATTAGGCAAGTACTAGTCTTTATAGTCTATACACACATAGCCACACCTTCATCACACGTCTGTCTCCTCTCGCACATCGAGTCATAATCATAATCTTAACTTAAACTAAACTAAATTCAGAGGATCCATTTGAAACTAGACTGGATCTAGCAGCTTTATGACACACCTGATTAAGAATTGGAGAGAAATTCTGGTGCATGCAGGCACGGCACGTAAGTACACCAATTTCATTAATCCATTTACCGTTGGCTCAACTAGATGTTGATGAGTTAGTAAATTGCAACTACTGCACAAAAGTACTCCAATTAGACACATTAGGCTTATTTAATACAAAAATAATTGGCCAAGTGCGAGTCTGACTCGCGCGCGAAGGGTTCCGAACCTTGTGCAAGCCCCCTTAACATATTTTATTTTAATTTAATGATTATTTTTGAAAGGAATATATTTCTTTTAAAAATAATGTATACCACTAAGTGGTATACCACTTAGTATTTGAAGTATTTTTCTTTTGCCGTTATGAATATCGAGCAAAAAATCACGTTACTTGTATGGGAGCCCCCCCCCCTTAAATATTTATTTTATTTTAATTAATTTAATTATTTTTAAAGTGCATATTTAACCAAATATTATATGAATATTTCAAGCATCTACCTGTCACTGTTATTAATATCGAGCGAAAAAAGTCTAAAAAAACAGGTTTTTTTGTATGGGAGCTCCCCTTAAATATAGATTTTATTCTGTTTTTAGTATTTTAGCGGCAACAGAAATACATCATAGGACAGCGGAGTCTTAGTAATAGGGTAGGGTCCCGTTTTTACCCTTTAGGTAAGGAACCTTAAAACCCGTGATTTTTTGTATTGACAGCGTTATGGCTACATTACTCTTTCTGACAATAGATCTACTCACCTCCATAAAATGATGATTAGATGATTCAGGAGTCCTTTGTAGGTTTCTAAAACAGCTGGTCAAAAGCGGCCGGTATCCAGCGTATTATTTAGCTTATAGATGGATATTTTATCGGTATCTCTAACCATCAGCTTTATGTACTGTTCCGGTCTTTTTAATATTTTTTTTTTATTTCAAATAGGTTTGCGTTTGACTATGCATACTGCCTGATGTTAACAGATGCGGTCTAGGGTGTAGCACGCTTATCTATACGATATCTATATACTTACCTACTTGAGATTCGAAGACATCTATGATTTGAAGATTCCCAAGTCTAATGCTGAACATAGTCCACAATAATCCACTAATTATATACTGTACTGATATCATTTCTGGGATGCGATTGGTTCGTTTACGGATCTGCTCATTCTCCATTAGGTATGTAGGGCAAACGGTGCAACTAGTCAGGTCCAAGTTCGGGAAAGAGGTCAACCGTCAAATCCGACTCACGAGGGAAGCAATGCACGCTGAATTACAATGCTTATTGCGTTGGCCTAGGTCACAAATTCAAACGAATGGATTGGGACTTGGTATTTTGCTGTAAAACATTTAGCTAAAGCACGGATCTCGATGCCCATGGAGCAGCAACACTAAATAATAATTGGCCAAGTGCGAGTTGGACTCGCGCCCGAAGGGTTCCGTACCCTAGGGAAATCCATTTAAAGCGTTGCCTGTTGCCGTTATTAATATGGAGCAAAAAACGGCAAAAAAATACGTATGTTGTATGGTAAAAATTTGAATATTTATTTGATTCTATTTTTAGTATTTGTTGTTATAGAGGCAACAGAAATACATAATCTGTGAAAATTTCAGCTTTCTAGCTATAACGGTTTATGAGATACAGCTTGGTGACAGACAGACAGACGGACAGCGGAGTCTTAGTAATAGGGCCCCGTTTTTACCCTTTGGGTACGGAACCCTAAAAAAGATCATTTAGCTCAAGCTAATCACAAAACAACAATACTTTCAACTGTTATTTGTAACATCAATTCTTCACCCGTACACGTAAAAAGTACCGCTTTGTTCGAAGGGATGTTACACAAGAATAATCCCACCACGTCCATTCCAGATATTTATTCCCACATCCCTCCAATAAGTAAATAATTCCCCGCTATTTATTTAGAGTACGCCCATTGCCTTTCTACTTCAGGAGCGACCGCTAAAAATGATTGTGTATTTATCAAAATCATGTTTCGGCCATTACCCTGCGAAAACATTACAGACCACAACTAAATGTGGCGCGCCATTACAGATGGGTTAAATCTCGTGGCTGTTGGCGCCAGATCATAATAAAACAAGCTGCTTTGCCGGCGCCTTGCCAAGCAAGTTACTCGGCGAGACCGCAGCCAGACTTGAGTTGCGTGCGCGAGCTCGACCGACCGAATATCGACACTGGAGCTCCGATCCGAACCGGTTCTAATTTACAAGTCTCTATTTGATCCTTTGAGTCACAGTTTAGCTGTAAAAAGTTTAACCGTGACTCTGAATGGATAGGGCGATACAGATCTCTCTCGACTTACCGATCACAATATCCTAATATTTATGCTTACTATTAAAAATATTGTGAAAACTGAAAAACATCATCATAATGTTAAAAGTTTTTATTGACATAAAACAAGGTACATGAAATATAATGAAGCTCTTGGTTCCCGAACTAGCCAAGGGCTGTGCTACGGGAACCAGCGTCTTCTATATTAACGACAACTTAGGTCAGTTTACTTATGGCTTCTAATATTACTTACTTATCAAAATTTTAGCTTGATACTATGATAGGTCTAATTTAAATTTGAGTTAAATACTAGTCTAAATATTATTCTAACCAAGTACAATCCCATTCATCTATAAATTCTATCATCTTCCATTCAATCCCATTCATCTATAAATTCTATCATCCATCTATAAATTCTAAAGGAACCATTACAAGGTACTACTAAAAGTGAACTACTAATCTATTGAATGGTTTTTTTTTGTGTGAATATAACATAAATATAAAATATTAAACATAAACTATAACCAATAAAAACAAGGTTTAACTAATATTTAACACATCCTTACTTTATTTTACTAATAAAATTTAACAGTAGGTACTTTACATAACCAAATTGGTACCTATAACAAAAAAATTGCCACAGGTTAAGTGCACATACTACGTTTTGCGCAAAATAAAGAATCAGAAATCTCGTTCGCAATTCTTGCGTGCGTTGCGTTGCGATATGAAAGAAATCACAAAAGTCTGCCCCGCGATCTATTTGAAGCAAAATACCATTGAATAGTATAACTTCATAGATTACTCTCAGCTCTCCTACGAGTCTGCCTGAGGCACAGATATATTTTATGAAAATGAGCTGGGGCCTTACTGTGTAAGCGCTCGGACGTTCGGCTTCGCTTTTTTCTTGCTTGCGCCAGTTACTTACGCCACGAGAGCGAGCGGGAGAAAAAGCGAAGCCGAACGTCAGAGCGCTTACACAATAAGGCCCCAGATCTACAAATCGCTTAGATCAGATCGTCGATCCGTCTCAAGCGTACAAATCGTAAACCGTCACAACTTATATCTATCGGGTTCCCTCTATCCATATCTATGGGCATTTAGCACCCAATACGAAGACATAGATAGTAACATTAACAACTCACACGAGTTCTTACTTACCTATACAAAGATTTTAAACTAAAGTTAAATGCGTTGCATCATTAACAACTAAAAGCTCAGGACCGACAAGTCGTTGTCAGTGTTTATATTGCTTCCCCTAAGTTGTTGAGACCGCATTAATGAGGCCCAGACCCGTGCTAATGCGTTGAAATTATTCACATTAAATTTTACTAGAGATTCACGTTTTGGAGAGGATTATAATGTGAACTATTCATATTATTTTACATATTTTGTGGAGGACTTTGAAGTTAGAATTGCTTCATAAATATTATGCAGATTTAAATTTGAATGGTAAAGTTAGATAACACTGAAAAGTACCTTTTATGTAGCTAACTCTACCCTATTGTAAAAACTATGCTAAAACTTTAACTTTATTTTGGATGTAATACAGGTAGACAACTAGAACACGAGCTCTTCTATAAAAAAAAGTGTTGAAACTACTTAAGTGTATTTGACTAACTTCACTAAAAATCATAAAACGCCCACTGCTGAAAATAAAAAGTAATACCTATGCTATATTTAAAACATATTGTACTAAAGCTGCGTTACTTTTCGTATTAAATTTTATTTACACATCTATTTAAATATGTCAGAATTATAATATAATTTCTAACCAACATTTTCATTGTTCCAGGTATGTCACCAGCAGGGTAAACAAACAAAAACAATAGCACAAGTATAAACACGGCAGTCACGCATCCTTCGTCAAATTAATGACACACTTCGAAGACAGTTTCAAAACGGGACAAGACGTTACTCCAAACTGCGAAGTTGATATCAAATACAATCGACGCTGAGCCGAACCATCCGAAACTACTGAAAGTGGGTCGGGCGCATTGTGTCACTGTCTCGAAATTGAGTTAGGTACATCGGGAAGGGTAAACTTGTGCCCTTTTCATGCTATGGCTACATCTGCGCCCTGCTGATTTTCTACAACTTTGATTCCCATCAACTTTTTGTAGGATCGATATTTTTTTAAATAGTTGGTTGTACCATTTCATTTCTTCAATAACTTGTGTTATTTCAATTTTTCAGCAGAAGTTATGGGAACAAAAGTTGTTTAAAATTTGATTTTCTACAACTTTGATGCCAATAATTTTTTTGTTAAATCAATTTTTTCGATTAAAATAGGGGTGTCATTTTGATTCCTCAATAACTACCTACCGGCAATGTAAGTATATTAGGACCTCGCTGGACTGATCTGATGAATAGATGCGATCATCGCAGCGCATGTGCCCAGCTTCAGGTAGTAGTTCAAATCGTGAACAACCAATTACTACCGTTTGAATTAGATGAATGAGCCCCAGTGACGATAACTTCGCCGTAGGGCGAATGTGTGGCCGGTCCATCAATGGCACGAACCGCACGATCGAAAATTGCACGCCCGCCGCAATAACTTGGTAACCTCCTGCCTATCCTCCTGCTTTACATTTTCTATTTGAAAATCGGTTGACCAGAACGTGTTCTTATTTTTCAAAAATATATTTTTAAAAATCGCCCAAAGAGGATTCTTGAAGCGTCCTAAGCTATTTAATCAACATATCTTATGTGAATTTTATATTTTTAGGGTTCCGTACCTCAAAAGGAAAAAACGGAACCCTTATAGGATCACTTTGTTGTCCGTCTGTCCGTCCGTCCGTCTGTCAAGACCCTTTTTCTCAGGAACGCGTGGAGGTATGAAGCTGAAATTTATATCAATTACTCAGGTCTACTGTCCCTTGAAGCTGTGAAAAAATCAAACTTCTAAGCCAACGCAATCAAAAGATACAGCCGTTTATGCCGCAAATTTTGAAACTCGCAAGTACTCGCAAGGGAATCAAAACCTAAAGGGTACTTCAACTTCATGAAGCAACGTTTTATAGCACACATATAGGAAAAATTCCGAAAACCTTAAATTTTTAGTTACATTACAAAATATATATTTTTTAATAAATATAAACTTATTACTTTTTTTGTCGTAATGAACGAACTTTGTAAACCTTGCAGGTTTGTACGGAACCCTCGGTGCGCGAGTCCGACTCGCACTTGGCCGGTTTTTTTTTCTTCATTGTATAACTCTCGAAATTGAGTTAGGTACGTCGGGAAGGGTAAACTTGCGCACTTTTCAATGGCTCGATCAATAAATAAACATAAATTAAAAATTTAAAAAACCCCCGACACATTAACAACCATTTTGGGCACATTTGTAGAATTTTGGTTCTTCCATCCCCACTTTAACCCACCATAACTCTTAAACGGCTCAATCGATTTTTTATAAAACATAGCTAAGAACACTCTCGATTAAGTCTCCTTTCATCCAAAAAAAACTAAACTGAAATCGGTTCAGTGGTTCGGGCGCTATGATGCCACAGACAGACAGACAAACAGACACGTCAAACTTATAACACCTCTCTTTTGCGTCGGGGGTTAAAAACTTGGTAACGTTACATTTTTGGTCCAAAAAATCGTTACCTATTTAACTAATTCCAACAATCACCCAAAGTGGTTTATTGGAGCGTTTTAATGTACCAAATCGACATATATACGAATTTTATATATTTCTTCATTGTATCGCTGTCTCGGAATTGAGTTAGGTACGTCGTCGTGTCGGGAAGGGTGAACTTGCGCCCTTTTCAATGACACAATTAGAAATCCTCTTGATGTTAAGCAGACATGCCGTCTAGGGTGTAGCACGCTTACCTAAAAGATACCTAAACAGTATGTAGTCTTTAGTATGATATGAATCATATTTCTAGCCGTCCTGACAATTGAAAAACCATGACAATATATAATAAGTTCATACGAGCATTTTCGACAACCTGTAAGCTACACATTTCATGCGAACGCAAACTCAATTTATCGTACATTTTTACCAGCAGTTTTAAAAACCACAAAAATGGAATTCAAGTTTTCTCATAGTACATAGAACCTGCAGTACTTCCCGTAAAATTGGTACACCATCAATCATTGCCAACAAAGTTTAGTTCTCGACAAGAACAGGGCACAAATGTGTTTGCTGCGGTTACGGGAACTTGCAGCGTTGTCGCCTCGAAGTCGACAAGACTTGAAAACACGGTTAGGTAAATAACATCCTACAACCAATACGTGCTTTCTACGAGTAAAGTTACGTTAAATAAAACTAGTACGGAGCAGTTACACTGAGAAAAATAAACAACAGGAAATTATATTTATCGTACTCACTGTGCTAACAGAGGCCTTAGAGCAGTGGTTGGGAAACTACGGCCCGCAGTTCTGAATGGTGCGGCCCTCGATATAGGTGGGGGACGGGGGTCATGTGTACCTACTACCTACTATTGTCATACTCGTATCTGTTTTCAAACTACTAGAAAACCGATTAAGTTCGGGCTGGCTACTGTACTGTACCAGTGTTTTTGATAGTCCACTGCAGGACGTAGGCCTACCCACGAAGGATGATTGGGCTATTATCCACCACGCTGGCCCAGTGCGGGTTGGTGGATTCATATACGCCATCGAATTTCTTCTATGGACGTATGCAGGTTGCCTCACGATGTTTTCCTTCACCGAAAAGCCAGTGGTGTGAAATTCCGTACATAAATTCCAAGGAATTCATTGGTACGGGACTGGGATTTGAACCCACGACCTCACGATTGTAAGGCGAGTGTCATTACCACTAGACCACCACGGCTCACAACTGGCTACACACGCGTATAATTAAAGGATACTAGTAGTTTTCTTCGTTTACTTGTTTTTAAATGACTAAAAATACAAAAAAAATGTATTTTTGTATTTGTAAATGAAGGTCCCGATTGTATATTGCTATAATCGTATAAATAGCTCAGGCGGCATAAAATTTCTAACACTTATCAAACTTAAATGAAAACTCAAATCAAAACTATACTATGTAGCAATATTCCTAGAATATTCTAGTCATAGCTGACTTATCTAGGCCACTCTTGACTAATATCGCTCATAAAGCAACTTCGTGAAACTTTTGCCATTGGCATGTGCTAGACGTTTAATTTAGAATCCTTATGAAAAGTGAATCATTTTACTAAATGAATGAACTAGGCATATTTTTCTAAATTTGCGGCAGAAGAACAGTCAACATAATTTATGTTCCTCCAAACTGGACAGAGGCAATAATATGGCACCATATTACGAGTACTTATTCTAAAAATATCCAATTACCAATGCAAGTATTTTTCCTCACGACGGATATAATTTAGCATGTACCTATATCATTTTACTCGTCATAATCTACCTAACCCTGAAATCGTAAAAAAACAGCTCTATGGAAAACGCCAAATTACCTTCAACAAAATATGGAACATGATCTGAACAACGAACAACAATATACACTTATAAGCACTGAGCTTTACTTTTACTACAGAAGATAAGTAATAGCTGTCCAATAGATCACAACTTGCAATTTTACTACCGGCTGCATTTTATTGTGTTGGTGTCATAAATCACAATACCACATCGTACAGCCCACGTACATAATAAAGCGGAGGTTTACTCTACTTCATTTACGGGAGATAATCCAGAAAAGCGATCCAAATCAGCTAAGTCCAATCTTTCAGATCTTAAAATCTCCGCCGCCAGGGCTAGCCACCCGGCCTAAAACGAACTTACTTAATACACTGTTGAGAGTTGGATTCCATTACGACACCCATCTAATTTCTTCTCCAAAAGTAAGCAGGTGGCCTCACAATGTTTACTTTCACCAATATACATAATATAAAATAATGATGCAAACATCTGTAAGTAATTCTGTAGATATCATGTTGCAGATTTTCAAAGAATTCATAAGTACAAGACCGGGAATATTACCCGCGGCCTTTGTTGAGCGTTCTTCGCACTAAGCCATTAAGTACGGATTATTTTTCTCGGTTGCTTCAATACAACACTGTGAACAAAATAGTCATAAACAGTCATTTGTCATCATTTGTAACGCCTCTGGTGTTATACGACGGTGATCTGATTGCAAGTTAGTCCAGGAGGCTCATTGTTGTCATTTTTAAACAAATTCAAAAAAAAAATTTTTTTCGCAAAAAATCGCAACACCAACTTCCACCGTGTACAGAATTCGAATAATTTACACGAATCGATGGGACATCTATGTACGTTTTTGTTGATTTATCAACAACGGCTTAGCCGATAGGTACCTACTCTTTCGAACTAAAAAAAAATTTAAATCAATTCACAGTTGGCGTAAATATCGATAAACATACACAAAAAAATACATATTGACAAACACAGTACCTCCTTCTTTTTGGAAGTCGGTAAAAAATTTCTTCAGTCCACTTAACGTTTTTTTTTTATGTATGTTTCACAATTACTGCGCTAATGAACCGATTATTATGATTGTTTTTTTGTTTGGATATAATATAAATAGATATAATAGATATAGATACTTCAGAAGATATACATATATTATGTGGATCATAGGTACTTCAAAAGTGTTTATTTATATTATATCGCCGCTTTATCTCAAAATCAACAATAATACAACATGGATGACACACCGCTTCGTGCGAATTATTCTCATTCTGTACTCGCCATTTTTGGCGAAAAATAATGAAATTTTTCACTATGACATAAAAAGCACATCGCACTGCGTGCGTTATCAAGCGGAGGTTTTCTCGACTTCATTTCCCGGGATGATCCGGCTGCGATCAAAGCTGCCTTATTGATTGCGTCCACCGCGGCTCCCGATCCCCTATCTCTGTCCCGGCCTCGGTCCTGGCGCTCGCCAGTTGCCACATAATCCCGGGATTACTCGGGGACAGCGAACAAAACGCCAGATCCTGGAGCAAAAAGTTACATTAGCTTCTTAAACTCTCAATAAATTGTTCCTGGGCTGTCTAGCTAAATAGTTATGGAGCCTAACTAAGTGTGTTGAATAAGTAACTTATTTTAGGACGTTGTAGGTATACTTTCAAATCGGTTTCAATTTTTTTAAGACAGCTTATTTTATACTTGGATCCTGGAGCAAAATGTAATGGAAGCTTTTAAAGCTACCGTTTCAACTTGCACAAATTATAAGTACTTAATATTAACTATCTTTATTTTGGAAATGAGAAACAACTTGGTCTAAATAATGTCGTTCGCATTCCAAATTAGAGATTTGAATTGGCATCAAAATGAGATGCACGATATACGAAAATCATTTCAATGTAAGGTTTGCTGTGTACTTTCCGCGGCTTTGCCTTAAGTTTAGAAAAAAAAATAGATTTAATGTGTGTTAATAAAATTGATGTCAAGCAATATCACCTAATCCACCAACCCGCACTGGGCCAGCGTGGTGGATATGGCCCAACCACCCTTCGTGGGTAGGCTTACGTCCTGCAGTGGACTATTAAAAAGGCTGGTAGGTACAACAATATCACCTAAACTATTAATCTTTTGTAGAAACCCATGAAAAACCGCATGCCACTGTGTTCTTTAATGTCTTAATTTGATGTGTCGAAATTTCACACACTAGTATCTGGAATACATAATAGAATCCTTGTTTCCAAGTAAACACAAACAAGATTAATTTTACAGATAAACCAATCTACCTATCATAATATGACTAGAAATTAGTTTCCCGTGACATACTTAGGCGAAGTTCAAAGCTAGACTAGATATGATATTCCTGAATTAACAAGTACTTTATGCTTCAGTTTCAAAGTGAAATTGATGTGCGTATCGCTGATGGAATATCATGCGGATAAGTGAAATTGATCTGGAGTAATCTTTAGATTACACGAGACGTAATACTTGATGAAATGCGTATCTACTTGTATTATGCGTACCCGATATTTCCTCCGCTGAATAATGGGCCCATATTATACGGAATATTTCTCTATACTACGGACATGTTCTGATATAATATATCATTGTATAGGCCGAATAATACAAACGGCAGGATGTGAAGATAGCAACAAGGTCCAATCCTGACTGAAGCTCACATAAAGCTGCGCGTTGATTAGGTTTCACGCATGTTGTAGCCAACTTCACATCCGCCGACTTGTATGATTCGGCCTATACTTAGTACTATAACCCAGAAATCACCAAAACAAATTCAGCTGGTCCATACAAAGTGTTCTTTGTGTTTCATCCATTGGCTATTAGGCATGTTTTATGCAATTGTTATGCATACATAATTGTATATATTGTATTGCATGTTGTTAGCCCCATCGTAAAAGTTAAAAATAACTACATAACAACGAAATTTCCAACGGCTCATACGAGAAATCCGAAGGTTCAGCGATACAATATACTTAACCTACGGCAGACATAATTATTAATAATGATGATAAGATTTTTTTTTACCTAAATCGCCTATTATCGAACATTTTTCAATTAACATCTACATATTAGCAGATTCAATCAATTCTATCGACAAACCACAAATCTTTCCTGCAGCAAAACTAATGATTGTGAGACGTAATGTGGTTGACTTAGCTCAGCTAAAATAGATGAAATAGTTCGACAAAACCAAGATTAACACGCTGACTAAACAGCTATTGCGTTAAAGATCCAAATCTAAATTCAGGGCCGCAAGAATCTATGTCTCGTAAGGCCCAGACTCCAACAAAAGGGACCAGAGAATTTAGTATGAGTTTGCTTGGTGAACGAAAACTATTACCGTTTTGGTGTGGCTCTGTACATTTTTGTTACTCAGTTCTTTCATGTTCCCACCAGAGATGTTGGACAATAATGTATGGAGCCACACGGAAACTACTGTAGTTTCCGTTTAAATATATGCTTATTTTCATAATAACTTATTTCAATACTCTCAGAGCGAAGATAAGCAAAGTTGAGCACGCAAGTCCATTGCAAAACTGCCATATTTGCGCAGCAAACAAAAACTCTGGAAACAAAATCAACAAACAGAGGTAGTTTTATACCCACGTCTCGTTTATGGAGAAACATAATACAAAGTGTAATAACTATAGAAAAACAACGCAGCAACAGAATGCAAAGAAAGTATTTTAAGTCTCTATCTTCGCCCACGACGTCACTTACCATCAGATGAGTTGCAAGCGCGGATTTAGTAACGATAATAATGATTATTTTTCGCAAAAAATTGCAAAACCGGAAGGCGGTTATCGTATACAAAATTCGAATATTTCGCTAGAATTGTTTGCATTATTGTTGATTTTCAAAAACGGCGCAGCCGATTTCTTTGAAATTTATATGGGACCACCTCGGAAGTATACCCTTTCTAACTAAAACAAACCTTTCGATTCGGTTCGCAATTGGCGAAATTACCGATGAACATAAACAAAAAAATACACACAGATGAACATAGAACCTCCGCCTTTTTGAAAGTCGGCTAAAAAAGAAAGAACGAAATAAAATAAAAAGTGTCTCACTCGGCAAATTATTCATACAAAGAACTCACGGGGCACATCTCTACTCCGCTTGGATGTAGTCTGGGGCTACGCCGAAAGATGGCGCTGGCAAGACTTGCTCTGTAGGCCTTATTGATAGCTGGAGAGAACGGATCCTGAAACATAATTATTCATGCTTACAAAGGATTTGCTTACGACTAGCCGAGAAAGTTTACCCCTAAGGCAATCATTTGTTACTTTAATACTTTAGCCGGGCAAACATCTTCAATTTGTACAAAGGTACTAGGTAGCAATATCTTTAAGCATAGGTAATTTTAATAATGATTGCTATTTCTGAAAAAGAATTGTTTATTGACATTCGGCCAAATAAAGTACCAAGAAGAAATATCTTTCAAAAAAAGTAATTAAAATCGGTTCACCTAGAAACCAGTTATAAGTTGTACTTATTTAACACCTACAAAAATGTAGTGAAATAGAAATCTTTTCTGAAGTCGGCGACTTTCGCTGGACATAGGCCTTCCCTATAGATCTCCAATAATCCTGTTTTGAAGCGGCTTACAACCAGCGTGACCCTGCGGTCTTAAAGAGTTCTTGTGGGTGGAAGTCCTACGCTGCGCTTGCCACTACGTGGTCTCCACTCGAGAACTTCAAGGACGAGATTAGTATGACCTGTGACTAAATATGTATTAGCAAGCGTTAATGGTTAAATAAATTTATACAGGGTGGAGAGCTGACGTCGACATTAATTTGCCCCACACGAAGTATCAGTAATCCTTAAAGCAATAAATTGAAAAAACAAAATTTTCAATCAAACTAAAATGACCTGGCCATTATGACTGGTCTATTTTAATCAATATTTTATTCAATATTAAAATGGTTATGAATGCCTGGTGACAGAGACGCACAGACGGACAGCCGGAGTCTTAGTAATAGGGTCCCGTTTTTACCCTTTAGGTACGGAACCCTAAAAATATCTATGGCAGCTGCAATTTTCCCAAGCAGAAAATAGTAGACTAATGAAAATGTTTGCTTTGTGCTTTCACAAATAGAATTTGAAATGTTTACTTTTTGAAAGCAAATATCACGTAAAAGTACTTTTTCCATATTTGCTATTTACGAACTCATATTTTTCATTTTCCTTCATGAATGCATATTACTAGGAAGTTATAAGGCGCGAGCGAGTCAGATGAATGCCGTAAAAATCTGGGCTCCGTTATTTTGCGGTCGTAAAATTGGCGAATTATTCGACATCGGAATGTTTTCTGCGGTGAAAATTATTCAGAAATACGTCGCGCAGAGTAGACAAGTAGAGATGCAAATTCACAGTGGCAGAGCTTCAAACGGCAGCTAGAATATAGATAAGTTATATTTATAAATAGGAATAAATTTTGGAGACCATTCTGGTCGAGCCGTCGTGCGTCGGAGCGAAGAGCAAGTCAAGACTAGTAATTTGTGCCCAGGCAGTCTGTTATTTTTCATACAAACGTATTACGCTGTTTTCTTCCTTGAAAATGCTTTTAGAGTTACAATGTGTTATTAAATTTAGCTGTTTAGACTACCCTTCACATCTTTTCTTTTTCTTGATAAATTAATTATCAGGCAAAATATGACCTTTCAAAAAAATCACAATTTTTACTGACGTCTAAGAGACCCGAAGAGACCAGAAAAGACTAATTAATTTCTAACAAAATATCAAATGACAGAATCATGAACACATATTTTTTATGTTATGAATTTACAAGCTGTTATAATGGTGTTTCTTCTGCGTCGAGCCCTCGTCCTCCTAACACAAATAACAATCATCTAGCTTATTTTAGCTATCAAGACTTGACATTACCAACTAAGAAAATAGGTGCATTTTTCATAACAACTGACCTTAATAAAGAGTTCTTATTTCTGGTTATTACCTCAAATGACGGAAGGCTAACAATATTACAGCAATTTTTTACACCCATCCGCCTAATAGGGGATGCAGAGTAGAACATTCAAAAAACATTATTTACCCTTAAATCAACCCCCAGACAAAACAGATTACGCCGAGGCCTCGTTACAGTCTGACACGCTGATGAAACAAACTTGGATGAAAAAAGAAAATAAAGGTGCTAGGCTTTACTTAGAAACAAACTATACTGAATTTATAGAATAGTATCATTGCAAGCTTTAGTTACGCAAATTATAGTTGGTAAGTTTCATAATAATTATTCTCGGAGTCTATCTACGGGATCGAATCAGAATTGAGGAGATCCGTAGAAGAATCAAAGTTACCGACATAGCCCATCGGATTTGCAAGTTGAAATGGCAATGGGCAGGGTACATAGCGCGGAGAGGACTGATGACCGGTGACCATGTAATGGCAAGCGCAGCGTAGGACGTCCACCTACTAGTTGGACAGATGACCTCATTAGACCGCAGAATCGCGCTGGATGCAACCTGCTTCCAACCGGTCTTATTGGAGATCCATAGGGGAGGCTTATGTCCAGCAGTGGACGTCCTTTGGCTGATGGATGGATGATAGTAATTAAGAAAAATAACTATATTTTTTGATTAAACAAAGACAAATCAGATTTGAATTAGTACCAGTAAGTTTTACCTACTATAAACACGTACCATAATACATAAAACGTATTCGCGAAACGCTAGTTCGATATTGCAGTGTGGGCTCTTGTTTCACTATGCGTACATATTACAATTTGAAAGTGCAGTTTGCATTCAAAACTATAATTATTTTAATCAATATTAATGTGGTCAACTTGGTAAATGTTGATTTGTGCGAGATATGCTCGTTTGCAAAGTAACTAAGACTATTTCAGTAGTCACATTACACAGTTACAGTGGTTACGGTTATATAAGTAGTTCCGACCATCATCAAAATCCAAATGTACCTACTTCAATTTGTGTCTTGTTGTGGCGACATTTGTGTATAGAAGCAGATGATTTATTGTATAACAAAAGGTACTTTGACAATCATTACTTCGGACAGGTGAAGTTCAATATCATTACTTTAGATATTTGAAGAATAAATGATATAGTCGAAGAAATACCCACGTTATTTATTGTATTGTGGATGAATTCTTGATTGTGTTGACTCACACAGTGTCGAAAGTACAAAACACGTTTTTTCGTCCCGATTTAAATATTTGTCTCCATTTTTAGCTCCTTCATTTTACACATGACAAATTCCACGTGCCAATCTCTAAGGTATCTAGAGAGGGCAACGATTGAAATGGGCGTCTGCAAAAAAAAATGTAATTGGTTAGCTAAAACAAATAACAATAGCTAGTAAATACTTGTCGTGGTTGCTTAAATCCTGTACCTATACAAATATTGAACGTACGTAGCAAAAATGGTTCAAAACCACGAATAATGGAATTCGTATTTTTCAACCAATTTTTCTACGAATAACACGTTTGTGAATACGTTTTATACTCACCTATTGGACGCAGCATAGCAAAATTGGAAGGAAATTCAGCTAAGTCAGCAACGTAATATATTGTGCTAATTCCAAACTGCATACCAGAAAACATTCAAAGCATATTTACCCTATACGAGTATTCCTTTATCAATATTCATTTACCCACTAAGTCTGCACGTAGTCTAGTTTAGCTTGTTAGGCTCGAAAATTAGACGTACAACAGTACTAATTACAATTGAAATACAATAAATTAAATTAGTAGTGTCAATAACTTGAAACGGGGCTGGGGACTAGATGCCGTCAGTTCTACATGACTAATTTATTATTTAGTACCTACTTATCTATTTCTATGTTACTATTTTTGTTCTATATGCTAAGTATATAACGCTATAATGTGATGCAACTTTGGATACGTTACATTTAATACAGGGTGTCCTGTAACTTAACGTCGTCATACTGGCATCTCTGAAACACCCACTGTGGAACAGCAGTCGTCAGTTTTTTTTGTTTCTTTATTATAGCTTAAAGTCGAACCTTGATTAACATGACCCAGTTTCTAATAACCTTTTCTATTTCTAAACACATTTCAAAGTCTCTTTTGAAGTTACATACTTAATTGATTTATTAACTTTATCAAAATACAATATACAGGGTTTAATTAAGTAAATATTAATCTATTTACATGTCAAAAACAACTTAATCAAACAGGCCACCCCTAATGGTGCCCTGGCCAAAAGTACCCATTATACTGGCGGCGTTACCTTGCTGGATCGCCAAAGAAATATGAAGTTTGTAGTTTTGACTTTTGTAGTTGAATATCATTCACGGGTCATTTATTAATCCTATGTTTAATTCTCCGTGGAGTTGCAAAACTTCAAATCATCTCTTTTTTTCAAAAAGTCATAAAAATTCCTAATAATATTCTTGATTCTAGATTCCATCATCTAGAATACCCTTTTCTAAATAATCCGTTCAAATAAAGCTGTTATCAGTGTACTACAACTGCGTGAGATCAACCCATCAGCCGAACAAAACACGTGCATCACAATAACTCACAAACGTAGTTCCAACATCAAAGGCTAACAAAACTAAATTGTTCTAACAGCCGCGGGTTAATTCCCCCACGACATGCGAATAGCATTAAATATCAGTAGCATGCCAATTAAAGTCGTAAACTTTAATTGTTATTCATGGAGTCATAATGGGGTATGTAGAGCTGGAAACTTCCACTTCGCAGCACCCCTAATTGCGCTTGAAACGAGCGAGCACCTGAGCGTCTCTCACAAAATGTTCACAAATAAGGCTCACTCGGTTCTGAAATCATTTTTAACCGTATTGTGATATTCTGTATTATTTTTATCTTCTACGACCAAAGTACCGCTGAGTATATGTAATAATAGTGATAGATTGTGTATTTGAATGACATTATTGTTTTTAACACGCTTAAATACGAGTACCTATTAGGTCGATGTGTATGTAACTAACATGTAATGTAATCTAAGGTAACTAATTTAACCATCTTCCAAGGGTTGCAGCGTAATGAAAATTGGCAGCTGTATGTAGTTCTGATGACAATACAATAATATGGTACTGTCGAACTGATCTGATGATGGAGTCGGAAGATATGAACTGAAACTTCATGATGGAAAATCGTATCACAGCTGTTTTAGATTTCTTAGTAAAGTATTTCAATGAACTTTGACTACGATTAGGTTTCAAGGTCTGATGATTCATCATCAGACCTTGAAACGGAAGGTGAGCACTGGCATTCCATGAAGGAATATCGTATCATAGTCGTGTTTGCACTTGTGTGAAAGGCCACGTCATGGACTTTGAACACGATCAAGTTTCAAGGTCTGATGATGAAGCCGGAAGATAGGCACTGGAATTCCATGAAGGAATATCGTATCATAGTCTTGTTTGCACTTGTGAGAAAGGCCACGTAATGGACTAAGCGTGTTTTTCTAGTGTTTTTTAAACTATTAAATTTATTTGTGTTTATTAGCTAAGTAGATTTGACTGTTACTTATAGTTGATTTACTAGGCCGAAAAAAATGCGCTTGAAACGAGCGAGCACCTGAGCGTCTCTCACAAAATGTTCACAAATGTTCAATATTACTGTTTGTTAGTAAGTCCTAAGGCTCTGTCGGCGAGGCGTGCTACATCTGCCACTACCATAAATACTACTTGACACGACCGCTCTGTCAAGAGCGTAACGACTAAAAAGAAGAAAAAGAAGTAATTCCTAGACACCTTTGAGTATTTAATAGTAGATTATGTACCAAGAGAACCAAGTGGTGTCTTATGTCACGGGCGACAATCGGAGCCTGAGAGTAGCGACGGACTCTATAGAACTCCCGAGCGAAGCGAATGAATTATTTAGAGTCCTGAGTAAAGCGAGGGGTTCAAGTCTTCCAAGTGAAGACAAACGGTTCTAGAGGTCCATACTCTGTTTTTCATACATCCTGCGAGAAAATATAACCCCAAGAATATGAGTAATACTTATGTCATAAATTCACTAAGTGTAGGTACTCATTAGGCTACTCGGTATTGTTCACAATAAATAAAACAAATTAGAATGTACCTACGAATTTTCATAGAATCGCACACAATTTATAATATAACAGAGAATGTAAATACTACATGAAAAATAAAAAGACCATGGCCAGCTCGATTATCGTGGCCTAGCACGGGCATTGAAGAAGAGAAGAAATTTCTGATACTGGCACCAAAGAGGTTTTATTCTGTGAAGTCAAGTAGAACCTCCTTACAATGCCATTTGCCGTGCAATGTAAAGAGGTTATATTTGATTTTGCAAAATGAAACCTCTTTACGATGTCTTATAAATAAATATACTAAAAAAACATAAATAAATTTATATAATAAATACGAATTAGACGTTCCAAATTTAAATCACTTTACTGCCTAGGGAGTTTCATACAATATTATTGACCTGCCACAGCCCTCGAGATTGTGTTAAGATAATCAAGTCAATCAAGTCTATCAGTTGCTCTGTTGCAGCATGAAAGAATAACAAACCAACAAACACACTTTCAGATTTATTATCACTAAATAGTAAATCAAAGTCACTTCCCGCTGTCTCTCCCTATCTATGCTTATATCTTTAAAACTATATACGCAATGGATTTTGATGCGGTTTTTTTAATAGATAGTGATTCAAGAGGAAGGTACAATACACCTTTGCGAAGCCGGGGCGGATCGCTAGTATATGTAGAGAAAAGTAAATAATAAATGATTTATGATTATGATGAAAAAAACAATACGTTAATGCAGGCAGGCAGGCAGCTAAATTAAACAAAATTTAAAGCTCATTTCAAACTTCAATTAGATTTAAATTATAATTAAACAACCTTACAAAGCAAGTTTAAAAACAATGTTAACGTTTAAGTTTTATCCATATTCGGAATTAGTACTTCCAAATGTGGCTTAGTACTTATTAGTTACTTACCTACAAATTACAGAAACTCTTCTCTAGTACTATTACTATTTACTTTTAGTTCTAGTACTATTACCATTTACGTTTTGTTCATCTTTATCACACTTATTTGTGGGTCAATACAGTATATACAGTTGTACACTTCTTTTATTCATCTCTATTAGTCGTCATAACAAAATTCACTCCCAGTTTACTTATTTTATCGTTAAGAGTAATGGACTTATACTACTATCTTACACTACGATCTCTCTATCAACTACTTTTAAATTACGATTTATGTATTATACTCGCCCTTGCATTATAGAGATAAATAAAATATCAGATCGGAAAAAGATCCATCCAAACAACAGGCGGAATCGTGCCGCTGCAAGACACCCTCACAAAATCGAAAGTTCTCATACCATACGTCCCAATTATCGGCAGTGCCTCCCTGGGGTGGTTGACCTATATTACCCACACTACCTCGCCCAAAACGTTCCAAAGCAAAACAAATAAATTTATACCATATCCCCCAAAAATACAGTCGCGAATAAATTAACACCTTCCTTCTGTTTAGCATTCAGAAGCTTTCTGCCGTTCGTACCTATCAATTTGCTTAATAAATGACACTTCACACTTTCTTGCCTTTATTTTATTGGAATATTGTAATGTTACCCTTTAAAACGTTGCTTTGAAAAAAGTCGTCAAAACGAAGGTCTTATTAAATTACATTTTTGCTTAATTTTTTGGTACGGGTTTTGAAACTTTGACAGAATTTTTCGAAGTTCTGATTTTTTTTGATTTATGAACTGCAAGCTGAAAATTAAGTAATCCAACTCTTGTTATAAATGTTTTGGTGAGTTATTTAAAACTTTCTGTCTAAAAAAATAACCTATAAAAAGATTAACACATATATAACATAATGTTTTCTGCATTTTTGATACCAGGATCTAGCAAAATTATTAATATAAAATATTATTATTGGTATCAAAACTGATTTGTTAAGTACGATTATCAATTGGCACTTAGGTGAATTCGAGTAAGCCGGGTGGCTAGCCCTGGTGTCAGAGTTTCAAAGCCGCCCGAAGGCCTCTGACCTGGCTAAACGGTTAACGGTAATAACGGTTGTTATTAATTGTCGCTTTAAGATATTTTTTGTCACAATGATACTACGAGTATCGTCGGGAAAATGTTTGATTTGTTTTTATCGCCCAAAAAGACTACAGCGGGTTAATTCTGTCAACCGATCTCGTCACCGAAGTGATACGCTCCCGAACCCCTCTCGCTTTTCTGACAGTTTTGATAGCTCAAAGCTGTCAAAAAAACGAGAGGAGCTCAAGAACGCGTCACCTCAGCGACGAGATCGGTTAACAGAATTGCCCAGCAGGTCTATCCAGAAATCTACGACACAAGATTGTAGTAAATTCATCGTATAAAGTTTATTTTTTCTTCTAAAAGTGGCCTTCAGATCGCCCAATTTTCGACCTTTGAAAAAATACAAAATCCGGAAAAAAATATTTTTCTACTGAAAGACAGGTAAGAAAATAGATTAAAGGCCGTCTTCATTTTATAGGAGAAGCGAATCTTAACGATGACTTTTCGGCCTAAAATTTATACCTATGAATATTTATGAGTCCCTTCTTTTTCCTCTCTCACGGACAATTCTTGACTTAATCAAGGTTTTGTTCGTAACTCAGCGTTTAATTACCAAATTGTTTGGGCGTTTTGCTTCTGCTGTTTATACGGGCTAACGTTTTTAACTCAATCCCGAAAACCTTACTTAAATAGATGCTGTACGGAATCCTTCTTTTTTGTGTAATTTTAATATTAAAATAGCATTACTATGATTCTTACTACAGTTAATCTATAATTCGAAATTACGGTATCATAAAAAAAGTTAAATTTTCCATGCTGTGTTACGATTAAACCAATCTGTGTTATATTCACCTAATACCTTTGTCATCTTTCGATCTAGAGTAAACCAGTACCGTTAATAGTTAAACTGTCACGATTTTCGTCAGGGTTTTTAAGCCACCTGTATGCCACCAGTGCTGCATAATTATAGCTCTCCTCTCCTTTGTGCCATTCTTCCTTGCCTCGACTAATCTTATCCATGCATGGCCCGCAAGGGTCGACAACTCATAGGGTGAAATATTTAAAACCAAAAAACAGCAGGATTTTAACATCAATCCAAGATACAAGCCCTCAATTCCGCTGATATGCATTTTTTCAGAAGAAAGAACCTACCACATTGGAGCAAAAAGATTTCCATCCTTGCTAGGGAATTTGCGAAAATGTAAATTTATTCTGGGGCACAATGAGGCCTCCGCAGTGCAAAAACTGAGGTTAATAGCAGGGCGACATGCCTCCATAGGATTACGGAATTCGTAACTCCCGCCCGGCTAATTCTGAGGAATTTGTCCTTTTGTATGTGCATATTTGCCGAAATGTGCTGGGGACTTATGCGCGCCCTTTATTTCAATTTGCATGAATTATTTTGTTTTTCTCGTGTTTTTTATGTGGAAGGAAATTGTCTTGAAGCGTCTTTTAGCTTGCGGAGAACTGTTATCTTTTGTTTGATCAAAGATAAACCAGAGTTACGAGAATACGACTTGTATCTAGGGTATTGTGAATAGGATGGACTGATATTATATTTCTTCTATTCTATGTAATTGCAGAAATAGGGCAAATATAGCTTACGAAAGCATTATTTTGGTCAAAAAGAAATTTAAAAGATTTCTACTAGTTCTCTTTATAAGTAGTTTTTCGGTTTTATTCAATTAAGAACTGTAAAAAATTTTGTGCTCTGATACATTAACACTTATTTATTATTTTTGTCATAGGTTATAGCAACATTACAGTTTAAGCCAAGTTGATGGTGCCCTTATCAAACATGAGTTTGTATAGTAGAAAAAAGTTATTATAAGTCTAGATTTCGTGTAGCACCACATATTTTTGTTAGTATTTCCTTTTTTTATTGTGTTTCTGCTGATATAAAAGTATGGATGATGAAACACAAAAAAAACTTATCTAGTTCGTTTACGTATGTATAATCCGAGTCAAAACTGTAAACCGTGAAACACATCGGTTCTAACACAAGGAAAGTTCAAAGTGACGAAAGCCTTTTAACTTTAAACAAAACTGCGTGTCCAACATCGATATCATTAAAGTAACTACATAATTTACCTAATTCAAGAGACCGGAATCGTTTGGTAAATGCGGCAAAGGACATGTGAGACCCGCGGGCTCGCCGGCGGTCACGGCAGGCCCAGGGGACGCAGGGTTAATCATAACGGTAATGGTGTACTATACTGGATGGGATGCTTAGTTTTGTTTGTGAGTGTATTTCCTGAGGCTTTAAATTCTTTCTTATCTATATTATATAGGGTAACAAAAAGGCCTGCTTTGAGACGCATGTGTCCGCGCCGGGCAACAGCAAATGTGCAATAAGTACTTAGCACATTTTTAGGGTTCCGTACCCAAAGGGTAAAAACGGGACCCTATTACTAAGACTCCGCTGTCCGTCTGTCCGTCTGTCTGTCTCCAGGCTGTATCTCATGAACCGTTATAGCTAGAAAGCTGAAATTTAAAAACAGAATAAAATTAATAATTAAGGGGGGGTCCCATACAACAAACTTAATTTTTAGCCGTTTTTCGTTCTATATTAACAATGGTAACAGGTAGATGCTTGAAATTTTCACAGAATATTTAGTTGTATAATCACTAGAGTTGCCGCGAATACTCGCTATTATTCGGTATTCGGCATTACTCGTCATTTTTTTTATATTCGTCGAATACCGAATAATAGCTAGTATTATTAATACACAATATTAATTATTATCTGTAATATGTGCCTGGTGCCTATCATATTCATGAAATTAAATTAGTAAGGCTTTTTAATTAATATTTAAAATCCAACAGAGGCAGATTGTGATGCAAAAAAACATTTTTTTCTGCACGTTCTGGAGCAAGTCGGTTTCGTTTTTCCTCGTAAATTAAACCTGCCTCGGAAAATAGTCTTTCTGAATAAATTTTCAAAATTCATGCTCCTTGATTCTGAAATGTACTGTTCTCTTCCTCTTCAAAATGTAGCCAAACATGAGATTTTTTTCCTAGGTTTGGCATGATTGTTCTTCTTTTTAAGTAACACTTTAACTAATTAAGTATTCATCAAGTATTTAATTCAATAGCAATTTTCAAATAAGTATAGAAATAAAAAATAAAAAAACGTCAACCGATGTCGAAAATCAATTAACAAATGCGTGCCGCCTCCTATCCTAAACAAAAGCGTATTGATTGAGCGGGAAATCCCCTACAAAAATAATCGCTGGGTTATACAAAACGGGGTATTCCCCGTAAACTAAAGAGAAAGACTTGTACAAGAAAAGGGCTGCCAGCATTTAAAAATGGAAAATTAAATTTACTACATATATGTAGGTATGTATAACATGAAACAGATTTCTTTAACTTTATTGTTTTCTTTCATCACAACCTTAGAAGAAATTAGAAATATTTTAATGTGTTTAATGTTTTTTTTATGTCGCATAGTAATGTCGAGTTATTCGACTATTCGCCAAAGTGAATGGTATTCGACTATTCACTATAAACACTATTCGCGGCAACTCTAATAATCACTTCAATACTAAATAATAAAATTAAAATAAAATAAATATTTAAGGGGGGCTCTCATACAGTACGGAACCCTCCGTGCGCGAGTCCGACTCGTACTTGGCCGATTTTTTAACTTTGTATTGTAGTAAATGTGGCAAAGGACATGTCTGATCAGCGGGACGCAGATTTAATCATGATAATGGTGTATTATATATATACTATACTAGATGGGATGCTTAGTTTTGTCTGTGAGGATATTTCCTAGAGTATTGATTATATCCTTTTGTTTCCATATGTATAAGATAACATATTTAAATAGCTGCTTTGTGATGCGTTTATTTTTGAATGTGCGCCCAACAGCAGCTTACATTTTTTTTTTTTATTTGAGAACTATACATTTGTTCATTATTAACATGGGTATGTATCTACTGGTACTCTTAATTGTACATATAGATGTACAGTTCAGTTTTTCTACACTAACAAAACATAGTTAAATTATGAAAAATATCTCTTATGCAATATTATATCGTAACAAAGCTTTATCTTTGTTTATTAGCAATGTTATAACTAAGTAGACAAATTAGCTGAAAACTAATAACAGAGGAATTCGGCACAAACTAAACCAATTTACTACAAATTGTATTCACTAAAACAGCTTTATTTAGGCCTTTGGTAATTTCTGTTTCCGTACCCTATTATATTAGAGTAAAATTTGGTGTAATAGATATTTTGAATTCGAAATGTTTATGTCAAAGAGTAATTTACAGTTTCACTCAATTTACTACAATAACATTATTGTGGAATATTGAATATCATTGTATTAACTTACTAACTTTCTAATTAGCTACATATCAGCTAAAAAAAACCTAAATTACTTGTGTCAGAATACATTAGACTGTTTTTCAAGACTTAATAGGTACAAATACATACATCATACTTTTTATCGATTGAAAAAATCACTACCTAAAGAGCTCAACTTTGAAACCTTTGTTATAAAAAAAATACTTTTAAATTCGCACTCGTATCATAGGCTATCAGGTTTGCCCTAACATACATTTTCATTCTTACTGCTACTCTTACTCGTTCTTGTGACCACTTATGAATAAGTCATAGCGGCTTATCAGTTCAAAAATAGTTAAAAACCTCTGTTAGTTAATTTGTTCACTTATTCGTATGTTTGCTGTGTTTATTGCCAAAATCAATACAATGCAACATGAATTCTCCACAATGAAGAATGTGAGAAACAGAAGGACGACGGCAGTAGAAAAACAAAAAAAGCTATCTTTTCGCCAAGAACGATCTCGTTCAGATAACCTATTAGGAACAAGAAACTAAAATTCTTTTTACGTTTAAAACAAAGCATATATATGTAATTGCTAAATAAAAAACTATTACGCAGTTTATTTTCTCTACGAGAGTACCGTGTAATTTAAGAGCGGCAATTCCATCATTAGACCTTGAAAACCAGACCCAACTAAAACTGTTACAAGACCTTTAGTTTAGGTAGGTAATTCAGGTCTCTTCTTAAAATAAAACCTAAAATAATCAACCACCCGTCCACTTTAAAACCTTTTTTACCGATATAAATTTCGCTCTTATTACAATACATACATAATATATAGAATTATAGAGAGTATACAGAGTAAGTTCGTATAGGCCTGGTGGCTAGGCCTGCTGTCAGAGTTTTTAAGCCTGAAGACCGCTGACATGGCTAAACGGTTAAAACAACCGGGGCCTACAAATTAACGTGTCATCCGAGCCACGGTAGCACTCAGTTGTAAATACCACCCGCGGTCACCCATACGAAGAATGAGCGTGCTGAACGTTGCTTAACTTCGATGATCGCCAACGAACACCTAGTCAAACTACGCTATGAGCGCTACGAAATGAGGGTATACCTTAAAGACGTTGTGCGTTATGGACATTTTTTCTTCCTAGTCAGACGATAGAGGCGTTGTGCGCTATGAATATTTTTCCTTCCTAGTCAGAGGGTATACCATAGAGACGTTGTGCGCTATAAACATTTTTCATTGTGCGTTTTGGACATTTTTCTTCCTAGTCATTATGTGCCTAGGACGTAATGTTTTCTGAACATTCGATCTTTGGACAATTTGCGCCCCGGTTATCATTTAAACACTTTCGTCATTTTGCGCGTTTGTCATTTTGCGACTAAACCTCGAAAACGACGTTGGATATAAAATATATCGGTTTCCCAGGACACCGAGTGTGCGAATGACAGCATAATAATAAGCTGTCCGGGAGACCGGCTATTTCCTAATTTGTAAATATACGAAGCCGACGGCGATGGCAAAAGGGAATATGGTTAGGGATATTTCATCTAATTTTATTCTTTCAACATAAACAATAGAGATCGGCGGTAAAATACTTATTTTTATGTCAACATAAAAATAATGGCTCCTATGATTTTGTTTATTTCTTCACTGTCCCCGAGCGTGCTTGACCAAGAGCTCATTTGACGAATCAAGTATTAAATTATCAAGCATAGATTTTGACCGGTCGGCTAGTTTGCCAAATAAAGATTTGACGACTGTCTGTGTATTGTGTAATCGTGGAGCAACTACATACTAGAACTCTACACTAGGCAATTTTCTTTTTGAAAAGTTTGTGTATCACTTTTAGGGTTCCGTACCCAAAGGATAAAAATGGGACCCTATTAGGTATTACGACTCCGCTGTCCGTCTGTCTATCTATCACCAGGCTGTATCTTATGAACCGTCATATTCAAAGTCAAGTAATAATTGGTCTAGACCAATGAAATTTTCACAGATAACGTATTTCTGTTGCCGCCATAACAACAAATACTAAAAACAGAAAAAATAATCGGCTAAGTACGAGTCGGACTCGCGCACGGAGAGTTCCGTAAATATTTATTTTATTTTAATTTTATTATTTATTATTGAAGTGAATAAAAAACTAAATATTCTGTGAAAATTTCAAGCATGTACCTGTTACCATTATTGATATAGATCGAAAAACGTCTAAAAAATCAGGTTTGTTGTATGGGAGCCCCCCTTAAATATTTATTTTATTTTGTTTTTAGTATTTGTTGTTATAGCGGCAACAGAAATACATCATCTGTGAAAATTTCAGCTGCCTAGCTATCATGGTTCATGAGATACAGCCCGGTGACAGACGGACAGACAGACGGACATCGAAGTCTTAGTAATAGGGTCCCGTTTTTCCCTTTGGGTACGGAACCCTAAAAATTAGCTTTAAAAAATATTTGTGGTTTCATTTGGTCTTATTATTAATTTTATTTTTAACGTTAGACACAATGATGTGAAATTCAAAACAATTTTGAATAAATGTTTACGTCTCTATAATGCATCAACTTGTCATTTTTTTCATTCCTATAAGAGTTCCTAGTGATGCTGTAATGTAATGCTTTCAATTGTTATTCCCTTATTACTTAGTAAAATATCAGCTCCATTTTCACTCCGAATAGAAACTAAAGTAATGAACGCTTTCAGACTCTCATAAATTTATTTGAGCGTCGTCAAATTATATTGAATCAATCTCCCATTATCTGAAAAGCACTTTCGAGTAACTGTCATACTTATCTTCATAAGCGAGCTCTAAACTTACACAAGCACACGTCTTTTAAACAAGAAAAAGCTTTTACATAACAAAGAAGGATTTTATGCTCATTATCTAAAATATTCACAACGTAAAATGCTGCTGAAGTCCGTAGAATACGAATACTTTGCGTTTCCATTTGGTGTTTCTTTTGTTTCTTGCCATCCGCTTTGTCTAAGCCGTTGCAGTTGCGGTGCATGCAAACATTTACCTAGCCCTGCTTTGACGGCGCTTGCATAATTTTACGCCCGCAGAAATGTACTAGAGTCAACTTTGCAATCACAACTGATTTACTTTACGTGGCAAAAACTTTATCGTATAAATTAATAAACTGTTCTATTTTGTTGCAGGTACGATCGAGCTTCGAGACAGTCGCTTAAATGAATCGTGTAAGCCAGACTTTCCCAAACTATGGGGATCCACCAGGCAGTGGGTCGCTAGCGAATATTGAACGGGCCACCACATTAAAACTAATTACCGGAATAAAATAGACTTATCAAACTCACTGCGATTGAAAGTGGTTGAAATTGTAATGGCAAAACATAGGAAACTATTTCATCCTCAGTTTTTTCTTTTTTCCGTAGACACAATGCAGGCACTTGGAATCGTCTAGTAACAATGTTTCAAAATTCTACGTAATTTATTTTTAATTACGCAGAATTTTTTTCAAAATAATAATACATCAAAAATGTTATTTTAATAGGGAGGATAATTAAAATAACTTTTTTGATGTAATTAACTGAAAAATCTTTTATTTATATCTTATATTATTACTAAATACTACGGGACTAATCGCGCACTAAAATTACGAGATAGATAAATGCCTCATCATCCCAACGTTTCGACCGAGTTGCATCGACCGTGGTCATGGGTAGACTGGAATGTGAAACAGCTGGTACTGCCAATTCAACTTGAAAACTTTAAAAACAACAATTATATCGAATAATTAAATTACCTAGAAGTGGGTCCGGATTTGTAAACTTGATGGGTCGTAGCCTAAACAACTTTGGGAACCACTGGTGTAAGCAATTCTCCCTTTTGTGTTGAAGGTAATAAAAGAGTCATAACATACCATAACTCATCGGGCGTTCTCTAAATTCCCGATAGTGAGCAATACCACAAATATCTTTAGTCTATTTCTCGGTAAGAAATGGAAGAAACTAAAATAAATGGGGCATACTCGGAGGCTCTTGGTGAGATGAAATTCCAGCGGACCCCTCATCCCGGGCGCGGCTATTGAATATGATCGAATATCGTGGCTGCAGTGGGCGGGAGAGTGTACCTAGCTTATAGAATTTATGATAGAGAAGGTCGCTACCCCTGATCATATTTTTTTCGTAAAAAAATCAGGACACGCCAAAACCGCCGTAGCTCTTTCAAATCTGATAATTTGAAATAGTGTAAATTAAAGTTTTAGTAACCGCCAGTATGTTGATATTTCACTATGGAAACTAACGTGGTTTTCGTACATTTTAATTAAGTAAAACACAGGTGTTACTCACGTTTGATTTTTAGTAGGATACTACTATAGTTTCGATCGCAACTATAGTAGTATCCTACTAAAAATCAAACGTGAGTAACACCTGTGTTTTACTTAATTAAAATGTTGATATTGCTCAATTTCTAAGTTTTCATTTGCCCGCTAACGGTTTTTGACCAAACTATGATTAAATGTTCGATATCAAAGTGACTTCCGCTCTACACTAGTTAATTTAAACATCGAAACCTGATACATTATTCTACTAATATTACAAACGTGAAAGTTTGTATGTATGGATGTATGTTCCTCTTTCACGCAAAAACTACTTAACGGATTGAGATGAAACTTTGCAGTAGTAATGCTAATACATCAAAATAATGTATATTACATAGGCTATAATTTATACAGATATTGCATGAAACGAAATTCGCCGGGTCAGCTAGTTAAGTATATTTTAACACATTTATAATGCATTTTAAAACATTTTTAAATAAGTAGCGACCCACCCCGGCTTCGCACAGGTGTATTATACATACATATTATAACCTATATTGAATAAAAAAAAAAAAAAAAAAAAAACATATCTACCTTCCTCTTGAATCACTCTATTTAAGAAAAAACGCATCAAAATCCGTTTCGTACTCGTAGTTTTAATGATATAAACATACATAGGGACAGACAGCGGGAAGCGACTTTGTTTTATACTATGTAGTGATAATTATAAAATAGCTAATACATTCTTTTGCTACTAACATTCCCCACGAATTAATCCTCATCACACTACAGCTCGATTAACACCAAGAAACTAAACCCTGAACAACATTTTATCAACCAACTCTTATTTTTTTTTCTGAAACCCATTTTTGCCAAGGAACTGTTAGAAAAATCCATAGGTCTTTTCCTTTACTGTAATTCAAACTTTTCTACACTACAACTCGTTAATCACCAAGCAACCAAACCCTGATAAATATTTTTCCATCAACTCTGTTTTTTTAAAACTCATTTTTGCCAAAGAACTGTTACGAACATGACGGTTCACGTAGAGAGTACTTGTCAAAGGACACGCACTATAGAGGTGTCATCGCCACTATGACGGAGTGAGGCGACTGGCGTGCTCTATCGACGCGGTTTTTGTCTCAATGATTGATGGATGCTGTTGTCTTCCCGCCAGTATTGAACGTGATCCTTAGCTTTGTGACCTCGTGAACTGTGACTGATATTTGAGAGGTTTTTGTGGAAGTTTCCTTTTGTCATCATCTTCGTCTACTATCCTTACTTATACAGGGTTATTTCTAATCAATTAGCATCCTTTTAGGGGCTTATTCTGTACATCAAAACTAACAACTTTTGTTCTACGACTTTTATTGATTCTCAAAAAAAAAGTTGTTGTTCCATAGAAAAATATCGTTCACGCTCGACAAAATGTATGGAACAGCTATTTTTTTTTTTTTAGTTTTGGCAAAAGTCGCATAACAAAAGTTGTTAATTTTGATGTACAGAATAAGCCCCTAAAAAGACGCTAATTGATTAGAAATAACTCTGTATATTCAATCCGAAAGTGTGTTTGTTAGTTTGTTTCTTTTTTACGCAGCAATGGAGCAACGGATTGACTTGGTTTTTGGCATGAATATACCTAGTTTGAAAGATGAAAAGTGACAGAGGCTACTTTTTATCCTGAAAGATTTCGTAAAATTTATATTAGCTTTTTTTACCAACTTATCCATATTCACGTGTAAGAGAGAGAGAGAGAGAGAGAGAGAGAGAGAGAGAGAAGAGAAAGTAAGAAACATTGAAAGCAAATTGCTTCTACAGTACAATATCTATCAAGAGCTTATAAGGGTGAAACGCTTAGCAGAAAGGGTAGAGACACTCGTAACTTAAACTCTACAAATAACAGCAATGTCACCTTCTACCCGAAAAATAACATTTTGCTAGACAAAGGTCAGCTTTCGTTACATCAGATCATAGAGCTAATATTATTCTAGAAGCGGTATTCACATGCGTCTCTCGAACGTTATGACAGTCAGATAAATGGTAAAGTGTGAGATATATTTGATTAAAAGCTCCTCGTTGTGTAGCGCATCAATTGGTTGCTCAAAAATATGCAAACGTGACAAAAACCAGTCCGCTTTATTAGTGCATTACTATTTTTTTCATAATATATATTTCAGAATATACAGGGTTACTGGTAATCAATTAGCATCTTTTCTGAGCTTATTCTGTACTTCAAAACTAACAACTTTTGTTGTGCTACTTTTGTCAAAACTAAAATTAAACTCTATAAGAAAGTATGGAACAGCTGTTTTTTTTTGAGATTTAATAAAAGTCGTATCCTGTATTTTCACAATATAATATTCGGAGACTGAAGGCATCTCCGTTATCGGTATTCTTCTTTGCTATCAGTATAATGGGCGTAAAAGGTTATTAAAACAAATTGTAATTCCACCATGCACGTAATTACTTACCTATATAATTGCGATAGTCATTTCAATGGATCCACATCTGATACAGAATGCCCAAGAGAATGTAACCACTACGTTTTACAGAATGCTTATAGTTTCTATGACGTTGTCGCGAATCGACCGCAACCATCAAGCTCAGCAAAAATATTTTTTATAAGGTTTAGGATCACTTACTAAACATAAAATTATAAAATGCTGACAGATCTAGGTGGAGCTTCAAGCGCCATCTTGAAATAACTTTTTTGACCGATATCTCGGAAACTAAGTACTTTAGGCCAAAAGTTATGCAAAACTATCATTGTAGAAAATAAAATTTCGCATCTTTCGTATCCAATAAACTTTTTGTAAAACTTACTGTTTACGATTTATGGCCAATTTAATGAACCAAATCAAATCACAAGTCTAGGATATTCCGTCGATCGCCATGCTTGAGATTCTTATGACGTCAAGAGCAAAGTTAACTAAGTAATAGCTTTTATAGACGTGTGAAAAGGTAACAGATATATACTTCACCATAACTCTGTCTCGTTCTGACACCTTGATAGAATTATTTTGTGGTCTGTATGCTTGCCCAGCAGGGCTATATGTACCTATAGTTATCTGTGATCAGATCAGATCTTTCATTTTACAGCTTCTGATACGAGTAGCCCAAAATAATATTGAAATATCGATTCCCTCTCATCTTCACGTTATACTTATTCATAAAATAAAAGCTCCTGATCTCGCTACATTTTTATGTTTGTGAATGAGATTGCTCGAGGATTCTCACGTTCGCATCGCATATAAATCTTTGAATGATAAATCGAGCCGAGCGTGAGTTGAAAGCGTATCTTGCATTAAAATGTAAAGATAACTGTTAGTGTCTTCGTAGGAATTTTCTATTTTAAATGCCGATGACATATAATTAAAGATACTTTATCTACACTAATGTTGTAACATTCTACTTATGTTTCCAATACTTGACTTATAATGACTACTGTTATAGCGCAGACAACAAAACACTCAATTTAAGCAATTTCACATGATGTTATAATATCCACATCGATATCGTAAAATCTCATTATAACATCGCGCGCTTGCTCCTGATTGGCCCTGCGCGCGCAGCTGCGCTCTCATTGGTTAGATTTTAATGGCGCCAAGTTCACTGTGACAATACACGTACGCGTGAATTTAATGTTTCGCAATATGTTTTTTTTTTTTTTTATTAGTGAAGATAAAGTAGTGTATGCAACTGCATATAACACGGTTATTAAAACACTCGTTACTATTATGAAACTCGCTGCGCTCGTTTCATAAACACACACTCGTGTTTTAATACCCTTCATTATATGACAGTTGTATAAACTACTATTAGACGTCGCATTGTTTTTTCGTATTTGCAATCTTAAATCTCCGATGAAAGTGGATGTGATGAGAGTGATTTTTGAATTTTGGCATAATTGCAATTTATGGTTCTGTGTGTTTATGAATATTTGTATTTCTGACTATAGCGCCGTAGCTCACAAACAAATAAACCGATTTCAACATGGTTGTTTTCTCTGTTTGAAAGATGATACAACTATAGAAATATTTTAAAAAACCCTCAAGTTTTCAAAAGTAAAGTGTACGTGTTCTAAACTGGTTTATAAAGATAATTTAATATGATTGCATTACTTAGTTTAGAAAGCACCTACTCGTCTATACTACCTATTTGTAAGCAAAGGTGAGGCTTGCAAGTTTCTCATCTGGTACTTGTAACGTCATTCAAAATGTTTTAGTTCAAAACTCTACATAGTGTAGGAGTGAGTTTTATGTGCTGATTCCAATTTTACCCGAAAGTTTCTTTGTGTACTTATTTCCTTTCTAGTTCTCGAAGCAAACTTTGCAACTATGTACATTTATAATAGTGTGTCTACAATGTCTTACTACAAAGCTTCACCGATGTTACAAGAAAAAATCTATCAATCTTTATTTTCTCGCAAACATAAATCTACATCTATATGACAATCCCGGGCAAACAAATCGAAGAATTTTTCGCATAGACATTTAGCCGCCTAGATTTCTCATCTAAATTCGCGCCGCGCGACCCAGCTATCGAATTTTCGACAAATAAAAATCGGTTAACGTTCCTATACCTACAATAAAGTGAGGTTCTGGCAGACCCGCCCGGGAACCCAGGCTGTACGTGCCAAACGACCGATGCTTCACTGCATTCGACACAAACACAATATTTAGCCCAACCTCGACTGCAATAAAGCTCAAAATACCAACACTCCCCGAAACTACAAATCACATGAAAAAATCACAATATCTCTTCGAAGAATTCCAAAATTTACCTCTTTTTCAGTCGCTCATGTATGCTTTTTTAACCGCAAAAAAGACTAATGCTTCAACTGGTATCGAAACGAAAATAGAAAAAATCACAGTTTGAAAGAATACGTCCGAGCAGTCGTGTATTGAAATTCCGATTTATGTGCATATTCCTTGGTCTTGCTTCTCTTCTGTATACGTTACAGAATATTTGATTTTGATGAATATGAATGTTGTACCTGCGTAATCAAAGGTCCCCGGTGGCCTTAATAACGCACAGGTGTTCTCCGATATTAGGAACTTGCGATTTGTTTATTAACTCTTACTTCCTTGTAACTTTCCTCTTATTGATAGGGGATATGTTTTAGTTCGATTACTAGGAAAACAATAAATATGATATTTAGTTTAACTTTTCTGTACTTACAAAGTTTTGTTCTTTTTTGCTGCTCTACCTATATCACACACTAAACTTTAAAATATAAACATAGTTATGATATCTTTGGTAATATTATAAATCCGAAATTGCGTTTTGTGTTTGTTCGTTAATCTTTCGCGTAGCAACAATGAAAAAGATCGACTTTTTGCATGAGTTTATAGGTCGGAAAGTGCACTAGACTACCTATTATCCTGGAAAAATAAGTTTCCCATAGGATAGCACAAAAATTAAAATATTGCATGGCTGAGCCGCGGACAAAACTAGTTATTTATAAATATCTTTCTAAAGATTTTCAAACAGGCTGGGAACGAGTAGTGTATTAAAATACAATTAAATCAATGAACGAAAATCTTTAGGGTAGGTATTTTCCCACTGGGAAAAAAGTAGTTTCCCAACAGTGAACGTTGTACGATAAATTATGATAAAGAATTTAATCATTTCTAGCAGTTTTTTCAAAATACGAATAGGCACATAATCGAAATTAAATCAAAAAGTTATAATTTGCCGTACATAATCTAGTGATATTTCTATCGGTATAATATGTATATGAACTGTGTTGCTTTTCAAGCACTGCAATTATATTATATTAATTGCGAAACAAATTAATATGCATGTTTAGCAAACCTTAATAATTTATACTGTCCTAGTTATATCACACAGCTCGATGCTTGCCTCTTCGCGCATGCTCATTGCAAAATAATAATTGCAACTAGCGCTTATTCAGTCTTCAAATTACTAACGTAATGAGTCTCAAACAATATACATTTGATTAATCAATAAAAAATATACCTCCGCGACTACCACTTACCTTTTACGATATCAACCAGTAGGTAATAGAGTTTATTACAAAGCAATACACTTTTACAGGTGACCGTAAAGATAAAAGCAGTCATAGGCGATAAAACGAAACTGCTAAATCGAAATTAAAAGCAGACGGTGCATCCTCATAACAATTTCATGCGATATGAACACAGCCGGCCAGATAATCTCTGGCAAATCTGGCATAGCGCATAATTTGTTCTGAATCAGCGAACCATAAACAATGAACCCGGTTTTTGAACGACAAAATAAAACCACGAAATCGCAGCGCAACAGTCACTCGGCAATGCGCAAAAAAGTTTTCCTATTAGCGAGTTACAGTGCGATTCACGAGTGCATTATTCTTATATTATTGCCAAAGTTGCTAAATATTTTACTATAATGACATTTGAATTTTATGCCGTTTTTGTCAAGTTAACAGCTTTTTGGAGGTTCGTATTCGTACTCTAACAGCTACATAAAGTTTGTAATTGCTCCGCTCTAATAGGCGTACTTGACGTACTCGTACTCGTATCTCTAGGTTGTAAACGGTATGACGGTATCAATTACTTAAAAGTTTGAAATGCACTTAATGTTGGAATAAAAGCAATACAACCGATCTTTCATGTTTTGCACTCATCAAAACGAGCTACTTCTTTATTTTGTAATTCTTCTCAGAAATGAATAGCTTTATTTTTTAAATCTAGAAATATTTCGCTGTATTGCGTTTCTGACACATAAATGTTATATTTCCTCTTCGCGACACTTCCTTAATCAATGCCAAGTCCACTATCCTCGCACTTACAGGCCTAGCATAACGAGACAAGACTTGGCACGAGTTCCCCGTCTATACTACAAAACTTTTTCTATCACGAGAAAATTTATTACGACAAATTTCACCAGAAAATAACGTTGGCGATCCGAGCGGTTTTGTTCATGCAAATCTGTTATATTGTTTGTTTTGAATATTAACATCCGTCGGATTTGCGGTGTCGGTTAGTTTGCTCAGCCACGGGTCAACGCTCGAACCAGGCCAATCATAACGAGCCCCACTTTGTATGTATTACCATAGCTTTCAACAAACAAATAAACTAGAACAGCACTCGGCAATACAAAGCTAAAACTATAAAATGAAACAGAAATAATTGCGCTAACTTTGTTATCCAACAGTACAGCAATAGCGGGGTAGAACTGCGCTCGTAATACGATTAGATGGATTCTGCAGTATGCACCCAGCGACGACAAAAAGGTCTCAAGTTTCATTAAACTTTGCTAACTGGAGCTGCCAAGCCAACAACAATACCGCAGCGGTTTTTTTCCCGTATCCTATATTTATCCTTTATTTATCGTATCCTTTATTCCGTATTGTATATTTCTTGAATCAATTATACGATAGTAGGAATGTTCTATTGTTATGACTGCCTCGGTGGCTCAGTGGTTCGGGGAGCTGTTAGGAGGGAACCTGACTTCTGGATCACAGTCTAATACTATCTAGTCTAATATATCGAATATTAGTTTACTCAGACATTAAAATATGTTTTTACTTTACAAGTGAGAACCTACCTTATAACACCTTGTTCACACTTTGTTCTTGCAGTAGTTTCCTGCGCACGAATAGGTCCGCTCCAAGGCCGGCGCGGCGTGTCGTATAAACTTCACACTCTAAACAAGTTCCAGTCCTGCCAAGTAGAGTTCAATAAAAGCAGCACGCCCTTTACTTGCAGTGTACCACCGGTGTGCTATTATTTCACCGTCATAAGCAATTTCATAGTATAAAAGCCACTGACCCACATCACATGCACGTGTGTGTTCACGCCAATAAGGTGTGTTAGCGCAAATGTGAACTATTTCCTTGCGTCATAAATTACAATTTGGTCCTTGAGATGTTTGTGAGCGAGAATATGCAAAATTTATCACGGGGTTGGGTCGTGTGACAACTCTGCGTAGCGAGTAGGTACGGAGGGAGGCATTATGTGACACACACATTCTGCGTAGATAACTGATGCCGCCCGTCTTGTTATGCCACTGTTTAAGTTCCCTATTAGATTTTACATCCCTATCATAGTTGTTATGTAACTCCTTGGAGAGAACCCTCCTACCTTCATTAAGGTTAGCGTTCTGGTGATGCCCTTTTATTCATTATTCCCGAGCACTTGGTATTATGTTAGAAAAATGTCGGCCATTAAAGTCGGCTGTTAGTTTGGGCATAAATAGAGGGTCCCCTATTATTTGTCCGGCCTCTTTCGCTGTTATTTTCATTGTTCTAATTGGGCTGCCTAACATCCATTGTTTAGTTTTAGCAGAGGGACCATATGACGGGATATTATTAGGATGAAAGGTAGACGTTACGTAAGGTCCTCTTTGATATTGGCTGAGAACATTGTTCAATTTTATTATTCAGCATTAGTTATATTATTTAGCTTTTCTTTGTTTTGAATCTATTAGTGCAACAATTCAAACCATAAGGTCTTATTGTACAATAATTTGTCTCAAAATTGGAAGTATTAAGAGCCCTCTACTTAATCGCTATAGCTCCAGTTTTTTAATAGTTCTAATGATATAATAAGCTTCAAGCTTTTTAAGCGATTGATCCTTGAAAGTTTCAATTGTCATGTTTGTCGAATAAATATGTTTGATGGACCTTGATTTACATAATACTTGTACTTTCGTCAGCTATTAGAGCTAAAATAGTCCACTTAGCATTTATCTACACTGTCAAGTAAATTACTGCTCAGATTTTCTTTTATTGAAACATTCAAATATTTTCTGCAAAAATGTAATCCTATTCAGGATTATATTAGTACATGCGACGATCTGAATAAATCCCACGACATGCGACATTTTATTATAAGATCAAAACAAGATGTAAGACTTTCTATAATAAAATTGGCTTCAAATAAAATTGGAGTTATGTGCTACTACTACCTAAGGAAGTACTTCTATTTTGGGGAAATAAAAATTAAGCAATTGTCTACGTACCTATTATAACTTATTAAACTTACTGTAGCATAACAATTTCATATCTATACCTAGAATCAGAAGTTTTTTTTCTAACAGATCACGCTAACAGTAAATAATGCAGGCTAAGTTATGTTTGATTCGGCAAAATTTAAATGACATGTAAATAAAATTACTAACATTGGTCTATGAATGCGGAGCAAAGCAAAAATAAGAAGAGATAGAGCGTTTTAGTCCGTGAGTCCACTACATAAATGCCATACTTATTTGAAATAAGCCATATTGCCACAGTAGAAACAAAACACAAACATGTGCCAAACGGAATTTTTATTTTCTTCTTGGCTAATCAAATATAGCGTTTCTGCTAAAGCAGAAACAGACCATTACACGGAATACGGGCTACAAGCTTCAACGGTCTACCCAAGTCCATCTTGATTCGGCAAAGATTCGACCTTTAGTATGCCTCGGGCGCGCCGCATATGCCTACAAATTATTATGCGCTCAAATTGTGTGACATAATGACTGCTCCCGATATAGTAAACATTTGCATATATGCAATTTACTCGTATTATCTCAGTTTCAAACTTATGAAACTCTAGAACGCGAAGAACTGTTCCAAAGCCCCTCTAAGTAAACAAGCGGAAATGACACTTAAGTTGAAGGAAACTGTTGGAACTAAGAGGTGGGGTGAGACTGGATGGTTTCACTCAGCATTTCTCAATTTTAAAGTGCTCCGAAACAAATATTTGATCTTCGGCGCTGTTGAAACTGCCAGTTAAGAATTTAGGGCTAAGTCGAAGTTTTCGTGAGCGGAGGTGGTTCTGGAGCTCTTTGTTTTGTGGCTGTTTTTATAACCGGATAAGATATTTTAATCTGGATAGAAGCTTGTTTCATTTTTATACCAAAAAAATATAAATTATAGCTAAGGACATTTATAGCTATCTTCATATAATCGAAGAGAAAAAAGTACGTTCTAGATAAATAATCGGTTTGCTTACGGCTCACATAATAATATACGAGTGATATAATGTTCAGTTTACAGATAACTTAACTCTAAGGTTATTAATTTTATGATTCACAGCTCTAGGATTCAAATACGGAGAAATATAGCATTTTGTTTTGTAGCCAGGAATATTAGTAAGTGTAGTCAATTTTCAAATTGTGAATAAAATAAGTGAATAACACAAGGATACATATCAGACAGAGCTTCATGGTTTCGTATGTAAAAGTGTATCTAACTGTATCAAGTCGCGATGGATCAGCGTGGTGGATATAAAATGTATATAAGTATTAACTACATAATACATACAACCCGGCAAATAAAAATAATAAAAATATTTGATTCTTAGCTTTAAAGTAGTTTTTATTATATAAATGTATGTAAAGTGAAAGTCATTTAAGTAAGTACATATATAAAAAAGTGTACCTATGAATCAAGTGTGAAGTGTGCATAAACCTTAACTGCACCAAAACGGTCAAAAAACCAGTAGATAATTTGTACCCTGCCATACAGGCTCCTATGAGACCTAGTGCGTGGTTCAAGAATTCTAATGGTACTTTAACGCTATCTTAACTACGATTTTTATAAGGCCCACTGTATATTAGTAGTTAATAGTACCATATGTTTAATTTAATGTTGGAACAAATAAAGAAATTTATTTATAAACTAATTGAGTTTAAAATAAAATATAATTAACGCCGTGACCAAATTCAACGCAAAAATAAACTTTAACGTAATAATTACTCCGTAAAATATCGGAAGATCAGCAAAAGCCTCTCATTCCCACGAACTAGATAAGTCGCAGGACTCCCAAATATTCAAGGACTTCCGACTTTAAAGTTAGCCGGGAACGCGGTTAAACATCCTTTAGATTTAATTCCATTAAACACCGACGATACCCAGCTACCTTGTTTCGAACTACTTCGCTTTCATTTAACTTTTCAGTATAAAAACGGGTAAGATATGCGACTTTGCAAGTCCATCGGCATTGTTCTGGAATTATTTTTAAAATCCAATTCTTCTGCTGCGTCGTTCCACTCCGTGGGACCGTTTCAGTATTTTTTTAAAGTTGCGAGTGACTTTGCTAATGTGGTTTGCTCTTGCTCGGTTTAAAACAACGGGGAAGTCCGTTCGATAGAAAACTTGACCATTATGTAAACTCGAATCAAAAGACAAAGAAAAGATAACGTTTATTGTTTAAAACCGTGTACATAAAGGTGTTATCACTGCATAGTATAAAACAAAGTCGCTTTCGCTGTCCCATGTATGCTTATATCTTTAAAACTACACAACGGATTTTTATGCGGTTTTTTTTTAAATAGATAGAGTGATTCAAGAGGAAGGTACTTATAATAAACTTGTACCTACTTATAATAAACAAACTTGCACAAACTTAACTTGTACTTGTAATAAACTTGAGGATGTACTTATAATAAACTTGTGCGAAGCCGGGGCGGGTCGCTAGTATTATAATAAATTACAGTCCTAACGAACATACAATATTTGTTAATTTGTAAGAAAATAATCACTAGATAGCATCAAGCTACTTAAAGGGAAAAAACCCGATAAATACTTACCTCTAATATGCACATTTGTATTAGCCGAGAGGACTTGGAAACGGAATTAAAATAGCAACCGGATACTTGGTTAGATTTGTTTTTCTCTTTGAGTTTGAAGCTGCATAACGGCACTACCTTTATTATGAAATATAGTTTTAATAACTATTTAAGGTGTAGTGTTTATGGTATGGACATTTTGCGTAGAAGAACGTACTACACCTCTTAATCCCCCCTTGCATTACATTTAACACCTAATATGATTCACCATCAGACCAATTACTTCCAGCTTAATCAATTTAAAAAGTCATTTCTGCTACGTTTAACTTGAAATAAGGATTTGCACGCTACCAGATACAGTTTCAGTTTCACGGAGAAGTTAAAGTAAGAATACGGTATTCATAATCTTGCACTTATCTACTTTCCTAGAGCTTTGTGTGACGAGCCGAGAGCCTCGCTGTCTGCAAGGAACATCGTTAGACCGCCATTGACTTAATAAATTTTGTAATTATGAACCTTATGAACACTCCCAGAGCTCTGCGTAAAGTGTAACCTACAAATTACATTGTAGAAGCTTGAGTCTTGATTTTCTCTTGAGCGTCGTATTCTTATAAAAGCATTTCGTAATTTTAGTGCGCTTTCAGTTTCGTAGTATTTAATAATAATTAATTAAAGACGCTAGCTAATTAAGGGAAACTATATTTAGAGTAAAATAATGATCTTACTTTGACTTGAAAAAAATAAATATGGCCGTTTGAAAGTGTGCGTATGCTTATTACGAGTAAAACAAAAGATAATGTTAACGAGCACAGACCCCGAAGTCTGTGGAAAAATTCAATATTAAAACTGTGCGTTTTACTTTTCAATATTTTTATAGTACTTACCTATTCGCGACGTAACTACATATTTAATTTATTAGCTATGTTGCGTTATAAATCATTTATTGTAAATCAATACATGTAATTAGTAATTTAGTGATAAATAAACATACTTACAAATATAAAAAAAAATCATTTATTAAAATAGAATTGTTATCATTACTCTTGTGTGATGATGAATGCTGCTGAAAAAAAGGGTATTTTTTTTAAATATTAAATTGTTTCATGTAACAAAATTACTTTAAAATTACAAATTAAAATTACTCTTTAAAAACAAGCATGTTTTTCGAAATCGAATGCCATAGAGAGCCGTTCACTGCACAGTACTGTGCACGTCTTTTGATAGTCCACTGCTGAACATAGGCCTACGCACAAAGGGTGATTAGGCCGTATCCACCACGCTGGCCCAGCGCGGGTTGGTGGATAAAACCTTTTATTTGATAGTAAAAAAATAACTTGTAACCACCTAATATATCTCCTGCCCAGCTTTTCAGAGAAATCCCTGTTCGATTTACCTACTAGTCACCATTTATTTGTAACTCATCGAAAGCCTTAGATTAATAAGTTAATCTGGAACCCAATCCACTCGGTTCTGAGAACAATTATTCATTAAATTGTAGATATAGCTATTTGAAAAGGTTTATTGAACCTTTGTCTCTCGAAGGTTTAAGTCACAGTAATTGATGTCATTCAGATTCGCTAGTCTAGAGTCTACTAATTGGGAATTGAATTCCAAAAATCTTCCATTATCTTCATCAGTTGAAAAAATATCCAATTTGATATTGCTTTACTCGACAGAGATAGAAAATAATATGTTCGGTCTTTTCAATATCCTCTGTTAAATTAAAGGAATTCTCAAAATTAAATATTCTGTGAAGCATTGTTATCTTTACAACCTTATGCCTTAACGAATATCGTTATCGATATAAAATAAATGCTAGTCATCTATTATATAAAAAATGTCTTCAATGCTGTCAAAAATTTCAAACGAGATAGGAAATTCGATGCCCTAAACCGCCTTAAGAGGGCTATAGCGAAATTGTCTATCTCAAATACGGGTTTTACGCACGGCGGCGACTCGACCGGAGTTTTATGGCCACGGCGCTGTGCAGCTGCAGTGACTGAACAATCTTGATACTTTTATTATTATTTAATTATTAGATACAGATATTGAACTGTGGCTTGGTGTTACTGTTTTTGTATCTTTGTTTCCTGTAACTGTTTATTTACACTTTGAGACATTTCTATCTAAATTACCATTTTTCCCGAATTATCACCGCAGCGACTTACTTCTTGATTAATTGAAATTTAATTATATTTGTTTGGTTCATTACAAATCACAGTATTTGGTTAATCCTAATCAGGAATTGTATTTTATCAATATTATTATTTATTGAGCCAGTAAGCAAAGAGGTAATTTGTTTCGTAGGTATTGAATCTTCAAGAGTCGGTAACTTCTAAGAAGGACACCTGAGGTCATAAATCTTGCCCTATTTTTATTGCGAATCGTCGAAACACCTGCGGTGCTCTTTTTGAATTGCATTGTTTTTAGGAATGTTGATACTAAACAATGTAAGGATCTTATATTTTTAGGAGCATTGATTAAAAATTAAATAATATTATGTAATTTAATGAATCACACATTTATTTTCCCTTACATTCAAATTATTTGATTTACATTCGATGAAATTCGAATCACTCACATCTCTTTATATCGTTATAAGACACGGATTATAACTATGCAACTATACTTCTACACTAAGGTACATGTTTTACTTTTACGTACATTGAAATCTTAATTTGTCTATATCGATACCTAAGTATATTATTATATACATCTCCATCGATATCGACGTCTTCCTTATCTACCAGTGATGAAAATGAAGCCATATCGGATTTGAGTTTTTTTCTGAAACATAACAACACTTACTAAATATAATATCTATAAAATAAGGCATAAAGATTCATATTATTATAAATCATTCAAATTCATAAATATATAAATATGTATATATTGATGATGTTAAACGTAGCTTTGCCTTGCTTTATGTGCTTTTTTTCAGTGATGCAGGAAATCTTCTATTTTCACACATTTGTACACAGGACCTTTTCGACCCATGCTAGAAATATAAAAAAAAAAAAAAAAATTGCCTACACCACAGGTCTTGTTCTTGGAAATACACCCGGATATTCGGCATGTCTTCTAAGAAATACACCTGAAGTCATAAATAGCAAGATTCTTTTGTTTTTGTTATTCGCTTGGAGCACGTGCCACTATTGTATTGAACTGTAATTCTTTCACTTTTATGAGACCAAGAATCTATTATGTTTTTAACAGATACAATCACAATGAAATCAAAATATTATTGTCATACAAAATATCAAAGTCGTAGTTACAAGCTAGGTTATGTCTCCGCACTTTTGGCTAAAATCAAAGTGTAATGAATAAGTGTATCATTTACAATTTCAGATTATATAAACATTGCCGCTAAGATATAAACAGTCGCAGTCAATATTACAACCAAAATTTAAAAAAAATAAAGTTATAGACTGTATCCAATAAAAATCCAAATTGTTCAATATCAATCAAGATTTACAAAAATATCTGCATGTCGTACTCACATGAAACATATAAATAAATACCTACTGTAAATACACAGTTATTAATTAATTAAAAATAATACGGCTTTCATCTAAGATCTAAATGTCATCCACCTATCCATCTATACATCAGCCAAAGGACGTCCACTGCTGGACATAAGCCTTTCCTATGGATCTCCAATAAGACCGGCTGGAAGCGGCTTGCATCCAGCACGATCAAAATGTAATGAATTTAAAATAGGTACGATATCAGATTATAACCTTCATCATAAAAATAGTTCACCACACAAAATTGTTCAATATTATATTAATCATTAAAGTTATACTCACAAGATCAATATTTGTTGAGCGCGCTATAACGTTAACGCGCTATTGTCTGGGATTCAAAAATCGGACATAGATCCGACCTCGACGAGCGCTCGCGCGGTACTGAATCCGTACGGTCAATACATCGCGTTTTGTAGTATTTTCGGCGTTTATAGATGGCTTTATTTTATGTTTTTTAATATATTTTTAAAAAAATATTACAATTTTCTAATTATTTATAAATTAAACTTTATTTTGGTATAAAATTTGCATCAAAATAATGCTGTGAAAAACAGATATTCGCAGCTGTATCGGGGCGTTTTTAGCAGTTTTGTGCTGCTGAATTAGATATTATTTTTTGTAAAAACACAAACATGTATCAAAATTTTGAAAATGCTAACGTTCAAGTAAGAATATAACACATATTAAAATATTTTTTTGATTTTATATGCTTTGCACTATACTTCAATAAATGGGCTCAAAAACCACCCTTTTTTCGAATGACTGGCTTTGAAATTTTGAAATTAATATGAAAAAAGAAAACAAAATCTAAAATTAGAAAATGCTACCGACAATAATAATATTTGTTTTCAATTTTTCAATAAGTTAAAGCAGTTGTTTGTTTTTAGTTTCTCAGAAAAAGAACGCCAAAATTGATCAAAATCGCGGTTTCGCTGTGATATGGGCCTTAACAAAATATAGACAATGGCTTTGCAATTATACATGTCTTCTAAAAATCAAAAAGATCGTCAATATTTCTTTAAAATTGTATCTAGAAAGCGATACAGAATGTTAATATCGATTTGCATGTAGTCTAAGTAAATCAAAAACATTTTCAATACATAATTTAATAAAACAAAAATGTGCAAGCGAGACAGCAAATAGGCATGATGACTAGAAAAAACACCATTATTATAATTATCAAAATAACACGACACATATTTTTTCTTTTGTCAATCAATCATCTAGCCACCCGGCTTATACGAACTTACTAAGAAATGATAAATATAAATCTTTATCATATTTGGAAGTGGGCTCGTGACGTCACTTCTCTGTCAAAAGTCTATACCTAGGTACTTTTTTGTAGTCTAGTCATCATGTTACGCGGAACTTTAACGGGCTATATCTTCATCATTTTTTGTGTAAATGAAAAAATACGTGCCTAACATTTTTTGATAATCTATCTGACGGACTAAGTAATTTTTTTTAGTCTAGGCTATTGGGAATTTGAGGTCTAAAACCACCTTAACAAATATCGATATCGGTATGCATGTCGTCTAATAAATCGATTTGCGCCACACGCTCGCACTCGCCACTCGCCAGTTACCGCAATTTAGTACGTGTGATAAAATGGCATGTTCTATGCAGAGTGCTTTGGTCCATTTAGCGGTCTGTGTGCGAAATGGTTGTGACTCCAATGCGGTACGTGCGAGCACGGTTGGTTCACCATAGGGGTGAAAGTTGCAACAGACGTAAGGTTGCTCCGACTCTGAATTTTATAACGTAAATCAGAGACAAGGCAAGAGTTTTTACGAGTAAACGTTTTGCGCATGGGCATGAAATACCTATTTCATTAAATTTTATTTTGAACTTAATTTAAAACAATATTTAAGCCACAGCGTTACACGTACGAGTACAATAAATATTGACATTAGATTTTCAATAGTTACCAGCCTCCGATTGGAGTTGCCTTCCTCAGATATTTGCCACTCTAAAGCCATTTCCTAAACTACCTGTTGGCAAATCTTGTACTGACTGACTGAACATCACAGAATTAGTAAAAAGACAACCTAGCGGACCAACTATAAGCAACAAAGCCATCAGTACCCTACAAACCCAGCTCACTTAGCGAAGAAATAAGAAAGGGCAATGAAAGAAAACAGACCTAAAAATCACAAACCCAAGATCCTGACACTACCAACGATTTATAGAGGGCAGGAACATCGGGTGCAGCTCGCACCAGCTAATTGACCCGGGCCACTGTTTGCGTTGGCGCGGCGCCTGCACTGTTTGCTCGCCGAACCTGATTGTCGTAGTCTACAAGCTGGATAAATGTTATACTAGCTTGAGTTACAGGTTACAGCCTTAAGGCAAGGTAAAGTTGGTGACAAGACGCGTAGGGCCAGTTTAACCGGCGGGTTTCTCATGCGCTTGCCGTTTACGGTGACTTTATTTATAAGATGAATACCAGTTCGACTGGTCCTTTGAATCGCGATATAGATTACGTCCAGATATAGGTTTATCTGTCTGTATATTGCTTCTTTAGTATACATTAAACAGAATATAGAAATGAGTATAAAACAGTTGAAAACTTCAAGCATAGGAAAGTTTGGTAGCAACAGTTAAAATTCTTACACTCCAAAAAAGAAAAATCGTAAAAACAATAAAAACCAGAGTACATTCCTCATACACACGAACATAACTTCGAAAATAGGAATTACGTAACGCTATACCTAATAATGATCTTGCCACATTGAGTTATTTCCCGTTCAAAACTATTCAAACTCGATATAGACTGCGTCCAGATATAAACATGTATATCTTCATTGATGTCTTAGTTAATAAAATAGCGCTTGATGAGTATTAAACAGTTAAAACTTGAAGCGTAGAAACATTTTGGTAGCGACAGCTAAAATTTATAGGCTCCAAAAAGCAAAACCGCAAAAACGTTAACACCAGAGTAGATACAACTCCATAAAAACACGAACATAACTTCGAAAATGAGAATTACGGAGCGCCATAATTATGATCTCGTCGCGTTGACTTATTTCCCATTCAAAACGCCTGTACACTCGGCGTCATTAAAATTAAGGCGTCTCAAGTCGAAGTGTCTCCGACGCCGGCGACGAAAATGTTACAATTTCGACAGGTGAAAGCGAAATTCCCTCAAACACATTAGAGCAAGCATTACTCCCCCGTGTGTTAGGTAATGTAGATAAAACATTAATATGTATGAATCTCGTTGCTTGTTTGTGGGGAGCTTAGATTTTGAGGCGGTCTCGAGCTGCGATGAATAAAGAACGATCGTCCCAGTTACATATTGTGAAGAAGCTTTAATGCCATCGTACTTGTATAATTTAGTCTTATATACTTCCCTGGCGATCGGATTAAGATTGCTAGAACATAATAAATGTAAGACGTTCCCAAATGTCTCCATTTACATTTTACCGGTCTTATTGGTTTTCATTCCACGGACGGTTTCCGTGCTTTTTTCTTAAACTTTCTTTAACATGTTCATTATTTTATTTACAAAATTATACAGGAGAGAGCTGTGATAATTAATAAATAGAAGAATAATAAAAAAAGGCACCTCAAATATTATACAGGACGGGATGATTTTAAACGAATGATAATTTTACCGAGATTTTAACCAACAGAGAGGTACACAACGCAGATCAACCATTTTACTTCAACTACATTACAAAATTGTGTATGCTAACTTCTTACAGAGAGACTTGTCATCAGTGACCTTCTCTAAGAAGTTATTTAGCGATTTATTATTTGGTGATGATATTTATAAAATCAGTATAATATTAAAACTAGTGTGTATTAGCTTCGGACTAGAATAGCCCTTATGCGATATTACTAAGGTATTTGTTGTTCTTGATTTTCTAACAACAGTTGCAAGTGCTACTTACATAATTTTAAGGAACAAATCAAAAAACTGCGAATATAAAACACAACCATGAAGATATATCATATCTTTAGTTACTAACTTACGAGTATTTACTTACATTATATTTTTTTTCTTGAAATATAAAAATAAAAATACAATCAGAGTTTAATATCTAAAAGCATAAAATTTCCCTAAATCTTCCCAGAATTGAAGGTATTTCAGCATAAAAGCAACGTTAGATGCTCTCGAAGCATTCTGCCGCGCCAGTTAAGCATCGCGTGACTGAATCGCGATGCTATCGTCTGATACCGCCCGCCCTCGTTATCGGCGGCCCTTGGGCGGGAAATAAAACATTCAGCCACTAGTGATTACCGAATGTTAAATTAGTGGACCGGGAAGTGATATGGCTCGAATGTCTTTATTTCTACCCGGGGAAATATTTTTACAGATAAGAAAGGGAAAGGCACCGTGTAACGCAATTTGATTACAAGTACGCATGGTAAAGCGTACGTACGTTTTTGGACGTTGATTTGCTTTAATCTGTCTAATGGTTGATTAAAAAAGTTAAAAAGTGCAACATGCCTTTGGAATAAATTGTTTGCTCTGTACTTTAGGGCGGATTCAAAGTCACCGTCCTTTACGACAGCGTTGCCACACACGCTGCCGTCCTCCTCGGGCCCGCTTGAGTGGATGGCCAAAACCCCAACTCTGTCCACCCGCGAGCCCAGGAGTCCCTTTTTAGTAGGCTCTTACTACAGGCAGGGGATACCGATGCCGTATTCTAGTGCCCCGGCATCAGGGCAAATTATCTAGATGCCTACAAGTCGCCGCTGTCAGCCGCGTCCGTCAGCCGCATCCGATAGTTTGTTTCCAGCTTAACGTCGGCGTTATATTCTTGGTTAAAAGTGTAAAAAGTCTTTGTCAATACTCAAATAATAAAATACTATGTCATGCAAACTCTATCAGTACTTCGTAAATTCAAGGGACTGTTTAAGCTTTCTTACGGTGTTGCACGGCGAACCAAATATTTTATAAATATAAAGCTTCCCCTGAAAGCCCTTCACCCCATACATATTAGCACAGTAATCAAATCCGTGTGTGTATATGCGAAACATGAACATCATTGATGTCATGAACCCTCGCAACGTTATAAAGAGGAGGTATGCAAAATATTTGATTTTAACATGGCTGTGCATTCTAAACAACATTTTACGTGTTACCGTGTTTTGTGGTAATTTAAATAGTGAAACAATTTTTCGACTCGCTTTGCATTTCCTTTTTACACTAAAAAGCAAGCAAGAAGCGTTGTAATAAAAACCATGTCGTTTGTTAGAAATAAGAAGTCTTTACACAATTTTTGTATACTATACTACCTGATGTCTAGACTTTATAATAAGTAGACGATTTGTCTAGAGTAGTTTCAAATATATCTATTAACAAAACAATGTTCTGTGCTCAGGTGTCCAAACCAAACAACACAGATCCCTGCACATGTATTGATAGAGCGCTTACACGTAACTGTCCACCTCATTGCATAGGCATGGCATACCAAAATGGCTACCGGACTCCGACATTGGAATACAGTGCCAAATGAGCCCAGATGTCCGTTTCACGTTTAATTCAATCCGTACAACTGAATCCCTAAACCCATGTACCTAATACCGTATTGTAAATAGGCTGGGACGAAAACATTTAGGGGACCGACTGGGACCCATCCTTTTGCCTTTTCTGCAAATTAAATGAAAACGCATACCCTAGAAAGCCACATACACGTTTAGGGACTTTAAAAAAGGTTTCCAGAATGCCACAATTCATTTGTCACCATCAACATTTCCATTATCTAAGGCACGAATGGTCATTATTGGCATTTAATCACAGAAAGTTAAAATTAATTTGATGTAATTCGTCAATTTTATACAAATAACGCATACACTCACAGCTCGCCGCTACCCTAGTGGCATACTTATAATATCGGGGATTCCGTGGAACGCACATAAAGGCAACTTATAACCAGAGCAGAAATTGAGAACCTCTTTTTCCAAAAACAAAGATGCTACCAATCTAGAAATTGAATGATTACAGAATAATAAACCTTTAATAGGAAACCGTTTGATTAACGCCTCAAACTCGGCTCAAGTATTGCAGGAATTTACACCAAAGCCGGTGAATAATGAATAAACACTAGTAACTTAAGTATAGACCAATTAAGTACATGTTAATAGCTTTAAGTTAGAGACTTAATGAGCGAAGTTGGTACAAATTAAACCCCAATTCAAGGCTTTTCGGAACAATTCCAGGTATTTAGCTGAACCTAAATATCTCACATGTTTGAGCACAGGTTAAGAAGGGATAGGTGAGTCATGTTTTCCGACGGATCAAGGGTATTACTTGAAAATTTGTAGTAGACAGCCTAAGTAAGACTTACAACGTAAATCGATGAAGTGTCGGCTCAAGTTAATCCACTGACTTAAGTTTTTTCTCCTTAAAATATTCTTAAGAGATGCCGAAAAAGGATCTCTTAGTCCTACTTGAAACGTAATTAATTCGACTATAAACTGGCTCACGGGATGTACTATCTAGTTCTAATTGGCAATTCTCATAGTATGAAATTAAATATCTAGAAGTTGGTAATATGAATGAACACTAAGTAGTCCTTGAAAATATATGTCCTAAACATTAAGTAGAGTATAGTTTTGGCTTAATTTTACCTGAATACAAACTCGTAATTATTTACAAGGTATCGCAAAGTGTAATAATGTTATCATTATACTACATATTAACTATTCACTACATATTAAAAAACAAAGTCGCTATTTCTGTGTGTCTGTCTGTCTGTCTGTGTATTCCCTTATATTTTCCACACTACACAACCGATTCGAATGCGGTTTTCAAAATATTTTAGAAATATATCTTCTAAAAGGTTTATAACTGTAATTCATTCGTAACCCGGCGAGCCGGGGTGGGCTGGTAGTTTTCTGTACTTTGATGTTTATTTGAAGAACAATATAAAATTAATCTATATAATTTCATTGACAATACGTATATTGCTAAACACAGCGAAACTAAGCTAAGCTGTTTTAAAATAAATACTAAAAATACCATCTAGGTGTGAATAATTAAGTGCATAATTAAATTGCAGTGCAATGTTACTTCAAAGAGATATTCGGAAATCCTCTAAAAGCATTTGGTTGTAAATTGTAACTATAACTGCTGATTTACCGAAGCCAATACGGCAATATATACGTAACCCAATCTCGTGTCAACTCGAGTTCTATTCAATGCATTTCCAAACTAAATCTAGAAAGCGTAAATGTTTCAATAGACAATATCGAACTGCAAACAACTTTACCTGTTTCCACGCTACTCGTATTTCGTAGTGTGACGATTTAGTTGTTGACTTTATACTGATAAAGTTATAGTGGCTAAAGAACTGAATCTCAGATAGAGTCAATTACTAGAAAAAATAAATAACAAAAAGAGATTCTTTTGAACGATGTTAAGTAAATTAGTTTTTTGAAACAAAGATTCAACTTCGTACAATTGAGACAAAATGATACTCACTTCAAATAAAGACAGAAAAAACTTCAGAGTAAAATTTTAGCTAACTATCTGCACCACAGAGCTAAATATGAATTGGAATTGGACACTACTTACTGCGAGAATAACACGGCAACTAGCCACTGATCTTTTTAACTCTTGCCATTTTAAATCAATACATCTCATTATTTTCTTGATCGACCACATTATCCCTCTACTATCTCTGTGATCTACACAAATTACACACAATCGAGGACAAACGCCTTGTGAAGGACAAACTCGTTGATGAAGGGTCATTTTAAACTCTGCCGGCGGCCACCCGTTTCGATTGTGCACTCAAAAAGGTTTATTTGATAGGTACGTCGGCTAATTTTGCAGTACTTAAACGAGAATCGTAATTTCCACATTTAATCACCCGAGGGCCATTGTTCTTTGAGAGCCCTTTGAAAATATTAGCTCACTGGAGATTTGCCTCCACGCTTCTCACTAAGAGCAAAGTGGACAAGGCGATGTCGCCTCCGGCCGTCTGCAAATAACTCAGCTGATTGCAAATTACATTAAAATGTACCTTTTTAACCCGACCTCTTTTGTGGAGGTAATGAAATTAATGAATGTGTAAAAGATCTTAATGATAATCCCGTTATAAAACACTCCACATTTTACTCATTTTTCACGGAAAAGAAAATGATACGATCGCGCCTAGAAATCTTTACGGCGGCTGACAACAAAGAGACACAAGATGTGCTGTTCGCGAGGACAAAGCCTACATACAATAGTGAAACACTGGCACGAGAAAAATGAAACACAATATTGCACACTTCACCTCAACAAATTCTCTTTATATCTCAGCGGAGGCAGCGTTCAGAAACACTGCAGATGTGCTAGTCATTTCGTACAAATGCTGCGCAATATCGTGTCTCCATTGACTGAATCCAACTTCGAGCACATAAAGGGCATCGACGACAAAAGCGAAAGAAACGAGCTCCGAGTCATAGAAATTAAATTTTGTATCTTGGAAGAAGTTCCCCGGTTCGACGGCGCCGCGCCGGCTTTGTCCCACCAGACAATGCCCCACGAATAAGCTATTCACTCATATTTCATTGGAATAACAATGACCGCTCTTTCGCTATATCCGATATTCGATGAGAATAACATCTAGCTTAATGGGCAGCTGTCAATGAAAATAAATAACGATACGACTAATCCACGTAACGTATTCCAGCTATCGCGGCTAATTCATTATGCATGCTCGGTGCCGCCGCAATTCCACCCTCGAATGTTTATTGTTTGCCCGAAAGTGACATAGGAAGCCTTTCTATGCGTTCCTATTAATAACCTCTTTACGACGTTTAGACAAAAAGCTCGTAAAGCAGAGTGCGGTACGAATTTCGTCATCCGTTCGTCAGCCGAGCTACGACAAAGGTTCGTCGGATTGCAAATTAAATTAGAACATCCAACCGAGCCTGTTTGTGTACGGTCCTTAAATGTGAAATTTCAAGGGGATGCTTAATTCATGAATCTTTGCGGAGTTTGACCATTCAATTTACATTTTGAAACTGATGCTCGGGTTGCGCATTTGCATTCGCAGCGCCGCCGCTGTGTTGCATTTTTATTTACTCTGTTTCGTTTTTTATGAGAATAGGAGAGAGGCGATTAAAGAAATGGGGTTATTTATGTTCGTGAACTCGATCCGTTGGTGTTTACCAGTAGAGCCCACTGCCCCTCGTAAATCGTTTAAAGGCTGGGCGTTCTCCATCCTCAAGATGAATGCCCTTGTCAGGCTGATATATTTACTGTCCGCCACACAGCCCAACTCTACTTGCGCTGTTTTACATTTATTTGCTGTTTTAAAAAGAGCGCGTGCTTCGAAACTGAATAGAGCTTTGAAGAATTTGTATCGATTTTATCTCCAGGTATTGGAATAAGAAACTATTCGCATAGTTACGGAAATTGAAACAAGTTCAGGACTCTCAATTTTTACATCCATAGTCAGATTATGCGTTGTATAGCGTTATTCTTAGTTATTATTTCTTATAGAATGTGTCATCGCCGTAAATATTCCACCGCAACAGCTGTCTGCCTCTCACTTGACATTTTTTCAACCCTCAACAACACAAAGCAACGCTGTCGTGTAAAACCGTAATAAAACCTAACTGTGCTGCAGTAAAAGTGGCTTTAAAATCTTGAACCACTTAATTCTAGCGTGGCGATTGCCTGCTATACTATGGACTCCGCCTATAAACCCGTGTAAGGGTAAATCGTTTGATTCCCGTCACGTGAACGTTTTATAAGATTATTGTGTAATGTATTGCCTGACATAACGCGGTTGATTCGTACAATGGCTTTGAAGTCCCGATTTCGGGACTAAAACCTTGAATTTCGCTGGATAAGCCACATTTGTTATTTCTTTAACCTTTTTAGGGAAACCCTTTTAAACATACATGTTTGGAACTTAACTTATCCATTTACGGTACCTTCGCGATTTTCACCGATCCGACAAATCAAATTCTTTCACTGTTGAAAGCTTTTCCTGAACATTCTAAGTCGGTTTTGGATTGTTGCTTTAGGAAAGTGTTTTTATGTACGACTTTTTGGGCCGTGATTGGTTTGGAAATTTGTGACCTTTCACTTTATATGCCCAATTAAAAGAAATAATTATGACGATATACTTGTTAGTTTTTACAAAAGGTGTTAGTTTGGTTTGCTTCCACCAATGGAAGATTTCCACAAGTGGAAATGGCCCAATCACCCTTCGTGGGTAGACCTATTTCCTACAGTGGACTATTAAAAAGGCTGATACAGTACGGTTGGTTTGCTTCAAGGGACTGCTCAAGATAGCTAAAATGTTACTTTGACAAAATTACTAACATTTTAACTAAAATTTTTATGATGTTATTACTTCGCTTGATTTAGGATTTGAAAAAGAAAATGACATTACTTTCTTTGTTATTTCAAAGAATATAGTGTTGTGTAATTTCAACAACTTGAGCACTTCTGATATATAGAGCTCACCGCAAGACGCGGTAGACCAAAAATGCTTCAAGTTGTAACAGAAATGTTTGAATGTAACAAAGGTACGAATACGTAGAGTAACCTACTAGGTACATTGCTCCAACGACCCTTGTCATCTTGTCACATAACAATATCTGTCTAACTTAATTTCAGCCCTACATCTTAACTTGTAATGAATATGACTTGTCTGAATTTTCTAAAGTATGTCGGTGAAAATGCGTGTGGTATTCCCGTTCTTCCTTTTATGTTTTTAGTGTTGATATGTAGATTGGTTATTATATCTTTATGTGTTTACATGTACGAGATAAAATATGCTCATGAGCAAATTAATCTTAACAAATGCAATTGGGACTTTAGCAGGCATACAGTCTGACTTTAAAATATTTTGCTAGTTATACTTGTGTTGTATTTTAACTAAAGCCACGCTAGTTTCCATATACAAAATGGGTGAATGTCACGATGTAGGTACTGCGCTGATAAGTTCTAAAAAGAAATACCCTCTTGTCGTCCGAATGCCTAAAACTTCGGACTTCTTTAGTGTTGGCTAGAGGTCATTTATATACGACTGTTTAGTTTCTTATTTTATGTGAGTTACATTTCATAACCTTGGGTGTGGATCACATACATACATCTAAAATCTCGTCATTTTGCTAGGTTTTATCACTTACATGATAAGTGTTTCAAATATAGATAGATAAATATTAGGTACTCTTTAGTTAAGAATCACCTTAGTCGTAACCTAATCACATAACTAATTCGTATTTGGTATTGCGCATTACTTCTTGTAATAATGAAGACTTCAAATCTATTAATCAAGCACTAATCATGCCAATTTTATTTGTTTACTAAAAGTAATCAGCTGTTTCATACAAAGAGTTCTTCGAGATTCAAAATGTAGGTATAGAACAGCTGATAATATTTTTCGCGATTTTGTTGTGATTTCAATAGCAAAAATGAGTCATAATGATGATTCGAGTAGGTACAAACATGTCCTACAATATGACCGTGGTCTAAAGAAACACTTTGTAGAACCAGCTTTTACAATCTGCTTTAAATCGACAAGCCGTTCAAGCGTGATTGCGATAGTAAAAATTAGTCATAATGATGAGTAGGTACCTCAGAAGAATGACAAGTAATAGAAACCTTGCTAAATTTTACTCAAATAAAAACTACGTCAGTTGTCTTTTTCATATCTCGTTATAAAGCATACGCGAGAGTGAGTGGAACAAAAAAACGCATTGTCTGTCGGCATACGTCAAAATCACAAGTTAGAATGTCGAAATGGTTAAAATTTGGTTCCACTTGGTCTTTTGTGATATAATTGGAAATCTGAACCCTCTTGTTCCAACAGAAGGTCCAAATCTCCGATCATTTTACCCTCCTACTTTTTACCTTTTTGAATTTTGACAGCCGAGATATCTCGATGCTAGTTTGTGAAACCCTTCGAAATTACGTAAGTTCGGGTGTATGTGCATCTTTTTCTAACACCTTTTAAATTTCATATTTAAAGTGGGACAAAGTGATTATATCTCTTGCTATTTTGATACGGTTTCTATTACTTTAGTCCTTATTCTATGGTAGGTACAAACATGTCCTACAATATGACCGTGGTCTAAAGAAACACTTTGTAGTACCAGCTTACACCAATCTGTTTTAAATTGACAAGTCGTTCAAACGTCGGACTGCTTGACCAGTCCTGTGAATATTCCAATATCCCAGTCCTCCGAGGGACACCGTGCCAGCTGAAGCAATTCCTTGATCACACGTAATACCAGTATATCGTATGAATAGGTATTTAATAGTATTCCCCATCTCTAAGACCACAGTTATGTATTTGTCAATACTTACAGGTTTATTCAGTAAGGGTGTAAGCTGAAAAGGTACGATTCAGACCGACCATCATTATGCACAACTTTTACTAAGGAGCCAAACTGGATATCGAAATAAAATCAGCCATCTTGCAAGTTAAATTAGATCCACTTCACGGTTACCGATTGAGCTGAAATTATGCATACATGTGTAAATCGCGTGACAATGCAATATTATGATGCCATGGTGCTGATCTGATGATGAAGCTGGAAGGTGGCCAAAGGAACGACACAACCTCAACTAGTTTGGATTCATTTGAATGCTCTTGGCGAGTAGTTTGTCTTTCAATGGTAACCAGGGTCTGATGATGGAGCTGGAAGGTGGGCTTCATAGGAACTCTGTAATGAAACGACGCAACCCTATCAAGTTTCGGCTCGTTTGCTTAGTGTTGGCAAGAACTTGTTCTTAAAAAATAATCGGCCAAGTACGAGTCAGACTCGCGCACGGAGGGTTCCGTACTGTATGGGAGCCCCCCTTAAATATTTATTTTATTTTAATTTTATTATTTATTATTGAAGGGAATATAAAACTAAACATTCTGTGAAAATTTCAAGAATCTACCTGGTACCATTATTAATATAGAGCGAAAAACGTCAAAAAAATCAGGTTTGTTGTATGGGAGCCCCTCTTAAACATTTATTTTGTTTTGTTTTTAGTATTTGTTGTTATAGCGGCAACCGAAATACATCATCTGTGAAAATTTCAGCTGCCTAGCTATCATGGTTCATGAGATACAGCCCGGTGACAGACGGACAGACAGACAGACAGACGGACATCGAAGTCTTAGTATTAGGGTCCCGTTTTTCCCTTTGGATACGGAACCCTAAAAAAGGTTTTTTTTTTAAATATAATACTTGTTGCTTAGTATAGACCTAATAAAACTTCTTGGCGGCTGTGATGTTAGCTACAAGTTGCGAAAAAACCAATCGAAAACTATAGCTCACTTAACAACTGCGCGAGAGGATTGGGTTTCACACAGCTTGTAGTTAACTTCACAGCCGCCAAGATTGTTGATTCAGCCTATACAGGGTAGGCATAAAAGGAGTGGTTCGGAGTAACTCAGTGATTCAGCCTATACAGGGTAGGCATAAAAGGAGTGGTTCGGAGTAACTCAGTGATTCAGCCTATACAGGGTAGGCATAAAAGGAGTGGTTCGGAGTAACTCAGTGATTCAGCCTATACAGGGTAGGCATAAAAGGAGTGGTTCGGAGTAACTCAGTTATTCAGCCTATACAGGGTAGGCATAAAAGGAGTGGTTCGGAGTAACTCAGTGATTCAGCCTATACAGGGTAGGCATAAAAGGAGTGGTTCGGAGTAACTCAGTGATTCAGCCTATACAGGGTAGGCATAAAAGGAGTGGTTCGGAGTAACTCAGTGATTCAGCCTATACAGGGTAGGCATAAAAGTAGTGGTTCGGAGTAACTCAGTGATTCAGCCTATACAGGGTAGGCATAAAAGGAGTGGTTCGGAGTAACTCAGTGATTCAGCCTGTACAGGGTAGGCATAAAAGGAGTGGTTCGGAGTAACTCAGTGATTCAGCCTATACAGGGTAGGCATAAAAGTAGTGGTTCGGAGTAACTCAGTGATTCAGCCTATACAGGGTAGGCATAAAAGGAGTGGTTCGGAGTAACTCAGTGATTCAGCCTGTACAGGGTAGGCATAAAAGGAGTGGTTCGGAGTAACTCAGTATTTTTTTCTTTATTAGACAAGCATTCGCAATCTGTTCGAAATTGACAAGACGTTGAAACGTCGGACTGCTGACCAGCCCGGTGAATATTGCTGGAATATTCCGGTCCCCCGGGGGACGCCAGTGCAGCTCTTTCCTTGATCGATTCTCAATTCTCGCCGGAATACCACTGTGGTACGTCGAAGTAATCAAAACGAAGAGGTTTGAAATTTACGGCACTGAGGTTTATGATTTTATTTATGATTTTGATGTTTCTAGTCTACCTATGCCTGAATAACCCCGTGTTGTAGTGCCTTATAGTTGTAACATAGCACTATAATATGAATAATGCTACTCTTCCTCCATGTGCGTTCTAATGTTGATACTTGAATAACCCGTATTATAGTGCCCTACTCCATGTGCATCTTAACTAGTAAAACGTAACGCTTAACGTTAATGTGACAATAACGCGTAAAAACGTTGGCCACAATTAAGTAATTTACGCATTAAAGCGCAAGTGGAGCTATTGCTCCATCTGCATACTATTGTATGAAAGGTTTAGTATTAATTAAGAAGTATTAATTAAGGTTTAGAGATTAGTTATTGATATATTTTTGGATAAATTTCATAAGTATCTTATTATACAGGGTTACTGGTAATTAATTAGCATCGTATTAAGGGCACATTATGTACATCAAAATAAACATTTTTTGTTCTACGACTTCTAAACAATCGTATTTATGTTCAAAATTTTAAAAAATAATTTGACCCGTCTAAACATTAATTCTATGTAAAAAGCGCGCGCCGCCACTTTCAAAACTTTGACCTCAGAGGAAATACTGAGTAAATATGCAAACAACTATGAATATCAGTTAGGTATGTAAAAAAATATTACTTGTACATACGGTGATTCCACTTTTTGAAAAAATCGGAAATTTGTTGCTATTTGGGAAAAATGGAAAACAAAAGTTGTTTATTTTGATGTACAGATTATGCTCTTAATAGGATGCTGATTGATTACTAATAACCCTGTATACCTACATAACAACATAGGATACGATCGGCGGAGATATCACGTGACACAAAAATACACGCAGTTGTATTGAAAACATCCCGTCTTTTGGTAATTCAATCAATGTTCCGTTGAAAGGCCATTAGGCTCGTCGCAAACTAGCAACTGTCCATCGAAACTTCTGGCCAGCGGTTACACTTATATTTTATGGATTTGCGCATCAATCTAGTGTACCAGATATGTCGCACACGTATACCTACTGGATGGCCACTGACCACAGTAAACCTTCGTCTCAGCCACTGAAGCCTGTGGTCAAAGAGACAAGTAACATTCTATGATGACACCTGACGCTCGCTACCGCAGTAAGTGAAGGTGACAACGTACCATTGACCACAGCTACCATGTCTGCGGTTGGATGCTCGTATGCGCAGAGCCTTAGTATTATATGTATACAATACATATATGTAGCAGAGATCGTATCTGGGGCTTTGTTGTGTAAGCGCTCTGACCTTCGGCTTCGCTTTTTCTCCTGCTTGCGCCAGTTACTCACGCCACGAGAGATAGCGGGAGGAAAAGCGAATCCGAACGTCGGAGCGCTTACACAATAAGGCCCCTGCCTAGTATTTGGAAATATAATTTTAACAGAATTACATTATTTTATCTCACATGTCTTGAGTAACATCTGCCCTCGTTCCGTTTTAGCCTGCTACATTTCTGAAGAAATTTAGTCGAATGACGACGTAATAAATTTCCTTCTACGTATGATCCATAAAAGGGACTTCGTTGAGAGGCCCTAAAAGCGAGCTGAATATTTGGGGCATAAAACATTTGGATTAGAAAAACTCTTTATTTCTTAAAATATCGCTTGTTACATGGAATGCGTAAAGCCGAAAGAAGGTCATTGTATTTATCATTACGATTTTTTTTTTCTTGAGTAATAAATCAAGACGAATTCAGCATATTTCGTTTACTTAGATGATGAATATGTTATTTTTTAGTTGTTTTAAGGGTGATTTCATTGTTTTGTTAGTAAATAAAAGCGTAATGATTTCTTTTCTATCTAGTTGGTGACCTCTATTCTGTTAGCATATAACCATGTTTAAAATTATAATTAAGACTTGTTTATGAAAATTTAGATTACATCCACATTACCCACACCCTACATGAATTTCAGCTTTCGCGACATGCGATTTTAACACGCAATTTTAATTAATTTATAAATTGTCCCACAAAATATTTTAGGTATGTATATACTCTGTAGTGCAATCAAATAGCTATATATTTTCTCTACTATCTTTATAGGCACTCTCGTCGTTATTATCAAATATCTGCTTCTACATTATTTCTATAAATAGAGTATCTGAAAGGCCAGATAGGTATTCCAGATACAATTCGAAGCGAACAAATAATGCAGAAGTTGAAATAGTATTGGTATGGATCGCTGACGGCGCTCGGATCAGCTTTTAGCTAAATTGGATCGAGATATAAAAGCAATGTCCAAATGCAAAGTTCAATATCATTGACGATATTACCCTTTCTGAACACTGGTACTGTTATTGCCTGTGGAGGCAGATTGGCAAATACCTGCGCTCAGAAACTCGTAGAAGTCGTAATCATTAATGTTTGAAAGAAATTTAAACTGCGTTCAGAAACTCATAGTCACTATTGTAAATTGTTTTAATGAAAAGTAAAAAACGAGGTATGTAATGATGTTTATTCCATGATGCCAAGTCGATGATTCTATGCAGTGTATACTCGTATTTGTATCTCAGATGGTATAGTTGGATGAGAATAAACCCTTCTACTATTTGTCGTGAGTGGCAGGTGTGGGCTTGATTTAGGCTTTTCTTAATTTTAGGATTTTTTTATTTTTTTTCTCATTACTTCCAAATCCTTTAAAAATAAACTTAGTTATTATTCTTATTAAACGGGACTTATCGCGCTATGAAAATAAAAAATAAATTTATACCTATTCCCAATGTTCAATTTATTTAAGAATAAATGCAACTAAAAGTTTACGAGCTCAGACCAAATAAAAAATCAAGACAGAATGTTGAGAAACAAACAAGTGAGGCCGGCAAAACTACGCCTCGCCGTGTATAGACACAATGACACACACAAACACGTACAACGAAACTACGCCTTGGCTCGTCAGTCCAAATATGGCGGCGCAACACCGACGCACTCACCACATGTATAAAAAACTGGCCTCACTTGTCTGTTCACGAAGTTTCCGAGCTACTAAACGTCAAAATTTTACTCATACACATTAGTATGGTACATACCAAATAGATATCACCTTTGGCTATTGTTATTACACACACACACACACACACACACACACACACACACTCCCATCCACCCACTTACACGCACAGCTTCGCAGTAATTCCGAAGATTCTAAATTGTTTGCTTATGATGATGATGGTAGATAACTTTAATACTAACAGATTTCGTTTAAAACAAAGCAATGTTTTCAACCTACTATTTTAAAAATTTTTTGCTGATATTGATACATAATTTTGTTATATTTCTTTTTTGTTTGTTTGTTTAAAATTTCTAAAATTCATTTGTTTTTTTTGTCTTTTCTCAAAGTTGTCAAAATGTATAATAATTTCAAAAATATATATTTAGTCCAGGAAAGCGCAAATTCTGCTCTTGGTAATCAATTTGAAAAGGGCCACCAAGAGACCGGCCTAGCCGAGTTTGGGGCCCGCTGTAAATTCTCACGTTAATCATGTTCTGCAAACAATCTGTAACAAATTAATTGCTCTGTAAATAAATGTTTTCTTTCTTTCTTTTTTAACTCATAAGTGTGAAGAGTTCTTCAACATTTCACTAAGAACTAAACGGCATCACATCACCTACAGCCTTTTTACCCCATTACTAATTATAAACGTCTTACCATACCGTCTGCCTCAGTCCTGTGTCATACGGGGTATTGCGGTCGCAAGCGGTTCGCAACGCGGGGCGAATCGCCCAAGACTCTTTTTGAAGGCCCCCATTCGAGTCCAGATTCGAGCCGAAATTTCGTCAATATCGTTGACCTAACTCGATGCCGTACGACAAGTCGACCAACGCTCGACTTGCTTTAATCACCATACTGTGAAGAATAAATAATAACACGAACTAAATATGCACACCTTCAATTCCCAATCAAAATAAACGCTAATAAATTTGCGGGCTTATCGGCCCGCGCCCCGTCCGAGCTATTACAGAGCTGTCCGAGTCCGCACGCACCTAGACCCGGCCAGATTTATACCCCTCTAACGTGCCCCAAAATAATTGGACCATCGAAAAATAAATCGTAGACGGACTTCGATTTTGAAGCGGGACCGGTCGATAACTTTACAACCTGCGTTTTAGTTTCCGTAGCTCTGTTTTCCGTGTTGTTTATATTACGGTTTTTTTTAAAAGCTTACTCATGTAGAAGCCTTTATGCGGCTTAAAAACTATGACGCTAAGGCCTAATTTCACCGAGCGATGACAAATATTTAATGCCTTGTTAGAGCTATTAACAGACAATCCGGCCTATACTAACTTATTTAGAGTTTCACAAATTACAGGAGGACTTGTCGCGAAAGAGCAATGGATAATGTAAATTTAGCTACCGACTTTGCCCTAATAATTCGTCGTGATCCACATCGTTCATTAAATATCAAATAACACTTGTTATATCCTTACTGATTGTTGAAAAATAGTTTTATTATCATTCTTACCTTAATCATAACTAGTATAACTACTTATGTGGGGTCAGTATTATGTGGGGCCATATTAATTCAATTCATTTTTATCATTTACTAGACGAGCCGCCCCGGCTTCGCACAGGTGTATTATACATATAAACCTTCCTCTTGAATCACTCTATCCATTAAAAAAAACCGCATCAAAATCCGTTGCGTAGTTTTAAAGATTTAAGCATACAGACAAACAAACAAACAAAAATAGCGACTTTATTTTATACTGTGTAAGGATGTTTGTGGGTTCCGTATTCAAAGGGTAAAAACGACTCTAATAGTAAGACTCCGTTGTCCGTCCATCTGTCCGTCTGTCTGTCTGTCACCAGACTGTTTCTCATGAACCGTGATAGCTAGAATCTTGAAATTTTCACAGATAATGTATTTCTGTTGCCGCTATAACAACAAATACTAAAAACAAAATAAAATAAATATCTATTTAATATCCCATACAATAAACCTAAATTTTTAGCCGTATTTCGCTTATTTTAATAACGGTAACAGGTAGACGGTTGAAATATTCACAAAATATTTACTTAAATGTTTATTATAATAATTTATTACAAAATTTAAAAAAATGAAGGTTTAAGGGGTGCTTCCATACAGTACGGAACGTGCGCGAGTTCGGCTCGCACTTAGCCGATTATTATTATTCGTCATATTCAGAAGATGTATCTACTGAAATATAATTCAAAAGAGTCAACATTTGTTCCCATTTTATTATGAAATACTTTTCACTTTATTATACAGTTAAAATGAACATATAATATAATGCTCTGACCAAACGACCTATTGTGACAACTACGCAGCCAAAAAAAAACATTGCAATGCAAAATCTACAGTGCAGCGAACAGCAAACATCTCATATTTCGAACTACAAATGACATCATTCATTTGTCCGTTGCCCCGTGTATTTTTTATGCCATACACGGTAATAGGTTTCATATTTCAATGTTATTTTTCGGATGCCGCAGCACATCGTGTACCTGGATCGTATTACTTTTTAGGACCTTCGACGGCCTAACTACAAATTTGTTTTTTTTTTGATTTCAGGTAAAATTGAGGTGAAAGAAGAGCAGCTGTGCCCATGTTGCGGGTGATCCGTATTTTCTAACCCTTACGAAATTGGTTTGGGTACTATTTACTGTAGTCATTAAATTCTATGTGAAAATATCGAGAGAGAAATGAAGCACGCAAAAATCTTAGAATGGTCTAGTAATATCGTCAATTTTTACACCTTATAAGGACTTTGGATAGAACTAATGGTTATGTGTATCGCACCTTACAATTCACATCATCAATGAGTCATTAAGTAGATATTAATACAAAATGAAGATACTAATGGAATAACTTAAATTATAATTGTCACTAATGGTCTCTCACTCGCGAATTGCCTTAACAACCTTTTAAGAATAATTATTTAATCGAAAATATTTTAATGTGATCTAATATTATAATTAAGTATAAATTTTATCTTGGAAACTTGGATTTTTCATTATTAATAGTATTGGATTACAGTTTGATCGGTAATTTTCACGTTTTTTCACATTTTCTCAAGAGATTAAGAAAATTTCAGTCATTTGTCTTCATTAACTCCAGGGTGAAGGTTATAGCTGTATTAATAATAATGTCTCGACGTCCCAGCTCTCTTCCCTTTTGGTATTAAAGCCTGGTACATACATAATCAGATCATTAGTAAATGATACCAACACCCGACCTTTTGCGGAGCTACTCTTAAATATGCTATACGAGAACGTTGTGCTAAAGCACTTACATACTCGTAAGTTACTTCTGCTTTGCTTTATTTTAAACACTAGTTCCTTTCAAAGAAGCACATAAAATTGCACAGTTATGTATCTATGTAAATGCATTATCAATGAATTCAATTACTTTGTGTAGCAAAACATTAATCAAAAAACATATTTTATACTTACGGATATAATTGTACTCATGATTATGTCCTTTGAAATGGTTTTAAAAGGGACACACAATGAATTTTTGAAAAATTTCTGAAATCTAGAACAAAAGATAGTTTTGCTATTGATCAATTTATCTACATTCGACATAATGTATTGTAGCAGTAGACATTTGTCCCATAGTAAGAAATAATCATAATGAAATGTACAATGATATCCTAGAATATATCTATAGTCAAGATACACATCCTACATACATTTTCTTCGCTTTGAAAATGCCGATCTAGCAAAGCAAGCGTTACTGTCTGAATACATTTTATCTCGAAGGTACTTCATGTTTCACCATTTACTTACAATCCAATAAAATCCAGAACTCAGAGGCCAATATTTCTGAATTATTACGCTGATGCGGTATCTTTAAGACGCCGAAGCTTTTGACCAAATTAAACCCTGAGACCTTGTCTGGAATAGCATTATATCAGTGGTAACAAGACGTCTTGTCTGCATCCGCCTTAATAATGTGCCTCAGAATAATTATGGCTCAGAGAACTAATAACGTTTCTTGGGTTCCACCTAGATTAAAGGAATTAATTACAAGTACTGTACCGAGGAAGTCCCATAATGTCTTTTGAATTGGAATTTGCTTTCCACCTCTAGGAGCTGGGTAGGAACTAATGCGTTCTAGTAGAGTTAGTACATAGGTACTTTATGATACTATATAGGATTATTAACGGAAGTGTTCTTTTAATTCATATTTGTGCGGCTACAATCTTTATTAGGATTTTAGAGTATTTTTAACAAGCAGTCACGTGAAAACTTAATAAACATAAACTGTGTAGCCTTGCTGACGATCCAATTGTTGTATATCACTGCGGGCATGGAACAAAGCATTACAATGCGCAACCAGCAAAAATGTTATACAACTCGTAACATCAATTTTATGACCGTAAATAGAATTCGAAAATGGACGAATCTTGGCTTGTTACATTTTATACAAACGCTGCCAGTGACGGAACACCTTTAAGTTACAATGAAATTTCGCCAGTAGCCACCAGGACCCAGATTCTCCCTATCGACAAAATATATCTTGAATTTTTTTGATGATTTTCATTTGGATAATAATTTTTGTGCCAATTATAGAGGTAAAATTGAATAACAACCGAGTTAAAGTTATGATAATTGACATAGAAACATTTCACGCATTGAAAACAATACTTAACTTGGGATACGTAAGATTTTCATAGCGAATCGCCCTGCAGTAGGTACATTGCATTATTGCACGCAAATGTTCTCTCTGAGGACTGTGAGTAACCGCCTAAAACTCTATAACTGGCATAATACCCCCATTTCCGCACAACGGTTGCAGTGAATCTGGGCATATGCCAGCATTTTGCCTGCAGCCGCGCCAGCAAGCGAAGTTCCGACCGAACACTCAATTACCCATTCCAAATTAATTTACAGATATTTGCGTCAAAATCCCAATGAAAATAAATCCACATCTGTATTTACATTATTTCCTTTTATTGATTTCCCGTAATTATAACAATGATCACCGTTTATTACGCTGGAGTGTTGTTATTATCAATTATGTGGGCGGAATAACGTATTGACAATATTGTTTGAGTTATTAAAAGTGGCGTCCCGTTAGCAATCAGTCAACAAAATGTATTAAATCAGCGGTTCGTTTGAAATGTGTTGATAAATTTAAAGTATTTAATTGGTAGTTGTTTTACCTGATTGCAATCTAAGTAATGTACCTATCAAGTTTTTTACCTAGTGTAAGTTTTGCAATAAGTCTAGACACGCGGCAGCGTGTCCAACCAATACGAAGAAAAAGGGACTGGCGACGTAGCAGTGGTGTATAATATTACTACTGTGTAATAGCAATAGCTATCTACACGCCTTAACTCTACAAGTCCTTTATTCACAAACCCTACACCTTAGTCAATATATGCGGCTTGGCTGTTTCGCTAACTTCACATGGGCGTAAAGTGAAGATTAATTTCAAACTGTTCATTAATTATGTAATACAAATAGTGTGTAAGATGTTCTCAAATATTTATTTATTTAGTTATTGTTGCAACGAAACGGCCATTTCATATTTATAAGCTGTAGAGTTTGTGGAGTAAGGACTTGCAAGGCGTGTATACTTGAACAGTTAGAAGCTTGGCTCTTCATGAAATCTGACAACTTTTTGATAGTGCGAACTGTGGTCTTGGCTACCTTTCACATGAAAATATTTTTGATAGATTTGTTTTATTTTATTCCGATTATAATATGTATTATACTTAGGTACAAGACTCAGACACATAATAAGATCATCAAAGTCTCAGTTGGCCTAATTCCGACGTTTTCAGTCAATAAGGTTCCTTGTTTCGGACGTCCCCTTAAATCGGTTTAATTGCCTACGAGAATCGGACGTAAAAACTCTCATAAACATAATTACGGGTGTAATGGCCCTAGACGTTATAAATTGACTTTGGGCCGAGCTGATTTAGCTTGGCGGTAAGTATCTGTTACAGTTAGTTTTCTTATAATTTTAACTAATTTTGATTTTGTTATGTTAGGAGACATCTTGCATACGGTCTCTGACCCCAAACTAAGCAAAGCTAGTGATATAACTACCAGAGTCTGATCTATTACATATACATATTTTAAATATATACTTATACAGATAGTAACACTCAGACACAGAGCAAACACCAAAGTTCATCACAAAAATGCTTGCCCTAGATGGAAATCGAACCCACGCCTCCTTGGCACAATAGTTAGGGTCACTAACCACTTGGCCACCAAGTCCGTCTGAAGCAATCTAATTAACAGATTGGAAGCGGTTAGTTTCTAAAATGATCTACGTACGTCACAGGAGAGTCCCATCTGTGGACGTGTTACTTGTGGGTATTGCGGTGTTTCGCCCCGCAAGCGGTTCGGATCGCGGGGCGAATCGCCCAAGTCTCTTTTTGAATGCCCCGCTCCAAACAACGCGGGTGGAATGGGGATCTTCAAAAAGAGTCATGGGCGATTTGTCCCGCGGTCCGAACCGCTTGCGGGGCGAAACGCCCTTACCGGTGATGTGATTTTTAATTTCAAATTGTATCAAATCAGTTTTGCCCACTGTTTCGCTCGCGTGACATTTTGGTTTTTGTTCTAACCCATAGGGACATTTTATATTATCGGGAAAAAAAAAACCTAAATGTCACTATTCGACCTTTAATCTATATCCACACAAAAAATCAAACCGATATCTACTTTTTACTGCATAAAAGAGTAACACAAACTACCAAATACACTTTCGTATTCATAATATTCGTAAAAATAAACGCAATTTTTAAAACATTAATCTGTTTTTGGCCACGAAACCAAACAAATCTCTCAACCTTGGCGCCCACGACATTTGACATTACATCTGTATTAATTTACCTTCAATTAATCTTAAGTTTGACCCGTACCTTAGCTCCCGGGAAGAAGGAAGCCAGCCAAGTCTGAAGGGTCTCCATTAATTCCCTGCGTTCTTATTACGTTACTAATTAGCTATTTATCCTCATTTCTAGAATATTCGCGCTACAATCTTATTTTAACCTTATACAATAACCTTTTGGGAAACTCTAATTACAGTTTCCTTGAAGGATGTCTTACAATGCCTACGAAGAAGAAAAATTTGACACGTGTACTAACTTAGGTATAAGTAAGTTCGTATGGGCCGGGTGGCTAGCCCTGGTGTCAGAGTTTATAACTTAGGTATTACCTATTAGCAACAAGCTAGTAAAAATTTCTAAGAATATTGTGTGAGAAAATCAATTATTATTGTGTTTTTTCGCATAACCCGATGTTTGATTGATACTTAATGCGTATATCTATAAGTGCACCATATAATTATTTAAAAAAAATACACTATTTTAAACATGATTTTACTGAACAAGTACTCGCCAAGACGAATCAAACGAGCCGAAACTCGATAGGGTTGCGTCGTTTCATTACAGAGTTCTTATGACCACCTTCCAGCTCTATCATAAGACCCTGCTTACCATTGAAATACTAACTACTCGCCAAGACCATTCAAATGATAAACTCGATGAAGTTGTGTCGTTTCATTGCTAAGTTCCTTTGGCCACCTTCCAGCTTCATCATCAGATCAGCACCATATCATCATAATAGATAGATAGATAGATAGATTAATTCTTTATTGTTCACACCATAAAATACAAACAAAGAAAGGACAACTTAAAAAAACTAGTGGCAACAACAGGCGGCCTTATCACTAAAAGCGATTTCTTCCAGGCAACCTTAGGATGGAGAAAAGTATTTGAAGATAAAAAACGACGGGGTGTGCTTTAAAAAGAATGAAAGGACAATGACGAAGTTATAATAGGCAAATAAACATACATACAAAAATAGTACACACGAATACTTGAAATACTATAAATAAAAATGAAATAAATAAATAGAAATACACTAATACATAGTTATACAATATACTACATAAATAGAAATAATAACGAAGCAACAAAACAAACACTATCAACTGCGGTTTAGCAACTGTGACAAGTATAAACTTTTTACCTGTTCCCTAAAAACGTCTTGCGACGGAGCTCGTCTTATAGAAACAGGCAAAGAGTTCCAGAGTTGGACAGCTTGGTAAACAAAGGACTTTCCGTAAAAGTACTCACAATGCGCGGATGGAGTCATAAGGGTGAGGTTATCTGAGGATCGAAGTGGGATAGTATGGGAAGTGTGCCAAAAAGTGAAACGCTCCTTTAGGTAAAGCGGGGTAGAAGGATTGAATAGGATGCCATAGAGGATAGAGAGGATATGAGCATTCCGACGAAAGCGAATTGGAAGCCACTTGAGTTTTGCGCGAAATTCAGATACATGGTCATATTTGCGTAAGCCAAATATGAACCGGATGCAGTAATTTTGGAGGCGCTCTAGTTTTTCAAGTTGATCTTCTCTGAGATTGATATAGCAGGCGTCAGCATAATCAAATAATATTGCATTGTCACGCGATTTACACATGTATGCAAAATTTCAGCTGTAATCGGGAAGTGGATCAAATTTAACTTGCAAGATTTGATTACATACCGACAGACAGACAACGGGACAGGTGAAACTAAATAAAAGCTTGTAAAAACTACTAGACAGACCTTTGGATAAGACTCGCTAGGAACGCGAGTCCCATCCCAAGGCTTATCTCGCCGTAAAATAACATTAAATCATATCGTTAAAGGAAAATAAATGTGAAAACTACATTTAGTTCGTTAAACTTTATTCTGGCGTAGTATTTTAAATACCTCCCTATTTTATTCATGCGTGTAGTAAAGGAGTTTCTTGGAAAAACCTTTTCGTTTTTGTTAATTAAATAAGTTACTTATTACTGTTGTTAAGAAAAGTCCAATCTAAGGCATCATCTACGCTCTACGCCATTTCTGATTAGATTAAACTTGCCTATCGAGATTTTCAAAGTTAATTGGGTCTCTGAGAACTTCGTCAGCTTCTTATAGACTGTAAAGTAATTAACTAATGAGAACGCCTACCTAATATTGCGATGTCTTTGGATGAATAGGTATTTTTATTCTTTAATTTATTAAACAGGGTTTTTTTTTTTAATTTAGAAATTAGCATTGCGTGCATGCCCTGTGAGCATTCATTCTCGCCATCGAAGGCTCCTTCTTGTGGCGGCGTCGTGTGTCGGGTCGTTCTCCTCCCTCAAATATGGTCGAGGAGAGCGATGGATGGATGGCTGGTATATGCGTCACACTCGTGATCGGGTGCTGCATGCGGGTCGCCGGTTTGCTCGCGGCATTTACGCAATGCACTGAAACTACTAACTTAGACTAAGATTTAAACTAACCCATCTCTATTGTACAGTCGCATTCTATAAATTGTAACTTAGTTAACAAAGGGCACAGACCCTGGAGTCTGTGGATCATTAATTTAAATTTAAAAAAAAACAGTGTTTTTTTGCAATAATACCTTTGTAACAATTTTTACTTTATATACCTAACGGGAGATCACCCACGTATGTTATTTTTAAGCTTTCGCGATTTGTGTACATTATTTTTATATTATGTAAAAATAATTATGGTACTTAAACTTACACTAATCGCACACTGGAAAATATTAGATAAATAAAACAATCGATGCAACTCGGTCAAAACGTCTTGATAGTGAGTTATTTATTTATCTCATATTTTCTCCGAGGTATTTAAAAATAATTACCTACGTATAATTTTACTTGTTATAACCAACGACATTAATAAGGATTTATTAATGTCGTTGGTTAGTTGGTTGACTATACTTTCGTCCGCATACGACGGTCGTTCTCAAGCTAGCGAGTGCTAGACAGCAGTCGCGCGACGAGTTGTTTACATCTAAAGCGCGAGTGGTAACTGATGACATAAGCTGAGGTTTTATCCAAGACCCATCTCGTAACAGAGTGTCGAGTGGGAGTTTTGCAAATCAAATCGAATTACTTTTACGTCGCGGTAACCGAGCACGACGAGCACACACGCGAGCACATTGACACACACACTTGACTAAGCCAATCACAGACGTTGCAGCGCTTGTGTTCGATCGGTTTGGCACTCGTAATATTACCGTAAATAAAACCCACCTATTCAGATTTCCGTACGTGACACAAGATGGCGCTGTGCCATTTCCATAGAAATCATATCAAACGTTAACGTGATCGAGCAGGTTTCGAACATTGTTAAAATCTGCCACTTGGCCCTCAGTATCTACAGCTCCCTGATATTCTGAGAATCAGGTGTGATAGAATGAACAGACAAATATTTTAACTGCTTTTCAAAAAGGAGGAGCTGCATTTGAATTGAGGCGTGTCATAGTGTGTCATGTATGGATTGTATTACAATCTGCAATACTAGTTAGTTTCAACGGGAACTAAAACTACTATTACCTAAATATTTTGTATAAATGTGTAGTTCAGTCATTCGCTTGGGAATCTAAGACCCGCTTTAGATAGAGAGAAACATTACACACCAGAAACGGATGTAGGTAGTTTTACGTTTTTTATCGTGCTAAATATATTTAGAGTATTTCGTATTCTCGGAAATACCTTTAGCATAAGATAAGTATTATGATATTGGGGTTGGAGATTTCAGGGCCTATTTATTATTCATCTCGGATAAGATAAAATGATCTTATTATTCGACCGATATTATCTCAAAGTCCAATTTCCTTTCAATTTACTGTTAACCGACACCTTTATTTATTTTAGCTATTCATGAAGGTTGAAAGGAGTCAAGTATATTTCTTGAAATTGTGATATGAATTTTGGTTCTCAATATCTTGAGCGACTATCAAAAAAATATAATTTCAATTCATTTTTTGATATTTTTAAGTATCATTTTTGTTATATTCGATATCATTTATAAACGGATTATCATCATTTCGATTTTGGGATCATTTCAAGAGTGTCTTTTTACGCTTGTGAAAAATCATAGGAAAAGATAATTTATTTACATCAGAAAAATATAAATATATTGAATATTTGTTATTTTAGTACCTATCTCAGGGTGTTTAATATTTCAGAATTAAAGATTTCTTTAACTATAATGAGACAGTATCTTCAACCTAAGCAAGACGTTGCCGTTGTCAAACACAAACTTTTTCTGTACCTCTATAATAAATTGTTTATTATAAAAGTATAACCTATTAAAAATACACGCTTTTGAGATCATGGATATCATGTAGCAGTAAAGTGCTAGCCAACACAAGTAAAACAAGCCCAAACACGACGGGTATATCTTGTTTAGTTCAGGTGTTCATAGGGCCATTTTCCGACTCCATCATCAAATCAGCTCCATGGTATCATATTATTGCATTGTCACGCTTGCAAGATTCCACCCGAACTTACTCGTACATACACATAGGTACATCCATTATTGCAAGTTAAATAAAAGTTTGTAAAAAACACGATTGACTAAATTATGTAAATTGCACAGATTTCACTCACAGTAAGTTATTCAACCAGGCAGTATAACGAAAATATCTTGTTATTCCGTCTTTAGGGCGAAACATAATAAATTCATGAAAGAATCCGAGGTTCTTTATCAATGTTACCTAGATCTGTCACAGAGTGAAACGAATTCTGTTCTATCTACATTAATAATTTTCGTTGTAGTTCAAAATATTTCATGCAAGACAACATTCCGGCGTTATATTGGTATTGGAATGAATTGAATTATTACCGAGTAACGTTCATACAAGTATTTCACAGAAAATGCTGCATCGTAATGACAGCTATTCATTCAAAGTTGCATTGCAATATCGATTCGTAGAAAAAAGTGGCTTCATTCTTATGTAAATCGTCAGATTCATTTGAAGATTGTTAAAAATAGTGGTTAATATCTTAAATACGTTTATGAAGTTTTTGAGCAGGGTTTTCGATAAAGTAGGTAATATATGTTAGCTGCGCTTAAAGAGGGTACCTACACATAGTCGCAACACACTTCGGTATTGCGACGGTGAGGAGTATATGGAATGAGGGTAGACAGAGAGATGGTTTAGGCGACGGGCTGGAGTGCCAGTGGAGTCTGATAGTGATCAGTAGTGTATTGAGTGTGAAACAACTTTGATAAGCAAGTAGTTGGAGCAAGCCTTGTAAGTACTTTGAGTTTTATAATGACTGCAGAGATATTGGAGGTCCGTATTATTGTCCAATGGTGTATCATCTGAGTGCCCTACTAGAATCTGAGTGATGCTGTTGGAGCACTATGCCCATCAGCTAACATTTACTTCTCGTTTTTTTATAGTTATTAAGTACATAATTATAACCTTCGTACACTTTTGAATATAATTGTTTTAATTTAGGACTACACCTTAAAATACAGAGTATGATGAAAAACACAGATGAATAACAAAAAGACCAAACTTTTTCATTTCTTTAGTAGAATTGTCTCGGTCTCTTAGAATATAAAGGTATAAAGTACGTCCCATATTTTCGTAGTGCTACCTTGCTAGTCAGTGCAAATAAACAGTGGCGCATTCTGCCCCAGTTTTATTATTAGGTACGAACTATTTCACTGAAATATCAGGCGGGTGACAGGCGAGAATCGTCGACATTTTCGACATTTCCCGCCCAGTCCAGTGCTACAATTTTTATGAGGCAACCGCGCGGGCAGTGGCGCTGAAGCCGCTTTTTTTTTCCAAAATGGAAGAAACGAGGGCACATTTCGTCGGCATTCAGCTCGTTTCGATCTTCTGTGCCGTTAAAAAAATAAAGATTTCACACGTGCAGGTATTCCGATGAACTTTCGGACTGCGGTGGATTATTTGATAGAGCACCTGCGCTTTTTGTGGACTTAGCTTCGTGACGAATGGGTAGAACTTGATGGATGCTCGTCACTCGTTGCTATTCCTGGGAACTTTTTGATGCTTAAGTGGAAATCATTTTGCAAAGTTCGACACTATTCGATTGATTAAAAATTCTTAATGTCGCTACGTCACGAATAGTTTGGAATTTGTTTTATACTACACCTGCTCGGAAAGTACCTTGATACTTTATCAAATTTACGGTAGAAAGTACGTCATTGCATATCGAACAAATATGCGGGGAGAAAACGCATCTGAGTGGGAGAGAAAAGTGTATGAAAATCCATTTCTTACGTGGTTTTTCTTTTTTAATTTTGGGTAAGACTATGCGCTGGTAACCTAAATATCAAAAGCCAAAAAAATTTACAGTGAGTTTTTATCTCCAAGTTCGCAAAATGACACTGGCTACTAGCTGTGTGTTGGATGGTGTCAAACAATTTGAAAAAAGAACATGTGAAAATTGCAGACGCCATTGGCGCCATTTTCAAGTGTTACATTAAGCTTCACTAACTGCAACAATTTCAGTATAAATTTCAATTAGTAAAGATTTAGTTTTTTATTTTCCTCGTAGGTGTAGTATAAAGCACTATGTATCACTCGAGAGAAAGTGCGATTCCCGATCTCGGGTGTTTTAAAGCCCTCGCCTACGGCTCGGGCTTCAAACGACACCCTCGACGGTAATTGGTCACTTTCTCCTCTCGGTGAACAATGTACTATTCCATCGTTCTACATTTTTATTGGAACTCTATTCTAAATTGCTCTATTAAAATTGGTCAAAATAAATCAAACCTTTTGGAGATACATCTAATATTTCACAAGTTGGAGATACACCTAATGTCTTTAAATCATTTTAGTTTCTGCAACCACGAGTAGGTATATGTAAACTGTTTTACAGAATTGTAATTTTATTAAATATACACAGAGAAACAAAAAAAAAACTTAAATAGCACTTTCCACTAAAAATAAAATTAAATAACCTACTTAAACAAAAAAAAAAACAGAGGAAGAATACTAAATTGTAACTAAAAAAAAACACAATAAAACCTAGTCTACAAGCCCCTCGGCAGACGGTAGCGTGGCCAAAATGCTGGCAGCATTGCCTCGCTGAATAGCAATACTTAGCTTTTGGGCAAAATAGATACTCGTACCAGCATTCTGGTAACGTCTCACCTCTACTAAATGCCTGGCCAGATCTTTGTACAAAATATGTTTCTGCAATAGGTTGTTTAAGAAATAGTCTGAATATTTTATTTTAAACAGAAGCTGAGTTTCTTAGCGTAGTATTTTAGAACTGGATACATTTAAATTGTTAATTTCTTTTACTCTACTCGCACTACCACCTGAATGGATTGTTCAATGACGGTCTACGTACATTTCAAAGTATCTTCTTAATGTAAGTTTCTTATTAATGTAAGTTTGTTTTAATCCTACTTAATTATAACGCTTGTTTACTGCAATGCCTTGCGTGTTTACTTACCTACAGGTAATAATTAACATTAAAAAGTACTACACGCGACCCATGATACTTGTTATACATCCCTTCATTGCAGCCCCCTCCGACACGCCCTCTGTCGTAAACCTTCCATGCCTACTAGTAATGTTTAGAGATAACGCAATTTAAATTTACTGGAGGAAGACTACGGAATAATTATTATTATGATTGCGGCTAAGTAATAGAGCGAGATAACTGCTGGGGTGTTGATGTATGGCACCACAGAATTGCTCCCATCATCTATTGCTAGCCATATTCAATTGTTCTTGATTTGAACATAGTACAAGCATTTGCATTATGATAGAAACTAAATTCATAACACCTATAGGTTCATCAAATTGTAAATAAAATTTGATTGAGACACAAACATTTCTGTGTTCCGGAATTGTAACGATTTTCATCATAAGTTTAAACTAATCAAGCCTGGACGAGATCAATATTGTTTTGAGCCATTACAGTTCAAAATTCTTGGTATTTTCTTATTAGTAATTTACTTGTATCCTAAAAACATTACACTCCCTTTCTTTAATAATTGTGTGAAAAATAACAAAGAATGCACACTGCTTCCAATTAGTCCTATTGGTAATTTATGTATTGTTAATTAGCCTCTAAATTGATAGTTTGTCATTTTTAGGTATCAGTGTGACCAGATTAAATTTCTGAAAAATACAATTTTTGTTATATTTCACTATTTTCCACCAAAACTTCGACTTAAATTGCAAATCCTAGTTGCCAGCGTACCCTTTTAATTACCCAAATATACTCAAAAAATACCTTATTACAACTTTTTTTTTCCAAAATATGCTCAAAACTATAGATGTTCGAAAAAGTTACTAAAATATACTGAAAAAGTATTAAAATACTGATTCTGGTCACACTGAAAAGTATGCAACTTAAAGGTTGGGCATGTCACTTAAGCTTATCCGTACAAAAATAACCCCAGGCAAAAGTTAAAAACACTGCAAATTATCGAGTTTGTATAAAGATGAAATATCAGTCTACGTTTTAGTAGATAAGAAAGATAATGGCCCCTGAATGACTTAGCTCCAAACTTGAGTATTGCGAAGTTTTTAGATTAATGTAAGTCTTAAAAACTTTCCTAAAAGCATCTTTAAAGAGACACCTATTTTCAGGAGAATTACTTTAAAATAAAGTGACTTCAAGTAACCTAACCTGACTTTGCAGTGGACTTGTCTTTTCAGAACTCCACAAATACCTAACTATTTCTTAGAATAAGGAATGGAAATTATTTAGTCTAAGTGTGTTGCCTTAGAAATACTGTTAAGTTTTTTATGGTAGTTTATAAGTTTTACTGCTTGCTTTGATTTAGAGGAAACGGCAGGGAAAGAGAAAAATAAACAAAGACATTATCGTCGTAAGAAAAACCACGAATATTTAAAGCATTGATAGCGACTGCCTGTGGTTAACAGTAATTACCATAATTATTTTTCGCAAATAATAGCAAAACCGCCTTCCATCGAGTACAAAATTTGAATATTTCGCTCAAACAGTTTACATTATTGTTTATTTTTCAAAAACGGCTCAGTCAATTTCTTTAAAATTTTAATGGTAAATATACATACAGGCGAACATAGAACCTCCTCCTATTTGGAAGCCGGTTAAAAAGTGGGGCTCATGCAAAACCTAATGGGAAATAGATTAGTTATAAATAAGTTATGAGTTAGAGATGAGTACAATTTTCACTTAACGAATTGTAGAGACCTGCTATTCTTTTTCCACAATTTTAGCTGCTTATCTGGCATTATGATTGGTCGATAATATTGTCAAAATCAATAAGTTTAACTAAACGCCGTTAGTACAAGACCGAGGCGGATAACATAGTAAGAGATAGATCCAGTAAGTTCGTATAGGCCGGGTGGCTAGCCCTGGTGTCAGAGTTTTTAAGCCGCCTGAAGGCCTCTGACATGGCTAAAAGATTAAAACAACCGGGATCTACAATTTAAAGTGTCATCCGAGCCAGGTGGAAAATGCCACCCGCGGCCACCCATCCAAATACTGACCGTGCGGGACATAGCTTAATTTCGGTGATTACTGACAAACATACTACTAATAGAAAAATCCAGTGGGATATAGGAAGCTACGGATGATGATGATAGTTAAGATAAATTGTATTCGTGCTTCTGCGATGAAATATTAATGTTACTAATTAGAATTTCTGTTTTCAATAGCGTTTTATACTGAACCATTATAGATACAATTATGGATACACCATTTACATTTCCTTTGCTACGAGAGAAATTTGAAGTTCCTTGGTTTGACTATCCTAAGACCATCGACCCGATCCTGTATTTGCTTGATGTCGTCTTGCATGAATTTGCACAGATCGAAAGACCCACCTTTTAGCAAAGTAGGCCAAGCCAAGAAACGTATCGAGTCGCTGCGCCAACAAAGTTTCAAACCTAATTCAATCCTCTAGGAATACTATGCTTCCATTACCAACTGAACTAAGTTATCTATCTATTTTTAATTTCTTGTTTGTTAAAAGTAAGCATTCTTCTTTAAAAAGTAATATGCATTTATAAAATTAAAAACATAGACAAAATTATTAATTCGTGCCAAAAAGAAAATGAAAGCGTTTTTATAAAACTTCATGAGTATTGTTTTTCTTCTAGGATCATCTTAGCTTGCAATTTTGCTATTGCCTAAGTTGCCAAAGTATGGCCGCCCTTATACTTGTGAAATGCTTTCGTAACATTTTTGTAACTTAACTTACGTAACTTATGGCTGCATTAAGAAATTACGATTAACGACTTACAAAGAGTGTTGACATTTGTAAATGTAACCTAAGTTAATTACGTAACCTAAGTACAATTACGTGTAATAAGTGGGCGGTCAATCCATTGATTTGAATCAAGGTTATGTTTTTTTTAGCATTCGAAAAGGATTTGTCAGTATTTTTGTACATTTTTAAAGCCTGATAGAAAAAGAGACATTACGTGACGTGGTTCGGCACATAGCACGGAGGACTGATAACCGATGGGGTCGAAAAGTTCTCAAGTGGAAATCACGTATCGGCAAGCGCAGCATTCTCGCACAAGATGACCTCTTCAGAAACCAGAAATGATTCAGAACCAAATGAGTTTTTTTTTTTTTAAATTATCGAAAAATTTACTAACCACAGACTCCAGGGTCTGTGCCCTTTGTTAACTAAGATTACAATTGTTTGATTATACTGTACGAAGAGAGTTAGTAGGTACTTGAAATTTTAGCTTAAGTTAGTTAGTTGATGCACTGCGTGAATGCCACGAGCAGACCGGCGACCCGCAAGCAGCACCCGATCACGACATGACACATGTGCCAGCAGTATTTAACATGCTCCACCTACAAAACATTTTCGTTCGACACCAGATGCAAAATAGAGAGGGTCTAGAAGCGCTGGTCTGCTATTTAAAGCTCTAGAAGGAAAACAAATGCTTCCATTACCATCTGGTCCAATCTAGTGGACAATAAAAGTGTTGGCCGTTGTTTCTGGGACAGGCGAGATGTGGCCATTGTGTTCTGGGCCATTGTGCAGCTCTGAATGTCGCCTCAATGGCAATCTTATCGAACGAGTTTTATGCTATAAATATAGAGATTGCAAGTAAGGAAGTTAAGGAGGTTATCATTTAGCAGTGTAGTTGATGTAGCAATTCGCGGTATTAAAATCACCTGTAGTATTGTAAAACCTTTCACCTTGGGTGCTTATCGGGCTATTTTCATTGCAACTACTCTCTATTTAGTGTTAGTAGCAAATAAAAGTTGTAATTTATTTTTTATTTGTACGTCGTTTTTTGCTAACTGGCACGAGTAATTTTACATAGCATCAAACGTATGCCCAAACGGTTAAACCGGAACTTGCAATATAACGTGTCATCCGAGTCTTGGTAGCACTCACCCGAAAATGCCACCCGCGGCCACCCATAATAACCGATCATGCAAAACATTGCTTAACTACGGTGATCGCTGAGAAACCCCTATTCAGACTATGCTATGAGCGCTACTTCTTTAGTAACATTCACTCTATTCATCTCTGTTTAATTAAATACAGTGATATACCAATGTAGCTCACATTCAGACTACATAATAAAAATACTTCACATGTTTTTAAATTACAACATAATTTTTCCAGAATTTACAACGTGGTTGGAGCAATGCTCCTTCCTACCAATATTTTATCAAACATACATATTTTCTCGCCACACAATTATCTTCTAAATTTGCACATTTTCGTTCACGTTTAAAATTCCTAGGTTTCACTTGTCTTTTCCCGAATCGTTCTGAACCGGTTAAATAAATAGGTAGCCCAGTTTAAAGAATTCAAACAGCTAAGCACGCCATTAATATAACTCTGCGTTCGAGTAAAGCAGGTAGTTACCAACCTCTGAGCTCGCCTTATCTCCTTCGGCTTTAGACTTGAATTAAACTCGTTCAATCGCCTTTTGTTCGTGGAAATGGTCCGCTGAATATAGCTCGCTAGGAATGGCAATTCCAGATCGATTTTTGGGATATTCTATTGTTTTGGTCTAATAAGATTACCGATCTGCTTGATAGATCAATATTTATGTGTTAATCAGAGCGGGCAACGTTTTCTTATCCGAAATACGTAGTTTTTATTTCTGAATTTCCTTTCACCATCATCCACAGCCTTCTTTATCCCCCTGCTGGGTATTGGCCTCTCTCTTACTGTGCCATCTACCTCGGTCCTGCTCCAATCCTGTCCAGGTTCGACCCGCGATTTCGACTAGGTATATCATCGATTTTCTTTTAATATACGTGTATTCCTCATATCCAAATATTCTCCTAATGTAATTATGTTGTTCCTTGAGCATTTTCTCTAGATAAATCTCTCGATCGTACTCATTTTTAAAGTACATGATAATTTCATTGTTATAAAATTTCTTATTTACAAGCTGCTACTAGTCTTTGTGAGTCTTTGGTGAGCAGTAGACGTCTTATTGCTGATGCATGGATGGGAAAATTCTTATTTCCGTTCAAAAATCTGATTACTTTAAAACACGTGTCGATATACGCGACAATAAACTCATTGTGTCTTTATTTAATTTTGTGCTTGCATTGGCTTTTTCTATTGGGTTTCTTGTATTGTTTCGGAAAATATAAGCACAAATGTAGTAGAATCTGCCGTCCTTACATCAGCTTCCATCTCATTCGTTGCTCATTGGTTCGAACCTAGATATTAGGTACTCTCACACGACGACATTGGTCTAGATGCCAGGTGCGGGTTACGATTACGACTCTTGTATAGTAACAGCAGAAAATAGAGACAAAAGTAAGCATACAAAATAAGACAGAAAGTATAAAATAAACAGTTCTCGTAGATGTAAGTACTAGGTTTTATTTGAATTATTTGTATATTTTCTACCTTTTCCAGGTGATTTCTCAAAATAGACGATATGTTACTAGAAATTTTAAAGTGCTCGCGCCTTACATTCGAGCTATTAAAATAATTTCGTTACTCTATTTTGCGTTTATTTTTTCTCGCCAAATTAATATCCCTCCAAAAACATTAAAGTCCGTTTCATAAGAGATATCAAAATGTTTAGAAAAGAAAGCCGTGTCTGAAATCTAAATGCCAACTCTTATTTCCATTGTTTCAAAAATCTCTCCGAAGTTAACAACGTCGTAATTTTTCATTTTTATCTCCCCAATGTCGCACAAAACAAGAAGAGAACGAATCACAACATTAAGATTGGCCAAATTAATTACCGCTCGAGGGCCACATTAAAAATACTGAGTCTCTAATTATGAGGAAGCCATGCTTGCGCCCCGGGCTTAATATTCTAACATTATTTTCCGTGCCGGTCTTCCTCTCGGATGACGGAATTCTGGGATGTCAGGGATATCTAAACAAGTGTGGGAGGCAGTAGGAACGCAATTCTTTTCTGCGAAATTATTTTTTATTGTACTTCCTCTGGCCTCAAGCCACGCTTGCGTGGACTCGGTATGTCTTGTTGATTGGGTACGGTTGGTTGCGAATCTATTTATGTAAAAGTTCACTATCGTTGAGTCTTATATTCATATCTGCGTACGACACAGATTAAAACCGGTGAACAGACTCGTATGAAAAGATTCGAGAGCTTTATTCCCTAACTTTTTAGAAACCTATTGTTCTGTGCCAGGTTAATGAACATTTAAACCTTTTGTTATCAACTCTGGAACGCGCGCACCTACAAAGTATTAACAATAAGGTGAGTTTTCATCAATCAAACAAAAGGGCTCCGACCTTTTCGCAAATCAGCTGTATTAGCATTTCAACAATCTCAGGGAGGATTTAGAGTTTCGCAAACGCAAAACGTAGCAATTACCGATTCTTGCCTGAAAACAAACTTTGTTTTACTCGAAAGGAATTAATATTCATTAAAAAATCCTTCTCAGCTCTCGGCATCCATACTGTTAAAACTTTGTAATCAGTCTGTCAGGGGAGATCGGAGTATCCGCCGGCTCTGGTGTCAGCGAATTTGAGACTTTACCAACTGCAAATGGATTTTTTACACGGCCTTAATTCCAACAATCTGAAAGAACATTTTCAACTTCTGTCTAGTTCCAAGACAATCTTAAGTTTCGATGTACTCGCCGTAGAGTTTACGGATTTTGTTAAATATTGTAGTGGAATAAGTGAAGCGTTCAGGCCGGGAGCGGCCGGCGCACATCATTTGAAACTTTTGTTTCACGAGGCCGATCATTTGTCGGAAATTTCCGGAACACATCTCGCCGACCTCACGTCCTATCCGAATTATATCCCTCTTTCCTTACCACACACGTACTTTTCCGTTGCTCGCACAAAGCTCTTTGAGTTATTCCGGAAACTATGCCATGGTGGCTTCATAATGATCAAGTTTGTAACCGCAGAAGCTCTCATTATGTCTGCGGTGCCGAGTTCTCGTTTTCCTAACCCTCGCACCTAAATGCGGCGTAAATTGAAAGCAATCAACATATTGTTATTTTATTTTTCGCCGAGGCCGTCCCAATTTCACTAACACATCGCAATCCCTTCCCAAATGTATAAACATGATGTAATAAAGAGGCACTTTCCACTGAGACGGCCTTCCCTTCATTCAGCTGTAAGCGTAAAAAATTGTCGACTCGCCGGCGCCGAAATAACTTTTTATATTATAGGTGCTGAATCCTTGAAGGGTTGAAACATCGACGGTCGGCTTCACAAACAGTACATAAAGATCCGGCAATCTCACGGTTTTTCTGAATTAAGTCGTGAAGGGACACGCGGAGCCGGCCCCGGGTGAATTTACCTACTTCCCGGAGCGCCGGTCGCCGCTACGCCCGCCGCATTATTAAGTGATTTCACAGAAACAAATCCTACGGAATTACTTTAAAAATTCCCCCAAAGAAATATACTTTTCCATTTACGTAGCATTTTTATGACAGCTCATTTGTGAAAGTTTACTTTCGGGAGCGCTCCCGAAACGCGCGGGTGCGCCGCGCGTTTCAATAACCTTTTCTACTGAAAATCAGGATTGTGGGTAGGTCCCTTTCATATTTGTTCCAATTTTTGCGGTCGTTATTTTAGGTAAATATGGAGGTCCCTTGTTTTATGCGAAGCTAATAGGAGCGGGGAGGGAATCTTATGTATCGTCCGGCTGGAACTCGTCCAATTGTTCTATTGTGGACTCAGGAATAAGTAGTTGAATAAACTTGGCTTCCGACTAATAAAATTTTCTCGTTTTGAGAAAATGTTATTTATGTTTCATTTCCTGATTGTTAATATGTTTGGCTATTTAAAACTCTGCGCAAACTTTTATCGACTGTAAAGGAGAAAAATGAATTGAATACAAAGCGTTAACATCTCATGCATCGACCTGTATTTGTTTATTAGGTACTGGACGTAAGCTTTTCCTTGTGTACTTATTTTCCTGTGCTCATTTCTGAGTCATTTAAAATCTAAAAGACTTACCCGTTTCACTGGGAGTAAGATTATTTCTTTAAGTGCCAGTTAAAGAGCCAGTTTCTTACTAAATCATTCCGATATTATAAAAGTTGAAAAGAATTGGAGTAGTATGGCCATTAATGACGTATTAAAATTAATATTATATGTAACTTAACCGGCAAGCGCAGCGTAGAACGTCCACCCACGAAGTGTAAAATAACAAACAACGATGATAGAAAAAAGCGCATAATTTAATTTATAAATAAATATCTCTGATAGAAAAACATGGAGAGCACTTCAAGCTACACACTTTATTACTATGTCTGCAAGAAGAACAAAACATCTCAATTAGAATCTCAACACACGCGTTCCATTTCCTACCATACAAATAAAATAAGGAATAAGCTATACGAAGCAAACCAGGAACGTTCTGTAACACGGTCTGTGTATACGAGCCAATAAAGAGATGCAGACAAGAAGCATTAGAGCCCGTTCATATAGGGCTGTAAGTTTTGTATAGACTCGGTGGCTAGCTCTGATATCAGGGTTTTTAATTCACCTGAAAGCTCTGACATGGCTAAAGGATTAAAACAATTAGGACATACCATTTAATATGTCACCTGATCCACAGCAGCGCTAAATGCTAAACGCGGTCACGGTAATGATATCTTACAGAATTGTGACTCGGCCCCGTCCTTGTATATATATCTACAACGCCACGTGGCCACGCAGACCGTATCACGCGGTAGGGCTGCCCGCCTTCAGTTTTATAATTTCATCTACACATTACCTACTTGAGTTTCTTTCTTTCTACCTATTATGTTGTAAAATGATTATTTTTACAAGTGAAAAAAGAAGCGTTCAATAAAAATACATATTGTGTTTTTTGATATTTTTAGGGTTCCGTAAAACAAGGAACCTTTAAAAGTTACATAAAACCGTTTAATATAATAAAGTTTTTTTCCAATTTTAATTTTGTGTTTTTAGTTTTGTGGGGTACTCGATTTATGAAAAATTATGGCACAAAGTTTTTTTACAATAGTATTAATATTTTTCGTTCATTATTATTGATATGCTATGAAAGCGTGTTTTTAAGTTATTTTTTTTTTTAATATGTTTATAAGATCTGATGATAACTTTTTAACTGTTCGAACCGTGTGGTCTCGTCTTGGCAACATTTCATATGAAAATGTCTTTGATGGGATCGATACTTCTTTAAATGACGACGTAGCAGCACCGTTCAGAGGCCACCTTTTTCCCGTACCGCTTTGTGTGAACCGGCTATCAAGCGAAAGAACGAAACACGACAATACGAGGTCGCCTGAGGCGGTCCTGTGAGAAACTAGGGGCTGCTAGGGGTTGCATATTAGACCCCTCGCTTCTTTGCCCGTCGCCTTGGGCGCGGAACGTTTAGATTACATTTCGCAAACTTGCTCGACTGTTATGAGTTTTTAATGTCACTACTTTATTTCGAATGGAGTTTGTTGGAGTCAGTTGAATATGATATTGTGGTATTAAAAACGTGACAAACTTAATTTTCAGAATAAAAGTAATTAGCTAAGCAAGCGTCAAAAACACAATTGCTTAGTGCTTGCTTAGTGCTCATCAGGCAGTGAAAAAAATGAATAAGAACAAATAAGATAAAACGTTTTAAAACTTGATTTATAAAAAACATAATTTCGAAATCTAGTCGAGTTCCACGCAGTTTCAATGGGTTTCCGCCCTTACTCATATATCAAAAGTTGTCTCGACCGATACCCGATCATCCTAGTTATTTCATTTCCTGTCTAAACTTCGACTAGTTTTGTGTAATGTAGTGCGAGTATTTAAACTGCGGTCTAATTCCGCTAATATGAATCGAATCATAAATTGTTTATCTGGTATACCTAACCACATTGTGTTCATTGTTTTGTACCACAGAATTGGTCAGCAATTATTTTTGTGTGTGATTAATGAACATAATAAAAAAATACTCAACTGCTTATTCAGTTTTCCGCCTTGTAAAATGTCAAACATTACTTGTTTTCACTAGTCGTGGTGGTCTAGTTGTAATAACAGCCGCCTTACAGTCGTGAGGTCGTGGGTTCAAATCCCGGTCCCGTACCTATTAATTCCTTAAAATTAATGTACGGAATTTCACACCACTGGCTTTTCGGTGAAAGAAAACATCGTGAGGCAACCTGCCATCGTCCGTAGAAGAAATTCGGTGGCGTATGTGAATCCAACAACCCGCTCTGGGCCAGCGTGGTGGTTATACCCAATCACCCTTCGTAGGCAGCCCTACGTCTTGCAGTACTATTAAAAAGACCAGTACAGTACTTGTTTTTGCGCCACCACTCGCAGCTCGAACATCTAGCCATTTTATCTCTTCAATAAAAATGACATTCCAAGTAGCGAATCATAGGCCAAGTTTCAATTTCGTTTCAGTCCAGTTTAATCTTATATAAGCAGAATGTAACTGGTCGGATTAATAAAATCCTTTCATATCCATCTGAGCTCAAAATAAACTGGCTTTAAAGTGACCGGCAACCGAATTTATATCCGACAGCGAGTAAGTTGTCTAACGCAAAAATGAGCAGAGACCAAACATCCGACCCCTTACGGATGGCTACTTTAGCTGGTAATTACCACCACTCGTCTGCAGAGCAAAAGTTCAACTCAAATGTTGGGCAACTAAAACGTCGTACTGGCACAGAATAGTGAATACAGATGTGCAACTCCATATAAAGAGATTATAGAGATAGCTTTAGTCTAGGACTCTAGATACTCGTAGCGATTGTTGCAACGTTTGACTTTTAAAAAAGAGGTTTGAACATTTGTGGCATATCCACCCGCCGCCATTTTGTTTTTCAAAGTTTCCGCGCTTTATATAAGTAATATATGTGAGTAGGGGACACTTATACACTCATTGAATATTTCGTACTATGGTACCCTAAAGTGTCACGTTCTCGAGATATTTGTATGTAAAGATCGCTGTACGAGAACTTTGCGATTTTTACATCCAAATATTTCGAGAACGTGAGACTATAGGGTATCATAGTGCTGAACATCTATTGTTTGTATAAGTATCCCCTACCCATATATACTACTTTCATTGTGTGCATAACTTATTTAAAAAAATGGCGGCGGGTGGATATGCCAGCTTCTATACAAAAATGTTCATACCCCTTTTGTAAAATATAGAGTAATCATCGGTAGTTCTATGTTAGACTGTGATTTACGAAGACCCAAGTTCACCAACGCCTGTTTAAGGTAAACGTGTGATTACTGTATTTAAACAACGGTTTTTACTTGGTAAAAGCAATATTTCGTTAACAAGCCGTTTAAGATTTAACCAACAGTTAATGAATTAAACATCTGTTGGTGAACTTGGGTCTAAGACCCGAGTTTAACCGATGTTTAAATACAGTAATCACACGTTTAACTTAAACAAGCGTTGGTGAAGACTGGGTTAAGACTGGTACAATATAGATACATTAGAATATTGTGTTGGTAACAAAGTTTTCAAAGACTTTGAATTCACGTAGCGACTTTCTTGTTTGATCGAAGAAGTAGTATTCTGAAAACCAGGAGTGACTTGGAAATCCGTTATACTTTGATAGCATCTGCTCGGTTATTTGATCGAGTTCTACCTAGCTATACTTCCCTAACTAACATTTACATAAATATTTAGAGAACGATTAGTATCTTAGTTAAGTGTGAGTAATACCTGTGTTTTTAGGGTTCCGTACCCAAAGGGTGAAAACGGGACCCTAAGACTCCGCTGTCCGTCTGTCTGTCTGACACCAGGCTGTAGCTCATAAACCGTTATAGCTAGAAAGCTGAATTTTTTACAGATGATGTATTTCTGTTGCCGCTATAACAACAAATACTATAAACAAAATAAAATTAAAATTTAAGGGCTCCCATACAACAAACCTGAATTTTTAACCGTTTTTCGCTCGATAGTAATAATGGTAACAGGAAGATAATTGAAATATTCACAGAATGTTTAGTTGTATATACAATTCAATAATAAATAATTAAATTAAAATAAATAGTTATGGGGGGCTCCCATACAGTACAGAACCCTGCAAATTCTTGTTATTATATTTATTTCATACCACAATTTTTTTAATTCGATTTTAAATAAATAAATTCTCGCGCCGCCGATGCTGTAAGTTGAGCGTCTGGAACGGTATTCCGAAGATGCAGGTTCAAATCCTGCGGTCGCAACAAGTTTGAAATATTTATCAAAAAAAATAACTATTTCAAATAAATTCTCTTTTATTTAGTCGTCTCTCTGCAAAACTCTGTGTCCAACTAAACATCGTACCAAATGCGTACCCGATAAAGTTGTCCACGGATGTTCGTATCGCCTCGGGGGGCACATTACTCCAGTTTAATACTTAGGGCTGTCGCACACAAGCGCGGACTTTGTGATAAACTCGCCCTAAATGTGGAATCTAAATATAAAGCGGTTTGCGATGACCGTTGGCGTTTGGAAAATATTTTAATCGTGGTTGGGTAAGGGAGTATTTTGACCATGGGGGCTTATATAACCATTATAATATATTAGTTTGTTTAGCGTCAGGTAGGATGTGCTCAAACGCAAACCTGTTGTTGTTTCAACTGATAAGGGCGCCAAATTTTACTCCATTTTGGTAAGTGTTTCTATAATGATATTAGTTTTTAGTGTGATCATTGAGCAAACAGTTATCTATCAACGTTCAGTAACGAAACAGTGCTACAATGGTGATATTGTAAGTTAAGAAAAAAATATGAGTAATGTTAACAATAAATTAAAGCTTAGACCATAATAAAACCTGACCTGATTAAGCAGAAAAAATGTGAATAGATTATTCTATTATGAACATAAAATCAAAGACCGCATTATACCTAGACGTAAGTATTATAATTGTCTACGTTTATAAATCAAGGTTTATTTTAGATACCTAAGTACTACGATACTACGTCGCTTACCATCAGGCGAGTTGGTGGTCAAGCACGGACTTATTCGCAATAAAAAAAAAATTATGCTTGTTAGCAATAAACTTAGTTCCTTTGACAATTTGTACTCGACAACCCTACAAATTAGTTGCAATGCCGCATGCCCTTGTCACCGCAAATAGCTCCCATACAACACCCGTAAAGTATGTACCATGCTGTAAGCCCCTAATGGAGGCAAACTTCTTGCATAATGATAATTTTACTACTTTAGTTTAGGCTTTGTCGATCGCTAAACATAATTAGAATAATATCAAGAAACCGTTGCCTAAATAAGAATGAATTGTGTATTACCTATATATTCTACAAGGGATGTACGAATCAAAAAATGTGCAAGTGTATACTGTGATTTGTCCAAAGCTTTTGATTGCTTGCACAATTGGCACGATACTTTGACGATGAAATTTGAGCGCTATAGCATTGATGGCAAAGAATTTCAAATTATGATAATCTTTCAAACGAAATACATAACATTTAAATTAATGAAAATAAATCTGAGATAATATTTGTAAAAGAGTCTATTAAATAGTCTACCTACGTAGTATGTAGTACCTACATTTGTTACGTTCTGACTTTTTGGGCACGATTTTGGGGTTGCACCTAATGAAAAGGTGGAATACAAGATTGCTATTCCTTTAAACAAATTACAAACTTCTTAATTTAGTACTGAGATTTCTGAAATTTCTTCTTAGTAGTAGCCTTTAATTTTTAATATTGGTCTGTCTTTATGATATCATATGGTGATGAGTATTGTGTAATCATTACTTTCATTACGATTACAACACATGTATTCTGCGTAATAATTTCGTCAGCTCCAGCCCCATTCGTCCGATACTTTTTTTAAATTTATTCAAAAACTTAAAACCATAGTGATTACATTGAATATTATCTAAAAACCAAGATTTGGTTTATCTTGACAATAGGTTCTCATCATTCGATAATTTAACACAATGTCTTAACTTAACTTTATATTAATTTTCAACATATCTGAACAAATCTATCAAGGGAAAAAAAGAAACTATAATAAAATATAAGTGCGGTGCGCGCGTACACTCATAATAGCTGTGGTAGATCGTAGGTACAAAACAGAACTTGTTTTAGCTTTACTGTCCGTCCGGTCCAGCTTATTGAAATTGTTCGGAACACCTCTAACTGCTGTACAGCTGTTCAATCCCTTGAGTCAAGAAGGCTTTGGTATGCGAAGCGATCCAATTGACAACGCTACGAAGCAAGCTTTGAAGCTTTCAAATGTATGGAACTGTTGAACTCTTATTACTCTTTAGTACATCTCTACTCGTACCTGTGAAATATAAAGCTCTATTTGTCACTAAGCTTAGCTAAGCTATTTGTAATTCATTCCTATACTTCACGGGACATCTAGCGCCATAAAAAAGAGAATAAATAAATACCTCTAAGTATGATGAGTCCCGTAATATAATAATAATTTGCTCAAATCAAAAAAGTTTATAAATAGTACTAGAGTTTGCCCGCGGTTTTACCCGCGTGACATTTTGATTTTTTGTTATACAACAGGAACCTTTTATTTTTACGAATTAAAAAGTAGCATAATTAGGTATGTCACTTTCCGTCTTCAAACTATAGTCCTGTAACTTTAAACATACACAGCATGCGTCAAATCCGGTAGTTCTGATTTTTTGCAGACTTGTTTATGTTAGCTGCGCTTATTAAAGAGGGTACCTACACATAGTCGCAACACACTTCGGTATTGCGTCGGTGAGGAGCATATGGAATGAGGGTAGATAGAGAGATGGTTTGAGCGACGGGTTGGAGTGCCAGTCGGTGATAGTGATCAGTGATGTGGTGTGTCTGAGCAAGCCTTGTAAGTACTTTGAGTTTTATAATGATTGCAGAGATATTAGAGGTTCGTATTATTGTCCAATAGTGTATCATCTAAGTGTCCTACTAGAATCTTAATGATGCTGTTGGAGCACTATGCCCATTAGCTAACTTTTGTTATATTGGCCTAATGATTCATCCAAGTTTGCAACTTTGTCAAAAATCGAAAAAAACTGCGAAAACATCTTTGTTTTTAAATTTTGGCGATTATAACCCTGAAAGACTAGTTTTTGATAAAATTTTCTTACTACGTATGTCCATGCCAAAAATCAAGTCAATCTGTTGCTCCGTTGTTCTTCACGCAACAGACTAACAAACCAAGAAATACACTTTTGGATTTATAATGTTAGTAAGGATATGTTATTTAATGTAATAAAAGCTATAAGCCAGTCAGCTGTATCTTTCTTTTTATTGAAGAAATAATAACTAACATAGCTCACGTCTTATGTTACACGATAAATTTCTCCTGATTCAGTAATGAATAGTTTCCTATTGTAATAAATACTATGATATGGTTTGTTTCTTGTCGGATAGCTATAAACCTAATAAGAAAGACCTAAACAAGATATTTAATTCTGGTTATAAGGTTTAATATTACTTGTTCTGTAGGAATACATTTTGCTTTTATTATTAGGAGGATGGTATCAAGATTTTATTTGTAGTTTAGTATTCTCCTGACGCTACATTGCAATATATCTTCGACTCTTTTACAGCTACTACTTTGTAAAAGTGTCTTCAGCACATCATTTACTTATACCGTATCATATAGCTAGAAATAATGAACTGCGTCTTTAAAAACACATCTATAAATTACTAACAACTATTGTTCAGAATGTAGTGCAATGAGTAGATTTTTTTACGGTTACACAAAAAAAAAACAATTTGAGATACTTTAATTTTTGCTAATGGTGACAAAGGCCGGCGATTGTTACTCGTAGTCGTAGTACAAATTTCCTTGTCAAAACTAGGCAGAACCGTTTTACTTCCCTAAACATCCTTCTTTCAACAATAAGCCCGATTATAGAGGCGCCATCGTAATTTTACTCGTATTAGCTAAATAGCATATAGTTCTGTTTCTTTTTCACTTTAGGCATTCGATGGAGAAAACGCTTTTTACCTTGCTATTTATTCATTTTAGGTCTACATTTCTTAAGATATCGTGTATTATCTTTGTAATTTTGAAACGTTTTCATTATTTCGAAACTTTTATTTTGATATACTACGGGACTAATCTGTTTACGGGACTGACCCCGTGGCAAAGAAGATTTAAAAATACTACACCCGGGTAGACTCAATCCCGTGGATTGAATCTACCCGTGACCACGATCGATGCAACTCGGTCACAACGTTGGGATAAATGAGATATTTACTTATCTCATATTTTCAGTCCGTAGTATATAAAATAATGTATCATCTTGTGCCAATAGATTCTACGCCAATCGAAACGACGGCTTGGCACAGAATCAGGCCACGCCTGAAGGCAAAGCTCCAAAAACCCTTTCAAAAAAGATCTTCCAAATCCACCTTCGTACTAAAATTGGTCTCATTTCGAGCACAACTCCATAAAATAGCGATTCGTCCGCGTCCCCGCGCAATCAAACTTCACTTGGCAATCAATTCGTAGATTTACGAGTGCACTTAATGCGAGATCGCTGGGATAAGTGTCCACCAATAGAATTTATTCGGCAACGACCTCTGGAATGGACTTGTTTCGTAACCAATAAAATGACTAGATAGTTGTAGATACGATAGATAGCTGACTTCTTTAGAAACCTTTATATTTGTACGTCGGCATCGTAAAGGCCAACTAATTTATTGATCTAGAGAATGGAATTGCTTTGAAGTAATAAAATGGGATATTGGATTATTTATCAAAGGGTTTCTCGCTTTCTGTAATTGTGAAAGTTTTGACATGCTTTTGTCTACTTTTTATTTATTTTTACAATTGAGTAATGAAACTTGTTTTGACTCGCCCGATGTTTTAACGATTACGATGAAATAAAATAAATAAATAATAATTTATTTCAGTTCACGATTTTATACATTTACAGAAATGTATCGTCAATCAGAAACAGCACCATACCTTCTGGTAGTTTTATTACTGCAGTATGATAATATTACGATATACGTATATACCATAGACCATTAACAATGAAGAATATTTTATTATAATTATTACAGTAATTATTATACGCAGTAGATCGCGCAGTCTGGAAAGAGGGAAGGGAGGCCTTTGCCCAGCAGTGGGACAATACGGTTACACACAATACCTACTATATGAAAAAAAATACATACATACGAACATAGAACCTCCTTCTTTTTGGAAGTCGGTTAAAAAAGCAGATTAGTAAAATTGAAGCATTTTCGAGAATGTCACGGAAGTATTATTTCATAGCCAGGTGTTGAAGTGTTCACGCGACTTGAAGACTCCCAGATTTTATCGATCGGGAACGCTTCCCGCTCCCGGCAGCGAGTTTAACTCTGAGCTGTGAATACTTATCCATGCTCGGTTATGGGGGATTTTCATAAGCAGAGATGGTTTGAAGCTTTCTTCCATTCTAAATGAATTATTATAAAAATATTATTCTTTAATTAAATACAAGCTTTTGAGATCCTAGATATCATGTAGTAGCAGAGATCTAGCCAAGACAAGGAAAAGAAGCCCAAACACGACGGGTCTATCTTGTTTAGTACAGGAGGTCCTTTGGCCTCCTTCCGACTACATCATCATATCAGCTCTATGGTACCATATTATTGCATCGTCACGCGATATACATATCCTTGCAAAATTTCAGCTCAATAATAAATAGGGAAATTGGTCAAATATAACTTGCAAGATTCCACACGAACTTACAAACATACTTAGGTACATCCATTGCAAGTTAAATAAAAGCTTGTAAAATAAAAGAACTGTATTCCTACAGAATAAATAAAAATTATACATGTTTTGGTCTCACATTTTCTATAAATATCCGATAAGAATCAAATCAAATCATAGTATTTAGGTAACAAATTAGAAAAAAATCCGAAATATAAACAAAAAGTCGACAAATATACGATCCATTCTTTCAAGTATTAAATCAATGCAATCAATCAGTATTAAATTCCAATTCAAAATAATAATACCTGTGTCTTGGCGATTAGACCTTCAAATAATCGGATGTACAAAAGAATATGTTTGCAAACAAAGGCTTGTACCTATTTAAGTTCAAATTATACATTTGGATAGTAGTAGTAGCCAAAAAGTAGATATGTCAACAGGCACGGCACACCGTACTTTATTTATCTAAAAAAAAAATAGGATTTTAATTTCAAACGTTCATATTAAAATCAACAAACATAATAAAAATGCAGTCATAATAACTAATTCCAAATTAAAATTCAATCTTAACTCTAACTTATATCATTCACACTACAAAGCACTAAAGATACTAAACTACATAGTAATACTATATAGGTATAAGCTTATTGTACGGGTCTACTGGTGCCCGCTTATTAAATTCACCACGAAGGCACCCAAACTCTTGCTATAACATTTCCCTTGTTACTTCTGCACAGCATAAAAAGAGACAAACATACAAAATTAATGAAGGATTAACTCTAACAAGAGAGGCTTCCACTTTGCTCCATGGGGTAAGAGGTTGTAGAGCACCACTCCATGGGGCAACTTTATCCGCATCAATGTTACCTTAGAGCTTGTAAAGCTATGGAGACAGCATTGGTATACTCGTATATTGCACGCGTCATACAAACAAGAACAGAATGTTTAGGTAACTACTGGAAATAATTATTTTTCTCTACTGTACAGCACTCCATAAATAGAAACAAACTTATAACGTTAATAAAGGATTAAATCTAACAAGGGAGGCTTCCACTTTGCTCCGTGGGGTAAGAGGTTTTAGAGCACCACTCCATAGGACAACTTTATCCGCATTGATGTTACCTTAGAGCTTATATATCTATGGAGACAGCATAATTATATACATATTCCATGCGTTATACAAACAAGAACAGACTGTTCAACTACTGGAAATATATTTTTTCTCTTCTGTACAGCACTCTATAAAGAGAGACAAAGTTATAACATTAATAAAGGAATAAATTTGACAAGAGAGGCTTCCACTTTGCTCCATGGGGTAAGCGTAAGAGGTTGTAGAGCACCACTCCATGGGGCAACTTTATTCGCATTAATGTTACATTCTAGCTTGTAAATCTATGGAGACAGCATTGGTATATATTGCACGCGTCATACAAACAAGAACAAACTGTTCAACGACTGAAATTATGTTTTTTTTTTATTTAGGCTTCACATTGATAACTGCATCAAAAAAAACATCAATTACTTATACACTAACTTATACTAAATGCGTCATCTTTCTAAGGAAGCACCACATGCAATAATTATACAAAGTAGCAAAAATATTACTAAGCTAACTTAAAATTACAGTTTTACAAATTATTAGATATTATTAGTTAAATTATTAATTGTGTGCTGTAAGAAGAGTTAGAGAACAGGGTTGGCACTTTCTGCCATAATTGAGTTTAAGTTAATTTTGAACTTCCTTACTGTGTCTCCAAAAACATCGAAAAAATTATGTTTCTGGTATTTATTTATTAGTCTACTTAGTCTGGGGACAGGTGAATTTGAACCTAGCACGGTTCTGCGAAACACTGGGGCAAATGGCGTTATTGGCATGCGAGGATATCTGAATGGAATTCTAAATTTAAATTTCATTAGTAGGCTTGGACAGTCTATGTAGTTGTGGATTAGATTATAAAGAAAGGTAATGTCTTATTTATCGCGACGATCTGATAGCGTTGACATATTAAAATAAGCTAGTCTCTTTTTATAAGATTTTAAATACCTTTGCCTTCCTTGTAGAGTAAGCCAAATGCCACAAGAATCGTTTTTGTACTCTTTCAAGTCTTAGAGAATGTACTGCGTAATGTGGTCTCCAGACTGGACAACAATATTCGAGTACACTACGGACTAGGCAGTTGTAGAGTAGAATCTTGGTGCTAGGTCTATGAAACTCTTTTGTATTTCGAATTAAAAATCCTAACATTTTCGAGGCTTTTTTAGCAATATTATCTATGTGGGGAATAAAAGTCAGTTTTTCATCGAACGTGACACCTAAGTCCTTTATGGATTTTCTCAGAATCAGTTTAGGTCTTAGGTATTTATTGGATTGTATGAACCGAAAGCATGCTAAAACTGTCCAACCTTTCATTGACTTGTATTAATTTGAATAAAATTCACATACCATCAAATTATTAGGTGCTTATGCATTCTTCTCAAAGATGGAACACGATCCTAACATAACTGAATCGAATCGCTCAAGCACGGTAATGATATATAGATATCATAGATGATATCTAGACTGATATTTATGATATTTTTGATGATATTTTACCGTGGCTCAAGTTACTAAGCATATCCCCTTTTATACGCATATCTTGCCACCATCATGTTAACACGTGCACAGAAACTCTATTAAAACTAATCAAAGCGTGTAGTTGTTACTCGTATTACTCGTACCATTACACTGCTGCACTGCTGATTCGTAGTGAGATATTTTGACTGTATTAAGTACGAGTACAATATCTTCAGTGACGCTTTCCGCAGTCTCAGAGGCGCATCTACAGCTATATTCGTAGACGTGACCTACTTACCTTCCAATTATTCCACAGCTTTAACGCAACCGTAGTTTTATCAGGTCAACAGCGAACCTACTTCCCCGTATCTTAAAAACTTAATCGGCACCCTAAACGGACTCATTTAACCGAGGCAAATGTTGGCGCAAGTAAATTTGTATGCTAATACGACGACGGCCAACTTGGAAAGTCAAAGGCCTCTTAACAAAGTGGAAACTCTCGCCCCGATATGATAAACACGTATTTCTGAAAGTCTGCCTTATTTTTAGGATTAGATTGGATTAGGTCGTTGATGAAACGAAGAGATTGCAGATAACTTGGAGCATAACAATCGATGGGCGCTTCGGCTTTGCTAGGGCGTGATATTGGAGTTCATTATCGGATCGAAGCTTTGTTTACTCTAAAGGAATTTGTAAATACATTCTTAAGTGTAAGGAGGCTTTGGGAACTTTACAAAATAATTCTAGAATTGGGTGATCAGCAAGTTTAGTTTCAACTCGGGTGGGTAAATGGCACACTGTTCAAAAGCACCGTAAAACAGGTATTTTTACCTTTGCTAGATACCTAGATCGACTCTTAAGCTCTTTGTTATTATTATTATATTGTAATTAATTTTTCACTGTGTAAAAAATGATGTTTTTTTGTATTACAGTTGTATGTAATATTTTTATGACGTGTAAATTGACATTTTATTAATAAACTAGCTTTTACCCGCGGCTTCGCCTGCGTTATATTTTGATTTTGGCTTATGTTTATGTCGGCTGCGAAAGCTAACCTGGCCGACAAACATCAAAATACCTTAGAGGAATGCTTTTGTTGGTTAGGTTACGGTTGAAGTGTATATACAACCCCCTGTGTATTCCCGCCTTGTCGTGGCGGGGGAGGTCTGAGGCAGCTGAAAAGGCGGCGCTCGAAATCTCCCTCTTCTTTGGGTCTTTGCCCCCAAGGCAGCTTAGAGGCTGGCACTCGAGGTTCAACCGCTTTTAACTAAAGCAGCTGAGAGGATGGCCGGTAGGTTGCGTGCCTTATGAGGAGTGTCGCAACTGAGGCGGGCTGCAGTGCCGCTCTTGCGACGTTGCAGCCGAGGATTAGGGGCCGCGGTGAGATGGAACTGGTGGTGTGGGTAACGTCACCTACCCTACCTTCCGCTAGGCCGTCAACGTGTTGGCAGACGCAGTGGGGCTGCAGGGGAAGAGAAGTGTCGGTATCGCGATGGCCGTTCTCACTGCCCTCTGCAGTTGAAGAGGCAGGCGCTGGGCTACTATGACTGACCCGTTGCACTGGGACCAGGGCGTTGGAATGCTGTCCGACGCTCAGTGCTGGTTAGTCCCGAGTGGTGGATGACGATGTGTCTTGTGCTCCGAAACACTCCGTCATTATGGCGGGAGCGCAAGCTCCGTTAAGGAGCCCGAGTCTGGGCTAGCGCTGTTGAGTGGCGCGAAAGAGTGCGAAAAATGTAGGAACGTCCTAAACTTGCCATGACAGGTTATTTCTGGCGCTTAGACGGCTGCTACCCGCTCACTTAGTTTTTATCCTATGCTTAGCTTTTGTCACTTTTCGTCTTTCAAACTATATTCATGCAATAAGCCAAGGCAATCCGTTGCTCCGTTGCTGAGAAAAAGTTATTGTCTTATCCTACGGGAACCACAACTTTTACGGAATGGAAAGTATCCTTTGTCACTTTCCGTCTTCCAAACTATGCCCACCCCAAAAATCAAGTCAATTGCTGAGAAACAGTTATTGTCCTATCCCATGGGAGTCACGAATTTTCTCGGGATAAAAAAGTACCCTATTATCACTTTCTGTCTTTTAAACCATAATAGGTACCCATACCAAAAATCAAGTCAATCTTTTGCTCCGTTGCTGCGTCAAAGAGGAACAAACCAACCAACTTTTCGGATTGATAATATTAAAGGATGATGATTCCGTACCATAAAGGTAGAATAAAGAAACATGTTAAACCTCTAATGATCGAAGATTTAAAAATATTTTTAATGTCAGATAAAATGACGGCCTGGTATTAATCGTCATAATAACATGTAGCATGTAGAGGGAAAAAAACATTTTATCCAATTTTAATGTCAGTTGTCATTTTCAATCCATACTCTATTTCCTCTTCAAGGGGATATAATGGTGGAAAAACAATTTGTCTCTTTGCCATGCTACCTGTGATTTATAAAAGTCTGCAGACAATGTCACCTGTCATCTAATTACGTTTGGCTGTGACGTTTCGTTAGTCCATATTAGCGTCATAGAGGAATTAATCACTTAGCGTCTTTGTGATAGTGGCGACAGTTTCGCTTTCGATGGTTTTTGTCCTGTCCTACAGGAACTATGCAATTTTTCGGGATAAAAAGTATCCTAAAGCTCCTTCCGCCTTTTAAACTATGTCCATGCCAAAAATCAAGTCAATCCGTTGCTCCGTTGGTGCGTTAAAGAGTAACAAACCAACAAACCAACAAACTTTTCGGATTTATAATATTAGTAAGGATTACTTATGACTTATGACTTAAGCCAGATTAGTTTAGTACAGAAACAAATTGTGTAATTAGATGCTTACTGCGTATGAATACGGAAAATAATAAAATACGGAAACAATTTTTATACGTTTGATATTTCTGTTGTAGTTAAACAGACGTAAAAAACTACCATAAACCCCTTAAAGTTAATATGATTTAAGACTAATGTAAAAATGTATTTAATCAATCGTACAAATAATACTACACACTCTTGGAATTACTAAAACCGTAACAGAACTCTTAAACTCTAGTAAAGCTTCTTTTTACTATTCCCTTTAGTTTGATATTTTTCTTGTTTTATCTATGTTACTTCGATTATTCCAAATGTTTTTCTGTGTCTCATTTCACCACCTTCCCGTAGGCGTATTTCTGAGTAATCTGCTAAAAACAACAGTTGACCTTTTCTATTAAATTACGAACGTGTTATTGTTAAGTAGCAATTCCGTCGGAACGAATTGACCCGACCCATTTAGATGTTATCGCTCTGTTTTACTAAGTCCCCTAGCGCGGAATAATCGAATGGTTATACGCCATGAGTTGGGATTAGGCTTCTTTTGTTTTGCTTAGACTGTAAATGGAAAATGAATAGGAACTGCCAGTTCAGACGGCGAGCGAAGCCTTACGCTCGTCTATTTGGAAATTAAATCTGATCTTACGAACAAATGGCTTCAGAGGACAGGCAACGTCGTTTCCTCATTTGATGGCATTGTGCAATCCCCAAGCCACGCGACAATCCAGAGAAATATTTAAAAATATGTCACACTCTATTTCTATGAGTGTGGTGTAGAACGATAGTGTCATAATTTTTCGTTTCAGTGCTCTAATAAAAATTAGCACATGCGCCGACGATCCATAGGGGAGTGAACGCAAACAATAACCGCTTTTCCACAAAAGACTTAAATACGCTTTAAACTCTATTTAACCGTGCAATTTGTATGTTAAACATTGTTTAAAGCGTGCGTAAAACTTTTGTGGTAAGACGGTAAGATTTTCTTGATGACGTAGAAATTTTGTAGCTTAGCATACAATGCACGGCACTCTGCATTTACTTACTTTATTTCTAACTAGCTGCTCGCCCCGGCTTCGCCCGGGTGCGATTGGCTAAAGAAGACAGATTTTATAAATATTGTGACTATCACGTATGTGTTTTCGAAGTGATTTATAGCCTATGACACTCGCAAAGAATGTAGCTTGCTATTGGTAAAATAATTTTCAAAATCGGTTCAGTAGATCCAGAGATTTTCCCCCTACAACCTCACAAACTTTACCTCTTTATAATATTAGTATAGATATTATTTATACCTGTTACGTACGTACTTACACTCTTACAGGCCTCCGACCGCGCGCACCAAATTTTTCCTATCTTGAAATAATCAGTAAATCTAGATGGACGAGTTATAAATTACATCCTCCTATTTATGTATAAGAACAGCTCCCTAATCCATAATCCAATCACGCTACTCTAGTAGGTGTTCAATTAATTTCCTTGAACAAAGGCTGCCTTGAGTGCCTCGTTCTAATTTTACCGAATTAAATAAGGAAGAAATAAAGGCAGGCATCGATTAAAACGTGACGTCCACGGTGGCGTGTCAACGTGTTTACTTAGAATTAGTAATTTTGTAAGGGCAATTCGCCCCTTTTTGTAGCATAAAACTTGGTATCTACCTACATGAAATTATGTTAATTTTGCTGCCAACTTTTGAAAAAAGAGGAAGAGTTGTATTTTTTGTTGTACCTGTTTCAAGCATAGCCTAATTACCGTAAAATCTAGGAGAGACGGGAAGGGGGAGGTTTTTTCCCACCGGTTGGACTCATCGGCCAAAATTAAATTTAAACCATTGACATGTTCATTGAGAATATACAAAATAGAATAGGTTACATTCTACCTGATGTCGGTCTAGAGTGTAGCACGCTTTCTTAGAAGATACCAATTTACTCGCGATTTGAAGACTTATGACCAGTGGAAGGTAGGTACGAAGGTGGTAGGTAAAGCGTGCCACATTCTGGCTGTTCTTATAAAGGATGTAGACTCGAAGCGCTTAGATCTACCGCGACGAATGTCCACTATAAAAGGTTTGTTCATATTGTTGAACATGTATGCCCCTGTAAATCCCTGCACGTTGCAAACCTTTTAATATGAGTACGTTTGCTACGAAGCTCTAAACATAGAACCAAATAACGTATAAGGAAGAACATCAAACTTCCATCACCAAGGCATTATCATGCGAGGTGTCGAAAGGTACAGTCACGTAATGATGTGTCAGTTTCGGCGCAACTCGGGGGAAATTGGATCCCTTTATTGATAACAGAGGAATAACTAAGGGCGCCCTTTGTTCTAGTAAATTTGAGAACGTGTATCTGATACTCGCTCAATGCTGAGGGATATTAGCGTAGGTTACATTTCATTTATACACCGACGACGTTCTATGCTATACTGAGACTATACTGTATATGGTTTACAGACATTGAAGCATATCATACAAACTGTATATAGGTTTAGTTTACAGATATTGAAGCATATTATACAAATCATTGTGCACAACTTTAACTAAGGGGCCAACTCTGTAGTCACAAAATATCAGCTGTTATGTACATTTTGTCTAAAGCCAAAGAGGTTTGTTGTAAGAAACACCTGATGTCTGGACCTGTTTTTGATGTATTAAAGCTTTATAATATAAACATATACATATGCGAAATTATGCGTCCTAACCACTACCACTAAAACTTGCTGAAACACAAACAAAATAAATAGGTGAGCAAATAATTTAGCGCGCTGGCAAACAAATTTTCAATCAATCATATAACGAGATTTATTCAAAGGCTTCGTCAGAAACATTTGTTATCAATCAATGACTACAAAATATTCGCAAACATTTCATGAAATTTTCCAGAAAATTGTGTGGATTTCTGTGGTAGATATTAATAAAATAGGCAAATGAAGTACCAAGAAATTATTACTTGGAATGTAAGTATTTGTATGGGTACGAATTTGACAATTTTTACAGTGGTAAGTTAACTAAATGTAGCTAATCGGTTAGGCCATGGACATCTAACGTAAAAAACGTACAAATAAGGTACGATAGCTGTGTTCAGATCATCATCATCATCATCTTAGCCGCAAAACATCCACTGCTGTACATAGGCCTTCTATTCACTTCTTAGCGTTGCCTAAAACTCAAATGACGTTATACAGGGTTATTCCTGATCAATTAGCATCCTTTTAGGGGCTTATTCTATACATCAAAACTAACAACTTTTGTTATGCAACTTTTGTCAAAGCTCAAAAAAAAATGTTATATAGATAAATTGGTGTTCATAGTCACTGAATAGACTAAGTTTATAGACACTTGAGATTTAAGTTGATTTAATCGGATCTTGTAAGAAAAGAGACAAAAAAAATTCATCAAAAATGTCACGCAAATGTCATTTCGAGCAACGGCTGAGATGAAGATGATGAATAACTCTTAGCCAGTTATCCTTTACAAATGATCAGTCTCGACATAATTACATGAATTACAAACTTAGTACGAGCATCTATAAAGTACTCTGGCAAATTGTGCCTTAGTAAATAAAATGCGACCTACAAACTTTTGTATTGTTGAAATGTGGCGCCAGGGGCCTACGCAATGAAACTTTTTTCATTTCGGAGAAAAAACTAAGTAAGTACTCTCTGTAGGTAAGCTGTTAAGAGAGTCACTTGAAACTTTACAACGGCTGTAAGACAGATTAGGCACTGCTGTAGTATACCTATAGACATAAAAGCCAGTCCTCAAATGTTTAAATAAAATAAATATTAGGGGACATCTTGCACACGGTATCTGACCCCAAACTAAGCACAGCTTGTGATATGGCTGCCAGAGACTGATATACTACATATATATATTTTAAATACATACTTTTATAGATAGTACCTAAATAACACCCAGAAACAGTTTATTCTGATTGCATGAAAAACTTATGTGTCTCAACTTTTTCTTGGCAGTGAAGAGAACGAATGTTTGTTTTACGTGGTTTATTTTTTGTTCATACATGTTGTTTGTTGTTCATTCAATATTTGTCTGTGTTGTAATTAAGTAGTAGATGGTAGATGGATTCTATTACTACATATTTTAACCAATTTGGGTTCTTAGATTAGTAGTAGGTATAGTCCAGCAGCCCTCTCCTGTGATCTAACAACAGGCTGAATCTTCATGGGCAGGTTAAGTTTGACGAGATGCCCAAATTAATCTCAAAAAAAAACTCGATCGAGGTAGCTAAAGTACTGCGCAGGTATTAAACATGACGATTTGGTGGGGTGTCGATGTTATTACAATAACAGTAATTTTCTTTTTATTTTAATATCGAGGTAAATGGTCGATAAACCCGGAAAACCAATTTTCCTACAAAATAGATGCTATGATTGGAGAATCCTCCAATCCGAATGTTTCCAAATAACGAGTCAACACGAGTAATTTTGAATCATCAAAATTATTAATAAAAACCTGTGGTTTTGTGTGCAGCTTAGTAAATGTTTGTACAATCAAATAGCTACGTAGTCCTACAAATTTAGTGGTATGTTTTTCCAGTCCTACCTTAAGTCATACACTTATAAGTTGTTCATACCTGCGCAGTACTTTAGCTACCTCGATCGAGATTTTTTTATAAGACTAATCTGGGCATCTCGTCTAAAGTAGTAACCTGCTCATGAAGATTCAGCCTGTTATTAATCACTTTAAGATCATAGAAAAAGATCTCAAAAATTTTTGTTGTCATTGTAGTAACAAAACGGCTGAACCACATATTTGAATAGGGTTTGTATAGATAGGGTGTGTAGAGTCAAAAGCTTGTCTCTACCTGAGATCTGATATATTTTTGATAGCACAAGCAATCATGGTCTCGTCTTGACAACATTTTACAAGAAAAAGTTTTTAGTGAGATGATTTCCAGCCAGGCCATCGAGACCGCATACGCTCTTTGTTTGTAACTAGTACGAGTATATCGTAAAAGTGACCAACTCGAAATTAATAGCGCAGTCAGATTGCATGCCGGCTACGTCGAACAACACTTTTGGACAGAGTGACAGCTCTGATTGATAGCAACGGAATATTTAATTTTAACGATCGGCCTGGAGCAAGCACGTCCGTTTAAAACAACATCAATAACGTGCAGTTACTGGCCAGTGTGTTTGTAGATGGATGGCTCGGGTTTCACTTACCTATTGAATGTTTATGCAGACAGTCATAAATGGAGGTATATTCATTAGATTGCTCCAGAAATTCCTGATTATAATTCACTGTTCAATACAAACTTACTCTCAATTAGCGATTGGTTATATCTACCACGCTCGAAGAATCACAGTTGCTACTGAAAAGTGGAATTGGAAACCCTGGGAGACTATTACAAATTTTATTCAGATTACTGAAATGTTATATTCATAACAATTGTTAGAAGTCTGTTGTTAAGTTTTTGTAAAAAAAAATATAATTTCTCCAATTCTTATCGTATGTCATGCGATCCATTCGCAGAACAAAGAGCCCTGCTTGTAGAGCCTTAATATGGGTTATCCAGCATTGCATATTTCGGATAGCGGTTGTATAATGTGTGGATAGTATTTCTGATCCTGCCAAAGGCCACGGCGTCTTATTTGCAGCCATGTCAGAGGCCTTCAGGCGGCTTAAAAACTCTGACACAGGACTAGCCATCCGCCTACAATACTATAACCGTCTTTCAACCTGATACAAACTCTAGTTAATACAAGCTGTTAACTAAAAAAACGGGGAAATACAATTTTATTCAAAAATTCAACCTCATTTCTAACCCTTTCAATAATTGCTCTAGGAAAAATTAATTGAAAAGCCTCTTCGTAAACTTTTACTCTGGCTGTAAGCTTTGATAATTAATTAAACACAACAGATTGAGCGCGAACTCCGAAGCCTTCGAGAGATACAACATTGTTTCAAGCTATTTTTGGAATGTAATTTTCCCTTAAAAGTTTTATACTCGTATCCCTTCAATAGGTACTTCAAGTTATTTGCCTCTATTTTTCCTGTTAATTGTACAGTGTACTTGTGAAGTGGGTAACGCTGTTTCATTTTCACATAGTTCCGTACTTTTTGGATTATAAAGATAAGTACATCTATCTACCTTTTTATTTAATCGTAGTACTCAATATTCTTGTAAAAGGTTCGCTTTGCCAACGTTTGCTTATTTTACTCGACAAAATATTTAGAAGTAAATGACGTTTCTATACATTCAGAGTATGTACACTCTGTATGTAACTGTCAGAGGTGTGGAATTGTGTATGTTTAATATTATCAACAACTTTTACTATAGACCAATTAATAGCATAGCAAAAACGTGAAAAAAAAATCCCTTTTCCATACAAAAATACATTGACTCTCCAAACAAATGTACAAAATGTAGTGGAATTTTTGAAAGTCTGTACACTTTGCATAACAATACCTTGTAATTAGAGTATTTTTTTTTTATAATTTTACTGTCATAGACGACATCTACAGCGGTAATGTGTAGAGCTTTGGTGTAGACCGTAATGCTTGTAGCAATGCCTACGCATGCTACATCTGCTACGATAGCTACGGATTACCGTCTGTGGCTACGTGAGCTACAATCGTCACTATGGTCACTTGGTCAGTGCTACAAGACTACGAACATTGCTATACATATACATAATTTTCGATACAAATCATCAAAACTTATTATAGTTAAAACGTATAAGGGTAGGTGCAAATTAACATAGTCACCTGATATACGAGTACCTGCGTATGTTATATGATAAAAAAACTGAGCTAGCATTCGAAATCTCAACTCTCTATTTCAGTTGTAATTATAGTGTACATTTTTACCACTTTTTAGGGTTCCGTACCCAAAGGAAAAACGGGACAAAAACAAAATAAAATAAATATTTAAGGGGGGCTCCCATACAGTACGGAACCCTCCGTGCGCGAGCCCGACTCGTATTTGGCCGATTATTTATAATTTAAGGTCTATCTATACAGATTTATACCACTAATATACACATGTGTGACCTACTTAAAAATAAATCCTAAAGAACATCAAAGTATCTATCAAGTCACAGTAACTAACATTTCTAATAACAAACGCTGTTTCTGTTAACGAAGAACGAAAAATAAAGACTTACAAGATTAATAAACTAGAAAACTTTTCTTATACATTTGTTTTGACATGAGTCTCATTTTGTTCAAGACTCTGCATCGCAAACAAAGGCAACTCCTATCAAAGTTTGCCGACAAAAATCTCCAAAACATCTGCGAGGAGAGTCTAAGACTCTAATCTATTGTTTGTCTAAATAATTGTACAATATTACCCGGCCGTGGCTCAATCTCGACATTACGGCATTATAGCGAGATCTAAATTGCTTTTTTTTGCTTCTTTTCTCTAGTAATAGCGGGCGAGTTTGCGCGAGATTACGCAAAGAGCGACCTTTAGCTTTGGGCGTTTTTTTCCCGCCCCAGCTCTTTGCTGAGGTCTCCTCAGACGTTCTTTCCCTTTGAGCAATAAAAAGAGCTCCCGTTTTGTGTTTATGTATGCACCGCGGTCCACAACAAACTGATATTAAGGTTTAAAGTTGGTAAATGGAAATGAAAGCGATGTAAGTTTCTGCATGCTGTATAAAGTAATAGTGTAAGTTATTCTAATACACCCGTATTAGAATAAACAAATAAATGAAATTTGCGCTCTTTACTTTTCATATTGAATGAATTACTTGCTCAGTAAATAGACACATGATATTGTATATAAATTTTAAAGGATTTGCTGTACTGTATGTGGATCGCGGACTTGAATACGTAAATCTACAAACCATCTGTTACTCCAAGTGCAAATATTAATGCACTACGGCGCTTTCGATCATTTAACTTTGTTTTATTTTGGAAATTGAAATAGCTCTATGTAGTCAACCATTATGGAATGTCAAAAAATGTCAAGTCGATGATGTACCCCTATGCTAACCTAGAGGTGGACAGATGATCTCATTAAGACCGGCAAGATCGCGCTAAATACAAGCCGCTTTCAATTGGTTTTATTGAAGATCTAGGGAGACCTATGCTTAAAAGTGAACGTTCTATTGCTAAAAAGAAGAAAGTAAACTTCATATTGCTAATTATGAAGTATACTTGGATTTAACATCTAAATTGAATTTTGTTTTGTGGACGCTTCTTATTGTTAAATAAAAATATCGCACCTACCAGTTAAAACTTCAGTGATATTACATAGGATTTCTACAGTGAAATATAACTTCGTACCTGGTCGTTTGTGTTGCAAGGAAAACCCTCCACAAAACTCTCTTCCTGTTTTCGTCGCAAAGATGGAGGTATAATACATTCAAAGGAGGGTTCGGGAGTCGGCACCGCGGCGGTAGACATTAATCTCTTGCACAAACATAAGAAGCGGTAACCATCTGTCGTTTTATAAAGACGAATTCGCCAAAATAATCTTGATAAAGGCGTGTTTTCGCGAGCTCAGCGACGGCTAATTGATGGGACTGTGAGGTAAGGGCCAGTCCACAGGGTGCGGTCTGAACGGTAATGATTTTGCCGAGGCAAATACACTGCAGTACGACGCTGCAACAGAATCTGCTATGCCAACGCTCCGACAAAGTGTCGCGCCCCCACTTCGTCTCTGGAAGTCCGGCGCAGCGGCTGAAATGCACCGTGTCGCTTTACATCAATATTTCTGTGTGGCACAATGAAGCAGCCCTATTTAGTCTGCGCTATATTTACCGCACTGTGGGAACTGGCTTCAACGCGTCTTTTCCGCGTCAAATTTGCACAGATTATCAGCTCTGGTAATGACGCCACGGGAGTTTTTCCGGTCTCGCTTATATTGGGTTATGGAATTTTCCGTTTTTATTGGTCATCGATTGACGTTTTCCGAATCTCCTGGGATGTTGTTCTGAGATGTCAGGAACACTCTAAGGTTGTTTCAAGAATTACAATTATGATGTTTTATTCAAGAATAACACTCCAAATACACACTTTTATTTTAGGTCAAGTGCTGCCATCTGAACATTACTCAAGATCAGCACAACATTGTTATACCCTTATAGGGTCATATGTGTTTTAACTTAAACTAAACTAAACATGTTATTTAAGACCCGTTTGTAAATTAAGCTACATATGTTTCAATAAACGATTGACGTCTCATGATCGTCTCTGAAAAAGGAAATTTAGTGATAGTATTAGGCAATCAGTTAATGATTCAGATTACCGAAGGCGCTCATTTTAAACTAACCAATAGTAACTTGTTTTGTCTCTAACTCCTCAAAAATTATTTTTACCATACTGAAAATCGCTGTTCATCTTGTTTCTATCTTGAAGGTTTTATCGTAAATACTCAACTTGTAAGTTACAAAAAAACTATCCTAGATAAGTAAGACGTTGAACTTTTGCTGAATAATGACGAAAATGTCTACAAACATCTTACCTTGGCTGAGCCTCATTAAGGCGCTTTATTAAACTTTTCTAGGTCGTAGCCTTATTCTAATTAAGGACCAGACGCTAGCTCACAAAATAAGGGAAAAATCCGAGCTCTGCAGCTAATCGTTAAATCCTGCTTACTGCCCGATAACCTCGCACAAAGAGCTTGATTACAAGCGGTTTGCATGCTCGCTTTAACTCACATAACAGCTACCATTAAGCACAAACACGGAATAAAAAAACAACTACACTGGCAGTAAATTCTGTAAACATTCGTAATTGCACCTTATCACTACGTAAATAAATACTAAATCAGATTTGACATTGCTACTGTAGCAGTTTTGTTGACGTAAACCCGTGACACGTGGCAAATTTGGCAGGACAGCTCGGGGCACTGGTCTATTTTATCATAACCCGTCAATTTGTTACCGTGACTGATGAATCCGGGTTACGTGGGGTTAAATAAAGCAGCGCGGATAATTTCTCACTTTTCATACATTATGCAAGCATGGGATGGATGAAAACCTCAACTAATGCATTCGAAATGCATGAGATGTGTACTAACACAACACTAGTTGTTCGTGTTGTTCGGATTATAGCAGCTATTGCAAACTTGTGTCATTAATAACAAAAATTAACAGTATTAGAAATATTATATGAAACTAAGTCTTACGTTAGTCTAAGTCTCGTTTTTAGGGTTCCGTAGCCAAGAGGTAAAAAATCGCCCAAGTACGAGTCGGACTCGCGCACGGAGGGTTCCGTACTGTATGGGAGCCCCCCTTAAATATTTATGTTATTTATTATTGAAGCGAATATAAAACAAAATATTCTGTGAAAATTTCAAGCATCGACCTGTTACCATTATTAATATAGAGCGAAAAACGTCTAAAAATTCGGGTTTGTTGTATTCCCAGCCCCCTTAAATATTTATTTTATTCTCTTTTTAGTATTTGTTGTTATAGCGGCAACAGATGATGTATTTCTGTTGCCGCTATAACAACAAAAATTATACGCTTGAAATGGGGCTAAGGGGTTCCCATAGGGTACGGAACCTTTCGTGCGTGAGTCCAATTCGCACTTGGCCAATTTTTATTCTAATCTAATTGTATTGCGAATATGGATTTGGCGTATTTAATTACTTTTTATAGGCGTTTCTTCAATTGCTATGAATGACATTGCCTGGTGTATAATAGTAGTTTATGCAACTGTCATATAATGAAATGTATTAAAACACGAGTGTGAGTTTATGAAACGAGCGCAGCGAGTTTCATAATAGTAACGAGTGTTTAATACCCGTGTTATATGCAGTTGCATACACTACTTTATCTTCACTAATAAAAATAAAAAAATAGTAGTTTATGCAACTGTCATATAATGAAGGGTATTAAAACACGAGTGTGAGTTTATGAAACGAGCGCAGCGAGTTTCATAATAGTAACGAGTGTTTTAATACCCGTGTTATATGCAGTTGCATACACTACTTTATCTTCACTAATAAAATAAAAAATAAAAACATATTGCGAAACATTAAATTCACGCGTACGTGTATTGTCACAGTGAACTTGGCGCCATTAAAATCTAACCAATGACTGCGCGCGCAGCTGCGCTCTCATTGGTCAATCAGGAGCGAGCGCGCGCTGTTCTTTTTTTATTTCATTGGCACAAGATCGACCAAAGAGTTTTGTGTATGTAAGTTTAGTAGTTTCGACGAAGTTTTCACGTATAACCCAACTGTTTTCAAAAGCCAGCCTAATATCAAAATTTTATACTTGTATGAGGATTTTGACATAAGGCTCGCCAGGTTAATTGGTCGCGTTTTATCGATGTTATAATGAGATTTTACGATATTGATGTGGATATTATAACATCATTTGAAATTGCTTAAATTGAGTGTTTTGTTGTCTGTGCTATAACAGTAGTCATTATAAGTCAAATATTGGAAACATAAGTAGAATGTTACAACATTAGTGTAGATAAAACATATTGCGAAACATTAAATTCACGCGTACGTGTATTGTCACAGTGAACTTGGCGCCATTAAAATCTAACCAATGAGAGCGCAGCTGCGCGCGCAGGGCCAATCAGGAGCGAGCGCGCGATGTTATAATGAGATTTTACGATATCGATGTAGATATTATAACATCATGTGATATTGCTTAAATGTTTTCTGCGCTATAACAGTAGTCATTTTAAGTCAAGTATTGGAAACATAAGTAGAATGTTACAACATTAGTGTAGATAAAAATATTAATTCCCTAACTTTAGATGTTATAAAGGTTTGCTAAGTTATCAGTTTTATTTTTTGTTTTATCTAATACGGAGATATAAATCGTTTATTAAAATAAAATGCAGTAAATACGTAATGTAAAGCAAATTGTAGAGCTTTTAAAGGATTTATCACGCTCCAATATCTTACTACCCAACAAAACTTTCCTCACAGTATCTCCGTAATTACACAGTGTATAGCTTACTAAACCAACACGGTATCCACATAAGCTCAGCACAGCGTCATTAGTGCGATTTAATTTCCCAATGGCACAGCCGTGTTCCCGCTGACATACGATCGCAATCCTTTCCCGACCCGAAACAGAGAACGCCAGAAACTAAACATTTGAAAAATCACTCCACCCTCCGCCCCAAACGTCACCGCAGAGGGGAGACCTTTTAATAGGATTCGGGAACTTACGACAACTGATATTTATTAGCGCTGCCATATTGTTGTTAGTGATATATGTGGCCCCATTACGACACTAGCTCGCCGAAGCCGCCACCTGACGTGGAATTTCATTTAAAGAAGGAGCGGCCCATATCGTACCACTTGCTAATTTTGCCGGAATATGAATCAACTTTATGAGACAGCTACATTTTTGTGCGTGTTTTCTCGCGCTCTATAAAATTGATTTATTTATTTATTTTATCATTTACTTGAGAATGAATTGGTTACCTGTGTTCGCGATTTATGAAGACGTTTTTTGCGGTCTGATATTTTTGTAAGTCGCTTTGTCGGGTACAATCATGGGGTAGAATTTATCGTCTGCGTTCATAAATTAAACTAAATTTCGGTTCAGCTGAATATTTTCGGAATGATAAATGGGTTTTTGAATATTACTTATACTTTGGCGAACTTATGATTCATATTTCAGTAAGTTGCGATTTTCATGAAAAATTTTCATAACGTTACTTAAGTATAATCTTATGTTACTTTTGTTGCAATATTAATTCAGTGAGCATAAGCTAATAATGGAAAAAGGAATAATTCAAAATTTGATGATAGGATACTTCTTAATGATCCGCTCTCTAGTTTCTGCTCTCTTATCCTACTTAATGAAAATGAAAATACTTTATTTTGAGCTAAGATATACAAGGTGTTAGTAAATGCTTATAAATTTAGTAGATTTATAGAACACTAGCGACCCGCCTCGGCTTCGTACAGGTGTATTATACATATAAACCGTCCTCTTGAATCACTCTCTATTTAAAAAAACCGCATCAAAATCCATTGAGTAGTTTTAAAGATATAAGCATGCATGGCGACAGACAGCGGGAAGTGATTTTGTTTTATACTATGTAGAGTATATAGTGATTTACAATATTTAAAGAAACCTGAAACTCACACTAAGCGCCTGTGCTGTGAAATTTCAGTGAATTCCGATTTACTTTACTCATTATATTTTGCTAAATACATAGCTGTATATTCTTTTTTATGCTGATAATTTCAGTTATGCCATCTGAAGACAGCACTGCTACTTAATAAGCAGAAGTTACCAATGTCTCGACAATGAGACTACCACAACACCGATAACTTTATCGGTTAGTTAGTTCGTAGAGCCTTAAGGCTAGCCGATGTCAAAGATTGTTTGAGCCACCTGAAGGCCACTGACACGGCTATGCGGTTAAAACAACCGGGACCTACAATTTAACGTGGTATCTGCCACGGTAGTTGTAAATGCCACCCGCGTTTACCCATCCGAAGACTGGCGGTGCCAAACGTTGCGTAACTTAGGTGATCACTGACAAACACCTAGCCAAACTACGCCATGAGCGCTACACCGAAATAGGTTAACTCATAATCCGTAGCGCTCGTAGCGTTGTTTGACTACGAGTAGGTGATTGTCAGCGATCACTGAAATTAAGCAACGTTCCGCACGGTCAGGATTTGGATGGGTGACTGCGGGTGGCATTTTCCAACTGAGCGCTACCGTGGCTCGGCGACACGTTAAATTGTAGGCCCCGATTGTTTTAACCGTTAAGCCATGTCAGAGGCCTTCAGGCGGCCTAAAAACTCTGACACCAGGGCTAGCCACCCGGCCTATTCGAACTTACTTACTTACTTACTCATAATCCATGCTCTGGAATATCTCAAGCGTAGTTTTTTAAGTAATCTTATTCAATTCTTTATTTCCCAAATAAATAACATTACGGTTTCCACCAATACGTATTTTACTCTTAATACTTATCAAACATTTAGGTATACATATAAATGTGACAGTACTAAATTTACTCACATATATCATTAACTAATACACAAGTTGGTATAACACACTTTAAACCTTATTAAATACATAGCAAACTGAATGATGTGTAATAATACCTCTAGAAATTATTCTATTCTATATTTTGCACCTTAAACTAAGAAAAGTTCCTCCACCCAAATATTCCATTCGTATCCCCCGCCTAGAACTTCGACCCAGTAGACTTTATAACTAATATCAGTATGTTTTGTCAACAGGAGCAGTCTCATAAGTCGTATCGACCGCTGACGGTGCTGACCTTCCGGTGGAACTATGCTGTGCATGGCCTGCAGCCGGCGGGGTACCACCTCGTCAATCTACTGCTACACGCGCTCGTCTCTCTGCTCTACTATAGGTAAGTTTTTAAACAATTTAAAAAAAAAATGTAGTTACTTCGAGCAAACATCTACAGAGCCATAGTCCCTAAGTGAAAGTAGTAAAAAAATGTCCGAGCGACGTCCTACATACCGACTTAGATATTTAAATTAAATAAATCACAATGGCCCGTTTTCTCGAATCTCGAAGTTACAAGCTGTTACAAGTACTAATTAGGTGACATAGACCTAATTAGTGCTTGTAACCGAGCACTTTGGCATCGCGCGGCGTTGTAGTCGGCCTGCTATCGCCTTACGACTAACTAAAAAGGTACTAACTACTAACACTACGTAGATAGGGCAGGGTTTTGGCTCGGACACTTTTTTTGCACGATTATGACTCTATAGATATTTCCTCGAAGTGTAGCTAAGAACAATCTCCATCACATTTGCAAACAAATAAAAAAAATGCATCTAAATTCATCCATTTGAGAACTATGATACCACAAATATTCATACAAAGGTACGAGTACATGTCAAACTTGTAATATAAAACCACTCATTTTCGGCGAGGCTAACGGTTCTAATCTGTTAATAGTTTAATTGCTATTACGAGTTATTCATTCGTATTATGATTCATGATTAACAAGAAAAAAGTGCAATATACAGCCTAAATTAAAAGCACAACAATGGAATATTATTATCTAGATTGTATGGAGGGGGAATCAGTACAGATTACAACAGTACAGCAGCCAACGTAAACAGTTTTCTAGAAGATTTAAATATCACAAAGCTACTGAAATACATGTTGCTACACATTTTTATATCTGTCTCTCTGCAATCGCAAGGTTTCTATAGAGCACTAAACATAAAGTTCCCTTTCCACGCACATTACAGAGCACTATTGTGTACGTTCAACAAAACATATTTCACTGCGCTCATGAAACTCAGAGCAAGGTGTGAAAAGCTCCCCGTGGGAATAATACGCCACTTTACGAGCATGTTTAAAGTTTTCTCACATTATCCACCGGTGGGTAACTTATTTAACAACTTGCCGTTTTGCTAAACTTTCTGCAGTTATACAATAACCGGTGCACGGTAATGCCTCTGTCAGACCAGAAGTAGGTATAGAATTACGCAGTTTTCATTCGAGTCTTTGAGTTAGCACTGGAAATAAAATTACGCAAGTCCTATTTCATTTATTTTAAACACACGGCAGAATAGTTTGAAATATAATAAGTATTTGTATTCACAAAGTTACTATTGAAGTTGTATGGCTCACAGTTTAAAGCTGCATACATTTTATTTGAAATCATGAAGAAAATAAGTATCCAATTTAGTAGAAAAATATAACCAGAATACAACTTTCAACTGCAGTAGTAACAACGGTAATTCATTTACCGTTCTTACTACTGGTAGTAAGATTGGTAGTAACACTGGTAATAAATCAATAAATTCAACTCATAATCCATGTTTTCATTATGTAAATGATGTGTACATAAACTCTGTTTTTGGAAGTACACAGTATGCAAGAAAGTGTTCCGATTTATTTATACATTGTAAAAATAAATCAACTTGCAATGAATGTAAGTTCGGGTGGAATCTTGCAAGTTAAATTTTACCAACTTCCCGGTTTCCGATTGAGCTGAAATTTTGCACGGATATGTATATCGCGTGACAATGCAATAATATGGTACCATGGAGCTGATTTGATGATAGGAACTTCTGTACTAAACAAGATATACCCGTCGTGTTTGGGCTCGTTTTACTTGTCTTGGCTAGCACTCTGCTGCACCATGATATGCAGGATCTCAAAAGCTTGTATTTAAAAATTATATCCAAATAATATTTTATATATTTACCATATATTTATATATTTACCACAATTTGTCTGGCAGATTAATTTATATACATTTAGTGGTTATGTGGATGAAAGGAAATTAATATGTAGGTGCACGTCTAACCACACAACCGCATAAATTGACACAATTAATATAATAGTGTAACTAATGTAAATATATTATGGAAACCACGTATAGCATATATGCGTTTACCTACTTACTGAAAAGTAACTTGGTAGAAACCCGCAGTTAACCCCATAATTTTCTCGTATAATTCAATACACCATACAATTTTCTATGATTCATAACATAGGTTTTTGAAATATCATTTGTGTAGAATTACTGTAAAAATAATAATTTCACGAAGTACTTAGCTGTTTTCATCAATATTTTAGAGATTCTAATTAAGTAAAGCACAGGTGTTACTCACGCTGCATTTTAGTAGAAAACTGCTACTATAGTTTCAATTGCATTTGGCGATCTTTCTCAAGGTTGGAGACGAGCCCGCGTGCTAGTACTCCAACCTTGAGAATGATCGCCAAATGCGATTGAAACTATAGTAGCAGTTTTCTACTAAAATGCAGCGTGAGTAACACCTGTGCTTTACTTAATTAAAATGTGCGAAAACCACGCTTCTTTCCATAGTGAAATTTTAGAGATTCTTTGGGATTATTCATCGAAAGTCTAAGTAGAAATTCAGTAATATTCAAACCAGTCAAATAATGCTCAGTAGTTCGTAACAGCCTGGATGCTATCTTCACTTTTGCAGGCAAAGCTTTATTGAAAAAGCCCTCTTTCCTTCCTCTTATGAATTCGTTCGCAAACACCTCCATTGAGGCGTGAAATCGGAACGATTCTGTCTGCAATCAATGAAATCTTATGCAAATAATTTTCTCTTCGGAAAAACGAAAGCCGTGATCGGCGAGGTAAATAACGTGTTTTATACACAAACTAAATACATAGGTGCTATTGGCTGTCTTATGAAAAAGCAGATGACGTAGTTCAAGAAAGCGAGTGAAGTTTTTGATGAAAGATTGAATGTGTGGTTCTCTATAAATTAGTATAGTATATTGATCTACCTTCTACCGCGATATCGATTGAGATAGAAATCCTAACAATCATTATTTCCTCTCATTTCATTTAGTAAACAATGGAAAAATAACTTTAGACAACCCTTATACAGGGTCATATGTATTAAACGCAAAACCTTTTAAGGGCGGATCTAGTACATCTAGACAAACAACTTTTGTTCTAGGACTTTTGGAAAATCACGAAGAAAATTATCAGCTTTTTATACAAAAAGTTCGTTAATGCGCGGCAAAATGTATGGAGAAGCGAATTATTTTGCAAATTTTCAGTAGTCGTAGTACAAAAGTTGTTTGTTTAGATGTACTTACTAGACCCGCCCCTAAAAAGTTTTGCGATTAATACCTATGACCCTGTATAGTTAAATCCAATTCTTTGCTTTACCGACTCTTCGAGTCATTCGCTCCAGTTCCTTAGACTTAACCAACCGACAGAAAACCTAATAATCTTTCGAAAACCCTTAAACCTTAACCCTTCGAAAATACAGGTGAATCCGCGAACGTTACCTAATCTTCCGCTAGATTGCAAAAGCTTTTTGTTTTAATCTCAAGCGGAGTCTTGAAGGGATGAGGTCTCTAATCGAAGGGGAAAGGTCGACGACTCTAAGCAGGCAAATGGGATTGAATAAGGAAGGAAGTAGGTACGTATTAATTGGATGAGAATCGTGCGTAGGTATAGATACTTGGGGTAGATTATGTTTGCTGCCGCTCCTTGATCCAGGATTAGACTGGGCTCAAGAGTACGACTTAATAAGACAAAAAGTTAAAGCGATTAATTTGAGAAAATCAACAGAGCGACGTGAGCTTAGATACGTAAAAATTTAGCATAGGAAAGGTTAGTTTGCTTTTAAGAACGTCCGAAAATAACGAATTGAGATTTCAAAGTACCAAAACTAAAATTTACAGCAGCCTTACATATAGAGGTATATGAGTTTTCTTAATCGGAGATTTAAATGGTATGTTTAGTGGTAGAACTCTTACAGATGTCATCTGAGGTAGTATTACAGTATTTCCAGTTATTTAACCATTACGAGTAAGTAGTAGCCTGAAATCATTATAGTATTTCGTATTGCGAAACAATATTTCCAGTGAGATTTCGAGACACTAACTAAAGTATCAAAATCTAAATGTCTTAAAAATTCTAGTAAATATCTGTCATTTGTGATAGGTGAGAATTTTCAAGGTTGCGTTTGAAGTGTTGCATGTCGAAGAATACAAAAAAAAATGATAAAATTAGCCACAACACGGACTTCAGCGTCAGGACCGAACTAGTTTAAAAATATAAAATATTTCCGTGATTTGACTAACTGGATACTAGAGAATTATCCATCTGGTATTTAGTCAGCATTAGTTTAGTGAACCCGGCGAACTTCGTAGCTTTTCTCAGCATTGATTTTTATTTACAATAACAGTAATGGAGATGTTAGTTGTTATTCGTAGAGTCAAATGTGGTTTACTATTCCACAGACTACCTACTAGCCGAAATTTGATTTGTACAATCCGTGAAATAACTTAGGAAGGTATACTTATTTCCGAGTGAGTTCGGCGAAAAATCCGATTTGTTGACGAAGATGGAATTGTCGATTGGTTTTAGTAATGCGTATTGAAAAACCTTTTGCTTAACTATATTATTTTTTAAGTTCATACGATATAATTTTTTTCTCTAGTTATTTTATTTTATTATCGCATAGAAAATATAGTATTAATGGCATACTTATGACTTGAGTCGTGGTAACCAAGTGAATAAACAATCGCCCTAGAAGTATAAAGCGTGGGCTCAAACCCGGTCTCGTGCTAATGAGTTTTTTGGAGCTTGTGTACGGATTTACACACTTAAAAGTTCCTAGTTTTCGAAAAATCGATGGCGTATGTGAGCGGTGTGGTCGATGTGACTCAAATTTCTTGCGTGGGTACCAATAAAAAGGCGGTGGGTACAGTACTAGTGATGTGTTAATTTCTTTAACAGCGTATTATACCTATAGCTCATCAATAAAAACCATAAGAAAACTCTAATAAAACACCAAAGCAAATTTTACGGATGTTTTATCAAACAAAAGTATTTAATTACGCTCTGTAATTACTCAGCACATCCAAATCTGTTTCCACAGTTCCACTTGGAAGGCTTTAATCGTTAATTGAATACGGAAACTTTTAATTGTAAGGTCTCAATGATCCGTCGGGTGCGTTAATTATTCAGTACAATGCGGCCGATCGGCTGCCTCCGCTGTTTACGTCGTCATCAGGTGAACGGTGGTGTTTTCATTTATTTTTACACCCCATAAAGGGCGCGGTTGCAGTGATTCTTTAGCAGGTGTTACGAAATGTTTTGGAAATTAAAAATTTGAAGTTAGCGAAAATGTTCGCTTTTGTACACATTTAAGGCGTCATGCTCGCATATAAGGCGTAATGCTTGTATATAAGGCGTAATTCTTGTTTATAAGAAGTAAAGCTTGCATATAATGCGTAAAGCTTGCATATAAGGCGTAAGAGATGTCAATCATTTTTTAACTCATATTCGGCTTATTGATATATGACTTTACTTTTTTTCGGGCTGTTTACGTCGTCATCACGTGAACGGTGGCGTTTTAATTTATTTTTACACGTTATAAAGAGCGCGGCTGCGGTGATTCTTTAACAGGTGTTCGGTAATGTTTTCAAGATGGAGCGTTCAAATTATCTCTTTTGTGCGCATATAAATCGTAAATCTTGCATATAAGACAGAAATTTTGCATGTAAGGCGTAAAAGTACAAACAGGATAAGTACAATGATCATTTTTCAGCCCAATATGATGAGAATAAAGTTATTCGAAATTTCTTCGAAAATAAATAATAACGATTTAACTATTCTATTTATCTCTTTCTAATTATCTGTCCGTAGTCTAATTTCCATACTCTATTTGATACGTAATAGATTTATCACCGACCGGCTTGATAATACAACACGTGCCGTGTATAAGGGTGCATTCATGTAAAAAGCTTGATCATCTTTGCTCCAAGAGAAATAGGCATTAAACTGAGTTACGTATGCGTAACACAATTAAATGAAAGAATTCTTAGACAAAGAATTCTTAGACCAAGTTGGGATCAACAATTAGTGTTGGCAATTAATTTATAGGTAATACAGTTTTCATAAATCACTTACATTCTTCTTCTTCTTTTTCTTCTTCGTGTCGATGGTTCTAAGGTGATAGATCTAGATGGTGATGATCTATCTAGATAAGCTTTGCCCAGTGGTTAGCGACTGCTACTCCAAGAGGGTTGGCTTCCACTAGGTTGCTCAGTGTGCAAGTATTTGGGCACTGAGGACAGGACATTTACATTTATGAACCCTTCAAATTTCGGAATTTATCTGCCAGAGCATTTTCTTATCTATAAGACCGAGTAAACTGACTTCTATGACCTTCTCCTGTAAGTATTTGTTCCTTTGTTACTTAAGTTTCTGACTACGGTGTTAAAACGTGACGTTCTATTGTATGGATAAAGAAGTATGAATACACGATACCAACCTTTACTTTTGCTTTTATAAGAGCTATCAGATTGTTGATCGATGTGAGTTTTCTGTGTGGATGCACCTGAATGTAGGGTTGCGTGGCACAGTCGACAGCAATTTGAATTGTTTTGTTTCAACCGACAGGTGGTTTAAATAACGAGAGTTTAATTAAAAAATAATAAACTTATTCGGTGCAAGCTGACCAATTTCTTTGTTGAAGTTTAATTACAACTTATCCCACAGAATGAGTAAATTAAGTGTTACTTTGACAATCTATACTTGACATTTTTAATATTAACTGATTGGAACTCTTTCACACAGCAACAGAGCCACGGATAGGCATGAATAGAATTCAAAGGTCGGGGAGTAATATTAGGCTACTTTATATCCCGGAAAAATAAAAAGTTCTTAAGGGATAACACAAAAATCAAAATGTCACGCGGGTGAAGCTGCAAGCAAAAGCTAGTATTGAAATAATTTGAATACAAGCTGCTGAAGCTAACATACAAAATCTAGTTAAAATTTAGGTTAATATCCTATTTATCTTCATTAATAATTTTCCTTTTGTCCATCGAGCGAAGAAATTCTTAACCAGTTGTGAACTGATTAACTATTTATGTTCAAACTTAGTTGTCCTTCGAACCGAGAACAATTAGGGGTCTTCGCGCATTAGATCAACTCAACACAATCCATTCAGCAAGTATTGATTTATCAGATTCGTAATTTTTATATCGAAATAACAAAGCGTGCTAAAAAGAACGTACTATCGAGAATTTTAGTGAGAATTGATGTTTTTTAATAAATTATCATGATTACATTCATCGTAAATTGAGTTGATTTATAATACGAGTACATGTATTTAGTTGCTGGAAAATACATAACTTTCACGCAAATTCTTCAAAAACAAAACGTAGTACGCATAAATAAACACTTCGAATGAAGTTTTTAGGGTTCCGTACCCAAAGGGTAAAGACGGGCCTCTATTACTAAGACTTCGATGTCCGTCTGTCCGTCTGTCTGTCTGTCTGTCACCGGGCTATATCTCATGAACCGTGAAAGCTAGGCAGCTGAAATTTTCACAGATGATGTATTTCTGTTTCATACTAAAAATAGAATAAAATAAATATTTTTGGGGGGCTCCCATACAACAAACGTAATTTTTAGGAGTTTTTTGCTCGCTATTAATAACGGCAAGAGGAATGGGGGGGTCCCATACGGTACGGAACCCTTCGTGCGCGAGTACGACTTGCACTTGGCCGATTATTTTTTTAGTTATTAGTTCTTTCTTAGTTAAAAGCAATCGTGTGTTGTATAAGTAATGCACGATGACTTTTCATTCTATTGTAATTTTAGCTGTTTTAACATTTAAAGAAACCACGCTAAATATTCTTATTGCGTAAAGACACAGTTTTCGAAATGAATATTTAACAGGATGATATTTTAAACTATTATCTTTGATCCAATTACATTCAACTTCAGTAACTATATTTAAATTACATAAGCTTTAATTAAAGCGGATTGCAGGTTGAAGTGGCAATGGGCAGGGCACATAGCGCGGAGGACTGATGACCGATGGGGTCGAAAAGTCCTCGAGTGGAGACCACGTACCGGCAAGCGCAGCGTAGGACGTCCACCCACAAGGTGGACGGACGACCTCATTAAGACCGCAGGATCGCGCTGGATGCAAGCCGCTACCAACCGGTCTTGTTGGAGGTCTTTAGGGGAGGCCTATGTCCAGCAGTGGACGTCCGATGGCTGAAAAGAAGAAGCTTTAATTACAGAATTTTAGAACTTAAAATAAACAACAAAATTTAGCAATTAAAACGCTAAAACCTTTATGACAATAAACCAAGATCCTTCCCTAGAGATACCCATTTGGAAACTATCCAACTCTTAATCTAAAATAGCTGATCGATTTCGAATTAAAACAGGAGGACCGGCGACCGGTTTAATTTAACAAAACGCAATTATACCCTCTAAATTGCTTTCGAGTTAGAACTGCAATAACCGGAGATGTTAGCGTTAATAAGTAGTTAGAATTTGGGTCATCCGCAACCGTCGGGTGCCGGCTTGCAGGCAAGATGCGTCGGGTTGTTCGTAACTGGCACGTTGGTTACAAGTTCACAAGTGACATTTATGAAACTACTGATAAACTACTATAGCTATGTCAATGAAAATTTGTAGTGATAATGCATTTCTAAGAATAGCCGTGCCGAGCGACTGCAGTTTGTAGTTTGTAGCAGAATTTAGTTTGATTTTAATACAGATTACGATAATTTGGTTAAAAGTTCATAAATTTGATTTCTTTTTTCATAACATAGCTTTTTCAAGAACTCTAAAAATTGGTTTGCGTCAGATCTGTAACCGGAGATTTGAGCATTACTAAAAAGTCAGATTTTTGTGTTAATTGGGCTCGTATATGAAAATCTTAAAGTAAGGTGTCATGAATTAATTTTGTACTGTCAGTTTTACAACGTTGCTTAGGTATAAAATTGCTTTGCATAATTAGTTTACAAAACGATATAAGGGACTAATGCTATACGACTTGTCTTTGTTAATATTTGTGTTAACTGACAATATGCGTAGATACAATTTATATAGTATGTAGAGAAACTAACCTAACAGGACTCGTCCACGCAAACTCAAATTCACACACATTAGATTTTTTTAGTAAAAAAGGTGTCTTCCAGAACACTTCCAACCCAAGACTGCCCGAATTTTACAAAACAAGGATCGCTGATCCTGTCAAAGAAACATTTCAAAAATTTGAATAATTTCACAATTAGAATTGTTAGTTGGCAGTGTTATCGTTAAAAAAGTCTGAATGTAGAGAAGCTAACAAAAGCTAAGGTTAGTTTCTCTACAAGTATTATTTAAACACATGGCCACTCTATGGCTTTTACAACAAGTTCACAAGCCATATTATTGAAACTGCTACGAAACCAACTTAGCCTTATTAATAAAGATCGGAATTATTTTACAAGTACACTTCATAGAGTTGTACGAAAATGATTTAAGCTGGATCAGAGTTTGAATCTTTGGTTGTAAGTTTACAAGTTAGGATATATGCAACTACACTCTACCGCCGAACTCTGTTGTTTCACTTAAGGGAGATTGGTATTACGAGTACCTATAAAATGCAGTCTAGCGCAGACAGTTTCACAGTAGTTGTAGAGAATATTGTTTAATATTGATTCAGAATTGGTCTGAAGGAGAACTTAACTAAGATGATTATTTTTTCGCAATTACATCTTTAGTTCTGTAGCAAAATGTGCACTCAATGTTGAGTACAATGAATGGGAAACGTCCTATGTCTCTTTGGATTATACATATCTCTTGATATGAATAATAAAAAAAAACTACTTTACTACACAAAAAAAAACTTGGGACGCTTACGATCTCTGTATTTTGAGACCTACCAAATATACAAAAAAAAAATGAAACATTAAAAATTTACATGTTAGGTAGATATCTTATGATTTTTTCGAAATTTTTGTATATATTTTTCGTACCCCATTGAAAAAATAATCATAATACCTCGTACTACTCACGAAATCATATTTGTGATTATAAATTTTCATAGCCCAAAAGTAGCTTAACCTGTTTCAGGCATTTGGTGGAACTGGGCCCAGTTAAGCCTATTTTAATCAGCCTGCCGGATCCTGCTAATTACGTATACTTGGTGTGTCCACCGCGAACTTAGCCCGGCTTTGCCCGATATCCAATTTGGCGCCATAATCCCATTAACGATATTGGAGCTCTCATTAGCATTCTCATTCTGTTAAATACACGTTAATGTAGTTGTAAGCTAAACATGTTACTTAACTGGCTTTAACATTTAAATATCATGTTTCGTGTATCGAAAAGCTCGGTGGAGGTAGATATTTTTAATGGTATTGGCATATGACTATTGAATATGCAGGAACTGTTGGATTTATTTCGAATGTGTTAAAATCTGTCTTTGAATCTGTAGTTGATTTACTGTAATCAGTAAACTTACTAAACGAATGTCAGACTCAATTACTCATTTACTCGGAAAGTTCCACATGTTTTACAAAAGATGTATCTATATTAAATTGCTTTATAAATTAACTTGCAATTTGACGAAAAGATGATACGAAAATTCAATCACAACTCCCCTCGCTATCACCATATCAAATTAGCATCTTCAGAAAAATAATTGAAATATTTATCAACTTTGCCCATTATAGCACTAAATAATTGATGCCGTAATGCCCAGTCATAAAGCACACTTTCGAGCTCGACCTCTGTGATGGCCTCCTAAATTGTAACTGCGCAAGGTGCTCCCCATTAATAGGTGTTAAAATTGCCGGCTCGCTTGTTCCCATTTAAGTAATTAAAGGCGACTATAATCTATTTTACGACGTGCAAACTTCCTTGAATTCATTCATCCGACCCGATGATTAATTTCAATCCCGAATTTACATATCTCCGTTACGGAGATATTAAACTTTAGCTCGTTGTGAAGGGTATTAGTATGCCTATTATTGTATATCCAATATCACGCGCGCAATACCACGTTATCAAAAATAAATAATTGCGAAAAGATAGATTGATCCGTGCAAACTTTTCTAATACCGTACACGACTGAAGTCGGTATTCGCCTTTTCGTTAAAAAAAAGACATCGATGGCATATATTGTGAATTCCCCAGCCCGCACTGGGCAAGCGTGCATATGGTGAATGCGGCCCAATCGCCCTTCCGGGTATTAGCCTACCCGTTCAGCAGTTGACTATTAAAAGGCCGGTACAGTACAGTACATTTCCAGCGCGCAACTCTCCTCAAAGTTTATGATGTACAACTTGTGGAAATGTTTTATTCAATTATACTAAGAAACGATGCTGAAAACAATAATCAGTTCACGGAATATTACCAAAATCCGTTCACCCGTCGCCTAAATAACATCAACAAATACCCTGAACCTATCGCACCAGCAACTTTCCGAAAGTTAAAATCCGATAATGGTTCAATAGCCAAATCTATTCAAATTACGAACAACTTGTTTACGCCACTCAAAAGTTGGAAAGGTACTTAGTGCCCAATCACATTAGTGTAAAGCCAACTTTTAGGCCTCGTATTATTTACGACTTGTGAAATTTTCTGCTCGAAAAACTAGTGTAGGCACACAAGTCGGCGGATGACAAGTTAGCCGCAGATGACACTTCGCCGTGATTCGCTAATTATTGAGCATGTGTGCACAATGCCTACGCAAGTGGCGAAGTAGTGAGCAATGGCGTAGAGAGCGCGCGGGAGGCATGAGGTTAGCGGGCGGGTGTGCCCCGGCGTCTCGTCTCTCTGGCTCTCGCGCATACTTATATTTTGCCTTTTGCGCAGCGTTCTGCGCCTAACTTCCCATCCGCCGACTTGTGTGGCGCGGATTATAATGGAATTATTTCTGACTAGCTCTACCCGAGGCTTCACACAGGATTCTAATTTATTTCCTGGATAAGTCTATGACACTTTCCAACTGTTAAACTTTATCCAGCCAGAAATCAAGTCAATCCGTTGCTCTGTGTTGCTGCGTGAAAGAGTAACAACAACAATAACTTACCAATAAACCAACAAACACACTTTCAAATTTATAATATAAGTAAGGGTATACTTGCATGCGAATAAGGGTATACTTGCATTTGTGTTTGTTCGACGTTAAAGTTATTGACACGTAAAGGTTACTGCTGAAAGTGGGGGTTACGAATTATTAGGTTATCTCCTCGTGAAGCTTCGAAACGTAATCTATTTTCAGTTCTAGGCTGGCACGTCTGCTTTTCCACCGATTAACTATATAACAAGCCAGACAGATGATCTAATAAATCTTCTAGCCGTTTGCAAACCGCTTTAATAGAAATCAATACAGAAAGCCAACAACTGACGTCCTACGATGATAATATAATGATAATGACCTAAGCTGGCGTTAGTGTTGGCGCCAGTGGCTTTATGTCGTGCCACATCCATCGATACTTAATTCGATGGAACAAACGTATATTCTGCGGTTCGAATATAACTATGGCAAAATACATTTAAGAATTAATTTTTACTCTGTAAAAAATTGTCGAATAGCTCATTTGACGTCCCTTCTGTTCGAATCACGGTCCAGCAGATGTTTAAGTAATGCCCCTCTCTTTATGTGCGTTCTATAATATCCGCGCCAGAGTGCATCCTAATAAGGGGCTACGATAGGGCACGACAGCAATAATGATGTCACGGCATCAGGTACCTATGCCATGTAATAAATAACTTATTTATTAATTCCACCCTCATCAGAAATCAACGCTTGTAATAGGATCATCCGCGCTATCTTCACTTCACTACGGCATTAATTTCCCTCCAATTAATTGCGTCTATTGTCGAACTAGAGGACGTTTCGGCTACGCAACGCGCTTTTAATTAACAAATAGCTAAATTATTTCGACAAAGATACTATACACCTACTCTACCGTAATGAGTAAATTTATTACAAAATGTAATTAATTACTCGCGTGTAAAGATAAGACAAAGGACCGACATAATTAAGGGTGGGTTATGAGTTTATGACGCGGGGTGGAACGCTATGAAAAACTAATTTAACTGTGTGGCAAAAAGTTACCCGGATTTCTCGCAGACGAGCCCGCTTCATTACTTTGTGAATGAGCAAAAAACATGTTGCGTACCCGTGCTTTTGTTAGGACCGAGTAACCGAAATAAGTGCCCTCGAGTTTGCTGAGCTTTTACTCGTGACATATTTCATTCGAATATTTACTGTATTTTATGTTTGAGTTAAAAACAGTATTGTGTTTTGAGTAGATGGTAAAGAATCTAAGTTCGTATTAAATGTAGAACTCTCTCGCTGAACTTTAAGCCCCGAGTTCACCAACGCTTGTTTAAGTTAAACGTGTGATTACTGTATTTAACCAACGGTTTTTGCTTGCTGAACAGCAAAATTTCGTTAAAAAGCTGTTTGAGATTTAACCAACGATTGATAAATTAAACATCTGTTGGTGAACTAGGGTCTAAAACCCGAGTTTAATCGTTGTTTAAATACAGAAATCTCACGTTAAACCTAATCTTCTCGTCTTAGTCGTATATCGTTTTGGTTAAATTTCGTATTGTTCAAAAGTTTATATTCTTACAAGAATTACTCGAAGAAAGAACAGTGTAGTAGAAATTACCCAAGGAGTAATCTATATACGTTCGACTAAGAAACATCCTGTGAGTTTTAAATAGTTAAAATGATTTTCTTTGTCTCATGAAAAAGAAATATAGGTTGCACTGAAAAAGTACTGCTTTGCATAAATTGTGTGTATTTTCTAAATACAGCAAAGGATCATTGTAATGGTTGCTAACCATCACATTTCTTTACTGGAAATTCATGGGGGAGGCCTGTGTCTAGCAGCAGACGTCCTAAAGCTGATATGATGTAAATAATTGTGATATTTCTTTAAGCTTGACTTTCATACCGGTATTATACTACTCGTAAAAATATCTCAAGATTTGAGTCCCTGTTCCAACCGCTCTTACTCCGCATTATACCTATCCGTTTCACGAACTCACTGCTTCATATTGTTACGAATCTTGTTCCGGTTTCCAAATTCGTACCGAATGAGTTTGACACTCTAATAATTTTGGTACTTATTTGGCACACTTTCAAGATGTTTGTGATTTATGGGGAACATGGAATGGAAATTCTAAAATTTACATTAATTTTCTAACAATATGGGCGAAGAAGTAAAGTTAAACGGCTTATGATTCTGGCAACACGAATCGAAAGGTCAACAAATCGCGTACTAAATTGCACAGAATTAAGTAAGCTCGTATAGGCCGGGTGGCTAGCCCTGGTGTCAGAGTTTTTAAGCCGCCTGAAGGCTTCTAACATGGCTAAGCGGTTAAAACAACCTACAATTTACCGGGACCTACAATTTAACAGTCATCCGAGCCACGGCAGGGCTCAGTTGTAAATGCCACCCGCGGTCACCTATCAGATGACTGACCGTGCTGAACGTTGCACGTTTATCTTGTCCAACTACGCTATGAGCGTTAAGTGAGTACAATTTAGAGAAATAAATCGAATACACTGAAATATTACTGATGCATTGATTAATTGATGTTTTACAGACCGAAAATACTGTTCAAACATTACACAAGCGCGAATGGGAAATCATATCAACTGGTAAACACGGATAGTTTTCCTGCACAATTCAATCACTACTAGCCAATGAATTATATTATTTGCAGCCCTGGATGTACGTTAATTGAACCAAATAGGTAATTAATTAGTTCATGTTGCTCACATCAATTAACTTAATAGACAAGAGTGATTGTATCGAATAATGAAATCTGACAGGGATACCTAATTACCTACGTTTATTTTATTTTAGTCTACATGTTAATTAATGTACGTAGCATGAAATCAATTATATTGTAATAACAAAAGATATGCTATAACTATGTTTATAGCATCGTTAGTATCAGTAACCAATTTAAATATAAGTTGCTTCATATAATTTGTCGAGAAATGGTAAACTTTATATTTATTAAGCACTTATTTCCAAGATTTTGGGTCTCATCAATAATCATGAATAAAAGTTGGTCATAATAATTATCCTAAAATACGTCCGTCTACGTCTAGAAAAACCATAGAATCAGAACTAAAGTAATAGAAACACTACTAAAATAGCAAGAGAAATACATCACTTTGTCCCATTTTAAATATTAAATTTAAAAGGTGTTAGAAAAAGATGCACATACACCCAAAACCCAAACTTACGTAATTTCGAAGAATTTCACAAACCAGCATTGAGCTATCTCGGGTGTCCATATTCAAAAAGGTAAAAAGTAGGAAGGTAAAATGATCAGAGATTTGAACCTTCTTAGTGGAACTAGAGAGTTCAAATTTCCGAAAGAGACAAATGACCAAGTGTAACCAAATTTTAACCATTTTGACATTCCAACTGGTGATTTTGACGTATGCGACCGACATTGCGTTTTTTTTGTTCCACTCTTGCGTATGCTGTATTACCAGACATGAATAAGACAGGTGTAACGTAGTTTTTATTTGAAATTAATTTATTTATAAAATTTAGCATTACTTCTATTACTTGTATTTCTTCTGAGAGAAAAACACCCGTGTATAAATGTATAATATATATTTTTGGAGATGTAATACGCAACATGTAGATTATTATATTATTAGGGCTTCGCGCTTCCAAAGAAATTCTTAAAAATTGCAAGTGCAAGAATTTTTTCATATTCACATGTAGGTAGGTCTTTTCTCTCTCCTCGACACTTTAACTAGAATCCAATGGATCAATCAATTATCAAAAGCTGTTATTCAATGAAATCAAACATTTACGTTGCCATTAAAAAAATCAAAATTAAAATTTCCTTAAGATTTTCATAGGTATAGATTTTAACCATTTTTACTAAATGGAAAAAGTACAGATTCCACTGACAAGGTACTATTTTCTTCCATTTTATATCCGTTTCCATATTCTCTCGCCTTAAGAAGGTATAGATTTTCCCCAGTTCAACAAACATACTCGTATTTATTCATAGGTCAAACAGAAGGTTCAGAATGTTCCTAATGATACATATACGGCTATAAATAGAGGTCTGAGCTCGACAAACGGCCCAAACCGCAACACAATCAATCAAATCAGGACAATATGCGGATTCATTACTCACATGTTTTCGAGATTCCACATGGAATCACTACTCGTATTTAGGTATCGACCGGCTGGGTATTGTGAAATGTATGCTTCATGTTTTAGGAACAATGTTATTTAATAAATGCTTGCAAATAAGTCATAGAATAAGCTCAGACCCACTAAAAAAATCAAGACAACGTCGTGAACAGACAAGTGAGGCCGGTATTTTACGTGTGGTGCGTGCGTCGGTATTGCGCCGCCATAGTTCGACTGACGATCCAAGGCGTAGTTTCCTTATGTATGTGTGCATAATTGTGTCTGTACACGGCGAGGCATAGTTTTTTCGGCTTCACTTGTTTTGTGCACAACATTCTGTCTTGATTTTTTAAATTGGTTTGAGAGAATGAATTGAGAGATGGAAGGCCCGGCATTAAGCCGCCATAAGACAGACGTTTGTATAATTAAGTGCAATATAATAGTAAATATAGTAGTTTCGAGTATGCGGTGTACGATTGTTTTTTTAACGGGCAAAAGTGCCTTTATTACACGTAATTACATCAAAATACAATACTACTTTATATGCTAAAACTACCTACACTACTACTACACACACCCATGAAGGTCTAAAGATAATCTAAATGCTCAAGCCCACTGCCAGTTGGCAGCATGCCCAGCATGCTGACTGCATTGCCACGCTGAATGGCAATGCTTATACGTTGAGCCAAATGAACACCAGCATTTTGGTTACGCGTCGCGTCCACCAGACGCTCAGAAAGACTTTGATTGTTTGACTTTTTATTGATTGATTGTTCTTGGTTTATATTTTCCTAAGTAATAATTTGTATTTTCGGTTGACCAGGACGCGTTTAAAAGAAAAAGTCTTCGTCCAGAAATCAACACGACAGTCTGAGACAACGAACTGTCACGTATTATTTAGGAAATCTGAAAAAAACTGTAAATATAAAACTTAAATATTACATATGCTATCTTCTCTAATGAGTTGTTATTTTAGTGACCAGGGTGGATAACACGCAAGACGCAAGTTTGATAAGTTCGTCTAGCATTCGAGTAGAGACCACGAACTGCCAAGCGTGCTAATGTACAATATGCTTGTTTACTAAAAAAATATAATTAGACCGTCAAATAGACTGTCAAAAAATATTGGACACGTATTTTTTCTATTGTCAATTTAATAAAAATTGATGAAGATATGGCCCGTTAAAGTTCCGGGTGACGTCACTAACCGCTATCAAATGTACCGGCTAGTGCCGTCACGAGCCCCCACTCTCAAACTTTGACAAGGTTTATCTTTGTCACTAATTGTTTGATTGACAAAAGAAAAAATACGTGTCCAATATTTTACTATCTATACCTATGATAGTATGATAGTACCTATCATAATAAAATTTTCAACCAATAGAATCCAGGGAGGATCTAGAAATCTCATTTCATCTAGAAATGGCGTGATTGTAACGACCTACTTCCAAGTCTCACTTGATCGTGTCCAATCTTTTCTCCGACAATGGCCGAACTTGATTATGCCTCTCAGGTACCAAGTTATTATAAAGATTCTACGAGCTAATTGAGATGGAACAAAGCGCGCGTGACCTACCAAGGTCTACCAAGTTTTATCTCAGACAAATTGGCTGTTTGAGCTGTATCAAAATCTTCACGTTTATCAAGTACTTTAAGCAGAGATAATCAGATAAGTACCTATAGGTACTCGTAGGATAAAATCACCAGTAATCAAGTTTATATTTATAAAGTAACTGAGTAGTAAGTTTTGCACCCTTTTTAACCTAAACATAGAGCTTAGAGAGAACATAGAGCTTCCAAAAAGGAGGAAACCTCCTTTTTGGAAGCTCTATGTTCCATGTTCGTGTGTATGTTTGTGTATGTTCATCGATAATTTCGCCAATTGTGAACCGAATCGAAAAATTATTTTTTAGTTTAAAAGGGTATACCCCCGAGGTGGTCCCATTTAAATTTTACAGCAATCAGCTGAGCCGTTTTTGAAAAAAACAACAATAATGTAAGCAATTCGAGCAAAATATCAGAATTTTGTACACGATGAACATCGATAATTTCGCCAATTGTGAACCGAATCGAAAAATTAATCAACAATAACAATTCGAGCGAAATATTCGAATTTTGTACACGACGGAAGGCGGTTTTGCCATTTTTTTGCGAAAAATTATTATGTCAATCGAATTTTTTTTTTTTTTTTTTTTTTTTTTTTTTCAATAATAATAATTCTTTATTCATCAAAAACATTTTAACAGTACATTAGTATTTAATTTTTAGTATGTATTAATTGTGACTTGTGTCCTGTGTGACTGTTATCCATCATTATATTCTCTAGCCGCCGCTGTAGGATTCCCTGTGTCGCGGTGGCTAGTTTCTTTCCAAACTGTTCAAAAGTACAAATGTTTACAAAATATAACTCCTATGTACCTATACATGCGCAATGAGTATCATATATTCCAAAAAAAAAAAAAAATAATAATAAAAAATTAATCGCGTTAATTAGTAATATGAAAAATCATTAGCAGTATTAGTAATAAATTTAGTAAATATTATTTAATTTTGTTGCTGTTAGATTGCAAAAAGCACGCAAAGTAGTGATTCGTATGTATTAGTATTGTGTATTAAATAAGGTATTTTGCTGGAGTATGTATTTAGTATATTACCTATTATGTATAGTGTTTAGTATTTATGTACTGTTTGTTCTGTAGGATGATTTAGCTAATAATTCGTATAAGTTCCTCAGTTTCCAAATAATTCAAACTATTGAGATATGCTTTAATTTTGTTTTTACTAACTCTTTTTGTACACTGTAATATGTCAGTTTTACTATTTACTTTTTTATAAATATAGCTACCACGGAAACTGAAACTTCTTTGACCTATTTGAGTATTTGTTCGTGGTAGTGGCCAGTGTGGTTTGCGTCTAGGTCTGGAGCCCTCAGTTGATGTAACCTGTGTGGTGAGTGCAGTTTTATGAAACCGTAGTGCCGTAGCCATGATGTATATTTGTCTAACTCTCAAGTGTTTTGTATCCTTATAGAGCTGATCAGTTGGATATCTAAAAGTTTTGTTATAAGCGACTTTTAATAAAGCTCGTTGGGCTCTTTCAAGCTCAAGAAGATGGCTAGAGCCAGCTGAACCCCAAGATATTACACAATAGTTTAGTAAGGATAGGCACAGGGACGTATAGACCATTGTAATCACTTTTTCATCCGCTAAACTTCTGAGTCTTTTGAAGATAAATATTAGCTTCCTGATTCGACCACTAAGTGCAGTGCAGTGAATTATTCGATTGAGATATTTTATGCATATTTTTTAATCAAAATAGATTTTTCTATTAAACACATCTGACATGTATTTAAATGATGTTAATGAATGGTGAATGCCATCATCTTCACACGCATTTTCTACACTCCTACATAATTATATAGTACTTTTTTTTTTATTTATTTCCAATCAAGTACGTAATTAACAGCATAGACCAAATCATTACATACTATAATTTAGATGAGTTAGAATCGTATTAATAAAAATGCCCAACCTATCGCAGAAAATGTCCAAATCAGGTTGTTGAGATAAGATGTTATTAACGAGCACAATGAATCGTGAAGTAGGTGCGTTATAGGCACGAGCTGAGTGCAGCCCGGGCGGCAGCGCCAGCAGGCGGTGCGGCCGCCGCGAGCTGCGCGCTCGCTCGCTAGCCGTCAGGTGCAAGCAAGCGTAGCTCACTTATCGCATTAGGATTATCGACTTTGTTGTTGAGAAGAAGATAATAATGAATAATTAATTGCATCTTACGCCATAAGGTCCAGGGTACTTAACCCTACCATTCCGGAGACAAATAAGGAAGGATACAAGTATGGGTAAAAACCGTAGACTTTTTTGTACAAATATCGAGCAAACTTACATTGAATTCTCTCAATCATAACTTACACTACATACTTCTTTTCGTGGGGATCCCAAATAGCAGCGTTATACTCGAGTTTACTACGTACGTAAGGCGAATAAAACGCCATTGGTCGTGCATCCTTAAAATTATACGACGTGCGCATTATGAAACCTACCAGTTTATAAGCTTGTTTACAGATAGTAGCGACGTGTGCTCTAAAATGCATCTCTTTATCAATAGTTAAGCCTAAATTCTTTATCTGATCAACCCTATCAATCAAAGTATCAACAAGTCGGTACTGATTCAGAATCGGTGATTGCTTCCTGGAGAAAGTAATCACCTTGCATTTACTTGCATTGAAGAGTAGACGGGTTTGAATGCTCCACTCAGTGACACGATCTATGTCACGTTAGAGTTTTTAGATTTTTATATTACTCTACTTTCATCCATACATATGACTGTAAAATACAAACCTAGTTAGTAAATTATAAGGTTATACGAAGCATGTGTAAGTTTTCATCAAATTTTCACAAAGCTACATTCAACGGAGTTTCGTTGACATTTTGATCAATATTAAAAACAAAGTTGAAATTGTATCCGCCATCGTCAAGCCCGTCAGTTTTGTTCACAACTTTTCTGTGCCCATTTTTTTGTTTTACTTTGAAAATTGAGAGCACCGAGTTAACCAGTGTCGCCGGGCTGAAATACAAGCCATGTTTTTGAGCTTAGTTCCACATCACAGAACTAGCTTTTTAGGTTTTCACTGAACTAGGAACATTCCTTCCAACTCCTTCAAGTCAACTTCTTTCGATTTTTTTTGATACTTGCGAGATTTGCGTTTAACCAAACCCTACCTAACAGGGGCAGATTAAAAACCAAAATCAAGTGCCGCTAATGTTCGCTCTTCTTCGCAACATCAATCGATAAACTTATTAGGCAGCTCTAAAAATCATGCTGTATAACTTTTGTGTTTTTATTCGCTGAAAACTGCGATAACGTTAAATCAGACGTTGACATTGAATGTCCTTTTGCCAGTAGGTGGGGTCGTCACACATTTTCTTTCACCACTGAACTGTATTGTACCAACCTTTCCAATAGTCCACTGTAGGACGTAGGTCTACCCACGATGCGTGATGGGGCCATATCCTCCACGGTGGTCCAGTGCGGTTTGGTGGTTCACCACGTGTTCTCTATCAATCGTCATCGCAACATCAACTTCTTTTTCTTACATATCATCTTTCACTAATTAATACACTTTGTATTTTTATTTAGAAAAACATTTAGGATTGAAAACTAGAAGAGGCACCCCTAGGTAGCTGTCACGTGTTACAAAACTGCATATGCATCGCGTTCGAAGTTTGACGCAGAGAGTCGTGTTAACTCCAACTGTTAACTCGGTTCATATCGGCAAAAAGCGACTTTTGAGTTTTGAGCCACGTTTCTGTATGTGTTACTGTATAATACGTGAAATGTGTTTTACTAGTGTACTTTACTACATACCTACTACTTTCTTAAAGAAGGCTGAAGTAACTGTGGACAAAATATGTTAGTTTAACAAAATTATTGCAGTTAGTGCAGAGAAGACGTAGTAACTTTTTCAAACTAATATTTGACTGCAATTACAGCAGTCTTCATAAATAGAAGCATAGCAAAATGAAACGTACGACTACTATGTATATGGTACACAGCAAATACCAGGTAGTTTTGGAACTTTATGTGATAAGCAGAGGGCGATACAACCAGTCTTCGGGTAAGTGAATACGGGTGATATTTACAGCGACATAATGCCTGATGTGTCGGAATTAAGTGTCCTTGTTGATTGCTCTACGAGTGGAACGGATAGCTGCATTAACAGCATAAACAATAAGCTATGGTTTAACGGTCTCTGAGCTATGTTAGAGGCTTTTAGGTAGTCTGATACACTAACACTTTTAAACTGTGAATGACGCCGCTAAATCCTTATCCTTATCCTTACATAGTCTAGTATAAAATAAAGTCGCTATTTTTGTCTGTTTGTCTGTATGCTTAAATCTTTAAAACTACGCAACGGATTTTGATGCGGTTTTTTTAAATGGATAGAGTGATTCAAAAGGAAGGTTTATATGTATAATACACCTGTGCGAAGCCGGGGCGGGTCGTCTAGTATAAAATAAAGTCGCTATTTTTGTCTGTCTGTATGCTTAAATCTTTAAAACTACGCAACGGATTTTGATGCGGTTTTTTTTTAATGGATAGAGTGATTCAAGAGGAAGGTTTATATGTTTAATACAGCTGTGTGAAGCCGGGGCGGGTCGTCTAGTGTACTTATAAATGTAAATGTACCTTGAATAAACTGTTCATTTTCTATTATATTCGTATACTAGCTGGCCCGTTGAACTTCGTTTCACTGCCGTGCTGATTTGTGAATCTAAACCATCTAAGGCGCCACCCAAACGCATACAAAAAAAACATTCAATTTAGGAGTTTCGTGACATACACACGTACGGTAGAATTGAACATATAAATAAAGAAGATAATATATATTCCTGTTATCATATTCTATTGAATAAATCAATTAGAATTTTTAAAAATAGACTATTTACGGTCCATGAGTAATGGTAACTTAGATTATAGACAATTACTGAAAAAGATCAATTGTTTTATATCCACACCTTGTAGAAAGCCGCTAAACATTTTGTGAGGAACTGCTGTTTTTTTCGCGATTTCACACTTAGAACAATATCGTAGAATATAGTTAGCTGTCGTTTAGAAATACACTGCGTAGAAAAAGCATTAGTGAAATTATTCGTAACTTTCGAGTCACAAAAGCAAAATGTTTAGGCATTTGGTAAGATTGCAAGCAGACCGCGCCTATCCGAACAAAGTAGCCGGGAAGAACTTACCAACTATCAAGTCGCTTGAGGGCTCATTACGTCTCAACTACTATAAATGTTTTTTCCCCAAGTTCGCTGGAGATTTCGTCGGTCCCGCAAAAAGTTGCTAACGAGTGCTTTAATTCCGTCCGGGCGAAGTTGGGGCACCTTCGCGGCGTTAGTCTCAATTAGTCCTTGTTCTTGACGGCAGAGCTGCAGAATAGTGTTTTTTTTTTCTACGGTTGAGTGAAGTAATGCACGAGTACGATTTACTGATGTAAACATACTTTCCTGTAAAAGGTCGATGCTGTACAGACTTAGGAAGTCTAGATTTTACGCGGCGCAGTACTGAGTTCGTAACTTTAGTTTGATGTTGAACCACTTTTCATTATCATTAACATATTCTTGCCAAATCCCACTAGGAGAGGTTGGCACAGTACTTTCACCACTTCACTCTATTCTACGTCATCTCATCATCAACTCCTTTCTCTCGCATATCATCGCATATTATATATGTTGAACCACTTTTGTGTATAGACATTTTGCTGAACAAAGGTTCACTTCATCCAGGGCACAGTTTTGCTAACGCAGTACTGCTTGGCAGTGGGATAACTGACAAATACGTAGTCGGCTTCTCCATGCTTTATAAAAAGCTTGCTTGCTTCTGCAGTTCAGTGGCAGCTAAGTGTGTTGCAATCAAACATTATCATGTTGCTTGGAAAACAACATAAAAATTTTAAATAAAATTCACGCGCTCTCTAAATCTGAACAATCATTCAAAATCACGATTTCACCGGCAAAGTTATTAGAATCGTAAGCTGAAATACTTCTTTCCATACAATCCTAATCCTACAATCGGATCACACCGCACCCGAAGTCTGTAGCACCCGTGGACTAAGTTGCCCAATTATTGTCATTCGACGCTGCAGCCCCGCAAAGCAAAAAGTTGGTGCCAAAATACAAAAATAACACTCATTAGAATTAAATCCATACTTTCTCTAAATCCAATTTCTAGTAACCCTGACATCCAAAATCATGGTTTTACTTGCAAACTTAATAGAATCGTAGCTAAAATACTGCTTTTCATTCAATCCTAACCCTACAATCGTTGGACTTGGCCAATTATTCTCATTCCACGCTGCAGCCCCATAATGGACGTAATGGAAAGAGTTGGTGCCAATATTTAAAAGAAAACTCTTTAGAATGAAATCCATACTTTCTCTAAATCCAATTTCTATCAACCCATCTTCAAAACATTTGAAATCACGATTATACTTGCAAAATTAATAGAATCGTAAACCAAAATACTGCTTTCCATTCGGTCTTAACCCTACAATCGAACCACACCGCAACTGTGGACAAACTTGCCCAATTATTGTCATTCGACGCTGCAGCTCCGCAAAGGAAAAAGTTGGTGCTGATCCGGGATATTGGCGCTACGGCTTCGACTTTAAAATTGTAGGGCTGCTGGGTTTTCGCGTTCGTTTTGTTTGGGTGAGATTGTGGATGAGTTTTAGAGCTCATATCTATTGTCTCTATCTCGAAGTTGAGAGGTTTTGTTCATTCAAATTCAGCTAAAAATGTCAGCACGAAATTTACGAAACCGTTTTATTTATGTTTTTTAGGTGCTATAATCTCGAAAAAATTAAAGATAATATCCGGAATACAAAACGCAATAGACAGCGCTCAGTATACAGGGTTATTTCTAATCAATTAGCATCCTTTTAGGGGCTTATTCTGTACATCAAAACTAACAAGATTAATTTGTTCTACAACTTTTGTCAAAACTCAATAAAAATCAGCTGTTCCATACATTTTTTCGAGGGTGAACGATATTTTTATATGGAACATCAACTTTTTTTTGAGAATTAACTAAAGTCGTAGATCAAAAGTTACTAGTTTTGATGTACAGAATAAGGCCCTAAAAAGATGCTAATTGATTAGAAATAACCCTGTATAACTTTACTATAAGACCAAAAGTTAATTTACTTGTTACTGAACATTTATTTTGTGTACAAATTAACAATACAGTGCTAGGTACAAATTGTATGCGGTATTTTTGACCAAATTAGAATAAATCATTGCGCAGACGGGACCAGCAGCGCCGCATGTTGCGGCTCTGCGACCCCTCTGAGGTTTGCATCCTAACAAGCCCCTTCAGCCAATCCCTAAATACGACTCTGAAAAAACATCAGGGAGACTGGATACAAACCACATTCAAACAGTCTATTTATAATTATTTTTAGCAAAAAATAGCATGACCGACTTCACCCGTGTATAGAATTTGCGAATATTTCGCACGGATCGATGTAGCATTTTTCACACTGTTGTTGATTCATCAAAAATGGCTCAGCCGATTTCAATAAAACTTTGATAGGACCAATTTCGAAGTATACTCTTCCCAAAAAAAAATATTGAAATCGGAGTACTATAAAAAAGTTATGCGTGGTTATACATAAAAAAATATACGCGTCGAATTTAGTACGAGGTTCGGTTCGTCGGTCAAAAAAGCTATCATCATGATTCTCATTCAAAACTCGATGATCGACTGCCTCGGTTGCTCAGTGGTTAGTGTCCCTGTTTATCCAAATCAGAGGCCTTCAGGCGGCCTAAAACTCTGACACCAGGGTCAGCCACCCGGCCTATACGAACTTACTAAGTGTCCCTGACTACGGGGTCAAAGAGGCGTGGGTTCGATTCCCATCCAGGGCCCAGGGTAAGCATTTATGTGATGAACATAGGTGTTTGCTCTGTCTGGTTGTTATTAGTAATTATGTATCTAAGAATGTATTTAAAAATAATATGTATAGTATAAGTACATAGTATATCCACCATATATATATAGTCATATGACAAGTTTTGCTTAGTTTGGGGTCAGAGCCCGTGTGTAACATATCCCCAAATATTTATTTATTTATTTTTATTTTATAAATCTTTAATGAAATGATAAAATCAATACGATAGATAATCTACCTGTTTATACCAGATATTTTAAAACACGAACACGAAAATGCTTAAAGTTGTAACAACACCTTGTCTTTAGGGCACGAAGAAAATCAATTTCTCTGGCTTTTATACAGCTGTTATTTGAAGCACCAATTTATTTTCCCAAAATGTTTTCTACACAAATGCCTATAAAGGTTTCGTGTCGGTCATGTTCCCATTTACGAGTATAATAATTTCTACATTTTATGATTGATTAATTTACACATATTCGAATGAGCACCTCGGAAATAAAAGGCCCGATCATGCTCAGTGACCTGATACAGCTTAAGCTATTTTGGAAACCATGTTCACTCAACCGTTTACATGTGTGAAATAAAATTGGTAATATTTTGCTACCAAATAATACAATTTTTTTTAAAATTTGCCGTGGGGTGCCGGCAGAGTAGAATAGCACCCCCCTCTAGTACCAGGTGTCGTAAGAGCCGACTGAGGTACAGCGGAACCGACCAATGGCGGTATAACCATTCAAATAAAACGTAGCTAAAATGGCACAGGGCAGGGATGGGGAGCAGCATCCCTGTCGCGAAGCTACGTTTCTGCGATCGCCACCACGCCTGCCCAGCGCGGCGATTATGGGCAAAAAACCCCAATATGGAAAGTACAAATAGACCAGGCCCCCAGTCCCCAGCAGCTCCGCTAGCCCGGGGCTACGGTAGCGGCCCCGGTAACGGCGGAGAAGGGGGTGCTAAGAATCTCTGGCAGACGCCCGGCTACCACTCCCGCAAACGACGACTGGCCCTGGTAACACACAACGTGCGCACGTTGAGGACTGACGAGAAGATTGCTGAGTTGGAAGAAGAGTTGAGTAGATTGCGTTGGGATATTGTGGGGTTGTCTGAAGTCCGTAGAGAGGGGGAGGACACGATAACCTTGAAATCCGGCAACCTGCTTTACTACCGGGAAGGTGACCAACGGTCCCAAGGTGGTGTTGGCTTTCTCGTTCACAAGTCCCTCACCAACAACATTATTACCATCGAAAGTGTGTCGAACAGGGTGGTATACCTAATACTCAGAATATCCAAGAGGTATTCGCTGAAGGTCATTCAGGTATACGCACCGACATCGTCACACCCAGTTGATGAAGTGGAGACTATGTATGAGGACGTGAGTCGGGCCATTCATATGTCTAAGACCCACTTCACTGTTGTTATGGGGGACTTCAACGCAAAGTTGGGCAGAAAAAACGATGATGAGCTGAGGGTGGGGCAATTTGGATATGGGCAACGGAACCCTAGGGGCCAGACGCTGGCTGATTTTCTGGAGAGAGAGGAACTCTTTATGATGAACTCTTTCTTCCAGAAGCCGCCTCACAGGAAATGGACCTGGATGAGCCCTGATGGTTCCACGAGAAACGAGATAGACTTCATCATGACCACCGAGAGACGAATATTTAATGATGTCTCCGTGATCCACAGGGTGAAAACCGGCAGCGATCACAGAATTGTACGAGGCACATTAGATATTAATGTTAAGCTCGAAAGGTCCCGTTTGATGAAGTCCACGCTCCGACCTACTCGTGAACATATCCAAAACACCGATGACTTCCAGCTCGAGCTCTCGAATCGTTTTGCTTGCCTAGAGAACCTTGCGTCGGTGGACGAGTTCAACAACGGGCTCGTGGAAACTGTCCAAACGGTGGGTGCTAAGTTCTTTAGACCCCGCCGTTCAAATAAACCGCAGAAATTCTCCGATCACACTGTAAATCTCATGGCCGAACGACGCTCGCTAAGATTGCAGTCTTCCGATGATGCAAAGTCATATAGGCGGCTCAATAGACAAATTTCGAAATCCTTGCGGCACGACATCCGTCTTTTTAATACTAATCATATTAAAAAGACAATAGAGCGGAACAAAGGCTCCAAAGTGTTCGCAAGAGATTTGTCTATTGGGCAAAGCCAATTGTCAAAGCTGAAGAGAGAAGATGGAAGTATAGCGTCGACCAAGGCAGAGGTATTGGAGGAGATCGAAAGGTTCTATGGACAGCTATACGCTTCGGTCGCTAAGCCTGTTAGCAGCGCGGCCAAAGATCCAAGAGCCAAGCTGACACACTTCACCGAAGATATCCCGGACATCAGCCTGTACGAGATTAGAATGGCCCTGAATCAGGTTAAGAACAACAAGGCGCCGGGTGATGACGGTATTACATCAGAGCTTCTGAGAGCGGGTGGAACACCGGTACTAAAAGTCCTCCAGAAGCTTTTCAACACCGTCGTCCTCGAGGGCATCACGCCAGAAGCATGGAACAGAAGCGTGGTGGTGTTGTTTTTCAAGAAAGGTGACAACACCTTATTGAAGAACTACAGACCCATCTCGCTTCTGAGCCATGTTTATAAGCTGTTTTCAAGGGTCATTACGAACCGTCTCGAGCGCAGGCTTGATGACTTCCAGCCTTCCGAACAAGCCGGTTTCCGAAAGGGCTTTAGCACCATGGACCACATTCATACGCTGCGGCAGGTTATACAGAAGACCGAAGAGTATAACTTGCCTCTTTGCTTAGCGTTTGTGGACTATGAGAAAGCCTTTGATTCGGTCGAGACTTGGGCTGTGCTCGAGTCTCTCCAACGATGCCGTATTGACTATCGGTACATCGAAGTGTTGAAGTGCTTGTATAATAACGCCACTATGTCGGTCCGAGTACAGGAAGAGAGCTCCAAGGCGATCCCTTTAAAAAGAGGCGTAAGACAGGGAGACGTAATTTCTCCGAAACTGTTTACGGCTACTTTGGAGAACGCCTTCAAGCTCCTGGAATGGAAAGGATTCGGCATCAATGTCAATGGCGAATACCTCACTCACCTTCGGTTTGCCGACGATATAGTAGTCATGGCAAAATCGATGGAAGAGCTCAGCACGATGCTCGAAGGCCTCAATCGGGTTTCTCAACAGGTGGGTCTTAAGATGAACATGGACAAGACGAAAGTCATGTGTAATTCCCATGTTGTACCCACCCCGATCTCTGTCGGGAACTCGGTTCTTGAAGTCGTTGACTCGTACGTCTACCTAGGACAAGTAGTCCAGTTAGGTAGGTCCGACTTCAAGAAAGAGGCCAATCGCCGAATCCAACTCGGCTGGGCAGCGTTCGGAAAATTGCGTAGCGTCTTCTCGTCCGACATACCTCAGTGCCTCAAGTCGAAAGTTTTCGACCAGTGTGTGTTGCCAGTGATGACTTATGGCACAGAAACGTGGTCTCTCACTATGGACCTTATTAGTAAGCTCCAAGTAGCCCAACGAGCTATGGAGAGGGCTATGCTCGGAGTCTCTCTGCGAGATCGAATCAGAAATGAGGAGATCCGTAGAAGAACCAAAGTTACCGACATAGCCCAACGGATTGGCAAGTTGAAATGGCAATGGGCAGGGCACATAGCGCGGAGGACTGATGACCGATGGGGTCGGAAAGTTCTCGAGTGGAGACCACGTATCGGCAAGCGCAGCGTAGGACGTCCACCCACAAGGTGGACGGATGACCTCATTAAGACCGCAGGATCACGCTGGATGCAAGCCGCTTCCAACCGGTCTTATTGGAGATCCATAGGGGAGGCCTATGTCCAGCAGTGGACTTCTTATGGCTGATGGATGATGGATGACGAAATAATAAAATATCTATATATACATACAATACAGATACTTACAATGTTGATTTTTGCAAAATTGACTGTTCTGGGAAATTTGAGATAAAGAGGAAACATGACAAACAACCTGTGACAAAATAATTCGTCTAAATGTCCAAGGGAATCTCGTCTACGTGGACGGTGCTTTTCGATACAATTTTTTTTTGCCGTCAAATCGTCCACATCTGTACAGTCGTATAAAAAAGTATTTTAACGAAAAAAGTTAAATGACCAAGTAATATCGACAGCTTTGCCCGCGTTGGCTGATTCACTTTAGCACCGGAGTTAAATGGCATAGAAAAAATATACTTTATAAAATAAAACAAAACAACTCGTTTATATATCACGTCACTTTAGTTAATAAAAAATAATCTGGTTTCGCAAGTGAAACTTTCATCACAAAGTATAAAGTATAAGTAAAACCGTGTCTGTCTTCCATTAAAAATACAAAAGTGCTACAAGAATGAAGTATACTCAGAAAGTCTGAGTCAAGAGCGCGCTCATGAAAGTTATTGAAGAATCTGCAGAGTGTCAACACCAGCGGAGTATCGACCTGAGAGGATCGAACTTTGCCAACTGCTGCAGGTACTATTATCATAGGGGCGTGTTTGAATTGACATGCAATTATTACTATGACATTAGGGTTATAAAACACCGGCTAAGAGACGTTTGAAAGAAGGATGTCGGAAGCTCATACATACGAATACCTGTAGTATACGAATACACTCAGTTTCTCCCAAGGTCATTTATAAAAATGTTATGTTCACCAGAGTAATTTATGACGCTTCTAAAACTGTTCTGATATGTACAAGTTCGTATAAAATGAAGATAAAATAAGAAAAACCGAAAACAATTTTCAAGCTATGTGTTGAATACTAATAATAAATATAGGCCAAAGATTAAGGATTGCCAGGTTTGTTATGTATAGAGTGCTAAAATGGTGCTAGATATTTAAAAACTTGAAGTCATATATTTTTAGTTCATATTGCCTCAATGATATTTATATTGATATTTTAATCAGTGTATCTCATTTTGTTAAAAAAAAGTTGTAATATCGGATTACGTTTTGGAGTTCATCGATTTATAAGACGTTATCACGTCAAAAAATCTCAATGCTTAGGACCGCTACAAAAAGAAAATGAAAACATGAATGATAATGATTTTCGGTATTCATCCATTTCATTAGCAAAAGTACAAGAACCGCAACTGTAAGTTAAGCAGCTATTCGAACCTCGGCTGAGGATGCCTCGGGAGTCATTCCGAGGCAGTTGTCTAAATCGGTTAACAACACTCGCAGCCGAGATTCGGTATTCCGTGCTGTCGCAGCCGCGTTCGGAATCTTTTTTGCAAAAATTCATAATACTACATGGATAACCACTTGTGCAGCCGCAGCCGGTTTCGTGCAACTGCTGCAAGTGCTGCTTGCAGCTGTAGCCTGGAGCCGAGGTTCGAATAACACCTTTAAGGATTATTACGAGTAATATTAAAATGACCACGAATTTTTCGGATCACTTCAACTGCAGCTTTTTGTTAGTAGTAAAGTGAGTGAAATAAAAAAATATGAGTAAGTATTCTTTCTTTTTGATAATCTTTTAGTAGGCAAAAATGTATGTTTCTATAAAATATTATGTATAACGACACCTCAGTTCGTAAATGTCACGAGTTAAAACGAGTTAATGCAGGATTATGTGCCATACTCAAGTGCTGGGGCTGCAGGGGAAGAGGAGTGTCGGTTTCGCGATGGCCGCTCTCCCTATCCTCTGCAGCCGTAGTGGCAGGCATGGGGCCACTTTAATTGACCCGTTGCATCGGGACCAGCGGGACAATTCTGTTAGCCGATCTCTTTACTGAAGTGATACGTTCTTGAACCTATACCTTGATACCTTCTTCTTTCTGACAGTTCCGACCGCTCAAAACTGTCAGAAAAACGAGACAAGTTCAAGAACGTGTCACCTTAGTAACGAGATCGGTTGACAGAATTGCCCAACAGGGCTGTCGGATACGGGTGCCGTCCGACACCCAGTGCTGGTTGGTCCCAGGTGGTGGATGACGATGTGTCTGGTGTTCGACACATCGTCATTCTGGCGGAAGCGCAAGCTCCAGGGTAGGGCCCAAGTTGGGCCAGCGTTGTCGGGTGCCGCGAAGACGCGCTCGCAGCCCCGACACCAGGCGCAGTAGTGGAACACCCAGGGGTTATGGTGGGTATGCCGTCCAGTCGGCGGGACTCCCACATAACCACCTGTCTGCCCACGAGACGTGGTAGCATACATAAAGGATTTCCCCTGATAAAAAAAAGGATAATGTGCCAACAGTTAAAAAGAAAATAATTACATTAACACCTCCAGAAAATCGCTTAATCGGAATATCGAAAACGAAGTCTGGCAATACTGAAAACATCATGTGCTTGACTGACTTTGACTTTTCCTTTTTTTGACAGCAACATTAATTGAAGTTTTGACAGCTGAGATTAAGAACTTTTTTTTTTATTTTAGTAACAGACTCGGTGTTACGGTGTTATTATAATGCCATCTTATCTGTTATCGGTTCAATCTTCTGATGTCATTCATTAATATTCATTGTTATATTTGTTATATGTTAAAGTTGATACGCAAAAGCCGTTAAATGGGACGATTATTTCTGTGATGCCATTATCGAACTAGAAGCGTAGCTGTACTCCAAATGTTGTCCTTATTGACGTTATGAACAAGTAAAACTGGCAAATACATAAAAATGCGACGCCATAGTTCCTTTTTTGTCGCCCAAAAAAATTAAACCTTTTTTTTTTTATTCTAGCCTGGATACTACACGTAAAATATTCGTTCACACAAGCTTTGGTAAGGGGATTTAGAGAGTAAAAACAATAAAAAATCATTGTAATTTTTCTGGTGGTTTAATATTAATTTTAACTAGTGATATGAAAACAGCAAAAAATTACAATTTTTTTGAAGCATATACAATTTTTATAAATGATATTTTGTTAAAAAGTTGCAAAAAAATATATATATATTTAGACAGGTTCAGTTGCTGCATCCTTCTTTGTCCACCATTATTGTGAAATCGAATTTGACATTTGATTACTAGGTCAAGTGTCATTTGTGTCAAGATTACATAGCAGTTTCTATGCGTTTTCGATGCCATGTTTCTGAGATACATCACAACTTTTTTACTTTATGTCACTTCTACTATTATACAAACTGAGTGACGTGACACATATTGGACGTCACAGTTTATCCTTAGATTTAGGTTCGAATTGAAAAAAAATACAAGATAATATTCTTACAAACATTTACAAAACAATAAGGAAGTAAGGATGTAAACCTCTGCCTAACTTTATACTATACTAGCGACCCGCCTCGGCTTCGCACAGATATATTATACCTATCTCTTGAATCACTCTATCTATTTAAAAAAAATCGCATCAAGATCCGTTGCGTAGTTTTAAAGATATAAGCATACATAGGGACAGACAGCAGGAAGCGACTTTGTTTTATAATGTGTAGTGAAGTGACAAATATGTAGTAGTTGTCTCGAAATCTAGAGCAACATCTTTATTCAGTTATTTGTGAACTACTGTAGCTTTACACACGATTTCTCACAGGATCCTATTATTATAGCAAGATAAAAAAGTAGCCTATGACATTTTCTGCAAGTAAATAAATAAATATTGCTTTAAACTGTGTCAGTACAAAGATGTTACAAGTAAATTATTAGTTTCAACAGTTTGTCCTAGCGGACATGCAATATGCAATATGGTAGAGACGTAATGGATGGGTACCATACGCATTACTTACATTTAATAATACGAGTAATAAGATTTATTTACATAATATTTTTGTTGTTCATATAATTCGTTTCTGTAGATGTGTATATGTGTATACATACATTGAGATTAATCATTATTTACATATTGCCCAACCACGGTAACTGCTGCGTCGCTGACCCAGTTCTAGATTCAACACGAGGATGCACCGAGGCACGAGCTACAGCATCAGCGCTTTGTGACGTTCGACCGAGGCGACCTGCGTCTGCCTCCTAGTTAGGTGAAGCAGTTCCGACTACACATCAGTTAGGCTCACTAGTATAAATTAACTATAGTTTTAATTGTAATTTCATTTATTTTATTTAAATCTTTATAAGAACATTTGGTTTTTTTTGAAATCCTCCGACTGCAGCTACATATTTCATTTATAAATACGTTTTTCAATAATAATACTAACTTTAAATACAATATGTGTGTAACTTTATCTTATGTTTAAAATATGTTATAAATATTAAAAACCTGAGATCATCCATTAACAAAAAATCAATAAAAAATAGTAGATCTTTCTCTCCGTTGCTGCATGAAAAAATAACAAATAAACCGATAAACCTACCCACTTACACCCAGATTGAGAGTATTTGTAAGAGTAGTAAACATTACAAAATATTAAGAATGCCTTCTCTCAAAAAGTTTCCTTTTATGTATTTTCCAGTTGACGTTGTATTTGTCGTTAGTTCAAAATAACAGTCACACTTTAGGTATTTATGTATAGAGCCAAACAAAAGCTGGAAATAAAACTTTGGAGCCACATTCAGTGAGCGACCCACTTATTTTCCCAGAGTTACGAGTGTGTTGGACCAGCTCTGAATTTGAACTGGAATGTTCTGGACTATTCGTTCAGACTGTAATTTATAGGCCCAACTCATGAGCTGACCCATAAAGTAGCGCGCCCTGTAAAATCGAGAAAACCAGAGGCCTGGTCTGAATTCTAATACGTAATGAACATTTACATACGTTATTTTAACGTTTTACATTTCATAAGGGAGTTAAATGTTGGGCGAAATATGAGTGGATAATAATGTTTTCCAGAAATTTTAATCAGTTAAGGAATCCATTTTTCCACGTGTAAGCCTCGTGGCGTCGCGACCTGTTCAGATTAATGATGGTTGCCCGGAGTGAGTTGTTACTTTTGGAAGGTTATATGTGATACTAAATCTGTGAACGTAAAAAATGTTATTTTAATATTCAGCCTACATATAATGAGTAATTTTAGAGTAATTATAGATCTACAGATAATAAATTAGCGGAAATACGTTGAATCGAGTCTACCCCCGAGGTTTTTGGCTAGTCCTTTTTAGGTATTCGTGCATACTATTATTTATACATTTTTAGGGTTCCGCACCCAAAGGGTTAAAACGGGACCCTATTACTAAAACTCCGCTGTCCGTCTGTCTGTCCGTCTGTCTGTCTGTCACCAGGCTGTATCTCATGAACCGTAATAGCTAGAGAGTTGAAATTTTCACAAACTATGTAATGTGCTTGCCGCTATAACAACAAATACTAATAACAGAATAATATAAATCCCATACAACAAACGTGTTTTTTTTTTTTGCCGAAGGTCTCTCATACGGTACGGATCCTTTCATGCGCGAGTCCAACTCGTACTTGGCCGATTTTATTAACAATGTTATTCGTTCTTAGCGCTGTCCTATTCATTGTTAAGCTGAAGCTTTTTCTCATTGGGAAAAGCATATTAGTACAGTAAAGGCACCATCACAATAACCAAAAATTGTACATGTTAGCAACCTTTCTAAATCTTCGAGAACATCACAACTCTCAGATTGGCAAACAAAATATTAACTTAAACGAGTATAATGAGGCGGACATAGACTTATAAATAGTCAAAATGCCGTCTCCAAAAATCAAATAAATACCTACTATTGACTACTTAGTAATTTACCTTTATCTCATACCAGCATCATATAACAATATATGTCTCTGAATAATATATCTGTCATTGGTAAATAAGTAATTATTTGTGTGGTTTGATATTAATGAGGTCATTTCTGTTTGTTTCAGGGTGTGCGCCATGTTCCTGCCCGAGTTCGCAAGTTTCGTCGCCGCCATTTTGTTCGCCGTACACCCGATACACACTGAAGCGGTAAGTGGTTTATTGTTATTATAGATGTAAGAGAGAGAGATGATCGGGCGTGAGGTTACTGGGTAAACTACAAAGACTAAGCAGCCATAGAAAATTAATCGTGTCACGGGAAAGAAAAATTTCCCTTGGCTCTACTAGTTGAGCCAAGCAGTAGAGCCACGGGGGATAGACGAATTTTTCTAAGGTAAACTCCGCAGTTCGCAGTGAAACTGACATTTAAGAAAAATGCTTTTCAGTCACTGGAATAATACAATATTTAACCTAGTTCAAATTTAATAATTTTATTAATTTTGCAATAATAAAATAATGTACGATTATAAAGCTGTTAACAAACTAGAGTTCGTAACCTGATGAGTACTATAATGACCCCTTTGAAGTCTAAGTGCTATTTTTTTGATTTGATACTCGATCACTGGTAGAAAATAAAAATGTTGCTCTAGACACTTAACTAGGGGCTGGGGCCGAGCACCAACTCCCCGATGCGCGAGAGGTGGATTCTTGTGTAGAAACGGATCACCAAAGTTTTAGTGTTTTTAGCTTTTGTTTTATTTTCGGTTGGGTGGAGCCGCTGCCATTTTAGGAAGAATCTTGATTTCATGTCTCGGGCAATATAGCCTACCCGCTCTCTTTCTTACTTTCATATAAGTAAACAATATTATTGATATGGTATGGTTTCTCTGCGCCCTTGGCATGCCACGGAAAATAAGTATGAGTTCGCTTCTTTGATTTCAGCTAAGTGTAAGGGTAACATTTACATTTGTGCAATTTAGACAAATAGCTAACTTGCAAAAGGCAAATCGTTAAATTCTTCAGATAATAAATTGTGAATGTACGAGACAGTCAACTTTTACCGTTAGTTACCAGGTACGGCTGTATTTTTCCGCTCAAATTCACATTGTGTGTTAATATGTTAGCGACATTTAAAAAGCTCAACAACACCAAAACATCCCTAAAACTCCGAAATCCAATTACCGAAACCACGGCATTCATTCAACACGAAACAAACGGTCTAAACTTATAACCCTTCTTTGTTCAGAACAAAAATGAATACCAGTAAAAACCGGATTTTATGCGAAACGGTTAGATGGACGATTGGTCCAGTCTCATTTTCATTTCCGGTATGGATTGAAAGCTTTAACTTTGATCCGGCCAAATGTATTATCGCTGTACAGGCCGTTCTGAATCACGGTTATTTTTACCAGGTTAGGTTTTCACAAGCCAGGTATTTTTAACACGCTTATATTAGGTCGACGTGTATGAAACTAACATGTAATGGAATCTAAGGTAATTATAATTTAACCATCTTCCAAGGGTCGTAAAATACAATAATATAGTACTGTCGAACTGATCTCATGATGGAGCCGAAAGATATGAACTGGAATTTCATGATGGAAAATCGTATCATAGCTGTTTTGGATTTCTTAAAAAATTCTTGTAAAGAACTTTGACCATGATCAGGTTTCAAGGTCTGATGATGAAGATAGGCACTGGCATTCCATGATGGAATATCGTATCATAGTCGTGTTTGCATTTGTGAGAAAGGCCACGTAATGGACTAAGCATGTTTTTCTAGTGTTTTTTAAACTATTAATTACTTTTATTTTGTACCAGACCTTATAACATATTTAATACCTATGTAGCAATATTTCAAACTAGGGAATAGTACAGCAAAATGATCCTGGATCTCATTCATCGTTCGGTCGATCTGGATTGTCATTTTCTATTTTGTTGTGCCATTAAACCCTCATTTTGAGAAAAAATGTAAGTTGTTATAGTAACTATTTCTTTTTTCTTCGATGGTAAAAGCTGAACCCTAAAAAAATTAATCCAGTCAAGTTCGATTGATTTGGAGAGAGTTAAAATTCAGAATCAACTGTAATTGGTGAGATGAGACAATCAATTCTGTAGTGTAGATCAATTCAATTTTCAACCAGATTTAATGTTTCTTCTATCTATCTATTCAGCCAGTTCTACCCACTGCTGAGTATAGGCCTCCTCTTTTTCTCGCCTTTCTTTCCGGTACTGTGCTAGCCTCATCCATTGCCTCCCGTCAAGTTTGATGACATCATCTGAGCATAGGACTGGTGGTCTGCCTCTATGTCCATCGTCCATCACTTGGGTACCACACGGTGACTGCCTTGGTCATCACGTTTAGACAAGTGTCCTGCCCACCTCCACTTTAGCTTGGCGATGCGTGTGCCTACGTCTTCGACTTTAGTACGACTTCGAATTTTCTTTCGAATGTTTCTTGCACTCATAATAAATGTGGTTTTCGTAAAAAAACGATTTTTTTTTTTTTTTATTCTATATAGGTTTGCGTTTGACTACATACTGCCTGATGTTGAGCAGATATGCGGTCTAGGATGTAGCACGCTTACCTAGAAGATGCCTATTTACTCGGGATTTGAAGACACCCACGTCGTACTTTAGCGGGAAGACAGACCCAGGCAAAGCGTTCCACATTCTGGCTGATACATACATTTACGAGATACATTTTTGTCTTTTGGGTGTTCCTTTTACGAGAATCGACCTGTATAAGTGTATATACCGTACCTACGATTCGATCGTCGTATACGGCTTTGGGTATTCGGTTAATATTCGTCCGGGAAATTAAACGTTTTATTTCGCAAATAAAAATCAAGGATTTGGGACAAAAGTGTCCCGTTCTAACAAAAGCACCGCATTTTTCTCGGACCTAGTGTTTTGTTCGACATCGCCATTAAAATGTTCATTGTTATACCGAGTGCGGTGTAATTCTGAATGGTTGAGAATTGAGAAGCATTAGCGTATGGAGAGAGCGTTTTTAGGTTTGCCTGAGTACTTCTGTATTTATGGTGGTTGAAATATAAAAAAATACTGGCTTGTGCCTGTACCTTCGTCCGCGTGATAATTTGAACTTTGTGCTATTGTTATAAACCGATATAAAAGTAGCCTATGCCCCGCAAGAAGCAGTTCGCACCGCAGGGCGAATCGCCCAAGACGATGAAGGAAGAGGTAGTTTCGGACCACGTTGATAAAGAACAATTCTCCGCATCAGTATTACGTATTTCTTATGGTACAGCGACGCAAAAAATTATAACCATTCCAAAAATAAAGTTTATCCGTTGCTCTGTTACGAGGGTCAAACTGAAAGTTCTTAGAAAATCAAAAACTGATTACATTAGCCAGTTATTAGTTTTATTATATCTTTTCAAAATATTGTCCATTCACGTCAATACACCGCTGCATGCGATGGAACCACTGGGAAAAGCACTTTGCCCACTCGTCCTTAGGGGTCTCTTCAATGGCATCGCGATACGCAGCCACCGCTTCTTCAGCATTCATAAACCGCTTTCCTTTAAGTTTTTCTTTAATTTTTGAAAATAAATAAAAATCACAAGGCGCGAGGTCGGGGCTATACGGCGGGTGACCCAGTAATTCAACGTTTGATGTCGCCAAATAGTCGATCGTTCGCTTGGCGGTGTGCGATGAGGCGTTGTCGTGGTGAAGGAGGATCCTACTGCGAGGTCGTTTCTCTCGAACTTTTTCCAAGACAAGTGGCAAACAATTGGTAGTGTACCATTCTGCAGAAACTGTTTTTTGATCCTCTAACACAATTGTCGCGAAATGACCTATCCTTCCAAAGAACGAGGCCACCATTTTTTTCCCCGCACTTCGATCTCTCTTCACTTTAGTTGGCAACTCCTCGAAAGGAAACACCCACTGAGCAGATTGTCTTTTGGTTTCAGGATCATAACAGTAAATCCAGCTTTCGTCACCTGTTAGTATGTCGAACACAGCATTTGAGTCACCTCCGTTAAATCTTTCAATCATTTTACGGCACCAATCCACACGATGGAGTTTTTGAGCCTCAGTCAAATTATGAGGTATCCACCGGGCGCAAAGCTTCCTGACCGCTAAATGTTCGTGTAGGATTTTGTGCACTTGACTCATACCGATGCCTAAGCTTGTCCGAATCTGCTGATAGGTCACTCTTTTGTCAGTCTCTATCATACGCCGCACAACACAGATGTTATCTTCAGTCGTCGCCGTAGAAGGCCGTCCCTCACGTAAATCATCAGTGAGATTAGTGCGACCACGTTTAAACTCATTAAACCAGTTGTAAACAGTCGCACGAGATGGGGCTTCATCGTGAAAGGCCAATCGTAGTCTATCATAACTTTCTTGTTGACTTAAATGACATCGAAAGTCATAAAAAATCATTGCACGAAAATTTTCTCGTGTTAAATTCATGTTGACGTGACACAGACAATTTTCAATTTGCCGCCAAATCGTAAAACAAATGACAAATGAATGAAGTATATACTCAGTAATATTGGCAAAGAGTTCTATTTTCAAATTATAGAATTATTTTTTTATTATATTGTTTATAAGTGGCCAGTTCTAAGAACTTTCAGTTTGACCCTCGTACTACTTGCAAGAGTAACAAACCAATCAACACGCTTTCGGCTTTATAATATTACTAAGGATTAGATGCTTTAGTACGAGTTTGCATAGTTAACAAAAATTGTTAATGTTTTCGTAAAGCTCTATACGTTTTTGTTAGTTCTTTCTCGTTTCTGTCAGGGATGCTGTACAAAACTGTATGAAGCTATGTATATGTAAACTACAGTAATTTCCGTTTACGTGTAATATATTATACATTACGTGTAATACATTATACAAACCAAACACCTCTGCTGCCTGTAGAGGTTTCTGTACCGCAGATAATTAAATATTTTTATTTCTGACATCCTAATAGGTATAACAAGAAAACTTCAAAATTGTTGGTATAATAAGCTAAGATACATTATAATATACGTTAGTTTAAGCCAAGTTTCTGCCACGAATAACAAATTATTCATTCACACTAACTAATCAGATAAGTAAATGAAATATCACAATTTAAGATGTATGAAACTTCATATGTCTGTAAACCTTCGAATGTTAGATAAAGATACTTTTTAGCTACAAATGCATCCGAAAATTGCATCTTCCAAGACATACGAGTATGTAGGTGAAGTAGTGTCGTACAGTTTACGAGGCCAATTTCTCTGGTGGCAAGTGCTCCTGGATTGCTCTCTGGAGTTACAGCCACTAAAATTGAATCATTTTATTCACGTCCTCGCAAGGCATTATGAATTTACTGCCCCGGATTGCAACCGGTGGATTGAATTGGGCACGTGAGGTCGACTTTAGGGTACTGTTAAATAATAAGACGTGTTGAAAGTTTTACTGCTAGATACAAACTTTTTTCTAACATATTCCATGCCTACGGCTATACGCACAACAATTTAATTACTGCAACTGGGTATCTAGGTTACAGATGTGTCCTCATATGGCTCACTTATTTGGATAAAGGTAGAAAATTCTATAATATGGATAGACATACATAATATTATTATTATAATAGACGTACAGGACATATTGTACTTAAATTTATACCTACGTACATATATATTTACTGCAGAGTTACGCAATATGAAATCTAACTATTGATTACTAACTACAATTACATATTGTAGTTAACTATCATGATTTCAAATTACCTAAAATAATCGTCAATGTAGTTAAATATTTTGATTACTAACTAATAATTGTAGTTGCAAATCACGATTGTTTGATTACTTTTTAACTACTTTTAAAAACTTACTAATTTCAACCTTAGTCCAAATCAACCCTGTCAAGGTTGGAACAATTATACCTCGCGTCACCTAAAAAGAACGCTGGAGCTTCAAACTGCCCACAAAGAAATTTAACTCCTATTGCTTGCGTGATAGGAGTTAAATTTCCTTGCTACAAATAAAGTTGCGTACTAGGATATTTAACTCCTATTACGTATGTAATACGAGTTAAATTTCCTTGTGCGCAGTTTGAAGATCCAGCGTTCTTTTTAGGTGACGCGAGGTATATCATGTTTCAAATGCATCAAGTGACATCTAGTTTTCAGTAGTGATCACTTTCTTACAAGTTCTGCTACTTCATACTCCCACAAGTAATGATTGCATGTAACCATAACTACATGTAGTTAACTACTTTTAATGCAATGTAGTTAAGTTACATGTAACCATAACTACATGTAGGTAACTATAGTCGTAGTAACCTGATTACAAAATAGTAATTAACTGCACCCAACTCTGATATTTAGATATATTTGGACATACCAACGTCCGATATACCTCAGTGCCTCAAGTCGAAAGTTATCGACCAGTGTGTGTTGCCAGTGATGACTTATGGCACAGAAACGTGGTCTCTCACTATGGGCCTTATTAGTAAGCTCCAAGTAGCCCAACGAGCTGTGGAGAGGGCTATGCTCGGAGTCTCTCTGCGAGATCGAATCAGAAATGAGGAGATCCGTAGAAGAACCAAAGTTACCGACATAGCCCAACGGATTGGCAAGTTGAAATGGCAATGGGCAGGGCACATAGCGCGGAGGACTGATGACCGATGGGGTCGGAAAGTTCTCGAGTGGAGACCACGTATCGGCAAGCGCAGCGTAGGACGTCCACCCACAAGGTGGACGGATGACCTCATTAAGACCGCAGGATCGCGTTGGATGCAAGCCGCTTCCAACCGGTCTTATTGGAGATCCATAGGGGAGGCCTATGTCCAGCAGTGGACTTCTTATGGCTGATGGATGGATGGATGAATGGACATACCAAATTTTATACAATTCAAGACATATGAGCAAAGTTAGTTTACTCCATAATAACTTAGACTGTCTTTGATCGTGTGATTTTCATTCCTAAAATTGACTCACAATTTGATGAGGCGCATATTCGTTATTCTTAAAAGCAATATCAAACAGCACTTGCAACATGAAAGAACGAATGAACTGTAACATAATCTTCAAAGGGTTCCATATTTTTAATGAAGTCGTAAAGAAGCAAGAACACTTCGGTGTCTCCGTAACCGGGGCTCTGTAACTAAGTCTCACACTGTTTGCCATTTTATAGCCCGCCTGCACTAAGCTTGGCCGTGTATACTTGACTTGGCACAAACATTATGTAACTACCACTAGTTGGCAAACATTGCACGGAAGGCTGGAGACGCATTTTGTTCTACCTATCTCTACTTGCTTGTCTATACTTTAGGTACCTACTTAGAAGTTTAGAGTTTTCCACGCTATACAGTACTGTACCGGCCTTTTTAATAGTCCACTGCAGGACGTAGGCCTACCCACGACGGGTGATTGGACCATATCCACCACGCTGGCCCAGTGCGAGTACATACGCTATCGAATTTCTTCTACAGACGTATGCAGGTTGCCTCAAGATGTTTTCATTCGCCGAAAAGCCAATGGTGTAAAATTCCGTACATAAATTCCAAAGAACTCATTGGTACGGTTGGAGTCACTACCACTAGACCATCACGGGCACCACAGCTTTTTTTTTACCACGCCATACTACTACTGCGGTTTCTAAATGGATTAGAACAAATTGTAGAGCTCAAAGCGTAGCTTCGCTGGTTCTTAAACGATCACCGAAGAGATGCTACGGCCGATACAGTCGGTGTTCGAATTGGTGATCGCGACATCTACAACAGAGCGCTGCCGAGCTCGGATGACACGGTAAATTTTGTGAGATAGTTTCATTAATCATCTACCGTGGTACCACAAAAGATTTAAACACACTTTTAACACTGTTTAACCATGCAATTTGTACTGTTAAACATTGTCTAAAGCGTGCGTAAAACTTTTGTGGTAAGACGGTTAGTTTTTAGGGTTCCGTACCCAAAGGGTAAAAACGGGACCCTATTACTAAGACTCCGCTGTCCGTTTGTCTGTCACCAGGCTGTATCTCATGAACCGTTATAGCTAGAAACCTGAAATTTTCATAGATGATGTATTTCTGTTGCCGCTATAACAACAAATACTAAAACCAGAATAAAATTAATATTTAAAGGGGGCTCCCATACAACAAACCTGAATTTTTAGCCGTTTTTCGCTCGATATTTATAATGGTAACAGGTAAATGCTTGAAATTTTCACAGAATATTAAGTTGTATATTCAATTTAATAATAAATAATAAATATTATAGGGGGCTCCCATACAGTACGGAACCCTTCACGCGCGAGTCCGACTCGTACTTGGCCGATTATTTGTTTAGTTTTATTAGTGTCAGAATTCGTCGAATTGCTCAAACTCTAACACAAAGGCTAGTCACCTGGCCCATGCCAACATTCCCAAACCTACGGTCGGATGTCTATGTATTTTTAGAACCTCTGTAGAAACCTCTGGACCAGTACCATAAGCTCTTCACGCTTGATTTTGTCTCGCTTTTCATCCAACTGCGAAAACGCCGAAGGTCGCGTAGAGCACAAAGTCAGGCCCTGTATTGTAGTACTTATAGGCCGCGCCACACAAGTTGGCGGATGTGAAGCTAGCTACAAGCTGCCAAATATCCAATCCTGACTGAAGCTCACATAAAGCCGCACGTTGATTAGCTATTTCCCAGTCTTATTGCTACATTTTTTTTATTGTCAAAAATAAAAACAATCCAAAAATATAGCTTTATAGACTATTATTAGTGTAAACGGTATCATTTTTTGTCTAAGTATTTCAGAATAGAGAGCCACTAAAGCTTTTATAAGTTTAATATAATTTCCCAGAAATGTTCAATTGTTTAAATTCTCAAGAATTTAATCAAGTTTCTTTGTTTTATTCCTTGAAGAACCCATTAAAAATGTACGGTACTCCTTTGTTAAGAAATTTAATCCAAAATAAAGGTTTTCTTAACAAGAATAAGTCTAGAATGGCCACTTTTTAAGTAAATAATATAAAAGCTAGTCAAATACACTGTGTATTTCGCAATATCTAAGTACCATTAAAAGCGTTGTATGGTTGGAGCCATACTTATGCTATATTTTTCTTAATGTTCACCAGATATTTTTCAAATACAAATATAAAATTAACATTTAAAACTGTACCGACGTAGCAAGTAAATTATGTTAACATGACTGCACTATGTACTATTGAGATATTATTAGATTGTCATCAAGATTTTTTAGCTTAGCTTTTAGTTTAGCTTCCAGAAGACAGCAATTTTAATCTAAATCTATGTTTATTGGCTATTGCTTTCCCTTTTCTAGGATGGGTGTAATTATATGTATAATTGTATACGCTTTTACAATATTTTACCTATGAGTTTGATAAGTCTAAATGACACTAGTTTTAAAGCAATCATTATAGTAGTTTATGCAACTGTCATATAATGAAGTCGTTACTATTACTCGTGTCACTCGTTACTATTATGAAACTCGCTGCGCTCGTTTCATAAACTCACACTCGTGTTTTAATACCCGTGTTATATGCAGTTGCATACACTACTTTATCTTCACTAATAAAAATTATAATTAAAAAAAACATATTACGAAACATTAAATTCACGCGTACGTGTATTGTCACAGTGAACTTGGCGCCATTAAAATCTAACCAATGAGCGCGCAGCTGCGCGCGCAGGGCCAATCAGGAGCGAGCGCGCGATGTTATAATGAGATTTTACGATATCGATGTGGATATTATAACATCATGTGAAATTGCTTAAATTGAGTCTTTGTTGTCTGCGCTATAACAGTAGTCATTATAAGTCAAGTATTGGAAACATAAGTAGAATGTTACAACATTAGTGTAGATAAAAAAAATTTTAATGAGGAAAGCTTATTACACTATTGACGACTTTTTGAAGGATAAACTGGCATGGAAGCACGTGACATTAGATAGCATTGATTTGGCTCTTTCGGGGCGAATCAACGAAGCCTCTTTTTGAAGGCCCTCTTTCGCCCCGCTCCAAACAATGCGGGGCGAAAGAGGGCCTTCAAAAAGAGGCTTCGTTGATTCGCCCCGCGATTCACTTTTTTATCTGTACATTTAAGTAGAAACTACTAATGGAAAAAAAACATTTGCATTATATCAAGGGCATCATTCTATGAGTCCTATAGGGGTGTATGAACAAAAATGCATTTGTTTATTGATGATTGATTGATGATCGTTATCAAGCTTAAAAAATGAGAAATGTCAAACCTTTCCGCGTACAAGGTGAAGAAAAAAAAAGGAATTTTCTTCACCTTGAATTTGCTATCTAAATCAATACAATTTTGGCACATTGTTTTCATTCGATGGAAGTTTAGATTCTATAATAAAACTATTATAATGTCAAATTTCATGCAATTCGGTTCTTTGTGGTTTTATGTTTAAAATATTGATGCAAAGTATACCTATAGTCCCATATACTTAACACACCATATAAAAAATATTTGGATTTCATTTAGCTGTTGATACATATTTTTTTTTCTTCGAACATGTGATTTGCTCGAAATGTTAGAACTATCCTTTAGTCCTAGCTAATACAATCACAAGAGATTTGGGAAAATAACCATATTATCTCGGAAGTGGTCCGATGTTGCTATTTCGCGACCGTGCAGTCAGTGCTGCAGTACGGAACGGTTGTAGCATAGGTTCTTTCAAAGCCCGCCTGAAACGCTGGCTTATCGAGGAACCATTTCATGATTTCGAAATGTTTAAATGTTTACAATTAGTGAAACATGTATTGGTTAAGAATTATTTCTATCAATTTGATAAATAATATTCAAACAATATTAAATTTAACTTAAGCCCTCAGCTCATAATGTCCATTATATCAATATAGTAAGTTTATGGTAGTTTGTTTTTTCTTGTTTAGTTTTTTTATAGCGTTGCATATCTGTTGATTACTTGTAGTGGGATTTTTATTTTATCTCATGTAATTTTATGCGTGGCTGTACCATAAGAAATACGTAATACTGATGCGGGACATTGATCTTTATCAACGTGGACCGAAAAGGCCTCTTCTTTTATCGTTCTCGGCGTTTCGCCCCACGGGGCGAAAGAGGGCATTCAAAAAGAGGCTTCGTTGATTCGCCCCGCGGGCCGAATAGCTTGTGGGGCGAAACCACGACAGAGCCATTGATTTGTAGTTATAAGTTTTGACATGAATTTGATTTATTTACTATTTATTACCTCATTTGTACTTTTACCTGTATCCTGATGTTCAAAAGTGTACTTTTGTGTACCTGAATGATTTGATGAAACAATGATTGAATTGAATTGGGCATCTCAGTACCTATTTTCCCTTCGCTTTCACGTTTTCTATTTTAAAACATTTTTACAACGTACATACCTACTTGTTTATTTTTTTTTTTTATAACGTGTACATATACTTGTTTAAAACATTTTACAACGTGTACATACGTGTTTAAACATTTTTAGAGCGGTTTCATATTATTTTTCTGCGCGTAAACGGTTGTTTCGGCATACACGCTTACACGAGCGCTACTTTACGCAGTTTACGCGCTTCAAAAAACCGGACTCGCGTAAACGGGCATATTTCGGCGTGTTCGCTCGAACCGGTAGTGGTGTCGTGTCAGTACACGAGATTATAAGTGCGTCAAACGCTTCCTAAAACTAGCTTATACGCGCGTATTAAACGCTATTCTGAGACCACCTAGTTGAAATAAAAGAAACTCTAAATCTAATCAAACTAATTATTAGTCGTAGTCTTCAAATAGTAATAGTTGCCTTTTTTCACTCTTAGGTGACTGGAGTGGTGGGTAGAGCAGAGATGCTTTCATCACTTTTCTTCCTCGGAGCATTGCTGTGCTACGCTCGGGCTTCTAGCAGACGGAGATGTACAGGTCAGTATCATCATATCAGCCTTAGAAAATCGACTGCTGGATACAGGTCACCCCGATTTAAGACCTATTGGAAGTAGCTTTTGTCTAAAGGCAATCTTCCAATTGAATCATATCGGTGGACGCCATTCCTAGTTAACGGTCTGAATTTGAGAACTACACGGTTTCGTCAGCCATCGGTTTTACGTGCTGTGACCTGGGGCCCTATTGTGTAGGCGCTCTGACGTTCGGCTTCGCTTTTCCTCCCGATCGCTCTCATGGCGTGAGTAACTGGCACGAGCAGGAGAAAAAGCGAAGCCGAACGTCAGAGCGCCTACGCAATAAGGTCCTTGCCTACTGTCATTTTAATTTGCTACAGTGTGCCGGAAATAAGTAGAATAAAATCTTTACGTTTGCCACTACTATAATTATATTACCTACTTGTGGTGGATATTACTTAGTAGGTACTATTTACTATAGTTCGACAAGATCAGATGTGACAGTAAGTAATAGATAGAAAATCGAGGCAACGATTGCAAGATGTTGAATATTTAACTTATTTATTAGGATAGTAACGAGTATGCGTAGCTCCCATCAAACATCCAAAGTTTGGTGACGAATTATTATCATTAATAATTAGGTAATCAGAATTCACAAAAATAGCTTTGTATGTAGGTATTATATTATAATGGCAACAGAGATTAATATTTTGTAGTGAATCATGTAAATGTGAAGATTTTTAGTTTCTAATTGATACTCGTAGCTACACTATCGCATTAGGTGAATTCTGTAAATGTATAAGTATTGTGGAAATAAATGAAATGAAATCATCTTCAGGATACATTAAAGTAGCTACCCACGTAGCTAAATATTTAGAAAAATAAATTGCAAAACAAAGTACATTAGATAGAACTCAAGCACCGCCCACGCTATTATATTTTCAAAATATTTCCTTTGCCAAAAGCTCAAGTTTTGTGTTGAGAATAAACATCTGTTCTTGTAACAAATTTTACAAGTTAAGGCTCTGAGGTCTGATTCAAATTAGCATCTAATATCCATCTACAAAACCTTTGTATTAAGACTTATTCAGCCCCACAGTAATGACTACAGAAACGTGATTCTAAACCAAACCAAACCAATTATTACTGATGCCTATTATTCTCGTCAGCCTAACGCGGAATCAGTGATTTAGCCATGCCTATAAATCAAGGCAAATTAAACCAAATCGGGTTTGCTAACTCTCTAATCACAGGAACAGTTTGTTGCCAATCTGCCAGGTTTGGACAGGTTAACTAGCCAATTTGGATAAGACAGAGTTATGAATTTTGGGATTAGTTGAAATGGAAATTATTTTGGTATTATCCAACTATAGTACGTTGTCTCTACGTTTAGCACGTCCTCATCGTCATTCAAATCTTGATGATGCAAAAACATTTTATGTCACTTTAAGATAGTATAAAAAACGTCTATAGAACCTCTGTCAATCACAAATACAATTTTTAATTCAGAGCTCTTTTACAAAAAATTAAAGGAAGAGTTTACCTACAATGTAATGTAAAGTTTTTTCTAGAGCATATAAATATTTGGTCAATAAAATTGATAATGGTTGATAAAATAAATTGAATAAAAACGCGCTTGAGCCAGAATAAAATACCTAGTGACCATATTTTTTTTTCACATTTTTCCTTTCGGCACCCTATTTTGGTATTTCAATTTTTTTTTCTCTTTATAAAAAGATAATAGTTATACGATTTTCGAATATTTTCCTTAAATACATTAGCTCTCTCGAATTTAGCTTTAAAACGGCACGGCTCCGGTAAAATAAATTCACGACGTCCGTTTGCGATCCAAGGTCCGTTGTCCGATGAACATTGTACAGGGTACAGCTGGCATTAGAGAAATGATTGGTACTTCGTGTTTCAGACTGGCGGTACGTGGCTGCTTGCACCGCGTGTGTGGGGATCGCGATGCTCTGCAAGGAGCAAGGCATCACTGTCACTGGCGTCTGCGTCGTCTATGAGCTCTTTGTTGCGCAAAAGGTAAGACGACAATATCCAATTTTTAAATTTATATTAAAACCGGATAGCGCTTACGAGGATTTTAACTTGTAACGAATAATAGAATACTCTTTCATTAGAGAATAAGCGCGCCCCCGACGATGGACGCCCGTGCACACAATCGTGAGTGCTATCCGGTTTTAATATAAATTTAGTAATGAATGCTCACGCGAGTTTCAATAAGGTGATTACCAGTTTATCATGGCTGCTCGTACTATGCTGATAACTGAAGCATAGTTGTCTTATAGATTACCTGTATATACGAGTACGACAACTGTCTTTGAGCACTTAGTAGGTCTGTTTTTTGTGCAGAGGGTTTTTTTTTTTATTCTGAATAGGTTTGCGTTTGACCACATACTGCCTGTTGTTAAGCAGATAAGCGGAGTTCCAGGTTCAGCCGAGCAGATATTTTGATGATAAAAAATATCTATTCTGGGTCTGGGTATAAGTCATTCTAGTCTAACTTTAACTATGGTTAAAGTTAAAGTCTAACGTTAACTATGGTTAAAGTTAGACTAGAATGAACCCGGAATTTGAAAATGAATTCAGCTGTTCCATAATTATGTTGTGTCGATATCGAGTTGCTCTGTTGTATAGGATACCTGACTTTTTTCTTTCTTAATTACCAAGAAATCCCTCGCCAATTGCATATTCAAGAAATAGTTTCAAAGATTCACCACAGGTTGGTATCATCGAACGCCGTATTTTTCCCGTGATTGTTACTTTGTTTCAAACTACAAGAACAACTTCAAGTTCAACAAAAACGTCCACATTAAAACAAAATACGAAACAAACACGAACTTTTGGCAGAATGTGGCGTACCCACAAATTCGTGAAACACATAGAATTCCCCTTCTGAAATAACATTCCGCCCTCAATACGTGAGCGACGCGACCTTTGTGATACCTACCCCGTGCAACCCCTTGTGCCCCATGCCTAATTAATTTCGCCTATAGTCGCGGAGTAGAGATATAAAGCGTGGAAGAATGCTATAATTATGTAGCACCCGCGCACCCGCTGTTTTTGCCAGAAAACTGTACTTAGAAAAATTAGACAGTAGCTAAGATTGCAACAAATTATTTTGGGACAAGTACCAAATTCCTTACTAGTAAGTATATTAAAAAATCCAATAACACAGTTCTTATTACCTCTTTCGATGTGGCCGTTTTGCTACCGTCACATAGAATGGGTGTAAGGTGAAATTTCAAAACTGTTGACGCACTGAAATTATTAATTATCCGGCCAAGCCGTTAAAACAGTTATTATATGTTTTTAACATTTTTAACTTAGTTTGTGAAGTTAGAGAGTTTAAAGTTAGAAGATTTGCTTGGGCAACATTTTATATGACGTTTGGGGGATATCTTTTCCTGAAAAGGCTCAGCATCGTCACTACTTTTAGTTTTTGCTACTCATATTATGGTAGAGCTCATACAGTAAAGTAGTAGTTTAAATAGGTGTTTCTTAGAGATCACCGAAGTTAAGGAACGTCAGTCTTGATGGGTGACCTCGGGTCGCACTTACAATTGAGCACTTGTGGCTCGGAACACTCGTTAAATTGTGGATAGCGGTTGTTTTAACCGTTTCGCCATGTTTCGCCTTCGGGCGGTTTAGAAACTCTGCTACCAGGGATAGCTATCCGACCCATGCGACCTTACATGAAGTTACATGCCCATGTTAATGGTTCGTGTCTCGAATATAGTAGGTAGATACTTTGCTGAAAAATTCGGCATTTAGAACAATATAACATTCGATTATGTATTCATTTAGGTTGTACATCCAGGAATCCATTACGCTCGAAAACCCGAAATGCGAAACCAAAATGAATCAAATAAGTAAATTACCTTCGTATCGTAGAAAAATTCGGCATTTAGAACAATATAACATTCGATTATGTATTCATTTAGGTTGTACATCCAGGAATCCATTACGCTCGAAAACCCGAAATGCGAAACCAAAATGAATCAAATAAGTAAATTACCTTCGTATCGTAGAAAAATTCGGCATTTAGAACAATATAACATTCGATTATGTATTCATTTAGGTTGTACATCCAGGAATCCATTACGCTCGAAAACCCGAAATGCGAAACCAAAATGAATCAAATAAGTAAATTACCTTCGTATCGTAGAAAAATTCGGCATTTAGAACAATATAACATTCGATTATGTATTCATTTAGGTTGTACATCCAGGAATCCATTACGCTCGAAAACCCGAAATGCGAAACCAAAATGAATCAAATAAGTAAATCTCGGTTTCGGACATAGTGGCTTTTATGGTCTGTGATAAACTGAAAGCTTTCATGTTCATCTTTGATTTTATTACCTGTATGGCTATATTCAAAGGTTTTCGTTTAATTGAAATTGGATATTTAAAATGAGGTCGAAAACGGGAATTTTCTACGGATTTGGACAAATAAAATTATCTGTTAGATAAATAGAGTACCTAGATAAAGAGAGGTATTTTACTTTCATAAAATTTTCCGATTAATGAGCACGTCTTTTAATATTCAATAACAACCTAATTTTGCTCTCGCTAGTAAATTACCTACATTAATATACTCGTACAATTTTTACACGCAAAGTATCATGTATGAGTCATCTACATGTTTTTCAGAATTTCCATGGGATTTTCGAAAAGTTTTTTCTATAGTTTCGGTGTATTTTTGTGAACTTACTCTTACTCATGAAAGTGCCACACTTTTCATGAAAGTTAGAAAGAACTTTTTAAAAATTTGAAGGAGAATTATATTTGTACGTTCTACGAACACGAAAAAATCATGAGAATTCCTATGAATTTAAGGAAAAATTCATCAGGATACAATAAATGTTACAGCTCGATAGAATTCGAGATATAACACGATTAATTGGTTCGTGATCTAGATGTTTACGTGATATAGATAGCGCACAGTATATAAATATAATTCAAATTCAAAAAACTCAAAATTATTTGTTGTCATAGGATACAAATTATGCAATGGTTACGGAGTCACTATTCCCTAAACTGGGTACAATAAAGCACCCGTATCTTGGGGCCTAGGCATTCTCGCTATTGAATGTAAGAAATAATTTGTAAGTTTACAAAAGTTCAAGTTAAATGTCAAACATGAAAACGATTAATTTGAGATAAATTATGCCAGTGTGTATGTGTGTGTGTGTGTGTGTGTATTTTATTAGTGTAGAAGCTGTTTTTATTCGATAATAAATCAGAGAAACATTCAGATAGAGATACAGACTAGTGTCTTATTGTAATTCTATTGCCACCCCGGAAAAATAAACATTACTTTTTCAATGACAGTACTTCCGTAAGCAAAAATTCATCAGTATACAATAAACATTACTTTTTCAATGAGAGTATTTCCGTGGGCGAAAATTCACCTATACAATAAACATTACCTTTTCAATGAGAGTACTTCCGTGGGCGTTCTCAATGTCTAAATTATTACGCATCGAGTATTCGGATGGATGGGATACAAAATACGGAAGAACGTTATAATTATGTAACGAGGCAAATATTTGCCCCATTTACAAATCGCTGCTTTATTTTCTGTAGCTATTCATGCAGTAATCAATCTTGTCTTCATTTAAATAAAATCCCGTCGTGTAACTAAAGGACTTTTCCTACTCTGTTGGGCCTTGGTTCAGCCTCTCAACGATTAGGTACAAAAAATACAAATAAATATCATGGTAAATGCTGTAGTAGTGGTAGCTTTATGCGAAATGATACCAAAACCAAAAGTGAGAAAAGTATTGTATATTTAATACGTTGTAATTTTTACTGTTGCTTGGCTCCCAAAAACCAACATTTAATGGTAAATAACTTATTGTATGCTAAACTACCAATTGCAGTACCAATGTAATGGACGTAAAAACAAGTCTAAGTCTAACCTAACACTTAACAGTAGGTCATAATTTAAAATAACGAAATAGAATACTATTTAAGATATTAAGTATGATTATAGAATCACGTGGATTTGCACGGGTCCAAAAAATCTGTGATCGAATCTTGCAAGTCAACGCTTTTAGATTGACTAATATTGCATCTTTTCAAACCTCTGCCTCTGTCTCCCAATTCTATAGAACTTCGTCCTATTCGCCGGTTCCGCCGTCGGCATAACGACAAGGAAGCAAGACGAAGCCAAAAGAATATCTACATCAAAGAATATTCCAGATTTTTCTCGAAACACTTTGTTATTTGGTCCTTGATTCTCGGAGGTGTACAAAAGAAGAATGCTTCTTACGTGCTGAATTTTTATTTTTGTACAAAATTACTACTGTAAGTACGTGTTGTTTCATTCAATATTCAACGGTTAGTACATAAGGAAGTCGTCTTTAAAATGCTTTAGACGTTGCACGCGTCGTTTCCCTACTTTCTTTTTAGGGAGGAAATTATTTTTCGTGGAAAACGCGGTGCGTGGGCCTCCACGAGCCGAAGCTTGGTTGCTTTATGGACCTTTTCCTTAACTCGTACTAGGTAGTAGTTAAGCTACAGGATTTATTTTGTCACTGTTTTACTTAGGCCTACTCTCGAATCAAAAGCTCTGGTACATTTTTAGGCGATATAATGAAATTGGGTATAGTATAGCTACTAGGTACATAATATCATACGATTCAAGTAGATGATGATGATGAACTTTGGCTGATATTTTTAACTAGTATTTTAAGTCGTTAACATCTTTTGCTGTGGGGTGCCGGCAGAGTAGAATAGCACCCCCCTCTAGTACCAGGTGTCGTAAGAGCCGACTGAGGTACAGCGGAACCGACTAATGGCGGTATAACCATTCGACTAAAACGTAGCTAAAATGGCACAGGGCAGGGATGGGCAGCAGCATCCCTGTCGCGAAGCTACGTTTCTGCGATCGCCACCACGCCTGCCCAGCGCGGCGATTATGGGCAAATACCCTCAGTATGGAACTTAGAAAAAGACCAGGCCCCCAGTCCCCAGCAGCTCCGCTAGCCCGGGGCTACGGTAGCGGCCCCGGTAACGGCGGAGAAGGGGGTGCTAAGAATCCCTGGCAGACGCACGGCTACCACTCCCGCAAACGACGACAGGCCCTGGTAACACACAACGTGCGCACAATAAGGACCGACGAGAGGATTGCTGAGCTGGAAGAAGAGTTGAGTAGGTTGCGTTGGGATATTGTGGGGTTGTCTGAAGTCCGTAGAGAGGGCGAGGACACGATAACTCTAAAGTCCGGCAACCTGCTCTACTACCGGGAAGGTGACCAGCGGTCCCAAGGTGGTGTCGGCTTTCTCGTTCACAAGTCCCTTGCTAACAACGTTATCACCATCGAAAGTGTGTCGAGCAGGGTTGTATATCTAATACTCAGAATATCCAAAAGGTATTCCTGAAGGTCATTCAGGTATACGCACCGACCTCGTCACACCCAGATGACGAAGTGGAGACTATGTATGAAGACGTAAGTCGGGCCATACATACGTCTAAGACCCACTTTACTGTTGTTATGGGGGACTTCAACGCAAAGTTGGGCAAAAGAAGCGATGATGAACTGAGAGTGGGGCAATTTGGATATGGACAACGGAACCCTAGGGGCCAGAGGCTGGCTGACTTTCTGGAGAGAGAGGAACTCTTCATGATGAACTCTTTCTTTCAGAAGCCGCATCAGTCTTCCGATGATGCAAAGTCATATAGGCAGATCAATATAGGCAGATCAATAGACAAATTTCGAAATCCGTGAGGCGCGACATTCGTCTCTTTAATACTAAACATAATAAAGAGACAATAGAGCAGAACAAAGGCTCCAAAGTGTTCGCGAGGAATTTGTCTAATGGGCAAAGCCAGCTGACAAAGCTGAAGAGAGAAGATGGCAGTGTAGCGTCGACCAAGGCAGAGGTATTGGAGGAGATCGAAAGGTTCTATGGACAGCTATACGCTTCGGTCGCTAAGCCTGTCAACAGCGCGGCCAAAGACCCAAGAGCCAAGCTGACCCGACACTTCACCGAAGATATCCCGGACATCAGCCTGTACGAGATTAGAATGGCCCTAAATCAGCTCAAGAACAGCAATGCGCCGGGTGATGACGGTATCACATCAGAGCTTCTGAAAGCGGGTGGAACACCGGTACTTAAAGTCCTTCAGAAGCTTTTCAATACTGTCGTCCTCGATGGCATAACGCCAGAAGCATGGAACAGAAGCGTGGTGGTGTTGTTTTTCAAGAAAGGTGACAACGCTTTATTGAAGAACTACAGACCCATCTCGCTTCTGAGCCATGTTTATAAGCTGTTTTCAAGGGTCATTACGAACCGTCTCGAACGCAGGCTTGATGACTTCCAGCCTTCCGAACAAGCCGGTTTCCGAAAAGGTTTTAGTACCATGAACCACATACATACGCTGCGGCAAGTCATACAGAAGACCGAAGAGTATAACTTGCCTCTTTGCTTAGCGTTTGTGGACTATGAGAAAGCCTTTGATTCGGTCGAAACTTGGGCGGTGCTTGAGTCTCTCCAGCGATGCCGGATTGACTATCGGTATATCGAAGTGTTGAAGTGCTTGTATAATAACGCCACTATGTCGGTCCGAGTACAGGAAGAGAGCTCCAAGGCGATCCCTTTAAAAAGAGGCGTAAGACAGGGAGACGTAATATCTCCGAAACTGTTTACTGCCACTTTGGAGAACGCCTTCAAGCTCCTGGAATGGAAAGGATTCGGCATCAATATCAATAGAATACATCACTCACCTTCGGTTTGCCAACGATATCGTAGTCATGGCAAAGTCGATGGAGGAACTCAGCACGATGCTCGAAGGCCTCAATCGGGTTTCTCAACAGGTGGGTCTTAAGATGAACATGGAGAAGACGAAAGTCATGTGTAATTCCCATGTTGTACCCACCCCGATCTCTGTTGGGAACTCGGTTCTTGAAGTCGTTGACTCGTACGTCTACCTAGGACAAGTAGTCCAGTTAGGTAGGTCCGACTTCAAGAAAGAGGCCAATCGCCGAATCCAACTCGGTTGGGCAGCGTTCGGAAAATTGCGTAATGTCTTCTCGTCCGACATACCTCAGTGCCTCAAGACGAAAGTGTTCGATCAGTGTGTGTTACCAGTGATGACTTATGGCACTGAAACGTGGTCTCTTACCATGGGCCTTATTAATAAACTCCATGTAGCCCAACGAGCTATGGAGAGGGCTATGCTCGGAGTTTCTCTACGGTATCGAATCAGAAATGAGGAGATCCGTAGAAGAACCAAGGTTACCGACATAGCCCAACGGATTAGCAAGTTGAAATGGCAATGGGCAGGGCACATAGCGCGGAGGACTGATGACCGGTGGAGTCGAAAAGTTCTCGAGTGGAGACCACGTACCGGCAAGCGCAGCGTAGGACGTCCACTCACAACGTGGACGGATGACCTCATTAAGACCGCAGGATCGCGCTGGATGCAAGCCGCTTTCAACCGGTCTTATTGGAGATCCATAGGGGAGGCCTATGTCCAGCAGTGGACGTCCTTTGGCTGATGGATGGATGGATGGATGGATGGAACATCTTTTAGGTAATATAAAATGGGAAACAATAGTTGACTATATGAATAGTACCTGCTGTAAAACAACTATGAATTCTTTGTCAAACAATATTTCTTTTAAAAATGAAAAGGAATGTGTCTACAGAAATAACAAGTGTAATTTCTAATAAAGCTGGCAGCCGCTTCGCAGTAAAAATGCTTGGATATTCTACTATGTTTAGGTACCTACTTCCTTAGACGTTTCCTTTTCTCCGCACACGTTTGTCTTTCGCCGAAAAGAGCGAGAAAATATGAATTACGCCACTTAAAGCTTAGCGCCCTTAGCGGTACCCTCCTAGACCACGCCTATAGTAATAGATAATATTGTCCGTTGATCGTAACATTTTTAATCATCTTGTCCACCTAAGTAGCATCTCCAAGCACTAGAAAAAGCAGTATGACCCAAATGCAAATATTTTTTTAAACATACGAGTAGTAAATACTGGCGCAGTTTGTAGGTACATATCTATTCGTTTTGATGCAAGGGGTCCCGGATTCGTCGGTTGAGTATAAGTTGCCCTTATGTTTAACTTTATTCCATGGCATCCCTTACAATTAATCTTATTGTTAATTCTACTTTGCCCCACTAAAAGCTACCCTACTGGTGGGGCATAGTCCACTGCTTCATTTTTTGGAATAAAATCTGCCTCACTCGTCTCATCTTAGGTGGTGGTGTCATTCTTCCATTCCAATTTTAGACCGGTGGAATCTGTTCACCCAGGAGTGTCGCTCGATTTTAAGTTAAATCTCATGAGACTATGAGTGTATTGTATGTTACTGTTTAATTTTACGTGTTCCCAGCGTCGGAGCTCAGGCGGCACCAGCAGGTGGTCGTGGGTGGACGCGTGGGGCAAAGGCTCGGGTTGGGGCTGCGCGTGCGGTGAAGCGGCGAGGCGAGTGGCCACCGTGTGCTGTGCGACCCTGGCGCTCCTGGCTGCGAGGCTCCACGTCATGGGCGCGCAACTACCCGTCTTCACCAGATTCGACAACCCTGCTGGAGCTGCGCCTCCGCCTGCCAGGTATCTGCCAAATGCGCTCGAAATTATAGCAGACTTGCTAGGGATCTGCCATAAAAAAATATGTGTTCTGGTTTATTCTAGTTGGAACTGACCAAATAATTATTGTTTGACGAAATTCTAACAAGCTAATAACCAAATTCAAAGAATGGATGTCAAGCCGAAAGTAGCGAGCGAACGTAACGATTTTGTAATTCGATTTTTGTGAGGCACTGCCAATTTTATCAATTTTCTGGAATTGGAATTGTTCCAAAACTACCAGATAAAAGCATTTTTTACTAAAGGACTATATTGCCGTGTTTCCCTATAGGTATCTACATATATTGTGAAAAGTACCGATTCAGCTCTAGAATAAAGTAACATCGGAAACAAAAAAATCTAGATGAATTGAAAATCTTTCCTTAATTGTCGGTTGATAAAAATGAAATCCTAATAGCTAGCTAAAGTGATAGCTGTAGATAATAGTTTCCAATAGTAAGGGACCTCAATTTGTTTATGTACCTGGTAAAGCTGGGAAGCAATTTGTCAAAATGTACGGCACAATCCTGCCTCTGGAGTGCAAAAGTACACAATGTAGGTCACGCGTCCCAGCTGCCCGTGTTTACGTACTTTTACATTCTTACTGGCAAACGTCCCGTCGGTTTTGTCAGGAAATGATCTTTGAACCGAAGCGAGAAAACTAACACCCAAAGTAGAAGCGTGCTTGTCTTTTAGTACACCTCGTAGCGGATTGATTGAGTTGCCAAGCTACACTAAGTATAATAACTTTTCCCACTTACCATCTTCACTTACTTATCGTCACTTACTTGTCTTTGAGGCTTCTAATTCTTCAAAGACACGACGTTCTTTCAATGTAATATGTACTTACAACTGATCCTAATTCCCATGTATCTATTTCCTTTGCCAAGAAAGCCTCAATAATGAAATATGTTTGGCATAGGCATGTTATGAGCCCAAAAATCCGTGCCAACTCGGATCATTAGCACAACGAGCTGTCTAGAAAGGAAATGACGACTTTCTCGTCTACTTACTAAAGTAGACTTAATGAAAGATGTCTCTAACGTTCCCGCTCTATAAATCTATCCTAACTCGGGTCATTAGCCTAAAACATAACTGTCAAGTCTGCCAGATTCTCACACTAATGCTCGGCCCTAGTTCTTGTATCTGGAGACGGAATAACTACTTTTCCTTTATCGTTTGCTTAATGAGGGTAAAGGATAATGCCTGCCTTTGACAAGCCGTTGCTAAGTAAGGCAAGCAGCATTAATTTTATGACGTCATTCGGCTCTTATTGTTGAGGAATGGTTGCTTAATTTGTAGTTCAGTGGATGATATGGATGCTTCAATGGGATTAGGGTTTGGACTATGTGAACTATGTGTAGGTAATGATGTTTTTCCTGTTTCTTTTATAAACGTATATAACGTTACGTATGCAGTCATAGATACATTTAGGATTTTTGTAAATTTTGGATAGGGCTTTTAAATTTTTTTTTGCAGTACAGGAACTACTTTTAAATTGAATAGGCAATAGCTGGCACCAACGATGATAAGTACTATTCGTTTATGGCATCTTTACAGCAGATTTTGATTTACTTATTCAAATTGCGCTTTTTCTCGTTTATGAGAAACATACAGAGTCATTGAGCTTGGCTTAAACTTGCTAAGTTATTTATAAGTAAAAGCTACTTTGGAGACATGTGTCGACAAATCAGAAAAACAACACATAGACAACGAAATAAAATAATAGGAGCTATATGATGACAATGACTTCTGTAATCTACCTCTGTAAATTATCGATCTTTCGCAATCAAATTATTTAACAAGTGATCCGAAGCTCATCAAGTTATTCTTTCCTTGCAGACATCTCACGTTTGCCTACCTGCCAGCCCTGAACGCGTGGCTGCTGACGTTGCCAGAAGCGCTATGCTGCGACTGGACTATGGGCACCGTAGCTCTGCTCAAGTCGTGGAAGGATTCTCGCAATCTGGCAACTCTGGCGCTGGCTATGGTGCTGATTACTGCTGCTGTACACGCTTTGAGGACGAGGTCTTCGGCATTGACGATGGTAAATATTTTATTTTAACTAGACTATAGTTTATCCAATGAATTAAAAGTTTCTTCATAACACTTTCAGATAAAGTAGGGATGAGAAACACGGTTAATTTCGAAAACTGTGAACTAACAAAACTTATAAAAACATGGTTTTGCAACAACATCATTGAGATGGCGCCTAAACAAAAAGTTTCAATTTATTTATATTCTTTTTAATATCAATTCTATTTAATAACCGAAGTAAGTTAAGTATAAATTAATAGTGATCTGAGATAGACGTAAGCGAGAGTCAGTGAGAGAGTACCTATGTACCTAATGAATTTCTTGTGTTTGGAAGAGTCAGAATATTATGATTATCACTAGCATTAGTAGCTTGGTTCAACCGACTGCGGGGCATAAACCTCTTCCCTCCACCAAACTTTATTTGGAAATTACTTAAAAAAATGAAACCTATTATTTTTATTCAGAAACTACTATAAAAATGGGAAGTGGGTACAAATTAGGTACCTACAGATGTTGCACTATTTTATCATCATTCATATGCCTTTTCCAGGGTTTGGCGCTACTAGTCCTGCCTTTCCTCCCGGCGTCCAACTTATTCTTCCCTGTTGGCTTCGTGGTTGCCGAGAGAGTCCTCTACATGCCTTCTATGGGCTGGTGCCTCCTTGTGGCGCACGGCTGGAGGCTGCTGGCCAAGAAGCGAGCGAAGTTGGCAGCAGCAACGCTGGCCTTCCTCCTGCTGGCCTTCAGTGCAAAGACTTACGTCAGGAACTGGGACTGGAAGACTGAGTATACTATCTTTGCATCAGGACTAAAGGTGAGTACTTTTTTTCGTCTTTAACACAACTTCTTTTACCCTGAGCCGAGTCGGTGGTCACGCAGACTTATGCACGTAAAAAAAGGTGTTAATGTGTAATTTTTGACAGAGTGAATTCGAGTGTGGGTCGTTTTGAAACTTAATTATTGTAATTCTAGAAATGTCCGTTAATTCCGTTCAAGAACCAAGCAGGCTCAGCCTGTTTGGTTGAATTAAAATGCAAAGTAAAGTCAGGTCTACCATTTTCAATTAGCCAAAGAGGATTCGAGTATGTAAGGATTTGGATTTAAATCAAAATTGACGACATCCGAGTGTGTTATTCTGGCTGTAAATGAATTCCTTAAATGGATGCAAATAGATAAATCGGATTTTTCCAAAGCAAACTTTTCTAAAATCTCTGCAAAGCAAAATGTTTGCTTTGATTTCGACACTAACGGTGTCGAATGTAAGCAAACATCCTACCAGTTTATCTACTTCCATACTGTAATTAAAATGTGCAAAAACCACGCTAGTTTCCGTAATCATACTTGCATACTATTTTCTTATTAACTAACGATAAAATAAGCTAACTAAAATCATAACATTTGTACCCTACTTTCAGGTAAATCGAAACAACGCAAAACTCTACAACAATGTAGGCCACGCTCTAGAAGCAGAAGGCAGCTACGGAGAAGCACTAGAATTCTTCAACACAGCTGTCAGCGTACAACCAGATGACGTCGGCGCTCACATCAACGTCGGCCGAACCTACAACCACCTCGGACGATACCAGGAAGCTGAAGACGCTTACGTGAAAGCTAAATCTCTACTACCAAAAGCGAAACCAGGAGAGTCGTACCAAGCGAGAATTGCCCCAAATCATCTCAATGTGTTCCTAAACCTGGCGAATTTGATATCGAAGAATGCGACGAGATTAGAAGAAGCAGATATGCTGTACAGGCAAGCCATCAGCATGAGAGCGGATTATACGCAGGCGTATATCAACAGAGGAGATATTTTGATAAAATTAAATAGGACGAAGGAAGCGCAGGAGGTGTATGAGAGGGCTCTGCTTTATGACAGCGGGAACCCTGATATTTATTACAACGTAAGTTGCAGTCCAGTCCTTGCCAGACACAGTCAGACACATACATTATTTATTTATGCAGCTTTTTAACCTGCACTTTTATCTATGCCAATATTATAAAAAGGAAAGATTTGAATGTTTGTTTGCGTTGAATAGGCTCCGAAGCTACTGAAACGATTTGGAAAAATCTTTCATTGTTGGCAAGCTACACTATCCCTGGTGAACTGGTGGTGGTGCTGGTGGTTTAAAAAAAATTAGGGATCTTTACTATTGTCTTTAGCCAATCGTACCCGGGCGAAACCAGGACAGGCAGCTAGTTTGTTATACTTACGGATAAATCTTTGTTTGGTTCCTTTTGTACCATTCTCAAAAAATTCTTATGTCAGGTGACGGCGTACAAAGTTGTCACGCCTTAAAAAACCCTGGATAAATAATAAATGAATAAAAAAAAATGTCATAAATACAACACCTAAATTGTTCAACATTTCATCTAATAAGGTAGATAAATCCTTCTCAATATTATTATTATTATTATGTATTTTATTGTATGTATGTATGTGTATTTATATTTTTGTAGTATTTATTTATATATTATTTACATTTTTATTATTATCAGTTGTGTTTGGTACCTCCCATTTATACTCTTGTTTGTGATCTCTTTCCGTTCAGTGGTTGCCTGGTAGAGATCGCTGTCAGCGATAAGGCCGCCATTTGTGGCACTAATTTAAGATAAGTTGTCTACTTTGTACAATAATAGTATTAGTGCACACAATAAAGAGTTCTATCTATCTATCTATCTATAAATGACCTAAACAAGACATCAGAATACCACCGGATGATGCCTCAGCTTCCAATCGATCTTAAGAGTATTAAGAGAAGTAGATCTATAAGGACACGGAATGGACGTGGTTACAAGCTAAATGATCGATGAAACTTTACTTCAATCTTTTCTCTTTTACAGCTTGGCGTAGTTCTACTGGAGCAAGGCAAGGCGTCACAAGCGCTAGCGTACCTCGATAAAGCTTTGGAACTGGAGCCAGAACATGAACAAGCTCTGCTGAACTCGGCCATACTGCTGCAGGAGCTCGGCGCGGCTGACCTCAGGCACATCGCGCGGCAGCGACTACTGAAGCTGCTTGATAAAGACTGTGAGTATCTCTGACTTAGTTAACTAGACTGAAATCGGAGCACAAGCAAAATCTCTCAGGCTCACTCTGCTAAAGGAGTTGAGAGCTGCCTAAGAGCCGTGGCACATTGTCGATGTGTCACAATCACACACACAGACATTGCTGTGTGTGAGTGTATCTAACCTAACTACGATGGGATGTCTAGATTACGGGGGAACTCTACTGACCTTGGCAACTGTTGTAATCTATCGAGCATTAGAAAAAGAGATGATCCTAATAAATTGGTATTAATTTTTTCCACATTTCTGATCTGAGGACTATAGTCTGACCGTTTAACTGAGAACCTCGCGAAACAGGGACAGCGGCGGGGACCCGCCGCTCGCACCTGTCTCTGTCCCTGTCTCGCGAGGTTCTCAGTTAAACGGTCAGACTATAATAGTACGTACTATATATTGGTCTCGTCTACGCTGACGCAGCAACCCCCTTATTGTCTATGCGTTCTGGTGTTCGGCTTCGCTTTTCTCCCACTTGCTCCTGGCGCGAGTATAACTGACGCGAGCAAGGGAAAAGCGAAGGCGGACGCCAGAACTCGTTCACAATAAGGGAGCTTCTCTGCTTAGACCAATCATATCGTAATAGATGAAACTTGGAAGAAAGAGAAGAGAGAGGAAGAGATAGATTTGCAATAATAGTTTTGTCGTATAGAAGAGACTTATACTGTTCGCATTACCAGGGATTTTTTGACCAGATATTTCAGGTGTTTTTAGGAATTTCGTTGTCATAGCAATTGAGGTGTAATAGTGTTTTATGAAAACCTATCTATTTGCAGCGACGAATGAACGCGTGCACTTCAACTTAGGCATGGTGTGTATGGATGAAGGTGACGCGGAGTGCGCCGAGCGCTGGTTCCGCGCCGCCGTGCACCTCAAGCCGGACTTCCGATCGGCGCTGTTCAACCTCGCCCTGCTGCTGGGTAACTATTGGAATATGTACCTTATTGCGATGGAGTAGAGATCACTTCAACTCTATGGGTGACGAGGAGTGCGCCGAGCACTGGTTCCGCGCACTGCAAGCCAGACTGCCGCTCGGCGCTGTTCAACCTCGTCCTGCTGTCATGTAACTATGGGAATTTGTACCTTATTGTTATTAAGTAGAGTTCACTTTGACCAGGACAGAGTGTGAGAGTCAAACTGGCCAAGGTGTGCATGGATGAGCGTTACACGGAATAAACAGTCGAAACTGTCTAGACACTGACAGTTTCGACCTACGAGTACCTAAGGATTTTGTCTAGTCTTGGACCCAATACCTATCATTGCTTATGTAAAGTATTTGTGCTGTACCTGATGAATAGGCTAAGTATTAGACAGTATTAGAGGGTGTTACAAAAATGTTTCGAAATCATGTTCCAGCTGACAGAAGAAGGCCGCTGGAAGCTGCACCGTTCCTAAAGCAGCTGGTGCGGCACCACCCCGACCACGTGAAGGCGCTGGTGCTGCTCGGGGACATCTACATCAACTCCGTCAAAGACTTGGACGCTGCTGAGAGCGTGAGTATCTCAACATGTGCATGTTGATGAGTTGCAAGGAATGAGAGTCATAGACCAGCCGACAAAAGAAGGCCCAAATCTATCCACATCAACTCCGTCAATGATCTGGACGCTGCTGAGAGCCTGAGCACCTCAACATTTGTTGAGGAGTTGTTGTTGAGGACTTGTACCTGAAGCTTAGCTAATGCTGCATTTATTATTTTCGTTGCACATTTTTTTTACTAGGTACCCACTACAGGCATTTAGCACCCATTGCAGCATTACTGCACATAAAAACAGAAAAAATGCCGAGTTGATGATATGGGCACACAGGATTTCTAATAAGGATTTACAATAAGGCCAGATGGAAGCGGCCTGCATCCAGCGCGTACCTGCGATCTTTATTACATCGTCAGTCCTCCTAGTCGGTGAACATCTTACGCTGTGCTTGCTGGTACGTGATCTTCATTCGAGTACTTTACGCCCCCATCGACAATCCGTTCTTCGAACTATGTGTCCTGCCCACTGCACTCACAATGAATTGGTTAAAACCGCAAAAACGTTCTACTGCTGATTGCGATCATTTACGACTTATATCTTAGATGATGATAACTTCGTCTCCAGTTTTTTGGTGACAGTCAGTTTTTTTAGCTCCAGTCCAGTTTTTGGTTACAGATTACCAGGAACCATAGCAAATCATATTGCTTTACATAGAACAGTTCCGAATTAGTACATACTAAATAACTTTGTCATGTTCCAGTGTTACCGCCGCATTTTAGAGCTAGAGCCGGACAACGTGCAAGCCCTCCACAACCTGTGCGTGGTAGCGGTGGAGCGCGGCAAGCTCGCGATCGCTGAAGAATGCCTGACGCGCGCCGCGCAGCTTGCACCTCACGAGCACTACATACAGCGGCATCTAGCGGTCGTCCGCGCCCGCCTCGCCGCCGCCACCGCACCCACCACCCCGTCTCCCTCCACCCCCACGGAAACCGACGAGGTCCGAGCGAGATGGAACTACATCCCCCAACAACCCCCCGACCCCAACGAAACGGACGACTCATAGCGACATGACCCGTTCTAGAATGTACATAGACTCGTTCAAATTCTTCGAACACCAATCGAAACGGCCATATGATTTTTTTACCAATTTTACCAACAATCAGGGTACAAAATTGAGTTTCGATTCGCCTGTTTTGTGATAGGATTATGATCTCCTGAACGCATTTAATTCGTGATATCGTTTGTAATTGTGTATGCCATATTAATAGTAATGGAGTAGCGTTATATTCGAATGAGCTTTCATCTTTAGCCTGGTATACGGATTGTATTGACGATTAATGATAAAATTACGGAAATAGTGTACTAGATGCGGCGTAAAAACTGTTATACTCTAGTCACAATGCAATGTTCAGTTGTAAAAATTATTTTAAGTATTTTAGTCATAAAACGTTGCATTGTAAGTAACAGACCTACAACCCCATGCTTGGTATCTAAAGTACGCGTAACTTCTCCCCCTATAAAATAATTAAGAGTAGATACAACGCTTGTACTTAATAGCGGACTGCTCGACTTTCAAACCTTTATAAGACGTGAGTGCCTGAATCAGTCGTACTTATGATTTTATAATATTAGGTACTAAAGGGGTCAAGAACGGAATATTGCGTCAATCTGCTTTTACATGTCTTTTTTACTTGAACTCGAAAATTAATTAAAATTCTATTATTAAGTACTGGTTTATTTTTAAACAGGCACTGTTATAACTGTAAATAGAAACCCAGCTTAAGAACCCAAATCGACAATGTAAAAAATATTATTTTCATAAATGCTATGTAATTACATTATGTGATTGACAGTTATAGATTTAGATGTGAAAAAATGTAATGTTGTTAATGTTTTAAGGTAAAAAATAACTTTTGTAAAAACAGAATTTTTTACAATGTCTCAAAAATTTCTGACGGTGACTCTGACGTGTCGATGATTCGTAAGGACCCCGAAATATTATAACTATTTGTCGTCAAAACGTTTATTTTTATAAAATAAAATGATGTTTGAAATGACTGTGTTGTTTTAATTTATCCCATTGAACCTTTGAGCAAATATCTATAAAGTGTCCGAGCCAAAACCCTGCCCAAGCTACGTAGTGAGCAGGCTTTTTATTAGGGTTCCGTACCGAAAGGTAAAAACGGGATCCTATTACTAAGACTTCGATGTCCGTCTGTCCGTTTGTCTGTCTGTCTGTCACCGGGCTGTATCTCATGAACCATGATAACTGAAATTTTCACAGATGTTGTATTTCTGTTATAACAATAAATACTAAAAAGAAAAGAAAATAAATATTTAATGGGGGCTCCCATACAACAAACCTGATTTTTCAGACGTTTTTCGCTCTATATTAATAATGGTAATAATTAATAATAATGGTAGATGCTTGAAATTTTTACAGAATATTTAGTTTTATATTCACTTCAATAATAAAAATAAAATAAATATTTAAGGGGGTCTCCCATACAGTACGGAACCCTCCGTGCGCGAGTCCGACTCGTACTTGGCCGATTATTAGTTAGTCGTAAGTAAGGCTATTGCAAGCCGATTTTTACAACGCCTCGCGATGCCAGTGCTCGATTACAAGCACTAATTAGGGGACATAACGTCGAGATTCGAGACAACGGGTCATTGTTAATTAGGTATTTAATGTAAATATCAAAATCGGTATGTATGACGGCGCTCGGACATTTTTTGACTACTTTCACTTACGGACTGTGGCTCTAGATATTTGCTCAAGGCATTGAACACATTATTTTATTACAAGCGCAGTTCAATCTCTTTTTTTCTAAAGACTAGTGATCGCTTCGGAAGTTGAAGCTTTCAGTCGCTCTACGGCACTCTACGCTCACCAATATCCTTCAGTCCGTTCAGTTATTTTATTTTACCTCTGACATTTGTTGCTGTCTCTATCTAACATGTGGTGGTGTAATGACTAGACAGAGACAGCGATAAGATAGCTAGAAATAAAAGTAAAATAAATGTGAAAAGAAGGTAAAATAAATGTGAACGGACTGTACAATTGTACACTCTAGTCGAACGGCTCAATCAGTCGTCACTCGAGCCTCAGACAAAATAAAAAAATAAAGACCGAATGTTGTGAACAAACAAGTGAAGCCGGCAAAACTACGCCTCGCCGTGTATAACAGTACACAATTACATACACGTACAAAGAAACTACGCCTTGGTTTGTCAGTCAAACTATGGCGGCGCAACACCGACGCACTCACCACATGTATAAAAAACCGGCCTCACTTGTCTGTTCACGTCTTTCTGTGATTTTTTATTTGCGAAGAGACTCGAGCATGCTCGCATATCAATAAGCCTAATCTGTACCCCTAGTATTAGTTTGTTGATTTTTTAAGCGCTCGATTAAGTTAATTATATGCTGAATCAAGCTTCTTGGCGTCTGTGATGTTAGCTACAAGTTGCGGATTACCCATTCCTGACTAAAGCTTAAGCTAAAGCTTATAAAGCTTAAGGAATAGATTTCGCGCTGTTTGTAGCTAACTTCACAGCTAAGCTGTTTCATTCGGATTTCGGCCTACACTAGGGGCACTGATCGAGAAAATTTCGTTTATCCCCGTGGCTCTACTGTTTGGCCCAACTAGTAGTGCTAAAGGAAATGACAATTTATAACAAGGTAAAAGAGTAAGTTCGTATAGGCCGGGTGGCTAGCCCTGGTGTCAGAGTTTTTAGGCCGCCTGAAGGCCTCTGACATGGCTAAACGGTTAAAACTACCGGGGCCTACAATTTAACGTGTCATCCGAGCCACGGTAGCGCTCAGTTGGAAAATGACACCCGCGGTCACCCATCCAAGTACTGACCGTGCGGAACGTTGCTTAATTTCGGTGATCGCTGACAATCACCTAGTCAAACTACTCTACGAGCGCTACAACAAGGTAAAAAATAACAACAAAATTTTGTGTAAAAGTTTCACTATATTGTTTTGTACATCACTTTCATTTCAAAACAATATCGCCCGATTACACCCCCCTCTGGTTTTCCCGTCTTTTTCTAGTTCTTATCATACAGTTGAATCATAAACAACAATAACTGAATAGATACAAAATGTATTTAATAGACTGTTTTTGAACTGAGAGTAGTATCAGATAAGCATTTATTATAGTAAATGGTAGCAAGCTTTTTGAGACTACTGTCTCACTCTTGACTTACTGACATGAGTGAGATAGTAGACAGATTACAAATAATAGTTGCATGATACTTCTGGTAACGACTATGTTATGGAATGCCTGCATTTACACTAAAAAAGCCCATAGTAGTAAGAATAATTAGTAGTCGAATTTCTCTTATATGAATAATAAAAAAAAAATCAAAAAACAATTAATTAACACATTTTACGTATTATCGATACAAAACAATCGGATCTTAGACTTTTGACAACAGTATGCAATTTAAGGGATAAAACTAATATGGCAATAACTCGTGATAATACCTCTTAGTTCAAAAACAGCCTAAATGAGCACAAATTCATTTAAAAATCTACCGTAAAGGCAACAAACGCGTTAGCCTCTAATAGTAGAGATTGGCGAAGATTCTAGCGGATTCTACAAGGTCGGTAATTCCATGTACTGTATCACTTACAATTTAAGTAATATCACGGTACCCAGTCATATTTACAGTAGGTATGATCACAACGCAAACAAATACTTATTGGCTTGACAAAAAAATCTTAACAATTATCATCGGTCACAAAATATACCCCGAAACAATATTCATTACACAACTATAACATAAAAATATATCTAGACAAAATAAAGGAATATAATTTAACTATACATTCTTCATAAAAATAACAAAATCTCACTCGCTCACGTTCAATTCTTATCGTCTAATTTTTTTCTAAGTTGAAAATACTAATCGACTTTAAATTTCACTATGTCTAAAAGAATTAAAACGTCGTTTTTTTAAAATGATCCAAATTATAAGGCCACATTTTTACCTAAAAATGTTGATTTTTATGACAAGAGTTGCCTTCATTTCTTTAAAATAACTAGAACTCAAACAGTGTCGCAACACGAAAACAACAACAAAAACACTTTTACGTTCAAAACAAAATACGAACTAAGAATAATTTGACGAGTGATTTTGCTTTATATTCCTCGCAGCGTCAGAAGCCTAGAAGGTATACCACAAACTTAATTATTACTTTAATTATTAATTAAACTAATCTTCAATAATTATTTTTCGCAAAAAAATGGCAAATCCGCCTTCCATCGTGTACAAAATTCGAATATTTCACTCGAACTGTTATAAACAGTTCTTATTGTTGTTGATATTTCAAAAACGGCTCAGCCGATTTCAAATTTAAATGGGACCACCTCGGGAGTATACCCTTTCGAACTAAAAAATAATTTTTCGATTCGGTTCACAATTGGCGAAATTATCGATGAACATACACAAATAAAATTAAGAAAACATACAGACGATCAAAGAACCTCCTCCTTTTTGGAAGACGGTTAAAAAAAGGACAAGGTATACTATGAAACAAAACAATTCCGTACTGTACTGTACTGTGCAAAACTTTTTAATAGTCCACAGCAGGACGTAGGCGTACCCACGAAAGGTGATAGGGCCATATCCACCACGCTGGCCAAGTGTGGGTTGGTGGATTCATACGCCATCGAATTTATTCTACAGAAGTTGCCTCACGACGTTTTCCTTCACCGAAAAGCCAGTGGTGTGGATTCCGTACATAAATTCCAAAGAACTCATTGGTACGTGACCGGGATTTGAACCCACAACCTCATGATTATAAGACGGGTATCACTACCACTAGACCACCACGGCTTCAGTACATAATGTCATTCTCCTAGTGGTAACTCAGTTCTACTACTAGGATAATGATTGTGGTTCATTTTATAATAACTGACTCTATTTTTGAACCTCAAAATGGTCACGAGACCGCGTAAGAGCAGGAACGAACATTAAAAATCAGGGTTAGTGCGAAAGAGATAACGCAGTACGCGATTCCTAAAGTCAGTTTGTATCGGTTCAAATATTAAACTCCTGATTAGTTGCTTAGAGCCGAACCATCGCATTGCAGATTCAAATTACTTTTAAAGAATCAAAGACCTTGGACTTTCGTCTAAGTGGGAAAGAGAAAAGTGAAGGGATATTTAAGAAAAAACATTCCAGTTTGTGGTACACCTTCAGACTATAGCTTGCAAGAGTATATATGTATAGTCTTCGTGAGTAGCGTAAAACATTCTCCAACACAGTGAAAGTATTATAGAGCAAAACTATTATAAATAAAGTAAAAATGCGCAAAAATAAAACATGTAAATTGCAACCCCCGTTACATCACATTTTTGATTCATTAAATTTGATTGTTGGATCCATGAATCTACAACATTTTTTTTTCTAAATGACTCGTGAAAAAGTAAAAAAAATACGCTATCTACAGATAAAGCTTAAGTAGGTCAAATGTAAACTGGAAATGGCCAATATTAAAACAACTATCGAATTGAATTGTAATAAAAAGGAGAATGGGCAAAAATGTATAGGGTTTGGTCTAATTGTCCACGACCAATTGTTACGGAACATGAATAGTTTAGCTACAACCCTACTTATAAAAAATACAACTATTTAGCAGATTAAAAACGTTTTTTTATTAATTTCATTTTAAAAGTTGATCGATACGTAAGATTAATTTATACACAGATTCAGTGTTTTATCGGTGTGATCCGATTCGAAATTTAAAACTACTTTATTTCAAGCAAAAAACCTATTTAGAATTGAGATTGTTTTGAGATCGTTAGTGGGCCAATACTGAACGAATATAAAGCACAAAGAACTTTCCTATCTGATTATCATGGGGCTACATCATTACATTAAAAAGCTGTAATCGCAAATCAGCCTACATAACCAGACTAGTGACTAGCCATTTTCGCAAATCTTATAAGTGGTAAAAAATTAGCCCAAGTGAGCCCATTCTCCTTTGCCCGATAACAAGCTATAAGGAACCAATACTTTTCTAACACCTTCGTTGAGAGCCGTCATTACCTAAATAATCCAAAAATAACCAAACTGTCAAACGACATATCATACATACACATTATTTTAAGTATTGCTTTCATACACATTTCAAAACGCTGTCTAGAAATTAAACAGCTGCCTACAGATCTGGTTTAAACGCTTAAAAATACTATCAAAATCGGTACGAATGGTAAACGGTTTTCGGAAATTTCACATCACTTATTTATAGGCAAAAGTTTGTTCACGAATTGGGCTGGGTTGAAGCTTGGCTTGATGGCTTGATGGTTCTCATTTGAAGCCGTCGTCGGCTTCAAACTCTGCGCCATCGTCGTCAAGCTCCAGGTCTGGGTGGAGAGGCTTGTTTGTTAGAGCTAGGGGCCCTTTTTTGTATGCGGTCATCTCCTGGAATATTACAATATTAGTATTAGTACAGTAGAGTTGTTTATTGCAACAAGCAAGATTAATCTTTATCCCAATTTTAATTTCTCAAATGCATGTTTGGTTTGCTGCCGAGTAGCCAACCAATTCTAACTGTCCATACTATACATACACTGTCTAAAACCATACACCTTTGCGTGGCTAGAGTAAAAGCACGAGCGAGCATTGGAAATATATGTATGTTTGTGCGATTGGGAGAGGTTAGCAAACGTTAAAAGTTCATCCATTCATTCATCAGCCGTAGGACGTCCACTGCTGGACAAAGGCCTGCAGCCTGCATCCAGCGTGTTCTTGCGATCCAACGATCCTAAGTTAAAAATGGTTGTACCTAACTTTTCAAAAATGTAACGGTACCTCAGTACACAATCGGAAACTTAATATAGCACGTGGGGTTCCATAGTGAAGTTAGCATGATGTAAAAGCAGGCAACCGAGAGCTCTTTAGCGATATCCCCCATGGTGTACTCCGGGTTTGCGGCCTTCGTCGACAGCTTAATTCGTTTCACTACAGGGCATAAAACCTCCTATCTCTTTCTCTAATCTTCCCTGTCTTGCGCCAGATTTATCCAAGTGTTACCTGTCTTGCCCCAGTCTCATCCAAGTGTTACCTGTCTTACCCCAGTCTCATCCAAGTATTACATGTCTTGCCCCAGTCTCATTCAAGTATTACCTGTCTTGCCCCAGTCTCATCCAAGTATTACTTATCGTGCCCCAGTCTCATACAAGTGTTACTTGTCCCATCCAAGTGTTACCGGTCTTGCGCCAGTTTCATCCAAGTTTTACCTGTCTTGCGCCAGAATCAACCAAGTGTTACCTGTCATGCGCCAGTCTCATCCAAGTATTACCTGTGTCGCACCAGTCTCATCCAAGTGTTACCTGTCTTGCGCCAGTCCCATCCAAGAGTTACCTGACCTGCGTCAGCCTTCAGTATAATTATATTACTTACCCTATCATATCTGGCCTTGTCTTGCTCGGAGAGTGAGTCGTACTTGGACTTAGTTTCTGGGTCGGCGGCGGCCCAGCGCCGGCCGAGCTCTTTGGCGATATCTCCCATGGTATATTCCGGGTTCTCACCCTTCACCTTCGAGCGTTCGTCGTTGCAGAATAAGAAGAACGCCGATCTGAGGAAGAAAAATCATCAAATTAGAAATATGCGTAACATTTCATCGTCATCATTATTATCAGCCGTAGGAAGTCCACTGCTGGTCATGGGCCTCCTTTATGGATTTCCAATAAGACGGAACGGGACTAACAAAATGTACGGAACGTATCCTGTCTGAACCGGCCCGTCCCAGTCTAATGTAAATCATTATCATCTTCGAGCATAGACAATTACAGGCCGAGTTCACTCGCGACTATCATTGCCAAAGTGCTGGACGGTGTGATCGATATTCAATTAAGGTAACATCTGAATTTGCATGACGCTCAGTTCGGGTTCAGACCTGGGCTGTCGACTGAAACAGCAATATTGAATCTCAAACACACTGTCCAGTACTACACTGATAGGAGCACGCCTGTCTATGCCTGTTTCCTAGATTTATCAAAGGCATTTGATCTGGTAGCATACGACAAGCTGTGGCATAAGTTATCGGGTGAAACTGTCCTTCCAGTGGAATTTATTTCTCTGTTTGAATACTGGTACGGCAACCAGAGTAATTGTGTGAGATGGGCAGGGTCACTGTCGGAATCGTATAGGTTACAATGCGGTGTAAGGCAAGGTGGGCTAACTTCACCGAGTCTCTTTAACCTTTACATAGACCGCCTGATTCGTGAACTCAGCAATGCTCGTGTTGGCTGCTCTATTGATGGTGTTCTAGTCAACAACATCAGTTATGCGGACGACATGGTATTGCTGAGTCCATCGATCAGTGCCCTCAGAAAGCTCGTAGGCGTCTGCGAGCGTTATGCGGAGGCCCACGGTCTCAGGTATAATGCAAAGAAGAGCGAAATACTGGTATTTAAAGCTGGCTTAAAAACTTATACCACTGTGCCGCCGGTTACGCTGAACGGTAGTACTCTTAAAGCATGGATTCCCGAGACACAAGCTTAAAGCTAAGTTCGGCAATCCATAGCTCATGAATATTGTAGCTAATAAATAAGTTCATTTTAAGTTGATAATTATGTTAAATTCTATACATTTTAAGTTTATTTGCAAAATTGTAATTAATTAATTTGTGTCAATAAATCATTTATTTACTTAAAGTAGTTCCGCAATTCAAGTTTCTGGGTCATTGGGTCACCGAGACGCTCGCGGATGATGTGGATATGGAAAGGGAACGCAGAGCGTTATCAGTCAGGGCCAATATGCTGGCTCGTAGGTTCGCACGCTGTACGGCTCAGGTCAAAACGACCCTCTTCAGGGCATTTTGTCAATCATTTTACACATGCAGTCTATGTGTCAAATATACTAAAAGGTCATATACCGCTCTGCGAACCTAATACAACAATGGATTTAGGGCATTGACGAGGTTGCGCCGTACTGCAGCGCATCAGGTATGTTTGCGGACGCGCATATTGACGGTTTTGCAGCTATCATACGAAAACGAGCCGCGTCCCTGATGCGCCGTGTCCGCGGCAGCCCCAACTATCGATTCCCTCTTTATGTAACTTTTTTGATTGAAGTATACAATACACATGTGGGATATCGCGACCTATACTCACAGGGATCGCTTGGGCGCGTTGGGGTCCTTGTGCTGGTTTCGCTTGCGGCCGCGAACTTTGACGTCTTTAGGAGGCACATAGCTCGCCATTTCTAAGTCGAACCGCCTCTTGTCCTGTTCAGCCATCTCGTGGAAACGTATCTTTTCGTCTTCTGTCATTGTCTGGAAGGAAAACATTCTTTTGTCAATGAATGAAGATGATAAATGCGTAGTAGGACCATAGACATAGGCTAAGGGAGGGCATGAGCTAGACATTTCTTTACCACCCACCCCAGAAAACTTGAAAGAGATTCTGTTTTTTCAGGGCGGACAAAATAAGGCACTTGTCCATGTTTTCCACAGTTCTCAGTGACTACTGCACGGGTAGTATGGCAAAGGGACAAATTGTCTTTCCACCATTATATCCCCTCGAAGTGGAAATAAAGTATGGATTGACAATGACAACTGACATAAAAGGGGATAAAATGGTTTTCTCCCTTTGCCATGCTACCCGTGCTGATAAGGCATGGTACATGTCCATGTTTTCCACAGTACTCGTTAACCCTCAAATTTACTAATAATAAATAACAAACTACAGGAAATGGTTTTACAACTTGAATCAACCCACAATTTAATGTATCATCCGGAACAGGGCAGCGCTCAATCGTAAATGCCACCTGCCGTTACCTATCTGAAGACTGATCGTGCCAACGTTGCTTATCTTCGTGATCTGCAAGAAACACCTAGTCAAACTACGCTATGGGCTCTACTAAAATACTTACATTCCACCTCTCAGCACACTTCTTCGAGAAGGTAGCGAAGACGACATTCTCATCGGGGTGTTTCTTCTTATGTTCCTCTCGGCAAGTTTGTATGAAGAACGCGTACGCGGTGATCCGGCCGCGGGGCTTGTTGCAGGGGCGAGCGCGCGGCATCCTGGCTTGCTTCGCTTGAGCTATCAACGCTTGCTGCTGCGCTTGTTGCTGGAGCTCCTACATTTGTAGGTAATGGTCAGGGTCTTAAACTTCGAACAGTCAATCACAAAGGCCTTGGTAAGAGTTTTCATAGTATAATCCGCGTCACACAAGTCGACGGATGGGAAGTTAGCCGCAGAACGCTGCGCAAAAGGCAAAATATAGGTATGCGCGGGAGCCAGAGAGACTCGCGCCGGGGCACACCCGCCCGCTAACCTCATGCCTCCCGCGCTCCCTACGCCCGTGCTCACTACTTCGCCACTTGTGTAGGCATTGTGCACACATGCGCAATAATTAGCGTATCACGGCGAAGTGTCATCTACGCTGCGGCTAACTTCTCATCCACCGACTTGTGTGGCGATACCTTTAAACGAAGACTATTATGGTTTTAATGTGACTTTATGAAGATTGCAGTTGTTTTAGCTACATGATGTCCACTGCTAGACATAGGCCTCCCCTATAGATCTTTAATCTGACCGGTTGAAAACAGCTTGTATTCAGAGTGGTCCTGCTGTTTTATCAGTGATAAAAAAAAGTTGGGTTTGCTGTAAACCATGAACCCACAAAGGGAAACTTGGCCTTATCCACCATGCTGACTTCATATTCACAAACACCATTGAATTTCTTCAATTCTTATGTTCAATTCAAATAATTTTGTGTTAAAGGCTCAGAAGAAATGACAAGTAATAAAAGAATTGCTGGCTCATATCTGGTTATACAGCATATGCAAGAGTGAAAAAAAAACGCAATGTATGTCGCATACGTCTAAATCACCAGTCGGAATGTCAAAATAGTTAAAATTTGGTTTCACTTGGTCTTTCGTCTTTTTCGGAAATTTGAACCATATAGTTCCAGTAAGAAGCTTCAAATCTCTGATTCTGATCTCATTTTACCTTCCTACTTTTTACCTTTTTGAATTTGGACATCCGAGATAGCTCAATGCTAGTTTGTGAAACGCTTCGAAATTACGTAAGTTCGGGTGTATGTGCATCTTTTTCGAGTGCTTCCACTCTGCCCCACCAAAGCGCCCCACTGATGGGGCAGATTCCACTTCTTCATTTTTTTGAGTAGAATCTGCCCCACTCGTCTCATCTTGGTGGGGCAGATTCCACTCACTTTTTAGCCCAGTGGAATCTGCCCCACCAGGGGTGTCGCGCGATTTTAAATTAAATTGGTGGTGCCATGAAGTGCAAATTTTACTGCAAAATTTTAATCATTATAGCGCCCCACCGAAAGATTAGATAAGCGAAGACATTAAAATTGTAAATATAAGCCTAATCATCTCAAGTCGAAAAATTACAGCTCGTATTTAAGAATATAATTATCTAGATATGTAGTAGGTGAAGAGAGACCATCGTAAAATAACACAGAATGATTTACTAGAAATGATTTATTAAAAATCTGTACTTATAAAAATTAACATTATTAAAATTATTTTGATTTTTTGTACATTTTTATAAATCTGTGATTTTATTTAGTGATAATTATGGAAATCTGTGATTTTATTATTATTTTATGTTTCTATACGTAGACTAAATGAATACAACAAGTCGTGAGAATTAGGTAGTGAGAATTAACTTGTAACAATTTTTGTGCATTTTTATTACTTTTTATTACTTATTGTTAACTTGTAACAATTTTTGTGCATTTTATTACTTACCTACCATAATTAATAGTAGGTAACAATGTTGATTAATGTTGATTTAATAACCAAAACATATGTTCTAGAAACAGTAAAACACTAAATTTTAAACTATTGATTTCGAAGCAAATTGCCGTAAAGTAAAAAATTGTTAATTTTTATAAGTACAGATTTTTAATAAATCATTTCTAGTAAATCATTCTGTGGTTTATTATTTTACGATGGTCTCTCTTCGCCTACTACATATCTAGATAATTATATTCTTAAATACGAGCTGTAATTTTTCGACTTGAGATGATTAGGCTTATATTTACAATTTTAATGTCTTCGCTTATCTAATCTTTCGGTGGGGCGCTATAATGATTAAAATTTTGCAGTAAAATTTGCACTTCATGGCACCACCAATTTAATTTAAAATCGCGCGACACCCCTGGTGGGGCAGATTCCACTGGGCTAAAAAGTGAGTGGAATCTGCGCCACCAAGATGAGACGAGTGGGGCAGATTCCACTCAAAAAAATGAAGAAGTGGAATCTGCCCCACCATTGGGGCGCTTTGGTGGGGCAGAGTGGAAGCACTCTCATTTTCTTACACCTTTTAAATTTCATATTTAAAATGGGACAAAGTGACGTATATCTCTTGCTATTTTAGTACAGTTTGTATTACTTTATTTCTTATTCTACAGTTAAAAGCTTGGGTTTCTTAAATCAAACATATCTATGGATCAAACGACATGTCCACTGACAAAATTTACCAATTATTGTCTGCTCAAGACCACAGTAATATGCAGCAAGCAAAATGTTTCTAAAATCTGTCTTATTGGAAATCTATAAGGGAGGTGTGTGTGTCTACCAGTAAATGTCTTACTGCTGGTATAATTATTACACAGCCTCGGTGGCTCAGTGGTTAGTAACCCTGACTTTTGGGTTAAAGAGGCGTGGGTTCGATCCCCACCCAGGGCAAACATTTGTGTGATGAGGGTGTTATTTAGGTACTATCTATATAAGTATGTATTTAAAATAAGTATATGTAGTATATCAGTCTCTGGCAGCCATATCACAAGCTTTGCTTAGTTTGGGGTCAGAGACAGTGTGTAAGATGTCCCCTAATATTTATTTATTTATTAAGGTTACAAGCTCTAACCTAGGTTCCTAATCTAAGTTGATCTAGTAACCTCCTGTTGACTTCTATCAGAGTATTCTTTAGATACAACATCTGAGCTGCACGACCTTATCCTACCATCCCCTTTTTACTACAGGACAAGTAGGAAGATGCCACATTACCACCCCTACACTGTCGATTTTTCTTCGATACGTACGAAGCGGTTTGACTCAACATTTCTAATTCGTACCGCCAGGGAATGGAACAGTCTTCTTGCTTTCCTGTTTCCTAAGATAAGAGATATGATCGTATATAGTTATAAGAGAGATATAAGTAAGAACTTTTGTTGTAACAGTGCATTGTGCAATAAACGAATATAAATAAATAAATAATCTAAAGCTTTTCAAGGTCAGAGTGAATAGGTATCTTCTAGGTCTGCGTGCTTCATCTTCGACCACAACGTCGCTTACCATCAGGCGAGTTGGTGGTCAAGCGCGACTTATTTGCGTTAAAAAAAACTGATTTATAAACTAACCTGTAAAGTAGCAGATTGCCGTTGCAACACAGCTTGGATTTGTTGTTGCTGGACAGCTTGCAGACTAGCTTGCAACGTGTGATGCTGTTGCTGCAACGACTGAGCAACTTGCTGTTGCAATGCCGCCTGGGCCTGGACAATCGCCTGGGCTTGCGCTTGGCTGACTTGCAAAGTTTGCTGCAAGCTTTGCTGCAATGCCTGTTGCTGTTGCTGCTGTTGCTGTTGTTGTTGTTGTTGCTGCTGTTGCTGCTGCTGTTGTTGATGTTGTTGTAGCATCTGTTGCAGTGTCTGCTGCTGGTTTTGCTGTTGCTGCCAATTTTAATTATCGTTTAATAGTTTTGTTACAACTACAGGTTTTCCTTAGCCATCTATTATATCCTCGCCATGTCTCTCGGCAAAATTGCATCTTATTGATAATATAATAAACTGAGTTGAGCTGAAATGAGGTACATAGACCAATGGACATAGTTTGAAAGATAGAAAGTGACATAGGCTACTTTTTATCCCGAAAAATCAACTGTTCCCATAAAAGCACAAAAAATAAAATATCAAGTGGTCCGCAGGCATAAGCTAGTAAATAAATAAAAATAAATACCTGTTGCTGCATAGACTGTTGTTGTTGTTGCTGTTGCTGCTGTTGCTGTTGTTGCAGTGCCTGTTGCAGGTTCTGCTGTTGCTGCTGCAACTGCTGTTGCAGCTGGCTCTGTTGCAGCTGGCTCTGTTGCTCTTGCTGCAGAGATTGATGGTTTTGCTGGATACCGTTTGACTGCTGATTGCTATGTTCAGAGTCAGGACTTGCCTGATTCTGAGACTGTAACAAATAAACTTCTATGAATAATTAAATACAATGATTTGAACCATTAAATAAGTGTTAATAATAGGCCCAATTACGAAGGTACCATCGTAATTATAATAGCTAATAAGACTATTTCATTTCGGTTTCTTTTTCACTTTAGGCATTCAATAGCGAGAACATTTTTTACGTTGCTATTAAGGGGTTTGAACATTTGCAGCATATCCACTCGCCGTCATTATGATTTTTGAAAGACCACTGTAAGAGAACATTACGATCTTTACATCCAAATATCTTGAGAATGTGACACTTTAGGGTATCATAGTACTGAACATCTATTGTTTGTATATGTGTCCTCTACCCATATATACTACATTCATTGTGCGCAGAAACTTATAAAACAAACATAATGTCGGTGGGTTGATATGCCAGCTTCCATACAAAAATGTGCAAACCCTTTTACGATGGCGCCTTCATAATTGGGCCTAACATGGTCATAGTGGAGTTCCATGGGGTATGCCTATGTCCAGCAGTGGATATCCTATGACTGATGGATGGATGAATAACATGGTAAACATTATTGTATGTAGTTTGACTGCTCGATGATCCAGTAGTTAATGACCCTTACTCCTGGAACCAAGAGGCGTGTATTCAATTCTCACCCAAGGCCCAGACCATGCATTCATGTGATGAACATAGGTGTTTGCTTTGTGTCTGGATGTTAATAACTGTTTAAGTATGTATTTAAAAATAGTTTGTCAGTCTCTGGCAGCCGATATGGCTGCCAGCTACATTAGTTTGGGGTCAGAGACCGTGTTTTTGATGTCCCCTAATATTTATACTTAGTTTTGAGAATTACACAACTACGTATTGTATCAACCAATGGTAACCATATGGTAACGATATATTTTGCTGTTCGACCGAAACTAAGAGATCTACGATTTAAATTGGTTATGTACTTACATTTTCTTTTTTAAAGCATTTATTAAGATTGATTCTGGCATGAAAACATTCAAGGCACTTCAAGCTTTTCAGAATTTTCAGCAATTAAATCATGAACCTTCTAAACTCAGTTTCAATAAATAATGGCAATAAATCAATGAAGTATTTGCAATAAATATATCTATTACATTCTCTTTGAAATATATGAATCGAAAAATCTAAAATATTTTGACTTTGTTTTTTTTTTTGCTGTATTAATTTTTCAATATTTTTTTTTAATTAGAAAAAAAAACAATATTGATCTATGATTTCATACGATTTAAAGCCCTCACAGACGTTCCCATTTAGTTGGAATAGACTATGTCGAGCACGGTCGACTTCCAACTTGCATAGATGTCCCGACATGCGACATAGGTAGTGCATGAACAAAAGGTTTCATTATTATAAGCATAGTGCCCATGAAATTTACGGTAGGTAAGTAGGCTGGTTTGCGGCGGTCAGCTCCAACTGGTACAGGCCGAATTAAATTAATTGGCGGCTGTGAAGTTAGCTACAAGTCGCGCGAAACCCAATCTTCGCGAAACTGTTAAGATATGAACTTCAGTCAGGATTGGGTTTTGCGCAGCTTGTAGGTAACGATAACATCAAAGCTATCAAAAAGTTTGATTCGGCCGATATTAATATTAGTGTTAGACCGACCTCCTTACTGATTTGGTCGTAGTCGAGAAGTTGGCTCCAGCGTAGGTAATCGAAACTATTCGAGACACAAATAGGAAACCCTCATACTATATGTCTGAAAGCCCTAAACGATATTTCTGTGCTCACAGACTGTGCCCTAACTCAAGGACGTATATAGATAGTAACTAAATAACACCCAGACACAGAGCAAACTTCTATGTTCATCACATAAATACTTGCCCTTGGTGGGGATCGAACTCACGCCTCTTTGACCCAGATGTTAGGGTCACTAACCACTGAGCCACCGAGACGCTAGTAGCTCCTCCAGTACATACTTGCTCCAAGGGTGGTGCCCATAGATAAGTATGACTAGAATCCTCGATTGCGTATAGGGTGTGAGAAAAAAGATGTGCTATATATACTTAGATAGATAATAATCCTTATCCTTACTAATATTATAAATGCGAAAGTAACTCTGTCTGTCTGTCTGTCTGTCGCGCTTTCACGCTAAAACTACTGAACCGATTTGAATGAAATTTGGTACACAGATAGTCTAGAGCCTGAGAAAGGACATAGGCTACTTTTTGATTCGAAAAAATAGTTTTAAAGGGTTGAAAACGGGGGATGAAAACGCATTGGCTAGAATCTTAGAACAAAAAAACTTATTTTCTACCATGACAAATGGTAATTTGCATCTTGACTTTCCAAATTACATTCTCTTTGCCCAATGCCCATTCAAGGCTGCTCGAGTTGCAAATGTCAAAGTCAATCAATCTTTTCCTGTAAAATTTAGAGAAGGTTACATGTATTTTTTCAGTTTAATTACGTAGTTTTCATTCTAATAGGTATGCCTACAAAACGCAAATCGAATCTAGCGCGTAGTTCTAGCGGAGCTCGCGTAAAGAAAATTGCTAGAAGCCAAGAGTCTAAAGAGCACACTTAAATGCGTTTGTCATTAGATGCCGAGCGCCACGCATCTCAGAGAGCTGCTGAGACTCAACAGCGAAACCAAGCGCGTCGAATTTTAGATGCTGAGCGTCACGCAGCTCAGAGAGCTGCTAAGACTGAAGTTGAAAGTCAAGCGCGGCGACTTTTAGATGCTGAGTATCACGCAGCGCAAAGAACTGCTGAGACTCAAGAGCAAAAAACCAAGCACGTCGAATTTTAGATGCTGAGCGTCACGCAGCTCAGAGAGCTGCCGAGACTTAAGGAGAAAGTCAAGCGCAGCGACTTTTAGATGCCGAGCATCACGCAGCGCAAAGAACTGCTGAGACTCAAGAGCAAAACCAAGCGCGTCGAATTTTAGATGCTAATCATTAGACGTTAAGCAAAAAATTGCATAGTTCCTGTAGGACAGGACAAAAACTATCGAAAGCAAAACTGTCGCCACTATCACAAAGATGCTAAGTGATTAATTCCTCTATGACACTTAACGAAACGTCACATCGAAACGTAATTAGATGACAGGTGACATTTTCTGCAGACTTTTATAAATCACAGGTAGCATGGCAAGGGGACAAATTGTTTTTCCACCATTATATCCCCTTGAAGAGGAAATAAAGTATGGATTGAAAATGACAACTGACATTAAAATTGGATAAAATGTTTTATTCCCTCTGCATGCCACATGTTACTATGACGTTTAATAACAGGCCGTCATTTTGTCTGACATTAAAAATATATTTAAATGTTCTATCATTAGAGGTTTAACATGTTTCTTTATTCTACCTTTATGGTACAGAATCATCATACTTTAGTATTATCAATCCGAAAAATTTTGTTGGTTTGTTCCTCTTTGACGCAGCAACAGAGCAAAAGATTGAATTGATTTTTGGTATGGATACCTATGGATTAAAAGACATAAAGTGATAACAGGATACTTTTGTATCCCGAGAAAATTCGTGATTCCCATGGGATAGGACAATAACTGTTTCTCAGCAATGGAGCAACGGATTGACTTGATTTTTGGGGTGGGCATAGTTTGGAAGACGGAAAGTGACATAGGACACTTTCCTTACCGAAAAAATTGCGGTTCCCGTAGGATAAGACAATAACTTTTTCTCAGCAACGGAGCAACGGATTGCCTTGACTTATTGCATGAATATAGTTTGAAAGACAAAAAGTGACAAAGGCCACTTTTTATCCCAAAAACTTTAACAGTTCCCGTAGGATAGGATGAAAAGTAAGCGAGCGGGCCGCGGTAGCAGCCGTCTAAGCGCCAGAAATAACCTGTCATTTCAAGTTTAGGACGTTCCTACATTTTTCGCACTCCTTCGCGGCACTCAACAGCGCTAGCCCAGACTCGGGCTCCATAACGGAGCTTGCGCTCCCGCCATAATGACGGTGTGTTTCGGAGCACAAGACACATCGTCATCCACCACTCGGGAGTAACCAGCACTGAGCGTCGGACAGCATTCCAACGTCCTGATCCCAGTGCAACGGGTCAGTCATAGTAGTCCAGCGCCTGCCTCTTCAACTGCAGAGGGCAGTGAGAACGGCCATCGCGATACCGACACTTCTCTTCCCCTGCAGCCCCACTGCGTCTTCCAACAGGTTGACGGCCTAGCGGAAGGTAGGGTAGGTGGCGGCACCCACACAACCAGTTCCATCCCACCGCAGCCTCTAATCCTCGCAAGAGCGGCACTGCAGCCCGCCTCAGAAGCAACACTCCTCATAAGGCAGGCAACCTACCGGCCATCCTCTCAGCTGCTTTAGTTAAAAGCGGCTGAACTACGAGTGCCGGCCTCTAAGCTGCCTTGCGGGAAAGACCCAAAGAAGAGGGAGACTTCGAGCGCCGCCTTTTCAGCTGCCTTAGACCTCCCCCGCCACGACAAGGCGGGAATACACAGGGGGGTTGTATATACACTCCAACCGTAACTTAACCAACAAAAGCATTCCTCTAAGGTATTTTGATGTTTGTCGCTTAGGTTAGGTTTCGCAGCCAACATAAACATTAGCCAAAATCAAAATATAACGCGGGCGAAGCCGCGGGTAAAAGCTAGTACATATATAAACGTTGTTATGTTTTTATCACATTTAGACTCTAGATAATAGTAAAAACCTGCAAAATACTAATAATAGTGATAGAAAATAAATAATCCTTACTATATATTTATATATTTATATATATATATATTTTATATTATAAATGCGAAAGTAACTCTGTCTGTCTGTCTGTCTGTCGCGCTTTCACGCTAAAACTACTGAACCGATTTGAATGAAATTTGGTACACAGATAGTCTAGAGCCTGAGAAAGGACATAGGCTACTTTTTGATTCGAAAAAATAGTTTTAAAGGGTTGAAAACGGGGGATGAAAACGCATTGGCTAGAATCTTAGAACAAAAAAACTTATTTTCTACCATGACAAATGGTAATTTGCATCTTGACTTTCCAAATTACATTCTCTTTGCCCAATGCCCATTCAAGGCTGCTCGAGTTGCAAATGTCAAAGTCAATCAATCTTTTCCTGTAAAATTTAGAGAAGGTTACATGTATTTTTTCAGTTTAATTACGTAGTTTTCATTCTAATAGGTATGCCTACAAAACGCAAATCGAATCTAGCGCGTAGTTCTAGCGGAGCTCGCGTAAAGAAAATTGCTAGAAGCCAAGAGTCTAAAGAGCACACTTAAATGCGTTTGTCATTAGATGCCGAGCGCCACGCATCTCAGAGAGCTGCTGAGACTCAACAGCGAAACCAAGCGCGTCGAATTTTAGATGCTGAGCGTCACGCAGCTCAGAGAGCTGCTAAGACTGAAGTTGAAAGTCAAGCGCGGCGACTTTTAGATGCTGAGTATCACGCAGCGCAAAGAACTGCTGAGACTCAAGAGCAAAAAACCAAGCACGTCGAATTTTAGATGCTGAGCGTCACGCAGCTCAGAGAGCTGCCGAGACTTAAGGAGAAAGTCAAGCGCAGCGACTTTTAGATGCCGAGCATCACGCAGCGCAAAGAACTGCTGAGACTCAAGAGCAAAACCAAGCGCGTCGAATTTTAGATGCTAATCATTAGACGTTAAGCAAAAAATTGCATAGTTCCTGTAGGACAGGACAAAAACTATCGAAAGCAAAACTGTCGCCACTATCACAAAGATGCTAAGTGATTAATTCCTCTATGACACTTAACGAAACGTCACATCGAAACGTAATTAGATGACAGGTGACATTGTCTGCAGACTTTTATAAATCACAGGTAGCATGGCAAGGGGACAAATTGTTTTTCCACCATTATATCCCCTTGAAGAGGAAATAAAGTATGGATTGAAAATGACAACTGACATTAAAATTGGATAAAATGTTTTATTCCCTCTGCATGCCACATGTTACTATGACGTTTAATAACAGGCCGTCATTTTGTCTGACATTAAAAATATATTTAAATGTTCTATCATTAGAGGTTTAACATGTTTCTTTATTCTACCTTTATGGTACAGAATCATCATACTTTAGTATTATCAATCCGAAAAATTTTGTTGGTTTGTTCCTCTTTGACGCAGCAACAGAGCAAAAGATTGAATTGATTTTTGGTATGGATACCTATGGATTAAAAGACATAAAGTGATAACAGGATACTTTTGTATCCCGAGAAAATTCGTGATTCCCATGGGATAGGACAATAACTGTTTCTCAGCAATGGAGCAACGGATTGACTTGATTTTTGGGGTGGGCATAGTTTGGAAGACGGAAAGTGACATAGGACACTTTCCTTACCGAAAAAATTGCGGTTCCCGTAGGATAAGACAATAACTTTTTCTCAGCAACGGAGCAACGGATTGCCTTGACTTATTGCATGAATATAGTTTGAAAGACAAAAAGTGACAAAGGCCACTTTTTATCCCAAAAACTTTAACAGTTCCCGTAGGATAGGATGAAAAGTAAGCGAGCGGGCCGCGGTAGCAGCCGTCTAAGCGCCAGAAATAACCTGTCATTTCAAGTTTAGGACGTTCCTACATTTTTCGCACTCCTTCGCGGCACTCAACAGCGCTAGCCCAGACTCGGGCTCCATAACGGAGCTTGCGCTCCCGCCATAATGACGGTGTGTTTCGGAGCACAAGACACATCGTCATCCACCACTCGGGAGTAACCAGCACTGAGCGTCGGACAGCATTCCAACGTCCTGATCCCAGTGCAACGGGTCAGTCATAGTAGTCCAGCGCCTGCCTCTTCAACTGCAGAGGGCAGTGAGAACGGCCATCGCGATACCGACACTTCTCTTCCCCTGCAGCCCCACTGCGTCTTCCAACAGGTTGACGGCCTAGCGGAAGGTAGGGTAGGTGGCGGCACCCACACAACCAGTTCCATCCCACCGCAGCCTCTAATCCTCGCAAGAGCGGCACTGCAGCCCGCCTCAGAAGCAACACTCCTCATAAGGCAGGCAACCTACCGGCCATCCTCTCAGCTGCTTTAGTTAAAAGCGGCTGAACTACGAGTGCCGGCCTCTAAGCTGCCTTGCGGGAAAGACCCAAAGAAGAGGGAGACTTCGAGCGCCGCCTTTTCAGCTGCCTTAGACCTCCCCCGCCACGACAAGGCGGGAATACACAGGGGGGTTGTATATACACTCCAACCGTAACTTAACCAACAAAAGCATTCCTCTAAGGTATTTTGATGTTTGTCGCTTAGGTTAGGTTTCGCAGCCAACATAAACATTAGCCAAAATCAAAATATAACGCGGGCGAAGCCGCGGGTAAAAGCTAGTAGTTCATAAATATGTTGATTCATCAAAAATTCAACAGTAGTTTTTTGCGCGAAATGTTGTCTGACTATTACGCCTAGGCCGTGCGTAGTAGTCAGGCAAAAAAAACGTATACGCAAATAGAGACTAAAGACATTAGTTTCGTCCTGTTCACACTTTAATACTTAAACTTCTCGCCCTCTCTTACTTCTGTTATTATTGTTTAGCGCCCTGTCTAGTTAATACTTAGTTAGACTATGGTGGTGCCTAAACTAAATAGATACAAAAAATAGTCTATGGTACTATTGTGAGTTCTATGATCTGTGGTTCTTTGCAAATTCTGTGTGCTTATTGCATAAATTATTGAACGAAACTGCTTATTATCGTTCGTTCATACGTTCATTAGAAAATCCTGTGCTATAGCACTGTTGGCTGTTCGAAATCAAAACTTAGTTATGTGATCATGTGATAAACAGAGTATACATACAACACGTTTGAGGCACATACCTACACTGTTTATCATACTGTGGGAAATACACTTGCTAGGTTTTTATTTTGGACAGCCGATGTGTGACTATCACAGATAATATACAGATAGATGAAATAAGGAAGTTTACAGGGGAAAAAAAATATTTTATTTATATCGTTCATTCTAAAAAAGCTTCTAAAAATTATATCGGAACAGAGTGACCGTTTGCAGTAAATTGATGTACCTATTTGGAAGTGCAGTAGATTTTCAGTAAACGGTAGAATTCTACCGATGGATGATGATGATAATGCATACATTTAACTTACTAATACTATGTGTAAAAGTAAATGAACTACACTATTTGCGCTGTAGCATGGTGTGGGTGACAATTGCTTTTTTTTTAATTTAATTAGTGTTAAATTTAATTTACTGCAATTATGAATTATTGAATATACAATTAAATATTACTGAAATACTAAGTATTTCAGTAGTACCACATTCATAAAACGCGCAAATTAAACCTTAATTATATTTATAAAAAAGCTACTGTCACCCGCACCATGCTACAGCGTAAACGAGACAGCGTTATGGCAAAGTATATAACTGTCACTTTTTCACACATCGAAATGAGTTCTTTTCGTGCCGTTTCGTGGTCGCATGCTTGACTAGCAGAACCAGGTCTTCTAAACACAATACTAGAGATATAAACCTAAGACGTTTTGATTTTTTTTTATGAAAATAACACCACGAATGATCTTTTTCGCG